>OX463225.1:57065036-59465036 GCA_949820135.1 Sylvilagus floridanus
TGGCACGCAGCAGTTTATCTGACTGTACCCTAGTACGGGCTCCAAGAAACAAAAATACATTCATGTACACAGACATTTAACTCAACAGAAACAACCTTTGAAGTTCTATTTTGTGCTTGTTTTTCCTTCCTACACACATACTTTGGAAGACCTTCAGCTGCTCTGGTTTGACCTGTTTTTAAAGATTCTCCCCAATTTGGCTTACAGATTTCTTATCAACACATTTGCCTTTGCAACTATTTTAGGTACTAGATAGGCTGCAACGAAAGACCAAAAACTTGGTGGCTAACAGACTCAGAAATGTGTTCCCTCAAAATTTTGGAGGCCAGAAGTCCAAAATCAAGGACCATCTTCCCTCCAAAGGCCCCAGAATAATCCTTCCTTGCCTCTTTTTTTAAAAAAATTTTAAAGATTTATTTATTTATTTGAAAGGCAGAGTTACAGAGAGGCAGAGAGAAAGAGAGAGAGAGAGGTCTTCCGTCCATTGGTTCACTCCCCAGCTGGCCACAATGGCCAAAGCTGAACAGATCCGAAACCAGGAGCTTCTTCCAGGTCTCCCATGCAGGTGCAGGGACCCAAGGACTTGGGCCATCTTCCACTGCTTTCCCAGGCCATAGCAGAGAGCTGGATCAGAAGTGGAGTAGTCAGGACTCGAACCAGCACCCATATGGAATGCCGGCAAGGCAGGAGGCGGCTTTACCCGCTATGCCACAGCACCAGCCCCCTTTGCCTCTTCCTACTTCTTATATTTCCAGGTGTTTCTTAACTTCTGGTTGTGCATACCTAATCTCTTTATCCATATTTCCTTCTATGTGTCTGTGTCTTTTCCTCTCGTCTCATATATTTTGATTAAATATTTATTTAAGTTTTAAATTATTTATTTATTTAATTTCAAGGCAGAAAAATAGAGATAAAAGGAAGAGACAGAGAAAGAGAGACCTTCCATTTGTTAATTCAAACCTCAAATGGTTGCAATGGACAGGGCTAAACAGGCAAAGTCAGGAGCAAGGAACCTCATTTGGGTCTCCCACAGAGTGCAAAGTCCCAAGAACTTAGACCATCTCCCTCTGCTTTCCCAGGCACATTAGCAGATAGCTGGATCTGAAGTAGAGCAGCCAGGACTTGAACTGGTGCCCATATTGGCATTGCAGACGGCAGCCCTAAGGATAGTTGTCATTGAGGTTAGAGCCCATTCAATTATTCAGGATGACTGCATCTTGACATATTTAATTACATCTGCAAAGACTCTTTTTTCAAATAACTTTGCATTCACAGAGGCTAGGGGACAGGATGTGGGCCTAGTTAGGGGGTCACAATTCAATCTACTACAGGGGCATTTCCAACAGGATCAGGACCACAGTAAAAATGGTGATACACTCACTTCACATGTAAAAGTTAAGGGGAAGTTCCCAAATTCAAGATGAGACTTTATCGAAATTACTGCAAAAAGTCAATGGCAAACACATGTAAAAATTATAAAACCAAGCTCAATATTGCTGATTTTTCCTTCCTTTCGGGTCTGCACTATGGATGAGCATTGAACTGAATTCCAGAAACAGCCTACGCTTCTGATCTACTGTGAGAACAAGCTTAGCCAAGCCCGCCTTTCCCCTCATCACAGTTCAGTTGATCCTTCTCAGAAATGATGTTCCAGGGAGCTTTGCCCAGGACACCAGGCTACTAGGAACTCAACTTCACACGTCCACTGAGGGCTTCTTTCTCTTAGGAATCGTGCGAACACCTCCTGAGAAGCTAATTAAAATGGAAGTCAGTGATGCCAAATCCGGGAAGCCTCCAAATGAGCATCATGAGGCTGCCAGAAAGTGTTATTAATACAAACACCCAACTCCTCCCCGTGGATTACAGGGAGCAGAGGACGCCCAAGGACAAATTCATTCTGAAGGTGAATGTGGGGGTGAAAGTCACTGAGCCCCACTGCCCAGCACAGCATAAGGCTAATGAAAAGCACTCAGTATGTATATGAATAAATAAATACTTGCTGGTTGGTAGGTGGATATTGAACTCTCTGCTTCCTAGTACCACTAAGAAAGATTTATTTATTTACAGAAATAAATGAGTCGCTCTCCTCTGACGAGGCCCGTTTCTTCTGCCGCTCGTCCTCGTCCGAGTCGCTGACACTGTCGCTGTTCCTGGGACGTCCTTCATCAGCAATCTTCAGTTTATCCTCTATTCACATCTGATTCGTATGTCACCATTTGGAGATAGGCAAGTTGGGCCCAGTATGAAGATGAAAATACGAAATCTGGTATGAAGTAATAACCACTGAAATGTGTAATAGGGGGCTGGCGCTGTGGCACAGTGGGTTAAAGCTGTGGCCTGAAGCACTGGCATCCCATGTGGGCACCGGTTCTAGTCCCAGCTGCTCCTTTTCCAATCTAGTTCTCTGCTTTGGCCTGGGAAAGCAGTGGAAGATAAACCAAATCCTTGGGCCCCTGCACCCGTGTGGGAGACCTGGAGGAGACTCCTGGCTCCTGGCTTCAGATGGGTGCAGCTCCATTTGTTGTGGCTATTTGGGGAGTGAACCAGTGGATGGAAGACCTCTCTCTCTGTCTCTACCTCTCTCTGTAACTCTGTCTTTCAAATAAATAAAATAAATCTTAAAAAAAGAGAAATGTGTAATAAAAATAACATGTTTTCACATGGAAAAGTGTAATAAAAATGATATGTATTCACAATAGCTCTGCTAAAATATTTTTGCATGCCTAGGAATACACGCAGATGTTAAGCCTATGGATTAATAGACTGGCTAAGGTGCCCACATCCTACATCCCCGTACCCGGGGTCTATAACAGCCTCCAGCTCCTGGCTCCAGCCCCCGGGGTCTATAACAGCCTCCAGCTCCTGGCTCCAGCTTCCTGCTAATGCAGACTCAAGGAGGCAGTGATGATGGTTCACCGAGCCTGCGAACTAAGCCCAGCAAGGGCCCGTTGAGCCAGCCGGCGGGTGTCCTGGGGATGGCAGCGCAGGGAGGGAGCCGGCACGCGCGCACGTGGCCCAGGCCACCGCCGTGGCAGACAGCGACCCTGCGGGGTGTGTGGCGGTGGCGGCTCCGGCCCCCAGACCGGGCAGCGCCAAGGAGGGGTCAACATGGAGAGCGCCTAGCTCCAGGACGCACAGCAACGGCTGCAACAACTGCAGCAGGACTTCATCTCCAGCCTGCAGGCACTGGAGGAGCCGGACTGTGGGCTGGAGCGTGTGCACAGCTGCCGCCATGATGCCGCTGTGCCCAGGGCCGGCCATGAACAAGACCTAAGTGAAAGATCTCTGCGAGTGAGATCCCAGTAGAAAGAACGGGCCATCAAAGGAGGAGGTACCTTTCTCTGAAGGGAGGAGAGAACTTCCACTTCGACTATGACCTTGTCTAAACAAGATCGAAGTCAGTGAACTCAAGAGGCTTCCATAGCCTTGGCAACTCATGACTAGAGCCTAGGGAGATTACTGACGCCATAAACAACAGTGTCAAATTGTTAAGTCAACAACAAGAGTCACTGTGTACTTATTCCTCATGTGGGATCTCTGTCTTAATGTGTTGTCCAGTGGAAATTAATGCTATAACTAGTACTCAAACAGTATTTTACACTTTGTGTTCTGTGTGTGTGGGTGCAAATTGATGAAATCTTTACCTAATATATACTAAATCAATCTTTTGTATATGAAGATAATTGAAAATGAATCTTGATGTGAATGGAATGGGAGAGGGAGCGGGAGATGGGAGGGGTGCGGGTGGTAGGGAAGTTATGGGGGGTGGGGAAGCCATTGTAATCCATAAACTGTACTTCGGAAAATTATATTTAATAAGTAAAAGTTTTTTTTTTTTAACTTTTATTTAGAATATAAATTTCCAAGGTACATCTTATGGATTACAATGATTTCCCCCCCATAACTTCCCTCCCACTTTAGTAAAAGTTTTAAAAAAATAAATAAATCAGTAAGAAAAAGAATAAATGAATACTCACAAAACATGTGAAGCTCATAAACACAGGTTTCATTTAAAAAGAAATCCAAATGTCCAGTTGCTTGTGAAAAATATTAACCTTAAATATAACAAAGAATGTAAATTAAAATAATAAAAAATATCATTTCTCAAATTGATACAGCTATTGTTAAGAAAATCAAGCCCTCTAGTGAGATTCCAGAAAAACTTATATTTCCACACATGCAATTGTGGCAGAAGTGCCCACAAGTATACACCTTTAGCGTTTTTTGAGTACTATATGCCAAAAGCCTTAAAAAATTCCCATTATTTATCCTGAAAATTTAATTTTATGTGGAATTGACTATGGAAATGATTTCAGTGTATACATCACTTTATAAGCAAAAGCCACTATGCTATTATTTATAATAGTAAAAGTTTCATATCCTCAATATCCAAGAACATGAAAATCATTATATAATGACATTCTATGGTATCATTAAAATAATAATTTTGCAATTTAATGCTATATTTTAAAGTTGTTAAAAGTTATATAATGGGGCTGGGTCCATGGCTCACTTGGTAAATCCTCCACCTGCGGTGCCAGCATCCCATAATGGCGCCGGGTTCTAGTCCCATTTGCTCCTCTTCCAGTCCAGCTCTCTGCTGTGGCCCAGGAGGGCAGTGGAGGATGGCTCAAGTGCTTGGCCCTGTACCCGCATGGGAGACCAGGAAAAGCACCTGGCTCCTGGCTTCAAATCTGTGCAGCGCCGGCAGTGGCAGCCATTTGGGGAGTGAACCAATGGAAGGAAGACCTTTCTCTCTGTCTCTCTCACTGTTTAACTCTACCTCTCAAATAAAAATTTTTTAAAAGTTATATAATAAGCATAAAGAGAAACACATGGGCAAACATATACATATATATATGTACACATTATAGGAAAATAATTTAAATAAATATGGTACATTTTTTCAAGGTTAAGCTTTAGAATTTCTACAACTAGAATGCATGATTTTGTTACAAGAAAAAAAGTAAAGTAAAACATATTTTGAAAAGACTTGGCCACTAGCTCATGGGATGTCAATACCAGAAAGAGCATTATAAAGAGCTTTACCCAAGAACTTCCTCATTCTCCCCATTAAAGAAAAAAAAAAAAAAACTCAGAAAGCTAGATGGTTGGCAAGAACCAAATGTTATTTGCAAGCAAAATAACTATCTCCCCCGGAGCCAGCCTATTTTAGAGCATCCCTCCACAGGCACACAAAGGGAGGAGTCACCAGTCCCCCCATTCTAGGGGACACGAAGGTTGATCAGTTGGCAGTTGTCCAAAGCATCTCAAGCTCTGGCCATTCTTCAATAAAACCTCGAGACTATAAAGTGAAGGAAATGACCAGGCCCCCAGTCCTGCTGCACAAGAGACCCACACACAGCTACCTAGACCCTTGAGCAGGTTCTGAGTTCCTTTCTCCAGGACCTAGAATGCTCCATGCATATCTAAGAGATGAATGAACTGAGGAAATCAATTAATTCTACCCAACTCATATCCAAGTATACTATAGATCTCCACCCCTACCCTAAACACTCAGGTTCCCTTCATCCAAAAGCATGTGATGGTAGTTCAGAGTAAGGCAGACTTGTCACGTGGTAGTCCTGTCTAGAAGCACTTAAAATAATTTGCCATTGAGAGAGGACAGAACTGGATGGGTTTGCCAAGCAAAAGGAATAATGTGTACAAAGGGCCAGAGCTAGGATTAAGTATGATGAGAAGTATAGCAGCCTGAAGTATTTCAGTGAAGAAGATGACAGTTGATGGGGTTGAATTGTGAAAGACCTTGAAGGTTGGTCAAAGGAGGACTTCAGGAAGTTATGAGCAGGATGTGGTCATGGATGGAGTGGGAAGTGTGCAGAACAGGGCCCAGGCTCCAAAAGAAAAAGAGTAATCGCCACCAAGGGTGGCTCACTGGCCCAGGAAGAACTGGAAGTGTGACCTTGGCCGGGAGCCACAGGCAGACTCAGCAAAGCCCCCAGTCCCAGGCTCAGAAGGAGGGTCCAGCTGGTTAAGCCAAACTTCCTACACTTGCTGCACAGTTTCCTCTTCTGAAGTTCAGAGTGGACAATCGGCCAGAGATCTATGTATCAAAGGAATGGGGGAAGCAGAGGAAAAGCTAGAGAGGAAGTGGCAGAACTTGACTCAGGTAAGTGTTCATCTGGGAGGAAACTAATCAGAAATACTGAAGAGGCCTGGCCCACAGCTGTTTGGCTTAGAACAGCCAGCTGTCTGCAAGGATGACAGACACAGTTGGGTTTCAGGTCAGCTTGGAAAACAGCAACCTGTGATCTCATTCCAACTGCACCACTTCCTAGTGGTGACGTGCAAGCTGTTGGTCCTCTCCAAGCTTTGGTTTTCTCATCTGTACAAAGAAGATAATAATTGCCCCATCCATAAAGAAACAATTAACAGGGACAGTCCTGTCCCAAGGATTCAAAGACAGCCTGCACCTATTTAGACAGTTCCTCATGGAGAATTTAAAGGATGAGTCTCTTGAGAGGGGTGGAGAGATGTTCTAAAATGTCTGTTCCCCCACCAGAGACTCCAATTTTGTACATTTGACCAGCACCCTTAACTTTCTAACAGAATGAGTCCACCAGGTGTCCAAACAAAAAGCACAAGTGGTCTGACAGGAAGTAAAAACTATTTAGGGCTCATCCCCACCTAGGGGTAGCAGAGACAAGCCCTCTAGAGGATACAGATTCCTACAGAGTATCAGATTCCTACTCCTACAATCTTAAGGTAGCTCTGGGCACTTCTTGGGCTAGCAGGTTATGAAGCCCCAGGTAGAGTGAAACAATGAAACTCCTATATCAGGTTCTCAAGAGCAAGCCAGAACAGGGCCCCTTCCTTTGGAAATGAAAACAAAAGACAGCCTTCACCCAGTTAAAGGTTGTCATGGCAAGGCCCCTGTGCTATGGTGGCTAAACCCAATCTTTTAAACAGGAAAGAAATTAGGCTAACTGCTGCCCAAGAGGGCCTCCAGGCCATGTTCCAAATATGTGCTTTTTGGGGTCAATCAAACTAGACAGGTACAAAATCATATTCACTGTTTCTTGGATGAGGCCAGACAACTCTAGGACCAAGATGAACAGGGCTGGAATTTCTGGCAGCTTTGGCTTGTGGTGTTTCGGGACAATGCAGATGACCTTTGCTCTTGTCTCACGTCAAAAATTATTTCCACACAGACAGGGACAGTGAACAAAGTGAGATTTATTGATATGAGAAACTTGCTGCAGCAGTCAGGGAGGGGGTTCCTAGGGAGAAGCTGCCCAAGAAGTTTTGGGTACTGGCTCTTTTATGCATAAAGTGAGCCCTAGATTTAACTAATCAGTAGAATAACAGCTAACAACCAATAGAAGATTAGAAAAATAACCAATCAGAGGGTTGGAATAGCAACCAATCAGAGGCAGGGATAAAAATCCATTTGAGAGTTGAAACTTGTAATCTTGTCTAGCTTATTCTCATGATAAAACTAAGTGTTGCTAAAGCCAGCCTCTGGGAAGAAGCAAGAACTTTGTCCAGTCTTAAAAGGACTCTACCCTTTTGCTCATTCTGACAGGGACCTGACCTAAATGCTTATTATCCTGTCTAACTCCTCACAATGGAAACCCTGGTTATTGTCTCCCTCATGCATAACGCTTCTCTTTGGACCATGTGTCTTTGATGCACCCTTTGTTTTGTCTGTAACAGAAAATAGGCCATGCAGCTCCAGATAGTCATGAGGCAGGGCTTCCAGTCTGTCCCATTAGATGATGTAGCCAAGCCCTCTGTACTTTACAAGAGAATCTATCCCAAGGCTCCATTGAAACACCAGAGGAGAGAGATCAAGAGAACAATACGCATAACAAGTTTTGTGCCCAGTTATCAGCTCGAAGAAAATACAGAAGATGGACTTTTACCCATTGCCCCATCATAAGATTATGGGTTACTTCTCTTGCTGGAGAAATGTTACAGAAGCTGGGTAGATATTAGCCTACCTATGTATGGGAGATTGATGACTGGTTAAAGAAAATTTGGTGTGTATATACACTATGGAACATCACTCAGTCATGAAAAAGAATGAAATCCTATCTTTCACAATAAAAGAGATGTGACTGGAAACCATTATGCTTATTGAAATAAGCCAGTCCTTAAAAAACAAATACTGCATCTCTTCTCAGAAATGTGGTAATTGATATAGAGTACAAAACTGTACAGGGATAAAATGGAAATCTTGTGATTTGATTGTTGTTTTTGGCTCTTATATATACTCCTATGGAACTGTGGTCTCTCTACTTTTTATTTGTTGAATGTTATGGTTAGTGGTGCATTGAGCCTGTGATTATGGAATGGATTGAAAGAATGCTTTTGTAAAATTTGAAGAAAGCAAGGAAGAGGAAAAATTGAGGGATGGAGAATATGTACATATGATGAATTGCCTTGGGGAAGGGATCTAAGTCTAAACATGAATTCACTTATGTTTCGTAGGAACTTGGGATACATTGCTTGAAATCATTTCATACAGCAATTTAGATAACCATGTGCATGAAATGAACCTTCATGGTGTGAAATGTTCTACTAATGGTTTCATGGTGGTAAAGGTTTCAGCTTTGGAGTGTTTTTGGATTAGGAATGCTCGTTTGCATATTACATCGGGAATGGATAATATAGGATCATTACTGCTTCTCATTGTTCTGGGACCTAGAATCATTATTGGTATCAGTGTTCAATGGTAGGGACAAGTGAGCAGCCTCTTCCTGAGCCTGTTGGTATGAATGATCCCGCTTCTTCTCCCCAGGACCCCATGAAGAGCATTAAAGTCTCTCTTCTGCAGAGAAATTGAAACTCAGAGAAGCTAAATCGTTTTAGTAAGATCCTGAGCTAACTGGAGACAGAAAAATAACTCTGCTTCCTCCAAAGCTCCTGCCTGCTCACCAGGCAGGCTGCCCCCAGCCTGAGCTGCCTTCCCCAGCTCAAACCCCCACACGCTGGTGGTGCCACCCACCCGACACACCTGCTGCCATGGGAACAAGGCTTCTGCCCCCTCAGTCACGCAGACCTGGAACATGGCGCTTGTTTTACTGGCCAAGCTGACCCAGGCCAGGACATAAGCAGCTGTGCTACTCCTGTGCTCAGGACTGCTATGGGTCACAGTGAGACACGGCACCCAGAGCCCAGTACCTAGCTAAGCACTGGAACACAGGGTGAAATAAATCTGTGTGTGCTGTACCTCACAGGGATTTCTGGGAAGCCTCTCCGGGGCCCTGGAAACTCAGAGGTCTGCGTCTCGAACCCATTCTAATGAGGCAGAATCGTAGCGGTGGGGTTAGACAGAGATAGTGGACATACCCTATGGCACTGTCATTTGGTTTAGCCCTTTCGCTAAGCAAAGAAAACAGGCTCAGATACAACACAAAGAGGCCGCGTCACTGGGTAGAAAGAACTGGGCTTGTGAGGCCCTGAGATCCTTGTTCAATTTTCAGTGCTTATTCTTCTTCACGTTTTATTCATTCGTTTGAAAGGCAGAGTTTGCACAGAGAGAGAGAGAGAGATCTTCCATCCGCTGGTTCACTCCTTAAATGACTCCAATAGCCAGAGCTTAGCCGATCTGCAACCAGGAGCCAGGGCCTTCTTCTGGGTCTCCTACATGGGAGCCCAAGGTCTTGGGCCATCACCTGCTACTTTCCCAGGCTTATTAGCAGGGAGCTGGATGGGAAGTAGAGCAGCCAGGATTCGAACCAGTGCCTACATGGGATGTTGGTGTCCCAGGAGGTGGCTTAAATCTGATGTGTGTGTCACAATGCTGGCCCTACAGTTTTAATTTCTTTATTATTTTGCTGTGTGATCTCAAGCAAGTGGCCTAGCTACTGTGATAACATGGCAGTCACAACTGCCGTGTCTATTAATTGAGTGCTTACAGAGGGCTAGGCTTCGTCCTAAGCTCTGAACATTGCCGTCTTCACAATAACCAGATGAGATGGGAGGCATATTTTCTCTCTTCCATGAACAGGGATTGAGGTCCAGGGTGGATGGCAAGCCCTTCCTTTGGGCTCTGAGTGTTCAGCATAGGCACAGAATCCACTGGAGCAGACACCTCTTTACAGAGCAGGTGAGTCTGAGAGTCAAAGGCTGGTGTCACAATAGCTCTTTCCTTTCAGAAGCCACCACTCTGGATGGGTCTGGGGGACATTGTTGGGAGAGGGGAGGCCCCTAGAGACATTTCCAGCAGTTTGGAAGGCAGGGGCTCTGGGGCTGGGCCCCATTGGTCACACTCAGTCACCAAGGCTCATTCACAGAAGGAGAGTGCCCCTCCCCTGCGCTACACTTGGTGTTTCCGGAGCCTTGGGCTCTGCTCTCTAAGAGTTTCGAAACTCTGTAGAATTCAGGGGAAATCTTTGCTGGGTCAGAGCCTGTGCAGTTAGCCCTCTGGGGGTTTCCAGCTTTGTGTGGGCTCAGTGTTTATTCCAGAAGCTCTAGAGCTGGCTGAAAGCCAATGCTCTCTTTACCATGCCCAGGTTGTGGGTAAGAAAACTCAAAGGTTAAACTTATATGAAAGAAAGAAGTTGCCAAGGTTGGTTGCCTCACCAGAGGAGACTGGCAGGAGGGAAGAGGGAAGAGCCAATGTTTGTCTCACGCCCAGTGTGTGCAGGGGGTTTACAAACGTCCTGGAGGCCAGGGGTGTTAGGCCCATTTTAAAGAAGGGAGAACTGAGTTGGCTGAGCTCACCCGGGACATAGTAGGATTGGGCAATCTTTCTGTTTTCATTGTCTGTGATTTCTTGCTAATCCCCCAGCTAAAAGGTAGTGGTTTAGGAACATAAACTCTGAGGCCAGGCTGGGATTAAATCCTGGCCCTCTAAGAAATAGCTGGGTGATTTGGGACCTGTTCCTTCATCTCTCTGCATCTTGTTTCCCTCAAATGTGATGGACAGTGCCAGTATTTGCTTCATTGGGCTCTTGTGAATTTTAAATGGTTCATCTTAGGAACACGCTTGGAACAATGCAACATGACCTAGCGTCCGCTAGTTGAATGATATAAACTGACTCAAGAAATGGCCTGTCAGGGATGCAGCATGCCCTGGGGAAAGGAAGGGAATTCCTAGAGAGCAAATCAGACTCTGTGCTTGAGGCACCTCAGATCATAAACCACGTGGATCCGCACAGCCCTCGGGAGAGGAGGCATCGAGCTGATGAAGAACTTGAGGAATCCGGAGCTACAGCTGGAACTGCAACCCCAGCCTGATGCATCCCCAGGGCATGTGGTCCCCTGCCTCCTGGTGGACATGGAGGAGCCCACCCACGAGGCAAGTGTCTGTGAGTGCTCCTGTGCGGACCAGGGGAGCTCCAGGGGCAGGAGTTGCCATCTGACTGTGTGGTCTTAGTTTACAAAAATACGATTTTCCCTACCAGCTCCTCTACACATTTAATTGGGGTTAATATTTAAAAAGTTCAATGCACAAAAGGAGCTGGCAACTCGGGAAAATCCTGAAATGCTTCCGAATTTGAACACACTGGCCTGTATTATTTGCTCATTGTCTGCCTGCTATGTAACAGAGCTGGATCTGTGAAGTAAATGGAGTGACACATTGATGAAATAATGACAGTGTAAATGCATAGCCACAAATGACAAGTACTATTCTAGAAATTTCTAGGGCATCCTGGAGAATACATGGGAGTCTGATCTTGAGCTGGTGGCTCATGGCTCACAACAGTATTCAGAGTACTGAAGGATGAAGAGAAGTTAGCCAAGCAAGGAAGCAAGAATAATGAGAAAGCAGTGTTGAGAGAAAGAAGTGAGCGTGCAAAGGCCCTGTGGGAGAAGGAAATGTAGACTGAGATACTGAAAGGTTCTCACTGTGTCCACAGCACAGAGAAAGAGAAAGACAGAGGTCCAAGATGAGCCTGGAGGGGCCAGCACTGTGGCCTACCGGATTGGACTGCCACCTGCAACACCAGCATCCCTTGTGGGCCCCCGTTTGAGTCACAGCTACTCCACTTCTGATCTAACTCCCAGCGAACGCTCTTGGGAAAACAGTGGAAGCTCTTGGGCGCCTGCCCTCCACTTGGAGATCCAGATGGAATTCAAGTCAAACAATTAAAGGTGAGGCTAGAAAAGCAGGCAGGTGCCAGGGTCTGCAGAACTTTGGTCAGCACAACACTGGTCAGCAGACAGAATGGGCCTTTGTTCTAAGAGAATGGAGAGGCATTTAGAGGCCAAGAATTAAGACTTTTGAGATGGCTTGTAAAAATTCAACCTGTTCAGGTTATGGCTAACACAACACTACTTACCTTCCTGTGACAGGATGACCGTTAGTGCTCTAGCTGCCTGCCACCTCTGAAAGATGTCTAGTGGCCATGGAAACAGTATGTCGAGGATGCCGTAGGGGTCTCTGAACACAGGAAGGATGAGTGTTGTTAACCACTCACAATGCAGGCCTGGAACAGGCTGGATCCAGCTGCTGCAGCTTGGACTGCACAAACCCCGGTGACTGTGACCTCAGCAGGAACTAGGGCCAAATGACATCTCTGATACTTGGTGTCTGCTGGAGCTTGGCCAGTTGATTTACTAACTCAGTCTCTCAGCTTCCTTAGCAGTAAAAAAGATCTAACAATGCCCATCTTCAAAGGGTTTTGTTAGTATTATAGGAGTTAAACTGTTTAACACCCCAGCCTATAACAGACTCCATAACAATAACTTCCTCAGTATGTAAAGGGAACTCAGGAGTAAAATCATAGAATAGTTAAAGTTTAAAATACCTTAGGATGAGCGGGAAGGCAAAAATAGAAAGGCTAGTTTGTTTCACCTTTTCACAACAAATTTTTGACTTGTTTTCTGTATACTGTGAAAGCTCTTAGCACAGGAACCTGAGAGCCAGCACGTAGGCTGTTTTGAATGAGGCTTCCAGGGCACGGAGCAATGTTTTGGAGAACACAAGTTACCCTTAAGTATGAGTGCTGTGCACTAGACATTTATTGAAACAACCAAGAGAACAGGTTTGTGCTCTGCATTTATTTACTACGTTTGATAAATGACCTATTAGCCCTTTCACCTCACTTATGTAAGAGAATGTTAAACTGTGGCACCAAGGGAAGATGAGATATTAGACACTGAAGTTTATTTTCAGGCTGTCCACAAGGAGACTGGAGAAAGGAAAGAGTTAGGAACCACTGGATGATTCTCACAGAGTGTATGGGGCTTGGGGCATGCTAATGATTAAAAACAGTTTTGTGGGAGCCGGTGTTGTGGTGTAACTGGTTAAGCCGCAGCCTGCGGCACCAACATCCCATATGGGTGCTGTTCATGTTCACACTACACCTCTTACAAGCCAGCTCCCTGCTGATGCACCTGGAAAAGCAGCAGAAGATGGCCCAAGTGCTTGGGCTTCTGCACCCTAGTGGGAGACCTGAGTGAAGCTCCTGGCTCCTGGTTTCAGCCCGGTACAGCCCTGGCTGTTGCAATCATTTAAGAGATGAACCAGCAGATGAAAGATCTCTTTATGTATTTCCACCTCTCTTTCTGTAACCCTGCTTTTCCAATAAGTAAAAATAAATATTCTTTTTTTAAGAGCAGTTTTGTGAAGATTTCTTCAGAGAGTGCCGCTAGTGAGCTGTGAGTCCCAAAACCCAGGGTTTCATTATATGGTAAAATGTTTATGGTGTAGTGCTAGACACAGAGTAGATATTCAACTAGAATTATTGAAGGAATAATTGAGTGAATAACTAACACATGAGTATAATCAGAAACAGACACAGAGTAGGAAAAGGGCATTAAAATTCTTTAACCTAGGGCTTGCGAAAGCCTACTCATTATAACACACAGGGTTGGGAATGCTTGTTAAGTGTGATGGAGTCATTTGTTACACTTTGATAAGTATGGAGTAGGATTCCACAATGGAATGAGATTTCATTTTCAAAAGAGCTGAATTTCAGAAATGATACGATTGTGTCATCAATTTGGATAAATCCCCTGAGCATATTTCTAAACATGTAGTCATGAGAATAGTTATCACTAGGAGCTAGCAGTTGTCTACTGGACCTACTGGAACCCCCTGACCAAAAACATGCTAAAAATCATATTCTAATTTCAGAGGGAGAAGAGATTTGGCTAGGTTAACCACAGAAATGTAGATGCCATGGCAACACAGGCAGAGTCACAGCTGGTTAAGCACCTACCTGGCCCAAGGCCATTCATCATGAATTGATTGGTCTAGGTGGGACCCCTAAATTCTTTCAAGCAGTTCTGGCCAACTGTGAGAACACACAGGGAAACTTTGGAAACACATCAGCATCTGAAGTGATACAGGTTGCTTTGGTCCGGTAGGGACCATTTGAGTATTCCCCAAATTCACTACTTTTCTAACCTGCAAAGGTCCAGCAGCATTTTCATAATAGCTCATTCTTGGCCACAGGCTCTACAACATTTTCTTAAGGAACACATTGGGTGAAGGCAGAGAACCCACTTGAGTCAAAACTCTGAATTTATGGGATTAAGCTTAAAATAAGCAAACACAAGCTTCCAACAAGAGAGAAAAATGAGCAAAGACACGATTGGAAAAAGATCTTGTTGCAGAGATACTTTGCCAGTAACATGAGTCAACACATGTAAAGAACTTGGAGCGAATGAGGCACAGAGTAGATGCTGTCAGTTCAGGCACCACATTGGATGCTCTTCCCCACAGCCGGGCCTTATCAGCTCCGTGGGGCACAGTGGAAGGGGCTTTCTGGCCCAAGTTCAGGCAGTAAGTGGAAAACTGAGGCCTCAAACTCCTGGTTGACTTCATCATCCAGGCTCATACTGTCCTGGGTTGGGATCAGTATTTACTGTCTTGATGTGAACTTTAATTTTAGGGCTCAGAGGGATGATGGGAATCACTTCAGACACTTGACAGAGGGAAGCGGAGCCTCAGAGAGGCTGAGTAACTTGTGCAAACACACGATTAGAGGCTGGTAAAGCCAGCACTTGGAAGTAAGTTTTGTAAAAACAAACAGACTAACTAAAACACCAAAAGAGGAAGAGGAAGAAGGGGGTGGGGGAGAGAGGACACCAATTCCTGTGTTCAGGGACGTTTCCAGAGTAAAGGAAACTTGGGAAGGCCCTGACTTGCTCCACAAAAATGGAATTCACCACTAGGGAAACCCCCAAGGAAGCTTGTGAGAAACTTCCACAGAAGGTCCTCGAATTCTAATGGACAGTACTTTTTTCTCAGTAATACTGAGACCACCCTAAGGAGCAGATTCCCTCCCACTCCCAGCCCCATATCTAGACTAGAAGATGAATGGAAGAACTGAACTTCCCTGTCAAGGAGGATGATAAGAGTTGAAGGCTGTTTTCTTTGGTTTAGAGAAACCCTGTCCCAGAGAAATGGAGAAGGATATTGAAGGTGTTCTGTAGCAAAACACAAAACCTGTGGCCAGGAGTTAGTTCAGAAAGACCATCTGATGTGCACCATGGCTGGCTTTTGCTTCGGCTTGCTGCTGAAGAACGCATCCCTATCCCCAGGAGCGGGGCCCGGTGATTTCTTCGAGTCCTCAGGGGTACCTGGGGACCCAAGTGAATTCATGAACAGGCTTTACTGGCTATCATGTTCATCTCTGCCAGCACACCCACTCCGTGAGGCTTTCATTCCTCAGGGTCGAGCAAGGGGATTAAGTGAGATGGCATATGGTAGGCATTCAGTAAATCAAAACTTGCAATATTGAAATTAGTAATGAAATTAGTTTAATAATGAAATTCATTGAATGTTGATTTAAATTAGATGCCCATGAGAATCCAGAGGGACTAATAGGAGCTAGCTTGGAATATTGAAAGGAAAAGCAATTCTTTTCTAAAGATGGCTGTGACTCAGATTTAAACCAGGAGGGAGACTGAGTCAGGATGCAATAACCATTCCAGGGCCTCTTAAACCAACTCCTGTGGGACACCTGACCTAAGAGCACCTAGAGCCCGGAATCCTTTAGCCTGCACCTGTCAACTTCTGCCACCTGGGAGAATAAGGACAGAGAGCAATCAGCCTGGGGAAGCATGGACAGGGACAGGGCCCATGCTACATGCTGCCAGTAAGGGACCTCATCTGGTCTACGTAGCAACTGGAGAAACCAGTACTCTTGACAGAAGTGGATAGACACAGGTTCCAGTTGTTGAATAGTTTACCCAAGGAAGAATCAGATTTCCAAGTCAAGGACACTTCCTTGACTCCTTTGGATGCCTTGGGAATCCTGCATCCTTGGGGTTTCTGCATCCAGACCTGCGGGAAGGGCCTC
Organism: Sylvilagus floridanus; assembly: GCA_949820135.1. Taxonomy (NCBI): domain Eukaryota; kingdom Metazoa; phylum Chordata; class Mammalia; order Lagomorpha; family Leporidae; genus Sylvilagus; species Sylvilagus floridanus. Next base: position 57,081,263 of record OX463225.1, read on the forward strand.
CTCCTCTTCCCTTCATCTACTCAGACCCTAAAGTCACCCCCACATCGTGGACTGCTCCCTCGCTGGGGTGCTTTCCTTCCCTCTCATGGGAGTCACTGTGAGGGATGAATTTAGCCTACTGGCTCTGTACCTTTGCATGTTAGGTAGAGAGAGGACTCATGTGACGCTGAGTGTCAGGTCCCTGGGGACAGCACATCCACACACCAGCTGCAGCTCTGACTACTGTTGCACACCCTCTGAGGGTCTGAGCGCCCTACCTACCCCTGTCTGAAAGGCACTGAAGAAGTATTTGGGGTCATCGTGCATGGGTCAAAAAGTCTACTTCTCGTCAGGAAAAGGCAGCTCCCCTTAGCATGCCTAGAACAGAAATGTCTGCTGCCAGGGAGATGGGACATGGCTCGAAAGAGCTGGCGCTGCTCCACTGTACCGGCTCTCCGTGTCCCAGCCACTTGCATCATTTACTTTTCCTGGAATGGAAGCAGCATCCACAGGGAAGTCTCCTCCTGCTGGCATGAAGATTCAGCGTGAGCAGCTGCTGCATGCAGCATTTCCAGGAAGAAACCTGGCATGCTGCAGACACATATGCCCCAGGCTTGAGGGTTTTTGCCTTCCACAGTTCTGTGTAGGCCCTTGAAAGGCCTGTCTAGTAGAGCTTGTACTTTGTGTGCCTCGAACTCCAACAACCTGTCTCAGCCGCTCCAGGTGAGATCTGGCACTGGTTTGAATACTTCCAGAAAATGCTGCCTTGATACCACATTATGATTCTTGCTAGAGAATTGTCTGGCGAGCCTGTTAAGGGTGTGGCAAGAAGACATCTGTGCTCTCCCTCGTTAACACAGAACCCCCATGCAGCAAGCCAAAGAAAGCTTGAGATCAGAGAGACGGAAGCTGAAATTACTCAAAGGGCCATTGATTAGGTTCCGTGGACTCAACCCGGAGCAGGGAGAGTTGTGCCCAGAGGTTTGTTGGGGAGTGCCCACTGGACCATCTACAAGAGAGTGAGGGAAACAGGACTGGACAGAGGGAGCACTTGAGCTGCACTGACAGAGGTTTCAGCTGACCTCTGGGTGTGGGTGCTCTAACATTCGGCTGTGCCTTTAGAGATGTCCCACGTTAACCTTTGTATCCACACACAGATCCGGCCCCAGGATGGTGGTTGTGTGCAACCTTGAATAAAGAAGTTACCTTTGGCTGAGAGACAGCAATGCTCAAAGAGGAGCTCAGCTGTGGACCATCAGCAGCAAACACTCCCAGCCACAGGGGGCACAGAAGACCTTTGTTTGAAGAGAGCATGGGAGTGGCACACCACAACATCTACTGCACATCACAGGGAGCTGAGTCCCCCAGAGGGAAAATGGATGGCCAGGGCCTTACAATAATGTGATGGAATAAAGAGTCTTATGCAAGACAACAATCCTCAAAGAAGTACTTGCCCTCATAACACCACTTCTCCCACTTGCGAACGTCCCTTATGCGCTGACCAACCAGGTAACCAAGGCACACGACTGCACAGATTAACTGATCAGATGGAACCCCATAGGGTAGGTATGAATCACTTTCCTTTCGTAATGGAAGAAACTGAACTCTCAGATGAATTCAGTAGTCTAGTAAAGTGCCTGGCACATATAAGGTTCTTCAAAGAGTTCACAGAAAAATGCATATTATGAAATAATTGCATGGGCTTCAGAAAATTTTTTAAACCATATAAATGTATCTTTGTGTTTATGTTTTTCATGAACTTTTTTCAACTAAAGATTTATTTATTTACTTATTTGAAAGGCACAGTGACGTAGAGGGAGAGACAGAGAGAGAAAGAAATCTTCCATCTGCTGATTGGCTTCCCAAATAGTGGCAATGACTGGCAGGCCAAAACCAGGAGCCCAGAACTCCACCGGGTCTTCCACGTGGGTGGCAGGAACTCAAGCCCTTGGCTCACCTTCTGCTGCCTTCCCAGGCACAATAACAGGGAGCTGGATTGGAATCAGAGGCGCTGGGACACGAACTGGCTCTCTAATATGGGAAGCCAGCATTGCAAGCAGCAGCTTAACCTGCTGTGCCGCACCACTGGCCCCTTCCATGAACTTCCGAACTTCCCTTGAATAAACATCAGTTTGTCTCCATGTCGGTCCTGACAATTAATCATCAGCCTTCACTCTGCCGCTGCAAACCATTCAGCCAGTCCCCCCTGGTCATTAGTAGTGAAGAGAGGAGCAAGTGACCATTCCCTCCTCAGCAACCGCATGTTGCTGTGTGAGAACACGCACCTGAATTTCCAGTCTTCGAGAGGAGCCAGAAATATGCATTTTATGTGAAATATCTTTTAAATTTGATGAGTAACCCAATCATCCTGTCATCATCAATGCAAACTAAACAAAAGGCCTATGTGGGCAGATTAAGCTCTGTGTTACTGCAAATGCCACTCCAGTCTGAGACTCCCAGAGTATTAGTTCACCTGAATCCAGAATAATCTCACTTGGAAAGATCAGGTGCACCCTACGCTCTCTGCAAACCTGGTCACAGGAAGCTCCAAATTGTGTCCAAGTTTCCTTGCTTGAGGAGCCTATAACCTCTGCAGATCCTTTCTCTGACTCCTTGTAGCTCCACTCTTTCCTGAGTCTGGGCTGTTCACTAACATGCTTCTGTCAGGAAATAGCTTGGTTGTGGGCGTCTGCAAACAGCAAGAGAAGGCTACGTGACCACTGCTCACAGCCTCCTTCCCGCTTCGTGTTCCCACTGCCACCAGATGGTCCTGAGATAATGCCACGTCTTTCCTGCAAGAAACAACAGTCGCGAGCTGCTCTGCTGATCCCTCTGATCATCCTGGGAATGCAATTTCTCAGCCTCTCCCCTTCTGTCATTGCTTCCCTTGTCTTATCTCCAGAGGGCTGGGGGACCTGAACTGGTTCCTTTCCAAACAGAGTCAATCATCCTCCATGCCGGGAGTCCAGGGGCTCACGTAGGCAGCGTAACTGTGCAGGCTCAGAGTTCCGGCTCGCCCGTGGATGCTTACAATATGTTTGGGACCACCCTATCTTTCACAAATTATTTATGATACCAATGTCACTCATTCTCTAATCAAACAAATGGAGTTCTTGTCTCTTGCAAGTCCTCTGGGAAACAAAAAACAAAATGATCTGAGTCCATAAAGCTGGCATCTAGCCTAACTTTGATCTGATCCCAAACCATTCCCAGTCCTCAACATGATTCCAACCACAGGCAGACAATATCTCTTTCTAGCTCTGTTGATGACATAAGAGGCAATGAGTAGAGATCTGATCAATAGTTACTGCTTGTTCCTGGATTTGTAGGAGGGAGAATTAGGCCCCAGCAATGAGATCATGATTAGCTGGAAGAAAAAGCTGGCAGTATAGCTGGCACTCAGCCTGGGTCACTCATCTTCCCAGGCACGAAACTCATGGCTGACATGCAAAACACAGAGAATGTTGAAGATATTCAGAGTATATTGCTAAACATGAGCAAATCTTAGAAGTTATGATTTTACATTTCCAGGTATTTTCTTTCTTTTCTTTTTTTTTTTTTTGACAGGCAGAATGGACAGTGAGAGAGAGAGAGACAGAGAGAAGGGTCTTCCTTTGCCGTTGGTTCACCCTCCAATGGTCGCCGCCGCCGGCTCATCCGATGGCAGGAGCCAGGTGCCAGGTGCTTTTCCTGGTCTCCCATCGGGTGCAGGGCCCAAGCACCTGGGCCATTCTCCACTGCCTTCCCTGGCCACAGCAGAAAGCTGGCCTGGAAGAGGGGCAACCGGGACAGAATCCGGCGCCCCAACAGGGACTAGAACCCGGTGTGCCGGCGCCGCAAGGGGGAGGATTAGCCTGTTGAGCCATGGAACCGGCTCCATTTCCAGGTATTTTCAAGCTGTCCTCCAAAGCTATGTCATACCATCATTTTAAGACTGTGGCACTATGGCATAGCAGGTAAAGCCACCGCTGCAGTGCCGGCATCCCATGTGGGCGCCGGTTTGAGTCCTGTCTGCTCCACTTCCTATCCGTCTCTCTGCTGTGGCCTGGGAAAGCAGTGGGGGATGGTCCAAGTGCTTGGGCCCCTGCACCCACGTGGGAGACCTGGAGGAAGTGCCCATCTCTTGGCTTTGGATCGGTGCAGCTCCAGCTGTTGCTGCGAACTGAGGAGTGAATCAGCGGATGGGAGACCTTTCTCTCTCTCTCTGCCTCTGTCTCTCCTTTTCTCTCTGTGTAACTCCAACTTTCAAATAAATAAATAAATAAATCTTAAAAAAAAAGACTTTACCGAGGCACAAATTCGGATTACCTGATGAGAAACAAGTCATTTAGCAAATAAATGGGCCTAGTTGACTGCCTGGCACCTACCTCCCTCCAGAGCTTTGGCTCCACTCAGTGCATGATTTCATGGAATCCTCACACAGAATCCTATTGCAGAGGTGTTATCCCCCTAATTTTACAAATGAATACAAAGGGGCCAGCGTTGTGAATTAGCAGGTAAAGCCACTGGTTGCAGCACCGGTATCCCATATGGGCACCAATTCAAGACTCTGCAGCTTCACTTCCGTTCCAGCTCTCTGCTATGGCCTAGGAAAGCAGTAGAGGATGACCCAAGTCTCAGGGTCCCTGCACCTGCGTGGGAGACCCGGAAGAAGCTCCTGGCTCCTGGGTTCGGACTGGCCCAGCTCCAGCTGTTGCAGCCAATTGGGGAGTGAACCAGTGGATTGAAGACCTCTCTCTCTCTCTCTCTTCCCCTCTGCCTCTCTGTAACTCTGAGTTTCAAATACAATAAATAGATCTTTTAAAAAAAGAATATATAGGAGACCATGGGCTATGGTAATATTCATGAAGATGAGAATTTGAGAAAATCTCAAAAAATATCTCATTTGCATGTCAGGAGTCTGCTAGACCAATCTTCCTCGTCTCTGCTTGGAGCAATCCAGCTGAAGGTGAAAACACACATGTGATGATCTGCAAAGGGTCTTCTAACTATAGCTCAAGCATCAGCGAAGGTCTCCCTAGAACTGAAATCTAAATAAAGTCACTACAGCCTCCAATTCTGCCTTCTAGAAAAACCTTAATCTCAGGCTTGCTTGCCAGGTCTCTGGGCTTTACACTCACATGGGCAGCTCCTTTGTCTCTAAGTGCTATCTCTATTCCTTTGGGGATATTCCCAGGCCAACCATTCCATACACTTGCATAACAATCCAGACACATGTTTTAGTGTTTGGTAGACTATACAGAACTTTGCTTGCTTATTTGTTTTGAGAGAAGCTGCTTAAAAAGAAGTTTTGTGGGGAAGCAAATAGTTTACCACCATTTTACTCACCCTTCCTTTCTCCTTTCCACCTTTATTTTATTTGAAAGAGAGAGAGAGAGAGAGAGAGCACATTCCTACTGTTGGTTCACTGCCCAAATGCCTGAAACAGCTGGGGCTGGGCTAGTGCTGGAGCCAGGAGAACTCAATCCAGGTCTCTCATATCCCCCCTGGATCTGTATTAGTAGGAAACTGGAATAAGGAGACAGAGTAAGAAAATCAAGCCCAGGTCCTCAGTGTAGGACCCTGGCATTTTAACCACTTGGCCGAATGCCCACTCTTGTCCTCCCTTTCTTAAGTTCTCATTCTCCCAGCCCTCTGGCAGCTACAATCTGTGATCTCACATGAAATCCCCATTCCCTTTCTCTGGAGGGCCTCAACCAATTACAAATCTTAAAAGGTTTAGATTTGCCTTAGGTAAGGCTATCAAAGTTTTCCTATGAAATATTCCTGTGTCTGCTACAGAAAGAATATAAATTCTCTTCCTTTGATGATATAACCATAGAAACTGTCCTAAAACTGAACAGGCTGCCCCAGGAAGGTGATAGATTTATTTCTCTATGTCAAAGGTCTAGAAAACTCTTTAGGAGGACATTGGAGATGTTGAGGTGGGTGATTTGCCAGTGTACCTACCTTTAAGATCCTCCTATTCCAGAGATCTTCTGGTGTAAGGGTTCTAGGCATTCCCTGACATTGACAGCAGCCACATGTGGACTTGAGCCAATGCTTCCTCTCTAGCTGCAGAAGTATGGAACATGACACATCCTCTTCAAGACTAATTCCCCATATCTTTAAAGTGTAGGTGATCATCGATGACAAAATGTTTCTCAGTTATTTAACACAGGGCCTGCTGTAGAATATGGGAGTAGCATAGTAGAAGTAGGTTGCAAGTATTATCTTTATTTGACTGTCACTGTTTTATTGTTAGACTTTCCAAGTTAGAGAGGCTACAGAACTCAATAAAAAACATACTCAGTTAGGAGTCAAAAATAAACTCGAGTAGCACATGCATGATGTAACAGCTAGTGATATAAATCAGATCACTTGACTGATTTGAGCATCAGTTTCCTTACTCGAAATGTGGAATGATGATAATGATCTTATTTGACTATCTCAAATGGTTGTCACGAGAGTTCCATGACAGATGAAGGGAACTATACTTTGAAATTTTTAATTATTTTAAAAATTAGTTCAAATGATGACGTCTGCCTTTGCTGCACACCCTCTTAGTGTTTCCTGGTCCATTTCTCCCTGTTGCACACCAGCTTATCCATGCTCTTGGAGAAAAAACTCAAATCTGTTCTGCCTGTGCTCTCCTTCCCCATCAAAAGCTTGCCTAGCCAGTGGTCCCTATTAAGACTTGTTAATGGCGGTCAGCACTGTGGCGTATCAAGTAAAAGCTGCATCCTCCAGTGCCAGAATCCCACGTGGGCACCAGTTCAAGTCCTGGCTGCTCCACTTCTGATCTTGCTCTCTGTTAAGTCCTGGGAAAGCAGTAGAAGGTGGCCCAAGTGCCTGGACTCCTGCACCCCCATGGGAGACCTGGAAGAAACTCCTGGCTCCTGGCTTCGGATCTGCCCAGCTCTGCCTATTGTGGCCATTTGAGGAGTGAACAAGCTGATGGAAACCGGGCCCCTCCTTTCCTCTGCCTCTGCCTCTTTGTAACTGTGCCTTTCAAATAAGTAAATAAATCTTTAAAATAAAAAGCCTTACTAGTGACTTTGTAAGCTACTATTCTCTTAGAACATGTTTGCATTTCAATAACGACCTTCTAGAGACATCAACCAAGAGGAAGATAAGGATGATGGTATTATTTTAAGTAAGATGGACCTTATGCTACCCCTGCAGCAGTAGCTGCTTTATCTAAAGCTAGAACAGAGCTTCTCTGTGTTGTGTTCCGTTGGAGCTTCTGTCTGAATCCCATCAGTCAGCTGTATGGTCCATGGACACTGGTGTTAGTGGAGCAACTTTCATTTGATATTAAACTGCTCTCCTTTAGGGCCAGGTGCAGAGACAGGGGGACCTATGACCTCCAAACTTCACTTCTAATTCTTGGAATCAAATATCAAAGAGATTTTAGGTAAAGCGGTGACGACTGTCTGTCATTTCTTCATCAACAAACATTTACAGTACTCCACTAAACCAGGCACTAAGCCAGACTCTGAGCCCACAAATCTGAACAGGATTCAGTGTAACCCTGAACTGAGTGCTAACCTCTTTCCACAGAACTAAATAAAAGTATCATTATTTTCTATTTGAAACAATATAAAATAAAACAAGCAAAAACACTTTTCTTGTTTTAATTTTTTATCTCATTTTCTCACTTGAGCTTCAAGCAACTCAGTGTTCCGATAACTGATATCCCCACTTTCCATAGGAGACAAAGGAGGCCTTGAGGGCCTTGAGGGATTTGCCTAATGTAAAAGCTCCATTATGCAACAGAGCTGGAATTTCAGGGGAACATACATTTCCAGCACCAGTCAAGTCCATTGTCCATTTGTCCTCGGGATTTTGGACCTGTTGAAAGCTTAGCTATGAACCAAAAGAAGTATGTACATAATCTACTCACTGTAGTCTTTCTATTGCATTGGATGCCCCATCCCTACTTTCTTAATTTCTCTGGTATCTGCAATGTAAGCTAGGCTGGGGCAAATACAAAGAGAGGGTGGATTTGCACACTCCAAGGAGGCTGCATACACCCTGAGGGGCATGTCATCTGCTTGAGTCATTATTTTCTTCTCTATCAGAAGGGCTCTGGCTGCAAAGCACATTTCAAAACCGGAATGAGAGAGGCATGTACAAAACCAGAAGTCAAGTTTTAGAACAGTCTAGAAGCTTCTAGGCTTTTTGCCTGGAGACAATAATTTGGTTAGAGGGCTTTTAGCTCCTCATTTGGACTCAGGGGAGAATATCGTTATCTGTAGTTTCCATGACAACCACATGTTTTTCTCTATAAGAAGATCTATCCCAAACAGAGTGCAGGCATGTAATGAGTTCTTAATTAATCTTTACAAATGACTGATCAATGACTGGAAATACATCTCTCTTCTCCGGTATCGCTCATTCTAACAATGATTGCGTTCATAGGACTTCTTTTGCATTACAAAGAAATGTAGTGTTTGTGAGGGCTAACAGAAGTAGATTCAAATAAACAGTCTCTATGCTTTTAATGAATCACCCATGTCTAAAAATAGTCTAAACTAGCATTTCTCCAGGCAAAACCAGCTTGAGTCTCAATAACTCAATAACAAAACAATATTTCTCTGACTCTTCCCTGCCTGCAATTGCAGAAATTCCTGCCCTGTCTTACCCCCGCCCCTAGCTCTTCTCTCGCTTCTGGAAGTCCTCAGGGAGTAGCCCATCCCTTCCATGTAGGCTCCTGAAGTGGGGTCATGGCCACCATTTCCCTCATTTTCTGCCCAGGCTTATTGTGCTGATGTCTTCTGTCATGGTTGATGCAAAGGCCCCATGGTATGAGCTTGCTGCTGGAGTGTGCTGACCTCTTCATTCCAGATGTGAACTTACTTTGGCCCAGGCACAGTCCTCCATGTGGAAATGCCTTTGGAGGCCCACCTCACCTCTCCTCCATATGTCTTTGGAACTGTCTGTAACCAACGATGAATACAACATAGACTGCCACAGTGCAACACCTGCTACAAGTAAAAACGATCCAGCAATGGCCCTGGTTTGCATCAGGAGCTGGACCAGCCTGGATTAGACTAAGAGGTAATGATACATGTGCTGGAAATGCCTGGGTCTATTGTATCCCTGACACAAGGGTTAAGCTAATCCTACTTCTGCTCTTAGAACGACTGGAGGGAGAACAGAGCTCATTGACTCCATCCCCTGGGAAAAGGAAAGCAGAGCAGAAACCTGGGGCTGAGTCCCTAGATGAACAGTCACCTGAGTGGCGTAATTTCTCAAACAGAAGTTGAGTCACATGTCTGACAAGTGAATTTCCAAAGGCAGTGGAATAGAAGATTTGAAATTAAGATTCTTTCAAATTCTGCATTTTTAACTTCCTGCATTGCTCCATTCAAGAGTTAGTGTAGCTGTTAAAAATATTTAAAGACCACAAAGAGATATTTTAAACAAGCAGTACACATAAATAAAATTGGCAAACACAGTTGAGGTGTAAGATAAAATGGGAGTGAAATTCATGCAAAAATGCCACACTTGAGGCTCTAAGCTTTTCAGTATTGATAAGCAAGGAGAAACCCACAATAAGTTTTGAGATTCCTAGATTTTTGAGAATCTGTCTTACATTTCAAAGAAAAGGTAGCTATTATTGATATAAAATAGAAATACGTTTATCCTGATAAGCCTTATAAAATGTGTGCCATGAGTAATTCTAGCAAATGCGATCAAGAAAACCAAAGAAAGCAATGAATGGGAGACGGTAAGTACACAAATGGCAGAGCTTAAGAGTGGAAGATGAAAGGACTCCCAGCCAAAAGCTGAAGGCTCTTCCTCTCTCCTTCTCCATCTTCCTCTGTGCCTCTCTTTCATGTTTTTGGCTCCATTTGTCATTTCTCTTTCTATTGTTTTTTTTTCTTCAGTGGCTCAGTCTCTCGACCAGTCTCCCTCTTTCACTCTCACCTTCAGTGAGGTCAGTTCCTGAAGTTCAGAAAGGACCACACACCTGCCCAAGGTCATGCAGCAACAATGTAATTTACACTTCATAAGGCTTTCAATCCGACCTATGTTTCAACCCAATCTCTCCCTGAATATACCAGTTAGTAAATATTTATTGAGTTCAAACTGAGGGGATCTTATCTAGTCACAAGATTTGACACATCATGTATATCTTCATATTGTCCAAGTGTATACCTGTGGTCCTGATTTGTTCCCTTAAATCTCAATTTCTATATCCGATGTCTGCGAATATGTCCACTCAGAATGTCTAGTAAGTATCCCAAAGTATCCATATCTGAAGTATCATGAAGTTTGGCTTTTTCCTCCAAAGTTTTTCCTATGTAAGTCTTCTCTGTTTGTGCAGTTTCTTAAGTTAGCTTTCTTTCCCTGTCCCCATTGATTACATTAGGAAGCTATCTGTTCCACCTTCAAAATAAACTCCAAACTCAGCCACTATTTACTGTCTTTAATACCAATGTCCCAGTTCATGTTCTCTCTCTCCTATTCTATAGCTCACTTCTTCCTACCTACCCTTGCTGTTTCAAATCTTGCCCCTGGTCCAAGCTACTACCTATAAAATAGCTGTAGTAATCTAGGTACATGGCATTCCCTTGCGTAAAATGTTCCAAAGCTGTCCTTGTATTGAACAATTCCTAAATTTGGGAGTAGCTTCCTAATTTGTAAGACTTGGCCCCTGACCATCTCTCTGAACTCAGCTCCAAACACATTGTCTTTTATTTACTGCTATCTAGCCCACCAGTCCGCTTGTCTCTGGAACAGACCAACTCCTTCCCCACCTCAGGGCCTTTGCTCTTGATATTCTCAATATTTGGAGAATAGTTCCCCAGATCTTCATAGGGTCAATTTGTTTTTCATTCTTGTGTATCACATCCCATCTCTTTGAAAAAAGACTTTCTTATCACCCCAATCTCATTATTCTCTTCTCTGTCCCTATCTTTGCTTTTTTTCCCCATAACACTTATTGCCTCTAATTATCTTATACACTTGCTTAGTTTTTTGGTTTTCTGACTCCCTCAGGCAACATATAAATAAATTCAGTGAGGTAAGAGCCTTGCCCAGCTGGTTTCTGTGGTATCCTTAATATCTAGTAATAGTGCTTGGCATGTTAGACAAATTCAATGTGTCTTTGTTGAGTGAATGGTGGGATGTGCTAAACGCATAGTCAAAGCTGAGTATCTGTTAACTGGAGGAATCAACATAACCATTTCTAGGGATACAGCAGTAAACCAGACAGATACACCTGCCTGCTTATGGTATTTGGGTATAAAGACATCATTAAATAAATTATAGCACTAAACCCAGAAGAGTGTTATGATAGGGGAAGCTCCAGGAAATAGCAGGAGTTTCTAACCCAATCAGGCTTAGAACTTAACACCTTTGAGTTATGACTTTAGGAAATGAACTTCTCCCAGTCCTACTAGCCACCTCTATGAAATGCAGGTGTTGATTGTATGGCTGTTGCAAGAAAGAAAGGGAATGTATGTAAAATGCCTGACCCATAGTAGATGCCCAATATGTTTTAGCTATTATTGCTATTATAATATATTCACATCTGTTAGACTTCTTGGCACCCTTCTTTGAACTACCCTTCTACACTTGGAAAACTGATTTATATATTTTTTAAACTTTTTCATTCACCACTTTCTTAAACAAGATTTTATTTATTTGAGAGGTAGAGTTACAGACAGTGAGAGGGAGAGATAAAGAGAGCGTTCTTCTATCCTCTGGTTCACCCCCCAAATGACTGCAATGGCCAGAGCTGGGCTGATCTGAAGTCAGGAGCCAGGAGCTTCTTCCAGGTCTCCCATGCAGGTGCAGGGGTCTAAGCACTTGGACCATCTTCCACTGCTTTCCCAGGCCATAACAAAGAGCTGGATCAGAAGAGGAACAGCTGAGTCTTGAACTGGTGCCCAAACGGGATGTGGGCACTGAAGGCAGCAACGGCCCCATGTTTTACATTTTGAATTCTTCTACACCAGCTAGAAATCAGAAATCCTTTTCCCAGCCTTCCTTGAAACTGGGATGGCAGTGCATGAAGCCGAGCTGTCACACTCTTTGATTAGGAGGATGACAATGGGATGGTGTATTCACTCACAGACTCCATCTGTTAACAAAGAGAGTGGCAGGAATGTTCAGCTTTAGGTAAAGCACAGTTTTGACTGAGAGGTCAGTGTCCTCCATCTAGCATCATCAATATGGGCTGAAATGTTTGTTGCTATAAGTAGGGTTGGTGAGGAGACCTTACCCACTAGTGGGGTTTGGTGTTGTTTCTGGTTTAATATCCCCCAAGATTTATTCTGTGGTTCTTTGGAAATGCTGTAAGTTCTCTAAGATCCTTAGTACATTTCCTTGTAAACTAGTTAGAGTGGATTTTGTGTTTGCAGCTAAGAACCTGGATGACTCTCAGATGATGTGAATTATTCAGCGGTTGAGGACCCTATGCTCTGCATACTGTGTTGGCTACTGATCAGAGGCTTGTGTAGGTCAAGTGTATTCAGGAAGGGACCCCAAGAGGTGAGGGGAATCATTGCTACTTCAAAAGCACTCTTCCCCCTGGCCTTTTCTGATGGTGGTTGGAGGGGCTCACTCCATCCTCTCTGCCTCTTACATTGTACGTGGTAGCTGTACTAACATTATCATGATCACTTAGCCTGATACACAGGGAGCCTGTGGTTCATTCTTGTTTTCCCACCCAGGATGCACTCATACAATTTCACTGAACTCCTACTATGTGCTAGACACTGAAGATGTGAACAGGAAGGTGTTGCATTTCTCTGCAAAGAATGCAGACGTCTCCTCAGGTAACTGGACAGAAAGCAAGAACTTAAAGGCCTGGGTTGGTGGGTCATCTGTAACAAAGCAGGATAGTGTTATGACACAATTCATAGACTTCAGAATCATATTAACATATTACAAATTCTGGTTTTGACACCAGCTGGTGATATTTGCTAAATTATTCAATCTCTTAAACCTCAACTTCTTCATCTATGAAATAAGAAAATGACTAATGCTAGGGTGGCTGTGAAAATTAAATAAAATAAAGTGCATGAGTAGACTGCCTGCTTCTTTGCTACGTTCAATAAATATTGTTATTAAAAACAAGTCTGTCTGAGGTTGTCAGGAAATCCTTCAGAGGCAAAAAATCTTGGATGATTACTTAAAGGAAGCGTTCTTAAGCTAAGCAGGCAGGTGCACTTGTACATTTTGCTTCTTAGTCAACAATTATTCACTTAAGAAAAATTGTTTCTTGTAACATCCTAGGCTGAGGAGTATCCTGTTTTGGTTCTTTTATTTTGCAAATAGAGAAAAATACCAGAAGTTAATTAGCTCATCCAAGTGCTTACTAGTTTTGTTGTTTAACCAGTAAAGACCTTCTGTGAGAAAAGATTGTGTAGAAAATCTGCATTGCATATCTACTCTGTAGGGGGTGCAGAAATGTGCAATCAGTAAGACTGGGGGAAGTGGGGCTGTTGAGATAAAGGCACACAAGATAGGATGATCATATCTTGGGCTGGTCTAGAGCTACAAGAATAAAGAAGACATCAGGTCACTGTTGAGCGGGGTGGTCAGAAAAGACTATTATAGAGGAGGAGAACTGTAAAACCTGGGCATTAAAGATGAATAGAACGTTGACAGTGGGAGAAGAGTGGGAGGGGGTATGTTTGGAAGAAGGCACAACAGCGCTCAGCAGACATCAAGTGGTTGAAATCCCTTTGTTCAGGAAGTTCTTATGGAAGAGGCATGAAGGAGGGGGACTTCAGAGAGTTGCAAGAGGAAGGAGTTTGGGTTTCATGCTACAGACAACTACATGATTAGTTTTAATGGAAGATTTTTAGGAAGAAAATAAACATATTGTAGTTGGAAATAATAGGGGCAGGAATTCAAATCAGAAGCCACTCCATCATCCTCACATAAAATGGATGACTTATGGTGAGAGTAAAAGAAAGAGGTGGATGAGGCAGACTGCCTGGATAATCACCAACTCTTAGTGACTGGTTGGACTAGAGAGCAAGACGGACAGTCACACAGCATGAGCAGCAAGAGTCCTTAGCCTGGAAATAGTTCTGAAAGTGTTGTCTACAGATTACCTCTAGCAGAATCACTTTAGGGCTTATGAAAAATTCATTCCTGTGCCCAGTTTTAACCTATTGAATCAGTCAGTGGGTCATGGAGCTCTACATTATGTAGTTTAATAAACGTGGCAGGTGATTCTTAACGCCTGCTGAAAGTGTGAGAACACCTGTGTTAGAGATGATTTATCAACTGCGTCAGTTCCAAAGATGTGGAAACAGGTATTTAAACAGGTCAAGTGACTTTTACAAGGTCACACAGCTACTGGGGCCAGGATTAAGTCTTCTCATTTCCAATTTGACTTGTTCGTTCTGTCGCTCTGCAAATTGATATCTAATGGTTGGGAATTCCAAGGAAAGCATGGTATACTCTCATTCAAAATGGGCATGGGGTGGTTATTTGGTGCAGTGTTTACAATACCACTTGGGGTGCCTCTGTCCCACCCACATCAGACTACCTGGATTTGAGTCCCGGCTCTACTTCTGATTCCAATTTTATGATAATGCATATTCGCAGAGGCAGCAGGTAATGGCTCAAGTAGTGGGCACCTGCCACCCACATGGCAGAGCTGGACTGAGGTCCTGGCTCCTGGCTTCAATCTAGCCTAGCCCTGGCAGTTGTAGGTATTGGAGGAATGAACCACTGGACGAAAAATTCTCTCTCTCTTTTTCTTTCATATAAAATGAAAATGAAGCAATAATTTAATAAAAGCCAGAAATGATGAGGCAGAAAGACTAGAAAAAACAAGGCTTAATGGATGCAGATGTGGTTGCCTTAAAACCCTAGCAGATTGATGTCTACCTGCTATTGCCAAGCAGGACCATCCTGTAGGGAGAATGTTGCTGCCAACCCAGTGCTCTCACATATCCTGACTCTCAGACTCTGAATGTATGGCTTTGTTGGGCATACCGGGGGCCAGGTGACCTCAGGGCAGCCCAACCACATGACCATACAAAGGGGGTTGATCCACATGGATGGGGTATCCTGACTCTTCAGACAGAAGTGCAGGTAGCATTTCTTTTTCTTTCTTTTTGTTTTTTTAAAGATCAATTTTAAAAGAGTTAGAGAAAGAGAAAAAGAGAGAGAGAGAGAGAATCATCCGCTGGTTCACTCCCCAGACAGCTAAAACTGCCAGAGTTAGACCAGGCTGAAGCCAGTAGCCAGGAGCTTCTTCTGGGTTTCCCACATAGGTGGCAGGGGACCAAATACTTGGGTTATCTTTTGCTGTTTTTCTCAGGCCATTAGGAGGGAGCTGGATTGGAAGAGGAGCAGCGGGGACACGACCTGGTGCCCATACTTGATGCTGGTAGACCAGATGGCAGTTTTACTTGCTTTGCCACAACACCAGATGTGGGCAACATTTCTTGACTTAATCATTCTGGAGAAAGCAAGATCTGCGGACCCCCCAATTAATTGCTCTAGTGCCATTCCATTCTATAAACACTGTTATTTAGAAGACCATATACTGAGTTTAAAATAAGATCCAGGTTCAAGTCCTTTTCTAGCTTTGTAATTTAAGACAAGTTAAGTATGATACAGTGTCACGATAGGATTAACTATACCAATATCCCTATTTTACAGGTTAAAAACAACATTGCCCCTCAGAAAGGATGACTTTTTAAAATTCATATAATGTTAAATCTCTAAATTTCCATTTCCTCAAAATGAGTGTAATAGTATCAAGTCTACCTTTCTCACAAAATTTGTACGGAGCTCAAATAGGAAAATACAGATGAGAATATACAGTGGCATTTGATATAGATTTCAGAGGCCCCTCCAACCTCCTCTTCTTGTATGAGTAAAATGATAGTAATCATTCTCCCACATACATACTCTCCATACAAATAAGCCTACAATATAGCATACATATATGTAAGATTTATTTTAAAAATTATTTATTAAAAATTTCTTGAGAAGAAAAAGATTAACTTGGATAAGAATGAACTCTGTTATGTGATGTCCTGAATCCAGGTCCCTACTACAACTGCTGAGAGGTTCTCCAAGCGAGCTCACCACAGCCCACGTCCAGAAAGGCTGTCACTAGCACACTATGTCTATTCTGTTCTGCTATCTGCCTCCCCTTTATTGGGGACGGGGGTGGGCATCCAGCACAAATATGTCTAACCAGGTCGTCCCAAACAAAAGGAGCCTGAGCTGGCATTTAGATTTGGGGTGCAAAGCAAAGGGGCTAAAAGGCTCAGAGGGCTGGGAGAGTTTGTGAGTGGGCGATTTCCACTCAGGACAGGGTTTTTTTTATATAAATGGGTTGCATTCATTTAAGGACAAATCCAACCTCCCTTCTCCCAGTTTCAGAATAGCTAAATGTAGAACAGAGTAGAGAGGGAAGAGAGAGGATTTTTGC
This sequence comes from Sylvilagus floridanus, assembly GCA_949820135.1. NCBI lineage: Eukaryota > Metazoa > Chordata > Mammalia > Lagomorpha > Leporidae > Sylvilagus > Sylvilagus floridanus. The sequence continues at coordinate 57,097,647 of OX463225.1, forward strand.
ATATTTGTTCTGGTTTTTGGAAATTTTTTTTTTGACAGGCAGAGTTAGACAGTGAGAGACAAGAGAGAAAGGTCTTCCTTCCATTGGTTCACCTCCCAAATGGCTGCTACGGCCAGCGCGCTGCACCGATCAGAAGCCAGGAGCCAGGTGCTTCCTCCTGGTCTCCCATGCAAGTGCAGGGCCCAAGCACATGGGCCATCCTCCACTGCCTTCCCGGGCCACAGCAGAGAGCTGGACTGGAAAAGAAGCAACCGGGACAGAACCGGCGCCCCAACGGGGACTAGAACCTGGGGTGCTGGCGCTGCAGGCAGAGGATTAGCCTAGTGAGCTGTGACGCCAGCCTGGAAATAATTTTCCAATATGAACACTATAAACAAGAGGTATCCTAGGGAAATTAGATTTTTTACTTTAAAAATTTATATTCCTCTCACTTTTTTGGCAATGTCCACATTATATAACACAATCAAGCTATCAGGGCTTATTCTTGTTTCAGCATTCTCAGTAAGATAATCCCAAGGGGCTTGTTAAATTCAGACCTGTGGGCAGTTACAGAGATTCTTGCACAGGTCAGTTAAACAAGCTCTCCATGAGACTCTCGGACCAACTGAATTTGGAAAACACTGCATACCCTTCAAGCATCTGTAGCCATTTCTGCTTTCGCCTGATAAACTGATCTGTTCTTTTTAATGCTCACATCGTTCTAGGCTTTCAAGGTCACAAGATCTGGTGTCTAGGATAGCACTCAGAGAAAGAAATTAGATGAAGCATTTCCAGAAAAAATGGAAATAAGGCCTCATGCTTCCTATCATAAATCTTCACTCTTCTTGCTTCAACTTTCTCCACAAACACACAGCAGCAGTAAAATACACCTATTTTTAAAGTTCTATTCTTATGCGCCCCAAAGCTTAAGAAACACTGCCTTCCTTGTGGTTGGTGCTGCACAAGCCAATGTCTTTGAGTAGTAGGCGAGGCTCATGAGGAATTTGTGGTGAATGCGTCAATGGGAGGAAGGAAAAGGGGGAGAAAAAATAAAGACAAGAAATGAAGACGCTACATGGGTGTGGTGCCAGGAGTGAAAAGAGTTAGGTACCGGTCCAGCTCTTTCATTAACTTACAGTGTGACCTGAAGTGAATCATGCCACTCCCAGGGCCACAGGGTACTCACATAAGATAAACAACAACAAAAAAAGCAGAATTCACCAGCACACATGCAGTATCACACTAGCGTATCACACATGGATTACAGAAGTGTCTCTTGCCAAAAAGGAGACTCATCACAGTTTTCGTGGTGAGTGGTCTGGACAGTGGAAAAATCCTAGGACTATCTTGATAGTCCTCAGAGAAGGCAGTGAGTACCATGAGCCACATCTACCATGCATTGCTCCGTCATTGTGCCTTGCATGCAGCCAAGAAGGTGTGCTAGTGCCTGGGTGTCTCAGCAGCCAGCCACAGCATGTACCACTAACTGTCCTAGATAAGGTCTGCAGACCACTAGGGAAGATTGCAGCCATGGGCCCAGAATTTTGGAGCTCAGCCCAGTATGCAGCCAGCTGGGGATGAAGGAGTGAGGAAACATAGCAGGGCCCCAGAATTCTGATAGCCCCAAATCTCTGTCTCTGTGTATATCAGAGACTCTGCTCCACCTGCAGCAGATAGACAAGATGTATTAGGTGATCTTCACTAGCTGAAGGGCAACTACTCTTACAACGCATATGCAATATGCAATGTAGACCTTAGCAGGAAACACATACAAGTTTGAATCAGAAATGCTTTTGTTTTATCATAAAAAAAAAACATTGATTTGCCTGTATAAGAAAAGGATGAGCTATAATATTCTTTAATTTCAAATGATGCAAATCTGCAAATGGCTTAATTTTTTTTTCTCATCTGCTTTTGGGAATGCGAGTTCCTGTTGACAGATACCACTGGGACTTTGAAGCACTCATTAGAAGTCTTCACCAGTGTTGTTTATAGCTATCTGGAGCATGAGATCTGATGGTAAAAAAGTAGGTCAGTGGCAATCATTTGAATTTTCTCATTTAAAATTTTATTTTAAACTTATGTGAATTTTATGTTTCCCTAAGTATTTTATTTTATTTTTCTTAACTTAATATATTACTTGATGTGTGTCATATCACTCTCATACCTTTAAGTATAGAAATACAAATCTTAATGATTTTTATCCAATGTTACGAACAACTGTAGGATCTCCTATAGTTTATCTTTTATCATATACAAATATTTCTATTAGCTATGTGATCAAGATGTAACAATGGTGGGGAGCAGTACTTTAAGGCACTGATTCTCAACGGGGGGTCCCCCCATCCCTGGGGAACATTTGATAATGTAGAGATAGTTGGTTTTTACCACTGGAGATATTCTTACTGGTATGTAAAGAGCAGAGGCCAAAATGATGCCACATACCTTACAATACCCAGGAGAAATAACTATAAAAAGAGTGATGGGACCCAAAGTGTCTTAGTGCCAGGAAAGGAATGTACTGCAGGGCTCTTCTCATCCCACTGTTCTGAGTTCTAGGTGTACAATTAGGAGGGTCGAGTTCAGAGGATGTGATCAGCAGTAACAGATGTGGCCAGGAATGGCCAATCATTATCTCCTAACACCGTCTTTAAGAGCAGACCCAGTAGGCAGGGAAAGCATGAGTGGAACTCCCCAGTGGTCTGCTAGGACTCAGACTATGGTTATTTGCTGCGGGTGGTTTTCAAACAACAGGTTATTTCAAACAACAACTGGCTGCTTTTACTGCTACAACCTTGGTGCCTGTAAGCGAGCACCTTTTCTTCCTATTTTCCTAATTCAGAGTCCATATTCTGGAAATGACGTGTTTGTTCCATTGCATTGTGATTTTTCAACAACTGTGCTCTCTCTTGACTGTGTTCTGTATCTCTTTGTGATTAGCTCAGTTGGGAGGAGTGTCTGAACAGGCAGAACTTGCACTAAGCAGCTTTTCAACTCATTCCCTTCTCTTCTCCACCCACGGCAATGTTCTTGAAAGTCAAAGCTATCTTCTCTTCTGGTATTAATACTTTACTTGCGAGGCTCAAAAAATCTCCCAGATCCTCTTTCTCTGCTGCACTTACCTTTTTTTTTTTTTTTCTTTCTCAGCATTTCAGAATGATGAAAGTGACTGATGATGATACCAGTTCAGGTAGCCATGTCATTTGTCAATATGGCTCTTACCACTCCTTCAGTCAATTTTACAACAGATTCACATCTGCCACCTGATACCAAGAGTATGCTGAATGGAGCATTAGATATTTTTATTTATCCTGGTACTTAATTGAGGATGGGTAATTCTATTATGACCTGTTCATGACTGAAGAAAAATCAATAGTCTCAGGAATTTGTGGTGTAAGTTTAGTCTTGTCAGTCATTTGAGCTTTACTTTGCTCCTATATAAATAACAACAAGGAGGCCACTGGAATTCTTTCCAACTTAAAAAAAAAAAAAAGAAACAGTCCTGAGAAATTTAAAAAATTTTATTAGTAGTAGGAAGCGCAGACTCTTGTGGTACTGACTTGTTAATGTGTCATTTCTACTGAAATGGGGAAGTTAGTTTTTACAGTTGGATTCAGGAAGTGGTTTACATCCTCCGGAGGGTTTGGAGTCCCTGGAAGATTATGGTCTTCGATGTGACTTGTGATAGCACTTTAGTGTTGGCAAAACCAAAGCATTAATTTATTAAAGGGATGTGTGTTAGGTTTGTACTATGTTCTTTATGTCCAGTAATGTCTGTTTCTCTGTTGAAAAGGAGCAAAATGAGGCATCCGAGGGTTAAATGACTAGTCAAGACAATCCCACAGTTTTGACCAGTGAGGAGGGAGAAGACCGTAGAGCATAAGAGAAGCTATGTCTAAAACAATGAAAACCTCTCAATTCTCAAAGCAATGATTTGAATACTTACTAAGAACTTTTCTGACTAAAAACGCAACTGCTTATATCAGATATTCATTTTTACTTATCTTGCTAAATTGTAGTGTTAAGTTATTGATCATAAAAGAAGGGATAAGTTAATGTTTTATTTTGGTAGTACTTGTTTCACTGTCCTGATTGTTTGAAATGCCACCTGAACTCTTCCTTGCACTTGTGAATCATTCTCACTTAGCGGACAACATCCACTACTTCTCCACAGTATAATACCTCATTTAATTTCCTTCCTCTTTCTAACAGAGAGTTACATTATTATATCAAACTTCAACTCAGGATGAACATTTGAACTGCAGAGACTTGAGAGTCTGGGAAAGGAAATACAGCCTGCTGGTGTGTGGCCTGGTCTAGCAGCCTCCCTTTCTATCTTCTTTCTCCAAGCAGCCTTGAGTCCATTCCAGTAAGTAACCCCCTACATTCAGGCCCATGTCTGCAGTCCAGTGCATGTCAGAACTCTCAAAACTTCCAATCTTTTAGGCTTTCTAATTGTTTGGTGTTCCTGGCTTGGAAGGTTCATGACCGCATCCTTAAGTTTCCTTTTATTGCATTTACCTTAGACTGTGGTTCACTAATTGGGTATGTGGGCATTTAACCAAAAAACTCTGGTGTTTTTGACACAGTAAGACACAATCAGAAATGTGTTTCAAGAGTATGCTCCAGGTTCCGTTCTAGCTAAACCTCTACATCCTCATTTGATATTGCCGGTCTTTTCCATATCTAACTGGACAGATGTGTAGTGGTAGGTCATTGTGGTTTTAATTATCATTTTCCCAATAGCTAATGATCTTGAATGTGTTTCCAAGTTCTTAGTTTCCACACATACAGAGTTTTGGTGAATGTCACACATGTACAAAACTTGCAAATCTGCAATCTTCTTCTATTAGCCTGAGCCTGTCCTTCCATTCTTTCAACAGTGTTTTCAAAAGAGCATAAGTGTGCATGAGATACATAAAATTTGTTCCCTTTATGTAAATTTAAAAAGTAAAAAAAAGCACCAATGTTAAATTTTGAAGAAGTCTAAATTACCATTTTTTTTTCTATTTTGTGGATTGTGCTTTGATGGAATATCTAAGAAGAGTTTGCCTAGCCCCAGATCACCTAAGTTTTCTCTATTCTAGAGGTTGTGTAACTTTAGGTTTTAAAGTGAAGTCTGTGGTTCATTTTTTAATATTGTGCAAGGTATGTATCAAACTTCATTTCCTTCCATATGGATATTCAACTATTTGCATACTATTGGTTGAAAAAGATCTTCTCTTCTTCACAGATTTTTCTTTATACTTTCTTCAAAAGTCAGTTGTTGGGTGTTTGTGGTCTATCTCTGGACCCCCAGTTCTGATCTGCCAATCTGCCTGTCTTCATGTCAGTACCATACTCTTTTTTTTTTTTTTAAGTTATTTCTGTGAAAAGCACAGGGACAGAAAAGAAGGGGACAGAGAGGGAAAGAAACCTTACATCCACTGGTTCCCTCCTCAAATGACAGCCACAGCTGGGGCTGGGCTAAGCCAAAGCCAGGAAGCCAGATCTCCATCTGAGTCAGGGCCCAAGCAATTGGGCCACCTCCCATTGTTTTCCCAGGCACAGGATCATAGAACTGGGCTGTAAGCAGCGCAGCTGGCACCCTGACTGGTGCTCTGCCACAGGATGCCAGTGTCACAGGTGGGGGCTCAATCTGCTGCCCTACAACTCTAGCCTCTCAGATTTTCTTGATTTCTGGAACTTGTGGTGCTACTCTTCCACTTTGCTCTTCTTCCAATTTGTTTTGACCATTCCCATCATTTCCATTTCCATTGAACATGACGGCCAAATGACTGATTTCTACCACACCTGCCCAGGAGGCCTCGAGGCTCCTCTGGGGCTCCTTTTCCCTGTGTTGCACTTGGATACTCTCAAGCCAATAAGCTGGGGCAGTGGGCTCAGCACATCTGTTTCCCGTCTTCTAAGTATCTTGTCTTTCATTGCCTGGAGCTGAGAGTCTCGGACAACATCATTTAACGTATTTCATATTTGCTGTTGTTGTTCCAGGCAGGAAGGAATATCGAGCCCATGTTGCCCCTCTCTTGGCTAGAGGAAGAGTTATGATGAACTTTTTTTGAAGTATCCTTATCCTGTAGATTAACATATTAATCTATGTATAGATATCTAGAATTGGCTTAATATATTCCTGACATCTGAAAATGTGGGGGTCATGGGTGGAACACCACCAGACCTGAGTCTGTAATTATTGATACTGGCTGATGGGTACAATATCCAATTCTACTTCTAAAACTGCTTGTATGGACTTGAAATTTTCCATAAGATATCTGCTTAGTTCACAGGATGGCTGTGAAGACTCAATACAGAACTGTATGTAAAGTGCTTAGCACTGGGCTTAGAACTTAATAGCTATGTTCATAACACATATTTGCATGAAACCAACTCTCAGAGATACACAGAAGTCAGAAAAAACTTCCATGAAAAACTGATGAGAACCCTTTAACCAAGAACAAGTACGGCAGTGGTCTCCAGGCCAACCAGGATTCTCTCAGGGCATTAGATGCTGCAGGAAGTCTCCCAAACCCACTGACACTGGCATTGCCCCAGTATCCTGGCCCTTCCCCCTTCAAAGCCCTTTAATAGGAGCCTGCAGCTTTGCAGTGACACCTCTGCCTCCTATCTCCTGAGAGCTCCCCACATTCATCTCTGCCTTCTTGGAGCTCAGCGCTCTGTAGACACCCCAAGCCCACTTGAACTGTTCTCTCTGGCCTGCCCACTTACCAGAGTCTGCAATACTCTTCACTGTGCATTTTGTTCCTGCCTACATGTACAGTCTGCCCCGGGTTGGCTCTTTCCTGTTTGAGGACCTTGACATTCAGTGTTTGCTATGTACGCTCTCCAGATCACTCTAAGGAGTGAGGATCTTTTCTTCTTCGATTAATTGCTTGGCTGGGAGAGCTCTATGTCTGTCCACCCTTTCTCGGAAGACCTGTTGTCTGAAGTGGTGACTTCTTTGGGCAGACAGCCAGAGCTCAAGGTGACAGTAAAAAGATGGCACCAATGAAGGGAAGAGGCGGGTGCTGAGAGACCTGCAGACCATAGCAGTCAGACTGGCTCAGAGCCCCACAGGCAGACCCACAGGGTGGAAAATTCAACCACCAATGCTAAAGACCTGAGCAGCATAGAACCGGAGGACTGGAAGGGGCACCAAGCTAGTAGAGTTTTGTCCTTCTTAGAAGGAAAACCAGCTTCGACATGGAGTTGTTCTGCTTGAAAGAGTTGAAAGATGCATTACTTCTTTTTTTAAGAAAGTATTTATTTATTTATTTGAAATGCAGAGTTAGAGAGAATGAGAAAGAATCTTCCAACCCTGATTCAGTCCTCAAATGGCCTCAATGGCCAGGACTGGGCAGGACTGAACCAGGATCCGGGAGCTTCCTTCAGGTCTCTCATATAGGTGGCAGGGACCCAAGGGCTAAGGCTGTTTTTCTGGTTCTTCCCCAGGTGCATTTTTAGGGAGCTGAATGAGAAGTGGAGCACCAGGAACTCAAACCAGAACCCATAAGCCATTGCAGCACCTTAAGCGGCTGTGCCACAACGCTGGCCCCTGTGGTCCTACTTTCTTTCCCATTTTGTAGCCCCTCCCCAACCACCAACCACCAACCAAACACACATGCACACACCTCTAGGCAGCTGGGGGTGTCTCCTTTGGTCACTGAAAACCAAGAACACAATTTGAAATCCCTGGCCAAGATGAATATTTTTGCTTTGAGAAAAGTCATACAAGGATTTTGAATGTGAGACCCGGTCTCAGATTTCTTGGTTGCCAGTCGTGTATAAGTTAATCCACACTATCACCCCTGACCAAAACGGCAACCATGCCCCACAGGTGTGTGTGTCTTCTGAGTGTCAGAGCTGAGAAATCTCAGGGCAGATCGGTTTCAGTAGAAATGCTGCTGCAACAATCACCATCGTTGAGAACGAATCAGAAACATTCCCAGATTGTGTCAGAAAGGAAAGGCGGCATGATATCCAGACTGAGAGGGTTTGAAACTCTGCAGATTAAATCTTCTGTAAGAGGCCTGAAAACATCGAAGGCCAGCTTGCCAGTGTGTCAGTGGTTTTATAGCACCATCTAGTGGCAGAAAGCAATACTGCCACCAAAGCTCAAAAAGGGTCCTTCCATTTTTAAATTCAATCAATCAATATTTATTTAACAGCCTCTGATTCCTCAGGTCTAACACTAGACACTGAAACGACATCAAGTATTAATTACAAAAACTCATATATTGATTTCAGGAGGTTCTTTCCTGTCATCTTACAGGCGTCTCTAGCCTGTATTTTCTCTACCAAGAAGGTAAACCAGGCATCTAAGACAATCCTCCAAAAGACCCTTCTCCCTTTGAATTACAAATTCAAATCGACCTCAGTAAGCTCAGAGCCAGTAAAATAAAGGCTTCTTAAGTAGTGGACATTTCTGGAGAAGGAAAAGTGTTGGCAAAATCTCCCTGGATGATAACCGCCGGGTTGTTATCAGTCTGAGAATGCAAGTTTATGTGCTTCCCTGAGTCTCGGAGATTGAGGCATCCAGATCTGGGTCATTCTCATGGAATCCTGAAGAGAAATTCCTATGAGACAAGTGGACCTACTGTGATGTCTTCAAAGGAAAACTTATGCCCAGAACTCCAAAACTACCGGATCAATTGGTAAAATTTTTCCTTCCTCTACCTTATAGGTCAAACTCAGGATGGATACAATTGTGCTTTGTACCCTAAGTATGAGTGTAGACAGTATCTGGGCTGCATGGCCTGGATGACTTGGACACATCAACACACGATTGAAAGGACAGCTTTATCTATGCCATTGTCTTTTTTTTTTTTTTTTTTTTTCTGATCCAATTCACAGACAACTGGAAGGACCTAGGTGGTTCCTTAGTTTCCTTTGATATGTTATGATCTATTTCTGCCTCTGTTGAAGTAATTCGTATGAGTCATTTTTACCCCTCTGATCTTCATTCTTCTCATTGGAAAACTAGTGTGGAAAGATTGCAGCTGGCTCCGCGACTCCACAGGCTAATCCTCCGCCTGTGGTGCTGACACACCGGGTTCTAGTCCCGGTTGGGGCACCGGATTCTGTCCCGGTTGCCCCTCTTCCAGGCCAGCTCTCTCCTGTGGCCTGGGAGTGCAGTGGAGGATGGCCCAAGTGCTTGGGCCCTGCACCCCATGGGAGACCAGGAGAAGCATCTGGCTCCTGCCATTGGACGAGCGCAGTGCGCCGGCCGTGGCGGCCATTGGAGGGTGAACCAACGGCAAAAGGAAGAGCTTTCTCTCTGTCTTCCTCTCACCGTCCACTCTGCCTGTCAAAAAGAAAAAAACAAAAAGACTGGACGTAGATAATCAGGAGGTATGTTCTCTTCCTGGGAAACGTGTGCCAAATTCCTTAGAGCTTCAGACAACTCAAACTCTCAGCCTCACCAAAAAGTTTTACTTATCAAAGAAAAGAAATGGATTTCAATTTCTAGCAAAGTGGCAAACTTGTTCATTCATAGTACCTTCCAGATAAAATATAATCAAGAATTAGATGACAGGGCCAGGCTGTGTCATAGCAGGTTAAGATGCCACTTGTGATGTTGGCCTCTGATACTGGGGTACCAGTCCTGGTCACAGCTGCTCCACTTAGACCCAGCGCCCTGCTAACGAGACAGCAGCAGCAGAAGGCCCAAGTGCTTGGGTTCCTTCCACCCTTGTGGGAAATCTGGATGAAGCTCCTGGCTTCTGGCTTCCACTTGGCCTAGCTCTGGCCATTGTGGCCATTTGGGGAGTGAACTAGCAAACAGAAGATCTTTCTCTCTCTCTTCTCTTTCTCTCTAACTCTGTCTTTCAAATAAATAAATAAAGCTATAAAAAATAGACAAACAATAAAAGCATAAATACATCATGACACCGTATTGAAGAAAATTTCTGAGGGTCTAAGAATTCAACAAATGTAACAGGGAACTAAAACCCAAGCAGGAAGCAGGAAGCAAATAAGCAAAGGAAGAAGCTGTACGTGGGAGTGCTGGGAAGTAAATGCTTGCATTGCTGTAATCAGTAGCCCCAGTATAGGTTTGTGCAATTCTCACAGATTTTCATTCAAAAAAATATATTTCACAACTAAAAACAAAGCAGAACCCCAAACCCAAAACCAAAAATCACAAAGTAGTGAGAGTTAGAAGTAATACATGAAAAGTTGAAACTTTCAAAGTCTTCAGAAATTGGACTATTTTGATAAAGAATGTGAAATAATTATGCAGAAAGTACTAAAGGAAATGAAAAAAGAAATAAAAATAAGCAAGAAACAATAAAATATAAAACTGATAAGGCAAATTGTTAAGATACCTGCGTCCCATATTGGAGTACTTGAATTTGATCCCCAGCTTCCTGCCAATGCTGACATTGGGAGTCAACAGTGATGATTGGGTTCCTTTACCCACATGAAGACCTGGATTGAGTTACCTGGCTCTTGGCTTCAATCTGACATTTGGAGACAAAGACATCAGATAGGCTCTCTCTCCCTTTGCCCATCTCTCTTTCTCTTGCTTGTTCTCTCATTCTCTCTCTGCCTCTAAATACATACATATTTTTAAAAATCAATAAGGCAGATTTCACAAAGAACTGAATAAAACTTACAAACACACACACAAATCTCAGTGGCTAAATGAAGCCTCAACAGTAACAGAACAAAAGAGGCAATTAGAGAGTTGGAAATTATAATTTGTAGGAATTACATGTAATGCAATCCAGAGATATGAAGTGATAGTGTAGGGAGGAAGCCTTCTCTCTACCCTTTGGAGGTTCAATAATTGAGTTCTTGAAGTGACAGTGGACAAACTGACAGAAGACATGCATATGCATGAGAGTCCCACTAGTCATGAGACTCAGAAAAGGGCCAGATGGTGGAGTTTTTGTAACATCTTGAGCTACAGAAAGGAATGGGGCATGTGGCTTCTAAGAGGAGGTGGCACGTGTTACAGGAAGGTAAAGGAAGGAAATGCATGGTGAATAAGGTGGTTTTGTTCTGCCGGTATAAAGTCTGCCAGGTGAGAGAAATTGTAGGGAAGCAGTTCTCAGGAGAATGTGTGCTAGCCCATGACAAGGTCTGCACATGGTGCCCACCTTCAGTCTCTGCATGGGTTAATCTTCCCTGATTCGTGAGAGTCCCAGGCAAGAAGTCCGCCACCGCTGAGTCCTTTTTGGGAGGATCTATCTTTAGTGAGATTGAGGAACTTCAGAGAACATGTTAGGGGAGAAGAGAGGCTGGAGACAGGAGGGCAGAAAGTCAGAGAGTCCTTGGCAATGCTTTCACTCAATGCAACCAGCATGCTAAAGCACCAAACTTTGAGTCCCAACATTGGTACATAGGAATAGACAAAGACAAGACACAGGTGATGGTAACAAATTCTAAAACAATGACTTAACCTTGAAGATGGAAAGGTTGCTATACAAGTGGGAGGAAGTCTTGCCAAGCAGCAATTAAAAGGACAGTGAGCTGAAATGATGGTGACAGTCATGATGATGATGATGATGGTGATGATGGTGATGATAAAAGAACAAAGAGTTCTGAGGTTTACAGCTGATTGTCATTATTCTAAAAGCACGTCCCACAGGGAGTAGGAAATGCAATGTTTTTAAAAGGTCCTTGGAAGGAACAAAGAAAACTTTACAATATACAACCCACAGTGATGAGCTCTGGGACATGGGATTCTGAGTGTTTTAACATTTTCTTCTTCGCTTTTTAAATTTCTACAAGAACTAGGTGATAAGGCATATTGCTTAGGAAGGTGGGCTGTGTTGATTTGGAAAATGGATGCCTTCCACCCTTCTCCATTCTTTAGTTGGGATGTGAATTAAACTGATATAAGGAAGATATATAGAAGAAAACCAATTTTGATTACATATGTATGCGTGGGAGTCCCACAAAAATACCAGACTCAAAGACGGTTGTAGCTTTTATGGCATCCTGAGCTACAGAAGGGAATGGTGGTTTGGAGCTTCCAGTAGGAAGGAGAGGGGAGGAAAAGTGGAATGAATAAAGATTTCCTTGATATGCACATAGGAGTCTCTGACATGACGGAAGTCCCAAAAGCCATTCTCTTCCTGATCCAGTTAATTTTACAAAAGAAAACTTTCCTTTATACATGCAGATGTCTTTTACAAAAGGCAGGTTTTTAGAGTCCCTCTGATGTCTACAGTTCTCAGAATAACTAGGGAGTTACCAATATGCCAAAAAAGGAATATTTAGGAGAGGTGTGTCTGGAGCCCCAGTAGCCTCCGAGGACTAGTGTAACCAGGTATCACAGGCTGGGTGGCTTGAAACAACAGAAATCCACTGCCTCACCAGTCTAGAGGCTAGAAGTTCAAAATCAAGTTGCTGGCAAGGGCACACTCTGTCTGAAGGTGCTAGGGGAGAATACATACCAAGTCTTTGTCTTAGCTCTCATGTCAGCAGCACTTCTCATCATTGTAGTCTCTGCCTTGGCCGATACCACCTGGCCCTCTCCCTGCATCTCTGTGTCTCATCTCCTATAATAAGGACATTAATCATGTTGGGTTAAGAGCCATCCTACTCCACCATGACCTCATCTTAGCTAACTACATTTGCAGCAGCCCTGTTTCCAAATAAGTATACCTGTTGAGGTTCTGGGAATTTGGGGGACACAGTCCAACCCAATACATAGGTTTTGGGTTCAGATCATGGTTCAGCTTCCAATCAGCTGTGTAACCTTGAACAAGCTCCCAAGTGTTCCCAACATGCCCTTTCTCATCTGTAAAGTGGAGATGAGATTACTCATGCCACTGGCCACCCATAAGGATTAACAGAAAGGGCTTAGCATGTGCCTACTGCACAGTAAGTTTTCAGCACAAGAGAGCTCTCATTTTTGCTTTCACTACAGAAAAAAGGAGTTAATGTCTGACACATTTAAAGCTAGGGAAAAAAATACTTAGTCCCTGGACCCAAACATGCCATCTAGGGGTGGACACTGTGGCGCAGTGGGTTAAGTGGTTGTTTGGGACACCTGCATCCCATATCAAAGTAGCAGCTTGAGTTCTGGCTACTCTGTTTCTGATACAGCTCCCTGCTAACAAGCCTGGGAAGCATCAAATGACGGTTCAAGCAGTTGAGTCCCTGCCGTTCACATGGAAGACCCAGATGGAGTTCCTGACGACTAGCTTCAGCCTGACCCAACCCAGCTATTTCAGTCATTGGGAGAGTAAACCAGGGGATTGAAGACTGTTCTCTCTGTCTCTGCCTCTCTATCACTTGTCTTTCAAATAAAAAAAAATCTTAAAAAAATGATACCATTTGAAAAAAGGACTCTTTGAGTACCACGATTTCTGCCTAGCATCCCTTTCTCTCTCGTATTGTATTTGGTAGCTAGTAAGAAATCTAATTTAGTTCAGGTGACACTGCATTATAGTTAAGTGATTGTTTCAGATGCAAGAAATAACATCTGGGTCTATTGCAGTCTCATGTCAGAGACTTGTAAGAGATGCACATTTTACCCAAGAGAACCTGTTGCTATCTTCCCCATTTCTTTCCTTGTTCCCCATTTCTTCCCTTCCTTAGTAGGAGGGAGCTGTAAGATCAACTTAGTAAAAAGTAGCTGCCTCATCAATCTAATAAAACTTCTCTTTCTTAAGGTCAGTTATTACGGATTTAGTGATATGCTGTGTAGGAAGGCTATTGATTTATTAGAAATTCAACATTCTAGAATGCATGTTTTTTTTTTCTGATAAAGTAGGGCCTCCAGAGGATAAAACATTCTGACCAGAGGAAGGAGGTCAAGAAAAATGCCAAACCCTGGTTCACTGTGTAATTTTTATCCGGGGAAAGCAATTAAAGGCTGAGAGCCTCTGACAGTTGACAGAGTCACCATCAAAAAACAAAACAAAACAAAACAAAAATCCCTGAGGCAACCGTTGTGGTGCTGATATTTGCATAATGTTCTCAGTGATCCTCTAAAAATGTCCATGTGACTTTGAGCATGCATGTGTTTATAGAATGTGCAAATAAATATAAATAGACTATGAAACACACACACACACACACACATACAGCCACACAAACAGAGCTTACAATCTAGCTCTCCCATTTATTAGCTTTATGGTTTGGAGCAAGTAATATAAGTTCATTTTTACCATTAAATAGAGCTAATGTCCACCATGGCTGTCATCAGGATTAAATTCATTACTACACATAAAACACTTAAAATATTGCTGTACATAATAGATGCTTTAAAAAGTCCTGCTCAATAGTTGAACCTTTTTCCAGACATAGAGATGAAGATGGTGGCCCTCTCTCCATTTGTTCTTCAGAATCTCATTGGGTTTTGCTTTGGAGCAGTTGGTTATAACCACCCGAGGGCTCCCTTTTAAACTGATGACCAAGATCAAGCTAATTCACTTCCAGCTGAATCTATATCAAATTTTGAAAAGCAAAACATCTTTAGAAGAACAGACTGATATTTAGTAAGGGAAGCTACAGCATATTAGCAGCACTTGTTAAAAAGACTAATGGAACAGCTTAAAAACCAAAATATAGCTCTGAGGATGGAAGTGAGACACAGTTTTTGCTAGTATCAAAATAAAACATAGCTATTTTTAAAAGGCATGCTCTGTCTAGTGGTTTCTGTTTTTAATTGGGAAGGCATCCAGTCTAGATAAGAACTTTGGGGAAAGCATACAGTCAGATAATACCACATTTTTAACCCAAGAATCTATTTTGCTTTAATCTGTTAGTAAATAGAAGCCTCTGTGGAACACAGTGCTACACATCTGAAATGAAAAACTCAGCAGGACAAGGTTGGTTGAGCCCCACCACAGGAGGAAGCATGTTCTGAAATTCAGGGCAGACAGGATGGGCTAGTTCCCCAATGGAGAAAGCAGGGCAGGTCGATAGCTTTGAGAAGAACCAGATGTGAAAGGATTTTGGTTTTTACATTTTTTTAATTTATTTGAAAGTTAGAGAGACAGAAACAGTGACTGACAGACAAGAGAGCTCCTATCCACTGATTCACTCTTCAAATGCCCACACCATTCCTGTCTGAACCAAGTCAAACATAGGAGTCCAGAATGCAGCCCAGGTCTCTCATGTGGACAGCAGCCATTGTTGGCTGCCTCTCAGAGTGTGCATTCTCAGGAACCTGGAAATAGAGGCAGAGCCTAGACTCAATCCCTGGCACTCCAATGTGGGATGCAGGAGTTCCAAGCTGCCCTTAACTGTGTGCCAAAGCCAGTCCCTGAAGGCATTTTGAATAGCCCTCTGCCTGGAATGCTTCTTTTCAGACTGTGTTACAGCCATAATGATCACAACAAATAACAGGAAGTCCCTGGGTGTTTTCATTTGAGTCTATATACGCCCAGGGCCCTATTATCAGTCCCTTCCATCCCCCAGGATATGCAAAAATATACAACAGATCACTTGGACTCCTTAATGCCAAAGACTTCATAAATTATTATGAACACACATTACAATATTTTAAAAGAACTTTAAGAATCTAATCAAATTCTGACAACAGTGGAAATGTGGCCAAGTAGCTGGTGCCAATATTAATAGATAACATTTATATCAAACTGAAAATGTGGCAGACACTTCTTTAGGTACCTGTGCTAACTCACTGAGTCTTTACTACAACTCTGCGAAGTACTTACTATTATTGCTGAGAGCTGAAATATTAAAAAATTAAATAATATATTAATATATATAAATATATTAAATAATATATTAATAATATTAAATAATTTGTCTGGCATCACATACTAGTAGGGAGCAAAGCCAGGATTCAAGCCCAGGTAGACTGTTGTGGAATCCATGGTCTTACCCTCTATATTACACACTTTTTGAAGGCAGTGATGGAGAACATCTTTGAATATCTCCTATTCACATAACACCTATTACAGCCTTTAAAGGCTCTGCCAAATCTCATAGGGAAAAATTGATGTGCTTGAGAGCAGACCTCTTAGTTTACTTTCCAACTGATTCGACAAATGAAGATTGAATGTCTACTATGCATCAGATGGGACACAAGAATGTATATTTCTGCCTTCAGGCAGTTTACAATCTAGAGAGGAAGGCTAATGATAAACAAATCAACACTTCTCTAATAACCAGTCAAGAAATTAGCTGAGAAGAAAGCAAGGTGGAAGTACAAAAGGTAACGGGAGCCCACCAGAGTTCAGGTGGTGAAGGTGGGCCTCCCAGGGCAGGTCACACTGAGCACAGATGTGAGGAGGTGATAGAGGGAACCTTGTGATCAGCAGCAGTAAAGCCAGGTTTCCTGGGTCAGAAACTTGATTTTCTGCAAGCTTGGTCAATATTCTGGAACTTTCTATGCCTTAGGTTTCTTATCTATAAAATGGAGATAGTAGTAACCATTTTACAGTATTGAAATATAAATACTTTACATGAGTGTTAGTCCATTTTCCATTGCTATGACAAAATACCTGAATCCGAATGTTTTATAAAGAAAATAGGTGTATTTAGCTGACATTTGTGAGGTCCAAGAACATGGCACTGGGGTGTAGCGGGTAAAGCCACCATCTGCAATGCCAGCATCCTATATGGATGCCAGTTTGAGTCCTAGCTGCCCCATTTCTGATGCAGCTTCCTGCTAATGTGCCTGGTAAGGCAGCAGAACATGGCTCAAGTGTTGGGCCCCTGCACTCATGTGGGAGACCAGGAAGAAGGTCCAGGCTCCTGGCTTTGGTCTGGGCCAGCCTTGGCCATTGTGGCTATATGGGGAGTGAACTGACAGATGGAAGATCTTTTTCTATCTTTCCATATATCTGGAACTGTGCCTTTCAAATAAATAAAATATACCTTTAAAAAAAAAGAAGAGAAAAACATGGCCCTGGCATCTGCTGGCTCTAGTGAGGGTCTTCTGGCCGTATCAGATCATGGCAGGTAGCATCATGATGGGAGTACATGAGAGAAGGAGAGGTCACAGGGCAACACAGGAAACCAGGGGAGGATTCAGGGGCCAGGTTCTCTCTTTTATGATAATTCACTCTCCGGAGAACTGATTTACTCCATAAGAGCAAGAGGGTGACACCCTCAATGATCTAATTACCTACCTTCCACTAGGTCTTGCCTCTTAAATATTCCACCACCTCAATTCTCCCATACCTGGACCAAGCCTCCAGCACTTGAATTTTTGGGAGACAAACTGCATCCCAACCATAGCAAGCCATGTATCAACTCTAAAGTTCCATTTCCCCATATGTTTTCACAGCTCAAAGTCAAGAGCTTCTCGCAAACAGTAGAGCTTGCATTCCTGGATGGCCATGTAGAAGTTCGAAAGAGGTTGGAAGTTCTTTGACTGACTGCTGATGAGCTAAGACTGTTGCTGTTCCAGATAGAAGGACGGGACACCTGCAGCTACTTCATGCCATGAGCCCTTTATTGTTGGAAAATGTTTGGGGTAACACCTTTCAGTATGATCCAGATAGCTTGACTATCAAATCTGGGTAAGGGATGGCAACAGTTTGGAAGAAAATCCTGGAACTGGAATCCTATTGAGGCAATTTTGTAAAGAATATGACATGACAAATCTCTTGGTGATGCTGTCGTGTTTAGTTCATGAAAAAAAAAAAAAACAGGACTTTGCTAACTTTGTCTAAACTAATTAAGAATAGACAGCCCCCAAATATTCAAAGGAGTTTTAGAAATAGATTAAATAATTATTTTAACTTATATTTCGCATTTTATTTGTGAACAACTGTGATTTCTGGCTTTAAAAATTCCATCCAAAGGGTCATCTTTCAATAAGAACCAACCAACCAACAAGTACAAGTGCTATCATTTGGCCTAGCAGTTAAGATACCTGTTAAAATATCAGCACATCTTTTAGTGCTTGAGTTTGAATCCCTGATCCAGTTCACAATCCCAGCTTCCTGGCTGTGCAGACCCTAGGAGACAGCAGGTGATGGCTCAAGTAGCTGAGTCATGGGAGACTTAGATTTTTTTTTTCTTTTTTTTTTTTTGACAGGCAGAGTGGACAGTGAGAGAGAGAGACAGAGAGAAAGGTCTTCCTTTGTCGTTGGTTCACCCTCCAATGGCTGCCGCGGTCGGCGCGCTGCGGCTGGCGCACCGCGCTCATCCGATGGCAGGAGCCAGGTGCTAGGTGCTTCTCCTGGTCTCCCATGGGGTGCAGGGCCCAAGCACTTGGGCCATCCTCCACTGCACTCCTGGGCCACAGCAGAGGGCTGGCCTGGAAGAGGGGCAACCGGGACAGAATCCGGAGCCCCGACTGGGACTAGAACCCGGTGTGCTGGCGCTGCAAGGCGGAGGATTAGCCTGTTGAGCCACGGCGCCAGCTGAGACTTCGATTTTGAATTCCCACCTCTCAGGTCCAGCTTGACTCAGCACCAGGCCATTGTAGGTATGGAACCACTGGATGGAAATTCTGTCTGTCTGAATATTTTTGTCTCTCTGCCTCTCAGATAAATAAATACAGAAACATTTTTAGAAAGTGACAAGAAAGCATTGTTCATATTTCATATTTAATTGGCGATAATATTTTCTTTATTACTGAATTATAAAATAATAATACACCTTTTGAGGAAGGAATCTGAAGGAGCCAGTACCACGCTCGTGACTCACCCAGAGTGGTGCCTGGTAGTAGTGAGCTCTCAGGACAGGTCATCCGAATTTACCAGCTCTTCCAGGATCAGCGATGCTCACGCACCTCTGTGTTTCACAGGACAGTTGGCATCCCTCACTTTGTAAGTAAAACTTCTTTCCTTAAGCCTCTACTATGGTTCCCTGATAAAGATCCAGAACTAGCACAAAGTGGTAGTTGATTAAGTGAACAAATGGATTAAATGGGCAAATGACTGGGTTTCTGCTGGCAGTCTTCTGGATTTCAGACAGCGGGGGCGAGAAGGTCCCGCTGACTCGCCACGGTTTGTGCTTGTCGGTGCCTACCCCAGGTTTCAAGCCCTTTTCTCTCCCACCCGCACTCTGAGGTGCAGCCAGCTCTCCAGGCTGTCTCGTCTCTCCTGGAGTATGGAATAGCTGAGGGCAGGGGAGCCCTTTACTACGGTTCTGTGTATTTTACACACTCAAAGACTAGCATTCTGACTTTGCAGCTGGTTGCAATTTATGTACCAAGATGTTTGTAACAACTGTGGAAGACAATTAAAACTCAAATACATTGACCTGCACTGCAGCTCACTAGGCTAATCCTCTGCCTGTGGCGCCAGCACCCGGGTTCTAGTCCCGGTTGGGGCGCCGGATTCTGTCCTAGTTGCTCCTCTTCCAGTCCAGCTCTCTGGTGTGGCCCAAATGCTTAGGCCTAGCACCCGCGTGGGAGACTAGGAGGAAGCACCTGGTTCCTGGCTTCGGATTGGTGCAGTGAACCGGCGGTAGCAGACATTTGGGGGGTAAACCAACAGAAGGAAGACCTTTCTCTTTGCTCTCTCTCACTGTCTAACTCTGCCTGTCAAAACAAAACAAAACAAAACAAACAAACAAACAAACAAAACAAAAAGCCTCAAATACATCATACTCTCCTTTTTGACTGCCTTTAGGAAGAGAAGTCATAGCTGAGTTTCAGAGAAAGGAAATTAATTCTTGCCTCTTGAAATGTTAAAATTGGAAGTCTTGATAGATTTGGAAGAATATTTTTCTCCACTCCTTATCCTTTGTCCATATCTCTGTCTATGTCACTCGCTCGCTCTCTCTCTCTCTCTCACACACACACACACACACACACACACACACTCGCACACACAACACACACACAAGCACTGACGTGGAGAAGATGTTACAGTCTTTCTGAACGGATCAGGTTCTAAGGAATTGGAGAGGTGCTCCCTGACAAGTAGGCATGGATCCTGGTCCTCTCGGTCCTCTGCAGTGGATGCAGGCAGCACACCTGTGGTTTGCACAATGGTGGAGGCCACGGTGCTGCTTCACACCCATGCTGGAAGGCAGTGAGCAGCTGGGCGATCCCCCACGACACTGTGCGTATGGGAGCAGGGACGAGACTCTGCACGAGCCTGCCCGGCAGACCCGAGCTCTTTCACTCACTGACAGAACACTGAGAAGAGCAAAGTGTTTCTGGCACAGCCAAGAGGATCATGAACGTGACCCTGGGAAATGAAGGAGCTGGTGGTCCCTGGAGACCAGGACAATGCCTCCAGCATGCCATTGCCACGAAGCTCTGAGGGACCCTCATATCAGAGAAGTAAGCAACGAGAAAGAGTACAGGGTGACAACTTTTCCTTATATCCACTGAGACAACCTAGGATGACAAAGTGCATCGGAATGGCAACATTGTATCCTGTTACTGATGGTGTAGGAGCTTAAGGAAGAAATATTTCCTACATCTGAGTACTTGGTTTAAAATTCTTACTTGCCATTTGCATATACTAAGAAACATCATTAATTTAGAGAAATTATGGACAGAACCAATGTAGTATAAACCTATAAGGTTTCCTCACTAAGCCAAAAGTTCCCCTAATCTTGTCAGTTTCTTGGAGGACTATACACCAAGAATCCTTTAAGAAAAGTAACTTTTTAATGGATGTTCTGTTTGTTTCCAAAGGATGGACTCTAGATTAAATTCCTTCAGTTTAGTGAGGCACCTGCTTTTTAACGTGTTCATTGGGTGATTGAGGGATGCTGGCCAATTCTCTCTGTCATGGATGTATTAACATTCTTACAAAAATACCCAGGAACCTTATTTCTCTAAAAATAAAGGTATAAATTCCTCCCACTGGAGAGAAACTCCAGCAGAAGATTGAGGGGAAGCAAGGACACAAAGACGATTGAAATATAAATTTTGAGAAAGTATTGTAGAGTCATCTTCTTAAAGAACAGGCTCAAATGCTTTTTGAAGGAAGAAGAGGCCAAGGCCAAGTTGTTGGGGAAACATGAGGATTGCAAAAGGACTGTGGGAGTTAATCCCTGCAGTACCTGAGCAACTCTGGACCTGCCCAGGAAGTGAAGAATGGTGATGTCAACCAGAAAATATGTCAATCAACAATAAAAAAAAGTCATAAGAGCAACCAAAAATGATATAAATTGTGAACTTATTAATTCTGGACTCTTTGTCATCAGCCCACACAAGGTTTAATAAGAAGTCTATGAAGAGGCTTAGGTGAGGATGCCTTCTCTCCTTCAGTCATTCCCCATAACGGCCTTCCCTCTTACCTAATCGTGGGTACCACATGTTCCAGAATTGTGAGCCAGGAGAGACAGGCTGTACACATCCACACACACACACCTTTCCTGATCTCAGGCCCATTGCTTGGGTGAACAAGCCAGCTCAGAGGCAGCCAAAGGTGGGCCTTGCCGCCGCTTCCTTCAGCTGCACCATGCCAAAGAAATGTTTTCAGTTTTTGCTTTATCTTGTTCTCATTTTAATTTCTCACATTTGTTAGCTTAAAAACTTTATTTAAAGTGAAAATCATATATTTCAGACTTTTTCTTTTTTCCGATCTTCCCAATAATGTTCTTTTTCTGCTCCAGGATCTAATTCGAGATCCCATATTGCATGAAGCTATCTTATCTTCACAGTCTACACCAATCTCCAAGACAAGAAGTTGTAACATTAAATGTTTTGATAGCTAACAAGTTTTTTAATCTACATAAATTACACATGAAAGGATAAAAAGCAGCAAATTCAGAAATAGCTATTACATATGTCAAGGATGATTGAGAAAGAATTACAGTATCTTAAAGTGTTGAAACTAATTTATATCAAATAAAATTCAGTTTTTGGTGTGTATAGTCCTCTGATTTTTGACAAACACATAGTTGTGCAGAGTTACATTACAATCTAGATATCAATTGTGTCAGTATCACAGTCAAGATATAAAACAGCTCCATCACCCTCAAAAATAAAAAAAATTCCTTTATTTCTCCACTTTGTGGTGATTTGTGCCTGAAAATACACATCCCATGACTTTTTTCCATTGGCATGAAGTTACTCACATAATGTTTTATTATCATTGGATTTCTGTAAACTACTTAATGATGTTGATGGCTCAAGTACTTGGGTCTCTGCCACCCACCCATATGTGAGATCCAGATTGGACTCCAGGCTCTTGGCTCTGACCTGGCCAAGCCCTGGCGGTCGCAGGCACTTGGAGAATGAACCAGCAGATCTCATTCTGTCTCTGTCTCCCTCTCTTTCAAATAAACAGCAACTTAAAAGTTTAAAAATCTGGTTTCTCTGATATTTCCCTTCCAGCTTACTTCTGTTAAGTGTTCACACAGTATCTTTCTCCATTCCATTACTTTCCATCTGTATTTTAAGAGTTTTTTTTAATAGACAGCATACAGTTACTGAGTTCTTTATACAATCTGGTTATCTCTATCTTTTATTTGTTATGCTTAAATTGTATAATATAACAATTGATATATTTTTATTAAAATTCACTTTTTTTTGTGGTTTTTTGTTTCTTCCATTTGTACTTTGCTCTGTTCTGCTTGATTTGGATTGTCTTTTTACATTCAATCTGTCCCTACTCTTGATCCTTTATGCATACATCTTCTTAAACATTTTATTTTTACTGGTTGTTTCAAGGCTTACACTACTCATCGTTAGTAAAACATTGTCTTTCTAAAGTAATATTATGCTTCTTCAGCTGCAGTGTATATACTTTGATGTCTACTCACAAACCCCCCTCTCTTATTTAGTATTATAGATGTTATACATTTTACTTTTACATATGCCATAATGCATCACTCTTACTTTTGCTTTATACAGTCAATCATCTATTAGAGTAATTAAAACTGAGAAAAAATTCTCCAATTTGTCTTTATTTTCACCACTTCCACAAATCTATATTCCTGATGTACATCAAAGTTTCTTCTGGTGACGTGTTCTTTCAGCCTCAGAGCTATCTTTATCACAGCTTGTAGTGGAATCTGCTGCTGGGGGATTCTCTTGGCTCCTATTTATTTCTCCTAGAGTTCTGAACTATATTTTCACTTGGCATAGGATGCAATGTTTACAAAGTTTTTGTTTAAGCACTCCAATGATAGCACCATATTGTCTGTTAGCTTGTATAGGTTACGACAAGGAAACTGTTGTAAATTTTTTTCTGTTGCTCTGTATATGTGTCTTATTTTCCCCGGCTGACTTTACAGCTTCCTCTTTATCTTTTATTTCCAGAAGTTTAAATACGCTGTCTCTTAGCGTACGTGCCTGTGTGCATGCACGTATGTGCGTGCTCTGTGTATTTGGCTGGCTTAGCGTTTTTGTACTTAAATTTGTCTCTACTGTTTTGACAAAATTCATCGCTTAAGGAGCATTGTTGGCTGTTAACTCTTCTGATACTTTTTCTGTCTCATTCTTTCTCTTAGACTGGAGTTCTAGTTACAGGAATGATCTGATATTATTGCAAAGTTCCCGAGTTCTCTGTTCTGTTCCCTCCCACCGCTTCTTTTTTTCCCTTTGTGTTTCAATCTGAGTATTTTCTTCAAGGTCACTGATTCTCTCCTCAGCAGTATTGATTCTCCTGTTAAGTCTGTTAAAGTTATTTTTCATCACCAGTGTTATGACTTTTGTTGGAAGTAGTTCTATTGCCTACTTTTTGGTTTTTAATTTTCTGGGCTGACACGCACATTTGTTCCTTTATATTGTCCATATTTTGTCCCAGAGTATTTAACATAATAGTCATAGCTAATTTAAATTCTTTAAAATTTTCATTTGTTTAATCTATTTGAGAAGCAAAGAGACATGGGAGAGAGAGAGGGGGAGAGCGAGCGCACAGGTAAACCCTGAACTTCCATCAGTTTGTTCACTCCCCAAATGCCCACAACAGTCAGGCCTGGGCCCCGCTGAAGTCAAGAGTTGGAAACTCAGTGTGAGTCTCTCATGTGGTTGGCAGGGAACTCAATCTGGGTCTCTCATGTCAGTGCTTGGGACCCAACTACTTGAACCCTCACCTGTACCTCCCAGGCTGTACAGTGGCAGGAACCTGGAATCAGGAGTGGAGCAAGAATTCAAATCCAGACTCTGTGATAATGGGTGCAGGTATCCCAAATGACATCTTAACTGCTAGAACAAATGCTCATGGCTAATTTAAATCCTTATCTGATAGTCCCAATTTCTGATAACCGATGAGTCTAGTTTTGTTGAATACTTCATCTCTAGACAGTGATTGCTATATCTTTTTATTGTACATATGAAAGTACTTTGACAAATTCATGCAAAATAGAATTAAAATATAATTTATTTTGGTGTAAAGTGTTTGAAATCTGTGCATAGCTTTTTTTTTTTAAATATGTACTTTCCTTAAATCTTTTGAAGTTGTCCCATATTGCTGGATATAGTATACTGAATAGTAGAAACTGAGATAAATAGTGTTTGTGTCTACATTTGTGAATACTTCTTGTGGTAGGTTATTAATGTTAGGATCTGAGTAATTACAGCCAGCAATTCATCCGAGTTTCAGCTTTGTTTTTGCTTCAGTCCTTTCCAGTCTAATTCTTCAATTATGGTTAATATGTAGGGTGACTTGCCTGGTGATTTTATTCAATGTGTCTTTTCTAGCCCCCAGCTTCAGGCCTTCTCTGTTCTAGTTATATCAGAGTCGTCTGTTTAATGCTCTTGCCTTTCACCCGGGGATGAGATGACTGTTACTTGTTACTTGGTGCTAGCTAGCAGAGTAGCAGGGACTGAAGCACACTCTCTGCTGTTCCCTTCTGCCTCGGCCTCATGCAGGGCTCGCATCCAAGGGTCGCAGAGTTGGTGCTTTCTCAGTGATCTTCCCCTCCTGCAGAGCAGGAGACTTCGAAGGGCCTGGGTCCAGTTTAATTGCTTATCTTCCTCCAGTCATAGAGAGTTTTGTTCTTTTTTCCTTCCCCTGATGGAAAGGAGTGTTCCCCCATGCCCTGAGAAACAGGCTTGGCCGCCCTTCCACCAGCAACCTAAGTCTTTTGCTACCTAGGAGAGAATGGACTGTACAGGATTTTGTGTTTTTCCCACAGCAGTGGCTGCTAGCCCTTGTCCAAGTCAATGAAAAATAATAGGCTTTTGTGGGTTTTCTCAATTGTCTGTTGTGAGGTAGGAGCAACACTCTTTTCAGAAGGAAATGGGATATTTCCAGATGAAAATTGGATATTTTATATGTAATTTTAATTTGTATCTTCTCTCTGTCTTTATTTAATTTTAAGTTGGATATATATCACCATAAAAAATTTAGACAACAGTGAAAGGTGCTTTCTATAAAGATCAAATTAACTTGAAGTTACTTCACATAAATACAACTCCTTCAAGATTTATTTTTCTATGCTCATGTAAGCCTTGAAGAACAATATCATGGATGTGAACTAGGGAATTATAATTCTGGACCCCAAGGTGTGTTACTAATGCAGCACTGATTAAACATCTGAATATGAAAAGGCACCATTTCATTGTGGACAAGTTTCAATTCTATGGTATGAGTCCCCAGCAGTGACACATTAGACATGATCAAAGCCTCCTTGCTATAAACAGAGATGTGCTCATTCTCCCGCTTCATCTAACGTGTCTGAAAATAGAACTCTTCAAGGGCTGTAGCTCCACCACCTAGAAAAATGCTTGATGCATAGTGGTTACTCCATAATAACTTGTTTTCTGAACAAATAAATGAATGAGACAGCTCCTACGTTGATTGAACAATTATGACACTGAATGGTCATAAGGGTGTATAGGAATTCCAGTCCTTAATTGAAAAGACAAAGTAGGTATACCAAATTATATCTCAGGCTAATAACAGGTAGCATAATTTACGCTTCTTAGATGACATTGATGTTGTTTCGTAAACTGCATCTTTAAGCCACTACACTTTTAGATATCCCTGTCAAAAAGAATCAAGTAAGAAAATTTAATTTAGAAAATTGGTAGTGGAGAAATGAGAAATAAGGGGAAAAGATTGATCTTGCAAGTATAATCCGATGCTCCCATTTGTTTTGCTCTTTGGTAGGCACTGTGGAAAGACCTGCAAGTGAGTTATGCAGAAGTTGATTCCAAAAACTTGATCGATAAGAAAAAGCCAGTTCTATGGAGACTTGTGCCTTATTGATAAGAAATTCTAAAATATTTAGACAAGTAAGAAGTTAAAGTATCCATCAAAAACACTCCAGTTCATAAAGATTTGTCAATCATTTTGACTGCTTAAGAATTTTTTTTAATAAATAAAGTAGCTACTGGCATAAATTATTTTTCTTTGGTTACCCTACCTCTTGGGATCTAAAACATTCTCTCACAATAAGTTATGTTTCAGTCTGAATTGTTTTTCACAGTTAAAAATAAAGCGAGGGGAAAAAAGTCAATTTCTATTCTGCCACCTTTGCCAACTATCATGGTCAGACTCTGTTGCCTTGGCAACCTCACAAAATACAATGTGCTGCTATAGCCACCTTGACTTCATAGCAGATGATACCATCTTGGCAGCAGAATAAAATGGTTGCTCTCAGGACTCAGTGTTTGGCTTGTCTCAGAAACGTGATTCACAGAAAGGATCATGCCGTGTTTATTTCAAATGTGGCACACTTTAAAAGCACTAGATTGCTCCAGAATAAATCCCCCTCTGTGCCAGCGCATGAGAGAATAGTAGGGAAATGGAGTCAGAGCTCTTTATTGTGCCTATAGAATGTGGGGGAGGAGGTCTCTGAGGTGCCTGTAGTTTGTACTGTTTATTGCTTGCACAATATCCATTTCCTCCTCCATCCTTGCTCATTTGGTTAAGGCATCCGTCACTCACCACTCCCTGACAGTCATATTTGTGACTCAGTAGTTAAACCCATCTATATTTCTGGAAAGGGATCCAAATAACTTGGGCGATCGTAGTAGTCTCATTCCCTAGCCACAAATTTATTCAGGGAAACTGTGTGTAATCTATTAAGTGCGTAGGCATTTCCCTAGTGACTGTGTTGGCTCAGGATTGAGCCAATTTTGCCCAATCAGATGCTATTCACAGGTAGATACGAATAAGAAAATACATTGCCACAATTACAGTGACCAGGGATGCTATGAGCATGGAGAATTCAGGTGTGAAGTCAAAGCTAACACTTGGTGGAAGAGCAGAGCAGAGAGAATAGTGGAGTAATGCAGTCAGAGCTCTTGACTGGGACTGGTTTTGAGAAAGTCTAACTTCTAGACTTCCTGTTCTTCTCTCCTCTACCAAGTAGAGATCTTAAAGTATTTCCTGAACTTGCCACGGAAGATTTGAATTCTAGGATACCCTGTGCATCTCTTTTCATTATTCATAATTTATTCCTGGCTCATATTTCACTGAGGTCTCTTTGTAATGTGATTTGGTATTACTGTACCTTGAATTAATATCACGTACTTTTCTCTCTATTAGTTACCAATAACACTTGTCTATTACTTTCTTCTTTGTCTAAACATGCTTCTTTAGATTTCAAATTGCAACATGTAGGGTGCTATTCATTCTCTCCATTCTGGAAAAATATTGACATAGCCTCCCATGAAGTGAAATACTATTATTTTTACAGATAGAAAGGTTTTTAAAGCTTACCTAGTCAACATACTTGTTGAAATGATAAAAAATTTAAGGTGATCAGATATGAAATGACTTCTTCAAGTTAGTGTGACTACTTTATAGGAAAGCCAAAACATAAAATCTGTTATCACAACAGATGGTAAAATGGAGGGACTTTTTTTTTTTTTTTCGTTTTGCAATACCTTTATTTGGAGGCTCTGTCAAAACATGCTGCCTTTGGAAGTACTGTGGGGTGGGGGGGGGGGAGCCCGGGAGGATGCCCCGGGCCTGTCCTGCAGCACGCCCCAGCCAGGCCTGCTCTGCACTGTCTCAGATGATGTACTTGAAGCTGAACGTGCTGTCACAGGATAGGCGTTTGCCTTTGCATCGCCCACACAAGTCTTGACGATGGGGCCGCTTAGGGTCCACGTGGCGAAGCTTCACCCGGCAGGAACATCTCGTAGGTTTGCAACTTTGGCAGGTGATGTCCTCCACGCGGTAGGGGTTGTAAGACTTCTGACAAGTTCTGCAAAATTGTTTGAAGTAAACCTTGTTCGTGCCCTGCACACACCACACATAGGCACTCTCCCAATACTGAAGACAAAACAACGGACATTATCTTAAATTGTGCTTACTCTTGTGTCCATGATGCAAATACTTGACAGTACCTGAGTGATCTGTACGCTAGTATCAGAATTTCTGCCATAGCTTTGAGTACTCCAAGCCAAATAAAGGCATGTTTAAACAGGATAGCAACATGTACAAGAAAATATATAATTAGTGTGGAATAAAATAACTAGCAAAAAATATCATATGCACAGCCAGTGCTGTGGTGCAGCAGGTTAAGGCCCTGACCTGCAACACTGGCATCCCATATGGATGCTGGTTCATGTGCTGGCTGCTCCACTTCTGATCCAGTTCTCTGCTATGGCCCAGGAAAGCAGTAGAAGGTGGCCCAAGTTCTTGGGCCCCTGCACCCGCATGGGAGACCAGGAAGAAGCTCCTGTCTACTGGCTTCGGATCGGCTCAGCTCCGACTGTTGTGGCCATCTGGGGAGTGAACTAGCAGATGGAAGACCTCTCTGTCTTTCTTTGTCTCTACCTCTCTTTGTGACACCATCTTTCAAATAAATAAAATAAATCTTTTTTTAAAAATCATATGCTTCCTGCATCACTTTCAGAATTTGAGTTTCTTGAAGCTGGAAGGGATCCTTCAAGTTACTCAAAGGAGGACGTTCTGTGTGTCAAGCATTCTAATAAACCATTGACACATGATCTTTTATGTATTCATCACCAATAACCACGCTGAAGAAATCTTTCTGTTTTTAAAATGACAAGAATTGGGTTCTGATAAGGTAAGTACCTTCCTCAAATTTCTAGTCGAGAAGTTATGGAACTGATTTACAAACCCAGATGTGCTCAATTCTAAAAACTTCTTAACCTTTTATGTCATATATTATGGGATTCTGCTCTACAGGTTGCTTGGGTTGGTAGCCCTTAATTCATTAGGAATATCTCAGTCTGAGAGGCAACTCTCTATATTTGAAGAATTCTTGTTTTCCTGGTTTTAGACCCCAAAACTTGCCTGCAAAACATTTCCACTGAGTCTACCCAGTGCTTTGGAGCAAGCTTAAGCAAGCTAATTCTTTGTAACTCTGTCTTCCAAGCTCTTTTCAGTTTCCTCAACCTTGAGTCTTCCTTTCTAGGGGGAAACCGTCTGGACTTCTTTCAACAATTAGTGAGGAAACGTTCATCCTAGGCTCCTCTGTCCCAGGTGGCGTTTCTTGTACTTTATATTTTCAGTGTTGCTGTTGAAGTATAGAATTCAGAACAAAATTCAATACTTGTTCTCTGTTTCCAAGTTGACATTCAATCTCAGTGAATGCAGCCTAAGTTTATTCGCTTTCACATCTGGACCCAACACAATAAAGCAGACTTTCCAAGCACCACTCTACAAGACTTAAAAGCACTCAAGAAACTCTCAAAATCTTGGCCGACATCACTTAAGATTCATCCAATTAAAAGAGAACATTATTAACAAGCATTCAAATGCAACTGAATTGGATTTCATGACCTAACATTACAGACTTATAGGAAATGACAAGGTGCTCTACTCTGAGTTACTTGTGTTGAATTAATTATAGAGTCAAATCATTCTTGGTGGGATTTTTGCCAATGTCTGTGCTGAAATGTGCATCAGTCTTTATTTGATGCCATTTTTAGGATCATCCCACTTAGTAAGAAATAACAGTTGTAGAACCACAAATTCAAGACTGGGTTATATGCTAAGAAATTCAGTTCACTCCTCTGACTGTACTTTAAAATAATATGTTTTATTTTAATGGGTCCTTAGAGAACTGCTTGGGCCTTTCTGTCCCATGCAAGGCAGAATCGGCAACAGCGTAGAGAATCATGTATCTTTATGTCCTTGTTTATAAAAAAAAAGATAAGGGATACCAGGGAACCATTCAACCAACACTGAAAAACACAGCTTTTTTCACATTGTTAGTGCAGAAGCAATATGTAATAAAAAATATACATTCTGGCATGTCACAAGTAGTGAACACTGCCTATTTGCTTATTTTGAATAGATCTAAGGATCAATAAGATTGTAAGCAACATAAGAACATTTCTGTGTTTACCATCATATCCCAGACATGACAGATACTGCTGCATACATTCTATGAATAATGGAATGAATCAAACTTGGAAATGTTTGACACAGGCTGAATCATGAGGTTTGAGTGTTGCTGAGTAGAGTCTCAATTCTCTCTTTTGCTTCCACTGCCTATTAGCAATCCCCAAAACCAATGCTTCTAGGTTGGGTAGGATTCCTCAGTTTTGTATTCCTTTTGTTGGATGAATTGGCCAAACTGAGGTACTCCACACATACAATTTCATTTTTCTATATTAAAAGAAATGATATAATAAACATATGTTGATCAAAGCTTAGCCATAAACACATTCTTTTGTTCTTGACAATTTCCTATCAGATTTTTTCTTTTGTAGGGAGTCAGGTCAAAAGGAAAGCTAGAAAGACATATATTTTATCCTTATAACTCGCAGGAACTATAAGTTATCTTAGGAGGAAATAATATTTACTTTGGTAAGGAGTGCTTATTAGGTAATTTGTGATGTGCTTAGTCCTAGATATTGTTGAAATAGAAATTTCAAAACACAAAACCATTAGTTTCTCTGCTGTCCTTACAGACTGACAATTCACATCTTTCCATTTGTGAGATATCAAAAACTGGACCAAGTAAATGTTTTTGTATCCAGCCACAGACTTTGGATAAGATAAATGAATGAGATCTCATTCTCATGTGGAGGTGAGTATCATTTCCCAAAGGAGGGGCACTATGGGCTGAATGTTTGTGTGCCCCTGAAATTCAAATATTGAAGTCAGAACTCTCAAGGTGATGGTATGAAGACGTAGTGCCTTCAGAAGGTGACGAGGCCTTGAGGACTCTGCCCTCGTGAATGTGGTAGTGTCCTTCAATAAGAGATCTGAGGCAGCTTATTGGCCCTTTATACCATGGGAGGATTCAGCAATAAGAAGCCATCTACGAACAAGAGAGAGAACACTCACCAGACACCATTTCTGCCAGTACCTCCT
The DNA here is from genome assembly GCA_949820135.1 of Sylvilagus floridanus. NCBI lineage: Eukaryota > Metazoa > Chordata > Mammalia > Lagomorpha > Leporidae > Sylvilagus > Sylvilagus floridanus. The sequence goes on from OX463225.1 coordinate 57,128,666, forward strand.
GGCCTCCAGAAATGTAAGCGACAGATTTCTTTTACCTATACATGGCTCAGTCTCAGGTCGTTAGATAATTTGTTACAGCAATCTGGACAGAAGAAGACAAGGAGTTGAGGATACCAAATTATGGGGCTGAAAGAAGGTTATGGCAAGAGAAGGAAGTGATACTGCAGGTCTTACTTTCCTAAAATCATCCCCCCAACAACACCCTTCCACCATGTAATGGAGTGAGGAGCATCACATGGAAGCAGATGAGGGGGAGGGGAACCCGTCACACTGGAATTACACTAGCTCTTACCACCTTGCATGACCGATATTTATTAGCTGGTTGTTTGGTCGATGCCACCTTCTCCCACACACTGAGCTCTCTGCTCTGCTCCCGCTGCACCTTCAGTTCCTAGCGTGATGTCTGGTAGTTACTCCATTCAAGTGAATGAAAGTTAAATACATACATGAAGAGCTTATTAGTGTAAAACTCAGAGTCATCTAGGTTGGAAATCTTTCTAGCAGTGAAGTGTGGCTGGCAATGCAATCCAAAAGTGTCCCAGGGATTCATCTTTCCATGTGGTTTCTGTCACTGATTGTCCAAGCTGGCTGTTTACCCCCTTCCACCCTGATCCAAGAAGCAGCCTTGAACTTCTCTCTTAACTCTTATCCCAGATGAGGTAGGATTAGCATATCCAGGTGGAATTTTACTATAGAAAAATAATGAAGGGGAAACAAAGAGACCAAGGAACCTCAAACAGTGGTCTATTTTAAAGACTCCTTTTTGAAATTTTGAGTGGTATAGAAATAAATTATCTAATAGATTTCAATGAAATAAACCTAAAATTGTTAATCTCTGTTTCTGAATAAAATATTAAAACAGGATTAGGACATGCTATAACCATGAAATACTCCAAAACATAAAACTTCATGTGATTCAATTTTAATTACTTTTAGGATCCAAAAATATGAAAGAGAATTTTCTGACATCATTGAGGACCAAGAGACATAACTGAAAGTCAGGCCTCTTGCTGGCCAGCTCAGTTCTCTGGTCATCCAACTCACTGTTTGCTATCAACTGCCTGACTCGTCAGGTCTCCCTGGGCCTTAATCATTTAAATCTTTAAAAATTTAAACGAAGTTATTTTTATTTTTGGAATTTTATTAAAATATATTTTGACTTTTTAAATTTTAATATTTTATAACTAGAGAAGTAACTAAATTCATTGAAGAAATCTCAGTCTTCATTGATATAAATGCATTTAGAAAGAGATAAGCCACCAAGAGAAAGAATAGTTGCCTGTTTAGAAAAAGATGGAGTTAGGAGATAATCGCCATTTTTCTTCCAATTTTTCAGGCATAGATTTTAGATAATCAGACATTCAGTTTATAGTCACATGACAAATGGATGAATTAAATTTTTCTGGGCCAGCATTCGATAGAAAAAGTATCCAAGGCAGGATTAAGATGCTGACACAAAGATGATGTTGAGTATGTTTGCTTTGGAGAAGCAGGTAGAATGGGCAGAAGAGGCAGAAACAAAGGAAGAGAGACTATCAGACTACCTGGAACATCTGTCAAGTAGCTTTGCAATTCTTTCAAGTACCCAATTGTACTCTGGTAGTTTATCCCCCTGGAATAAGATGCTGCACCATCTGACATGGCTGCATTTCCAGCAGTAGCTGCTTTGCTCTTGGATAAATGATTGCTAATACACGAACTCAACGCTAACACTATATGAGAGAAATGAAACTAAGGATGTGGGCAGAAAACCCACCTCTGCCACAACAAGTCTTCAGCTTAAGCTACAGAAAGATGTTGACATTTCTCAACTGGTTTAGACCAGAAGACATGAATGGGAAACTTAATTTTTAACAGAAAACTGTTGCAGACTTGATCATTAAGATGGCAATGGGGGAATCTAGTTGTCAAGAGCCTGTCAAGAGAAGGCAATAATGCACAGTATTGAAGGAGTGAGCAAGCTCAGATACAGTTCTGACAGGTATGAGAATCAGAAGAGTTACAGTCAAAGAGGAAGCATGTCCCCAGGATTTCCCATAGGAAAGGGGACATCCCGAACCTGAGTAATATAATGGGCCTACCTAGGAAGCTCTTCCTGTAATCAGAGAAACCAAGGCAAAGCCCCAGTCACATGGATGGAATGGTTACAAAATTGTTGATGGCAAAAGATGGAGAAGATCTCAGGGTACAGAGGACTTACTTAACACACAAGGCTGAGTCTATAGCACTAGGGGTCAACCCACCTTTGATGCACTAAAGTGCAATAACTTGAGAGTCAAAAAGCACTGGTTCTAAATCCTAGCATTGCTGCTTACCAGTTGATAAGTTAATTATTCTCTTTGGGCCTCAGTTTTCCCATTTACAAAATGAGATTATGTCTAGATCAACAGACTTATCAAGATTAATGGAAATAGTATTTTAGCTCACAACTGAGTGTGTGCCATGCAATAAGCATTAAGAAAAAGGTAGATATTACATTAATTATTTCTCATTGGTGGGATCAAAGCTATTAATATGATCCTGGATTAGGAACATGATGAATTTCTCTGATAGTGGGGGCATAAGTTCTAGATGTACAAACCAAGAAAGGTGAGGGAATTAGAGGTGCAACCGGGAGACTTTTGTAAAACACATCTATTTTGCAAATTCCTTCTTAAATGTTATTGCTTATAAAAACAGAGCACAGAAATTTGATGGCTTGGTCTCTACAAAACTTTAGTTTAAGGATCAAACAGGGGCCAAAGTAAGTGCTCCAATTCAAAGTTCCATCCGATCTGCTTCACTCAACAGAAATAAGTCATATAAATCATGGAAAAGAAATGCATTGATATTGTTTTTACAACTTGGATAAAAACTGGTTTTCCTCAGTAGCTAAGTGGTTCCCCTGAAATCCTATTCAGATTACTAATTGGCATAGTGAGATATTCATTCAAATGATACAGATAATATTCTTAAGTTTAATTTCTGCCCACAGCATTACAAATGCATGAGTCTGAGTAACTGAGAATATCAAGACATAATCTTAAGACATTAACAAATGGTACTAAAAGTTAACTTTAGAATGTCTAAGGATTTCTATCTCTAAACTAGTTGTATATCTGGATGCAAAATGGAAACTTAATATTCCTGACCAAAGAAGTCATTCTCAGCTTAGTACAGCAAAAATCAAAGCAAACAAACCCTAACAAACCAGGGTATGTTCCAAACTGTTTCTGAAACGCACAGGGTTGCAGAGTTTCAGCTATGCCCAAGACAGGCTCGATATGTGAACACTGTTTTTTGTTCCATTCAGTAAGGCACTGGATTTTACAGCACTGAAGAGACAAAATTGAAAACTAGAGGCAGATTTCCTGCCCTCATGGAGTTTATATCCTAGTGCAGGGACGCTGACACAAGCAAATTAAAAGCATACAGACACATAACTCAGGTAGAGATAAATGAAATTAAGAAAACACAAAGCTGAGAAAAGGCTGGGAGACTTTGTGAGATGCCATTGTAGGTAGCATGGCAGAGATGGAGTGGTGATGGCGGTGCCCAGTGAGCAGGCCCAGAAGGAAAGGAGGAAAGGGATTTAGTGACAAGCAGGCCTGTCAGAGTCCTCTGACTGATCCTATCAGCCTCGGCCCCACCGTCCACAGCAGCTTCCTCCTGACAGCAGTCGTAACGTGAGGCTCAGGGACAGAACTCATGCTTTCTCCAAGGATGGGCAGCAAGGACATGGCTTCTACTCTGCCATCTGCTTTGCCTTCTATGTCACCACAAAATTACACCTACTTCTACTAGCATGCATGTTGTAATACTAGTGGCCTGCACTTAGGGATTTAGTTGTTCAACATTTTACCAAAGATGTGTGTGTGAGGGTCTGCTGTTAAGACAGGGTAGAAGAAAAGAATGACAAATAATACAGAAACAAAAAAGAAGGAAAGGAAGGGAAGGGAAGGGAAGGAAGGAGGAAGGAAGAAAAAGAGAAAGAGAAAGAGAGAAAGAGGAGAGAAAAAGAAAGAGGGGGAGGGAAGGAAGGGAAAATCATAATACTCTTGTACTTGTATCTGTGAATTACACTGATTATGTTTTGTTTGTATTGATGTCACATTAGCATGAAAAAACTCAAGTGATAAAAAAACACAACAAATATGAAGAAACTAGCTCAAGTAGCTTGCGTAGTCTTGTCTGTATCAGAACTTTTCAAACTTATTTCAGTAGCAATAACTTTTGTCAGACAAGATCTTGGTCTGAAGAGATTACATATTACTCAGCACAGAAAACAATAGAACAATTCTGAATAAGGCAGGGGGTAGAGGTGTCAGAGTTCTCACTTCCCAGAGGACTCTTGGGCATTCGCAGACCTCCTGGAGTAGTCTGCTTGGGACAAATGGAAGTTTAAATGGACCAAGTATTTTTGGTTTTTTAAAGGGACAGATTTAACATTTGCCATAGTGTACTTTCTGTAGCTTTAACAAATTACCTGATGTAAGAAAGAATAGAGTTTTATTGGGCTCACAGTTTGGAAGGTTGGAAAGTCCAACAGTCAGGCCCTGGCATCTGAGGGAGCCTTGTTGCTGCCTCTTAAGTGACAGAGGGCATCGTATAATGAAACACTGTAAGCACACAAGCTGGTGGGAGCACAGGGTGTGTGCGTGCGTGTGTGCACGTGTGTGTGTACGCACTCAGGGAGTTGTAAGGGACAGAGACAAATGCTGAAGCAGGCCTCTTTGGTCACTTTCCCTACTTCATAGTGATGAGAGCATTAATTATCTTATGCATATAAGGTAATTACACCGTGCCTTGCACACAAGTAAGCATTCGCTATATGCTGGCTGCGAATCCACTCTAAAACCATAAATGGTGCTGTGTTGATCAGTGATTTGATTGCAATAAACAAAACATGAATATGAGCAACCTTAGATACAAGAGAAATTATTTATGTATTAGAGAAACAGAAATCACACCTAGTTATCTGAGAGAATCACAGACAGGGAGCAGTTTCACAGAGGCCGGAAGGCTGAAGTGGCAAAAGGGACACTAAGCTTACTCAGCCGTACCTGCGGGAGAAGCAACCTCCTCCAGGGAGTAAGTTGCTAGAACCAGGAATCACGGCAGAGGGGCTCAGTGCACTTGGTGCTCAGACTTGTGAGGAAGGGGGGACGCTCACTGCAGCTGGGGCTGGTTTTCCCAAGGCTCTGAAGAGCCTGCTCCCGGGAGTGCCGCAGAAGCTGGAAGCTGCAGTCAACTGACAATGCTGGGATTACACCTGCAACAACAGTAAGAAAACGGCAAGTCAGGCCTGTCTCTCCTTGTACATTCTTATCTTCCTTGAGTGCCTCCTGTAAATTAACAGGAGCCAGAGAGCAGCGAGTCTGGGAAGGACAGTTGCGGAGTCCAGAGGGAGAGCTGGAGCTGAGAAATACTAGGGGAATACAGGAAACTGGCTCATGGAATCCAAGAAGGGTTCAACTGAAAAACAGCAGGCACCAGGACCTGCGTGTCACTGGGACTTCTCCACCTTCGGCTTCTCACTGCTCCTTAGCTTTAGCAGTTCCACTCTGCCCGGCAGTGCACGGCCACCAACGTCCCCTGAATTTGATGCTGCCCAACTTTGGCCATCAGAAGAAAATGGAAACTTAGTCCAACTGCATCTGCCTCCGCTATAATCTTGTTCCAGTGTGACCTTGGCTCAATTCTGTAGGGTTTTCAGTTTTGGCTATTGTTTGCCCCTTCAAGGAGGAATGAATAAGATTGAGCTGGATGACTAAAGCAATGCTTATGAAACATCTGCCTTTGGGGAAGTATAGATGAGTTCATTTCACATTTGGAAGTCACAAGGAGTATTTCTATCCTATTTCATAATAATTCAATGATGGGCCATTGCATATTATTTTAGGATACATCAAAATTCAAGTAAGAATCATACTTGTAGTTTAGATGTTTTTATATATATGTTTTATATATATATATATATATATATATATATATATATATGCTTTTGTTTTACCACTTTTCCCCCACTTCCTTTAACAGCCACACCATTAACAACCACACCACAATGAGAAAAGGAAGAGAGATACTGAGTCAATGAAATTTATTTCAGAGAGCTATGTTTGTTCTTTAGAATTCTGAAGAATTTCAGAGCAGGAATGGCTAAAATGCAAGCTAATAGAGCCCTGGTTTGCCATCAATTAACTCTTGTGTCTTCTCTGAGCCTCAGTCTTTTCTTATTTTATTTTTTTAAAGATTTATTTATTTATTTGAAAGTCAGAATTACACACAGAGAAAAGGAGGGAGAGAGAGAGAGAGATCTTCCATCTGTTGGTTCACTCCCCAACTGGCTGCAATGGCTGGAGCTGCGCCAACCCAAAGCCAGGAGCCAGGAGCTTCTTCCAGGTCTCCCACGTGGGTGCAGGAGACCAAGGTCTTGGGCCATCTTCTCCTGCTTTCCTAGGCCATAGCAGAGAGCTGGATCAGAAGAGGAGCAGCCAGGACTCCAACCAGCGCCACTGCAGGCAGCAGCTTTACCCGTTACGCCACAGCACCTGCCCCAGTGTTTTTCACTTTAATAGAGTGAATAATAAAAATTATATTTCTCAGATAATATCACTTAAAAATTAGTTCTCAGAATGGGTGCTTAGTGCAGAGGCTAAGATACCATTTGGAACACTTGCTTTTCATGTTGGAATGTGTGAGTTCAAGTCCCAGCTGCATTTTTGATTCCAGCTCCTTACTCCTTGGAGGGCTGTAGGTGATAGCTCAAGTAGTTGGGTCTGTCACCCACGTGGCAATTCTAAATTGTGTTCCAGGCACCAGGCTTCAGCCTACCCAGCCTTGCCTGGCTATTGTAGGCATTTAGAGAGCAAAGAAGAGGATGGGAGATAGATAGATAGATAGATAGATAGATAGATAGATAGATAGATATAGATAGATAGATATAGATCTATCTATGTGTGTGCGCATGTGTGTGCTTTTCAAATAAAAACAAATACAGGAGCCAAGTATTTTTAAACATTTCAAAAATGAAGTAAATCACTTCTCAGGTACCTTATGATTTCCAAACATAAACTCTAATGATCAACATGGAACTGTGGGCAGAAAATCCATGCTTGCCTACATTGATGCAAGTGGTCTTTGCTGACCCTACCCGTTCCTCTATCACGATTAGAAGCCATCAGTTCAGGGAGGTTCAAGGTTAGGGAACAAAAGATCCAAATTTCAAAGTGGCTTGAGGCAGAGAAGGATCCAGAATTATTTTCAGTAAAATTTTAATGAAACACAAGAATAAATGAAAAATTTGAATAGTACAAGAAACTACCAAACTCCCAACAGAATTTCTGAAATGTAGTTGAGAGCTTAAAACATGAAAAATCTCATAGAACATTTAGAAGAAAATTTAGATAAGTAGCAAACAGAATCTGTGCTTCAGTGGCTTGTTGGGGGAAGTGCAGAGAGCCACCCTGATAAGATGGTTGGTGGACATGCAGAAAGGCTCCGTGGTGAAGTTTACAGTTCATTGTCTTAATAATTTGGACTGTCCCAGGTGAGGGGCTTTCAAGGTAATAAACATGCATTAGCTTTGAGATTATCTATCTGTGCCCAGTTTCATTAGATTTGAGGGTTCAGGACTCACTGGCCTTACAGGTTCTAGCATGTCTGTATTTATATCGTCAGCAATATTTATCTCTTGGAAGAATTGTGTAACTTTCTGTTTCCATTTTTACATTTTTTCCTATTCACAAACATTTCTGCCATAAATATGAAATCAAAATATAAACCAAAAGGTTTTTAAATCACTTTTAATTAGGCTGGCGCCGTAGCTCAACAGGCTAATCCTCTGCCTTGCAGCGCCGGCACACCGGGTTCTAGTCCCGGTCGGGGCACCGGATTCTGTCCCGGTTGCCCCTCTTCCAGGCCAGCTCTCTGGTATGGCTTGGGAGTGCAGTGGAGGATGGCCCAAGTGCTTGGGCCCTGCACCCCATGGGAGACCAGGAGAAGCACCTGGTTCCTGCCATTGGATGAGCGTGGTGCGCCAGCTGCAGCGCACGGGCCGCAGTGGCCGTTGGAGGGTGAACCAATGGCAAAAGGAAGACCCTTTCTCTCTCACTGTCCACTCTGCCTGTCAAAAATTTAAAAAATCATTTTTAATTAAAATGCATATAAAGCATGCTAAAATATTCCTTTGCATTTGTAGTGTTGAATCATGTATCTAACTGAGCATTTAATGGTATTAAATCCTACTGCAGTAGCCATCATCAAACTGGGGAAGGAAATTCAAAGTAGTCCACCTACTCATGAACGTATCCTTTTGTCCAAAGTCTACATCGTTCTCTAGTTGGACAACTTGAAAATGAGCCTGAATCTGAATCCGAATGAAGCGTCTACAGTGAAGACCACTGGGGACATTTTAAGTTAATAATTATTATCAGCAATTTTATTATCATTCATGTCTATCTCCTGAAAGGGCTAACAAAATAACCCATTACTCAGAGCATTTGTTCATTAAATAAGGGCTGTGTGTGTGTGTGTGTCTGTGTTTATAAAAGAGTAGTCCAGATCTTCAGAGCAAATTGTGCATTGTGTAATTGATTGCATATTGCACAATGCTTTTAGAATTTTTCAGTTAATTGTTTTGTAAAATCTTCCCAGACTCCCATTCTCTCAAGCCTACTTTCCTCAGCTCTTATGCTTCTTTTTATTTATTTGTTTATTTATTTGAAAGGCAGAGTTACAGAGAGGCAAAGGCAGAGAGAGAAAAAGAGAGAGGTCTTCCATCCACTGGTTCACTCCTCAAATGGCCGCAATAACTGGAGCTGAGCTGATCTGAAGCCAGGAGCTTCTTCCAGGTCTCCCACATGGGTTCAGGGGCCCAAGCACTTAAGCCATCTTTTAGTGCTATTCCAGGCCATAGCAGAAGTTGGATAGAAAATGGAGCAGCGGGGACTCAAACGGGCACCCATATGGGACGCCGGCACTGCAGGCGGTGGCTTTACCTGCTAGGCCAAGGCGCCGGCCCTAGCTCTTATGCTTATATTCATTCACATTAAGCTGTATTTCATTTCTCCCATTCCTTTGATGGTTCCTTGCCTGCTTGTTACTTACAATGCCATTTGACTAAAAGTACCATTATGCACTCATCTTTAAACTGAGAGAGTGTTCCGCCCCCACTCTCATATTTAAATCTAGAAGAGAAGATAACAGGGATAATAATCCTGTTTTGGAGACTACTTGAAAGCCCAGTTTTCTTAATTTCTTGAATCAGATCTCTGCTAACATGTGGGCAAGTCATGAGAAGAGAGGGGGCAGTGAAAAGGAAGGTCTGGGACCAGCCCTAGGAAATCTGTGCCTGGCTTGTGCCAACCTGAGCGTCTCTGTAACTCCATCAGTTTCTCACTGTGTGGATCAGTAAAACCAGACCTCAGTTCCTTCACTGTAAAATGGGACAACTTATCCACTGAACAGAGTTATTGTTTGTATATTATTTTATGTATGTTTATGTATTATATGTTATATCTTATACATATTATTTAATTGTGACTATAGGCATATGCCCACTTCATGTATTCAAAATTAAATTTGTTCCCCAATTTAAATCCCAACATTAAACATTTAAGTGGGCCGGCGCCATGGCTCAATAGGCTAATCCTCCACCTGCGGTGAGAGCACACAGGGTTCTGGTCCCGGTCGGGGCATCAGATTCTGTCCCGGTTGCCCCTCTTCCAGGCCAGCTTTCTGCTGTGGCCAGGGAGTGCAGTGGAGGATGGCCCAAGTGCTTGGGCCCTGCACCCCATGGGAGACCAGGAGAAGCACCTGGCTCCTGCCTTCGGATCAGTGCGATGCGCCGGCCGCGGCAGCCATTGGAGGTTGAACCAGTGGCAAAGGGAAGACTTATCTCTCTCTCTCTCTGTCCACTCTGCCTGTCAAAAAAAAAAAAATCAAGTGAATATTTAGCTTTGGACAAGTGAATTAATTTTCCTGTGCCTCAGTCTTCTGCTACTCCTCACTTATCTCCAATTTTCCTTGATCTATAATAGGGACATATAAGGAAAAAACTGTATCTATTCTTTTTTTTTTTTTAAAGATTTTGTTTATTTATTTGAGAGGTAGAGTTACAGACAGTGAGAAGCAGAGACAGAGAGAGAGGTCTTCCTTCCATTGGTTCACTCCCCAGATGGCCGCAACGGCTGGAGCTGTGCTGATCCGAAGCCAGGAGCCAGGTGCTTCCTCCTGGTCTCCCATGCGGGTGCAGGGCCCAAGGACTTGGGCCATCTTCCACTGCCCTTCTGGACCACAGCAAAGAGTTGGACTGGAAGAAGAGCAGCTGGGACTGGAACCGGCGCCCATATGGGATGCTGGCTCCTCAGGCAGAGGATTAACCTACTGTGCCACAGTGCTGGCCCCTGTATTTACTCTTGATGAATGCAAAAGAATATTTTCCATGACTTTATTTGCCCAATTTTCTTATTTTATTTTTTCTTATTTATATAGAGGGAAGATTTCATGTATTTCATATATATAGATTTTAGAGCACAATGATACTTCATACCCCACCCTTCCTCCTTCTCGCACCCCCACCCTCCCTCCTTCCTTTCTTATTTTTTTCTTTTAATTTTTACAATAGGATCCAAGATGGCTGAATAGGGTCTAGCCACACTAATTTAAGATGCTCTAGGATATTAAAAGAACAAAGGTAGACTATGTTTCCAGGGTTGTGACTGACGCAAGTTTTTGGTGAAGAAGTGAAAAAAAAAAATGAGGGCTCCATGGGACGAGAGGAGAGAAGACAGAGACTCCACTCTAGCCAGTTGCATGGCACAGCCAGCTGCAGGCTGTGAGCTGCCGTCTTACCATGTCAAGGCAGGAAGAAACTGCTGTGCGCCCCACAGCTCACAGTGTTAGCCGAGGGAATTCCTCAGTCACCTGCTGACTTTTATTTCAGCCTGGAGGGCTAGCTGGGGTATGAGCAACTGAACAGGGGAGCCACATTGGCTTCCCCATGCATAGAGCTGTCCTTAGCAAAAGTCATTCAGTGCACCTGTTATCCAATCAGCACCAGAGTTAGAGTTAGGACAATTAATGCAGCAAAGGACAGATCCACTGCATCCTGCAGCCATGGGAGTTATGGGGCATTAGTCCCAGAGCTACTCTCATGCGCTCTACAAGAGCAATGGGGATCCGCCTTAGCTTCTTGGGACTAACACCAGAAGCAGCACATAAAAAAATCTGCTGCCACCCTGGGAGAACTGGGTAATAACTCCACTAGACCCTACAACACCAGTATTGTAACTATTCCTTCTAAATTTCTCAGTGCCACTTGGATCTACCTGGTGGACATAGGGAAGAACCTACCTGCATTCCACCTCTCTGGACATGTACCCTCCACTGTTAAATTTCCTGAATAGTCACCCTGTAGGACTGGAATAGAGTGCGATTCACACCCCCTAGTCTGAGGACTAGGGCTGTTGGTATTATAAGCCATTGCACCAGTTGGAGCCTCCTAGCAGGAACTGAAGAAGGGTCCATCCATATCACACAGTCGTAGAGCCACAGCGACTGGTGCCACAAGCCCTGGCATCACCCAGGCTTGCCAGTAGGACAGGATGGCAGCCACCCTTATCTTCCTCAGCACCAAGAACAAGGCATTGGCTATCACGTTAGCTAGAGAGACTGGCATGCAACTCTCTGTGGACCAAAGACACACACCCAATGAAACCCTTATTCATCTCAAAGCCACAATTGTATACCTACAGACTGTAGCAGAGTGGACCACTGTGTCATTTATAGACACAGCTGACATTGATTAAGACAAAAGAAATCACTCAGAGACTACACCCTAGGCTCACCTATACCCAAAGAAAAGCAAAAAGCCAAATGATACACTGCATTCCAGCTGACTTAACTCTTTTACATTAAAAACCTACTCCATAAAGAAGAACAGATGAGTCCACTGCATAGATATCACTGTAGGGGCACAGGAGACATGAAGAAGAGAGGATGTCTAACGCTTCCAAAAGAAGACAGTACTCACAAATAATTAAATCCTGAACTGAAGGAAATGTATGACATGACAATGTAGAATTCAAAATAATGATTGTAAGGAAACTCAGTGAAATCCAAGAGAACACATTCAGACAGATTAAAGAAATGAGGAAATCAATGAGTGACATAGAAGTCATTAAGAAGAATCAAATATAAATTTTGGAGATGAAATCTTTAATTGGTGAAATAAAAAATCGGATTGAATGCTTTCAAAGCAGAGTTGACAAAGTGGAAGAAAGAATTTCCGACCTCAAGAACAAGAGTTTTGAAATAACTTAATCAAAAATAAAGAGAAAGGAATTTAAAAGAATAAAGATAGTTTACATGAAAAATGAGATACCATCAAATGACCAAATATCTATACTAAAGGTATTCCTGGGCCGGCACTGCAGCTCACTAGGCTAATCCTCCACCTGCAGCGCCGGTACTGCGGGTTCTAGTCCCAGTTTGGGCACCCGTTCTGTCTGGTTGCTCCTCTTCCAGTCCAGTTCTCCGCTGTGGCCTGAGAGGGCAGCTGAAGGATGGCCCAGGTCCTTGGGCCCTGTACCCGCATGGGAGACCAGGAGGAAGCACCTGGCTCCTGGCTTCGGATTGGCTCAGCACGCTGGCCACGGCAACCATTTTGGGGGATGAACCAATGGAAGGAAGACCTTTCTCTCTGTCTCTCTCTGTCACTGCCTAACTTTGCCTGTCAAAAAAATATTCCTGAAGGAGGAGAAAAGGAAAAAGGCAGTGAGAACCTGCTAAATGAAGTAGTAGTTGAAAATTTCCCAGGTCTTGAGACATGGATATCCAGATACAAAAAGCTCAAAGAATTCCAAGCAGACTCAAAAAAGGTCTTCTCTAAAGCATATTATAACCAAATTTTCAAAAGTTAAAGAAGGGGCTGGTACTGTGGCGCAGTAGGCTGGGCCTCTCCCAGAACCCATATCTTAATGGGATTGCTTGCTTTGGTGTTGTTGCATTTCTTGAGTTCCTTATATAATGTGGATATTAACCATTTGTCAGATGTATTTTTGCAAATATTTTCTCCCATTCTGTTGTTTGCCTCTTTAGTTTACTGAGTGCTTCCTTTACTGTACAGAAGCTTCTTAACTTGATGTAAATCCATTTATCTTTTTTCGCTTTTGTTGCCTGTGCTTCTGGGGGTATTTTCCAAGAAGTCTTTGTTTATGACAATGTCTTGCAGAATTTCACCAATGATTTCCTCTGGTGATTTGATGGTATCAGTCAGTAGCTGTATATCCTTGATCCATTTTGAGTTGATCTTTGTATAGGGTAATAGGGAGGGGCTTGTTTCATATTTCTGAATGCAGAGATCCAATTTTCCCAAACCAATTATTGAAGAAACTGTCCTTTCTCCACAGAGTGATTTTAGCTCATTTGTCAAAGATTAGTGGTTGTAGATGCATGGATTAATTTCTGGGGTCCCTAATATGTTTGATTGGTATAGAAGTCTATTCTTGTGCCAGTAACAAGCTGGTTTGAATACAACTGCACTGTAATATGTCTTGAAGTCTGGTATTGTGATACCTTCAGCTTCATTTTTATTGTTTAGGATTGCTTTAGTGATTCAAGATCTCCTGTGAGTCCATAAAGATTTTAATGTCATTTTTCCCAGACCTGAGAAGAACATCTTGGCATTTTCATTTGGATTACCTTTAATCTGTAAATTTCAGGGCTGGAGCTGGAGCATAGTAGATGAAGCCTCTGCCCGTGGTGCTGGCATCCAATATGGGTGCCAGTTCATGTCCTTGCTGCTCCTCTTCTGATCCTGCTCTGCTTATGGATTGAGAAAACAGTAGAGGATGGTCCAAGAGCTTCAGCCCCTGAACCCATGTTGGAGACCTGGAAGAAGCTTCTGGTTCCTGACTTTAGATTAGGCCAGCTCTGCCCATTGTGGCCCTTTGTGGAGTGAACCAGAAGATGGAAGATTTTTCTCCCTGTCTCTCCCTCTCTCTGTCTCTCAGATAAATAAATAAAAATCGTTAAAAAAATCTAAATTTCTCTGTGTAATAAAGACTTTTTGATGATATTAATTCTTCCAATCCATGAATGAGCAAGATTTTTCCATTTTTTGTGTCTTCCTCCAATTCTTTCCTTAATGTTTTGTAATTTTTATTATAGAGATCTTCCACATTCTTGGTTAAATTTATCCCACACATTAAAATTTTTGTAGCTATTGTGAATGGGACTGAGCTTTCAAATTCTTTCTCGGCCATGGCATTATTTGTGTATTCAAAGGCTTTTGTTTTTGTGTGTTGATTTTACATCCTGCAACTTTTCCAAACTCTCTTATGAATTTCAGTAATCTCTTAGTGGAACCTTCCTGGTTTTGCTGTATATAGAATCATATAATCCGCAAACAGGGATCATCTGACTTCCTCGTTTCCCATTTGTATCCTTACTTCATTAACTGTTTATATAATTACTGTCCAGAACTGCTGTGAGGATTAAATGAGTAACATATGTAGAACTCAGTGCTCCGAAAATATTAAAGATCATTATAATCTACATTAAGTACTTTTATCCTCCTAATATTGTTAAGAACTATCTCTGGATTTGAGGTTTGGAAAATCTTTTTTTTTTTTTTTTTTGTGAAGAGCTGGCATGAGTTAGCTGTTTGGTTTGATCCACAACAGCCAGGAAGGCCACTTTGATCCTCCTGGATGGATGAACCATCAACCATTTGTAGTGACAGCATGGGCTCCCTGGGTACAAGTCCCCTGTGACATTTGTTCTCTGTGTTCTGCATATTCTGCCAACTGCTTGAATCATTTCATTGCTGAAAACTCTCCCCTCACCATGGACACCCAAGGGTCCTTGAGCTCTCCTGGTCCAAGCTATTAAAGCACAGAGTCTGGAAACATATGGACATGGAAAGGACAGGGACTCCTCACCAGCGGCAAGGGTATGACGCTGTCAGAGCACGATTGGGCAAAGCTCCAGGCTGGCTGTCTTGGTTGCTACATTGGCATCTCCACACCAAACATGTTAACACATGGTCCTCAGCCCCCTGATCAGATTTTCAGTCTCCTAATTGTATTGCAAAAATTGGCTTGACTTCCAGGACCAGTTTTATGAGTTATTTTAAGGAAAGAAAGAAAATAGACCAGATTACACAACTCTTTTCCAACTCTATAACATGATAGCTTTAGATTTAGGGGAAAAACAAATAAACAGAAAGGTAACTGAAAGGTAAATTGGGAACTGGGGAGGTATAAAACAAAGGAGAGCGATAATGAGGCTTATCCAATTATAATTCTGTGGGGCAGAGGAAGCAATCCCATATCAAGTTCTCTATCACAAAAAGCATTCATTAAAGGCCTGTAATTGCGAATAATTATTCCAATCAAATATGTAAGTGAAGCCACAATAGGTGGTATGTAAACAATCAGTTAATGAAATGAGCCATACAAAATGGGGTGACTACTTGTAGTTCTAACATCAACTATAGATGCCGCTTTTTCATTGTTTTCTCTTTTTATAGAGTAATAAGAAATGGCAACCAAGAGACAAATATTTAAAAATTTATGTTGAGGAGCTGGTGCTGTGGCATAGCGGGTAAAGCCACCACCTGCATATGGGCGCCACTTCAAGTCCCAGCTATTCCACTTCCAATCCAGCTCACTGCTATGGCCTGGGAAAACAGTAGAAGATGGTCCAACGCCTAGGGCCCCACCCCCTGCGTGGGAGACCTGGAGGAATCTCCTGGCTCCTGGCTTCAGATCAGCGTAGCTCTGGCCATTGCAGCCATTTGGGGAGTGAACAGTGGGTGGAAGACCTCTCTCTCTCTCTCTCTCTCTTTCTCTCTCTCTCTGTCTCTCCTTCTCTCTCTGTGTAACGCTGACTTTTAAATAAATAAATAAATAAATCTTAAAAAAATTATGTTGAAATACAATCAAATAGCAGTTAACTAGAGGCCTGTGGTTGGTAATCTGAACTACTGACCATACAGTCTGACTGGAGATAATGGAAATGACAAAACTGACAAATAAAAGCTCACATCTTATTTCCTTTGTGACACCAACAGAGCTCAATGTAAACTATATGTATTTTCAAAATTTTAAAGAATCTTAATAATTATTTGGTAGCTTTTTAAAATTATTAAAGGATTTTTTCCCCCATTTGTTTGACTACAAGAGAATACAAGCAATTTTAAAGAAAAAAATTAAACACCAATAGTAATCCCCACATACAGAAAAAAAACCACTAATGGGTATTTTGTGTATTTCACCCTAATTTTTCTTTCTTCATATGTTGTAAATCTGCTTCAAAGTGAATATCATTTTCTATAAAATTTACATCCTACCTTGATCATCCCTTGTCCTGATAGTTGAGGAACAACTTACTATTTTATTCCTTTTAGTATTTTTTTTGTTCTACTTAATACCATTGGTTGAACTCTTTAATTAACACATAATTATTCTTAGGCATTTAAAATTAACTGAAAAGTGATCCGTGTTAAATATAAGAGTGGAAATAAGAGAGGGAGGAGATGTACAGTTTGGCACATGCAAACTCAGACTTACCCCTAATGGTAGAGCTAGGAATGTGCTAGGGGATTCCAATTCAATCCCATCAAAGTGGCTTGCACCAATGCCATCTTACTTGTTAAAGTGATCAGTTTAAATTCATAATTGGTCAACAAGATAGGATTAAATGTCAAAGGGATTACATAAATAAGACCAGTGTTTGCAAATAATAATTGATAGAATTAAAAAGGAGAGAATGATCCTACATGGGAAGCAGTATATACAGCAGACTCATAGAATGGCAAATGCCCTAAACAGCACTCTGGCCTCAGAATCAGCCCTTAAGGCATTTGGATCTGGCTAAAAAGCCTATGAGAGTATTTCAGGCATGGAAAGCCAGGACACTGTGGCAAAACAAACAAACAAACAAACAAAAACAAAAACACCTAAATGAAAGATCCCAGGGGAAAGAATGGGCCATCAATGAAGGAGGTACTTTTCTCTGAAGGGAGGAGAGAACTATGGCCTTGTCTAAATAAGACTGGAGTTGGTGAACTCAAGAGGCTTCCAAATCCTTAGCAGCTCATGACAAGAGCCTTGGGTGATTACTGACGTTATAAATAAGAGTGTCAATTGTTAAATCAACAACAGGAGTCACTGTGCACCTACTCCCCATGTAGGATGTCTGTCCTTAATGTGTTGTACTATGCGAATTAATGCTAAAACTACTACTCAAACAGTAGTCTATACTTTGTGTGTCTGTGTGGGTGCAGTCTGTTGAAATTTTTACTTAGTATATACTAAGTAGATCTTCTGTATATAAAGATAATTGAAAATGAATCTTGATGAAGAATCGGATGGGAGAGGGAGTGGGAGATGGGATGGTTGCGGGTGGGAGGGAGGTTATGAGGGGGAAAAGCCGCTGTAATTCAAAAGTTGTACTTTGGAAATTTGAAAAGGAAGAAAAAAGAGAAAAAATTTACATCTACCTTTTTCACACTGATTAATATTTTAAACACAGAGCTAGCAAGTTTGATTATCTAAAATACTCATATCCATAGCATTTTAGAAGTAGTAAATTAGGAGAGAAATTCAAGGACTATTAAAGAAAAATCTCATAAAATGTCTGAGAGTACAGTACACTGGAACTATTGGGAGGTAAATAAAATTAAAAAAACCTCAAGATTAGACAGAGATTCAAAGAATGTATAATTCAATCCTCATGTAAAACGTTTAGTTCTTTCGAAGGCATCCTCACCAAAGAAATTCTTTACTGGTAAAGAATGCAGTTCCTCCCAAAGGAGACCTTTGTATTTTCTAACAGTTCTTGGAGCCGTGCTAGTATCTCTCACAGATAACCTCGTCAAGTGCATTCCAGATTAGGTCACCCGATTGTGGCAGGCTCCCTTTTGCATGTTGATTCAGATCAGGCTTCTTTGATTCTTGGCATGGACTTTCAAAGGTTTCTGGATTTTTTAGCATCAAATCAGTTAAAGGGGAAAGAGAATGCAGAACCATGCAAAGAAGATATTTATGGACCATACCTGAAAGCACTAAACTTCACACTCCATTGGTTGGAATTCAAGCATATGGATGCCCCTAACTGCAAGGGAAGCTGGGAAATGTTACTGAAACTGTGCTCCAGATAAGAAACAAGTTTGGTAATGGTCAGCCAGTCTCTGCCAGTTCTACCCCTCATGACCAACCAGAATTCCATAGAGATGGCTTTGGATTCTGTCTCCAGCACAACATAAAGTAATTCTTGTCCCCCTTCCACAAAGTAACGCTTCAAATGTTTAAAAAGAGTGGCTGCATATCGCTTGTTTCTCATTTTTTTCAATCTAAGTACTCCATGTTTTCTTCAATTTCTTTATGTGGCATTATTATCATAGTTTGTTGGGGTTATTTGAAAGAGAAACAAGTGAGCACTTCAGTACTCCTTAAAGGCACAAACTTTGTAGATACAGCATAACTTCCATGCATAATGAAGTTGTCTACTTTTAAAAAAGATTGACTCATTTATTTGAAAGACAGGGTGACAGAGACAGAGATTGAGAAGTCTTTTATCCACTGATTCACTCCCCAAATGGCTACACCACCAGGTTTGGGCAGGCTTAAGCCAGGAGCCAAGAATTCCAACCTGGTCTCCCCCATGGGTAGCAGGGGCCCAAATTTATGTCTCCATAATGCAGTTATCTATAAAGTATCTAAGCTCACTGGCAAAGGATGTGATACACTTTTTAAAGATATGCCATGCAACAAGATGTTAGAATAAAGATTGTTTGATCTATACTAATATCACAGAGATCAGAATACCAAATGAACCTGAGACAATATCCCCCAAACTTCATATGATTCTCCTAGGCAGATTTATAAAGAAAATGAACCAGGGGCTAGTGCTGTGGCAGCACTTGTGGTGCCAGCATCCCTATGAGTGCCCTTTCAAGTCCCAGCTGCTCCATTTCTGGTCCAGATCCTACTAATATGCCTGGGAAAGCAGCAGCAGATGGCACAGTGCTTGGGCCTCTGCAACCACATGGGAAACCCAGAAGCAGCTCTGGGCTCCTGGCTTCGGATAGGCCCAGCTCCGGCTGTTGCAACCATTTAGGGTGTGAATGAGTGGATAGAAGATCTCTCTCTTTCTGTCTCTTCCTCTCTCTGCAACTTTGCCTTTCGAAAGATGGAAGGAAGGAAGGAAGGAAGGAAGGAAGGAAGGAAGGAAGGAAGGAAGGAAGAGAGAGATAAAGAGATAAAGAGACAAAAAATAAGCCTGGGAAACCAGTCTGGTTCTCTTAAATCACTCACCCAGAGTGAAGATTGAACATTAGCTCAGATTAAAAAAAATTGTCTTTAAGTAACGCTACACTGTGGTGTAGCAGGTGAAGCTGCCACCTGTAGTCCCAGCATCCCATATGCATGCTGGTTCAAGTCCCAGCTGCTCCACTTCCAATCCAGCTCTTTGCTAATGACCTGGGAAAGCAGTAGAAGATGGCCTAAGTGCTTGGGCTCTTGCATCACGTGGGAGACCAGGAAGTAGCTCCTGGTTCCTGGCTTCAGATCAGGCTAACTCTGTTGCCGCAATCTGGGAAGGAAATCATCAGATGGAAGATCTCTCTCTGTCTCGCTCTCTTGCTCTCTCTCTGCCTCTCTGTAACTCTGACTTTCAAATGAATAAATAAATCCTTGAAAAAATAAGGAGCTCCTTTGCCTTGCTGTAAGTATCTGCCCTAACTTTGGAGCAGAGGTGGAATTGATATTTTCTCACCTCAAGCCTAAAGAGGTGATCATCAAAGAGGCCAGTTGGAGAGAATGTATGTGTTCTCAGTGTTTGGGAGATCCCCAGAAGACTAGTGTCTAGGAAAGCAAAAGCTGTAAGTGACTGCAGTCTCGCTAGAGGATGAGAAAGAGGTTGACTGAATGAGGGCCCAGAGCCAGAAAGCACACACACATGGGGATCAACCTCTGCTCCAGACTTTGCCAGTCTAAGTAAATAACACAGGAATGTTTCCCCTGGGCAGGTGGGAACCACAGAAGAAAGTATCAGTAGAAAGTTTCTTCGGTCCTATGCAGCACAGCCACCTGGAGAAGCAGGAGCAGAGACAGTATCACAATCTAGAGAGGGGTGCACCTGTCCATGTCAAAAGAAACGAAAAGGCATAGAGTCAGTGCAACACGTTATACAGCCCGAAGGGCATCCCAAGGGAAAGCCTTGGTCATCTGTTAAGCCCATTTAGAAGTGCCAATTTGACCATCTAGCTGCTCCACAGAGCATAAAGTCACACAGTTGATTAAAAACCGACCAGCCACCTTACCTCACCTTCCCACATTCCAGCACATGCAAACCACACTAGCAGGTGGGTGCCACATGAGCAGGCACATGAGGGCAGAGAGAAATCCACCACACCTCTTTCCCACTGTTGCTTCCAGCTTGAAGTAGATGCAGCTAGAGGAGGCAACAAAATGTGAGTTAAGTCTGGATTAAAACCTTAGATGATCCAATCCAAACACTGAAGTGAGGCTGAACTTGCAACTTCTCATCACCATAGACTGTTTTTTTTTTTTTTTCCCCCAAGATTGAGTAGGAAACTTATAGGACCTTCTCAGTTTTCACCAGATATTCTGCTTGTTCCAGATACTGGTTCCATTCAGGTGTTTGGAAAATTCACTACTGTAGAATACCTCCTTCCCAAATGATTCCACATGAAAGAATTAAGTGCAATCATAGAATATATTATTCATGAAATGGACAAATAGGAACACCCCTGGATTAGAATGAGGTTCCTTATGTTTCTGTAACAACCCCAGAGACCTTAGTGAAATTGCAAATAGAAGTTTATTTTGGGGCCGGTGCTGTGGCGAAGCAGGTTAATGCCATGGCCTGCAGTGCTGGCATCCCATATGGGCGCCATTCGAGACGCAGATGCTCCTCTTACGATCCAGCTCTCTGCTGTGGCCTGGGAAAGCAGTACAACATAGCCCAAGTCCTTGGGCCCCTGCACCTGTGTGGGAGACCTGGAGGAAGCTCCTGGCTCCTGGCTTCAGAACGGTGCAGCTCTGGCCATTGTGGCCATCTTGGGGAGTGAACCAGCAGATGGAAGACCTCTCTTTCTTTCTCTGCCTCTCCTCTCTCTGTGTAACTCTGACTTTCAAATAAATAAATCAATCTTTTAAAAAAAGGAGATTATATTAACCTTTAAAAAAAAGAAAAAAGAAGTTTATTTCTTGCTCAGAAAATCAACTTCATGTCACATGGCTTTCCAAGGCTCTAATCTTCAGCTCTGGTCTCAATTTTTGTGCACACTCCACCTCCCAGAAAAAAAAAATTATGTTGAAATCCTAAACTCCAAAGTACTGGTATTAGAAGGTGAGAGATTTAGGTCATAAGAGTGGAGCCCTTATCAGTGACATTGGTGTCTTTTTAACAAGATGGAGAGTTTAGTTTTGTTTTTTTTTCTCTTTGCTCTCCACCTTCTGATGATACAGCAAGAAGTCACAGTTTGCAACCTGGAAGAGGGCCCTCACCAGAGTTTAATATCACCATCACCCTGATCTTGGACCATCATCCTCCAAAACTGTGAAAAACAATTTTTTCTTTTGTATGAGCCACTCAATCTATGACATTTTCTTATAGCAGCCTTACCCAATGAAGACACCTTCCAAAATCCAAGAATCCAGGATCCCTCTGTCACATCTTAAATGCTGTAGTGCAGAGATACACCAGGTCATCTCCCCTCACTGACCACTGTCTGACACCGGCTACATGACTCTGCCTTACTTCAGGTTACAGTGTGTCTTCCTATGTGCCCTGAAAGTGATGGAAAGCCAGATTCCATCATTTTTTTTCAGCAACTATTTAATAACAAATTGTCTATATGTCAGGCTTATCTCTCCCACAGATCTCCTCCATGACTACTGCCTTGTGCTTGAAAGGACATTGCATGTTGCACCACCAGGAGGGCCACAGTACCCATGTTCCATCCCTGTGGAGATGCAGGTTACTGGTTTCTCTTGGAAAGGGACTCTTCACTGCAAAAGACGAGGAATGCAATTATACAACCCTTTACCATAGTGGCAATAGACAATCTGAACAGTGAACTCGTGTAGAGAGGGATGGGAAGAGTAGGATGAATGAGCCAGCAAGTAATAGCAACAGGGAAGCATCAAAGCATGATTGCAGGGATGTTCTTCAGGGAAATCATCGATGAAGCTAGCATAGGAAGCACACAGTAAAGATCAGCTTAGGCACAAAGACGTGAACGTGATGCTGAGTGTTGTGAAATAGCACTGACAAAACAGTCATTCCGGAAGTAAGAGAGTCATTATTCAATAGATTCAGAGGGCTCTACAACAAGCAAGTTGTTTTACATTTTATTTTTACTCCAAAACAAAAAGTTTATTATTATTCCTGTTTTACAGATACAGGAAGAGGACACTCAGCCTTATTTTAGTGATAAGCAACAGAAATTGTTTGCCTTAAAGAACATGGAAATATAATAACTCATTTAACAGTGAGTCCACAGGTCCAGAAATGGAGCAAATTCCAGTGATTGAGACTTTGCCATGTAACCAAGGCCTCATGTCCCTCCCCCGACAGCTCCCCTGCCCCGCCTCCATTTTTCCATTTTTTACTTTGGAGTATCAGCTGATTTTTCTTTTGCTTTTAAGTGGCTGCCACCAGCAGGTGCTTCCCAATTCACAGTCACTAGGAGAAAGACAGAGAGAAACTTAAACTTCCGGTTCTCAGAAGCCACCAGCTTCCTAGTAGACAAATGTTTCTCAACTGGGGACAATCATACCCCACCCCATCCTCAGGAGATTTGGCAATGTCTGCAGACACTTTGGGTTGTCATGACTAGAAGTAGAGGTGACCTGGCATTTAGTGGGTATGGATGCTGATTTGCAAAGGATAATCTCCATAACAAAGCATTAGCCAATGCAAGCTATCAGTATTTCTGAGGTTGAGAAACCGTGTGTCACATTAAAGCTCCGTGAGACCAAGAAACACATCTGTGTTCACCAGTGCTTCCCCAGCATCTAGAGAGAGCCTGACACATAGACAACTTGTGGTAAATATTTGCCAAAAAAAGCTGGTGGAATGAATTTGATCTTCATGATAGTCTGAGATGCAGGCAAGGGGGATATTATTACTTCCAATTTTTTTTTTTTTTGCAAAAAAACAATATTTAGGTTTAGAGAGTTTTCATAGATAAGCCCAAATCAGCCACAGAATCCAGATTAAAACTGAACTTTCATAAAATTGTTCTGGAGTTTTCTTTCCTCTCCATGTTTCTCTGTCAGCACAGACTGTGGGCAAAGACGGAAGTCAAACAGGACTTAAGTTGCCACACACACATCATTGGTTCCCAGAACCAAATCTCTAGACACAGAACCACATTACGTGCAATTCATTACTGGAATCTATATCCACATGGGAAGCCATTTCCCCTGGCCTCCGAGACTGTGAAGCTAGTGTAGTCCCACTCAATGGAGCAGGAGAGGGGGAACGTAAGACTAACCAGAGGTTTCTTAAGCTGCTGTTCTTGGTAAATTTTCTTCTCCCTGTTCCTGGTAAGAATGTGGTTGTTGAGTGATCTTGGCATAAGGAAGGCAAGTTGTGCACTCCCGTGATCTGATTCTGGAGTTCTCATGACACACTTCCACAGAGTAGCTTGTGTGAGCCTCAGTGGCCTGGGTGACTTGAAGGCGCTCTGGAGCTGAAAGTTCCAGAAGATTAGGAAGAACTTTCAAGACAAGATTGCTGGGCCGGCGCAGCGGCTCACTAGGTTAATCTTCCGCCTGTGGCACCGGCACACCAGGTTCTAATCCCAGTTGGGGCGCCGAATTCTGTCCTGGTCGCTCCTCTTCCAGGCCAGCTCTCTGCTATAGCCCGGGAGTGCAGTGGAGGATGGCCCACAAAATCCTTGGGCCCTGCACCCCCATGGGAGACCAGAAGAAGCACCTGGCTCCTGCCTTCGGATCAGCGCAGTGTGCCAGCTGTAGCGGCCATTGGAGGGTGAACCAACGGGAAAAAAGGAAGACCTTTCTCTCTGTCTCTCTCTCTTACTCACTGTCCACTCTGCCTGTCAAAAAAAAAAAAAAAGACAATTTTGCTGAAAATAGAGACTTTTTAACTCTCATGTGACTTGTCACTGTAATCTCTCCCAAGAGACTGGTGGCATGCTGGGATATAGTGTGTGTAAATTATCCTCTGCATAGTAGAAGTCAGGTGCTTTCTCCTCGTCTCTCTCCATACAGTTTAAAAGGCACAATCAAGTTCAGGGTGCTGCAGAAACTCTATTTTAAATGATGTTGAAGGAGGAACCTGTAAAAAAACAGCATGATAATCAAGAGGTCCTGGTTGCCACCTTCATTTCTCTTCATGTTTATTGGATCATTTAATTTTTTTTGAAAGATAGAAACTTAAATTTGGAAAGAAGGAAAAAAGAAGATGAGATCCTGAGGCAGGGTTTGGCACAGTTTTTAGGATGCCTTTTGGGATGTCTCCATTTATATTTCAGTACCTGGATTAGAGTCTCACCATTGCTTCCCATTGAGCTTCCTGCTTATGTGCACCCCGGAACACACTGGATTTCGGCTCAAGTACTTGGATCCCTGCCACACGCATGGGAAACCCAGAATGAGAGTGGGGCTCCTGGCTTTGGCCTGGCTCAGCCCCGGCTCTTGTGGGCTTTTGGGGAGTGAACCAGAAGCTGAAGAGAATGAATGATCTCTCCGCCTTTCTTTCCTCTTTCTTTCAAATAAATTTCAAAAAGGATAAAAAGAAAAACCTTTTTAAGTAGATACTTTCTTTACATATTAATAAAGACAAGATACTATGAGGTTGTAATTCAATCAGTTGGCAGTCACTGACTGAGTCTGTTCTCTGTCACACTGCATGGGACACAAAGAAGTCTTAGATCTCGGCTCCGTCTCTGATGGTGAACTTGAAATCTCATGAGTAGTTCAATATCTAAACATTAGTAAATGTGAATATCAAGTGTCTATAATTAATAACAATTACAACACCCAAGCAGGAAACTTAAGATAATATGAAAGAAATGTCCGAGTTTTGAATTGTGGAAATTAATTATAACCAAAGTAGTAAAATGGAGACTGCTGTAGGCTAGTTTGATTGGCTAAAGTTTCAGAAATCACATCAGGTATAAATTAACCTTTAAAGGACATCCCATATTGAGGTACAATGTTTCATAACATATTGCCCAGGTAAATTTGCCAAAAATAGTTTGTTTATAGGCGCTGAAATGGATTTATTTTACTTGTTTCTAACACATGCATAACTCCGGGAAGTGATTCATCACTTCTTGGTATTTTCTTTTTGAATTGAGATTGCTGAAAACTCTTCTTAAGAAAATAAGCTCACAAGGTAATTTCATGTGTATTGCATAATGATGTTCCCATCAATAATGCACCCCATACATGACAGTGTTCTCAACTAATGATGTCATAGCTGTCGTAGTTTGTGCAAGTACACTCTGACGTTGGCACAACAAAGCTGCCTGATGACACATTTTTCAGAATGTATCCCTGTTGTTAAAGCATGGCTACAATCTCCCTTCCTACTGTTCCCAGTGGTTCCTTCTACTTAGTACCTATCTCTGAACAAATAAAACATCAAGAAGATTGTAGCAGTCCAAGCCTATAGTTCTGAGCTGACACAAAAATTTTAGTGCCACTTCCCTATCCCCTATTTTCTTCTGTGGCTTCTATGTTTTGAAAGGCCTCTGTTTGATTTCATTAACCTCTGGTGTCAGTCCCTTCACTTAACCACCTGCCTATTGACCTCTCCTGTGTGGCTAAGTTACCTTTCTACAACTCAAATCTTAACATGGCCCTACCTTGATAATCATTGTCAGTCATTCTTTGTTGCTTGTAGCAATGATCTGCAGGGTTACGTACACTTGTGGATAATATAAGCATTCCATGGAGACCCCAAGTAAGGATAGTTGTAAAACAATGGATTTCCAGATGTCTAACTCTGTTATAGTCTATAATAAAGTTGATTGACCTGAGAAGTTACCCATGTTCAAAGGAACCCTTTCAATTGCTTTTTATTTTCAAAAACAAACAAAAAAGGCAAATATCACAGTTATTCTAATTCTCTAAATTGCCATGGGAAATCCCTAGGTTGTAAATACTTCCATCGCCACACGAAGGGAAACAGTTTGAAATACTAAAGTAGATGATGAGAAAATAAATGTCTCTCATGAGAAAAACTCTATTGCAAGTTTGGTGAATTCAATATATTTTGAATGAAAACATTAAAGAAGAAATTGAAGGAGAATTTAAATCGTTAGCTGACTGTGAAACCACTTTGATAGTGAACGGTTACATGATTTTTAGGCACATAAATTATAAAGAATTCCAAGAAATGAAGGGTGTTGCAATAACAAAACTTCTATCACCATCTTCTTAGTTATGGGAAGGGTATCTCAGGACATACATCTAACTATATCAGTGAGGACAAATACAGTAGAATTGATCCTTCGAATCATTCTAGCAAAAATTAATGTTTAACCATGAATGTTTAAACTATTAAAAAAGCACTCCTGTTTTTAAGATACTCAATGCCCACAGAATTTTAATGCTATGCTTAACATTCATAACAGCTTAAAGATTACTTATTATTTTTGAGAATTACCAGTTTTTGATAGGTTTAAGATGCAAATGTTATTCAGTGATAGTTTTTACAAATGCATGTATATATATTTTAATGGAATATATATCTATATATATATAATGAGATGCCATTAATATCAAGCTAAAATGCAGCTAGCATTTTGGCATACTGGGTAAAGCCACTGCCTGCGATGCTGGCATCTCCTATGGGTGCTGGTTCAAGTCCTGGTAGCTCCACTTCTGATCCAGCTCCTTGCTAATAGTCTGGGAAAAGTGGCAGATTCTATCCCAAATACTTGAGCCCCTGCCATCCATGTGGTAGATCCAGATGAAGCTCCTGGCCCCTAGTTTTGGCTAGGCCCAGTGGATGCAAGATCTTTCTCCTCTCTCCATAATTCTGACTTTCAAATAAATGTTTATTTTGTTAAATAAGCTAAAATAAAATCATTGTTGATAAGACTTCATACATGAGGTAAAATATTTTTTAAAAAGAAAGCAGATGGCTGGCGCCACGGCTCACTTGGCTAACCCTCCGCCTGTGGCACCGGCACCCCGGGTTCTAGTCCCGGTCGGGGTGCTGGATTCTGTCCCGGTTGCTCCTCTTCCAGTCCAGCTCTCTGCTGTGGCCTGGGAAAGCAGTGGAGGATGGCCCAAGTGTTTGGGCATCTGAATCTTCATGGGAGACCAGGAGGAAGCACCTGGCTCCTGGCTTCGGATCGGTGCAGCGTGCTGGCCGTAGCGGCCATTTGGGGGGTGAACCAACTGAAGGAAGACCTTTCTCTCTGTCTCTCTCTCTCTCACTAACTCTGCCTGTCAAAAAAAATTAAAAAAATAAAAGGAAAGCAGACATCAAGTTCAAATTAGGTACAGTACCTCTGAATGGGTGGTGGTACGATATAGGGGAGTGATACACACAAATACCATTGATTTTGATTAGTGTTTTATGTCTTATGCTCATTACACAAGGTTCATCCCTTTTATTTATTTTAAATGCTTCAAAGTACCCTGAAAGAGAATTATCATTTTGTTATTAAGGTCTGTTACAGCCAAATTATTATGAACAAGTAAAATTCCTAATCATTATTTCCTTTCTAGCCATGTTTTAATGATGTATCGTCCCTGGTCTACAAGAGACCAGAAGTATCTTCCAGGCATGATCAACATGGGACTAAATTCAACTAAATGTTTAAATTCAAGCTCACAAACCACACAAAAGTGTGAATTCTTGCCCAAAGTCATATGATGATAGACTTGTCTTTGAGAGCTCCCAGAGGGAAATTTACTTTCCTTTCGTGTATGATCTCCATAAAGTATAGATGGTTACCTTTCAAATGGGTGAGGCAGAATATGTTGAGGAACAGCTTATCTGAGAGAATATCCTATCAGTTTATACTGAATGACAAGAAAATAAAACAGATAAATCTAAGACGTTTTTTCTTTGTTGGAATGACCGTAATTTATCATCCAATTCAGAATACTTTTGAGAGTAAATGGGAGAAACACTAAATTAAATGAAATTAAGTGAAGAAGTAATAAATTTGACAACTAAAATATAAAGACAAATAGTCTTGGAAAAATCTATCTTTAAGAGATAATTTGACTAATGAATGCTCTTTATTTCCTTCATTGATCATTAAACTGAGCTTTCTTCTTAGTACACAAAGGCACCCTTATAAGCAATATACTTTATGTCTATGCTACAGTGCACTAGTCAGTTTTTCATCAGTATTAGAAGAAGCCTTACTTTATAAAGCTAAGAAGTTTATTTTGGCTTGTGATTCTGGAGATTCATCGTCCAAGATCAGGTCAGCCCAATTGATTTGGACTCCAGTGATAGCATTCTTGCCAGGTGAGTCTCAACGTTGCATGGAACATCACACAGCAAGGGGCAGGGAGCTTGCGTGTCTGTGTCAATGCCTCTTTATGAAGTCAGCAGGATTCAATCACAGATGCTCCACTCTAATGATCTCATGCAATCTAAGCACATTGAAGAGCCTCCTGCTTCCAAACACAATGTTGGATTGAGTTTTCCCCCTTTGTGTACCATTAATATAAGACTTTAGGGATGAAATTTCTGAGTTTGAGGAGACAAATATTCAAACCATATTGTATAGTTTTCCCTTTATTAAAGGTGATCAGTAGATTTCCACTTCTGGCAAATCATCAAGTGGTCCTGAGGAAATTTCCAGGTATAAATCATTGAAAAGTGTTTGATCAAACTGCTTTTCAGATATATTGAGCTAGAACAAAGTCAGGTCACAAACTGTGAAGGCCAAACAAGACAGCCAAGTGGGAAACCAGTGAGCACTACTTGCCTTTAAACTCTCATTTGTCCTTACTACGTCAACTGGGAGATCAGAGAACATTCCTGGAAATTAAGGGGGAAAGTGGTCCAGAAATCACTTTTCAACCTGAGACCTGAAAAATGATACCCTCAAGAAATAATTCTAAAACGATGCTCTGTAGAGGGAGACAGCAGGCATATTTACCCTCTCAGTGCTGATTGTGAGCAGAAAGGTCTAAAGAAAGTAAGTCTTCTCTAAGAGTTCTCAAAGAGACGTTTATGTTCCTACAACCTTGGGCAAAAATTCTCACTTCTGTGTGGTCTGTGAACTTGAGATTAAAAGCTTATTTGAATGTATTCCCATGTTGATTGTGTCTGAAAGATAGCTGACAAAATATATCTTCAAAAAGTGTTAAGTTTTCCAGACATATAAGCTTATAGAAGTCACATTGGGACAGAATCAAGCAATGACTTGAACAGTCCTTGTCATGACTGTTCAGGAACAGTTTTTTTTTCCCCTATACTATTTTCAACTCTTAACATAGAATTAACATATATGTATAAAGTTAATTGAGGACATATCTCAGTAAAAAAAAATAAGAGTGGGAATAAGAGAGGGAGGAAGAGGAGTGGGAATATTGGTGGGAGGGCAGGCATGGTGGGAAGAATCACCATGTTCCTAAAATTATAATTATGAAGTGTATGAAGTTTGTAACTGTAAAGCTGTATATTTCTGCATACATTCCCACAGATATACTTCTAAGGTTACAATTAAAAAACCTGCCATGGGCCCCTAATCTTCTTAAATTGGGTGGTAAAAATATTATCTTAAATTTAAAATAATAATATGGATAGGATTAAG
Organism: Sylvilagus floridanus; assembly: GCA_949820135.1. Classification (NCBI taxonomy): domain Eukaryota; kingdom Metazoa; phylum Chordata; class Mammalia; order Lagomorpha; family Leporidae; genus Sylvilagus; species Sylvilagus floridanus. The sequence goes on from OX463225.1 coordinate 57,158,448, forward strand.
TGTCTGGTATTGATAATAAAATTAGAAAAGGAGTGACTACTCCAACATGGGAAGAAGTCCACACAGCAGACTCACAAAATGACAATCATTTTAAATAGCATTCGGACCTCAGAATCAGCCCTTAAGGCATTCTGCTTTGGTTGAAAAGCCCACGAGAACATTTCAGGCATGGAAGCCCAAATACTTTTTCTGTGAAGGGAAGCAAGAATTTCCACTTTGCTTATGGCCTTGTCTAAATACTGATGGGGCGTGGATTCAAAAGACCTCCATAGCCTAGGCAGCTCATGTCAAAAACCTTAAGTGATCACTGATGTCACACATAAGAGTGTTAATCATTAAATTTACAACAAAAGTCACTGTGCACTAACTTCCCATTCAGGACCTCCATCCTCAAAGAGTTAGATTATAAGTATGTCAAAGGGCTCACAAAAGATGTATCATTCTTGGGTGCTTTAAGTTAGTTAAGTTTCTAACAGAAAAAAAAGCAAATGAGATTAACTTCAAGATGCAATGAGTTTGAACAGCTCTTGTCTCAACTGTTGAGGAACAGTTTGTGTGTGTGTGTGTGTGTGTGTGTACAAATTGTTGAACACTTTACTTAGTATAGAGTTGGCCCTCTGTGTATAAAGTCAATCAAAAATGGATCTTAGTGGAGAATGGGACTGGGAATGGGGGAAGGAGGAGGAGGAGGAGAGAAGAGAGGGCGGGTATGGTGGAAAGAATCAATATATTTCTAAAGTTGTACTTATGAAATGCATGAAGTTTGTATACCTTAAGGCAACTTTGGGGCAAAAAATTACCCCAAGGAAAAACAAAATAAAATAAAATAAAAACTGTGTGTAAAGGAGTTGCCTCAAACAAGCAAACACAAAACAAAACAAAATTGAAAAAAGACAAACCTGGAAACAGAGTAACAGGGGATATACTCTATTAAAATCAATGGATTAAAACTGTTAATATTAAAAAATAATTCACAGGAAGCAGGATTGAGTAGAAACAACGAACTGAAGAATTAGACCCAATAAGGTCTATAGTTTAAAATTAACAGATATTTTTAAAGATGTTTAGTATTTTTTAAAGAAGCAATGAGAGTATGAAAGTATGACCAGGAAAATACAAAAAAGAAAACAAAATTTTAGCCATTGTCCATATTCCCACTAAACTAGAGTCTTTCACTTTTTACTTGTTAAATGTCTCATTTGGGAAAGTGTTAAGCTCTTTAACTATATTGTCAACTTAAAATAACTTTTCTCAAAAACTGAAAAATGAAAGAAACAGAGAAAGAGAGTGAGGGAGGGAGGGAGAGAGGAAGTGTGAGAGAGGAAAGAAGGAAGGGAATATCATTATATTTTTAGAAGTGTATCTGTGCCAAATCTGTTAAAAACAATTAAAATTTTAATATAAATAAAATTTAAAAATGAGAAATATAATAAATGAAATTAAAACTCAATGAATATGTTGAATAGAAGGTTAGAGAAAGCTAATCAAGGTATTAGAAGCTGAGAAATTTCAGATTGCATTATGCAGGATTATTTGATTTTTGGTCATTTTTTCATTATTAATTTCAGCTTACATTTGTTAGCAACTTGTGAACCTAAGAAGAACTCATAATGGAAAGCATAAAATACCTAAAACTGAATGTAAAAGTCCAAATGTGACAGAATGGGTGGATTCAGCAAGAGATGTATTCGAAGGACTGCCGGAGACCAGCTCCAGCCAGTCCAGGTGTGAGAGGTGTCGGCGCTTGAAGAAAATGAGAGACACTCACAGCAAGGCTGATGGCATGGCTCTGGCTCTTGAGCACCAGACTTTATTTTTATATCATAAGCCACATAATGATTTTTTCTTCTTACAATGAAAGGCCTGTTGTCCATTTTTTCTAATTACATTTTTTTTTGATTTTCAAGGGCGTACTCAGAGCATGGGTTACAATCACAGACAGGTGCAAGATAACAGGCTGCCCACACAAGCCAAGGCCTCGAGTGCTGCTAAACTATGCAGAAATTGGCTACATAGGCTAGAATAGTACCTTCCTAATCTAATCTTTGCTAGAAGCCCCAAGTTCAAAGCAGACCCTTTTTAAAATGTGTCCCCTCTTTGCAATTCTTTCTGTAATTTTTTAATTTCTTTATTGCACTTATTTAAAGATTCACCTAGCTCTATTCTACAGTTTTTGACATCCTAATCATTGTAGTATTTGTAGCAATTAGTGAATTAAAGCTTTATTAACATCTATCTTTATTCTAGTGGGAAGTATGTACCAGAGAGCCTGTTGCCTTTTAATTCTTTTCTACAAATAGCTCAACCTTGCATAAGGCATTAACCCTTTCTTCTACACTAACACTCTGCTTGATTAAAATTCTACAAGACAATGGACATTTTGGAGGTTATGAGACTAAGTGCTCTTCCGTAAAATTAGGAATACAGCAATCATTAGCAGGACCACCAGGAAGCTCCAGCTTGTAGTTCCCATCAAACCTAAAACCACCAAGAGGACTGCAGCTGTCCTTCTCATGCCTTGCTGAGACAGACCTTCTGCTGTGACCTTGTCAGCCAGCTGAAGTTGCCTTGGCCTCGTCAAAGGACTGAACTATAAATGGTAATACTAGAGTATTGAAAAATGAAAAGAAGGAAGATTCAAAGAAAAAATATGTATAAAAAGACCAATATATTCAGGACACATATTCAGTAAAATTTCATGTTCATTCATGAAAACAATACTCTGTAAACTAGGAAACAAATTAAAATTAACAGATCTTAATCTGACGTGGATTAGCTCTTTAAGCCCACAGGAAGAAACTTGTTCAATGTGATACTTAAAATTGGTTCCTTTTATAATAAGGAGCAGCTTATATAATATATTCTGAACCCCTGCTAAGAAATGCTTACATGTTTTCTGTCTGTTAAGTTTAGTGGGTTGCGTTATATACGTATATAAATATATACATATATATATAAATAATTCATTCAAGAGAAGTGGGGAGAGAGAGAGAGAGAGAGAGAGAGAGAGAGAGAGAGTTCTGTTCACTGGCTAGGAACTCAATTCAGGTCTCCCCGTGGATGGCAGTGACCCAAATACTTGAACCATAACGTGTACCTCTTTACAGGTTTTGCAGGAAGTTGGAATGGGGACCCGGAGCCAGAAATTGAATATTGGGTTGTATTTTAATGTAATAGTGAATATTAACTTTTCCACATTTCAGATGGGTGTTTACAGAAGCTAAGAGGCACACATGTTTTGAAGAACCCTAAATTTCTCTTTGTAAAAGTGAGCTGCTGGTGCTTTTGTTTGAAAGGTACCAGTTTATACTTAATGAGTATGTTTTCAGAGGTCCAAATCAAAGTCCATTGCCTAAGAGAACTTAAGAAAATGGGAAAGCATATTTGAAATCCATATTTCCCTATAAAACTGGAGATGCCTAAGTGTTATTATAGCTGGATAATACACAGGAATTTGCATCTAGTTGGTAGGGTGAGCTCAGAGAATGCAAGGCACATCACAGGAAATCCTTCTTGAATTATTAGGAAGAGATTATAAAAGAATGGGCAGTCCTTTCTAAAATCTTTTATAACTGTGTCACTTAGTGTTTGGACGTTTTGTTTTTAGACTAAAACATAAACAAACCTTCCATTCATAATCTCTGAAGACAGATGGACCTGCTCTCAAATTCTCATTACCTATTATTTATTCTTCTTACTTGCCATTTGCCCTTGAGAGTTAAGTATACTCTTATTCTGTTTGTCCATCTGTATAATGGAGATAATCACGTGTATATCATAAGGTGCTGTGTAGATAAACCAGCACTGCATCTACTGTGTACCTGGCGCAATGTCAGAGCTCAGCAAACGCCTTATAACACTTATCTCTGTGCATTTCCACATCCATGTTTCTGTTCAATTAGCTGAACCGTTAAAATCTCCTTAAACGTTCCAAGTATTATACGGAGCTGTGCATTAGGGAATGAAGGCAGGAAGCTGCATCTTTGAGTGGGACTGGGTATTAAAGACTGAACAGTACCCTCCTGAGGACAAGGTGGATTTGACAGCAGTTGTAACCTCAGGAGTCCCTGTTGCAGAGCTGCCATTTGGGAACCTTAGGATGGGAACCAGCAACCTAATTGTAAGGGTCAAGGGTAAATTGAAAATATGAGGCCCGTTGTTAAGAAACTAGCCAAAACTTCAAGGCAGCCGTGACACAGTAGTAAGCCAAACACACGGCCTTTTGACTATGGTCTCCGTGTAGCTGTATGGGTTGCCTACCCAAGAAGCTGGCCCTGCTTCGAAACCCTGGCTTCCTGCTAAAACACACCATGTGAGGCAGCAGGTGATGGCTTGGTAATTGGGTCCCTGCCGCCCCGCAGGGGAGACCTGGATTTCATTTCCAGCTTTCTGTGTCTGCCTAGCCCAGCCCAGCCTCAGCCATGGTAAGTATCCAGGGAGTCAAGCCATGGAAGAGAAATCTGTGTGTGTCTGTCTCTACTTCTGCCTTAAAATATATTAATAGGGGCCAGCGCTGTGGCACAGCAGGTAATGCTGCTGCCTGCACTGCCAGCATCCCATATGGGCACTGGTTTGGGTCCCAGCTGCTCTACTTCTGATCCAGCTCCCTGTTAATGCGCTAAAACAGCAGAGGGTGGCCAAGTGCTTGGGCCCTTGCACCCATGTGGGAGACTTGATGGAGCTCCTGGCTGCTGGCTTCAGTATGGCCCAGTCCTGGCCTTTGCAGCCATTTGCAGAGTGAACCAGCAAAAGGAAGACTTCTCTCTCTGCCTCTCCCTTTCTCCCTGCTGTAACTCTGCCTTTCAAATAAATAAATAATTATTTAAAAAAAAAATATATATATATACTAAGGGGCTGGAGCTTTGGCTAACGCCCTGGCCTGAGGCGCCTGCATCCCATGTGGGCGCCGGTTCTAGTCCCAGATGCTCCTCTTCTGATCCAGCTCTCTGCTGTGGCCTGGGAAGCAGTGGAAGATGGCCCAAGTCCTTGGGCTCCTGCACCTGCGTGGGAGACCAGGAAGAAGCCCCTGGCTCCTGGCTTTGAATCGGCACAGCTCTGGCCATTGCGGCCATCTGGGGAGTGAACCAGTGGATGGAAGACCTCTCTCTCTGTCTTTACCTCTCCTTGTAACTCTGTCTTTCAAATGAATAAAAATAAATCTTAAATATATATATATATTAAATAAATATATAAAAGTAAAGTAATTTAAGGAATAAAATAAGATTAGAATGTCAAGAGCAACATTTATAATCAATTACTTGCACATATGCTCTTCTCTTTCTTCATCTTACCTGCAGGAAAAAACACAACCCTGACCAAATCCGAAACTCTACCATTCCAGATCTGCAATTCACCTAGGGGTGCCTGGGAAAAATCATTAACCATGTTGCTGAGATCACCTTAAATTAATGACTAAGAACCTTAAGTAAATCCTTAATGCTTCAAGAAATTATTCTTATTTCTTTGGGTACTATGGAGAAAACACTAGTAGGAGTATAATGACCAGTGGAGGGAAAAAAAGGAGGTATCTCAAATCAGAGAGTGGTAAGATTCTGAATGCTGCAAATGGGTAAATTTGCAGAAGGCTGAGCAGGAACGATTCTACAGGTCAAAGGTTAAATCATGCTATAGGTAAGTACAGCGCCTTAGCAACACAGGAGGAGGTGAGTGTGCCTAGTAGTGGCTGGAGAATTGCCAGCCATGCTAGAACTCCACTAGTTTAATAATGACTCAGGAGAATGTTCAGTCAGTGAAAAGACTAATGATAAGCAATGTAAAAGTGCTACTGATGAAAGTTTAAGTGCAGCTTTTAAATGTGCAGTGACTCAAGGCCTAGTGTACTCTGCACATCAAAGGGTGACAAAGACACAGACCTGAAATGCTGTGGCTATCCTGGAGAGTCTCAATGGGTGCTGAGGTGGGGGCGGGGGGGATGATTAACAGCTTCTGCTAATTTTTTTTTTTTTTTTAAATTATGTATCTGAGAGTCAAAGAGAAAGACAGAGCTCCCTTCCTCTGGCTCACCCCCTAACTGCACGTGGCTATGGCCAAGGTTAGGCCTGGCCAAATCCAAGAGATAGGCTCTCTACCCAGGTCTCCCATGTGGCTTGCAGGGACCCAATTACTTGAGCCATCACCACTGCTTCGGGATCTGCAGTAACAAGAAGTTGAACTCTGGAGCTGGAGCTTGGTATCCAACCCAGACACTCTGATGTGCATCCCAACGAGTGTCTTAAGCATTAGGCCAAATGCCCGCCCCTGCTAATTTTTAATGTAGATAAAACTGATTTATTTTTCAACAACTTACCTGAAAGAACATCCATCACTAGGAAAAAAGTTGAACCTGGTTTTAAAACTGAGAGGATAATCATACTCCGATTTGGTCAGAACTCCATCAAAAAATGCACGCGAAAACCCTTTGCAACATTTTAAAGTCAAAAAGAAAGGGACTCAGAAATAGCCTTTCGGAGCCTAACCCAGGGGCTGGCATTGCAGTGCAGTGTAAAGTTACAGCTTGGGATGTCTGTAATCCCATACGGGAGCAAGTGCTGACTGCTCAACGTCTGTGTCCTGCTGTTACACCTGGGAAGGCAGTGGAGGATGGCCCAAGTGCTTGGGCCCTGATATCCATGTGGGAGACTAAGAAGGAGCTTCTGGCTCCTGGCCTTGGCCTGGTCCAGCCCTGGTAGTTGTGGCCACATGGGACATGAACCAGTGATGGAGGATCTTTCTCCTCTGTCTGTTTCTATCCACCCCCTGCACCCCATTGCTCTGCCATTCAAATAAATAAATAAAATGAAAAGAAGCACCTAAATATTTTATATTTTAAAAAAGGAAAGTTTCTATAATTAAAGAACAACTGCTAGTAAAACAATTACTTTGGGAGTAAGTTTGGTCATTTCTTCTAAGTGTACTCTTCATAACACTGTATGTTAAAATCTGGAAAAAAGAAACTATCTTCTGTCTTCATGTTCTTGGCATCCAATAATTTCTAACAGATTTAAAATAGGCACTTGGAAAATATAAGCCATCTTCAACAAGTTTATAAAAATGCACTATAAAAGGCCATACTCAGATTTAAAAATTTTGCACCAAAATAAACATCTTTTAATTTCATTTTCCAGAAACTTTTTGAATCACCTTCATATATGTAGATGAAATAAATCATTGATCATTAATATATTAAGTATTAAATTCTTAGATATTAAACAAGGAATGTACATATTTTATAAACTCTTGAATTTAAACTCATTTAAGAAAAATTCAAGAATAGAAAAAGGAAAGCAATGTTAGAGTCTTTTCTCAGTTAACCAAAATTCTGCACTTCTCTGCACACTTTAGTTTATTAAAATGATATTGCATTTTGAATTAACTTTTTGAATGGCTGATAGTATAAAAATGCTGTTCATTGTGCTCAATGCAGTTCTAAGACAGACATTAAGGAGGATTAAAAGAATAAAAAGAAAGTACTCAATATACTTCATATTCATAAGGCTTCTTTTCTGGATAATCCTATTTCATACTTTATCACATTTCCTTTTTTAAACAGACCTGGAATCCAGGCAGAATTGAAAAACTGGTATTCTAGTTGCATGAGCTTTGGCAACACACCATCTCACACACACAAACACACACACAGAATTCCTCTATTACCTCTATTTCCTCATTTGTAAACTCAATTCAATTTTTGAGTGCCTCCCATATTCCAGCAACTGTGCTTGTATATTCATAAAAATCCTCTGGTTTCATGCTTGTAATTATAATGAGTGATTACTCTTTTTTAAAAATTTTATTAACGGCCGGCACCATGGCGTAGTGAGTTAAGCTGACATCTGCAGCACCAGCTTTCCTTATGGGCACCTGTTCGAGTCCCAGCTGCTCCACTTCCAATCCAGCTCCCTGCTAGTGTGCCTGGGAAAGCAGCAGAGGATGGCCCAAGTGCTTGTGTCCCTGCACCCATGTGGGAGAACTGGATGAAACTCCTGACCTCCTGGATTTGGCCTGGCTCAGTCCTGGCCATTATGGCCATTGGGGGAGTGAACCAGCGGTTGGAAGCTCTCACTGTCTCTCTCTGTCGCTTCCTCTGTGTAACTCTGACTCTCAAATCAATCAATAAATCTTAAAATTCTATTAACATAAAGAGAACAGTTCAGTATTTCTTTTGTTGTACAGAAGCTTCTTAGCTTTTATGTAATCTCATTTGTCATTTATGCTTTCATCGCCTGTTTCTGGGTTCTTATCCAAAATGTCTTTGTCTACGTCAATGTCTTGCAGAGCTTCCCCTATATTTTCCTCATGTGTTTAATGATTTAAGGTCATGGATTTAGATCCTTGATCCATTGTGAGAAGATGTTTGTATAAGGTGCAAGGTAAGGGTCATGTTTCATAACTCTGCATGCGGAGTTCCAATTCTCCCAACATCATTTGTTGAAGACTCTCCTTTCTCTGTAGAATGCTTGTAGCTCATTTGTCAAAGATTAGTTGTGTGACTTATTATTATTATTATTATTATTATTAGCTGTGTGACTTATTATCTGGGGTTTCTATTCTGTTCCATTGGGCTACAAGTCTATTTTTGTGCCAGGATCAGAGAGTTTTGATGATAACGGCCCTGTAATATATTTCAAGTCTTGGCTTTTTTTGCTGCCTAAGATTGTTGTAGTTGTTTGCATCTCTTGTGTTTCCATATGAATTTTAGGGTCATTTTTCTAGATCTGAGGAGAATGTTTTTGGTATTTTGATTGGGATAGCACTGAGTCTGTAAATTGCTTTGGGTAGGATGGACATTTTGATCTTGCTAACTCTTCCAATCCATGAACAGGAAAGATTTTTCCATTTTTGTGTGTCTTCTTTTCTTTCTTTAATGTTTTATAATTTTATTTCACATCTTGGTTAAAATTATTCCAAGGTATCTAAATTTTTGTAGCTATTGTGAATGGGACTGGTCTTACAAGTTCTCATTCAGCCATGGAAATTTTTTTTTATATGACAGATAGAGTCAGATAAGAGTTAGACAGCGAGAGAGACAGACAGAAAGAAAGGTCTTCCTTCCGTTGGTTCACCCCCAAAAAGTTGCCATGGCCAGCGCTGTGCCTATCCGAAGCCAGGAGCCAGGTGCTTCCTTCTGGTCTCCCATGCGGGTGCAGGGGCCCAAGCACTTGGGCCATTCTCCACTGCCTTCCCGGGGCCACAGCAGAGGGCTGGACTGGAAGAGGAGCAACCAGGACTAGAATCCACTGCACATAAGGGATGCCGCTGCCACAGGCAGAGGATTAACCAAGTGAGCCTTGGAGCTGGCCCTGGCAATTTAAAAATATAGAGTTACACAGAAAGAAAAGAAGAGGCAGAGAGAGAGGTCTCTCATCCACTGGTTCACTTCCCAATTGGCTGTAATGGCAGGAGCTGCACCAATCCAATGCCAGGAGCCAGGAGCTTCCTCCGGGTCTCCTACATTGGTGCAGGGGCCCAATGTCTTTGGGCCATCTTCTACTGCTTTCCCAGGCTGTAGCAGAGAGCAGGATTGGAAGTATAGCAGCTGGGTCTCAAACCGACACCTATATGGGACACTGACACTGCAGGTGGTGGCTTTACTTGCTATGCCCCAGCGCTGGCCCCAGCTGTGGCATTTTTTGTGTATATAAATGTAGTTGATTTGTGTGTGTTGATTTTGTAATCTGCAGCTTTTCTGAACTCTCCTATAAGTTCCAATAGTCTCTTAGTGAAGTCTTTCAGTTCCTCTCTATATAGGATCCTGTCATCTGCAAACAGGGATAATGGCTTCCTCCTTTCCAGTTTGCATCCCTTTGATTTCTTTTTCTTGTCTAATGACTCTGGCTAAAAATTCCATAACTATATTGAATAGCACTTGTGAAAGTGGTATCCTTGTCTATTTCCAGATCGTGGTGAAAATCCTTCTAACTTGGCCCATTCACTATGATGCTGACAGTGAGTTTCTCACCTTTTCCCTTGATTGTGTTGAACTATGTCCCTTTATACCCAATTTGCTTACGGTGTTTATTATGAAGGGATGTTGTATTTTATCAAATGATTCCTCTACACCTATTAAGATACTCTTGTGATTTTCATTAATCATTTGTTAATGTGATGTATCATGCTTATTGATTTGCATATGTTAAACCATCCCTTGGTCCCTTTGTATGGGTAGATGATCTTTTTAATGCATTCTTGGGCTCAATTAGCTAGTATCTTATTAAAGATTTTTATATCTAGGTTGATCAGGCATATCGGTCTATAGTTTTCTTTCTTTGTTACATCTTTTTCTGGTTTTGTAATTAAGGTGATGCTGGCTTGATAGAAGGACTTTGAGAGCATTCCCTCCCTTTCAATTGTTTTCAATATTTTAATAAGAATGGGATTATTTCTTCTTTAAAAGTTTGATAGAATTCAACAGTGAAGCAATCCATCTGGTCCCAGGATTTTCTTTACTGGGTAGGTCTTTATTACTGATCCAAACTCCATCTTGGTTATTATCTATTTCTTTCTTGATTTTCCAATTTATTGCCAGATAGTTATTTGTAATAATTCCTAATGATTTATTTTATTTCAGTGCTATCAGCTGTAACATCTCCATTTTCATCTCTTGTTTTATTATTTTGGTTCTTCTTCAAACCTTTTTTTTTTTGGTTAGTTGGGCCAGTGGTTTATCAATTTTGTTTATTTTCTCAAAAACCAGTTCTTCATTTCACTGATCTTTTGCATTTTTTATTCCAATTTTGTTTATTTCTTCTTTAATTTCAATTATTTCTTTCCTCCTACTAATTTTGTGTTTGTTTTGTTCTCATTTCTAGGCCTTTGAGATGCTTTGTTAGATCATATATATGATATCTTTCCAATTTTTTGATATGGTCCTAACTGCTATAAGCTTTCCTCTTAACATTGTTTTTGTTGTACCCCATAAATTTTGGTATGCTGTGTTGTCATCTTCACTTTTTTTTAGGAATTTTTAAAATTTTTAATTTAATTTTTTATTTTAATCATTTTTGGTTTTAGTTCTCTTTTTACAAAGAGAACAAATTTCATGGATTTCATATACACAATTTTAAGAGCATAATGATGCTTCTCACCGTAACTCTTTCCCAACTCTCCCCCCCTTCTTCTCTTCTTCTTATTGTTTTAATTTTTTAAAGCCATACTTCTAATTTATATTATAATCAGAAACTTAACTCTTCACAAAATAAAGAATTCAACAAGTAGTAAGACTGGTTTTGTGGCATAGCAAGTTAAGCTGCTGCCTACCATGCCAGCACTCCATATGAGCAATGGTTTGAGCTCCAGCTGCTCCACTTCTGATCCAGCTCCCAGCTAATGTGGCTGGGAAAGCAGAAGATGGACGAACGCTTGGGCCCCTGCCATCCATGTGGGCGTTCCAGATATAGTTCCAGGTTCCTGGATTCTGCCTGGCTCAGCCCTGGACAATTGGTGAATGAACCAGTAGATGGAAAATCTCTTTCTCTCCTTGTCTCTCCCTCTCTTTCTGTAACTCTGCTTTTCAAATAAATAAAATAAATTTTAAAAAAAGAAAAGAAAAACCAGTATTCCTCAAGAGTACAGGCAAGGGTTAGGACTATAAATAATAATCAAATATTAAAATGTCAATGCCGCTTGTACACATTACATTTTTTGTACTCTGCATATTAGTTGCCACAAATCAGGGAAAACATACAACCCAGCCATGCCACTCCTTGGAATTTACCCAAAGGAAATTAAACTGGCAAACAAAATAGCTGTCTGCACCTTAATGTTTATTGCTGCTCAATTCACAATAGCTAAGACCTGGAATCAACCCAAATGCCCATCAACAGTAGACTGGATAAAGAAATTATGGGACATGTACTCTATAGAATACTATACAGCAGTCAAAAACAATGAAATCCTGTCATTTGCAACAAAATGGAGGAATCTGGAAAACATCATGCTGAGTGAAATAAGCCAGTCCCAAAGGGACAAATATCATATGTTCTCCCTAATCAGTGACAACTAACCGAGCACCAAAAAGGAAAGCTGTTGAAGTGAAAGGGACATTATGAGAAACAGTGACTTGATTAGCCCTTGTCCTGACTGTTGATGTACAATTTAATACTTTATCCCTTTTAGTATTTTTTGGTTCTAATTGATACTATTGGTTGAACTCTGTAATTAACACACAATTATTCTTAGGTGTTTAAAGTTAACTGAAAAGGGATCCCTGTTAAATATAAGAGTGGGAATAAGAGAGGGAGAAGATGTACAATTTGGGAAATGCTCAATCAGACTTGCCCCAAATGGTGGAGTTAGAAATGTGCCAGGGGATTCCAATATAATCCCATCAAGGTTGCATTTACCAATGCCATCCCACTAGTCCAAGTGATGAATTTCAGTTCACAGTTGATCACACTGATAGGTCTAAGAGTCAAAGGGATCACACAAACAAGACTAGTGTCTGCTAGTACTAACGATAGAATCAAAAAGGGAGAGAACGATCCAACATGGGAAGCGGGATACACAGCAGACTCATAGAATGGCAGATGTCCTAAACAGCACTCTGGCCTCAGAATCAGCCCTTAAGGCATTCAGATCTGGCTGAAGAGCCCATGAGAGTATTTTAGGCATGGAAAGCCAAGACACTCTGGCAAAAAAAATAAATAAATAAACAAAGAAACAAAAAAAACCAACAAACACCTAAATGAAAGATCTCTGTGAGTGAGATATCAGTAGAAAGAATGGCCATCAAAGAAGGAGGTACCTTTCTCTGAAGTGAGGAGAGAACTTCCAGTTTGACTTGTCTAAATAAGATCGAAGTCAGCGAACTCAAGTGGCTTCATAGCCTTGGAAACTCATGACTAGAGCCTAGGGAGATTTCTGACGCCATAAACAAGAGTGTCAAATTGTTAAATTATTAAGTCAACAACAGGAGTCACTGTGTACTTACTCCTCATGTAGGATCTCTGTCCTTAATGTGTTGTTCAATATGAATTAATGCTATAACTAGTACTGAAACAGTAACAGTATTTACATTTTATGTTCTGTGTGGGTGCAAACTGATGAAATCTTTACTTAATATATACTAAATTGATCTTCTGTATATAAAGAGAATTTAAAATGAGTCTTGATGTGAATGGAATGGGAGAGGGAGTGGGAATTGGGAGGGTTGTGGGTGGGAGCGAAGTTATGGGGGGGGAAGCCATTATAATCCATAAACTGTACTTTGGAAATTTATATTTACTAAATAAAAGTTTTTTAAAAAACCAATCTTTTAGGGCTCCCAAGATCAAGTGTTTTCCACTAAAAGATGCTACTACCTTCAAGGAAAAAAGCGGCAGATATACAATCCATAAAATGGACCAAATGAATGAAAATAAGTAAAAATAAAGAGGATATTGCTAACCCTGAGTCCAAAGAAATATTCTTGCCTCATGCTAGACTCTGATTGCTATTACTGATGTGAAAAGTAGCAAGTCATTCAAGCTAAAGCCTTGAGGATCACCCTAGTATGCTCCATCACCCACATCCTCCATATTTAATGTAGGTATATAATGGTACACTCCATTTTAAGGAAATTCAATGTACAATATTCAGTCATACAAAGAAGTTATAGACTTAGAACTATAATAGACTGTCCCTCCAGCTCAACTGCTTCATTTAACAGATGAGTATACTAAACCCTTGGAAGTTTAAGGCACCAGTCTGAGTCATCTAACAATACAGCAAGTGGAGTGGAGCTAGAACAGAGCATTTCTGATAGTGTATTATCACTCCTTTCTCCATTTCCTACTGTTTCCTTTGCAAGGGATGCTGTGTTGACATATTAATGCATCAATTATTTAGTGAACACCTAGCTAGTATACATCAGGAACTGTGATGTAAAGGAAAGCAAAACAGTCATAGTCTGTTCTCCTTATAGTTTATATAAGGCTTATAGTTTAGTGGAAATCAGAGGTATTTATCAAAGAACGATGCAAATATATAATTGGACACTATAATGGGATATGCTTTACAAACTAGGCAGTGTTGCTATGAGGATGCATTTGATCTCATACAACAGGGTAAGTTAGATCGGTCAGGCTAGGTTTCTCTAGGGCAGTGATGTTTGAATGAAAATCTCTGGCTGCTGAGACCATGGAGCAAGGAAAAAGCAGAGTGATTCCTATTTTCAGCTGTTATAGAGACTTGGTTTTCACAAGCCCAGAGTATATCAAAGCCAAAACTCAATTCAAACACATTAGCCGATCTGTTAGTGCAGAATTATGGTCTCTCAAACAACAAAATTAAGATATATCCTAAGATCAAATGCCTACCAATGACTTTTGGGAGCTAGTTCATTAGTGCTAGGAAGAGTATTCCAAGGCAAAGTGAAGTCAAGCAAGTATTGAAACACAAAGGTTTTTCCAGGTGCTGGCTTGACAGGGAGAGTCATGAGTAATTGTAAAATTGATGAACGTGATACTGTTATTGCTGTAAACTTGGCACCACTGATTCCTTTTAAATCTGACAACTATATGATCCACAATTTCCTTTCCTGTGAGGTTGCAGGTTAGAATTTGCCAATGAGGAAACTTTCATGCTATTTGTAAAGTTGAAGTAAAGCAGAAGACTCTGTACGTGGAAGATTGTAGCAGTCATACATGGAAGACTACTGGACTTCTCAAGCTCCTACTTTTTTTATTCTTAAAGATTTATTTGAAAGTCAGAGTTACAGAGAGTGGGGAGAAAGAGAGAGAGAGAGAGAGAGAGAGAGAGGGAGAGGGAGAGGGAGAGGGAGAGGGAGAGGGAGAGGGAGAGAGAGAGAGAGAGAGAGAAAGAGAGAGAGAGTAAGAGAGAGAGAGAGAGAGAGAGAAAGAGATCCATTTACCATTTGCTGGTTCACTCCCCAAATGGCTGCAATAGCCAGGGTTCTGCCATCTTAGAATCTTGGAGCCAGCAGCCAGGAGATTCTTCCAGGTCTCCCTCATGGGTGGCAGAAGTTCAAGCATTTGGGCCATCTTTTACTGCCAGTAGCAGGAGCCAGATCACAGTTGGAGCAACTGAGACATGAACTGCTGCTCATATGCGAAGAATGAGTTGCAGGCAGGGATTAACCACCTATGACACAATAAAGGCCCTGTCCCTACTTTTAAGTTGAAAGGTTTGCAGACTTCTGCACAAGAGCCACCTTTCTCTCTGTGGTCAAATGCTTTTCTGGAAAATTTCTCCAGTTTTCCAGACGTAGCACTTGAAATATTTCAAATCCCCCAGACCCTACTACTTTGCATATGCTCTAATTACTGAATTCAAATATTTATTCTTATAATACTTGTAGTGGGTCAGTTTTCCCATCTCACCCCAAACTAATACAATATTTGGAATTAAAATCAGGAGCATGGAAATTTATGGATAGGGATCTTGAATTGGTCATCTGAGATGATTAGATTTAAATGTATTAATTACCTTCATTTTCAGCAGTAATGAGTTACTAGCTAGTTTCTGGCAAGCATTAGCAAAACAGCTATTTAAATTATTATTATAGCCATGTGGAAAAAGGTGCCAATAGAAGTTAAGACTGTATGCTGCTGCAATAGAACATTTCAGTGGAAATATTGTATAAAAGGACTATGGGGTGGATTGGTTGCTTCTAATTGTGATGGATAATGTAGGAGGGGGACTAAAGGATGCACTGAAGGCTCTACAACTCCAGCTCAAGGCTAGGTAAAGAATCAGAAAACGTCTGTGACTGTCCTCAAGGAAAGCCTGTCTCCTATAGCCTCAGAGCTGTACTTTCTGAAAAGCCAAGTCCAATGCTTTGCCCTGAGTGGCTGAACTGCAATGAAGTAGGAATTCAAACCCATTCGGAAACTCTCAGTATAAAATAAGGTAACTGAGTAGGAATGAGTGGGATCCAAAAAACTGGTAAGAGAGTAACTGGCTTGATTTTGATTACATTATATCTAGAAACTCCAACAAGCAGACCTTCCCTGTAATAGAGGACGACAAGAGTCTTCTCGCACACGGAACCTGTAATGACCATTCCAGGGACGGTTCCCTGGTGAGTGAATATTGAGCTTTAAAACCAAGTCTCACCAACTGCATTGATTCTACATCTGTAGCATGACTCAAAACCCAGATGGACAGGCTGTATGTATGAGGTTTTTCAAATTT
Source organism: Sylvilagus floridanus (assembly GCA_949820135.1). NCBI lineage: Eukaryota > Metazoa > Chordata > Mammalia > Lagomorpha > Leporidae > Sylvilagus > Sylvilagus floridanus. Next base: position 57,174,579 of record OX463225.1, read on the forward strand.
ATTCCAGTAGAAATTTAGGAAACATAGATTGCAAGATGTCTTAGGAATGTTAGACCAGGGTCGAGGCTGGGGGGAATCTAATGTTGGATCAGACTGAATTTATTCATATAGATGTATTGCTAAAGATTGTGAATACTGTATACCAGCTTAAGCAGCTGAGGATGACACTAACAATTCCTTTTTCTTTTTTAAGATTTATTTATTTGATGGCAGAGTTACAGGAGGAGAGGGAGAGATAGAGAGATAGATCTTCCATCTACTGGCTTATTCCTCAAATGTCCAGAGCTGAGCCAGGTAGAACCCAGAGGCCTGAAACTTCATCTGGATCCCCACATTGGTGGCCAGAATCCAGGCATTTGGGCCATATTCCACCGCTTTCCCAGGTGCATTAGCAGGGAGCTGGATCTGAATTGGAGTAGTTGGAACTCCTACCAGTGCTCATATGGGATATTGGCATTGCAGACAGTAGTTTAATCTCCTAAACCACAATGTCAATGCAGTTTCTTGAATGGTTGACTGAAATCTGGGCCTAGTAGTGACCCACAAGCTAATTAAATCAAGATGTAAAAAATTTCCATGCTATACTATAGAGCAGGGTTTTTAAGTCATGAAAACCAAAAATACATTTAGATACTGTCAAATGGTCCTGGAGGAGGAAAATTGGCCCCAGTTGAAAATACTGCTATAGAGAAAGGCAAACAAGGGCTTATAGAAACTCAATGCTGGAGTGGATTTCTTATAAATGATCTGCTTACCCATAGGTCTGTTATTCCACCTGGGAGAGTTCAGAAATACACATACTTCAGGAAACAAAGTGGTGAGCCTGGTATCAGGTCCTTGCAAGGCTTTGTAGCGGCAGTTCTCTGGAAACAATGGAACAGTCAGTGCATTGCCATGGAAATGAGCTTCCCCTATTCAATGGTTGGTGATATCCTGGAGTGACATGATCTAAGAATCAAGCAGCATTACTTGGCCAACAGAGTCTTTGGTAGTGATCAGTTTTTCATAGGTTCTTTAGACCATAATGAACCACCTAGTAAAGCCTAATTTGATTTGTGTAAGTACAACAAACAAATGAAAAATAAAACTTACCTGGTGACAGAAGTCTGACATGGATGACTACAACAATTATGTTTCCTCAACAAATTCCCAGACTTGAGTCAAATCAGAGTTCTAGAGCCCTTGTAAAGAGATTAGATGTGCAAATATCTACATCCAATATCCAGAACCTACAAATATATCATGTCACATGACAAAGAGGAAACTAAGGTTGCAGCAATAATTAAGATTTCTAATCAGCTGGTTTTTAAAAATATTTTATTTTATTTATTTGAACAGCAGAGTTACACACACAGAGAGAGAGAGAGAAGAGGGAGAGACAGAGACAGACACAAACACACACACACACACACACACACACACACACAGATCGAGAGAGATCTTCCTTCCATTGATTCACTTGTCAAATGGCTACAATAGCCAGGACTGGGCAAGGCCAAATCCACAAGCCAGGAACTCCATCCTTTTGTCCTATATGAGTGACCAGAGTCCAGGTACTTGGGTCAACCTTGGCTGCTTTCCCTGGTCGTTTAATATGAAGGCGAAACAGAAGTGGAGCAGCTGGGACTCCAACCAGCACTTACATGGGATGCTGGTATTTCAGGTGATGGCTTAACCTGTTGAACCACAATGTTCTTAAAATAAGGTGATTTTCCTGGATTATCTGGGTGAGCCCAATGCAACCATAGAAATCCTTAAGATGGAAGAGTGAAGCAAGAGAGTCAGGATCAAAGAGATGGCATAGTGAGAAATATTCCACTGGTCACTGTGTTTTAAATTCTTATTTCTTTGAAAGGCAGAGAGAGAGAGAGAGAGAGAGAGAGAGAGAGTCAGAGAGAGATCTTCCATCTACTGGTTCCCTGCCAAAATGTCCACAATAGCCAGAACTAGCCCAGGCCAAAGATGGGAGCCTAGAAATTATTATAGATCTCCCACATGGGTGGGAGGTACTCACCCACTGAGCCATCATCTCCTGTCTCCTAGGTTATGCATTAGCAGGAAGCTGTTTTGGAAGCAGAAGTGGAACTTGAACCTTGGCCCTCCAATTTGGGACGTGATCATTTAACCACTGCGCCAAATATTTACCCCTTATTTGTTGCTTCTGAAGACATAAGAGGTCAGTGAGCCAATGTAGGTAGCCTCTTGAAGCTAGAAATGTCAAGAAAATAGATTGTACTCTAAAGCTCCATAAAGGAATATTGTTCTAACAACACTTCAATTTTGGCACAATATGACCCATTTTGGACTTTGCTCCAAAACTATAAGGTAATAAATTTGTAGTGTTTTAAACCACTATATTTGTGGCAATTTATTACAGTAGTCATAGGAAGCTAATATATCAGGTCAGTCTGAGTAAAGGCTCTGCTACACTCACAAAAATTTATACTGTAATTCTTCCTCCCAGCTTTTCCCAAAGGAGTTTATTCCCATTTACAGTGACTTCACCAGAGAAAGGAAACTAACCAAGCTTTCCAGGGATTAATAGAAACTGACTCTGAACTGATGCTCATTCCTTGATATGCAAATGTAACTTGTTCAATAATCAAGGTAGGGACTTATGGAAGTCAGGGACTAATAAATTTTGACTCATATTTATCTCAGGGTAGTCCATTAGATTTCCAAGAAATGATTGTTTTCCTACTTCTGGAATGCATAGTTGGGAAAGATAAACTTAGATTTCCCATATTAATTCTATAGAATGACAGATATTCCTTTAGGCAAGGCCTTTCTCTATGAAAATAGCAAACCAAAAAATAATACTGCACCAAAAACTTAAAATATGGAGGAATATTGTTCTCTTCCACTTTACCCATTTACTCTATCAATGAGCCTGTGAAAATATAAAATTGATCTTGCAAATGACAGTGTATTATCATAAACTGCATGAGGTAGTGACTTCCATTGAAGTTATTGACCAAATATAGATTTTTATTGGAGCAAATAAAAATAGACCTTGACACTATTGATCTAGTGGATGGTTTCTAGTGATGGCACTTTTTAAATTGTATTTTATTTATTTATTTTTTGACAGGCAGAGTTAGACAGTGAGAGAGAGAGACAGAGAGAAAGGTCTTCCTTCCGTTGGTTCATCCCCGAAATGGCTGCCATGGCTGGCACGCTGCAGTTGGCGCACTGCGCGGATCTGAAGAGAGGAGCCAGGTGCTTCCTCCTGGTCTCCCATGCAAGTGCAGGGCCCAAGCACATGGGCCATCCTCCACTGCCTTCCCGGGCCACTGCAGAGAGCTGGACTGGAAGAGGAGCAACCAGGACAGAATCCGGTGCCCCAACTGGGACTAGAACCTGGGGTGCCGGTGCTGCAGGTGGAGGATTAGCCAAGTGAGCCACGGTGCTGGCCGGAACTTTTTTAAAAAAGATTTATTTATTTATTTAAGCAAAAGAGTTACAGAGAGGTAGAGGTAAAGGTAGAGAGAGAGAGAGAAAGAGAGAGAGAGAGAGAGTTCTTCCAACTGCTGGTTCACCTCACAAATGGCTGCAACAGCCAGGACGTTGCCAATCCGAAGCCAGGAGCTTGGAGCTTCTTCTGCATCTCCCATGTGGGTGCAGGGTCCTAAGGACTTGGGCCATCCTCCAGGCTTCTCTGCAATTTGCACTGTCACTTGATCATATAACCCAGCAGAACAAATCATGGTAAAGTACTTGTATCAGATTTGAGTGCTATCTGGAGCCATTGGCAAGCCCACAGAACAAACAACTACAGACCTTTAGAATTTTGACATAAAGTTTTGTTTTTTCCATGATATTTTCTTTTGGGGAAAAAGCTCGAGGGACTCTTGGATTCTAGAGGAGATTGAATCTTTGATAACTGGCCACCATTTACCATGTGACTTAAATTTCTCATTGTAAAATACTTGTTTCTTGACTCACTGTTATAGTTTCGGGTTTGTACAACAGTACCTCATCATCAAGTAGAATGGTATGCACAAGGTAAAGAACTAGCAGACCTTGAAGCCAGAAACAATTTGTACATTCGAATCACTTAAGATGCTTATAATTTCTACTCCAGTTGCAAGATTTCTTCTCCATCAATCAGCACCTATAGTCTCATAGCAAATCCCCTGTGTTCCATTTTTAACAGAAGTGGAAAAAGCTTTTTGACAGATATTTCTAAGTTATATCCTGGTAACAACTGAACATGGTCAGTTGCAACATTTCGGCACCAATCAGGGGTGATCCTAAAGAATAGCAGTGAAGGGGCTGGCTCTGTGGTATAGTAGGCTAAGCTTCTGCTGTGGCTCGGGTGTGTCAAATGAGCACTGATTCATGTCCCAGCTGCTCCTCCTCTGATCCAGCTCTCTGCTCTGGCATGGGAAAGCAGTATAGGATGGCCCAAGCGCTTGGGCTCCTGCACACATGGGGAGACCTTGAAGAAGCTACTCACACCTGGCTTCAGATAGGCCCAACTATAGCTGTTGCTGCCATTTGGGGAGTGAACAAGTGGATGGAAGATCTTTCTCTCTGTCTCTCCTCCCTCTCTCTGTCTGTAACTCTAACTCAAATAAATAAATAAATCTAAAACAAAGTATTAGTGAAGGAAATACTCCAGGGAAAATTGAGAAGAACTCTGAGATTTGCCCCTGGTTGGCCACTTTTTTTGGCCAAAAATGTGGATGATTGACTATTTAATGATGTTGGAAGGCACAAAACTAGGAAATTATTTATAAGGAAACCTGGCGAAGGTCTATGTGAATAAAACTCTCCAAATTGTTTCAACATATGAAGATATTTGTTTCCTATGTAAATAATTACCAAGGGGCTCCCATATCAGATGAGAAATTAATAATTATAGGGATAAGAGGTAACTATGGGTAGATGTCAGTCATTCTCCATCTATGCCTTTCCTTGTCCAATTTGCCTGTGATCAAAATGACTGTCATAGCTGGAATAGACTGTCCACTCACCAAGACTGTTGGCTATAGCTTCTAGTAAACCTGCTGAAAATAAAAAAATCAATACTGATTTCCTCAGTATGACATCATTCCTTGGGAGGGTCAGCCAGCTGCCTGTTGACAGAAATGTGTTCTCATGGAAATAAATATTTATTGATATATATATTTTATAAATGTGTTGATATGATGATATATAAAATCTATTCATATACACACACATATATATGTGTATATATTTCCCTTTTCCACCTAAAATGCTTTTACTAAAACCACCCTCTGTGGCTTCTCACTGAAACAAACATTTATTGAGATATATAGATAGATAGACAGATAAATGCATTGATACATGTTGATATATAAAATCTATTCATATATTGGTATGTGTATATATATTTACCTTTCCCACCTGAAATGAGTTTACTAAAACTACCCTCTGTGGACTGTCTGGTTGCTCCATATTGACATTGTTTTTAACCAAGGAAATAATTTTTCAGTGAATATTACATAGTGGTAGGCTCATGCCCTCAGGATTCATTGTGTTGTCATGTTTCCCAACACACTGAAACATAAGGCTTCACAAAACACTGGCATGGCATTTTGAAGACATAGGACTTTAGAAGCTGACAAACTACAGAGCTAAGAACTTCAGATGCTGTGTATATGTTCTGAATCAGCAATCTATATATGATATTTCACCCATAGTCAGCATGCATAGATTTAGGAATCTCAGGGCAGAAATTGACTGGTTTATTTCATTAGTATCTCTAGTAGTCCATTAGCAATATTTTTTGTTATTTCCAGTCTTACAACTTGGGCTCGATGCTTTTCAGATCTTAATTACCAAGATTAGTGAACACAGTGATAGCTATTATGAAGTTAAAACCACAACTGTCATTGGCCTGGCAGCAAAGTAGATTGTTACTGTAAAAGTTGGGGCAGTCATCCTGATTCTAAAGGGGAAATTAGGCTACTACAATAAATTTCATAGGAAAAATTTTTATTAATGTCTTGTATGGATTTCTTTAATTCATGAGTTTGCTTCTGATTATTTAAGTAATCCTACAATCAATTTTTAAATTCCATTTCTGGAATTTCTTCAATCTCTTCATCTTCATGTTCTAGTACTGAAGCATTGTTTTATTCCTTTGGGGGCATGATGATGTCAGCCTTATTCTTGTTTTTTTTTTTTAATTGCTGCATTTATTTTTAAGCATTTTTGGAGATACTTGTTGGTTTTTCCCCCCCTGTGATGGATTTTATCTTTGGACTATGCCTCTGTTGCTTAGTGGAGTGTCTGCTCTTTCAGTGAATACTGAGAGGCATGTGCTAGGCGTGACTTGGGAGCTCTGTTCAATGCTCTAGGGTGAGGGGAGTGTCCAAGATGGCACCGAAGTTTGGTGTGGTTATACTCATCTTTTTTTTTAAATCAGAGGGAAGGGTTTGATTGGCTCTATTTGCTTCGTCTCATGCTCACCTCCTCTCCTCCAAGGAGAATAATGCCTTGGCATTAGCCAAGTGGTATGCAATATTCATCCATGCTTCCACAAGAACCACACAAAAGAACCATGCAGTCCTCAGTGTGAGCACAGATCCTACACCAATGACTCTCATCAGGCAATCAGGGAACCCTGAACATGTGGAGTCACCCACAGTGATTGCTCAGAGACCCAGCTACACCTTCTGCCCTCCCACGCAGCCACAGTATTTTTACAGTCTGTCCCAGCACACTAAGCTTCCACAGTAAAGAGAGCTCAACCCTCTGTCAATTCTCCCAGCCAGACTTAGGCTTCTCCTCTCAACTAGTTGCTGGGTCTGAGGACACAACCTGATGTAGCTGTTCTTTAGATCCAAAATGGTACCTAGTTACAAAGGCTAGTGCCAGGTGGTAGGGGGGAGAGAAACATGCCTCCCCCTGTTTTTTTCTCTCTAGGTTGGCAAGTACACTGTCCCCCACTGGGCCCTAAGCCATACTCATGCCAGACTCTTCTTGCAGCCTTATTGACAGTGGCTTGGGCTACTGCATTCTGGTCTCATCTCACTCTACAAAGCTGGTGCTGAGATTCTTGGCTGCTGGGGCCCTTAGTTGTGCACATCCACATCCTCCATGTAGATGTCCTTCTAATATGCATGGAGTTTCCTCTTCAGTTATCTTTTTAACTCTTCCTTGAGATTGCACTCTCTCCACTTAATTTTTTTGTTTTTTTAATTTTTTTTTAATTTTTTTTTGACAGGCAGAGTGGACAGTGAGAGAGAGAGACAGAGAGAAAGGTCTTCCTTTGCTGTTGGTTCACCCTCCAATGGCCGCCGCGGCCGGCGCACCGTGCTCATCCGATGGCAGGAGCCAGGTGCTAGGTGTTTTTCCTGGTCTCCCCATGGGGTGCGGGGCCCAAGCACTTGGGCCATCCTCCACTGCACTCCCGGGCAACAGCAGAGGGCTGGCCTGGAAGAGGGGGCAACCGGGACAGAATCCGGCGCCCCAACCGGGACTAGAACCCGGTGTGCTGGCGCCGCTAGGCAGAGGATTAGCCTGTTAAGCCACAGCGCCGGCCTCCACTTACTTTTTTTTTTTTTTTTAACTATCTTCCCCTAGATTAAAGCAGTAAATTCCCTCACTATTCCAGCATCTTGGAATCCCAGTCTTCCTGTATTAGATTTCTATATTTTACCATTGTCTTCTGCCATACAACATAAGAATACCAAGAGGTAAACCAGGTATCCTTTTGGGTTCTAAATGCAGAATTTCTCCCTGTAGGTTAAGACTCTGCTTGGGATGCCCACATCCCATACTGGAGTGCCTGTGTTCAGGTCCTGTGCACTCTGAGAGGCAACATGTAACGGCTCCAGTAGTTGAGTCCCTGCCACCCACATGGAGTCTTATTAGGGTTCCTGGATTTCAGTTTGGGCCCGGTCCAGCCCCCGCCTAGGTGGGTACTTGTGAAGTCAGCCAGCAGAGGGGAGTTCTCTCTCTCTCCTTCTCTCCCTCTCTCTCTCTCTCTTTCCCTCTCTCTCTTCCATATCAGAATGCAGGTTTGATTCCTAGCTACTACTCTGCTTTCCATCCAGTTCCCTGCTAATGTGTCTGGGAAGCAGCAGTTCAAGTACTTGAGTTCCTGTCTTCCCCATGGGAGACCTGCCTTCAACCTGGCTTAGCCATGGTTGTTACAAACACCAGTGGAGTGAACCAGCAGATGGAAGGCTTCTGCCTCTCTGTCACTCTGCCTTTCAAATAAACAATCAAGCAAACAAATAAATCTTTTTTTAAAAAATGGATGATTGCATTGTACTAATTAAAAGCATGAGGTTGATATATTCTTATTTAGGAGTTAAATGTAGTTGCCAGGAATGGGAATATTTGTCAAATTTCCAATTATGCAGGTTTTGCTAGATTGTTATCAGTTTGTTAACATCCTAACAATTCATTTTTGAGCCTGGGAAATATATTTCCTGAAACACCCTTCCCTCTGTGCTTCTGCAATAGAATTTTCCACTAAGAACAACTTGCATGAAATTCAGAAGGCAGGATGGAAGAAAACGAGGTTTTAGAAAGTCATTGCAACCCCATGTATAGGCTTCCGAACTTCACAAGCCATCCCCAGCAGTGACAGAGGTTTGAAAATGCTAGCATAAGTGATGCCATAATAATTTGCCTATTCCTGTGCCTCCGTCTGATGTTTGTGACTGTTTAACAATTTTCCAGCTGCAGCCATACAGATTATCCTCCAATAGTTCTGTTTTTAGATAAGCCCTATTTTCTTTTTTTTTTATATATATATATAAAGCTTTTATTTAAAGAATATAAATTTCCAAAGAACAGCTTATGGATCACAATGGCTCCCCCACCACAACCTCCCTCCCTCCCCCTACCCTCCCCTCTCCCGCTCCCTCCCACCCTCCGCCCACATCAAGATTCATTTTCAATTCTCTTTATACACAGAAGATCAATTTAGTACATATTACGTAAAGATTTCAACGGTTTGCCCTCGCATAGAGACACAAAATGATAATACTGTTGGAGTGCTAGTTATAGTATTAATTCACAATGTACAGCACATTAAGGACAGAGATCCTACATGATTTTTTTTAAAAAAATTGATTAATTGTCTATGCAATTTCCAGTTTAACACCAAGATTTTTTAATCATTTGCAATTATCTTTATATAAAGAAGATCGATTCAATATATACTATGTAAAGATTTCACCAGTTTGCACCCACTCAGAAACACAAAGTGCAAAAATACTGTTTCAGTACTAGTAATAGCATTATTTCACATTGGATAACACATTAAGGACAGATCCCTCATGAGACGTAAGTACACAGTGACTCCTGATGTTGATTTAACAATTTGACACTCTTGTTTATGGCGTCAGTAATCTCCCTAGGCTCTGGTCATGAGTTGCCGAGGCTATGGAAGCCTTTAGGGTTCGCCGACTTCGATCTTATTCCGACAGGGTCATAGTCAAAGTGGAAGTTCTCTCCTCCCTTCAGAGAAAGGTACCTCCTTCTTTGATGGCCCCGTTCTTTCCACTGGGATCTCACTCGCAGAGATCTTTCATTTAGGTCTTCTGTTTTTTCCAGAATGTCTTGGCTTTCCATGCCTAAACTATTCTCATGGGCTCTTCAGCCAGATCCGCATGCCTTAAGGGCTGATTCTGAGGCCAGAGTGCTATTTAGGACATCTGCCATTCTATGAGTCTGCTGTGTATCCTGCTTCCCATGTTGGATCATTCTCTCCCTTTTTCATTCTATCAGTTAGTATTAGCAGACACTAGTCTTGCTTGTGCGATCCCTTTGACTCTTAGACCTATCAGTGTGATCAATTGTGAGCTGAAATTGATCACTTGGATTAATGAGATGGCCTTGGTACATGCCACCTTGATGGGATTGTATTGGAATCCCCTGGCACAATTCTAACTCCATCATTTGGGGCCGTTCTGATTGAGCATGTCCCAAATATTACATCTCCTCCCTCTCTTATTCCCACTCTTATATTTCACAGAGATCACTTTTCAGTTAAAATTTAAACACCTAAGAATAATTGTGTGTTAATTACAGAGTTCAACCACTAGTACTAGGATAAAAAAAAAAATACTACCATGGATAAAGTATTACATTGTACAACAACAGTCAGCACAAGAGCTGATCGAGTCACTGTTTCTCATAGTGTCCATTTCACTTCTACAGGTTTCCCCTTTGGTGCTCAGTTAGGCATCGCCAATCAAGGGAAACAAATGATATTTGTCTCTTTGGGACTGACTTAATTCACTCAGCATGATGTTTTCCAGATTCCTCCATTTTGTTGCAAGTGACCGGATTTCATTGTTTTTGACTGCTGTATAGTATTCTGTAGAGTACATGTCCCATAATTTCCTAATCCAGTCTACTGTTGATGGGCATTTGGGTTGGTTCCAAGTCTTAGCTATTGTGAATTGAGCCACAATAAACATTACTGTGCAGACGGCTTTTTTGTTTGCCCATTTAATTTCCTTTGGGTAAATTCCAAGGAGTGGGATGGCTGGGTTGAATGGTAGGGTTATATTCAGGTTTCTGAGGAATCTCCAGACTGACTTCCATAGTGGCTTCACCAGTTTGCATTCCCACCAACAGTGGATTAGTGTCCCTTTTTCCCCACATCCTCTCCAGCATCTATTGTTGGTGGATTTCTGAATGTGAGCCATTCTCACCGGGGTGAGGTGAAACCTCATTGTGGTTTTGATTTGCATTTCCCTGATTGCTAGGGATCTTGAACATTTTTTCATGTGTCTGTTGGCCATTTGGATTTCCTCTTTTGAAAAATGTCTATTGAGGTCCTTGGCCCATCTCTTAAGTGGGTTGTTTGTTTTGATGTTGTGGAGTTTCTTAATTTCTTTGTAGATTCTGGTTATCAACCCTTTATCTGTTGCATAGTTTGCAAATATATTTTCCCATTCTGTCGGTTTCCTATTCACTTTCCTGACTGTTTCTTTTGCAGTACAGAAACTTTTCAATTTGATGCAATCCCAGTAGTTAATTTTGGTTTTCAGTGCCTGTGCTTCTGGGGTCTTTTCCAAGAAGTCTTTGCCAGTACCTATGTCTTGCAGGGTTTCTCCTATGCTCTCTAGTAATTTGATGGTGTTGGGTCGTAGGTTTAAATTTTTAATCCATGTTGAATGAATTTTTGTGTAAGGTGAAAGGTAGGGGTCTTGCTTCATGGTTCTGCACGTGGAAATCCAGTTTTCCCAGCACCATTTATTAAACAGACTGACCTTACTCCAGGGACTGGTTTTGGATCGTTGATCAAATATAAGTTGGCTGTAGGTGTTTGGATTGATTTCTGGAGTTTCTATTCTATTCCATTGGTCTATCCATCTGTTTCTGTACCAGTACCATGCTGTTTTGATAACAACTGCCCTGTAGTATGTCCTGAAATCTGGTATTGTGATGCCTCCGGCTTTGTTTTTGTTGTACAAGATTGCTTTAGCTATTCGAGGTCTCCTGTGTCTCCATATGAATTTCAGCATCATTTTTTCCAGATCTGAGAAGAATGTCCTCGGTATCTTGATTGGTATTGCGTTGAATCTGTAAATTGCTTTTGGGAGAATGGACATTTTGATGATATTGATTCTTCCAATCCATGAGCATGGGAGATTTCTCCATTTTTTGGTATCCTCTTCTATTTCTTTCTTTAAGGTTTTGTAATTTTCATTGTAGAGATCTTTAATGTCCTTAGTTAAATTTATTCCAAGGTATTTGATTGTTTTTGTAGCTATTGTGAATGGGATTGATCTTAGCAGTTCTTCCTCAGCCGTGGCATTGTCTGTGTATACAAAGGCTGTTGATTTTTGTGCATTGATTTTATATCCTGCTACTTTGCCAAACTCTTCTATGAGTTCCAATAGTCTCTTAGTAGAGTTCTTTGGGTCCCCCAAATAAAGAATCATGTCGTCTGCAAAGAGGGATAGTTTGAGTTCTTCCTTCCCAACTTGTATCCCTTTAATTTCTTTTTCTTGCCTAATAGCTCTGGCTAAGACTTCCAGCACTATATTGAATAGCAGTGGTGAGAGTGGGCATCCTTGTCTGGTACCAGATCTCAGTGGAAATGCTTCCAACTTTTCCCCATTCAATAGGATATTGGCCGTGGGTTTTTCATAAATTGCTTTGATTGTATTGAGGAATGTGCCTTCTATACCCAGTTTGCTTAGGGTTTTCATCATGAAAGGGTGTTGAATTTTATCGAATGCTTTCTCTGCGTCTAGTGAGATAATCATATGGTTTTTCTTCTGCAGTCTGTTAATGTGGTGTATCACGTTGATTGTTTTGCGAATATTGAACCATCCCTGCATACCAGGGATGAATCCCACTTGGTCTGGGTGGATGATCTTTCTGATGTGTTGTTGCAGTCTATTGGCCAGAATTTTGTTGAGGATTTTTGCATCTATGTTCATGAGGGATATTGGTCTGTAATTCTCTTTCAATGCTGCATCTTTTTCTGGCTTAGGAATTAAGGTGATGCTGGCTTCATAGAAAGAATTTGGGAGAATTCCCTCTTTTTCAATTGTTCTGAGAAGTTTGAGAAGAATTGGGGTTAGTTCTTCTTTAAATGTCTGGTAGAATTCAGCAGTGAATCCATCTGGTCCTGGGCTTTTCTTTGTTGGGAGTGCCTTTATTACTGATTCAATTTCTGACTCACTTTGGGTCTGTTTAGGTTTTCTATGTCTTCCTGGTTCAATTTAGGTAGGTTGCATGTGTCCAGGAATCTATCCATTTCTGATAGGTTTCCCTGTTTACTGGCATGCAAGTCCTTGTAGTAATTTCTGATGATTCTTTTGATTTCTGTGGTGTCTGTTGTTATATTTCCTTTTTCATCTCTGATTTTACTGATTTGGGTCTTTTCTCTTCTTTTTTTAGTTAGTTGAGCCAATGGGGTGTCAATCTTGTTTATTTTCTCAAAAAACCAGCTCCTCGTTTGGCTGATTTTTTGTAATGTTTTTTTGGATTCAATCCTGTTGATTTCTTCTCTGATTTTGATTATTTCTCTTTTTCTACTAGATTTGGGTCTAGTTTGCTGCAAATTTTCTAGATCCTTGAGATGCATTGAAAGCTCATCTATTTGGTGCCTTTCCAGTTTCTTGATGTAGGCACCTATTGATATAAACTTTCCTCTTAACACTGCTTTTGCTGTATCCCATAAGTTTTGGTATGTTGTGCTGTTATCCTCATTTACTTCCAGAAAATTTTTGATTTCTCTTTTGATTTCTTCAGTGACCCATTGTTCATTCAGGAGCATGTTGTTCAATCTCCATGTGTTTGCATATGCTCTAGGGATTCCTGAGTTGCTAATTTCCAACTTCAATCCCTTATGGTCTGAGAAGTTGCATCGTATGATTCTAATTCTTTTGAATTTGCTGAGACTTGCTTTATGGCCTAATATGTGATCAATCCTAGAGTAGGTTCCATGTACTGCTGAGAAGAATGTGAATGCTTTACGTGTAGGATGAAAAGTTCTGTAGATATCTGTTAGATCCATTTGGGCTATAGTGTTGTTTAAATCTACTGTCTCCTTGTTGATCTTCTGTTCTGTCGATCTGTCAATATCTGTGAGTGGAGTATTGAAGTCCCCCAGTACTATTGTGTTGGGGTCTAAGTCTCCCTTTAAGTTTCTTAACAAATTTTTTAAATAAACCTGTGGTCTGTAATTAGGTGCATATACATTGAGAATTGTTATATCTTCCTGTAGTATTGATCCCTTAATCATTATATAATGTCCCTCTTTGTCTCTCTTAACAGTTTTTGTGTTAAAGTTTATGTAGTCCGATATTAAGATGGTTACACCCGCTCTTTTTTCATTTCTGTTGGCATGGTATATCTTGTTCCATCCTTTTATTTTCAGTCTGTATGGATCTTCGTTGGAAAGATGTGTTTCTTGTAGGCAGCAAATAGATGGTTTTTGTTCCTTAACGCAGTCAGCCAATCTCTGTCTTTTAACAGGACAGTTTAGACCTTTAACGTTCAATGTGACTATTGATAAGTGGTAAGTTTGCCCTGCCATTTGCCAAATATTTTCTAATGTATGCTTTGAATTCCCTGTGATCTTTTGCCGTGAGGTTCCTTTCATTTACCTTCTTTCATGTTGATGGTCGTGTTTCTGTGTTTCTGTGTGTAACACGTCTTTAAGCATCTTTTGCAGGGCTGGACGAGTGGCAACAAATTCTTTCAATTTTTGTTTGTTATGGAAGGTCTTTATTTCGCCTTCATTCACAAATGAGAGCTTTGCAGGGTATAATATTCTGGGCTGGCAGTTTTTCCCTCTAAGTACCTGGGCTATGTCTCGCCATTCCCTTCTAGCTTGTAGGGTTTCTGTTGAGAAGTCAGCTGTGAGTCTAATTGGAGATCCTCTGAGAGTAATCTGACGTTTCTCTCTTGCACATTTTAGGATCTTTTCTTTTTGTTTCACTGTGGTGAGTTTAATTACAATATGTCGTGCAGAGGATCTCTTTTGGTCATGTTTATTAGGGGTTCTATGAGCTTCCTCGATTAGGATTTCTCTGTCTTTCTCCAAGCCTGGAAAATTTTCTGCTAGTATCTCCCTAAAAAGGCCTTCTAATCCTTTCTCCCTCTCCATACCTTCAGGAACACCTAGAACCCGAATGTTGGGTTTTTTAATAGTATCCTGTAAATTCCCGACGATATCTTTTAGTTTTCTAATTTCCTCTTCTTGTCTTTGGTTTGACTGTTTCCTCTCCTGTTCACTGTCTTCTAAATCCGATATTCTCTCCTCTGTTTCACCCATTCTGGTTTTAAGGCCCTCAAGATTGCTTGTCACTTGATCTATTGAGTTCTTCAATTCATTAAGATTTTTTGTCACTCTCGTAGCTTCTTGTTCTACTAGTTGTTTCATTTCGTTTTGATTTCTCCGTAGTGCTTCATTCTCGCGAGAGAGATTTTCTATCTTATCCATTAAAGATTTCTGTAGTTCAAGAATTTGTTTTTGAGAACTTCTTAATGTTCTTATCAATTCTTTGAGATCTGCTTCTTGCATTTCTTCTATCTCATTATCTTCACAATCCTGACTTGGGGTGTCTTTTCCGTTTGGGGTCATCATAGCGTCTTCCTTGATCTTGCTCCCTCGGCATCTGTTTTTGTTTGGCATTTTTTTTTTTCCCCACACTCTTTCTCTGGGTTGTCAAGGTAACGGAGTTTGTGTGCGCGGTGTGTTTCCAGTTTTTGGATCCCCTTCAGGTTTCTACAGCCTCGGGTTTTTGGTTCCGTCTGCCTCAGTGATGGGCGGGCGCACCTTGTCCCACTGCGTTTAATCAAATTCGACTTCGTAAGGTGGGCGGCGAGAGGGGCTAGTGTCCGTGCGGGCTCGCCTCAACTGTGCTGTTTCCCCCGTGGAGGTCTGCTTCCCCCCGCCAATGTCTCGGGATCCCTGTATCGGCTCCCGTTCACGCGCGCAGATCCTGCGGCGATTGTGTTCCGCCCGGCTCCCGTCTCAGCCGGCGGGCGCGCGCCGTGCCACTGCGTTTAATCTAGCTGGACTTAGCAGGGTGGGTGACGAGAGAGGCTAGTGTCCGTGTGGGCTCGCCTCAATTGTGCTGTTTCCCTGGGGTCTGCTTCCCCCCGCCAGTGTCTCGGGGTCCCTGTATCAGCCCCCGTTCAAGCGCTCAGTTCCAATGGCGACTGTGTTCCGCCCGGCTTCCGGTTCAGCCAGCGGGCGCGCGCCGTCCCACTGCATTCAGTCTAGCTCGAGTTAGCAGAGTGGGCAACGAAAGAGGCTAGTGTCCGTGTGGGCTCGCCTCAACTGTGCTGTTTCCCCCGTGGGGGTCTGCTTCCCCCCGCCAGTGTCTCGGGATCCCTGTATCGGCTCCCGTTTAAGCGCTCGATTCCAATGGCGACTGTGTTCCGTCGGTTCCCGTCCCTCCCGGCAGCTCCCGTGCCACTAAGGCACGATTTGCCGTTCGCAAACTTACTTTCCCCTAGGTCCTCTGCGTCTCATTCACTGGGTCCGGAAGAATTTCCACTGCATTTTTTTCCGTGAGATTTTTCCTGAGGCTACAGTAACTCTGTTTTTATTAAACTATCTTTTTGCGGACTGCTAGTGTGCGTCCTCTCTATTCCGCCATCTTGGCTCCCGATAAGCCCTATTTTCTTTATTAATCCCAGTTACCCCAATTCAAACTGGTATTCATTTCATTTTCTTGAACAAACGCAGACTGATTCAGTGATTATTTATTGCAGGTTTGCATTCAGTACCCATGGTTCCATGGCAAGTTGTGTCTAGTGATGTAAATCGCATATGGAAAATGGATACTATGGAAATTATTTGGTAAAGTCACAAAGTGTCAGAACCCCTGACAAGCCCCTATGAAGAAGTCGGTGGGAAAATAAAGGGTAAATCAGGTACACGGATGAGCAGGTGTATGGTAGATCAGGACCGGGATGATGGAGGGACAAGTTCATCTCCTTCACGCTGATTCCACACTGGAAACACAGATAATTCACTTGTTGGTTGGAAGGAAGGCAATTCCTAACATTCTCTCTTGCCTTTGTCAGGTTAGGTTCACAACCAGTGAAGTTGAAGATACACATGAAAGGTAACAACAGTGCTGCTTCTAAGGCACTGAAAAAAGCGTGGTCTGACAATGGGGATACAAATATATTAAGGGTTATTATAGTCCAGACCTGGAAGTAGGACAAAGCTTATCACCCATAATATTAAGTTAGCACACTGAATTATAATCAACTAATACTTTAAAGAAATTAGTAATCACTACATTTTTTCAGCTCACAAAGACTATATTTCTCATCTCAAACTCATTTCTCAAGATCATGTGTGTATCCAATTTAGAGTTTAGAGTTTCTCATTTAATAGAGTTTATATCCCAATCACTATTTATCAAGCAGCCTTGAAACTGAAATGATTTATTCAGCAAGACCCTTCTCTTATTCCATTTCATGGGTATACTAATTTGGTTTAATTATCAACTGTAAATGTGGTAAGATTAGAGAATTTAGCAATTTTATGGTAGTAACATTTTACTATGCCCTATTTAATAATGAGATAGGGACACAACCTTTTCCTAAATGGTAAAGAAGCAATTGCATATGAATCTCTGATTTTTTTGTATGTAAAATTCAAGCCAATCCCAAACTGTACATCTTCAGTGAAAGGTTGCATGGTTTATATCATAGCTTCAATACACATTGACCCACTTAAATTAGCGGGGTGATACTATTATATATATGTAATAGTATATATAATATACTATATATAATATATATACTATTATATATATATATATATATATATATATTAGTGGGGTAATACTATTTCACTAGTGTGGAAATAGTATTCTCTGTAATAAATTGTACTGGACACTGCCCTTGGTTTGGAAAATAATCACACAAGCTATGAGTAGAAATTTGAGATCTATTTTTACTATATAAATTACTTGAAGATGATATTTAGCCTGCTGGTTAAGGCATCTGTGCCCCACGTGGACGTGCCTGGGTTTGATTCCCAGCTCTGGCTCCCAATTCCAGCTTCCTGCTCATGCAGTTCCTGGGAGGCAGCACTGGTGACTTGAGTAGTTGGCTACCAGCTTCAGCCCAACCTAGTTTTGGCTGTTGTGGCATTTGTCTATCTTTCTGTCTCTCTCTGTCTCTCTGCCTCATAAATAAATAAAGTTCTTCAGGTAAGGAGCTTAACGTCCATTTTAATAATAATAATAATAATAATAATAATAATAATAAAGTGAAAGGAAAACGCTTCAGTTTCAGCTGATGAACACGTTTCTGCACGCACATTGGTTCTACATCTGTGTACACACACCTACACATGTGACAGGCCTGACTGCAACAGAAGCTCCTAAGCCCCTCCTACTCCTCTCCACTCCAGCCGTTGCCCCTGTCTAACAGGATCTATTGACAAGGCCCCTTCTGGACACTTGCTGACAGGGACAAGGAGCTTATGGGTTTTGAATGGAAAGGATTTGCTAAATAAAGCTTAAATCCCAGCCTTCACCCCTCCCTCCCAGAGGTCAGGGCACTAAAGGCCTTGGTAGCTATGGTGATCACAAGGTGAACCAATGAATTATTGACATCTTTGAGCTTGTTGCTGGACACTGATCCCCAGTTAAACCCAGTTAGGAAATTAAACTCATGCAATTATGTTTTCAAAACGAAAATGCAAAGTGAGAAAGCTTCTTCTTCTTCTTTTTTTTCAACAGTCATATAATTAGAGAAGGTTTGTGCCTCTCTGGTCCATTGTCAAATACTGATTATCTTCTAATTTAAACATCAACACATCATCCTGGTGAAATTAAGCCCGCCAACTGCCAAAGCTCATTTTCTTCTATGAGTTAATTCTATTTAACTTAAGCTTGTCAGCTAATATGACATGCCATATATTTAAATGTCTTTGTTTTCCTTTTCATTTTTTCTGTGGGTCTAACATATGATTTATTGATTTCATAATAATCACTAAAGTGAATGTAGTGGCTAAAAATTGAAAAACACTATTTTAGGATAAGATTGGCCTTCTTTGGATTTGCTTTTCCCCTTGGAATGATTTTATCTTATCAAATTCTGATTGTTGCTCTTAGTCTATTCATGTCTTTGAATTAAGCTGACCCACTGGCTCCTATTTTGGCTAACAACCTTTCAAAGCAGGGAACTTCAGATCTCACAGGATTCTTTCAGAATAAGTGGCTTTAGGTGGCTTCACTTCTCATCATCTCTCACTTCCTGATTCACTTCTGGTACTGTCTCAATATTATTGGTTTTTGACCTCTAGAACTTCCTAAGGTGAGCTGAATTATCATGGGACTCCTTTGTATGTAAACGGTAACCAACCTGGATTTGCCTGAGCAAAATGCAGAAGTTATGGTTCCTGCTATGGTTTGAATGGATGTGCCCTCTCTTGAATTCATGTTGAAGCTCTATTCTCCAGTGTAGTAGTATTGAAAGGTAGGGTTAGGAGGTGATTAGGGTCAGCCTGAAGTCCTGTGAGAAAGAAATTTTTCTTGCTTATAACCATTCCAACCTGTGATATTTTGTTATAGCAGCACAAAAACAGTTCCTCCAAACATGGGAAGGTCAAGAGTAACAGGAAAAAAAAAGGGTCGCAGGCCAACAGGGCTGGCTTTCTCTCCCTTTCTCCCCATGTCAGTGTGGTTCTTTCAGGAGGCTAAGGACTAATTGCTATGGTTTCAGGGATATGCTCTTAGAACTTGAGTACCTGGCAGGAAAAGGCTTTAGTTTTGGGTTCTTGACTCTCAGTGACCCCCCAAGGCTCTTGTCATGAGCTGCCAAGGCTATGAAAGCCATTTGACTCCACACACTCCGTCAGTATTTAGACAGGGCCATAAGCAAAGTAGAAGTTCTTTCCTCCCTTCTTTAATGGCTCCTGCTTTCCACTGCGATCTCACTCACAGAGATCCTTCATATAGATAATTTTTTGCCAGTGTCTTGGCTTTCCATGCCTGAAATGCTCTCATGGGCGCAAAAGCTCTCTAAGCTCATCTTGGGTCAGCTATCTGTTTCTCTTGGCCATCATTGTGAGAAAGAAGGGACAGTCATATCGGCAGATGACTAAGGCCATTTCTGCTTCACAGAGGTATGTATGCAGTGAGAAGAGGAACTTTCCCTGCAAGGAAGAGGAGTTTTGTTACCAGAGTAAAGAAAGAATATTAGACCCCCCAAACTACTAATGTTCACAAAACAAATTTATACTTATCTAATCTCTAAGTTAAGTCATGGACTTTAGAGTAAGGCTTGAGTGAGTTCAAACCCCAGGTCTGATGCTTGCTGATTTCTTTGACAAGCCATTTACTCCTTTTGAGCTTCTATTTCCTCATCTGCAAAATGGGAGTAGAATGTTTAATTCCTAGGTTTGGGGAAATCACATGAAATAATGGTCATTGAATACTCAAAAGATTGCCTATAGAAAACACTTGAAAACCCTATTATGTGTTTTTAGTTGCTGATTATTCTAATAACAATTTTGTTAGGCAGTTTGCTGCCTTTCATTCCTACCAGAATTTTCCAAGGCCTCTCAAGGAATATTTATGCCTATGCAAATTTGTTCACTACCAAAAGATCATTATAATAAGAAAGCAATAACATTTGTTATTGGATTTGTATATAAGTAACAAAATAAAGCACACTTTATTATAAATAAAATAATTATTGGGGGGTAGGTGCTGTGTCACAGCAGGTTAAGTCCCTGATTAGGATGACTGCACCTTTTATTGGAGTGCCTGTTTGAATCTTAACTGTTCCACTTGCAATTCTGCTCCCTTTTCCTTCTCCTTGTAAGCAGTGCATGATGGCTCAAGTACTTGAGTTTTTGCCAACACATGGGAGACCTGGATAGAATTCCTGGCCCCTGGATTCAACCTGGCTCAACCCTGACTATCGTGGCCATTTTGAGAATGAACCAATGGATGAGAGTTTTCTCTGTGTGTTTCTCTCTGTCTATATTTCTGATTTTCAAATAACTAACTTACTAAATAAATAAATCTTTAGAATTTTTATTTAATGAAAGGCTAACTTTGTGATTATAGAGTAAATTAAAAGTATGTCATTATAAAAATTAAAAGAAACATAAAGTAAGGAGGAGAGAGGCTGGGAGTGAGGGAGGATAGGGTGAGAACTATCATTATGCTCTTAAAACTATATAAAATACATGAAATTTGTTCCCTTTATAAAGAAAAAAATAAAAATAATTGTTAAGCACTTAATACGTACAGTACTCAGAATTTTGTTGTTTGCTTTATGAAATCTCAAGGAAATTAAAGGTATGGTTCTGTTCTTGGAAATTTCTTTTGGGGTGATGTCTAACATACATACAACAATCAAGAAATTACTTGACTCATGGGATGCTCAGTTTTATGTTTTGACTTGACTGGATTAAGAAAGACATGGATGATAATAAAACATTATTTCTGGGTGTGCCTGTGAGATTGTTTCCAGGAGATGATAGCTTTTGAACAGACTGAGCATAGAAGTTCCCCCGACCAACATAAGCAGTCATCAGTAAGTCCATGGAGGACATGGATACAACAACAAAACAGAAAGAGTGAATTTTTTTTCTCTTTTCTT
Organism: Sylvilagus floridanus; assembly: GCA_949820135.1. Lineage (NCBI taxonomy): Eukaryota > Metazoa > Chordata > Mammalia > Lagomorpha > Leporidae > Sylvilagus > Sylvilagus floridanus. The sequence continues at coordinate 57,195,627 of OX463225.1, forward strand.
GGGTATGACATTGATCTTCTGCTGTCCTTGGGCACTGTCTTCCTGGTTCCTTGGCCTTTTTGTTTGTGCCAGAACTAACCATTGGCTTTCTGAGCCTCCAACTTGCAGCATAGATCATAGGATTTTCAACCTGCATCATTATATGAACCAATGCTTGATACAGAATCTTTTCTAAATGTCTACTTTATATATCTCTCTTTCTATTTGCCATCTCCTGTTTATTCTGCAGTTCTATAGAATCTTGACAAATACAGGTTGTATCATCAAAAGCTGATTTGGAACACACAATATGAGTCAAGACTGGGGAAGATAACAAGTACTTAATTGGCTGGAGAGGATTTCAATCTGATTCTGAAGAAAGAGTAATATTTATTAGGATAAGCATTCCAGGCTAGGTGAGTTTCAGGAAAAAATGACAGAAGCAGAATAGGTCAAGACATTGAGCTTTTGGGAAGATATTGTCCCCTCCCACCTTACAACACATTTACACATAGTATACTCTCAAGACTACATGACGTAAAGTGGCTATATCAGTGGTCTTAGGAGCAGAAATATGAAGCAAAAGGAAATATACTAATGTGTATGGATATATAGAAGAGGATAACAGTTAATAGTCAGACCAGGGAAATATATAATGTAAAACATTAAATAAAAGAAAATATGAGGCCAAATGTACTAATACTTTTGGTGACTACGATATTATAGAAATTAAGGTCACTGGAATAAAAGAGGCAAGGATCCATGTATGTGGGGTTGTGGAAGAGATGCTGAAGTCCTGGATGACAAGGACAGGTGTTGAGGTAAAGAGGACTATGATCCAGTTGCTGACGTCATAGAGGAAAGTTTGACCTGCAGTTGCTCTGAGGGTGGTAATAAAGAGTAGAGGCAGAAATGAGGGAAAGAGGTAGGGTGCACCTGATGGTGAATGCATGGCTTACTCGCTGAAGTAAGGAACTAAGAAAATGCCAACCCCTCCCTTTCATCCAGTAAGTTGGGGACGAAGAGTATGGATGGGAAAGGGAGATTCCTCTCTTGGATTTGATAGAGAGGAATGAGGGAAAACAGGTCAATAAAGGAGAATCAAGATTGGGTCTTAGCAAATGGATGCTAAAATTCAATTATAGATGTTTTGCCCACCAACGAACAGGATATCCAAACAGAATACTAAGAGTTATTGCAGGAGAAACCAAAATTAAGCAGAGTTGAGGAGGGGGGACAGTCTGGATAAGAATAGGTCTGTAAGAGTGGTCCCCTTACTTGCCCTTGAAAGGGTAGCTGAAGCAGTCCATCTTCTAGGAAGGCTTTCTTGACTCTCATCTCTCCCAAGAGTCCTTCTCGTCGTGTCTTAGGTCTGAATATTTATAAATCTCCATTGCAATTCTTGGTTTCCTCATCTGCCTCTTTTCCTGCATTATAAGCATCTTTAAAGGTTTGTGCCTTTTTCATCTTTGTGTATTCAACCCTGACAGAGCCTGGGCATAAACAATGCGTAAGATATCTTTTGAATGAAAAAGTGAGTAAAAGGAGGGTGGTGGAGATCTATGCCTTTAGTATAACACTTTGTGAACTTCACCCATGCTCCTGGCTCTGTTTGCTGAGTTGACTTTCGGTATCTAGAACAACACTATCCAATGTAAATATAATGTGAGTCATGTAATGTCCTTTCCTAGTGGACACATCAAAAAAGAAACAAGTAAAAGTAACTTTAATAACAGATCTTATTGAACCAAATCCATTTAAAAATCATCATTTTAACGTAATCAATAGAAAAGTTATTGACATGGTAACTTTCATTCTATTTGTTATTACTATCTTTCAAGTCTGGTCTGTATTTTACACTTAGGTCACATCTCAGTTCAGACTGCACACTGAACTGCTAAATAGCCACTTTCAGAAAAACCATCTAACTCTTTAAAAAAATTGTGTATTTTAATTTAAGATCATCCATAAAAGATCATACACATATCTTCCAATGAATTCAATTTTTATGTCCCTCCCAACTTCAAATGTAGAAATTCTGCCCTCTAAGGTGATTATGGCATTAGGTCAGGAGGCCTTCAAGATGTGATTAGGTCATGAGGAACCTCCATGAATGGGATTAGTGTCCTTCTAAAAGAGAACCCAGAGAGATTGCTTGCTCTTTCCACCATGTGTGGATACAATTAGAAGGCATCATTTATGAACCATAAAGAAAGACCTCCTCAGACACTTACTCTCCTGGTGACTTGATCTTGGGCTTCCAAGCTTCTGGAACTGTGAGAAGCAAATTTCTGTTGTTTATATACCACTCGCTTATGGTACTGTTATAGTACCCAAATGGACAAAGACATACAATGTACATACACTTGTAAATATTTATGTACATGATATATAGAAATAATATAGAGATGAACACAATGGAAGCTTAGTTCTCTCACAGTCGAGCTGCTCTCTGACATTTGGAATGGAGAAGAAAGGTATGGAGAGTATGCAGGATGTTTGTAAAGTCCAGGCCACAAAAATTCCCCTGGCTTTAGTCCTATGACCCCACACAGGTGCAAGGAAAGCTGACAGACGTAGTCTTCCTGTGGACCCAGACAGAATCATGTGCGAAGCACATTTCATTGTCTCTGACATTATTTTATTTCTTTGCTTCCTAATTTTTGGTTGGAATCCATAGAAAAACATTAAATATGAAATAAGTGACAAAAAGGACATTTAAGTTTTATTCCTGGTGATGAATTTTTTTGTTATGGTTCCATTCAACAAGATAGTAGATGTTGGGTAGAGATTTATATTTTGTATCATTCTAAGGAAATTTTTATACCTTCTTTGGTTAAGATTTTATTTATTTAATGATATGAGTTGAAATTTATGAAATATCTTTTTGGTAACTGTGGAGATAATATAATTTCCTTTTTGATACTTTAATATTGTGAATTATGTTAGTAGACTTCTTAAGGTTGGGTTATATTATCTTACTCCTAAGACAGAGTCTAACATGAGAGCACTTCAAGATGTTCTTGGAAAATTCATTTTGGTTCAAATATGAAATTTCTGAAATTCATGTGTGGCTTTTTAGTAATCCATATTTCCACACATTTTTGATAATGCCTCATATGGATGGAATTTAAAATTTTTGCAGCAACATAGACATACATTAATTTTATTTTCTATGAACTTTTAGAAGTACCCTTGTATTTTCATATATGTGTGTTTGTATGTGTGTGTACAATGTCTTTGAAAAGCTGGATTATGACTGATATTACTTTATTTACATTTTTATCAATATTCTTTTTTTTTTAATTTTTGACAGGCAGAGTTAGACAGTGAGAGAGAGACAGAGAGAAAGGTCTTCCTTTGCCATTGGTTCACTTTCCAATGGCCGCCACGGGCAGCGCGCTGCGGCCGGCGCACTGCGCTGATCCGATGGCAGGAGCCAGGTGCTTCTCCTGGTCTCCCATGGGGTGCAGGGCCCAAGCACTTGGGCCATCCTCCACTGCACTCCTGGGCCACAGCAGTGAGCTGGCCTGGAAGAGGGGCAACCGGGACAGAATCCGGCTCCCCGACTGGGACTAGAACCTGGTGTGCTGGCACCGCTAGGCAGAGGATTAGCCTATTGAGCCGCGGTGCTGGCTTTATCAATATTCTTAAATATGAGTGACAGTCTTTTTATATTTTATAATTCATAAAGTGAATTTGGGGGCTTCTCTTTTCCTAGTTCCCTAAAATGTTGAAACAACATCTGATTTAAAGGTCTTTGAGAGAAAGAATTCCATAGGCAGTTGCCACTGTTGTGTGCTTCAAGTAGTTGTCTCCGGATCCCTCAGTGTTCCACCTGGGCACCATCCATTACATCACCAGTTCCTGCCATATGCTAAAATGTTCAATGAGAACACTTTTACTACTTTCATGCATTCTTTCTGGTTTTCAGTGCTTTTTTGTCATAGCAATCTGTTGTGAGTTAATGCTGCTGTATCACTGAAATTGTTTCAAAACTAAAAAAAACCCCAGCTTTTTAAATAGTGATTCCAGTTTTTTATACTTTCTCTGCTTGAAGTTGTGAATTCTTTTCATGTATTCAGTCTTTATTGCTTATCTCTATCAATGTAGATATAAACAGTACTCTTAGCTGATATAAATAGCACTTCCGTGGGTATAGGCTCATGGCTGTCTAGACGTGGATGGATTAATGGGTGGTGAATGTACCAGAGCAGGTGTTGTCTCTGGTGTAAGTGGACCAGCAGGCAGGGTCTGCCTCTGCAGGTGACTGCGCAAGTGACAACCTCTTAGGTCTGCTGCACAGGGGTCATGTGGCATTTTGTGTACAAGCTTTATCTTAGCTACACAGAGTAATGTCTATGTGATGGGTGGCTTTTCTGTCAGCTTTCTTGCATCACAATGAAGAGCCCCTTTTCTTCCTCAGACAACATCTTGTCTACTCTTCTCAGTGTATTAGTGGTTCTACTTTGTAGAGCTGTAGAAAGTGGTCTGTCTCACTGCTCATGTTTATTCATAGTAACGGGCACGTAACTAAGTCCAACATTACCTTAAAGCTATCATGAGACTTCATCAACATGGCCCAGCTCATTGGTCCATTGGTCCAAAAGGTGAAAAGTGATCCATGCCTGTCAATCTGCATCTCCCCTGAAAGTTACTTGAAGATTAGAGCTTAGAGGGTGCTAATGACCAAGTGTCTGACTGCAGGAAGAAAAATTTGTGGCAAAAAACAGAGCCAAGAGGGCTGAGTCCTTGGTTCTAGTAAAACCATCTCTTGCAGTGCCCTGCTTTTGTTTTCCTTCAGCTGTTCAATTTTTCATATGATTTCGTGAGCTCCCCTAATAAATTTGTTTTTTAAAGATTTATTTATTTATTTATTTATTTATTTTGAATGACAGAGTTACAAAGAGACAGAGACAGAGACTTTGCATCTGCTTGACCACTTCCCCAATAGCTACAACAGCTAGGGCTGGACCAGGCCAAAGTCAGGAGCCAGGGGCTTTTTCTGGGTCTCCCACTTGGGTGGTAGGGGCCTAAGCACTTAAGGCATCTTCCACTGAGTTCCCAGGCCATTAGCAGGGAGCTGGATCAGAAGTGGAGCAGCCAGGACATGAACCTGTGCCCAGATGGGATGCTGGCATTGCAGGTGGTGGCTTAACCCACAAAGCCACAACGTGGCCCACATAAATCCCTGTTTTGCTCATGTCAGTTCAAGTTGGAATTCTTCAGTTTTGACCAAGAGTATGGTGAGTACAGGTACACACACACACATACACACACACACACACGTATGTGATACATGTTACCTATATCAAACCATGGAACTTCAGCTCCTCAAGTGAGACTCTTTTTTCAAGATTTTTCCTTTCTATATTTGTTGAATTAGCTCAGTGGTGCGGCAAGTGGGGCAGAATCAACCACAGTGCTAAGATCATTACCTTAAACATAGATTTATATGTATTTTGATCTATCTCTTAAACTTTCCTTTTATGTTAACTTTCTCCCCCACCCCTATCTTGAGACTCACTTCTTGTTACAGTTTTCTTTCTAAAATATACAGGTTTTCCCCTAAACACTAATATTGGGATATAGCAAAGCAATCAGATTCCAAACCAGATGTAACAGGGCATCAGTACTATACAAATGTTGTTTCATAATTAAAAATTAAATACCTAGTGACTTCATCAATTAAGCTTTTGGCACGGGGCCAGTCACAAACATTACTGCTGAGACTGGCATTATCCATCCTGGGTGGAACCCCTCCATAATCCTTGATTTTGATGCAGGTCAGTAATTCACTCAGTCTTGTTCACAGATCCTTTGACTTCCACCTCAGGCTTACGTAAGTATGCCTCTACTTGAGCAGCTAGAAACTCTCCTTTGTCCTTACTGGAAGGCAAAAGCTGGACTATGAAGTGATGAAATTTGGACCCTAATTTAAAGTGCCGCCTTTCTTTTTGATTAGAACTGTTTTCCCCCCAAAATTGATGACAAAACAAAATTAGGATATGTAGCCTATTCTAATCAAATGCTTGGGCAGATTCTTTCTTGGAATAAATGCTTTTTCATTGGATATCCTTATCATTGGCAATAGCATCTTTTTTATAAAGAGTATAACACACATGGCTGATAAAGTTGCAGTGAAGTTTAACCAAGCTTAGGATCAGCCTTATAACCTTTCACTACACTTCCCTTTCTCGGTCCCTTGGTGACAGTCATTTCTGTTTTTCCTATTAAACACCTACCAACCCCAAGAATCTTAGAGCTAACTCTCTGCCTCCAACTGGTTGTCTTGCTGCAAGTATAAAACAAGACAGTTGTAAGTCCACACTAAATCTGAGTGCTCTAACACAGAGCAAGACTTCATGCCAGGAGGGGAAGGCAGGCAGCCCAGGGTCCTCTGGCTCTGCTGCTCTCTGATACCGCTAAGCATGGCCTCTACCCCACATCTCAGTACCTGCACTCACCTTCACTCATTCATCTTGCAAGAGCCTTTTTCTTATGCAGAAGTCCTTGTCTTTAGAATTGCCACTTCAAGTCCATTCCAATGTTTTTGTGAACTCTAAAATCCCATCTCTGTAACTAGACCTTTCCTGATTAACCTCATTTGGTTCCCATGATTCTTCGGCTTTGCAATCTCTCCAAACTCTCCCACGTGTTACGGCTCTGAGTGCCTCACCTGGTCTTTTCCCTTAGTTGCTCTCTGTGGGTGTGGCACAACTCCTAGCAGACTGCAAACATTTTTGGTGCATGGACTACTCATTGGGTGGTAACAATATGAATTCTAAAAAGTTAGCATGGGGAGCCTACTATGCTCTATACACAATGTTAAGTAATTTACTGGCAGAGTATTTAGAACCCTGTTTGCCACAGAGTAAACCACTAACACAGGTGTGCTGTTACTATTCCTAGCTATAGGAACTTGCCATTTCACAGAGAAGGAAACTCTGAGGTACCAAGAGTAACATAGCTTGCCCAGGATCACAGAGCTCTTTAGGGGCAGAGACACACACAAAATTTTCTAAGTAGACCACACCCACTAATCACTCCTTTTGCAATAATTCCCCAGCTGTTTTCTGACTATACACTGTACTAAAGGTAGCTTTTACTTCAGGATTCCTTCTGCTTTTGAGATTCAATTGCTGCCAGTACCGCGGCTCACTAGGCTAATCCTCTGCCTGTGGCGCCGGCACCCCAGGTTCTAGTCCCAGTCAGGGTGCCAGATTCTGTCCTGGTTGCTCCTTTTCCAGTCCAACTCTCTGCTGTGGCCCAGGAGTGCAGTGGAGGATGGCCCAAGTGCTTGGGCCCTGCACCCACATGGGAGACGGGGAGGAAGCACCTGGCTCCTGGCGCAGCACGCCAGCTGAAGCGGCCATTTGGGGGCTGAACCAATGGGAAAAAGGAAGACCTTTCTCTCTGTCTCTCTCTTGATGTGAATGGAATGGGAGAGGGAGTGGGAGATGGGAGGGGTGCGGGTGGGAGGGAAGTTATGGGGGGGAAAAGCCATTGTAATCCATAAACTGTACTTTGGAAATTTACATTTACTAAATAAAAGTTTTAAAAAAAAGTTAAAACAAAGAAATTCAATTGCCACAAACAAGGAGGCTTCAGAAATTTGTGGAAAATGGAATTTTAGTGCAATAAATTTGAAAACCACATTATTTTCATAATATTCATTTCCATGAACTTTCTGAAAACCTGTCACATATAAAGTCACAGAAGTATTTGTAACTCCCTGCAGATTTTCATTTTGAAATTTAAAGGCCAGCTAAACATGTGTCCTTAGGGAGAACAACAACTTGGTTTTTTTTTAAACACACCTAAGTTGCTTAGGAACTGAGTTTGTGCTTTTAAGCATTAATATGCCACTTCGGCAGCCTCTTCATCTACATGTTTTGTAGCTTCCCGCAGCCTATACCTCCTCTTTGCCCTGGTACAAAGAGAGACCTTGTCCGGGGCTGAGCAATATTATGTCACATATAAACGATCAATAAAACTGTTAGAGATTTAACCCTGACCATATAACACAACTTGGTTCTTACAGCGACTTGGCACGCATGCGCATCCCACCCTCACCTGGGCTTGGATCCGTAGCAGCTTTCCTCCCAGTCATCTCTGAGGTTGCCAAGGAGGTAGGGCCCAGGTCTACTGCCCCTCCAGCGTTTCAGAGGGGCTTTCCCTTCCCTCCCATGTCTCCGGTCCTCCCTCTCACAGGCCACCTTGTCCTGTTCTTTAGCTGTCTGGGCCTGGGGTCCACTTAAAGTCTCCCTGGATTTCTGGCGAGCAGTCAGGTGACTTTTTGGCACCCTCACCAGACACCACATTGGGTGTCATAGCCTTCCCACGAGGCTGCTGCTGGACCCCTAGATCCCAGCCCTGAGAAGCCACCAACCCCCTGGGCTGCGCCCACAGCTCCAGCCACCCAGCAATGGCGAGGCTCCGGATTTCCACGCTGTGAACCAGCGGGGCCTGAAGACCCCTCCAGATGCAGGAGCGCTTGGCGAAAATCCAGCCGTGGAGAAGTCCGTTTCCTACAGTTGGCAGCTGCAGCCACAGCGGGTGGCGAGCAGGCTACCCACCTGGGGCCGCAAGGCGGCTCACGTGCGCTGGTTCGCAGGATGCGGCGGCCTCGCGCCGGCTGTCCGGGGCGCCCCGCGGGCTCGCGGCTGCGGCCGGGCCCAGGGGCCCAGGTGCCGGCGAAGGAAGCAGGCGCGCATCGCTCCGGCAGAGGCCTCCGCTCCTGGCCTGCTGCCGGCCCTCCCGCTTCCCGCCCCAGAAATGATCCCAAGCGCTGCCAGCTTGATTCCAGAGCCCCACTCGGGTGCGTTCTTTTGTTTCTTTGTGTTAATGACAGTTCCCAGCCCTTCGGCATGTCATGCGCAATTACTCCCCGGGCCCTCTCCAAAGCAGCTGGGGAGAAACTGCCTCTGCAGCATCCCTTTGGGAATAATTGTTTATGATGTGACGTCAGCCGCGTTGATTTCCCCTCTTGAATGAGAGAGAGAGAGAGAGAGAGAGAGAGAGAGAGAGAGAGACTCACAGATGTGTGCTGAGGCCACAGAGTGACATTTGGAATTCCTTCAGGGCAAAAGGAGATTGGAATGAGAGCTTCAGCGTGTGCTGCTAAGATTTCAGGCTGCACGAAATTAGTAAGAAGTTTTTCTTTAAAAAAAAAAAAACTGCAGCGAGCCACTTAGGTGCTCCTTCGATCCCAGAGTCTCCCTGTTAAGGTGGCGGCGCCTGATCATTAATCTTGCGCACCCAGCCGCTGCCATACGCTTAGGACGACAAGGAGGGGCTGGGGAAGTGCGTCACCAGGTGGGGAAGGGGCTGTGTGTGCGGTGACAAGCGGGAGGCCCTGGGGGGTGAGGGGAATGGGGCCGGGAAATAGGTTCTGCGCTCTCTCCGGGGGTATTGTGTCAGGAGATGCAGGCTGGCTACCATGTGACGCGGTCCAGAGCTGAAGGGATTGGCCGAGGCAGCGCAGGCGGTGCAAGCCCGGCCGGCTGACTGTTCCTCTCCCTTTCTCTCTCAGCATCTTTCCCCGGGAGCCTGTAGGTGAAGCCGCACCAGCAGCATCCATGGGCTGCCTTTCGGGTTAACACTTGTCTCCTATGGTTTCTGCAGCGCCGACAGCCGACCTCAGCAGCAGCAGCCTTGGGAGGACTTAGCTGGGACCTGGATTCCTAACCCTCCTGTGTTTTTTTCTCGGACTCCTTGGAAATTAAGGAATGCAATTCTGCCACCATGATGGAAGGTAGGATGCGCTGTGTTGTGGTTGACTGACTTCAGGCAAGGTCTGAGCAGAACAGCATTGAGGAATGTGTGCAGCTGGTGTTTGTCTCGGTTCCCGAACCCGGTGGCCCGGGGGGTTTGCAAGCAGAAAGGCTGCAGTTTGCTTGCAGTGGACCAGGGCTCAGACTAATGGAATCAAACCAGAGGACTTCTGCCCGGTTCACAATCTGCAGAGCTCCCAGCTCCTTGGGGAAAGAACAGCCTGAAGTGTTCGCAGCGAGCAGAGATAGAGCTCAGGAAGAGCTTGCAGAGCAAATAAGTTGGGAGAGGAGATAAGGTTTTCTGTGCTGGGTTCCTGGGACTGCGCTGATTAAACATTTACAATGGAAACTTGTTTTCTGAAATTGACAAGAGACAGGAGAGGTCATTGACAGAGTTATCCACACTCTCATTTTCAGTGAGCTGTTTAAAATTTTTACACAGTCTTGTAAGATATTTGTATACCTGCAATTTACATCATCTTGGGGAAGTGGGGGGTTCAGCAAATTTGGTCCATAAAGTGTAATTTTATGAGGATGTCATTGCAACAGAATGTGAGCAATATGAGGGGAAAATCCAGGCCTCTTGGCTACTGATTCAGGGTCTTATCAGGTTAAATAGAATTTTGTGTTTCCTAAATGCTTTCTCTGTGCAGTGGTTCTTAGCAAAGCATCAAATGATTATCTGCTGATTCTCTTCCTGTATTCGATATTAAGTATAAGGGGGAACTTTCCCCGGGGGAGAAGCTATTTAAACTCTATTTTATTCTTGCAAATGATCCTTCCCAGCTCCAGACAGTGACAGGCAAGCTTGCCTCAGAAAAGCAGTAAGCTGATCAGGAAAGAAGCAGGCGGCTCTATGCTGGCTTTGATTTTCTGTTTTCACACTACAGGATGGTGCAAAACTCCTGGCCTTTCCTAAGATGACAGGCAGAAATTTGTCCCCAGCCTGGATTTCACAATGCAGAATCGAGTGCATAATGGGTCTCAAATCAGCCATGAAAATGGCACAGAGGCCACCTTTTAAGCCAAGGTCTGTCCTACAGATTTTAAACGTTCCTTAGAAATTCACCAAAATGGAATAAGGCAATGATGGTGTAAAAGAAAAACAGCAGTAGAGCCTGTACTTATTTGGCAGAAATGAATTCTTTTTGCTTTCACTGTCATCATGTCAAACGCTGTTAATGTGATTTGGGGGAGTGAAGGATCCTGGAGTCAACACCCACAGCTTTTAGAAAATAGCCTTGAAGGGGAGACCGGGTCTCGTTTTTGTTATGGAGCCTGGTCTTGTTTGCAAAGGACTCTTTAGCTAGTTCTTTCAATACAGGCCCGAACTGCTAATGCTCTGAGATTAAATCATTAATTCAAAATAGATTTAATCTTTGAATAACAAGGTAAGGCAAACAGAAAGTGTATTATTTATGTACTTTTCGATTAAATGTTCATGTAGACTGTCATCAGAAAAATAATCTTTCCTATAGAGATACACTCTATTTCTCCAGCTAAATTTCATATAGTATTTCTTAAAAATACAACTGTACACATTCTGATCCGATTTCCATCTTACATACAGAATCAGAAAGGCTTTCATTTTACTTCTTGCCTTGCAAGCTGCAGAACTAACGGGTCTTCTCTTTTAAAGGCAGTACCATGTCTTGAGGTTCATTAATGATTCTTCTGGTAATTTGGTCTATTGTGCCATCTCAGAATGTCAGTGCAAAGCCGTGTGATAAGCTTATCTGGGCTGCCTAAACTGAAATGAGAACTGTAACAAAGACTTGTGGTGGAGCTGAATTAGCACTATTGCACTGGGTTAGCCAAATTTATCTAATGAAGGATGTTATCTTAGCACTGGTATCAGTTGGAGGTGACACTGTGAATATAGTTGACTTCTATCAGATCATTGCAAGAGGAATTGGACAGGTGTTCCCAGTGGTTTAAAAATTTAAGTGGAAATACTATTTTTTCTACCTATAGTTTCTCTCTCCAAGCTTTCCAAGCTTTATTATCTACATGGTTCAGGGATCTTAGAAAAGCAGGAAGGAACCTTAGCCTAGAATTAATTTGCCTATCAATAGCCTTACAACTTAGTTAACAGTCTTTTTGACAATATATGTTAATGTTTATGATATTTCAACCCTGAGCTTCACCTTTGAATTGGCCTTAGTGAAGATGTTGGGTAGCCATTGCTATTTCCACTTAATTCATCCCTAGAGAAAACTAGGCTGTTACATCTAGCTCAATAACCTTGGAAAGAAAAGAAGTCCCCTCCAAGGTACCCTAAAATCCTGCCCTCTGCTGAAACATCAGTGATTTCTGAGATTGTGCCCCCAATATCTAGATAGTTAAAATGAGGTCTGTTCTCAACTCATCAATGTGTCTCACACACACAATAGTCCACACACACACTTCTAAGACAAGGTGTGTTTGCTCTTGGATGTGCACTCACATGGCTGAAGTGTTTTTGTCTGCAGCTCAGAGAAAGCCTGGCCATGGCAACTTTTCAAAGCCACTTCCCCAGTCTGTGTAGAGCAAGGGTAAACAAATATTCGTTAGAATGGCTTGTAGTTTAGTTTTGTGCTCTCACTTGTGCAGAACAGGATATGGGCTCCATTCATTTAATGCCTATTGCAAATCTTGCTGATAGGTGAGGAATGTTACTTCCCTCCCTAGTCATTCTAATATCTTGGGAGGAGATACATAATACTGCAGGAATCTCAAGAAGATTTGGCTCCATAATTCACTTCAACTATTATTTTTAAGGGACTCTGAGTTGTTGCTGCTTGCATTCTTTATTTTTTGGCAGTGGTTGGTATTGAGTTACTTCTTTCCTGAACCAAAGTCACGAGATATGGTGCCTGCCCTACTATGAATGTGAAGGGAAAGATGGTGATGGTGATCAAAGGGGTTATTTGCTGAGAGTTGTGTGTTTTGACTACGCTTACAATGTAGGATAGTGGTTGGGGCAACAATTCAAGGATGAAAATTTTCCCATTTATTATCATTTAAGGGTAAAATAGTGGTTTTTTCTCTCTTTCTTGTTTTTTTTTTTTTTTTTTTTTTTTTTTCTGTACTGCCTAAAGTGAGTGAAATAAATTCAGGGCTTCTTAGCATATCTATTTGTGAGGCTGCCTGGAAAGTACTTTTCTTGTCCATGCAAAACTAATTAAAGGTGTTTTGTGTTTTGATTCCATATTAAGGCTCTTAGCACAATATTAAAAAGATACATTTTGGGGGGCCATGGTTCCATTCTAAGTAACATTTTTTTTTTACATTAACAAGCATAACTGTAGGGGATTTTTGAATTTAATTGAAATGTTTATGATATTTACTACTAAAAATAATCTGCAAATACATGTATTCTGACACAAAATCAGAAAAATGGTGAAATGAGATTTGAACTCAAGTCCATTCAACAACACATGTATTTAGTGCTCTAGCAACCTTTTCTTTTTACTTTGTATAGAGGTGGGTGTTTTAACATAATTGAACAAGAGAATTTAGCTTATTTGGTTGCATATTCTGATGCTATTTTCAATATGATTCCTGATAGAAACATACTTTTAATTCCATTGTAATGCCTTTTCAGTCCAAAATCATTATTTAAATTCTAGATTATTTGTTTATGCTATTGTAATGAAATTTATAAATAGTAATAGCTGTTATTGCTATCTAAAATGGGTATAAATATAACATTTTATAAATATAAAATATAACCTTTTATAATATTTGGAAAATTCTTTGCCTTGGCCAAAAAAGAACACAAAGTATCTTGAAGGTAGAGTTATTCATTTTATAGTTAGCTGAGAAGTTTTAAAGGGAATGCTTCTGAATTCCTTCCCCTAAATGATGAAGTTACTTTAGAAAATCTAAGCATGTGAGATTCTAGTATATGTTCCATCACTTATGTAATTTCTTTTTTTATATATATAAAGCTTTTATTTAAAGAATATAAATTTCCAAGGTACAGCTTATGGATTACAATGGCTTCCACCCCCCATAACTTCCCTCCCACCCGCAACCCTCCCCTTTCCCTCTCCCTCTCCCCTTCCATTCACATCAAGATTCATTTTCAATTCTCTTTATACACAGAAGATCAGTTTAGTACATATTACGTAAAGATTTCAACAGTTTGCCCTCACATAGAGACACAAGTGAAAATACTGTTGGAGTACTAGTTATAGTATTAATTCACAATGTACAGCACATTAAGGACAGAGATCCTACATGATTTTTTTTTAAAAAATTGATTAATTATCTATGCAATTTCCAATTTAACACCAAGATTTTTTAATCATTTTCAATTAACTTTATATACAGAAGATCGATTCAGTATATACTATGTAAAGATTTCATCAGTTTGCACCCACACAGAAACACAAAGTGTAAAAATACTGTTTCAGTACTAGTTATAGCATTAGTTCACATTGGATACACATTAAGGACATGTAATTTGTCCTTTTCCTCAGGGCTCTGTGTCAGGAAGAGACTCTTTAGATGTAGAAGTCTTCATCCTCTTCCAGGGATCAGTTGTAAATCTCTAAAAGGAATATGTAGTCTTTTTTTTAAGTATCAAAATAAGCCATCCTAGAACATTGGAAAAATTCTTTCTATTGCCTTTGACACCTGCTCTATCTCCATTTCAAGTAAACATGTTACAGAAGGTCACCAGGCCTCAATTTCTGTGTCCCTGAATGTTGGTTACTTGGTTACTTGGAACATGTGTTCTCATAGGAAGAGTGATCAAAATGATGATTAAAGTATTGCAATTGTCCACCAAATACCATTAGCCCAATATCTAGCGGAGATACTAAAAATTTTCATGAGCTATGAAAAGAGCCATTTGGCTACCACAGTTATTATCCAGAACAGAATTATGGCATTGTGTTTTTAATTTCAAATATTGCTGCTTGAGTTTGTGCTTAGATTTCTGTCATTATTTATCTGTTACCTTTTTCTTTAATTCTTATTAATACAGAGAAGAGATGTCATGCATTTCATAGTTGCATGTCTAAGAGCATAACCATAATATGCCCCCCAATCTCCCTCCTTCTTTCCTATTTTTTTCTTTAATTTTTTGCAAAAGCATAATTTCAATCAACTCTATAATCACAGGCTTAATGCACCACTAACCATAATATTCAATGAACTTGTAACAAAGATATTTTAATTAGAGGACAATGAGACCCTGAAGAGAAACTGAAGGCATTTTAAAGCAGATTTTCAGAAGTTTTTGAAACTATTGACACTGGATTTTTCATTTTTGTTAAATTTTGCCTCCATACTGTGGCTTACTTGTTTATCAATTTTATTATATGAGCTACCCTGAAATTGTGAGTAAGTCATTACACAAACTCAGAGATGAAATTAAAAGAGGGGGAGATAATTTACTGAGATAACTGAGTAGAAGTTGGAAGGGAGATTAAGGGTAGGGATTAAAATGGATTTGTGTTAGTATATCTGAAGAAATTCATGAGAAGTTAGCTGAACAAGGAAGGGGTCATAGAGAAAAGGAAATTGGGGAGCATGGTAAAAGCAAGATCACCCAGACAGTAAGCAGGGTGTAGGGGAGAGACATTGAGTCTAATTTATTTGTGCAGTGACTAACAAATGGACGGGCACTGAACGGCTTGCCTACTGATGGGAGAGCTATTGGGGAATGGCATTTAGCCTTGGAGAGGGATATGTCTCCATTCTTGGGACTTGTATCCCAGTTCAGCACATCTGCAGGGTTTATAGAAAGATATTGAAATACATTTGACGATATTATTTCCTAGTTTGAAAAATATGTGTGTCTTCCCATTTTTCTCTCAAAATCCACAGCCTAGATGCTCTGGCCTTCTGTGCCTCCTCCAGCTCATGATGCCCCTCTTATACTGAAAGCTACACTGCCTGGCTTGTAGTGTGTAGAAAAATTTGTCCTGCCTCAGAGCCTTTGCTTTGCCTAAAACACCCCCCCCCCCAGCTCATGGTATCAGATTGTCTTGTAGTCCTAGAAAAATTGCTACCTCCTCAGGAGTCTATTTTCCTTGACCTACCAGGCTCTCAAATACATACCCTGGGCCACTAAATCTGTCTCAGTCCCTCTCCCTCCTCAAATGTGTACTTATGGTTTAATGTATGTGAGCTGAATCTCTCCCTTAGTGGTAAGTTCCACAAGGCCTTGAATCTGGTATACCATATTTACCCGTGCATTCTTAGTCTTTGCCACAAGTAGACAATTAGCATGTTTATTTATTGAATATATGAACAAAACTAGTTACAAATGGTTCAGATGACTATATACTGTCCACTGTTAGGTATTGGGGGGATTAAGGAGGGATAAAGAAAAATAAATTACTAATTTACACTCCAACTGAATAAACAAGATCTGAAAAATTAGAAAATAAGACAGTGTACTGCGAGGTGCTAAATTGTGAGAGATAACATATTTGAGAAGGAAAATAAAATAAATTGTTCATTTCAAATTATATACTTAAACTTGAAGTATTTGGGTAATTAACTCCAAGGAAATGTTGTCATATTGGAAAGAGACATGAGGAGCATAACTATTCAAATAAATGCCCAGAAATGCCCAGAAATTCTCAGAGTCAGTTTTGTCAATCTCCTGTATGCTTTTGTCTTTTCTCTCTTCCTTTGCCCTTCCTTGTACTTCTGTCTTTCCCTTTTCCACATTTTGTATTTGTCTATCCCAACTTTCCCTTTTGGGGTTCTTTTTCCTTTTCTCTGGTTTATGACCAAATCTAAAAACCAGAGAGTATGACTTGGAATCTGGGAAAGTATGTTTAAATAAATAAGGAATGTTAACAAGTACAATGTTGAAAGATGTATTTGTCTGCACAGTGACAGTGACATGCGAGATTGTTCTTATACCAGGGTATTCCTGATTGAAAAATCAGTTATTCTTAGGAGTTCAATGTTCTTGTTTCATTTGTGCAGTCAGGGGTTGTTGGTAGAAGCACATAGACTCAGAAGTTAGATTTGGGTTTGAATGGAAATGCTATGACTGCTTGAGAAAGTTACTTTACATTCTTCGGCTCCATTTTCTTGCAAACAAGAATGAGATAATTGATCTGCCATCCCTCGAGAACTTCCAGTGCTAAGAGTATCTCACCTTTGCTGAATGATTTTGAGTCCCACATCTACTTCCTCTGAGGTTTGAATTTTAATGATTGATTCTTCTTCCTTTCACCTCAGAATTTGTCCCTGACATACAAATAACGCAAACACATCACTTTTTTACTTTTATTCCTTTAATCTTCCTCTATTGTTATTTTTGCATGTATGCACAAGTTAGTTTTGCATCTTCACTGGATTGGAAAACAAAAAAATACATTTTTGCAACCCTCCTATATGGCATGCAGTATTCAATAAAAATTATATATTGAATGCATACTGGATACCAGGTACTCTTCTAGGTGCTGAAGTTTGGCAGTGAGTAAAACAGGTAATGCAAAGTGATTTTAAAAAGTAATAAAATATTGAGTAGATTTCACGGGGATGAGTACTTTGAAGAATACAATGGAGTGTTGAAGTTGTTGTCAGGAGTGGTGATGGAAGACTTCCATGAGGAGACATTTGGGCAAAGACCCTAGGGATGGCAGGAATTGAGAGCAGACATATAATTATTTGAGGATCAGTTCACGAGGCAGGGGAAAGAATAGCCTCACATGCTTGGAATGGAGGTTTGTAAGATGTGACTAGAAGTGAGTTGGGTATGTGGGCCATGAGTCTGGGTGGGCTAACAGAGGAGTGATCAGGAAGGAGTCTCAAAGGGGTAACATGCAAATAGGCACCCATGAGTCCTTTGCATTGGTAGGAAAGCCAGTCTCTCCTTGCAGAAGTCGCTTTTTGTGCCTGGATGATCCATGTGTCAAACTGTGAGGAGGCATGCATAAGCCTGGGGTCCTTGTACTGGTTCTGTGTGTTATAATGGTGCCTCTCAAACTCCTTCACTCCACATAGCTAAGTAATGGATGAATACCATGTTTTTTCCTTAGCTTGTGAGTCCAAACCCAAAGTTCAAACTGAGAGCTCAGCTATAACTCTTAAGTTTCAACATTTCTGTCAAGATATTATCCCCATGATAGGAGCCACTTCAGAATCAGAATTGCAAATCAACTCACAGATTTTTCGGCCATGTGCCAAAGATCTTTATTTTTATTTTTGGTTCATGCCAACTGCAATTATGTATCAGTGATATTATTTTTAGGATTTTTAAGAGGCTGTTCAGAGTTACTCATGTTACTCATGTGACCTTTAACAAACAGGACAAGGAAGAAACTACTGTGATCACTAAAGACATTGTCATAAGATCATATGACATTTGCGCATGCCTCAATGTTTAAGAAAATTCTTTATTCATTCAACAGATAAATGTGGAACCTTCCCTTAGTCTTGGGTGCTGTACTAGGCACCGTGGAAATGATGGCCAAGAAGGCAGTGATATCCATCTGTAGAAGAGTCTAGTGTATGCTATCACATACTCATGCATATGTTTTATTCTTGCAACATCTCAATGTGATAGAAAGAATAAGTATTTCTACCCTTGTTTTAAACAGAAGGGAACTAGGGCTCACTGAATCGAGTGGGCTCAAGGCGATCACCTTACTATGTAGCAGAAACAGCATTAATTGGCCAGGCTCAACTCCTAGTCATGTGCTCTTGATTTGCATAACGATGTAACTGGAAAGTCCTGCTCATATCTAAAATTGTTTGGCCTGATCCCTTGCTAACAAACAGCAGATCATGTACATTTGGTATGGTGTTCCAAAATCCGTCTTCAGAGCTAAGCAACCTAATTTTGCTGTTAGGTCATGATCTTTCCGTCTAGCCTTGCACTTGGAGAAGGTCAACTAATACAGTAATAGTGTTTTACTTTACTGGGCTCCTTTCAGTTACCCTAATTGTTTCTTAAGATTTTATAATCAGATGGGTCATGATATGATGTTACTAGTGCAATGAACTCTAAACTTTCACAGCTTACATTCTACAAAGCATTTATCAAAAAGTCTGGCTCCCACCATGAACAAAAGCCCCCTTTTTTCCCTGAGAAGGACAGCTCAGTGTTCACTGATATTCTGTGAAAGACATGACCATTATCATGAAAACATGATAGTGTGTGCCATCATTTGAAGATTACCAAAGCGATTCAGCCTCATTTTACAGTCAAGGAAACCAAAGGCAAATGAAACAACTTAACCAAGGATTTATATTCTCACTATAAGAGAACAAGTCAAAGTTTATTCTGGTAATGATTCTAAAAATGTGAATACACAAAGACTTGGAACTCATGGTATCTTTCACGTTCAAAGGTGTTGAGGCTGGTTGGGTGACAGCCAAAAGACACACAAGTGAATGTGTCCCCAGGGTCCTTGTTCTACTGAGTACACATACAATGGGGCCATTTATAGCTCTCTCCTCTGCTTCCATGGCTCATCCATCCGCTCTTGGTGAGTCAGTACAGTGCTGTGGGAAAGATCAGAACTCGAAGCAGGCATGTACTCTCACTAGCTGTGTGACCTTGAGTGATTCTGGAACTTAGTCTCGGCTTCACCATTTGCAAGGAAGGAATAATGCTAGATCCTTACCTCTTAGAGATACTGAGAAAATCAGAAGAGATAATAGACAAGAAAAATCTGAAATATTTTGGTGAATGCCAGTTATTTACTCAGCTTGGTTGTTATTGTAGGTTGGATTTCTTAGCATTTAGAGCCTGGAAGTTTCTGCTTGCTATTTTACTTACTATGTGGATTATTGCTTCATTTCTGCAGATAGGTCCTAAAGCTTTCTCTCTTCTCTCCACTGTACTGTTCATCTGCCAGCACATCTTATCATCCTTTACTCCCAATGGCCATGTTATATACTATCCCTTTCCTGTTCATGGATGCCATTACTTGTCAATCACATCCGTCTTTTTCTCTGGCAAGCATCCATCTCAATATATATTTCCAGGCATCTGCAAACTAATGGAGTTGGCACATAAGATGGCGCCACTTTGCTTTCTCTACCATGGGACGTTTCCCAAAGTTGAAATAAACCAAATAAAACTAGAATTGAGCTGTGCGTCAGCCTTTATAAATGCCCTTAGTGGACCCTGAAAATGACATGTGAAAAATTTTTCACATCATTAGGTCTGGTGACAATGGTAGGAAATGATCACCGAGCCTTATAGAAGGTAGGCTCCTACTCCCATGATATTGAATTTACCTCTCAAGTTTCTCCCAGCCTCCTTGTGTTCCTAATTGGAAGAACTGTGTCTACTAGGTGGCCAAGGTAGAGTCAATGTTTGAATTCATTCTTGATTTATCTTTCCCTCCTGTCTCACATGAGTCGATTCTTAAGAGCTATAGAATATCCTTCCTAAATAGCTCGTGACCCTGTTCTCTCTCTTTCCTACCATATTAGCAAATCTACTCAGAACTCGCTGCATCCATCTCCAACATATCCTCCTCACAGCTACCAGGAAATCAACCTCCTCACATGCCTTTAATTGTTCTCTAGGCTTCTAAGATGAAGTCCAGTGTCTAAGTGTACTGTGCAAGTCTTTCACCCACAGAATGTCTTGAACCCTCCTCTCTCACTACCAGGTTCCTTGCCATTCTCTTTCCCTTGCATTTGTTATTTCTTCCCTTAGCTGTATGTGATCATTCAAGGTCAGACAAATGTGCTGTCTTCAATGAAGCCTTCTCATATCCAGCAGGTTGAGAGTTAAGAGCTCCTTTCCTTGTGTTCGTGTAGCTCCCAATCCTTACCCTACAAGGACATATAGCACAAAGTCAGAGAACACTAGCTTTGGAGTCAGACTAAGCTAAGTTGAAGCTCATGTGTGTGACCTTGGGAAGCTAATGAACCTGTTTCCTCAATCGGGAAAATGAAACTGATGTTAATGGTCTCTTTCTCTGGGTAATTTAACATGTAAGGTTGTAAGAATTAAATCAAGTAGTGCACTTGTAGCATGCAAGGTTCTTTACGAAGGCAGAATTGATCAGTGAAAGGCATCTTTATATCTGACTTCAGCTATTTATGTATCTATTTATCTATTGAAAACTATTTCTGTTTTAGGAATCAGCTCATTTGACTGAGAGGACTTGGTATAGCAAGTCAAAAATCTGTGGAGTAGACTGACAGGCTGGCAGCTCAGGCAGTGGCTGGGACTGCTGTCTTGAGGCCAAATGTTAAGCGCCTAATAAATCTTATCTTCAGTGTTCCATTAGGCACATCACATGTGCATATACACTTTCTTGCTCACCCAAGGATCAAGGACTGTGACATAGCAGGGACTGACTATATCTTGCCCAGCTTGCAATTTCCTAAATGTAGCATGTGTATGTGTTCAAGAAATGCCTAGTGAATGAATGAATCCAATGTAGAGATCACAGACTTGGAGGGGAATAGTCAAATCCCATAGCATATGATCATCAGGAGAATTAGGAGAGTAATGTATGCAAAACATCTAGAAGAGTATTTGATCTACAGTAAAGGCTTATTAAGTGTTGCTGTGATGGGCACATCAAAGGATCCTGTGTGGTTCCTAGAAGCTAGGCAGTGCCCATCCCTGTGCTCTCTCTGCTTTCCCCATTACACCCATCTGCTGCATAGCATTGCTCTGGCTGAGAGCCACACTCTGGTTCCAGAAGCATGAAGTATCTCACACATGTCTGCCTGACTGTCTTAATTGTTTTCTCCTGATTTTGAGAGGCCCTGTTTCCTTGTAGAAAGTTCTGAAAATAGAAAATTACAAAGAAAAAAATTGAAATGATCAATAACCTCATCATTATGAGTAATCGAGCACTGCTACAATTTATTGAATGTAGAACATGTGCTTCAGATGCACAATCTGAAATTCCTTACCTCTTGATGATCTCATCAATAAAATGATTAAAATAGCACCTGCCACACAAGATAGCTGGGAAAATGAAGTGAGATAAAGTATAGTTTACACTTAGCATGGTAAGTAGCATAGGAGGCTACTTTAGAACATTAATTGAAATGGACTTAAAGGTATGAGTTTATTTTAGTGCAACAGAAAATTTTAGAATCTGCAGAAAATACATATTATCAAAAAGCCATGCATGGATTCCAAAAGTTTTTGCATCAAAATAGATTTATACTTTTTGAAGTCTCCTCATGTTAAGTAATCAATAAATGAAAGCTCTTAATAGCATTACAGTCAAAATATATATTTGTCTCTAAAGTGTTTTCAATATATACACATTTATCTATATATGTGTATGTATGTACACATATATGTGTATATAAAGGTGCATATGACTTTCTCACTTTATATTCAGCTATAAGCAGTATCCTAGGAACTGTCTGTATTTGCTAAAGGCATGGGCTCTGGAGACAAATCACCAGATTCAAATTCTGATCTCTGTGGTGAGCCTTTGGCACAGCAGTGAAATCGCCACACAGGATGCTCAAATCCCATGTCCAGGTATCTGGTTCAAGTTATGACTCCTATGCTTCTGACCCAGCTTTCTGTTAATAAGAATCCTGGGTGGCAGCAGATGATGGCTTAAAAACTCCCTATCATCCACGTGGAAGACCCAAATTGAGTTCTGGGCTCCCAGCTTTGTCCTGAATCAACCTTGACTGTTATAGGACTTGAGGAGTGAACCAGTGGATGAAACGGCTCTCTCCATCTGTGTCTTTCTCTGTGATAAAATGAAAGTAAGTAAATAATTCTTAAAACCTGATTTCTTGCCAACCATGTGAACCTGTTCAAGTTATCTGATCTTGCTATGCCTCAGTATCTTTTGTACAAAATGATCCCTACCTGAAAAGGTTCTTAGAGGATTAAATGAGTTCAACATATTAGCTATTTTACTACAATTTATTATGGTATGTATTCCATATGTAATAACATATCAAGAACAGTACTTGGTACAGAATAAATGCTTAATGAAGAAGTATATGATAAATATTTGAGGAGATAGTAGATAGTCACACTTACTGTTAATTGAATGTTATACAATGTATACATGTATCAAAGCAAAGTGGATAGATACAGGTCAGGCAGAGATTTTTGCAAGGCAAATGGAGCTGGAATTTCTGATGAGGTAACAGAAAACCACCAAAGGATTTTTTTTTAAGATTTATTTAATTGAAAGTCAGAGTCACACAGCAAGAGAAGGAGAGGCAGAGAAAGAGAGATCTTCCATCAGCTGGTTCACTCCCCAAATGGCCACAACGGCTGGAGCTGTGCTGATCCTAAGCCAGGAGTGGGAGCTTCTTCCAGGTCTCCCACATGGGGGCAGGGGCCCAAAGACTTGGGCCATCATCCTCTGCTTTCCCAGGCCACAGCAAAGAGCTGGATGGGAAGTGGAGCAGCTGGGAATTGAACCAGCGCACATATGGAATGCCAGCACCACAGGCAGCAGCTTTACCTGCTACACCACAGCGCCAGCCCACCAAAGGGTTTTAAGGAGAAGGTTCTGATCTTTTTTGTGTGTTTTAAAGAATTACTTTGAATATTAGATGGACTTTAGTAGCTGCTGAGGGCAGTGTGGCTTTTTTCTTTTTTAGGGATGGATTGTGATGGCCCTTCTCCAAGCCTCTCAGTGACCCTCACATTGTTAAGGGCTAAGGGCCCAAAGTGAAAACACTGAAGTTCAGCTGTTGAGTTAGCTCAATAACCCAGGTGATTCTTCCATTAGGCTTTTTCAGAGGCGTATTGACAGGTGAAAAAAAAATAGATACTACAGATGCAAGGGTATCATGTCCTTTGTTAAGTATTTGTTTTTAAATGACTTTGAAGCACTTTAATTCTTTGATAGTCATTTCGATAGAAAACTGGTTAGTTGATGAGGCTGGCTTTCACCACTGCAGCTCTTTCTGTCCAGGCCAGATGAGAGGGACAGATGTGCTTGAAAGGTCTTGCTGTGGACGCGAGCCCATCTCTTTCTCCTTGCCTCTCTCTCTTTCTCTCTCTCTCTTTCATTCTTTCTTTCTTCTTTCCTTCCCCTTACTTCCTTTCCTTTCTTTTTCTTCCTCTCTCTTTCATCTTCCTTCCTTCCTTGCTTGCTTTCTTCTTTAATTTCTCAAATATATCACAAATTCACAAGCTTGTCTACAAGCATTCATTGATCCTGCAAACACTGTGCTAGCTACTAGAGGACAGGGGGAGCAAACATCATGAAGTGGGCCTATGGAACTTACAGTGCAGTGGCAAAGACATTAAATTAATAGAGATCTCTAAACAAGTAAGGAAAGTTCCATGAAGAAAGTGTTAAATGGGATTCTCCAAGAGCCTTTTATTTATTTTTTTTAAAGATTTTGTTTATTTATTTGAGAGGCAGAGTTACAGACAGTGAGAGGGAGAAACAGAGAGAAAGATCTTCCATCTGCTGGTTTACTCTACAAATGGCTGCAATGGCCGGAGCTGAGCCAATCCAAAGCCAGGAGCCACAAGCTTCTTCCAGGTCTCCCATGTAGGTGCGGGGGCCCAAGGACTTGGGCCATCTTCTGCTGCTTTCCCAGTCCATAGTAGAGAGCCGGATTGGAAGCAGAGCAGCCGGGAATAGAACAGGCAAACATATGGGATGCCCGCATTGCAGGAGGAGGATTAGCATATTGTGCCATGGTGTCAGCCCCAAAGAGCCTTTTAAATATAGGTCCTAATACCTAGAAGGTGGAAATGAGTCCATGTTTTTGCAGGCATTATACGACCCTGTGAATTGTATATCTAAGCCTATTTCTATGATCTTTGCATTCAATGATCATAGTTGTTTTACTGTTATGTTGTCTTGCTGCTGCTATTGTTAATATTACATGCACCTAGGCCTGTACATATCCTTGAATAAGGGAACTTTCCCAGGACTTGCTATGCTGTTCTCCAAAAATGTGTATTCACTGTGCTCTTGACTATTTGCCAACTTCTCTGCATCTGTGCTTCCTGTTTCTGACCTGGTATCTGAGCAGATTTGTGGCTAGCCACACAACTTTTGCTTTCCTTCTATGCCTTAGTTCTCCCAGACTTCTGAAATGGTTCCTTATTGCTCTGTCTCTTGAATGAGAGTCGTCCAAATCTCAACATGACACTGTCCTATCGCTGTGCTGTTTGAGAAAGATGCAGAAACATTGGGGGACATTTTCTGGCAAAAAAAGGAAAGTTTGGATTTAAAAACTAGGGGAAACTGGATGAGGTTCATTAACTGTGACAAATACATCATACTTAGTGAGATCTAATAATAGGGAATGTTAGGTGTAGGATCTAGGAGAATTCTTTGTACTATTTCACAATTTCTATTTTACATATTCAAAACTATTCTAGAACTTATTGTTTCCTTGAAAAAAATAAAACCAGATCACGTGCCTGTCTGCTTTGGCCCATATTGAGGAGCCCATGTGGCTCCACTCTGCACAATAATCGCCTGCTCAGGTTGATTATTGCAAAATTATTTTCCCTATTATTTCTGATATGATCTTTCTTTTTTTTTTTCTAGAACCTAGGCCATAAATCTAAGCCTCAGGCTTTGCAATTCCTTATGCCAAGGCCTGTGAAACTGTGCCGGTTACATGTTTTTGTATTGTCAGTGCACATGCCCTCCCGACACCCAGGCATGGTGAAGCCTTGGTTTCCCCAGCCGACCGGTGAGAGGAGGTCTTTAGAGCCAACACCGCTGAGATACCGCCTCTGCCAAAGTCTCTCATCACTGACTTCAATTCTTCTCCCCTTCTCTAATTAGGCCTCAATAAAAGACAGCTGCCCTGTACCTTAACCACAGATGGCTGTGCCAGAGCAGCCCTAGATCTCTGCATATAGGGTCATATGAAAGACTGGGACTTGCATTGTCCCTGAAATGCACCTAGCCAGCAGTTACAACTTATGTTCAAGCAATACTCAGTTTTATTCCTGGAAAAATAGCTGCTAGTTCTTGAGCTCTGGCTATATTACAAAAACTAATCTTACGTTATTGATAAGCATTCATTCCCATTGATGCTTACAGTCCTATGAGGTTGCTACTATGCAAATGATCCTGTTAACACAGATGAGAAAGCTGAGACTCGGAGAGTTTATGATTTGTCTAGATATTCAGAACCCAAATGCCAAGCTTGCTGATTCTCAAATTTAGGTTGTGAGCCTCTAGGTAATAGCATGTCTCAGTTTTGATATTTAAGAAATTATGTTTACCCTCTTCCCACATAAGGGCAAACTAGTTTAATAGCGGCATCACTATTTTGCTGATGGTTAATAGTAAGTATATTATTGTAGCGGAGTTTTCCCTTATCCCTATTGGACCAGTGAGAAAACTGAGGCTGGGAGTGATTGTGACTCACCATATCCATAGTACATTTTAAAGGAGTCATTTCTTGTGCTTAGAATACTATGCAACATCTATAATACCACCTAAAAAATTCTGGCTAATCAAAAAATAAGTAAATTATTGTGACAGCAAAGCTATTACCCAAGATATCCTTGTTCTGATTGTTTTCGTTCTGATTGGTTTTCAGTTTGTCACAGTTTATAGTTTTCTGGCATTGTATGGCAATGCACAGTTTCATAGAATATTCTGGATATGTTAGGGAGTTTGCAATGTCTTTTTCAGCACTTAAATATAATTCTCCTATGCTAGCATGGAAAATCTGTTTTCCCCTTTTGCTTAACAATCTATTGGACATATCTCCTACTTTCAATGACAGTGGCATCTTTTTGATAACATTTCAGGGGCAATTAAACCATCAGTTAACTGTTTTTAATATGAGAAACAGCCATTCTGACTGTGTAGCGTGTAAAGGGTTACAGTTCCCAACTTCATATTAATAGCCTCATTGTGGTTAAGACTTAACACTGCTTTGATTTTTAATATTCCTAACAGATGTTCAGTTCTCAAAAATTATAATAAAATACACATTTTAGAGATCTGTAAAAATATGCAGCTCCTCTTCAAGTTTATTTATAGACCCAAAGTAGAGCACTTAGGCGCTTTACCCTGCAGTCACTACAGATGCAGCCCTTGGGTGCTCCCTGTGCTCTGTGTCTCTTGTTTTCTTTATGAGTTCTTCAGTCAGCAGATAAAACAGCAGTGAAGATGAACCCCATTTGTAAGGTACATGCTCTCAGACTGGGCAGAAGTCCCAAACTAGCTTCTCTGAGAATGAAACTGACTCATAGCAGAGTAGATTACAGGCACCCAAGGTTGGTGGTAATAATCCTCATTATTATTGTTCTGTTTTAATGCATAAGAGGTGGATCTCCTATCTCTCACTGTGACCCTGTGAGGGTTATTTGTAATCTCCTTAATAAATGAGGAACCTGGGGCTCCAGGTCACACAGCAGCTAAAGAATGGCAGAGCAAGATGGGGTCACTTAATGTAGCTTTTTAATAAAAATAAACATATTTTAAGTCCTTTATTAAAATTTATAAAAAAAAAATTATTCACTTGAAAGGCAGAGTTGCAGACAGAGAGAGGGAAAGACAGAGAGAAAAGTCTTCCATCCACTACACTCCCCAAATGGCTGCAATGGCCGGAGCTGGACCATTCTGAAGTCAGGATCCAGGAGCTTCATCAGAGTTTCCCATGCGGGTCCATCTTCCACTGCTTACCCAGGCCATAGCAGAGAGATGGATCAGAAGTGGAGCAGACAGGACTTGAACTGGCATCCGTATGGGATGCCAGCACTGCAGGCAGCAGCTTAACCCACTGTATCACAGCACCGCCCCTGAATACTGTTTAAATGGTCCCTGAACCGCTGTCTTTGCCAGCATCCATCCTCACGGCCTGCTCAAGGAAGCTGAGTTGGTGAGGCTGTCACCCATCGTCGTAAGTGAAAACTTCATCTGGGATCTTTTCATCACCACTTGTCACCTCCTCTGAGCTCTTGAACTTGTCTGTTTCGCTGGCTGGCTGTTTGAAAGAGCCTTTACAGGCTTCAGGAAATTCATTTCAGAGCACATTTTCCAAGTCTGTGCTGCCTTTGGTTCCTCCACTTCCCCCTCTACCCTACATCATGTGCTGATTTGCACAGTTACACTGCTCTCCTCTTCCTCTATCTCTTTCCCTTGTT
The DNA here is from genome assembly GCA_949820135.1 of Sylvilagus floridanus. Classification (NCBI taxonomy): domain Eukaryota; kingdom Metazoa; phylum Chordata; class Mammalia; order Lagomorpha; family Leporidae; genus Sylvilagus; species Sylvilagus floridanus. The sequence goes on from OX463225.1 coordinate 57,223,392, forward strand.
CTTCTCCTGCTTGTTGATCTGGTTTGCCCGGTGCTGCTGTCTCCTCGGTTCCTGTGCTGTGCTCTCTGCCCTCTGTGCTTTCCTCACCCAAGCCGGTTTATGTAAGAGCACAAAGTCATCAACAAGACAGCAGCCTTTGGAGCTGGGCTGCTTCGTTTAAATTCCGACCCACTTCACTTACTGTGCTATGTTATGTAATTTACTTCTCTTTTCTGTGCCTCTGTTTTATTTTAAAATCAGTATGATAACACTGATATGTATCTCATAGAGTCATTGTGAAGAATAAATTAGTTAACATATGTAAAGTGTTTAACTTGGTGCCTGGCACATAATAATTGCTCAATTAATCAATTTCTGTCTTCACTTTATACATTTATATGACTATAGCTAATTTATATAGAAAATTCTATCATTTTATTGAGAATAAAATTTAGAAAATTAAACAATTTCTCTTTTTAAGGTGTTCCCACTGCTTTGTTTTCAAGTTCCCCTTAGCCACAACAAAGAGAGCTGGCCTACTGCCACTGGGACCTCAGACAGCAATATCCCAGCCAAGTTTGTTTTCTTCTCTTAACTCTTGCAATTCCTGGTTCTCTAATTCCCAGCCACCTATTTTCACAGTGCAGAGGGCCCTTGGAGACAGTTCATGTTTGGGTCTAGGTAGACATAAGCCTGCTAGTTTAGGAGCCAGACTGAAAGCTACAATGGCTGGAGCTGTGCTGATCCAAAGCCAGGAGCGGGAGCTTCTTCCAGGTCTCCCACATGGGGGCAGGGGCCCAAAGACTTGGGCCATCATCCTCTGCTTTCCCTGGCCACAGCAAAGAGCTGGATGGGAAATGGAGCCAGGGTACACTCTCAAAATGACCGCAATGACTGAGCCTGGTACAAGCCCAGGTCAAGAGCCTGGAAATCCATCTGGGTCTCCCACTGCGTGGCAGGGGCCCAAGTACTTGAGCCATTCTCTGCTGCCTTCCCAGGTGCATTAGCAGGGGGTTGGATCAGAAGTGAAGTAGCCAGGACTCAAACAAGCACTCTGAAATGAGATACTAGAGATGCAGGTGACAGCCCAGTCCACTGCACCAGAATGCGAGCCCCTTGACATCTGTGCTCTTAAATGCCTCCTACTCCTTCTCCCTTTACCAATACTACCCCTATACTGGCCTCAGTCTCTTGCTCTGTGAAAAGATGTGGCTCAGCATTGGCATGGTGGTTGCAGCCTTACCTCCCAGCTATGACTTTCTGGTAACTCCAGAGTTGGGGTCTGAGTTTAGAAACCTATTGCTGCCGGCGCCATGGCTCACTAGGCTAATCCTCCGCCTTGTAGCGCTGGCACACCGGGTTCTAGTCCCAGTCAGGGCACAGGATTCTGTCCCGGTTGCCCCTCTTCCAGGCCAGCTCTCTGCTATGGCCCAGGAGTGCAGTGGAGGATGGCCCAAGTGCTTGGGCCCTGCACCCCATGGGAGACCAGGAGAAGCACCTGGCTCCTGCCATCAGATCAGCATGATGCGCCGGCCGCAGCACGCCGGCCTCAGCGTGCTGCCGCGGCAGCCATTGGAGGGTGAACCAATGGCAAAGGAAGATCTTTCTCTCTGTCTCTCTCTCTCTCTCTCACTGTCCACTCTGCCTGTCAAAAAAAAAAAAAAAGAAAGAAAGAAAGAAAGAAAGAAAGAAAGAAAGAAACCTATTGCTGAGTCAGTTTATTTTTTTCCCTCTTTATTATTATTTTTTTAATTTAAAAAGAATTTTTGACAGACATAAAAAGTGTACATATTTGCAGAATACCATGTGATGTGTCACTATGTGTAAACATTGTGAAATGTCTAGTCAGGGTGAATATCTCTTCAAGCATTTAATGTGTCTTTATAGCAAAAAATCCAAGATCATATCTTCCAGCTCTTTCAGTATAGTACAGTAAATTACAGTACAGTAAATTATCTATAATCACCCTACTGTGCAATTGCATCTCAGAACTTCTTACTCCTAGCCAGCTATGTGTACCCACACATATATGGACAGCCTCATTTACTCTCTTTTGCCTGACTCATGCTGCAACTATATGTGACTCTGCCCCTGAACCTTGCATTATTGTCTGCTGCACCAACCAACCATCCTTTGTTCCATTGCCACTGAGCACATCCTTTAAGGAATCTGACAGAGCTCCAAGAATTCTCTTCTAATAGTTGCTTGATATGTGTTGTCTCAACCCACAAATTAATAAAATTTCAGAAAAAAAACTTGCTTCATAAAGTGTAAATGAAGTTGGAGTTAAGTGCCAAGGAGACAATCCAGCAACCCCTAAACTCTACCAAGATCAAGAACTCTTGCTTTATACACATATGATTAACTCCACGTTAAGTAAAGAGTTCAATAATTAGCATGTACCAAGGCTATCTCACTAGTCCAAGTGATCAATTTCAGTTCACAATTGATCACACTGATAGGTCTAAGAGTCAAAGGAATCACACAAACAAGACTAGTGTCTGCGAATACTAACTGATAGAATCAAAAAGGGGAGAGAATGATCCAACATGGGAAGGGAGATACACAGCAGACTCATAGAATGGCAGATGTCCTAAATAGCACTCTGGCCTCAGAATCAGCCCTTAAGGCATTCAGATCTGGCTCAAGAGCCCATGAGAATATTTTAGGCATGGAAAGCCAAGATGCTCTGCAAAAAACAGAAGACCTAAATGAAAGATCTCTGCGAGTGAGATCCCAGTGGAACGAACGGGGCCATCAAAGAAGGAGGTACCTTTCTCTGAAGGGAGGAGAGAACCTCCACTTTGACTATGACCCTGTCAAAATAAGATTGAAGTCGGTGAACCCTAAAGGCTTCCATAGCCTTGGCAACTCATGACTAGAGCCTAGGGAGATTTCTGACGCCATAAACAAGAGTGTCAAATTGTTAAATCAACATCAGGAGTCACTGTGTACTTACGTCTCACGAGGGATCTGTCCTTAATGTATTGTCCAATGTGACGTAATGCTATAACTAGTACTGAAACAGTATTTTTAGGACATCTGCCATTCTATGAGTCTGCTGTGTATCTCGCTTCCCATGTTGGATCATTCTCTCCATTTTTGATTCTATCAGTTAGTATTAGCAGACACTAGTCTTGTTTGTGTGATCCCTTTGACTCTTAGACCTATCAGTGTGATCAATTGTGAACTGAAATTGATCACTTGGACTAGTGAGATGGCCTTGTTACATGCCACCTGGATGGGATTGTATTGGAATTCCCTGGCACATTTCTAACTCCATCATTTGGGGCACGACTGATTGAGCATGTCCCAAATTGTACATCTCCTCCCTCTCTTATTCCCACTCTTATATTTCACAGGGATCACTTTTCAGTTAAAATTTAAACACCTAAGAATAATTGTTTGTAAATTACAGAGTTCAACCAATAGTACTAGAATAAAAAAATTACTAAAATGGATAAAGTATTACATTGTACAACAACAGTCAGCACAAGAGCTCTATCAGTTAGTATTAGCAGACACTAGTCTTGTTTGTGTGATCCCTTTGACTCTTAGACCTATCAGTGTGATCAATTGTGAACTGAAATTGATCACTTGGACTAGTGAGATGGCCTTGGTACATGCCACCTTGATGGGACTGTATTGGAAATCCCTGGCACAATTCTAACTCCATCATTTGGGGCAGTTCTGATTGAGCATGTGCCAAATTGTACATCTCCTCCCTCTCTTATTCCCACTCTTATATTTCACAGGGATCACTTTTCAGTTAAAATTTAAACACCTAAGAATAATTGTTTGTTAATTACAGAGTTCAACCAATAGTACTAGAATAAAAAAATTACTAAAATGGATAAAGTATTACATTCTACAACAACAGTCAGCACAAGAGCTGATCAAGTTACTGTTTCTCATAGTGTCCATTTCACTTCAATAGGTTTCATCTTTGGTGCTCAATTAGTTGTCACCGATCAGGGACAGTATTTTTACACGTTGTGTTTCTGTGTGGGTGCAAACTGATGAAATCTTTACTTAGTATATACTGAATCGATCTTCTGTATATAAAGATAATTGAAAATGATTTAAAAAACTTGGTGTTTAATTGGAAATTGCATAAATAATTAATTTTTTAAAAAATATCATGTAGGATCTCTGTTCTTAATGTGCTGTACATTGTGAATTAATACTATAACTAGTACTCCAACAGTATTTTCACTTTGTGTCTCTATGTGAGGGCAAACTGTTGAAATCTTTACATAATATGTACTAAAGTGATCTTCTGTGTATAAAGAGAATGGAAAATGAATCTTGATGTGAATGGAAGGGGAGAGGAAGAGGGAAAGGGGAGGGTTGTGGGTGGGAGGGAAGTTATGGAGGGGGGAAGCCATTGTAATCCATAAGCTGTACTTTGGAAATTTATATTCTTTAAATAAAAGCTTTATAAAAAATAATTAGCATGAAAGAAAAAAAAACAAATGAACCAAAAAAACTATTCCTCAAGAGTCAGTACAAGGACTGTTCAAAGTCATTGCTTCTCAAAGTGTCAATTTCACTTCTACAGGTTGCCTTTTAGGTGCTATATTAGTTATCACAGGTCAGGAAGAACATATTATATTTGTCCCTTTAGGACTGACTTATTTCACTAAGTATGATATGTATAACGTTCATTGAAAATAAGAGTGAGAACAAGAGAGTGAGTTGGAAGAGGGACAGGCATGGTAGGAAGAATCACCATGTTCCTAAAGTTGTAATTGGGAAATGTATGAAGTTTGTAACTGTAAAGCAGTATAGTTCTGCATAATTCCTACAGACTTACTTCTAAGGGTACAGTTTAAAAACTTGCCATGGGGCCCCAAATCCCCTTAAGCTGGGTGATAAAAACAGTATTTTAAGAGTTATTGTGATCATATGGATAAGATTATGTGCTAAAGTGATCATATAAATAGGACTAAGTGTCTGGTAATAATAATAGCTAGAATTAAAAAGGAGTGAATGTTCCAACATGGGAAGCAGTCCATACATCAGACTCATAGAATGGCAATGGCTCTAAGTAGTACTCTGACTTCAGAATCAGCCCTTAAGCATTCTGGTCTGGCTGAAAAGCCTATGAGAGCATAGGTGTCTTGGCATGGAAAGCCAAGACACTGTGGCAAAAATTGTTCTACATGAAGGACTTCTGAGGGTGAGACTCCAGTAGAAAGATGTGGCTGTCAAAGATGTGCTTTCCTCAGAAGGGAGGAGAGACCCAATTTGCTGTGGCTTTGTTGAAATACTGAAGGAGTTTTTGGATTCAAAAGGTTTCCACAGCCTAGGCAGCTCATGTCAAGAGCATCGGGTGATCGCTGATGTCATACATAAGAGTGTTAATTATTAAATTAACAGGAGTCACTGTGTGATAACTTCCCATGCAGGATCTCTGTCCTCAGAGAGTTGTCTTATTAGAGCCAATGTAAAACTCGTTCTCAAAGAATTACTTCCTTTTAGTGTTTAAGTGGAGGATATTCTTATGTCTCATAAGTTATAGTTATGTCTAAGTGCTTGCAAAAGATGTATCATTCTTGGGTTCTTATTTAAAGTTAATTGTTTATAAAAAAAAAAAGAATGCTAATAAAAAGTGAAATTAACTTTGAGATGCATTGACTTTGAACAGCTCTTGTCTAGACTGTTGAGAACAGGTTTTTGGTTTTTTTCTTTTTCTTTTTCTTTCTCATAAAAAGTGTTGAACTCTTTACCTAGAATAGAGTTAATCTTCTGTGTGTAAAGTTAATTGAAAATAGATCTTAGTAAAAAAAATAAAACTGGGGATAGGAGAGGGGGGAGGAGGAGGTGTGGGAGTGTTGGTGGGGGGGTATGGTGGGAAGAATTACTGTGTTCATAAAGTTGTATTTATGAAATTCATGCAAATAAAATAAATAAATAAATCTTAAAAAAATAACCTTTGCTTTTACAATGTTATGAGGGTAGATAACTTTCCAAGACCCAGACAGAATAAGGCTCTCTGAATTATGCAGAGAATTCAAATCTCAGTCTCTCCATACTTTTCCCATGCTATGTGACCTTTTCCTGAATGTAGTAGTAGGAAGAGCAATAAGATTGCAAATATCATCCTAGCTTTGCCCCTAACCTTTATCATGTTGCTTTGGTTAAGACACTATCTATAAAATCAACATATAGAATTGATTATCTTTAAACTGAGTAATCTTAAAGATTATCTTGAATCAACTTAATGCTTTAATCATCTCAACTAGTTAGAACATTAAATCACATTGTGCTCTTTCTCCTTTAACTCATAAATTCAGTTACCAAGTACTATCAGTTCTCTCTTCAGAATGCCTCACTGTATTTTTCTTTCCTACTTCTGCCATCACCACCGTAAATCTGGACCTTGTGCTGCTTCTAGAATCCTGAAATAGATTCCAATCTGTCCATCTCCCAGGCTCTGCCCAGTTTCCCTCTCAATGCCTTTTGTGTATCCTTTTCATATACATCCTTGCTCACTTGTTGTTCTAGTCCAAATCCCCCATTGTTCCTTCTTTATCACTAATGGTATCAAGTTCTCTTGGCTTCTGTAAGCAGAACCCTCCCAACATAAACTTTGTTTTCCCATGGCCACTATACTTATTTTATTTCTAAATCTTTGCCAAGGCTGTTTTCCACCACCCTCTTCACCTAATTCTTTGAAATCCTTCAAAGTCCAGCCCAAATGCAGAAAAGACCCTGTCTCTCTCGTTCCCTGAGAGAAATGCATCCCAAGCGTTAGCAGGGTGCCAGGCTCACAATGAGTACTTAGTAAATATTGGTTGAATTAACAAGTAACTCCCTTCCACAAAAGTTTCCCTGGCTACTTCACCCTGCATTCATGTCAGGGTTCTTCAACCCCAATGGCACAAACTTAGTGGCTCTAGGGTTTTGTACTGTCAGAGAGTTGCTTTGTTTCATCCACTTAGAGAAACAAATAAATCAAACCAAAAAAGATTTTGAATTGAATGAATCCTAGCCCTGGCCATTTCTCTTACAAACTGGAGAGAACAGAAACATTTTCTATGGGTCAGGCCCTCTTCAGAGTGCTTTGTCAGTACTTTATTCAGTGAACCATTATAACATTGTGAAGTAGGTGTTATAGTATTCCCATTTTGTTGACGTGAAAACTGAGATCCACAGAGGTTAAGTAATTTGCTCAAGAAACATTCTTCAAGTAGGATTGAACCCAAAGAGTGCAGCTATTGAGCAAAGTGATCAGCATGATACTATGCCACCTCTCACATGACTGCAAAGCATGGGATACTGAAAAATCTCATTTGATTAACCCCAGGGCTGAAAGAGGCCACTCCTCAGTCAGCCTCTGTGGGCAAGGGAAGACAGCATCATCTTTTAGGAATGGACAGTCCTTTAGACTCAGCTCTTGTTTATTCGCAATCCTGCTATCACGCTCTGTTGTTTACACGCAGATCAGCTTCTGTGTTTGGCGTGAAAGGACCACAACCTCACCCTAGCCTGCAGTTCCTCTTTCTCCTTTGAAGGGACTCTCCAGCCCTCTGAACTGCCACAGGGCTAATGGCAGGATGTGCCTTCTGTGGAAGTACAGCTTCCCGGAGCTTCTCTGGCATGCTGTCCTAGGAAGCTCTTTACTGCAGGCCTCTGGTCAACTGAATAAAAATAAGTGGGCATTTGTATTTCCCCACTGATTGAGTTGGCTCAACCTGACATAGGCTCAGACTCACAAAAGCGTAGACAGGCTTGCTTCCAGGCTTGCAATGGAGCTGGAGGAAGGCGGGCTGTGTGCCCGGCTTCCTGCAAAGCGTGGCCTTGGATGTGGGTCATGGGTACCCTTTAAAATCAAGGCTGCAGAACCCCTGCCCCCTCTCAGAAGTCACGGGATGATTTGTGCAAGATGCCCTACTTCCCATGCCATCTGGACCCTATTCAAATGAGAGTGAAGATCAGAAAGTGTTTTTGAAAGGGCGAGTGCATGCATCATGGATAAAACCGTATGTAAAACAAGATGTCTTGCACTGTCCCCTTGTTGGTTATTCAAGTTAAATATTTTTTGCTCTACTTGAGAATTTTTTCCTCAAGAAAACCTAGATGTTCAATACGTGAATACCAGTTCTTTAAGAAAATGTCACCCTAGTTAAATTATGCTCTTCTGAGTTCCGGTTTCACAAACAACTGATATTTACAAGCGTCTAATTCAGGTCTCCAGTGTTTATGCAATGCATTTTAAGTTCACAATAAGGAGTAATTGGAGGTGTGTTGAGGTGTGAATATGAATCACACACTTAGGGATGCAGAGGTTTAGATGGGGTGGCTTCAAGAACAAACTTAGCTGAGTGTCCAACACCTATACTTCAGCACTCTGTTGTTCTCAGGAGTAGTAATTATAACTTAAGAGGATTCTCATCCAAATGTCAAAGGTGCACGCTACTTCTGAATCAGTGAAACAGCTATAAATTATTGTACAAATGGTTGTGACATAATGCTTTTGGAATTTTCTTTTTCCACACTTGGGGCAGATCCTGCTGCTACTCAGTCATCTGCATTGACCATATGTAGCCTGGGTCAGAATCTGCTACAATAGATTAATTGGACTTAGTGCTTGAAGATGTAAAAATTGCTCAGTCCCTATGCTTTGGGATGTCTAAAACAAGCTGCTTCATTCTTCTTCTTCTTCTTTTTAATTTGACCCTGACATAGAATACGGATTTCTCTCTTATCCCTTATACATATTTGGGTTTCCTGAACCAGAACTTGCCAAGCATTCTTCAATCACATGAGGAAAATGGATCACTTTATTTGGTCCATTCACCTCTGGCAATGGCATTGGGACAGATGTTTTGATAGGAGTAGCTGAACAAAGGGAAGGGGAAAGGCCGGATTTCATGGGGAAGAAAAATATCCCAGCACATGCTAGATAAGTTTCCAGGCAGACCTAATGATGTGCATCCTAAAATCTCAGCTTGGCTACCCTAGAAGCTTACTTCTTAGACTCTTTTATAAATTTTGCACATCTGCAATTAACATTTGTAGAGCAGAAAATTTACTAGTCTATTAGAAAATGCTTAAAATTTGTGGATTTGTGATTCAATTTCAAATACTTAATGTCTTTTGGAGTCTTCCATTCTAACAGCATGATGCTTCATATTTGCTTATTTGCATGTTAGTTTCCCACTGGAGCATGAGCTCTGTAAGGATGAGGGGTGGGGACACATCATTTTTCAACAAGCATCCAAAAAAGCTATCAGTGTATCTTATACATGATAGATCTGAATGAAGAAGCAAATAAAGAATATGTAGTATGAATGGTTTTATCTCAGCGTTCTATACACTGTGAACAAATCATAGCCATGTTCCCATTACAATTCCTCTCGATGGCAAGAAGTTTTCTAAAACTGGAGACAACTGCACTGATCTCTCTCCTGCTCATGTTATCCTGAGGGTTGAGGTGGCTTCATTGGTGTGCTCCCTGTGCAGCTGCATAAGCGCCTGTGATTACAGAACTCCTGCTCTTGGTTCAGTGCTCTGCTGTGCCTTCCCAAAAGTCTTAATCATATTTGGACTGGGGGCTCTGCCTTTTCACTTTGCATCAAACCTCACCAATCGTGCCCCTGGTGCTGCCTGAGAGCCGAACATGCACACTGCTGTGTGCTGGCAACTGTGTGTTACCATGCCTTCCACTTTGTCCTTGGTTGCTCCATGTGGAATTCACAAATAATACCTGGGTTTGTGGGTATGCAGCACACCTTGTGTAATAAAAGCCCTCCAAGTATCTACTTCATCAGAGTCATCCTTTGGCATTTGAGTTCCATATGAGAAATCCCAGAATTCCACACGGTGCAGGGGTTGTGATTTCACTGCAAATGATCAAAGAGGGTGCTCTTTAGAGGAGATGACCTAGAGAGAGGCCAGCAAGTGTCAATACCTTCCAGGTTTTTCCTTCCAGTTGGGGCTGAAGAACATGAAAATGAAGCTGAACGAACATAAATGATCCTTGAGAAATCTCTGGGGGATCTGTATTGCTAATCCCCTTTCTACAGCTTCTCCACCAGGCTTCAAACTTTAACATGTGCAGGAAACACACATCAATAGTGTTAAAACCTATGTTCTGATACAGGAGGTTGGGTGGGGCTTGCGATGTTGCCTTCCTAATAAACTCATAGGCAAGGATGATGTTGCTGGTCCATGGAGCACACTGTTTGTAGCAAGCTGCCGGGGCAGACCCTCAATGCCTGCTTCATCCTGGCTTATGGTGGAGTTCCCTTCTTTCCTAAAATCAGTCTTGCTTACATATGATACCTATACTGACACCTAACTACACAAGTGCATGCCTGCATGTGATGACCAGCAATGTTTACAGCATCAGATGGCCGAAATGTCTGACTCAAACTGCCTTAAACAATGAGGAGATGTATTATCCTACACAACTGAAAGAGCAGAGGGCGTCAATACCAGGCTCTGGTAGCAGACTCTACAATGTCCTCTAAGACCCTGCTTTCTTCTCTTCTGTGCTGCCCTTGCTGTTGCAAAATGGCTGTGACTATTACACGCATCTTCTTCAGCTAAAGCAATGTCCAGAGGCAGGAAGATCTGTCACTTTGGTCTATTTATAAGCCAATACATTTTCTCAGAAGCCCCAAACAAACATTTCACATGTCAGGTTACAGATCTTTTCCTCACCCAGTCATTTCACCAAGGAAAACAGATGTCTGTGATTGGCTTGGTGAAATGAAGGTGATCAGGCTCTGTTTGCTGGGAAGGGGTCGGCACACCCTGAAACACAGGGATATATGGGGAATGGGATATCTGAAAAGTGTCCTGATTATATTGTACTGAGGACACATCTGGTGGTTGAAGGGAGGGAGATGGGTACTGGATTGATGACCAACCAAGTGTCTGCTCACACACACACTCACCAACAAAAGGCCATTATTTCCAGGGCAACAGACCATCTATCTCATCACAGGTCTGTTTCTACGACCTGGGAGGCCCAACCCCCTGCTTTCCCTTCACTGAATTTGCCTTCCCCTGAAACTGGCCTCCAAAATGTTTGACTATGAGAAAAGAACCTTTTCTGTATAGATACTTGCTGGCCAGCTGATCACTGATGCTTAGTTAGAATGCAAGATAGGAGCAATATTGTGACAATGAAATAACTACCCCGTTGATGCCATTGGCTTACTTGATTGAAATACTAAATGTTTTCCGATCTATCTCAGTGGTTTTTCAGTTCATACTATAGTTCACATTCAAACAAATCGAGGGGTCACTTAAGTCCGACATTATCTTCATTCAGCCACTGAAATTTCATCATTTTAGACAGTATTGTGAAGATACTAGATGAATTTTTATGCTGGACAGTTAAAAAAAAAAAAAACAACCAAACTTCTTGATAACATTCTTGGAAGATCCAGTGAATTGCCAAAAACTACTTTTAAAAGTATGTTAAAGCCAGCGCCATGGCTCAATAGGCTAAACACCGGTTCTAGTCCCGGTCGGGGGGCCGGATTCTGTCCCGGTTGCCCCTCTTCCAGGCCAGCTCTCTGCTGTGGCCCGGGAGTGCAGTGGAGGATGGCCCAGGTCCTTGGGCCCTGTACCAGCATGGGAGACCAGGAGAAGCACCTGGCTCCTGCCATCAGATCAGCGTGGTGCGCTGGCCACGGCAGCCATTGGAGGGTGAACCAATGGCAAAGGAAGACCTTTCTCTCTGTCTCTCTCTCTCTCACTGTCCACTCTGCCTGTCAAAAAAAAAAAAAAGTATGTTAAGAGAATTTGTTCTTTGATATGAACTTCTATAGTTAAAACATGCATTGAATGAACCTTCTGTCCCCATTTATTTATAAACATTCCTTTAAAAAAAAAAAGGCAGGACAGCATAGTCAGTAAAACACACACCCTGAAACACAACTTGCTAGGATTAAGTCTCACTTATGCAACTAAGCAGCTGTGTGACCTTAGGCAAGTTACTGAATGGGTTGTGCTTCGGTTTCCTCATCTGTGAAAAGAAGATGAGATAACACACACCTCTTTGGCTGCTGTGAATGTTAACTGTACATGTAAATATAAGGGGGCTTAGCACAGAGTGTGTGCTTCATAAATATCAACACATTTGCATGCTTTTATGTGCCTCCCATGGGACACATTTTTTACACATGTTTTGCACACATTTTTCCTAACTCTTAAAAGGATCCCGAAAGATGATATAATATTGAAAATATCAGTAGTTAATAATAACTACCATTAACTGAACATATGCTATGTGAAAGACACTATTTTGGGTACCAAGCAAGCATTATATTATTGAAGCTTCACAATGATTCCAGAAATATCATTTCTTTTCTGTTTTATAGATGGAGAAACTAAAGCACAGAGGGAGATCAGCCAACTCCCCAATGACATTTACTTTCTCAGTTGCATTGCTGAGACTAGAATCCAGTCAATCTGAAGTTCACAGGTTTAAATTTATACTACTTTCAATATAAATGAATGTAAAATAGTATATTAAATGATTTGCTCACAATCTTTCCCCTACCCTATTTTCCCTTTCCTCAATGTGGTCAATAAGCATTGTATTAAAAATCTACTCTGCGTCAGAAAAAGTGAAGGAAGTCAGTGACAAGTGATCAATAAAACACATCAGAACTGGAGAAAATGAACATATGTTTTATAAGGGACCTAATAATAGCACGTAACTATTCAATAGAATTTAGAGTCTATAAAGCACTTTCATATTTAATAGAATTGAATTAAGGCATTAATTATCCTATAAATAGTACCTTATTTATAGAAGTTTCCTAAAAAGTATGTCCAGGATATGATGCAAAGTAAGGTACTGCATTCATAATGCAGATGAGAGAGACACACTGTCACACAAGTCAGGTCCTCTTATCCCTCAAGTAATGGCATTTCACAGACTTAGATTGACATTGGTATGAGTTTGGGTAGCAGAATTTGCGATTATATAAGGAGCCCAATGTGTAAAACATCAATATTTTATTATTACTCATTTCTATGTATGTACTATAATTATAATAAAGTTCTTAAACAAGACTATTAAGAATATATCAGCCGACGCCGCGGCTCAATAGGCTTATCCTCTGCCTTGCGGCGCCGACATACCAGGTTCTAGTCCCGGTCGGGGCACCGGATTCTGTCCCGGTTGCCCCTCCTCCAGGCCAGCTCTCTGCTGTGGCCCGGGAGTGCAGTGGAGGATGGCCCAAGTGCTTGGGCCCTGCACCCCATGGGAGACCAGGAGAAGCACCTGGCTCCAGGCTTCGGATCAGTGCGATGTGCTGGCCGCAACGCACCGGCCACAGCAGCCATTGGAGGGTGAACCAACGGCAAAAAGGAAGACCTTTCTCTCTTTCTCTCTCTCTCTCTCACTGTCCACTCTGCCTGTAAAAAAAAAAAAAAAAGGAATATATCAAGCTTAAATTTTGCTTCCAGTTTTTATCTATTTTCTTTTGGTGGCCAATTCCCAGTGAAACCTGGAGTCACATGGAGTAGTAGCTACAAATGGTAATAGAACTGGACCTCTAAATTCCCTGGATTACTTCTTTTTTTAAAAAAAATATTTATTTATTTATTTGAAAGGCAGTATTACATAGAGGGGGAGAGTGAGAGTAGGAGGGGGGGGGGTCTCTGGTTCATTCCCCAATGGCTGGAGCTGCACCCATCCGGAACCAGGAGCCGGGAGCTTCTTCCGGGTCTCCCACGTGGGTGCAGGGACTCAAGCATCTGCGCCATTTTCTACTGCTTTCCCAGGCCATAGCAGAGAGCTGGATCAGAAGTGGAGCAGCCAGGACTTGAACAACCACCCATATGGGATGCCAGCACTGCAGGCGACGGCTTTACTGACTACGCTACAGTGCCGGCCACTGAGAATACTTCTATATGTTTATGTAGATATGGGGAAATCTTTAATCCAGAAAGTCTCTTTCATATGTTGACATCTATTAGTGAGCCTCCCCCAACCCATACCATGTGATAAGCCCTCAGCCACGTCAGAGTACAGAAGACAGAAGAAAAGTGTCCTTGGCTTCACAGACCTCTGGAGGACTGACTTCGCATGTGGACTCCTAGCTACTGTTAGGTTTTTCATTCCTCTTTTCCAAATGCAATTAGTGGTAGAGGAAATTTTAAGACAAGAATATTTGCTAGACAAGGATTTTAAGGGCATAGGATTCCCCTCCTTCAAGAAGAAATAAAGTTTTCATTCATAGAATTTTCAAAGAGATTAAAACAGTGGAAAGGAGGATTTCTGGCTTGTGTAATAGAGGGGCATCTTAGAAAGAAAGCCTTGGGACCAGCGCTGTAGCACAGCAGGTTAATCCACTGCCTACAGCCCTGGCATCCTGTATGAGTGCTGCTTCAAGTCCCGGCTGCTCCACTTATAATCCACCTCCCTGCTAATGTGGCTGGGAAACCAGTGGAAGATGGCCCAAGTGCTTGGGACCATGCCACCCACATGGGAGACCTAGAAGGAGATCCAGGCTCTTAACTTCATCCTGGTTCAGCTCTGCCTGTCCTGTTGTGACCATGTGGGGAGTGAACCAGCAGATGGAAGATATCTCTCCTCTCTCTGTCTCTCCTTCTCTCACTGTAATTCTGACTTTGAAATAAATAAATAAATAAATCTTTACTAAAAGAAAGCCTGAGGTAGAGGCTGAAGCAAGCGTAGGAGTCTTGATGATGAGTTCTTCTCCATTTGGCCAGCAAATAGCTGAGAGTTTTACCACAACAGCAAAATATTCCTAGGACCCAAACAGGATACTTGATTTATCTATCTAGTTTTACCCCAAATATCTTGGACCCTTTTCTTTTTAAAAAATGTTTATTTGAAGGGTCAGCACTGTGGCATTGTGGGTTAACCTGCTGTCTGCAGCATCATATGGGTGCCAGTTCAAGTCCCAGCTGCTCTTCCTCCAATCCAGCTCCTTGCTAATGCACCTGGGAAAGCAGCGGAAGATGGTCCAAGTTCTTGGGACCCTGAACCCACATGGGACACCCATAAGAAGTTCTTGGATTCTGGCTTTGAATAACTCCGGCTACTGTGGACATTTGGGGAGTGAAGCAGCAAATGGAATCAATCTCTCTGTCTCTCCTTCTTTCTCTCTGTAACTCTGCCTTTCAAATAAATAAATAAATTTTTCAAAAAAGTTTTAGTGGCAAAGTAACAGAAAGAGAAAGAGCTATTTTATATATACTTGTCTACTTCCTTAAATGGCCACAACAGCCAGATCTGGAACAGGCTGAAGCCAGAAGCTAGGAACTCCATCCTGGCCTCCCACATGGTTGTCAGGGGCACAAGCACTTGAGCCATCTTCTGCTGCCTCCCTAGGTGCATTAGCAAGGAGCTGAATTGCTCTAAGAAATGAAGTTTGGAAAGCTTGAAGCTTATTGGCATTGCCTAGAAGAATTGGGAAACAGAGGGGTGAGCCAGGATCTGTAACTGAGGGCCGAAGGGAAATGAAGCCTGGCAGGTGAAAGGTTCTCTGTGATCACAATAACCTGCAGTGTTTAAGAATGAAAATGCTCACATTTAATTTTAAGTTATCTGCCTTGCTATAATGTTACCCTTTCTTTGTTATTCCCTATTTGTTGTGGTCATTGTTCTCCCTAAATTTTATTACCTATAACTCTTTTATATTTGTTATTTAGGGGAAAGTCAAAGGGTAAAGAAAATATCCTGAAATATCAACATAAGATGGAGGAAAAATGCAACATCAATATTACAATGTAAACAATCTGAACAAGATATGGCTAGGAAGAAACCTAGGAGGGGCTTGAGGGGATGCCCAGAGGGTATAACATGGTCCACAGAGTTGGAGCTTGAGGCATTCCCACCTAAGTACAGCAAAGAGTTGCATGAGGCCAGATGCCTTGGGGCGGGATCTCTGGCTGATTCCTGGGTTATTTGGAGGAACACACCATGTTTCACCATAAGGGACTTCAGTCCAGGCTTTCCTCTAACAGATTAGGTAACAAGACAAGAGAAGAAAGTGCCTTGCCCAATCTCAACCCAGGAGACACAGAGAAAAATCCATGGCCAAATTTCCCCACCACAAACCTGACTCTTAGTCCACTCTGCTCCAGAACCTTCAAAAGGGACGATTCTGCACTTTGAGGATGTTTTGGGAAAGTGCTGTAATTTTGAGCTCTCCAGTGGGCTGACTGGCTTAGCAGCTGGGAAATTCTGAATCACATCGGATGGAATGTTTTGTTTACTTCCTCCCCACAGTGCAAAAAGGGAGAGAGGGTTTGTTCCCTCCCTCCTCCCCCCAACTAATTTGCTAAAATCAGTAAATAATCTCCCATTTCATCTGGACTCACTTCTGACCAATGTCTTCCTGTGGTTAATTTCAGAGAAGGAATATCATTTGAAATATTTTATTTCTTTTCAGAAGATAGCAAAGAGAAGGAAAAAATGTCTTCTGTATGAGACATTTATCTTAGTAAAGCTGCAACTCCTTGCTACCAGCCGCCAAATGTAACACAGAGGTACCATCTACCGTAACCAGTACTGCCAGGAATAGATGTATGTTTCAGAAACTGTTAACCAGATTGCTAAACCAAGATTGCTAGCACTTATCTAGTTCATCAGAAGCTCTTTTTAGAAATAAAATGAAAATCAACATCCAATAAACTTTCCTCTGTATTTTTTGTTTGGCATATTGTTCGTTTCTAGTATTTCAGATTGATTTATCTTCAATATCTCTATCTCTCAGCAAAATTTTGCATCCATATAGCATATGGATTTCTTTCACTCATGAATTTGCGTCTTGTTGTTTTTGAGTTATCTTATAATCATTCTTTTGAATTCTTTTTCAGGCATTTGATCAATCTTTTCATCTTTAGGGAGTCATATTGTCATCTTTGTTCATGTTTCTCATATTTCTGAGTTTGTTGTTAAGCATTTGTGGAGCCACTTGTTGGTTTTCTCCTCTGATGGCTTTTATCTTTGTGGCTTAGTGGAGTATTTACTTCTTCAGTGGGTATTCAGCAAATTCCAGTCAATGCTCAAGAGTGGTGCAAGAGTCCAGGGTGACTTGCATGTCAGGCATGGTAGATCTCCTTTATTGTCAGAAGGGGAGAGGGTATGATTACATTATGTGCTGTGCTCACTGCCTCACCTCCTCTCTACAAGGTGATCAATGCCTGGGATGAGCCCACAGTGACTACACACTCCACCCATGCAGGTGCATGAACTGCACAAAGGATCTTTGTGGTACTTAGGGTATGCATAGAACCCTTTGCAATGACCCACCCCACGCACTCAGGAATTCTAGGTCTCTGAAGCCAGACACAGTGATTGCCCAGAGACTTAGCCATGCCCCATGCCATATTGTGCAGTCACAGAATTCACACAGTCATAGCATGCAGGTTCCCATAGTCACAAGGAGCAGAGGATACACTCTCAGCACTGTGAGCCTGCTCCATCTACAGAGAAAGCCAAGGTATTCACAGAGCCTGCTTCCTTTTGGGGTTCTGCCTGGGCAGTTTGAGTATGGTCTCCCATAAAAAATCAATCCACACATTTACAACCAACTGATATTTGACAAATGAACTAAAATCAATCTCTGAAGAAGGGCAGTCTATTCATCAAATGGTGCTAGGAAATTGGACCTTCATGTGCAGAAGTACAAAACAAGACTCCTATTTTACACCTAATACAAAAATCAACTCTAATTGGATCAAGGATATAGATCTATGACTCGATACCATCAAGTTACTGGAGGAAAACATCAGGAAAACTCTGTAAGACATTGGCATAGGAAAAGACTTCTTGGAAAAGACCCCAGAAGCACAGGCAATAAAGATAAAAATAGACAAATGGGATCGCATCCAGCTAAGAAGCTTCCGCACTGCAAAGGAAAAACAAGAAAGTGAAGAGACGACCAACAGAATGGGAGAACATATTTTCAAACTGTACAACTGGAATTGATGTCCAGTATCTATAGAGAGCTCAAGAAACTCAACAACAAAAAAAACATAAGATCCAGTCAAGAAATGGGCAAAGGATATGAATAGTCATTTTTTTGAAGAATGAAATTCTGTTCGAGACCTGGCTTCAACTTCAGATCCAGCTCTCTGCTATAGCCTGGGAAAGCATTAGTAGATGGCCCAAGTGCTTGGGCCATGGTACCCATGTGGGAGACCTGGAAGAAGTTCCTGGCTCCTGGCTTTGGATTGGTCCAGCTCCAGCTATTCCAGCCATTTGACGAGTGAACCAGTGGTTGGAAGATTCTCTCTCTCTCTCTCTCTCTCTCTCTCTCTCTCTCTCTCTCTGCCTCTGCCTCTGCCTCTGCCTCTGCCTTTCTATAACTCTGTCTTTCAAATAAATAAATAAATCTTTAAAAAAAATCCTTGGGATCACTAGCCATCAGGGAAATGCAAATAAACACAATGAGATTTTACCTCACCCCAGTTAGGATTGCTATCATCCAAAAAACAATAAATGCTGGTAAGGATGTAGAGAAAAAGATATTCTACTACACTGTTGGTGGGAATGTTAACTAGTGTAGTCATTATGGAAGACAATCTGGAGATTTCTCAGAAAACTGAAAATAGATCTGCCATATGACCCAACCATCCCACTCCTGGGAATTTGCTCAAATGAAATGAAATCAGAGTATGAAAGAGTTATCTGTACTCCCATGATTATTGCTACTCAGTTCATAATAGCTATGATATGGAATCAACCCAGATGTCCATCAACTGATGACAGGATAAAATATACCCTATAGAATAATACTCAGCTGTAAAAAGAATGAAGTACTCTCTTTTGTCACACCAGTGGATGAATTCATTATGCTCAGTAAAATAAGCCAGTTCCCAAAACACAAATATGTGTTCTCCCTGATTTATTTAATGTACAGAGCATAAAAAATATAATGTATATGGAATTAAACTGACATTTTGAGATTGGATTGTTGTTTACAGCCCTTGTCAATGCTCTTGGGGAGCAGTGGTTTATCTATTCACTACTTGTTGAATTCTTTATTTGGTGAAAAGTTAAGCTTGTGATCATAAGCTGAAAGTATGTCATTGTAAAAATTAAAAGAAAAAAGAAGAAAGGAAGGAGAAAGGAGGGTGGGAGAATAAATGGGAGAGAGGATAGAGTGAAGAGTATCATTATCCCCTAAATCTGTATATATGAAATACATGCAACTTTTTCACCTTATGTAAACAAAAAAGCAAATGAAAATCAACACCTAGTAAGCAAAACCTATAAACCTGAAACAGTTCTGGTTGAACTCAGTGACTGAGAAATCTTAATATCATTCTGACCCTGGTATAGTGGTTCCTGAGACAGTTTTCTGAGGATGCAATTTGAAAACTAATGGAGGCGCCAGCATCCCATATGGGTGCCGGATTCTGTCCCGGTTGCTCCTCTTCCTGTCCAGCTCTCTGCTTTGGCCTGGGAAGTCAGTGGAGGATGGCCCAAGTGCTTGGGCTCCTGCACTTGCATGGGAGACCAGGAGGAAGCACCTGGCTCCTGGCTTCGGATTGGCACAGTGCCAGCCATAGTGGCCATTTGAGGGGTGAACCTACGGAAGGAAGACCTTTCTCTCTATATTTCTCTCTTAATGTCTAACTCTGCCTGTCAAATTAAAAAAAAAAAAAGAAAAGGAAACTAATGGAGTAGTTGAACTGACTCATTCTGTCAGTAATGACACTCTAGTTTCAAGGTGACCTTCCTGAGGTCTGTGGCAAAAAAGTGGCATGTGTGAACTTGTTTCTACTCTTTTGGATAGTCCACTGTGCATTCTGTAGCTCCTACTCATGTGGCTTACACCTCACCTGGGACTAAAATCTCCTTGGAGAGAATATGAGGATGAGATTGGACAGGCAATGTTTTACTGTGACTGGTAATAGAAAAACTCAGTGAGACTGAATAGAAGAAAGCTCTGGCTTCACCTAACAGATCTAAGCAAATGTACATAAGCATACAAAGGAGGCACCAAAAATAATTAGTGTACAATCAAGTGCCACCAAACATCTGGGTTCTCTCCTAAGGAATGTATCATTGAGAAGCTTGTCATTGTACATACGTCATAAAGTGCCCTTAGACAGGCCTAGATGGTACAGTCTACTACACACCCAAGCTAGTCGGTGTACATACATGGTATAGGCAAGAGTTCTCAGGGCTATGTCCAGCAAGGCAACAGGATATTAAACCAAGCACAAAAAAAATGACACGATCAAAACATGGTGAACATGGAAGCTGCTGCCTGTGTAATGTGGCATACATAAATCTTTTTGTAATAAGTATGCGGAATGCACTCTACAATAGTGATAAAGATGTAAAAGGATAAATACTTGAAACAGTTATATAGTCTTTTATTACTATTGTCGAATATTATGAAAAGCACGTAATAGTAGGTGCTATAATTTTGTAAGACTTGACAGTGCAATCAGTTTGTTTACACCAGGAGCACCACAAATACCGAATAATGCATGGCATGTTGACATTACAACAGCTACAAGGTCACTAAGTCATAGAATTGTTCAGCTCCATTATAATCTTATGGGACCAGCATTGTATATGAAATCCATCATTGACAGAAACAGCACCATTGAGTGTACATCATTGACAGAAACCTCATTAAGTGGTACATTACTGTAATTCTTGGGAGACTTGAAATCTCTATGTTATCTGCTATTTCCTCTGTGCATTGGTCCAAATACAAGCCCAAGGATATCTCGTAGCCCTGAGGAAACAGTACAAGTAGGAAATCACTCTGCATCCATTTTCATTTTTGTAAAACTGTAGTGGTAAAAATGTTCAACAGCACGTGCAAAGGGTAAGGGAATTTGATTCAGTTCTCACTGACTCACAGTTTTCTACACAAAAATTGAGGCCATTTTCTTCCCTCTGTTGAGCTTCACTCTCTTTCATTACAAGGAAGAAACAAGAAGGAAATGACTTCTGACACATAGAACACCCAGCCCAGTAGCTGGGTATAGGAAGCATGCTACAGTCCTAATAAATCTTTTTTATTATACAAACAGCCGAATAATAACACTAATTACAATAGCCAAGTGAAGCTTCTATGTAGCAGAGTCCTTATTTTCCATATGAAGAAATTGAGATCTAGGAGTCTAACTGCCTTGGCTGAAGTCATGCTATTAAGAAAGGGTCAATAAGTGAACACAAAAGCAAGATCACCTGACACCACTGCCCAGTGAATTTCTGCTTTGGTTTCAACTCAGGGGAGAAATGTTGTTGCTTGTGCATTGTCACACAACATGTAATTTGAAAGTCTCTCTTTATTTTAGGGCCAGAAAACACAAAACTAAATTTATTACCAAGTATAATGATCTAATTAACTCTGAAATAATGTATTCCTTTGCTTCTAATTACATGGGCTCTTCTTTTTCTGTGGCCTGGTTTTTATTATTTTATGTTTTAAGCATTTTATTCTATTACTCTTGGGTATATCTTTCTGAAAGCTTTCTAGATTATCATAAATAAGTAAAACTTCAAACTTAAATATTTGAAGGCTGTTTGATGTTTTAAGGGTTATTAAAAATTATGCAATGAGGTTTCTAACACCAGAAAATTCACTTAATTGAGGACAATAAGATCAGTATGTTGAAATGATAAGGTAGAATGTAAATTCTAAGGGAGAGGGTAATGGGAAGAAAGAACAAGATGTCCTGAAGAAGACAAGAGCTTTCTGAAATTGGTGGCTATGGTAGGAAGGACTTTCTGAAATTTGGGCACAGAGTTCCAGAAAACAACGTGTGTCATAGTGGAGTCCAAAAGCTGGAAGACTCTTGTTCCTGTAAGAAAGCTGAATAAATCACTGCTGGCTTATCTATTTAATACTTTTATGCTAGGTACAAAGTGTAGGTGGCAAGTAGTGAGCACAGTAAAAGTGGTCTTTGCCTTTGTAGAATTTAAAGTCTAGTTTGTCAAGAAAAACATTACTACATGTCTATTTTTGTGTCAGTACCAGGATGTTTTGGTTATAACTTCCCTGTAATATGTCTTAAAGTATGGGATTATGTTGCTTCTGGCTTTTTGTTTTTCTCGTTTAAGATTTTTTTAGTTATTCAGGGTCTATTGTGTTTCCATATGAATTTTAGGGATTTTTTTCTGGATCTCCGTAGAATGTCATTGGCATTTTGGTTGGGACTCATTGAATCTGTAAATTGCTTTCAGTAGGATGGACATTTTGATGATATTAACCTTCCAATCCATGAATATGGAAGACTGTCACATTTTTTGCCTTCTAGTACTTTATTATTTTATAATTTTCATTACAGAGATATTTCACATCCTTGGTTAAATTTATTCCAAGATATATAAGTTTTTTGTAGCTACTGTGAATGGGATTGATCTTACAAGTTCCTTCTCAGTCATGGCATTGTCCATGTATACAAAGGCTACTGATTTTTGTGTGTTGATTCTATATCCTGCAATGTTACCAAACACTCTTATCAGTTCCAACAGTCTCTTAGTGGAGTCATTTGATTTCTCTACACATACACTCATGTCATCTGCAAACAGGGATTATTTGATTTCCTAATTTCCAATATTTTTTCCCTTTGACTTCTTACTCTTGCCTAACAGCTCTGGCTAAAACTTCCAGGACTATATTGAATAGCATTGGTGAAAGTGAGCATCCTTATCTATTTCCAGATCTTAGTGGAAATGCCTCCAACTTTTTCCCATTCAATATGATATTGTCTTTGTGTTTGTCATATATTGCTTTTATTATGTTGAGGAATATTCCTTTTATACCCAATTTGTTTGAAGTTTTTAACATTAAAGGCTCTCGTAATTTTTCAAATGCTTTCTATACATCTAATGATGTAGTTTTTATTCTTCAGTTTGTTAATGTGATGTATTACATTTATTGGTCTGCATATGTTGAAGAATCATCCCAGCATACCAAGGATAAATCCCACTTGCTCCAGGTGAAGGATATTTCTGATGTATTGTTGGATTCAATTAGCTAGTATTTTGTCATGGATTTTTGCATCTATATCTATCAGGGAAATTGGTCTATAGTTCTCTCTCTTTATTGTATCTTTTCCTGGTTTTGGAATTAAGGTGATGCTGGCCTTATAGCAGAATTTTGGAAGGATTCTGTCCCTTTCAATTCTTTTGAATAATTTAGGAAGAATTGGAATTAGTTCTTTAAAAGTTTGGTAGAATTCATTAGTAAGCCATTTGGTCCTGGGCTTTTCTTGGTTGTGAGGGTCTTTTTTATTACTTCAATCTCTATCTTCGTTATTGAGTATTTAGGTTTTCTGTATTTTCATGATTTTCATTGTGTTGTATGGGTCCATTTCTTCTAGATTTTCTAATTTCTTGGCACATAGCTGTTTGTAGTATATCCTCATGATTCTTTTTACTTCTGTGGTATCTCTTGTTACATCTACTTTTTCATCATTGATTTTTTTTAAAAGATTTACTTTATTTTTATTTTTTAAACTTTTATTTAATGAATATAAATTTCCAAAGTACAGCTTATGGATTATAATGGCTTCCCTCCCCTCCATAACTTCCCTCCCACCCACAACCCTCCCCTTTCCCACTCCCTCTCCCCTTCCATTCACATCAAGATTCATTTTCAATTGTCTTTATATACAGAACATCAGTTTAGTATATATTAAGTAAAAGATTTCAAGTTTGCCCCCACATAGCAACACAAAGTGAAAAATACTGTTGGAGTACTAGTTATAGCATTAATTCACAATGCACAGCACATTAAGGACAGAGATCCTACATGATATTTTTTAAAAGTTGATTAATTTTCTATGCAATTCCAATTTAACACCAAGTTTTTTTTTCATTTTCAATTGTCTTTATATACAGAGGATCGATTCAGTATATACTAAGTAAAGATTTCATCAGTTTGCACCCACACAGAAACACAACGTGTAAAAATACTGTTTCAGTACTAGTTATAGCATTACTTCACATTGGACAACACATTAAGGACAGATCCCACATGAGACGTAAGTACACAGTGACTCCTGTTGCTGACTTAACAATTTGACACTCTTGTTTATGGCATCAGTAATCTCCCTAGGCTCTAGTCATGAGTTGCCGAGGCTATGGAAGCCTTTAGGGTTCGCCAACTTCAATCTTATTCCGACAGGGTCATAGTCAAAGTGGAAGTTCTCTCCTCCCTTCAGAAAAAGGTACCTTCTTCTTTGATGGCCCGTTCTTTCCACTGGGATCTCACTTGCAGAGATCTTTCATTTAGGTCTTTTTTTTTTTTCTCAGAGTGTATTGGCTTTCCATGCCTAAAATATTCTCATGGGCTCTTGAGCCAGATCCGAATGCCTTAAGGGCTGATTCTGAGGCCGGAGTTCATCACTGATTTTATTGATTTGAATTTATCTCTCATTTTTTTAGTTAGTTGTGCAATGGTGTTTCAATTTTGTTTATTTTATGTAGCCCCATGGAACACAATAGAAACCCCCAAGATTAAGCCACACATCAAAAATTAACTAATTTTTGACAAACAAGCTGAAATCAATCTTTGCAGAAAGGATAAGCTTATCAACAAATGGTACTGGGAAAATGGATCTACACATGCAGGATTATGCAACATGATCGCTGCCTTACCTTATACAAAAATCAACTCTAAAAATATCAAAGATCTAAATCTGTGACTTGATACCATCAAATTACTAGAGGAAAGCATCAGAGAAACTCTGCAAGGCATTGGCATAGGCAAAGACTTCTTGGAAAAGACTCTAGAAGCACAGTAAATTATGATAAAAATACATAAATGGTATTACATAAAGCTATGAAGTTTTTGCACCACGTAGGAAATAGTCAACAAAGTTAAGAGACAACCAATAGAATGGGAGAAAATAGTCTCAAACTCTGCAACTTGATAAAGGATTAATATCCAGCATCTATAAACAGCTCAAGAAACTCAACAACAAAACAAATAATCTAATTAAGAAATGGGCAAATAACATGAACGCACAATTTTCAAAAGATGAAATACAAATGGCCAATGAACACATGAAAAAATGCTCAAGATCACTAGCCACCAGGGAAATGCAAATAAAAACCACAATGAGTATCACATCACCCCAGTTAGGATGGCTATCATCTAAAAATCAAAAAACAATCAATACTGGCAAGGATGTGAGGGGAAAAATAATCTAATGTACTGTTAGTGGAAATGTAAACTAGTACAATCATAATAGAAGATAGTATGGAGATTCCTCAGAGATCTGAAAAAAGATTTACCATATGACCTAGTCATCCCACTCCTGGGAATTTACCCAAATGAAATGAAATCAGCATATGAAAGAGTTATCTGTACCCCCACGTTTACTGCAGCTCAATTCACATAAGCTAAGATATGAAATCAACCCAGAGGTCCATCAACTGATGACTGAATAAAGAAAATGTGGTATGTATACACTATGGAATACTACTATGCCATAAAAAGAATGAAGTCCTGTCTTGTGATGAAATGCGTATAACTGGAAACCATTATGCTTAGTGAAACAAGCCAGTATCAAAAAGGCAAATATGATATGTTTTCCTAATATGTGGTACTTAATATAGAATACCAAAAATGTATAGCAATGAAAAGGTCATTTTGGTATATGATTGTCTTTTTTAGCCCTTTTTGTAGTTTATACTCCTGTGGAACTGTGATCTTCCTACTTTTTACTTATTTAATATTATGATTAGTGGCAAATTAAGCCTATGAATACAGAGTGGAATAAAATTGTGTCTTTGCAAAAAATAATGAAGAGATGGAGGGAGGAATGAAGGGGGGTTGAGGGGAGAAGAGGAGTGAGGAATGTCTGGTTGTCTTTTCTGGAACTGTACCTATGGAATACATAAATGTGTTCTCTGTTATTTTTAATAGATTTGTTTATTTATTTGAGAGGCAGAGTTATAGACAGAGTTAGAGACAGAGAGAGGTCTTCCATCTGCTGGTTCACTTCTCCAGTGCAGCTGGGCCTGTCTGAAACCAGGAGCCAGGAGCTTCTTCTGGGTTCCCACATGGCTGCAGGGGCCCAAGGACTTGGGCTATCCTCTTTCCCAGGAGCATTAACAGGAAGCTGGATCAGAAGTGGAACAGCTTGGACATGAACTGGCACGCATATGGGATGCCAGCACCACAGGCAGAGGATTAACCTACTATGCCACAGCACCAGGCTCATTCTTTTTATATTAATAAAGAAATTTTTAAAAAGAAAAATATTACTAGCTCTCCACAATGTTGTTTTTGTAGGAGAAAGCAAAGAGCAGGAAGAATTGTTTGATCTGAATTGTAAGTAGGCATCTCCCCTCTATTTTCCAGACCACTTTATTAAAAGCAAAGTTTTTTCCAAGTAAGTTCATTGGAGTCTTATACCATAAGTTAGGTTCAACTCAGACCAGTTATAGACTGAATGAAAGGTACATTCATTTTAATGTCTTCCATTTATTAGGAAAAATTAATCATTCAGGTAGAATATGTTGGAATGATCAGAAACTGTGTATGTCTTATTTTTAGAAGGCTAACACAATGATTTCTCTAATGATAAGCTACCCTCCTCCCAGCACTTTCTGCCAGCTAATTTGCTATTTGAATAATGAGATCTTTTTAAGATCAATGTGAATTATGTTGTCCCTGGGGACCATCAACTTTCTTTGGAGCTGATGCTCATTCCATCAGCCATTTTTATTTCAAAGGCATTTGGAGTAACAACTGATGATTTGGAAAGGACAACTTTTTTTTTTTTTTTCTGTTTGCCTCCAAAATCTTTTCTTTATAAAGGAAAAAGTATATGCACAGTTCTGAGGGAAGAAGTTTTCTAAATTAGTTTTGGGGCAATGAATGCTTATCCCAGAATGTAACACAATCTATTTCGGTGGAATAACATCATTTAAGAGTTAGTTGATTGAATCTTAGTCTTAACCGTAGCACTCAACGGACCTCAGTTTTTCATCTGTAATGGGGGAATGGTAATGACAACATAACAGTTATGAATGCATAGTACAAAATAGAGATGTTTTATGTCTTATCTTCTAGGATGCATTTATTCTTTGCTAGGAATAATATCCGAAATTTCCTTTGGGAACAGCTACTTCCCTATATGGCACAGAGCATATAGCACAGACCTTACCAATCAGACATTAAATCATGATGCTTATAAAAAATACAAATAACCAAAACAATTGACTCAGGAATGCATGCATTATCCAAATTGGAAAATAAGTGTGAATTACGTGGGAGCTACTCTATGTGGAGTGAGTTACTATCTGATATCCTAAATTTAAACCTGGCAGGATATGAGCCAGAGGCTATAGGTTCCAAATAGTGGAGATTAGGAATGAAGTCATATAGAAAAAGAGATTTATTTCTTCCTTTTATTTCATTTTCTTGTCTTATCACATTATTCAGGACTTCCAGCAAAATGTTGAAAGGGAATGGTAACAGGAGATATTCTTGTCTTATTCCTGATTATAGTAGGAAAGCTATGAATTTCTCATTGATAAATGTGATGTTCCATTAACTGTAGGTTTTTTGCAGACATTCTTTGTAAAAACTGAGGAGCTTTCCCTCTTTTAGTTTATTGAGATTTTTTTGGTCATAAATGGTATTGGATTTGGGCAGGTGCTTTTTCTGCACTATTGATATGATCATGTGATTTTTCTGCTTTAGCATATGGATGTGATGGATTACATTATTTTATTTTCAAATGTTGAACCAGCCTCGCATGTTTGGTACAAACCATATTGGTTTTGGCAAATAATTATTTTTATACATTGTTGGATTTGATTTGTTTATACTTTATTGAGTATTTTTGCATCTATGTTCATGAGAGATATTGGAGTGTAATTTTCTTTTAACATCTTTGTGTTTTTTTTTTTTTAACCAGGATAATTCTGATCTCATAAATGAGTTTGATACATTCTTTCTTCTGGAATATAATTAAGAATTAGTGTAGTTTCTGGCTTAAATGTTTGATATAATTTGTAAGTGAACCCATCTGACCCTGTTTTTTTTCCATTATGGAAAGTTATTTTCCAAATTGGATAGCTTAAGGAAGTATAGAAAGACTCCACAAATCTGAACTTATACTTTAGAATGCATACCTGAATTACAGGAACATGAGAATCGACTTTGAAAGATTTTTGCCTCAGTCCATATGGTAAAAGTTATTAATTACTGATTCAGTTTCTTTAATAGATAGCAGCCTGTTCAGATTGTCTCTTCTTGTGTGAGTTTTGGCAGGGATTGGTTCATTTTGTCCAAGTTATCAAATTTGTGGCAATAGAATTGTTTATAATATTTTTTGATGTATTTATATCACAGTTAGTTTATGAAATCACCTTATATTTTGATATCATCATTGTTTACAACATGATATTGTGTTTTATGACTTTACAATTGCCTATATCACAATGGTAGTTCATAAATTTGAGAATTTATTTGTGCTTGGAGTATGTTAAAAATGTGTTTAATATCTGTTCCCAATTTCTGGTGAGAATATATTAAGAGTTCAAACAAACAAAAAAAAGAAAATATTTTTAAATAAAATTGTTTTTTTAACTTCATTTTTGCACACACTTTTTAAAAATTTGTTTTTTATTTGAAAAGCAGAGTTAGAGTAAGTCATGGGGCTATAAAAAAGGTGGGATGTGGAGGAAGTGCTTAAAATTAAGATTTATAAGTATTGTTACAATCTAGTGCAGCTTTGGGAATCAACTGGGGTTATAATTTGGGCAAATATACTATAAAAAGTATTTGGAGTTGGTGTTTGACATTGTGATTTTGGCACTGCTTCCCATACTGGAGTGCATAGTTCAAGTCTCTACCTTTGGATTCTATTTAGCCTCTTGCTAATGTGCACCCTGGGAGGTGATGGTTCAAGAACCCCAGTAACTGCCATCCTAGTTGGGGATCAGGATAGAGTTCCAGGCTCTTGGCTTCAGCTTAGCCCCACCCACCTGGCCCCACACTGGCTGTTATGGCAATTGTGGAGAAGGTAGGGGAAGCAGATCTCTGTTTCTGTCTTTCTGCCTTTCAAATAAAATGAAAATAAATACATGTTTGTTTATTTATATAATTGTGAGATAATTAGGGGCATTTGAGTATGAATCCAGTTAAATTATGCCAATGTTTCTGGTTACCTATGAAAATAATTGAGTAGACAAGAACATACACATATGCAGAGATGAGGAGGTGACATGAAATGAGAGGTTTGCTTTAAAATCATTCACTTAAATAAAATATAGTAAAAGTTGCAATATATGGACAACTGTGGGTTGATGTGTATATGGTAATTTAATATTATTCTCTTTCATAGATATATGTTTTCACATTAAAATTTGAAAAATACCTCAATCATGTAACTATTCAAAAAAATGCCAATTCTCTACTGGCTATAAAACAAAACTTAAATTCTTGAGCTTGCCATATAATTCCTTTATAAACTGACCCTAAACCAGTCTTTCACTTGGTTCTGCATTCCCCAGGATTCTGCCTTGCATGACTCCCTCTTTCCTAAGCCCAACATACCTTTCGTGACTCCAAGTTTTTGTGCACGCTGGTCCTCCTGTCTGGGATTTCCTTGGTCTCCTTCTCACATGACAAATGTACTCATCTCTAAAGGCTCAGCACAAAATATTTTCCATTGAAACAAGGAGCTTGGTCAGAATTAGTCATTCTCTCCATTTCCTCTTTAACCATGTGTCTTCTTCAGGCCTCACTACATTCCATTGTAATTACCAAGTCAGTGTCTCAATATCTCTACATTCCTGGTACCACCATAGTGTCCAGCAAACAAGGAGTGCCTGATAATTGTGCATCAAGTGAATGCCTGCAAAGTCCATCCTTTCTTTGTGAATGTCCTCATTATGACTTAAAGAGAACAAATGCAGATACCACATCTGTCTTGCAGTGTTTTTCTCCTATCTTGTAAATCTTTTGACAAATTTGACTTCTCCTAGATGGAAAGGTAATCAGGATTCTTAACTCCCAGGCTACAGAAATATGCTAATATTTCATTTGTAAACACCACCAACAAATTGACTCTGTCATTAAGCCTTAATGATTTTTGGAATAGCTGGAGTTTATCTTCAGGAAAACACTGAGACTTGATTCCTTTAATGAATCTTTTTTTTCCTGACCCAGCAATACTTAATATCTTCTTAATTGCTTTGTGTTGACATCAGGTTCAGCTCCTTGGGTTCTTCCCTGAAATAGACCCTCACAGAGGCTGTTCCCAGGCTACTTGGCCATAGTGCATTATTTTTTCCTTAATTCATGAATTGTAGAGTTTGAAACCTTGTACTTTCCTTTTGTTTCTCTTTTGTTTATTTTCACTCTTGAGGATTTTGTATATTATTAATCTGATAATTGTTTCAGGTTTCCTGAGTGATTTTTAAGTTAAAGTCACCATTTGTGATAAAATTTGGAGAGTTGCAACCCACAGGACCTTGAATATATATCTTCTCTATAAATGTGTCTGCTTTTCAGTATGGTTCTAGGATATTTGAAGCATAATAAAATTTGAGCATGCATCATTAAATAATGAATGGACATATGTGAATACAATGTAATATATCTATGCAATGGAATATTATTCAGCAATGCAAAGAAATGAAGTGGTGAGACATACTATAAAATGTGTAAACTTTTTAAACGTGTGCCAAGCTGAAGTAGCGATTCAGAAAAGATTACATATTGCATTATTCCACTTACAGGAAATGTCCAGAATAGGCAAATCCTTAGAGACAGAAAGTAGATTAGTGGATGCCTAAGGCTGGGATGGTTAAGGGGAAATAGGGAGAGATTGTCAATGGGTATGAGATTTCTTTGAGGAGTAATTAAAATGTCTTAGAATTGGATAGTGGTAAGGTATGATTATGTGAATGTCCTAAAAATCAGTGCATTATACAATTGTGACATATGATTTACAGATATGTATATCAGTAAAGCTGCCTTATTTTTAAGCTTAGGCATGAGCATTGGATGAGTGTGTTTAGGGTAATGCTAGCTGATGATTCCTTATTCATACAACAGTTGGTGCAGGTGTTCTTCATAGGTGAAAAGCCTCTGAGACAGTCATTCAGAGATTCAGTTTCTTTTTGTATTATATCGCTAGGATTTCTGAGTTCTCCACATTCAGTGTGTCTCTGGAACCTCTGCAATCAGCTGCCAGACATAAGGAGGGAAGGGGAGAGGCATATCTATTTCTGTGCCCTCGTAGCTTGGAAGAACCCCTTAGCATTTCCACTCAAGTTCTGCGCTGCACAGCACGCCTAAGTGCAAGAAACACTTGGCGATGTGACTTAGTTGTGTGTACAAGAAGAGGAACTTGTTTGGCAAATGGCTTTCCAGTCCCTGCCACATTGTCCCCATCCTTCCCACTCTCCACCATCTTCTCCACCTCCCCAACTTATTGATGTGTATCTCTACTATCTCTACTTATCTAATCTAGATGGTATACATTCTCAATATTTAATGAGGCACATATGGTAATCACCTATGAGACTAATTAGTTCTTTAAGGGGAAGGATAGTATAGTTTGCTTTATAAATAGTCCATGAGAGTTATTAACTTCTTCCTTCATTCCCTTAATCCGTTGCCTTTGTTCTCAGATACACCTTTATTTAGCAAACCTTTCCTTGATGCTTCACCTTTTCAGCATGTTCGCTGGTTACCCAATACTGAGAGGTCAGGTTTTCATGTGCCTGTTTGTGGTCTGCTTTTAATTCATAGCAAAGTGTTGAAAACCAAGACAGTGTAGTCTGTTTTTGTTCATGTTTGAGGCAAGAATGATAACAGCCCTTGCTCAGAAAATATGTTTAGAGATTATGTCCCTCATCTTTTGAGGTGTGAAAATATTATTTTCTTTCATGACACCATGAGCAAGTTGACTATTTTTAAGTTTCTTTTGATTCCAAAATAGATTAAACCTTACACTTTGTCAAAATGCGGACAAGTATGTACTTTGAGACCATACAGCTTTTGAAGAAGATGTCTTCTGAGAGAAAAGAGTTCATAGTTTTCACACACAGAATCCTTGGAAGGTACTCCATTTCCCCAGTCCTGATCACAAGATGTATAGATTTATCTTGCTGCTTAGAAAACTGTGTCTTTATATGGTTCCTGAGGATAAGAGTGGTGGGTCTTCCAGGAATTTAGGAAATATTTCAAATATAGAGGGTAGGGAGCTTATGTTAGGTCATATATGAATTTCCCATAACACTGTGATGAAAGAACAGCTTATGGTTGTAACTACAAGTTCATGAAAAAATGTTTATTATAAATAAAACTATGCATGTATTTCAAATTTTTGTACAAAAACAAAGTTATCTTTTAGATGCATTTTTCGTGAACCTTTAGAAATATCTATTATGCAAGACCTCATTTCATTTTATCAACTTTTCACTGTTATCTTTACTTTTTACATTTAGATCCAACTTAACTCTTATGTATACTTGTAAGTGCACTCCAAAATCCAACTCAGGCTCACATTTACTTGGAGATATAGTCTCAAATCCCTTCCATTTGCTGTTGTTTTAGAAATGAGCCATTTAAAAATAGAAGTTAACAAAACCTCAAAATTCAACCTACGTATCTCTAGCATAAATTTAAATTTAGTAAACATATATCCCTTATTCTATTAAATCCATACATATTGCCATATTGTATATGGTTCAATGGGGGTTCTTCACTCAAGCCATGCCAGCTTGTTGGGAATCAGTTTTCAACAACAGAAAAATCAAATGGTGAGCCAGTATCATTTCCATTGTCTTTTCTAACACTGTAAATACTAAATTAATAATGCCTAGAAGGTATGTACTCCATGGCAATCTCTTATCAAGGACTTTATTTCCTGTTATTAGAATCTGACGTGTGTGTGTGTGAGAGAGAGAGAGAGAGAGAGAGAGAGCGAGCGAGTGAGCGTGTGCTAGCTCACGAAGAAGCTACCTGACTTTTGTATGTCTTGGAAAGACTAGTTAAGACAGTTGGCTTAGTTATCAATGCCTTATGCCCCAAGGAATCTGGGCTTCACACTGGTTTGGTCACTGTGTTAGGAGCAATATGCAACTTGTTTACCTTCCCGGACCTTTCTTCCTTTGAACATATAGGCACTAGAGCTGGGAGTGAAGGTGCAGAGACCCAAAGTGGGCCAATATTTAATTACGTATATTGCAACAGGAGGCCAACAAATAAGAATTCACCACAACAGTGTAGTCATAGGGCTTGGAATGGTTCCTTCTGGAATCATAGAGATAAATCTAGTCTTACAGCTATTAAGGAGGAAAATGCTACTATATCAACATTAGCATTTTTTTGAAAAGGAGGTACTAAAGTGGCATTAATTTGTAATCACCAAATATGAGGAAGAATGGGAATATCTTCCTATTTTGGATGAATTTCAATAATTGTAACCAAGCAGCTTCCCATTGTTGAACCTGCATAGTCAATTGCTTTATAATGTGGGATTAGAAGCATGGGTTTCTGGGTTCAAGATCTGACTCAGCCACTTAGAAGTTGTGAAACTGTGCAGGTTATGTACCTGTAACAAGCCTCAGCATCTCCAGCTATATGATGGTGATGATACTATAGGGTTGTAATAAGGGTTTAAAGAGATCATGGACTCCATGCACATAGTGAGCACTTAAGAAATTGATGACTATATTTATAATACACCAGTTTTTAACACATATCCCATGATCTCCTGGGCCAGTCTCTTATCTTTCTACCATTTTCACTGCAAAAGACATGTGTGTAAATTTTCTGCAAACATTTACATTGTTCCTTCTTTTCTTCTCTTCCTCTCCTCTTCTCTATTCTGGTCCCTCCTCTCTGGGTAGGCAGGAATGCATTGTGGCCATATGTCAAACTGTTCTTGAAAGAATATGACTTCAGATTAACCGTATGTCATCTGAAGTTTGGGATCTACAAATTATTCTTCACTGGGAGTGTTATCTAATTTTCACCCTCACCTCCGCCCCCCCCCCCCCCAGTGGGGCTGCGTCATCAGCTGGGTTGAGCCTCCTACATGGGGTCAAGCTTTAACAATCAGAACTGAAGAGACTCAGGATTTTTTAGTTTTGATTTTGTAATTTTGAAAGGACAATTGCCAGTGAGTTGGGACATACTTTTATGTCTTGAATAAGTATCTGTTATATATTAGCAGGGTAGCTTTTCCCCAAGTAAAGCTCGGGTTGGTAGTAAGATCATCCTCTTCCCCTCTCTGCTAACTGCATGTGTTGTGCATTTTTCAATGTCCATTGGAAATATTAATTACTCCCGTCTTTTTTGGTCTTTCTTACAGACTCCTTTTCCCTCTCAGTTCATATCATGTGCTTATAACAGAGACTTGTACCTTTGAGCCTCCTTGATTAATCTAGGGAAGTATCCAGGGCTTCCTAATATAAAAGAATCTCTTGGGAAAATACTTGTTTTTCATAGACTGATTCAGAACAGTTTCTTTTAATCTACTTGTACCTTGGTTTCATAACCATTCTCTGATTTTTATCTCACTCTAGTCCTAATGCTTACACTAATTCTTTATATCCCTATTGGCTTCTACTTCTGACCACACATGGGTCTGGTCACAAGTGAATTATACACAAGAGAAAGGCCTTGGGGCTATCATAACTTCATTTATTTGTATTACAGTGATAAGTGTATTTATCTAATTTCTGTCCTCTAAGCCATATTCCAGCCACATATTTTTTATGTAAAATGAGGCTTTGAACATAGCAGGTTCTCAGGTGATTAATAATGTGAATTTGATGTACTTAGCAATCTGGAAAAGTGATAGCAATCCAGTCTTCTGTGTGTGTAGATTCGTGTGCAAAGAGAGAAAAAAATAAAAAAAGAACAAAGAAAAGGAGGACCAGGAAAGACACCATGGTAGCAGGCTCAATCCTAGGTTACATTTGAAATTTTCCTTTATTTATGTCGTTGGCATCTTCCCTTTCTGTATGAAGTCAGGTTTCTAGACCACATGATCAACTTTAACTTCAAGGTTGGTTTTTGTGAATCAGTCACTTTTTAAGAACTAGTCTAATAAAACTATCACATCGTCACTTAAAAATTACTGCATCTTCTTAAAGATGTTATTTCTTGC
This sequence comes from Sylvilagus floridanus, assembly GCA_949820135.1. Lineage (NCBI taxonomy): Eukaryota > Metazoa > Chordata > Mammalia > Lagomorpha > Leporidae > Sylvilagus > Sylvilagus floridanus. Next base: position 57,258,450 of record OX463225.1, read on the forward strand.
AGCCACGTTCTATTTTAATCTTCCTCCATTAATTGATGTGCATTCCTGTTGTCTGCAGTACTGAGCACTCTTGGAGGGTGGAGGATATTCCATATCATTAACAACAGTTCTCCCACAATAGTTCTGTGGCCAATCCCCTGAGTGATCACAAGGAGCTCCTGTACCTCGGCCCACCCCTGGAGGGTCTGAATCAGGCTGTCTGGGGCAGGTCAGGCACTGAAAACCCATGTTTTATAAAGCTTCCCACGTGATGCTACTGAGCAACTGATGTAGGAACCTCCAGCTCTTGCCTTTGAGGAACTGATAAGCTGTTCTGAAAGGTCATATGTGGGAAAAAATAAGTCACAAGCTTCAACTATGTTATGAAATACCTTGCACACTTGAAGTACTCTACCATTTGTGAAGCATTTCATAAAGTGCTCTCATCAGCCTCTACCCTCCCATGAGGTAGGTTAAGGCAGTTGTTTTTGCTCTACATATTTTGTTAAGTGAAGTAAAGACATTAACCAACTAATTTAGAAACCCAAAGTCCTGAATGAGTTCAACTACAAATAGTGTATATGTGTGTGTGTATGTGTGTGTGTGTATATATATATTTCTTAATTAGAATGGAATTCTCTTCTTAATCATTTCTAGCACCAGTACCTGACTCATAGTAGGTATTCAAAAATTATTCAGTTGATGGATGACTATACACTGCTTGTGTAAAGCAAAACAAAATATTGAAATACTTAATTTTGTTTCACCTACAGAATGTGTAACTATGAACATATCATAAGCCACAATAGCAAATAACATCTGTTAAAAATTAGCTATTATAATTAATAATCAGCTATTATTATATTTTCATGTTAACATGATATTAAAACAAAGAGAACAGATTCTATATAGTTCATAGAAATAATTCCAAGAACATAATGATGTCCGCTTCTCCCTACCCTCCCTCTTTCTTTTCCTTTCTCCCTTCCTTTCTCCCTTTCTTTCACCCCTTCCTTCCTTCCTTCCTTCCTCCCTTCCTTTATCTTTTGAGATAACATTTCAGTTTACCTTATAATCAAAGGCTTAGGGCTCCACTAAATAAAGAGTTAATCAAATGAAAGGCTATAATTGGGGCCGCGCTATGGCACAGCAGGTTAAAGCACCGTCCTCCAGCACTGGCATCCCATATGGTTGCCGGTTCTAGTCCTGGCTGCTCCACTTCCCATTTGACTCCCTGATGGCCTGAGAAGGCAGCAGAGGATGGCCCCAGTCTTTGGGCCCCCTGCACCCACATGGGAGACCCAAAGGAAGCTCCTGGCTCCTGGCTTCAGATTGGCTCAGCTCTGGCCATTGCAGCCACCAGGGGAGTGGACCAGTGGATGGAAGACCTCTGTTTGTGTCTCTACCGCTCTCCATAAGTCTATATTTCAATTAAATAAAATAAATCTTTTTTAGAAAAAAAAAGACCCTAGTTTAGTGGGAATATAAACAAGGACTGTACCCAATCATCAAACGAAAAGATGCCCATTTCACTACTATACAGTCAATATTAAAATAATTATAAATCATTAAAACTATCATAGTATATTATTCTTAACCATTGGTTTGAAAAAGATATACAATAAAGTTTTACAAAACTATATTTGCATCAACACTGATGCACAGATATTTATTTCTTTTTTTGCTTTTTTTCTTTTTTAATTTTAGCTCCCACATATAAGGGAGAGCATGCAGTTTTTGTCTTTCTGTTTCCAGCTTTTTTCACTCAACGTGATGTCTTCCAGTTGCATTCATTTTGCTGCACATGGCAGAATTTCTTTCATTTTTATAGTTGAATAATATCACACATTTTCTTTATCCATTGGTCTGATGGTGGACACTTTGGTTAATTCCAAATTTTGGCTATTGTAAACAATGCTGCTATAAACATGCAGGTGCGGTGCAGGTATCTCTTTGATACAGCATGGTCATGCTTTTGGATATATACCCAGTACAGGGATTGCTGGATCAAATAATAAGTCTACTAGTTTTTTAAGAACTTTCCATACTGCTTCCCACTGTGGCTACACTAATTTACATTTCCAACAACAGCATATAAGAATCCCCTTTCTTCACATCCTTGTCAGCATGTTAGTCTCCATGCTTTGGATTTTAGCCATTCTGACAGGGATGAAATTATATCTCATTGTGGTTCTTGACTTGTATTTCCCTGATGGTCAGTGATGTTGAGCATTTTTTTATATATTGCTTGCTTATTTGGGTTTCTTCTTTTGAGGAATGTTTATTAAGGTCCTTTGCACATTTCTTAGCTAGATATTTTGTTGTTGGTGGTTTTTGTGTTGTTGGTATATTTGGGATTTTTTTTTTTTAATTTTTGACAGGCAGAGTGGACAGAGAGAGAGACAGAGAGAGAAAGGTCTTACTTTTGCCGTTGGTTCACCCTCCAATGGCCGCCGCGGTCGGCGCGCTGCGGTGGGCGCGCTGTGGCCAGTGCACCGCGCTCATCCGATGGCAGGAGCCAGGTGCCAGGTGCTTTTCCTGGTCTCCCATGGGGTGCAGGGCCCAAGCACTTGGGCCATCCTCCACTGCACTCCCGGGCCACAGCAGAGAGCTGGCCTGGAAGAGGGGCAACCGGGACAGAATCTGGCGCCCCGACCGGGACTAGAACCCGGTGTGCCGGCGCTGCAAGGCGGAGGATTAGCCTGTTGAACCTTTGCCAGGTAGTTTGCAAATATTTTTCCCATTCTCTTGGCTGTGTCTTCGTTCTACTGGTGATTACCTTTGATGAGCACAAGCTTCTGAGTTTATTGTAACCCCATTTGTCTAGTTTTTGCTTTTGTGCCTATGCTTTTGGGGTCTTCCCCAAGAAGTCATCACCAACACCAATGCCTTGGAGTGTCTCCTCTACATTTTCTTCCAGCAACTTCATAATCTCTGGTCTTAAATTTGGGTCTTTGCATCATTTTGAGTTGATTTTTATGTGGTGAGATAAATGGACCTAATTTCATTTTTTGACATATCTACATCCACTTTTGCCAGCACCATTTATTGAAGAGATTATCCTTACTCCAATATATGGTCTGTGCACTTTTGTCAAAAAACAATTATATATATATATAATTAATATATATTAATTTCTGGGCTTTCTATTCTGTTCAGTTAATCTATATGTTAATTTTTATGCCAGTACCATGATGTTTTAATTACTGCAGCTTTGTAACACACTTCGAAGTCAGGTATCAAGATGCCTCCAACTTGATTTCTATTAAAGTGTTTCTGTTCCATTTGTTGGGATCTGTCAGCTCTAATTTGTAAAGAAGCCATTACATACACCATAAGCTTAAGAAGATTATGGAAAAATTGGAAGAAATTTTATTTTGTAAACTTTTGTCACAAGTATTTTTTATATAAACGGTCAAGAACTGAAGACCTACTCACTGTACTGAAACACTCTAAGACATAAGTATAATTTTAAATAAACCTGACTCTTTTACTTTAATAAAGCCCAGTATTTAAATTACAAATTATTTCATTTAAGAGAGTATAATACAGTGGTTTAAGAGTAAGTATTCTGAACTCAGATTGTGTACTTTTAAATTCCAGCTTAAAAAGTTACTATTTATGCAAACTTAGACAATTTTTTAACCTCTATTTTTCTCATATGTAAATAAGGACAATACTATTCCTATCTCATAGTGTTAGTGAAGGATGTTTAATGATGAATATCCATAAAAGACTTAAAACAGTGCCTTGCACACAGTAGGAGCTCCATCTTAGCTACTGTTACTGTGCTTATTAAAAAAATACAGCTGTTATTGCTTTCAATGGCATAGTTATTTCCTAACAGGCTCTGCCAATCTTGGCTCAAGTGATAAATAAAAATTAGTTTATGATTAACATCCATTCCTTTTAATAATTATTCTAATTTCATAATTTTTAATTAATACTTGTATATTCTATGGATTCCCAGACAATATTTCATATATACAGTGTAAACTAGTCAAGTGAGGCAACTAGACTTTCCATTTTCTACATTCTCTTTGTGTCTGGAGCACTTTCTTCCAGCTCTTTACACAGGATGTAATTGTGAACTATAGTCACCACACTGCTCTGTGAAACACTAGAACTTGTTACTTCTATCTGGCTGTGTTTGGTGCCTATTATCCAACCTCATTTCATCCTCCCTTCTCCCATTCTTCCCAGCCTCTGTTAACTACTATTAACCTCAGCTCAAACCGACTTTTTTTTTTAAACTCCCACATACAGAAGGGAACATGCATTGTTTGTCTTTCTGTGTCTGGCTTATTGCACTTAATGACCTCCAATTTCATCCATTTTGCTACAAATCTCATCATTTAATTTTTTCTGTGGCTAGCTGATATTCCATTGTGTATAAATGCTACAGTTTCTTTATCAGTTCATCCACTGATGGGCACATAGGTTGGATTCTATCCTATTCTGTTGGTTAATGTGAATAATCCTGCAATGAAGAGTGGAGTCTGAGTATCACTTTCATATGCTGATTTCATTTCCTTTGAATATATACTAAGAAGTGGGATAGCAGCTGGATCATATGGTAGATTTGTTATTTGTATTTTGAGGACTCTTCATCCTTCTTCCATAATAAATCTCGAAAGTACAAGCAGCAAAAGTAAAAAGTAAACAAGCAGAATTAATTCAAACTAAGAAGTTTCTGCACACCAAAGTAAACAGGTAACAGAGTAAAGAGACAACATACAGAATGTGAGAACACATTTTCAAAGTATTCATCTGACAAAAGATTTATACCCAGGACAAATAAAGGTCTGAAAAAATTCAACAACAGCAACAAAAACAACAACAAAACCCAAACAACCCAGTTAAGAAATGAGCAGAGTATCTGAATAGATATTTCTCAAAAGAAGAAATACAAATAGCCAACAAATATATGGAAAAATATTCAATATTACTAACCATCAGAAAAATGCAAATCAAAATTATAGAGTGATAGCATTTCACTCCAGTTAGACTGGCAGTTATCAAAAGGAAAAGATAGCACATGCTGGTATGCGGAGAAAAAGAAACTATTATACACCATTGTGGAAATGCAAATTGGTATTGGCATTATGTCTATTTTTGCTTTTGTTGCTTATAATTTTGAGAACTTATCCAAACAATTCTTACCTATGTATCTTAACATATTCCCCCTATATTATCTTCTACTGGTTTCAGATTTTACATTTAGGATTTTGAAACATTCTGAGCTGATTTTTGTATAGGGCAAGAATTAGGGGGCAAGTGTCTGCATGAGACTATTCAGTTTTCCCAGCACCATTTATTGAAGAGACTGTCCTTTCTCCTTTTATTAAATGTTTTATTTTTCGTTTACTAAGGAGACTTCTCCTTTCTCTTCTCTTTTTTCAGTCTGTGAATATGGGACATCTTTCCATTATTTCTTTCTTCAATTTCTTTTATGAATGTTTTGTAATTTTAGTTAAATTTACTTAATTTTAAGTTTATTCCAAGGTATGTTTTTTATTGGTAGCATTTTGAATGGGATTTCTGTTACAATCTGTTTCTCAGTGAGTCTGTTATGGATATATGAAAATGCTAATAATGTTTGTTTGCTGGTTTTGTATCCTGCAACTTTACTGAATATGTAGTTCGGTAATCTTTTGGTGGCATTTTTAGATTGCTTTCTATATAGGAACATATCACCTGCCCACAGGAATAATTTGACATCCTTCTTCCCTATTTTTGTGTCTTCTGTTTCTTTATCTCTCCTAATTGCCCTAAGACTTCCAGAGCTACGTTAAATAACAGCAGTAAGAGTGGATATCCTTGTCTGGTTCCAGATCTTAGAGGAAAAATTGCAACTTTCCCCCATCCAATATGATTTGGACATGGATTTGTAATTCATTGTTGTTATTATGTTGCACTCTGTTCCTTCTCTATCTATTTTTCAAAGTTTTTAAAATCATGAATGAATGTTGAATTTAGTCAAATTATTTTTCTGAATCAATTCAGATGATCATATGATTTTCATACTTCATCCTGATGATGTGATATATTATATTTATTGATTTGTATGCATTGGACTATCCTTAGGATAAGTCCCACTTGATCAGAAAGAATGGTCTTTTCTTGTACTATTAGCTTTGCTTTCCCAGTAGTTTGTTTAGAATTTTTGGATCTCAGGATTTTTGTATCATTTGGATATTGGTCCATAGTTTTCATTTTTTTATGATGATTTTGTCTGGTTTTGGAATGGAAGTAATTCTGTCAGCATCATGAAATAAGTTTAGATAGTTTCCTCACTTTTGACTTTTGGACTAGTTTGAGAAGAATTGGTGCTAGTCTATTTTAAAAGTTTGGTATAATTCAGCAGTGAAATCATTTTGACCTGGGATTTTTTTTTAAATACTGACTCAAAGATTGCTCATTTGTCTGTTCAGGTTTTCTGTTTCCCTGCCTCAAATTTGTGAGTTATATATATTCAAAAAGTTATCCCATTCTTTTAAATTTTCCAATTTGTTTAGCATGTAGTTGTTCATAACAATCCTTAATGGTCCTTTATAATACTTTGGTACCAGGTGTAGTGTCTTATATTTTCATTTCTGATTTTATTTATTTAAGTCTTCTCTTTTTTATGTCTATCTAAAGTTTTTGAAATTTTGAAGACGTAAAATCTTTCATGAATTTGCTTGTTATCATTGTGCAGAGGTCATGCGAGTTTTCTCTGCATCATTCCAATCTTAGTATATGTACCGACAAAACATGGCACACATGAATTTTTATATAAGTAGTTCATGAATTGAGGTCCATATATTCTTATAAATATTTTTTAAAGATTTTTATTTATTTATTTGACAGGTAGAGTTACAGACAGTGAGAGGAGAAAGAAAGAAAGGTCTTCCCTCCCTTGGTTCACTCCCCAAAAGGCCACTATGGCTGAAGTTATGCTGATCTGAAGCCAGGAGCCAGGCGCTTCTTCCTGGTCTCCCACATGGGTGCAGGGGCCCAAACACTTGGGCCATCCTCCACTGCCTCCCCAGGCCACAGCAGAGAGCTGGACTGAAAGAGGAGTAGCCCGGGCTAGAACCCAGCGCCCATATGGGATGCAGGCGCCAGAGGCAGAGGATTAATCTAGTGCACCATGGCACTGGCCCCAAGGTCCATATATTCTACTAAGATTAAAAACTTTGCCTGCCTTTTCCACAGCTCATTCTAAGACACATTATGATATATTCCTCATCAGAAAAACTCCCAATTAATACAATTTCATTCTGTGTTCTCTGTTGAAGACTGAGGAATGACATTCGTAGTAATACATGGTACCAAATGCAAGTTTAGTCTTGGTTTAACACTTCATTAAAAAAAGAAGACCAAAGACTTTACGAAATTTACTTGAAAAAATGAAGAAAAGACACAGGACATCAATTATAATTTGCTTCATGAAGCATCAGTTGCTTGCATGTCATCTGACTGTCCACAGAAACTCATAGAGACAACAGCTCTGGTTGCATATAAATAGGGAACTTACAGGATGTGGTGAGCATTGTGTACCTTGTAGAGTTGCATAACTGTCCAGGATCGGTGTCATATTAGACACAAAAGTCAGAACCAACTACTTTGTCATCAGGAAAATTATCCTGAAAGAGAGAGAGAGGGAGGGAGGGAGGGAAAAATGGAGGGAGGGAAGAGAGCAACACTGACCTTTAGCTCACAGAGGAAGATGATGGATTCTAAATCTCTCACCTCACAGAATGGAGAAGTAAGTGCCTACCTAGTGGTGGCAACAAGCTCACAATCCAAGTCTTCCACAGTCTAATCAATGCTCTTTCCATCCTGCCATGCTCATAGGGCTGGCAAAAGAAGCCAAAGGTTATCTGAAAATATGGAGGAAGACCATTTTGATTTTTTTTTTACAAATAAAAATGCATGAATTTTATTTTTTTAACTTTTATTTAGTAAATATAAATTTCCAAAGTACAGCTTATGGATTACAATGGTTCCCCCCCCCATTACTTCCCTCCCCCCCCGCACCCCTCCCAACTCCCACTCCCTCTCCCATTCCATTCACATCAAGATTTATTTTCAATTCTCTTTATATACAGAAGATCGATTTAGTATATGTTAAGTAAAGATTTCATCAGTTTGCACCCATATAGAACATAAAGTGTAAAATACTGTTTTAGTACTAGTTATAGTATTAATTCACATTGAACAACACATTAAGGACAGAGATCCTACATGAGGAGTAAGTACACAGTGACTCCTGTTGTTGACTTAACAATTTGGCACTCTTGTTTATGGCGCCAGTAATCTCCCTATGCTCTAGTCATGAGTTGCTAAGGCTATGGAAGCCTTTTGAGTTCTCTGACTTTGATCTTATATAGACAAGGTCATAGTCAAAGTGGAAGTTCTCTCCTCCCTTCAGAGAAAGGTACCTCTTTCTTTGATGGCCGTTCTTTCTACTGGGATCTCACTCTCAGAGATCTTTCATTTAGGGTTTTTTGTTTTTTTTTCTTTTTCTCCAGAGTGTCTTGGCTTTCCATGCCTAAAATATTCTCATGGGCTCTTGAGCCATATCTGAATGCCTTAAGGGCTGATTATGAGGCCAGAGTGCTATTTAGGACATCTGCCATTCTATGAGTCTGCTGTGTATCTTGCTTCCCATGTTGGATCATTCTCTCCCTTTTTGATTTTTTCAGTTAGTATTAGCAGACACTAGTCTTGTTTATGTGATCCCTTTGATACTTAGACTTATCAGTATGATCAATTGTGACCTGAAATTGATCACTTGGACTAGTGAGATGGCATTGGTACATGCTACCTTGATGGAATTGTATTGGAATCCCCTGGCACATTTCTGGTCTTGCTCCAAATGGTGGAGTTAGAGCATCTTAATTTTAAGAAGGCTCATAAGTTCCAAGTAAGAATGAGTAGACTACAATAGTAATGAGGTAAATAACAGAAATCATCACCTCTTGCACACTGTTGCCTTGGAAAATGGATGGCTTGCTCTGTGGAATTTTTTCTCAAGGGAAGTGGCCAGATGAACTGGTGAATGAAGACAACAGGAGACCGCACCACTCAGCATCCCTTTCAGGGATGTTTTGTTTGAAAACGGGTCAGGTCTCAGGCTTACAAATATGAATGAGAAACCATTGTTCTGGTGATCTGGGGAAAGGCATTTGCTCTAAGTCTTTGATAAAGTAAAGGGAGAACACACTTCACAGGCCAGACACAATTTCTTCTTTTTTCTTTTTCTTTCTTTTTGGTAAAATATAATTGGGCCAATTGATGTCAGTAGAAAAGTAGTTAACTCTTTATACTCACAGATGTAGGAAGGAATTAGAGTCATCAGTGCATGAATTGAGCTAAAAAGATGATCAACCTTCAATAGTATAACATTTTGTTCATGTAAAATAACCACAGAATCTCATTATTAAATCTTTAGGTCTCTGTTTACTATAAGTTTGGCAATTGGTTGTGATGATGAAAGAAAACAGTAGAACCTACACATACATGTTGCTTTAAAGCAGACCCAATTTAAATTTAGATTTGAGCAAAATATTATAGCAGAGTGATTTTATTTCACATATTTATAATATTTCAAGAATCTGATGTGTTTGCACTCAATTGATTTGAGAACTTTTGAATGACATAAAATTATATATCAAAGAGAAAGTAAGATAGTTATAGATATTAGGACTCAAATATATATGGTACTTCAAAAGGTTCATAGAAATAGAGAAATGGAATTAAAACACAAGTTTGCTTTGGCACAAAAAGAATTTAAAATCCATATATATTAGTGATCTTCAAAAAGTTCATGGAAATGCATATTATGAAGAAACTATGCAAGAATTTCAATAGACTTTTTTTTTTTTTTGACAGGCAGAGTGGACAGTGAGAGAGAGACAGAGAGAAAGGGCTTCCTTTGCCGTTGGTTCACCCTCCAATGGCCGCCGCGGTTGGCGCGCTGCGGCTGGCGCACCACGCTGATCCAATGGCAGGAGCCAGGTACTAGGTGCTTTTTCCTGGTCTCCCATGGGGTGCAGGGCCCAAGCACTTGGGCCATCCTCCACTGCACTCCGGGCCACAGCAGAGGGCTGGCCTGGAAGAGGGGCAACCGGGACAGAATCCGGCGCCCCAACCGGGACTAGAACCCGGTGTGCCGGCGCCGCAAGGTGGAGGATTAGCCTGTTGAGCCACGGCGCCGGCCTTCAATAGACTTTCATACCAAAATGATTTATCGTCTTTTAATTCGATGTTTCCATGAACTTTTTGAATTGTCCTCATGTAATTTATCAATTCACATTAACCCATCTACTGAATTTTGGAGAGTGGGCTCCCAAAATACCAATAATCACACTGAATTCCCTGCTTTCTTTTTGTACACTTTCAAGTTTGTCAACTATTGGGATTGACTATTTGCTTAGAGGCTGTGTTTTGCCTTTGAAAAAATTGATGATACTAATTTCTCTGTTCATAAGTAAACATGTAAGTTCCTCAGATCCTAATTAAAAGCATCAAGCAGAACTCTGTGAACTCAGATACTCGTTTATTATGTGACTAAGGCAGAAGCCCTTATGCTGCCTCAGTGCAGCCTTATTTATATCTTTGGCTAAGGCTTCCTATTTCCCATCTTCTCCTTCCTATTGTCCATTTATTGGTGCCTTTCTTCTGCATATTACTCTGTCACATGGTTTTTCATTTTTCACCCAACTGGAATCTGTCTCCTAATGAGTATTAGCACCGTGAAAGGAGGACAATTGTTTGTCTTTGATTTCAAACCTCATGGTACAGTACTTAAGTACTCAATAAATTTTTGTTGGGTGGCTTTAACTCTGGTTAATGAGGACTGATATTTGGAAGGAAAGTTGATTTAAACATTTAACTTGGGTAGACTTTTTGCCACACTGGAGTTCTAGCCCCTAGAGGGAACAAAGTAATGCCGAGAAATGCATTTGAGATAAATTAGTAAGTAGAACTTCTAGAGTCCTGTTTTGTTGCCTTTTTTTTTTTAAGATTTATTTACTTATTTGAAAGGCAGAGTGACAGAGAGGGAGGGAAAGAGGGAGAAAGAGAGATCCTACATTGCTAGCTCACTACCTAAATGGCTGCATTGACTGGGGCTGTAGTCAATAATTTTATCCAGGATTCACATGTTGGTGGCAGAGGCTCAGGTACTTGGGCCATCATCTGCTGTTTTCCCAGGCACATTAGCAAGAACCTGAAAGAGAAACAGAGCAGCCAGGATTTGATCAGTGTCCCTATATGGGACAGAGGCATTGCAACAAGAGGATTAATCTGCAGTGCTGCTATGATACTTCGCCATTCTTATTTGACTTCAGCATGGTTCTAGAGCCTTGTCAGATTGAATGAAATTTGTGTATGTTTCCAAATAGACAATAAGTTTCTTGAATTTACAAATTGGATCTCAATAACATTCATATCTCTAATACCTAGTATTTGGCGGTGGTGCTAAGAAGAAAAAAGTTTACGTTGAGCTAAACTCAAGTAAATATTAGTAGCCCTTAAAGATACTAAATGCTTATCAGATGCGGTTTGGATCTTCCCAGAACACAGAGAAATTCATTTACGGTCCTTAAGGAGAAGCAAATCTCTGAATCCCTGAGTTTAAAGAGACTTCTGATGTCATCAATCCCTTCTCCTAAGAATACAACCATCTGTTCTGTGGCCCCTGTTAACTTCCTCCAGCCCTTGTTGTTCAACCAGGCTGTTACTGAACTAGCTCCAAGAAGTTCAGTAACACCAAAGGCAAACACATTCAGCTCCAAATGCCCAGAAGACATTTCTCATGAACCAGAATCACTCAAGCCAGTGTAGTAGTTTGTGAATTCCTATCCCCAGTTTTTTTATTATTATTATATTTGGGGTGGGGTGATTGGCAAGAATTTCCATTTTGGTTTATACCTGGAAATATCAGAAATGTTATAGACATTTTAACAGATTATAGTAATACTTTTAATTAATAGAGAATAGCATGAAGATAGTAATATATGTATAAATTGGGCAAAACCTCTCTCACCTTGCAGCCAAATTTCGGTGCGTGTATGTGTTCTATGGGAAGTCCTTCCTTAATGTCCAAAGCTTTCTCGACACCAGCGTTGTGGTGCCCTGAGTCTGCCTTACTTCGTGCTTTTCTCAAATGTTTCACATCAGAATAAACTGATGGCTAGGCTTGCTGCCATGCCCCATTCCCTCAACAAGGAGAACAAGCATTGTCAGTCCCAGCTCTTTCCCTTGCACCGAATTCAGCAGCATCTCTGCCGGGAAGCCTTCCTGGAGCTGCGTACCCACTGCACCTGTGCTTTCTGCCATCCTCTGCACCTCTTGCTCTCTGGCTTTGATTCATGCTCTGTGCGTTCACCTTGGTCACAGGACAGCTTTCTAACTTGCCCAGAGGGCTTTCTTTGTCCGTCTTTTCATGCATCCCCTTTCCTATGCTGCTTCCTGCATTCTTGGCTGTGATTTTGTTTGTTTTGTTGCCTTTGACTGGCCACCTTGATCTTTGTTTATTTGGAGTTTAACTCTGCATGCCTGAGACTTTGATACACTGTCTTTGTATGTCCTTAGGTGTAACAGCTTTTAGGCCTTCCTTCATGGAGTGTGAGAATTTTGCTGTTACGAAGTGACGTGTCAGAGTGTTTCCTCTTCATGGAATCAGTCTAGGACATCAGGTTATGTGAACTTGCATCTGCAGCTTTAAAAAGCCATTGGGAAAGCAGGGTGACTCCTTGAGCCCTTCTCTTATGGGCTATTTCCATAAACTACCTTTGGAGGGTTCTGCAGGTATCCAGTGAATAGCTAGTTCCATGCCTGTAGAGCATTTGTTAGAGAAATTTCAAGCCTGGTGTAATGTTTCCGGGAGCTCTGCTGGAAGAACTTGCTGGTTTTGTATCTCGCTGATCCATCAGTTGCTGAGAGATAGGTGTTAAGGTCTCCAACTCTGTGTTTGTCGCTTTTTTCTTTCAGTTCTGGAAGTTTTTGTTTCGTGTAGTTTGCAGCCCTGTTGTGTGGTGCATACATATTTAGGATTGCTCATATCCCTTTTATCACTAGATAGTTTCATTCTATGCCTCTAATACTTCTCTTGTTCTGACATCTGCTCTGTATGACCCTAAGATAGTCATTCTTGCTTTTCTTTGCCTAATGTTGGTGATAATTTCTCCTTCCTTCTGTTGTCAAACTATTTCATTACGTTTATATTTGAGGTAAGTTTCTTACTGACAGCAAACAAATGGGTCATGTTTTATTAGTCCACTTAGTTAATCTTTCTTTTTGTTCAGATATTTGGACATTTATATTTAGTGAAACCACTAATGTGTTAGGGCTTAACCCAGGTTTGTTTAATCTTCTTTAATTTCATTTTTGCATTCTTTTTCTTTCCTGCTTGAAGGTTATTTGAACATTTTTCAGAATTCTATAATGTTTCTAAGTGTATTTCTTTTTACAGCTTATCTAGCGGTTGCTCTAGATATTACAGTATCATTTTATCAGTGAGTGAAGTATAGAAAGTTAACTTCACATTATACCCTCTACTGCTGCACAATTTAGTATATAATTATTTTAAATATTTCCTCTATAGACTTTTCAAATCACATAAAACAATGTTATGGTTTTGTGCTTCAACTATAAAAGTAATTATAAAATTTAAAAGAATGTGGAAATCCTATTATATTTATCCATTTTTGCTTACTGTGCTTTTTTTCCCTTCTTTCCTGATGTTCCAAGTTTCCTTCTTTTATCATCCCCTTCTATTTAGCAAATTTCTTGTACAGTAGGCCTGCTAGAGATAAATTCTCAGTTTTTCTCCATCAGGGAATGCCTTGATTTTTCTTTATCTTTGAAGGATATTTTCAACCAGGTTTGGGATTCTGGGTTAGCAAAGGCTTTATGTTGTTTATATGGTTTTGGCACTTACCACAGGCACCCATGGTGTTTGATAAGAAATCCACTGTCATTAGAATTGTTTGTCCTCTTGGAAGTTCAATTAGGATTTGTATCATTGTGGATTTCTTCAGGTTTATCCTATTTAATGCTTTCTCAGCTCTTGAATCTATAGGTCTATGTCTTGTCAAATTTGGGAAATTTAAAGCCCCATTTCTTTCTTGCCTTCTTTCTCCTCTCCTTTTGACATTCCAGTGATATGAATGAGAGCTCTGTTGTGATAGTTCCACACACCCTTAAAGCTAGGTTCACGTTTTTCCTGAGTCTGTTCTCTCTGCTTGGTAACTTCTACCGTTCTGCCTTCCAGTTCACTGTTTCTTTCCTGATACTGAACTCATGCAACCGAGGTTTTTGTTTCAGTTGTTATATTTTTCACGTGGGAGAAAAGAACTTTCTAATCCAACCCCTGCCTTGTTTATGCCACTTCCTCTGGGCCTGTTAGTGTTTTAGAAACCTCTGTCCACAGCAGACTAGAATTAGCCTCATTGCTTCATCCTGGAGTAGTTGGGTTTCTAGACCCCAGTGGTTTTGTAGGTGTTCCCAAATATTCCTGATTCCAGTTAACGTTTCCTTAAATTCCAGGAACTTATCTTTCTGATAAGAATCATCCTATGTAGCTAATCATGTTGCCCCATGTAAAATAAGCCTCTTTATTGTTTGATCCTCTGTTTATCATCTCCAAAAGCAAAGCATGTGATTATGTAAATAATGTGGAGGCTACGGAGGGAAACGGGGGAGAAGAAAAGAAAGAACTCTTCTGAAAACTTAGCAATAATATACCCCCAAATCTTCTTCCAGTAAAGGCTTTTTTTTACTTGGAAGCCCTATTTTACTTACCTGAAACCCTATTATTCACATATTTAAAAATTTTGTTTCCTTTTCATTTAACAAGGTCATCACAACAACAACACAAATATTGGAGTATTATTTCATCTAAATTGTAAGGATAAAGAAATATATATATATATTTGTATAATCATTCATATATATAGTGGAATATTATTCAGCTATAAAAAAAGAATGAAATTCTGTCATTTGCAACAGAATGGCTGCAACTGGAGGACATCATGTTAAGTGAAATAAGCCAGTCACACAAATACCTTACAATCTCCTTTATATCTGGGAGCTAAAATTAAAAAATAAAATAAAATAAAATGGGTCTGACTCACAGTAGAGTGAAGGCACCTGTCCTCCTTTTGCTTCAGCATCTCCACCTGAAACGTGAAAATATCCGAACCTCCTCTGCTTCACTGAAGAACAGTGGAGCAATGGGGCTTCCCTGCTCTATGAGGGACAGATGCACGAATATGAAAGATTTGTTAGTGTTTGAGACCACATGCTCAAAGGCAAAGATGTATTCACTTGAATAAAATATGATGATTTAATCTTAACAACAAAAGAAAAGAAATAACAATTAATTGGAGAGGTATAATTTTTCACCCTCTCTGGGTGGACTTTCTTCCTGTATTCTACATGTTACTCTAGTTCTGTGATTTAGAAAGCTCTGAGTACAGTTAACAGTGCAATTAACCCTCACAGTGCACCATTCACATTCTTTATTCTTAATGCTCTTTTGATCTCACATTGTTTTAGTCTGAACCTTGCAGACTGTTAGCAATATTCTCAACTGAATTATTTTCTTAGAAGGAATCAAAAGTTTACTATTATTATAAACTCTAAGTTTTTAAACAAGGAGGGCATATCGCCTCCTTGATTCTATATCTTTAATAATAAAATTTGGTAGACATGCAATAAGAAAAGAAAAACATATTCTACTTAACATAGGAAATAGAACTCTTACCTTCTTATTTTTCTTATTTTTTCTCCAGCAGTAAAACACCAACCAATCAATATTAAATGATATCTTAATTTACATTTTTCATCTGAATACCTCACCATTGATTTTTTTCCACATATATGTCTGATCTTACGTGACAACATTTTTTCAGAGGGTTTGAGATAAAGGAAAGGGTGAAGGGTTCAGGAATTTCTCATGCCTGGAAGGAAGTGCAGTGAACTTATTTAATCTTTGCTGAAGAGGCTCAGATCTGCCTATTTTAGACTTTGTTTACTTAAATCACTTGGGCACAAAAATTTCCTCTGTCCTTAACCCCAATTTCAAACTTGTTTTCTGGATGATAAACAACATAAATTCCCTAAAGACTATACTAGCAGGGCTAGAGCCCTTAAAGCAGATTCAAGCAGTTGGCTTTTCTAGCCATAAATCTCACAAAAATGGGGTTTCCCAGAGGAGGCTTGTGAAGGGGTTGGTCCTTCTCAACATCTGGCTTTCAAAGGGTGCCTGTGGGGAAAACCCAAAATCCCAAGAAAAACACCTTCCAGATGCCACACCTCTTTGTGTCTAAGGCTTCCAACCCCTGAAGGCTCATCAAATGAGGATGTTTCACAAAATTTTCCTAAACCATTATCTGTAAATAACAACTTTTTAAATGAACCATTTTCAAATGTTTTGGACATATTAAAACCCTCCATGAAAATAAAAATAAATTCACCACTACTTCTGAATATTAAAATGGTACTGGATTAAGTAGCATTTAGCCTGGCTTACATTTCATTTCCTCTATAAAAATATTGCCCTATGTTTTATAATTTTTGTAGGTAGTGGCACATAGTTTGTCACATGATAGAGAGCTGTGTATTCTCTTTGTTTCCTATACATCTGTGTTGCCTCCCTCTTGAGATTTTAAATTTCCTAGGGACAGGGATAGAATATGACCTTGAGGGATCCAAGGCACTGAAAGAATTTTGGCATACCCTACCACCACTACATGTAATTCAAAATGAAAATCATGTTATTCAGGAAAATGAGGGTAAGACACTCTAGCAAATTTTTAGGTTTTCCATACTTGGTCTGGGAAATATCATTCTTTAAAATGTTTTCTTGAGAATATGTAGAATGCTCATCATTGTAATTTCATTGATACTGTAATTTATTTCCCCAGTGGTTGAAAGATAATGTGTTAAATTCCAGATCTGATATTGTAGTTTGGGATTACTTTTTGTTCTATTTGTCTTTATTATTGTTACTCTCTGATGTTCCTAACTTCTGGTCACAGAAGGTGATGTTTGGTATGTCTGCTTTTTAAAAAGTTTAGATGGGGATTTGTGGACCAATAAACAAAACATAAATAAATAAAAATAAATGAAATGTTTTCAGCATTTTGAATGACCCTAGCAAATTCATATATGGGTTAGAAGGCAATCCTGATGTTTTGAAGATTAAAATGAACATCATTCTTATTATGTTCTCTCAGGAAAAACTGGAATTCACCACATCTGTTTGATTGTTCATGCCCTGGAGTAAATATAAAATTGGAGGACATATTAGGAAATAATTCTCATCAGAATTATTGGTTTTCTAAGTGTTGGAGCTGGATACCCAGACTTCCTAAAACGAGGAATACACTCTATATCTGCAGCAGAGGGCAGTGGCCCACTTCCTCTCCTTTTCAAACTGCTCCAATAAGTAATCCACTTCAACCAACACTTCTATATTAGTGACTGACACAAAATTTGCTAAATATTTTTAGAGACCATGGAAACATTGTGTATCATTTGTATACCCCTAGAGAACTTGAAACCTCTACTGCTTTTTCTGCAAAGCTAGGCATTGACCTGAGGGTCCCTGGGCCTTTGCTCTGTCTCACAGCTTTTTCCCATGTTCTGGATTCAGTACCGAAGTCCTGAAGCATCTTACAAAGCCATTTTCCCAAAAATACCAGATCCCTCCTTACAAGGAATCTTAATAACAATTGTTAACAATAAAATCTTCTCAGATAAGGGGTGCCTTGTTTAGGCTAAGAAAATGATTCGTAGCCTCCACGTATACTTGTTAGAATGATCATATCTAGATGATGGACACGGATTCTCTCTTATCCCAATCTTGATAAAGTACCTTCTTTTGTCTGTTGTGATCACTATTTTTAATAGATTATTTTATAGAACTTTTTAAGTACACAGCAAAATTGAGCAGAAATAATGGAGATTTTCTAAATAACTCTACTCTCACCCCTGAACACACACACACACACACACACCCTTCCCCATTATCAAATTCCTGTACCAGAGTGGTACATTTGATGTAACAGATGAACCTACACTGACATTTCATCTTCTCCCAGAGACTGTAGTTTCCATTAAGGTACACTCTGGATGTTGTGCATTCTCTAGGTTTTGACAAACACAAAATTTGATGGGCATCTACAATTAAAGAATTATATGGAACAGATTTCCTGTCCTAAAAATCTGTGCTCTGCCTCTTCATACCTCCCAGTCCCCTCACCTCTGGAAAACACTGATGTTTATACTGTTTCCATAGTTGTGCCTTTTCTGTGCTGGCTGTTGTTGTACAATGTAATACTTTATCCATTTTAGTATTTTTTTTATTCTAGTACTAGTGGTTGAACTCTGTAATTAACACACAATTATTCTTAGGTGTTTAAATTTTAACTGAAAAGTGATCCCTGTGAAATATAAGAGTGGGAATAAGAGAGGGAGCAGATGTACAATTTGGGACTTGCTCAGTTGGACTTGCCCCAAATGATGGAGTTAGAAACATGCCAGGGGATTCCAATACAATCTCATCAAGGTGGCATGCACCAAGGCCATCTCACTAGTCCAAATGATCAATTTCAGGTCACACTTGATCACACTGATTGGTCTAAGAATCAAAGGGATCACACAAACAAGACTAGTGTCTGCTAATATTAACTGATAGAATCAAAAAGGGAGAGAATGATCCAACATGGGAAGCGGGATACACAGCAGACTCATAGAATGGCAGATGTCCTAAATAGCACTCTGGCCTCAGAATCAGCCCTTAAGGCATTCAGATCTGGCTGAAGAGCCCATGAGAGTATTTTAGGCATGGAAAGCCAAGACACTCTGGCAAAAAAAGAAAACCACCTAAATGAAAGATCTCTGCGAGTGAGATCCCAGTGGAACGAACGGGGCCATCAAAGAAGGAGGTACCTTTCTCTGAAGGGAGGAGAGAACTTCCACTTTGACTATGACCCTGTCAGAATAAGATCGAAGTCAGAGAACTCAAAAGGCGTCCATAGCCTCGGCAACTCATGACTAGAGCCTAGGGAGATTACTGATGCCATAAACAAGAGTGTCAAATTGTTAAACGAAAATCAGGAGTCACTGTGTACTTTTCTAGAATGTCTTGTAGTTAGAATCGCACAGTATGTAGACTGGTTAGCTTGGCTTTTTCATTCAGTAATATGCACTTAAGTTTGCTCCATCTTTTCATGGCTTAATGACTCATTTCATTGTAACACTAATAATATTCCATTGTTTGAATGGACCTACTAAAGAACATCATGGCTGCTTCCAAATTTGGGCACTTCTGAATAAAACTGCAGGTTTTGTAAGGACACAGTTTTCAACTTGTTTGAGTAAATACTGAGGAGTATAATTACTAGATGCTATGATAAAAAATCTTTTATCATAGATTTAGTCTTGTAAGAAATTGCTGAATGCCTTTCTTTTTTTTTTATTTTTATTTTTTTTTATTTTTGACAGGCAAAGTGGACAGTGAGAGAGAGAGACAGAGAGAAAGGTCTTCCTTTGCCGTTGGTTCACTCTCCAATGGCTGCCACAGCCAGCACGCTGCGGCCGGCGCACCGCGCTCATCCGATGGCAGGAGCCAGGTGCCAGGTGCTTTTCCTGGTCTCCCATGGGGTGCAGGGCCCAAGCACTTGGGCCATCCTCCACTGCACTCCTGGGCCACAGCAGAGAGCTGGCCTGGAAGGGGGCAACCAGGACAGAATCCGGCGCCCCAACCGGGACTAGAACCCGGTGTGCTGGCGCCGCAAGGCCGAGGATTAGCCTGTTGAGCCAAGGCGCCGGCCTGAATGCCTTTCAAAGCAGCTATACCATTGTGCATTTCCACAAGCAGTGAGTGAGAGATCCTGCTGCCTCCCATTTCTGCTCACTTTGCACATGAGTTGGGGGAGTTAACTGGCTCACAGCACTTATTGCAAAATATGGCTGTTTAGGTGCATGGTTCCCTTCTAGTCATTCAGGAAAATGAAATACTGGTATGACCTACATGAAACAAAGAATTGAACTTCGTGGGTCAAAAATAGACTCAACTGAGGCTCAATTCTTGTCCTCATTTTTATGAAACTTGTGCTAAGTTTAAAAAAAAACCCTGGTATGATTTTGGTTTCTTCGTTTCCTAAATAACACTAAGAGACAGCTACATATTTTAAAGAATATTTATCTAATAATTTATGTTGAAAAGAAAAAAATATTCTGATAAGCATTGCAACTTCTTTAATGAGTAACATTATAAGAGATGGAATAAAGCATCTTATTCATGGGATTGTTATCCGGTGCAGCCATTTAGGTGCTGATTAGAATACCTGCGTTTTAAAGTGCTAAGATTTGAGTCCTGGCTCCACTTCCTAGTCCAGCTTCCAGTTTTTGCACACTCTGGAAGGTAGCAGATGCTGGTCCAGGTATTTGGGTCCCTAGTACTCATGCAGGAGACCCAAACTGAGTCCTGGGCTCCAGGCTTCAGCATGGTCTAATTCCAGCTCACTGCAAGCATTTGGGGAGTGAATCAGCACATGGGAAAACTTTCTCTCTCTTCAAATAAAATGAAAATAAATAAAATTTTTTTGCCAACATTTTTCTTCATGGTTGCTTAATAACAAGTTCTTTTCTTTTTTCACACCTTAAAGTTATAAGGTACAATGTGCATATAAATTTAGAAATTTAAAAATACTTTTACAGCTATCAAATCTAAAAGTGAGAATGAAGATTATTCATGTCTTGATCTAGTAGGAATAAGCAACTATGTCAAAGAACAAAGTAGGAACTTTTTTTGCTTAAATGTAAAGTCTGTACCTAACTAAAACTCCTTGCTTAGTTAGTCCTCTGAATTATTTATTTGTACTTCCTTATATATCTGTTTGGAAAAGTTTTTCCAATTTATTTGACCTATTATTATTAAAATGAGCATACCATCTCACCCTGTAGATGGATTTTAAAAACCAGCCATTTTTGTAAAACTTTTATGACTTGTGATGAGGCGTGTGTTGTGGTTTGTTAGTGAATTAAAAAACGGGGAGGGAGTGTGGATTAGGAAGGCTGGCTTATGACTGAGCAAAAGGTGTTCAGAACACTCATTTGGGTTTCTGTCACACTGGGGCAGCCAGGATGGCTCAGTTTCCCCAATACTTTGTTGACAATTTCAGTCTCAAGGATTAGCCCATGATAGTTCCCAAATTAATTGATTTATTGCAATAACAGAACAAGCAAAAATAAGCAGGAGTAATAAATGTAAATATAGAAAAAAACAACTAAAATAAAATAACTCAGCACGGAGTGTCAGGAATAACCAAATAGCAGGTGTCCATGGAGGAAATTTCCCAAGTTATCAAGGAAACACTCCCCTTCAAGGTGATGCTCAAAGACTCCGGATGTCATCAAGCCACCAGCAAGGAAGTAGAGCAATTTTCTCTCCATTGGAGCTCCTGGCAGCCGATGTCTTTGCAGAGTGAATTCTTGCAGGGAGCAGAGCCACAGTGAGATGTGTCTCAAATGACAGTTGGAAGGCAAAGAGTATTTATTGCTGCAGAAGGGAGAGTACATTATCTCAGTTTCCAGACCTCAACCTTGGAGGCGAAAGTCTCAGACTCAAGCTATCTCATTTGCATATGGGCGTACCATTTCCATGTTACTGTCAGTCAGATAGGTTGAAATAACAGGCCTCCTTGCTATCAGCCAGTCGTTGTCAGGGCGGCTGTCTGTCAGCCGGTGCGAGGGAGCAGGCCTCCTTGCTGTCAGCCTGCCTTGGGTGAGTTACCGCTTCTGTGAAAGGACAAAGTTCAAAATGGAATTAGTGTTGTCGAAGCATGGTTGTATCAATTATAATTAAAATACCAATTCACTTAGATCCACAGGAATTCTAATACAGCAAAACACACCATAACCACTCCCTGTTCTCCAGTATCTAATGCTTAATCTGCACATCCAGGCGTTTAGTGTTGCTGGGGTCCTGAGATGATTGGGCTCTGAAATCATGCGGTCCCCACCCACCAGAGATTCGTCTGTAAAGCATAACTCCAGTTTGTTCACTTACACTAAGAAAAAGAGGTCAACTGGAAACAGGCAGAGGAAACTGACATCAAAGGCTCCTCTATCCTAGGTTAGGAACCATCTTCATTGGACTGTGTGAGAGTTAATGAGATAATGAATGTAAAATGTATTGGCACCTGCTTATCACTTATTCACACTCAAGGAAACAGGAAAGGAAAACTTTTAGCTCCTTTGGTCAGGCACTCTCTTTCTCTCTCGCAGACTGAAATATTTCCATGGTGTGTGTAGAGTCAGGATAAAAAGGAAACAGAAAATCGCCATGGAGGAGTTCTTGTCTTGAACCATCTTTAACACAAAAGAGACACATTTGCCACCCTGTTTCCTGGGAGCTGTTGGCCTGAAAAATGCTAAAGATACACTTACTGGGTTTGTTTTGCAAACACTGTTTTCTTATGCTTCATGCTGGTCATCAAGCATTCTACCCTCCATCACTCTGCCTGTCCAATAAATAAAACAACCTTTAAAAATGGGAGAGAGGAATGTTCTAGATTACTCTACCATCTCGAGCATCCAGAAATGACAAACATGAGCGAAGCATTCTTTCAATCTGTCCCCACTCCCCATCTATGAAAGATATCATCAGCTGACCATGGCACTTAATTTTTGAAGAGCCTTGGTATTTCTTCAGAATCCCTTTCAGCACTAGGCTGCCATGGACATGAGACAGTGCTCCCCACGTCAGCACGTGTGTGCTACCTCTCCTGCCCAGAGTACAGGATTCTTGTAGCATATGCCTTTCCCTATCCCTGTCAAACAGAGGATTTCTGTGCATTTTAATTTTGATCCCCCCCCCCCCGCTTTACTTCATATTAGCACGATGCACATGTTTGTAGAAATGCTTTCATCTTTCATAAATACATATGCACCGAGTTGAGTGCTTTTGCATTTAAATACAACATTCCTTGAAAAGTGGCACCATGTGCATCTGGTCCATTGTGAACAGATTTTAAATTCCTTTATAGATCAAGCAGAAAAAGAGCAATGGCTAGTGTGGAAGAAAGGAAGTTCTCCTGAGTAAATATATATTGTTAAAGATATTTTACCCCCCCCCTTTTTTAAAAAAATGGATATCTTGGGTCTGTCTTTATTTCAAATAACTTCTCATTATCTCTTCATACTTCTCTATTTGACAGATAACATTTTAAAGCAGAGTTTCCTTTTTTTAAAGATTTATTTTATTTATTTGAAAGAATTACTGAGAGAAGTAGAGCGAGAGAGAGAGGGGTCTTCCATCTGCTGATTCACCCCCCAAAGGACCACAACGGGCAGAGCTGCGCTGATCTGAAGCCAGGAGCCAGGAGCGTCTTCTGGGTCTCCCATGTGGGTGCAGGGGCCCAAAACTTGGGCCATCTTCCACTGCTTTCCCAGGCCACAGCAGAGAGGAAGAGGAGCAGCCAGGACTTGAACTGGCGCCCATATGGGATGCCGGTGCTGCAGGCTGGAACTTTAACCTGCTGAGCCACAGTGCTGGCCCCTTCCCCCTCCCTTTTTAAATATTTGTTTGTTTATTTGTTGGCAGAGTTACAGAGAGAGGAGGGGAGAGACAGAGAGAGATCTTCTATCCTCTGACTCACTCCCTAGATGGCCACAATGACTGGGGCTGGGCCAGGGCAAAGCCAGGAGCTTCTTCCAGGTCTCCCACATGGGTGCAGGGGCCAAGCAGTTGGGCCATCTTATGCTGCTTTCCCGGGCACATTAACAGGGAGCTGGACCCGAAGTGGAGCAGCTGGGACTCGACTGGGTACCCACTTCTGATGCCAGCATCACAGGCAGCAGCTTTACACCACACCACAATGCCGGCCCTGACACTGTTTTTTAAATAATTAAACTGGTAATCTTGAGTGTCAAAGATTATCGGTATCTAGACCAGCACTAGAGACTTGTTTTGATAACAAGGTGACCTTTAACTCAGAAGAAAAAAGAAAAAAAAATGGTGATTTTAATTGGTTTCTATACATGTACTCCATTTCAGACTAGGATGAGGGAAGCAATGATTGATTAATAGTAACTAACAAGACATCAAATGGTTTACCGGTGGGAGACAGTTCCTCTAGTTCAGATGCCTCCTCAGCGCATGCTGCGTGCCACGGTCGTAGCCATAAACTGTGTGCCGGGGTTAAATTTGACTCTGGGAGACTCAAGGAAGCATGGTAGCATCTGTCAAATACTGTGCGAGCTCAGGTGCTTCCCACCTTAAACCTTAGGTCCCACACGTGGCTTTAGATGACTTTTTATCTTCGCCAACTGGCTTTAAATGGTTACTATGAGAAGTGAGCATAGCTGGACAGTGTGGAACAGGAAGTGAAGGAGGCAGTGTTCTGGGCAAGACCTAACAAGCAACATTCCATTAACCAGTACTGGCGCTGTACACAAATCAAATGAAATAAAATTGTTATTTCTTTCAATGGATGTCTACTTTTCCAAGCAGCTAAACTGTTAAGGACGTGAATAGTCATGGAGTAATTTGGCTCCATCATCTTAGTGCATGGAACCATTTAGCACTTCTATTTTGTGGCAGATATTATCTAGACACCCATTAAGTTTGGGAAGCTGTGCCCTGGGACACTGAGGAAGATACTTCCTCCATGTTATCTTATTTATTTATTCCTCAGAAATCCCACAGGGTCGATATGATCAGCCTAGCTTTACACTCAAAGAAATTGGGATTTACATGCTGAGAGTGACTTGTCCAAGTCTACATTGCCAGTTGGTACTGAGGTGCAGGGGCTAACTGAATCGCCACCCCTCTCATTTTGAGTGTGCGAGGTCTCAGGGCATGAGGATTTGCACTGAGTCTGAATAAAACCTAAAATAATATTGAAACAACCTTCAGCTCCTGTGACCAAGGAGCTTATGAGATCCTACAGAGAACTTGTCCTCTCCTCAGGTTTCCTGTAGTTATTAAATGGCTGATCCTGCCTTTCAGGGAATTGGATACTTGGGATCTGTTTTCAACCCGGAGAGCTCCAATTTAACACTGAAGAAAGTCTGGGTTTTCCCTTTGGTCCTCACAGATAGATGCCTGCCACCATCTTTTGAACCCAGAGAGGCAGGCAATTTCAAATCCCTAAGTCCAGTGAATGCTAATAGAACCATTACCAGATTTGACCTGTTGGCATCTACTAGAATGGGGCTCTTAAAATGAAGTTTCCCCAGCTTGCATGAATTTTGGCTTTGCTTTTGTTCAGTGCCATTCAACATGCAGCCCTATGACTAGCATGCCAGTCAGTCAGTCCTTGTGCCTTTGGGCTCATTTCAATGACTTCATAGAAATTTAATTTTTAAAAAGATGTGCTCAAAATTGTGTTATTATGACCACATTCAGGCAAACATTTTGAAGATTGAATCTCTCTTTGATTTGAATAGTTTTCATTTGTTCAAATATTTACGGAATATATGTTTGCTAGCCCTTCTACTAGAAATAGAAGATTTGAAGGGGAGCAAACACAGTGTTCCCCTTCTATAAATGTGAATCCTGTGGATGCAAAGTTACACTCATGTGGCAATTGCAATCATAAGGCATTTACAAGACCTGATGATTGCAGCCAGGAAAGAGAAAGCGTTGTACCTTGAGAAAGCAGTTGTACCTAGAGCTGCTTCCAAGGTGACCTTTAGATGGGCGCTGGTGATCGCATCTTATCCTGAAGCCCAAGTCGGAGTTTGGCCGGGTGATCTTGTTGAGAAAGGGGGTTCAAAGTGGGCTGAAGGATGTGCTCCGAAAGCCGAAGCTGAAATGGCATGTGGAGAGGGACGATGCGCGCACTTGAGGATTCCTGAGCTCAGCGTCTGGGGGAAGCAGCAGGACATAAAGCCGGTGGGTAGCGGTGATGAATGGCTGTCTGGCACAGCAAGCAGATAGCACTGAGGGGGAAAGAGCAGGCCAGTTTTAGGCAGGGGCCTGATATTCTCAGATTTGCAAGCTTGAAAGACCATCATGCAAAAGTGTGGAGAATGGCTTGCAATAGGTAAGAAACCAGAAACAGGAGCAGCTACTCCAGACTCTTGCTGTTCCTTAAGGGATTAACTCTGAAGATCACCCGTCACAGAATAAGACAGGAGGAACTGGGCTGCTCTGACACTAGGGCCTTACTGGAAATAACAGCTTAGAGTAAATCTGTGAGAGGAATTGAAATGCTCTTAAACGTAATTTTTGAAGAGCATTAGATCCATTAACTTAACCATCTTGAACTTGCTCAAGCTCTCTTTCTGCATGACTAGCTGCCAGACCCTTCCCTGAAGGCTGACCCAGAAGGCCACGTATGGTAGAAATGACGTGAGCATTACAAACTATGCATCTGTCCATCTCAGCCATAAATTCAAATGCTATCTATGTTTTTTATTCCAGTGAGTTTTTCAGCTCCTCTAACCTTTGGTTCTCTCAGCTGTAAAAGATCAGTAATAATTAATCCTATTTCACAGATTACTAACTTAAAGTAACTCACCAAATAATGTCTTCATAATTTTTATATTATAACTTAATTATAGTTGTTCAGTGAGCTAATTTGCCTTTTACACTTTACTGCAAGAGATCTTTCAGACATTATGTTTGAAATTCCAGATGGCCATCATTACAATTACAAAGTTCTCTTTGCAGTACTCTCCTTTATAGAAACAAGGCAAGTCTTTGCACATGACACAGCAAATAGCTCTTCCTCCCGTGTCCACCTTGCAAATACCAATATTCTCCAGGATTCAGAACTTTTCCTGGCTCTCAGGAAACAACGTAGCATAGAGGGAAGAGTTTAAGATTAGATATCAGACTTGGATTAGAGTTCTGCTCTGCCCCTTGCTGTGGGGCTATGGACGATTCATCTGGTCTCTGCACCTTGGCTTTTTCGTAGATAGATACCATATGGTCTATCTCGTACAGCTGTTGAGAAGACTAACAAGAGCTCAGGACAGTGATTGGCTCTCCTCCACCATGATGAGTGAAGCACCACTGATATGCTGACGTTTGTATCCATGAGCTCTAGAGTGGTGAACCCAAATGCCAACTGGACATTTCTATTGCATATTCCATGCTACCATTCTTATGAACTCAACTCCTACATAAGCTTCATCTCTTATGTTCCTGCACCTGCAACACAATAAATGGCATCAATATCCTTGTTACTTAAAATGGAATGATATATTGGGGCTGGCACCGGGGTGCACTAGGTTAATCCTCCACTTGTGGCGCCGGCGTCCCATATGGGTGTCAGTTCTAGTCCCAGTTACTCCATTTCCAGTCCAGCTCTCTGCTATGGCCTGGGATAGCAGTAGAAGATGGCCCAAAGACATTGGGCCCCTGCACCAATGTGGGAGACCCGGAGGAAGCACCTGGCTCCTGGCTTCGGATCGGTGTAGCTCCAGCTGTTGCGGCCATATGGGGAGTACATCAACGGAGGGAAGACCTTTCTCTCTCTCTCTTACTGTCTGTGACTCTATCAAATAAATAAAAAAAACTTTAAAAAAATTTTAAAAAATAGAATGATATAATCTATCATCTGCTTGCATTCAATGTTATGGTCCTGCTAAATTTTGCTTGTTATCTTTTATTATTATTATTACTATTTTATCCCCTCATCCCCATTCCAATAGGCCCTGGCACCACCACCTCTCTTTGAGTCATTGTGAAGTCTCTTCCATATAGTCTTCAGTCCTCTTGTCTTGCCCTGCCTCTATTCCTTCCTCCACACGGTTAAGAGTTTTCTACCAAACCACAGACCTGGTGACAGTAGTCACTGCCCAGTTCCCTCCGGGGACTTCCCATTGCCTCCAGGATAAAGTAGAAACTGCTTAACAAATGATATGGAGTGTGTCAGGAGTTTGGCCACTTCTTTCACTCTTACATTCCTGGATCTCTTGATATCCTAGTTGTTCTGAGTTGCTGTTAGATTCTCATACCTCCCAAGGCATTTCTCAACTTCATTATTTTGCTCATGAAGTCCCTTCCAGCTGGTATGCCACCTCCCAGTTCTTTCCCCTTTTAACTTCTACTGAATTTACCACTACTGCTACCACCATCAGTACCCTGGCAAACCTAGATTCTGAGGTGCTGGAGGCACAGCTGCAAATACAGTTCAGTGTGAGACATGTTGACATCTACTTGTATACCCTCTTTGTCTTCCCAAATCCTGGAACAGGGTCTGGCTCTCACTAAATGCCTCCTGAACTGAATTGTTATTCTGTTCGTTGTTGCTGGCATTGACAGATCCTTGGTATTTTTAGTTATTTTGAAGCAGGAGTTATGTAGGTGGTAAATAAGTTTCTAAAAATCCTCTTCCATATCTAGTCTCCTAGGATAGTGCTTAGCCAACACTATTTTCATGATAAAATTTATTAATTTAGAATCCTCATTGAAAATTTATGGTGATTTAGTGCTCAAACCTTTCCCTACATCTGGACTCCTCAATGTGAACACAGAAGGTTTTGGATTTCCAGAACACTCATGTTGGTCCTGCTCAGAAGAAGCAAAAGTATTCTGCTGAAAGCAACTTTATTATTCTTTAGAAAATGGAGGTTTACTTTAGCACTGTTTTTGTCAGAGTCTTGGGGGTTTTTGTTTGTGTGAGAGAGAGAGAGACTGAGGCAAAAAGAACAGAATTTTTAATCTGTCATTGCAAGGAAGCTGAATGCTCTAGCCCAACATAATCACAAAACTTTTTGCCCTGGGGCTGGCATTTTGGCATAGCAGGTAAAGCCATGACCTATGATGCCAGCATTGCACACGGGCGCCAGTTTGTGTTCCCACTGCTCCACTTCCAAGCCAGCTCCCTGCTAATGGCCTGCAAGCACTAGGAGAAGATGGTCCGAGTACTTGGGCCCCTGCACCCACATGGGAGACCCAGATGAAGCTCCTGGTTACTGGCTTCAGCCTGGCTCAGATCTGGCCATTGAGGTCATCTGGGGAGTGAACCAGCAGTTGGAAGATCTCTTTCTCTGTCTCTCCCCCTGACCTTCTATGACTCTGACTTTCAAATAAATAAATAAATCTTTAAAAAACATTTGTTTTTGCCCTGCTCCTGCAATAATAAAATTTCCAATGCCAGCATCCCATTTGGGAGTCTTTTTGAGTCCCGGCTGCTCTACTTCTGATCCAGCTCTCTGCTATGACCTGGGAAAGCAGTAGGAGATGGCCCAAGCACTTGAGATCCTGCACCCATGTGTGAGACCCAGAAGAAGCTCCAGGCTCCTGTTTTTGGATGGGCCCAGCCCTGGCCATTGCAGCCATCTGTAGAGTGAACCAGGGGGTGGAAAACCTTTCTCTCTCTCTCTCTCTCTCTCTCTCTCTCTCTCTCTCTCTGCCTCTTCCTGTCTCTAACTCTGCCTTTCAAATAAATAAATAAATCTTAAAAAGATTTAAAAAAATAAAACTTTCAGACATACCGAAATGCATGTATATACTAATTACAAGTAAGATAGTCTTTATTTATTTATTTATGTGGCAGGTAGAGTTATAGACAGTGAGAGAGAGAGAGACAGAAAGAAAGGTCTTCCTTCCATTGGTTCATTCCTAAAATGGCCACTACTGCTGGTGCTGCACTGATCCAAAGCCAGGAGCCAGATGCTTCTCCCTGGTCTCCCATGTGGGTACAGGGCCCAAGCACTTGGGCCATCCTCCACTGCCCTCTCAGGCCACAGCAGAGAGCTGGACTGGAAGAGTAGCAACTATGACTAGAACCCGGTGCCCATATGGGATGCCAGCTCCGCAGGTAGAGGATTAACCAAGCGAGCCACAGCGCTGGCCCCCAAGTGAAATATTCTTTTAAAATATCCTATTCTGGATCTCTGTCCTTAATGTGCTGTACATTGTGATTTAATGCTATAACTAGTACTCCAACAGTATTTTTCACTTTGTGTTGCTATGTGAGGGCAAATGGTTGAAATCCTTACTTAATATATACTAAACTGATCTTCTGTATATAAAGAGAATTGAAAATGAATCTTGATGTGAATGAAAGGGGAGAGGGAGCGGGAAAGGGGGGAGGGTTGCGGGTGGGAGGGAAGTTGTGGGTGGGGGGAGCTATAGTAATCCATAAGCTGTACTTTGGAAATTTATATTCTAAATAAAAGTTTTTAAAAAATATCCTATTATTTTTGTCTAAGACACAATTTATTTTCTACTCTATTTCTTTTTTTAAAGATTACATTACTTATTTATTTAAAAGGCAGAGTCACGTAGTAAGGGAAAGAAAATGAGAGTTCTTTCATCCACTGGTTCACTCTCTCAAATAGCTGCAACAGGCAGGTACAGTCCAGGATGATCCTAGCAGTCAAGAACTCCATCTGGATCACCCACGTGGGTGGTAGGGGCCCAAGCACTCAGAAACATTAGCAGGGAACTGGATTGAAAGAAGCAAAGCAGGGACTTGAATGGGCACTTGGATGCAGGATGCCTCTGTTGCCAGTGGTAGCTTAACCTGGTGAGAATGCTGGCCCCTCTATTCCACTTATTTATTTAAAGGCTTATTAAAACTCAATTATTGACTTCTTGACTAAATATTGAGTACTTGTCTGTAATCTGGAAAGCTGTAATTTTTTGCCTGACATTAAAAGCTTTCCTATAAAATAGATTAATAAAGTCCATTTATAAATTAGTGCATGGGTCCTTTTCTCTGTAAAGCCCACCTTCTGATATAATACCCTGGACCTATGTGTGTAATTTCTTTATATACAGACCAAGAAGTTTCTGCAGCAGAACATAGAGGAAATTTTACTGAGCTGAGAATTAATGGACTGGAAAAACTGGAATCTAAGCATCTCAGATTCTTGGGATTTTCTATGAGAGTGGAATCCAAATAGTTCTGGAAGGTTTAAAACCAAGGTAGTAGAAAGAAATTTACCATAGGATTTTAGAGACCATATGCTTGGCTCATATGACCTCAGGCACCCTAAATAAGCAGCCATGGACCAACTCTACAGCATCACCTGGAAAACTCTTTGATATATAAGTTCATGAGCTCCCAGAGTTAGGAGCACTGGAACAGACCTGAAAGTGTGAACACTTTAAAAGCTTCCTGTGTGCCCTCCATGTGAACATAACTGGAAGCCTCTTGTTTGGGCTCTGTGAGCCCTGGGATCTTTTAGAGAATGGTCATGAGATCCACTTCCCTGCCATGGTGATGCAGACAAAGACATTAAATGACGTGCTTAAAAGCCCCAACATATCAAAAGCCCTACACATGCAAGTTACCGATATGAAGGCCTTTCAGCTTCCCTTTGCAGTCAAGGAAAATGAGCCATGTTTTCCTAAGTTTTAAAATTCCAAATTTAAGAGCACTGTGAGGACCAAGCACAACTGATTAACCTGAATTACCAAGGTGTAGAATAGACCAGAAAGTGGCAGGAGATGATCTTCCCACTGGTACACTCTTGCCTTGCCCACTACAAAAATTATCATTGATAGCTAAAAGTATACAAAGATAAATTCTTTTCTCATAATAAGTTTGCAGATTTTGCTCATGGTCACACCAGAAGTGTTCTAGAGCTTAGGAGTTTGACATCAAGTCTTACCAAATAAAGTTCTCAATGAAAACTTTGACTTCTCTGAAATAAAATAGTACAGTGTGCTCTAGTTGTTACTTGTAGAAAACAATGATATATGCATGTGTGTTCATTTCTCCCCTTTTACACATGTGCTCCGGAAAAAAAACTTGAGAAAGTTTATCTTGTAACTTACAAGTAGTGAGGGCTAACTTAATCAGTTCTAAAATACATTTTTAAGTGTTAAACTAATGCTTGTTAACAAGGGTTTGTTTTGGAAAACAGGGGTAAATAGAATATTCAGTCTTTGAGGAGAAGGTTTTAAAGATTTTCCAGGTTATTTATAGAAAACAGCACTTTATTTCAGTTCTTTTACGGTGTTTATCCAGTAAAGATTTTATTTAATAGTATACGATATATAGTAGGACTTACATACAAATCATATCCTAAGTAGGATTTGTATAATAAATTCTATATTTCTAGCTAAGAAGAATTTTGACACTGTCTACAATTATTGGTGCCCAGGAGTCAAGTTTCTGTTTTAAAAATGAGCAAGTTATTATTTCTCAAAGAAAATTTTTAAAACAGAAACTAACTCTTTGTATTACCACCTCACAACCTTTGTTTTGTAAATTTAAAACTAATCTGAAATAAAATGTTCTAAAGGAATAAAGGACTGGAGTTGGAATAATTATGGTTTCTAATACAACATCTGAAGTATAAATCTACCTAAAATAGAGTAAGAACCAATCACACAGACCACACTGACTGGAGCTAGGAGATGCACTGAGATCTATTAAAAGCTTGATATGAATTTTTAAGACAGGAAAACTCAAGCTTTTAGGAAAAATACTTAAGGTAATGTCTATAATAGAAGAAAAATTAAATGAAAAAAGAGCAATACTAAGGATGGGTAAGATTATTATCTTTGGTAGGCCTATGTGTAAGATACTTGATTTCCAATTGTTTCCTTAAACAGTGATGTGTAATTTGTTTTGTTTTGCATAGCTAGATATGATCAACACCCAGCTGCCTTGTCAACCTCAATGAACTTTGGAATGTGCTGATGTGGGCAATACAGTAAGCGCTGGAAAGGAGGCTGAGGGACATTGACTAAAGATTTTTGTCCTCCTCACTTTTATTCCATCACTGATTGGAGAATGACAACACAGTAATATGTGATGGACACCACATTATAGTGTAAAAGTCCCCTTCATACGTGTTATCTCATTTGACCTTCATGATAAACTGGTGAGCTAAGTAGGATCTGTCTCTGGAAAAATATCTCCTGGGTAAGTTATACACAGTGAGATGTTTGGGAGGGGTAAGTGCAGGGAAAGGCGGGCACTTCTACCAATCAAAGACATTACCA
This sequence comes from Sylvilagus floridanus, assembly GCA_949820135.1. Lineage (NCBI taxonomy): Eukaryota > Metazoa > Chordata > Mammalia > Lagomorpha > Leporidae > Sylvilagus > Sylvilagus floridanus. Next base: position 57,291,361 of record OX463225.1, read on the forward strand.
GGACAATAAAACTCATTACTTAGATTTGTTCCCAAGGTTCTGAGTCCCATTCATGACGTTGCAGACTATTCTATGAAAGAAAACTCTGGAATACAGAGGCAGAAAAATTCTGGAAAAATGAATGAAAAATAGCCTACCTTTCCATCAGGGACATCTAAGACAATGAGACTCCTCCACCGAGGAACAACATAGCATAGTGTGTGGCCAAATCACCAGAATAGTCAAAATGGATGATTTTAATATGGTTCAACTTAAAAAGAAAGTTATTGTGTACATTTAGTTTTTTAAACCAAAATCTAAGCCCTTACCCTACATTGCTTTTTATGTGATCTTGATCAAGTCTATTAAACTTATCCTGCATCTATTCCTTCATCTATGAGATGGACAAAATAAAGCTTGTCCCACAGGACAGTGGAGAGGATCAAATCTGTGATGTGATGATGTCCAATGCAAAAACCATCACTACCATGTAAAAATGTGAGTTAGGGTATTGGACTAACAGAGGGTTAGCTGGTTGGCTGCACAATCCGAGACAGCTCTGTCTTCCTTCATCGATGTCCTCCTAACTAAGAGACGTTTTTGTTTCTTCCCACTCCCTTTATCCAACATCCAGTCATTCTCTAAAATGTTCACATTTTATATCCTAAATAATCATCTAATCCACTCATTTACTCTCCATTTTTATAGCACTGTCTTATTTTGGTGTCCCCATCGCATCTCTTTTTAATTTTTAAGATTTACTTTTTGTTTATTTATTTGCTTGAAAGGCAGAGGAAGAAAGAGATCTTCCATCCACTGGTTCACCACCCCCCTGCCAATGGCTACAATGGCCAGTCAAAGCCAAAGCCAAGAGCCTGAAACTTCACCCCGGTCTCCCAAAGGGAGCAGGGGCCCAAGCACTTGAGCCATATTCTGCTGCTTTTCCAGGCACCTTAGCAGGAAGTTGTTTCAGAAGCAGAGCAGCTGGGACTTGAACTAGCTCTCTGATTCGGGATGATGGACTCACAAGTGCTACACCGAAATCTCTTGACTAAGTTGTTGCAATGGTCTCTAAACTGGCCTTTTTACATCTAGTCTTTACACTTCAATCCATCTTCTCTGATAAAAACAAATCTCTACAAATGCTTCACTACATTCGCCTCCCAATAATCAGTAAAATGAAGTTCAAATTACTTCCATGAAATTCCATGACTTCATTCTTAGTAATATGTTCAGCTCCATCTACTGCCACTTCCCCTCCTTACTTAATTGCAATAACAAATAGCAAATTGTTTTTAGTTCTCCTACACATCATTCAGTTTACCCTTCTGTGCTTGCCTTTGGAAGGCATTGTCCAGGTAGACATCAAAAGCTTTCTTTATCTGCCCAGGCACCTGCTCTATGGCAGCGGTTCTCCAGGGAGAGCCCTGTGGGCAGGGTTCCCTGGACACACAGATACCCAGATGACTGCCTACTTTATTTTCATTACCACCTGAGGGGTAGAGCAATAAAAGGTGTAGAAATAAGAAGCTGCCCAAGAAAGCCGAAGAGATGTGACCCCTCAAGGACGTCTTCCTAAAGTATTATATGGTGGCTTTTTTTCAACCTGGATTCTTGATATGCATTTATGGAGACTTTTGTTATAACCATTATAGCAGGATACATCTTAAATTTATATCTTAAAAGAATTAAGGGAAGCAACCAGTCCAGACATCACAAACCACCATTACCTGGTATCTTCCAGATCCCTTAACAAATACGGCCCAGAAAATGACTCATGACCCCTTTATATCCAAAAAGAAGCCAATATTCTTGTAATGACATTTCATTAAAGTTTTATTTCTGATCCAGAAGTAAATACAAGTAAAGGCTAATTTGGTAACAGAGGGTAAATGGGAAAGAGATATGAAGAGTCGTCATTACTACCTGACACCACCAATTGTCTCTGTGGTACAGTTAGCATTGTCTGCAGAGAAAGGCGGTGTGAGCCTACATGTAGAGGGGAAGCTCAGTCATCCAGGTAAGGTTTCAACTGCTTTGTGGCTCAAGCAAGACCAGGAGACTTCAATGTTGTAATTCACCTGAGTATTCAAGAAGGTGTAGGTCATTTCTTCCTCCCTTCGTGCAAATATTTTCATTTAGAAATGCTCCAAATTTCATTTCTAAATTTCTCAGACAGATAATTTCAAGATAGAGAAAGCATACCGTTAGAGCCTAGACTTTAAAAAAAAAAAAATTTTATCATCAGAAACAGTGGCTGAATGATGCCTAATCAGCAAGTTTGATTTAAGGGCAATTATGAGATACATCTGAGGGCCTAGCACTATAATTAGCACATAGTAGGAACTTTGTCTGTTTTCCCCTTCATCATCCTTGCTAATGACCAAGCTCTTTAGCTGTGCTTCTGGGTTTGGGGTTTTTTTCTCATCTTGCTCAGATTTAGACTTGAAAGCTGCAGATCCAGTGTAGCATCCTGGCTATTTGTAATAAAAACAGATGGATGCCTCAGCCAGCTGGAGGAAAAATAGGGAGACTGAACGAGGGAGACATGATGGAGGGCCTGGCTGATTTGACTATAATTTAGAGCATCCATCACTGTGAGACCAGAGGCAGATACTATGGAATCTAAGCCTGCCTCAGGCTCTGATTCCTTTCAAGGTGTTAAGTAACTCATTTAGTATCTGACAAATATTCACCATAATGATCAGCATAGCTGGTTGTCTCCATCAAGATCATTTATCATGTACTATACTGTTGTTACACATTAATGCAAAGATATTGCATTCCAAGTGTGTAAGAGACTTCATTTGGGGTTCATGGATACATTTGGGCAGGCTAGAAGCCCCCAGAAATAGCACACACAAGTTGGTTGATAGATGTGTTTGCCAATATTTTATAAGGAGAGGATCCACACCTTTTATTAGATTCTCAACAGAGTCTGTGACCAAGATTAAGAATCATTGCCACAGAGTGAAAGACCTTATCCATTACAGCAAGAGATCATCTCTTGAGTATGTTTTTCCTGGAATCCCAAAACATAACACTAATTGAAACAGGATTGGAGCCATGTATTGTTTCTGTCAAGTGTGCTCTGTTGTAATAGGTTTTTTTTTTTTTTTTAATTTATGTATTGGGACCGGCTCTGTGGTGTAGCAGGTGGGGCTGCCGTCTGCAGTGCCAGCATCCCGTATGGGCAATGGTTTGGGTCCTGGCTGCTCCGCTTCCGATCCGGCTCTCTGCTATGGCCTGGGAGGGCAGTATAGGATGGCCCAAGTCCTTTGGGCCCCTGCACCCATGTGGGAGACCTGGGAAACTCCTGGCTTCTGGCTTCGGAGTGGCGCACCTCCAGCCATTGGGGCCAATTGGGGAGTGAACCAGCAGATATAGGACCTCCCTCTCTCTGCCTCTCCTTCTTTGTGTAACTCTGACTTATTTATTTGAAAGTCAGAGTTACAGAAAGGCAGATAAAGAGAGAGGTCTTCTAATAAAATTGTTTATTTATTATTTGAAAGTCAGAGTTACACACAGAGAGACAGAAAGAGAGAGAGGTCTTCCAATGGCTGGTTCACTCTCCATTTTGCCTCAAAGCTGGAGCTGTGCCGATCTGAAGCCAGGAGCCAGAAGTTTCTTCTGGGTCTCCCACACAGGTGCAGGGTCCTAAGGACTTGGGCCATCTTCTACTGCTTTCCCAGGGCATAGCAGAGAACTGGATCGGAAGTGGAGCAGCAGGACATGAACTGGCACCTATATGGGATGCCAGCACTGCACGTGGCAGCTTTACCCGCTATGCCACAGCGCCAGGCCCTTTACTGCCTTTTTAAAATTACATAATTATTCCTTTTTAAATTTTTATTTGTTTTAATTTTTTTTGAAAGAGAGAGAAAGATGAAGACAGCGATCTTTGATGCACTGGTTCCCTCCCCTCAAATGCCACTAATTGGCAAGGCTGGGACAGGCTGAAGCCAGGAACCTGGAACTCAATCCGGTTCTCCCATGTGGTTGGCAGGGACTCGAATACTTGAGTCATCACCAGCTGCCTCTCAGGGTGTGCACTAGCAGGAATCTTGGATCAGAAGCAGAGCTGAGGCTCAAACCCAGGCGCTGGGTATGATGTGTGGCAGTACCCAAAGCAGCATCTTAGTTGCTGTGCCAAACATCTATGTCCTTCTTGATTGTTGATGAAACATTCTGGAATCTATAATACTCTTCCCCAATCTTGAGCTTTCCTATATTCAGAAATGAAATGCTGTCTGTTTATCTCCAGTGACAGGCTCTTTGAGAATGCCTTCTCTTTAGCCACCCATCATCCCTCAGGACACAAACCAAGGCTTGGTATGTAACATGCACATTATTCAGGTTGCCTATATGCATTGCTTATCAATAAAACATGCTAAATGCTGCGAGTGCCCTCAAGCAGACCTGAAACAGTAAGCCAGTTTCAGACATGGCCCACTGTTCAGAGCAGGCTGAGTGACACCAGGTATACCATAGAGGTACCAAGGGATTTGCTGGAAATTAATGCCTGATTAAAGCAGCTGAAGTCACAGTCTCTAAAGTCAAAACCGACAATTCAGAGACAGAAACAGCACATCCTGTGCCCTTTGCCCTCTGCTTATGCGGCTGCATCAATTCAATAATAGGAAGACCTGAAAGGCCTAACCTGATGCCCCTCCCTGGGCCCCCTAACACTGCCACCACTACCAGGAGACACCTGTCACAAAGAGGCCTGACCTCTTTAATTCCTTAAGAGGTGAAAAACAACCTAAATGGTTAGCACTTATTGGCAAAAAAAAATACTTAATTCCCACCTGCCAGCCTCTGACAGCTCCTGCTACTACATTTGATTTTCCTCTTAACTTGACATTCATTCTTTATAATCATGCTAGCAAGAGATCAGAGCAGACCAGAGACAACAATTACAGTAGAGCAGAGAGTGCTAGGGCTTCTAGAATAGGGCACTGGCAAGTTCATGGGGAACTTCAAGTCCATGGTCAGAGCACTGTGTACACCCCAGGCCTTCTCTTTACCCACTCATCATCCCTCAGGGCACAAATAAACTTGGCTTCCGAGGAGCCCAAGTGTGCACCTGCCTTGTAACCTATTATCCATGCCATGGTGATGAATCTGAGACATCTTCCCCACGTGTAAGTCAGGGGTGATCATACCCACCTCACATTGTGGTGCTGTGAGTTTTAATGTGATAATGAGTGAAAAGCACATGCAGGTAGTTAATAAATGCTAACTGCTCTCATTCCAAGGGAATAAAACTTCTTTTTTAATAGCACTTCTAAAGTGTAAAGTGCATATACACTTGGCCCTCAAAATCCACAGATTCTGCGTCTGTGGATTAAACCAGTTGCCGGTTGAAAATATTTTCTAAAAGTAATGACAATGATAAAAATACTGTAAATTTAAAAATACAGCATAACAACTACTTACAAAACATTTGCATTTCATTAGCTATTATAAGTAATCTGGAGATGATTTAAAGTATATACAAGAGTATGCACAGTTTATGTGAAAATAGTATGCCATTTTTTAAGGCCCTTGAGCTTATGTGGATTTTGTTGCCTTCAGGTGACCCTGGTACCTATCTCCCAAGCATACCAAAGGAATAACCATATATATATATATATATATATATATACACACACATATATGTATATATACACACATACATATGTATGTATATATGTATATACACATATATGTATATATACACATATATACATTTATATATACACACATATATATATATATATACATGTAACACATATATACACATGTACATATATATTCTTACATTTCTTGGGCAAAGACCATTCAACATAATTTAACTTTTTCTTTAGTGGTGAAAAGTAGCACTTTAGTAACCATCTAAAATGATTTTCAAAGAGCTGTGTATGCTCGTCCCTGCTAGAGCAGCCATGAATGCCCTGTGCCCTAATTCAGCAGAGCCCTGGGCACTGTTGATGGCTGCTGGGCTGGTGGCCCAGAGAGGAAAGCTCTCTGTATGAAGCGTGTGAGGTGTTCCTTCCGCTCCAGCAGCTGCCATGGCTGCCCATGGTTCACTGTGCCTCTTGCACGCATTCTAATATGTTGCTGCCCTTCCGCTCTGGAAAAGGAGATAGCTCTGGACAGATCAGCTCTGTCGTTAAAACAAGAAGGAGTAGGCGCTGAGTGACAGCCTGTGGGTCGCCTCTGTGTTCTTTACACAGATGTTAGTATGTGGACTTGTCACACCTTATTTTCCTTTTCCTTCTACTTCCTCATTTACTTCGCTGTATTTTTGCATTATTGACTTTATTTGTGATAGCATGTCTTTTTTTTTTTTTAATTGAGAGACAGAGAGAGAGGGGGACAGACAGACAGATAGGGATCGCTCATCAGCTGGCTCACTCCCCAAACAACTTCAAGAGCCAGGGCTGGGCTAGGAGGAAGTTGGGAGCCAGGAACTGCCACAACAAGTGAGATTAGCAAGTAAGTGTTTAGTGGAGCTTCTTTCATCAATGAAGGGAAGAGTCTGTAAAAAGCTCCCAGTTTGGTCATTTGCACCCTGCAAGGATGGAGAAGGTCATGTTTTATAGTTAAGCTCTTGGTAGTTTGAAACCCTCTCCTCAAGGCAGTTCATGTGGAATCTGCTTTGCTAATGGGGCACAGATTGACTGAGAAGTGGAATCCAGCTTCAGGCAGCTGCACATCTAAAAGGACGAAACTGCAATATGAAGTAAAGCTGAGTGAGTTCCATAAGGAAGTGATGTTTACGAGAGTCCGAGGGAAAACATCCCATTCTGAAGGCCAACTTCCCAGAGGAGTGTGGCGGCATCTGTGAGTCAGTTTGAGAATGCACAGGTTTGCCTGGTCATGGTTTGAAAAGCAAGATAGAGTGTGCCAAACATAGGGCAAAATGTGTAAACCTGTCGAGATAATGGCGAGGATTTGTATTGGGTTGTAGAGTACAGGATTTAAAGAGTTAAAAGTAGGCAGGCATTAGGCCCTCTTGGGATGTGCGCATAGCATATTGGGGTAGCTGGGTTCAGGTGCTGTTTCTGCTCACAGTTCCAGCTTCCTGCTAAGGCACAGCCTAGGAGGCAGGAGGTGATGATTCAGTGCTTAGATTCCTACCACCCCCACGGAGACCCAGCTTGAGTTCCGGGGTCCTGGCTTTGGCCTGTCCCAACCTTGGCTGTTGTGGGAACTGGGGAGGAAACCTGTGGACAGAAGATCTCCCTGTCTCTCTGCCTTTCAAATAAATGAAAATTAGTTGATTTTTAAAGGTATAAATCTACATAAAAGTAGAATTAAGAGATAAGCTTTTTTAAAAATAAAATAATAACAAAGTGTTATAGGGACAGATCAAATGGGAGAATATGGTAGACCAGGTTCTCAAATGCCACACCAACTAGTAAGTGCTGTTTTCTGGTGAATGTGGAGCATAATGGATTCTACTGAAATCATTAAGATGGGCTCTACTTACTCCAAAGGACAGAGGTGAACAGTGTGCATGCATGTGCTTAGCTGGTTGTAAATTTGAAAAAAAAGAGAGGACTGGTACTAGCTTCCTATTTTAAAGGACATTCGGGGAGAAATACATGAGCCAGCCTCAGAAGGATGTTAGCAAACTGCTGAATTAAGCACCCAGTTTCTCGTGTAAATGTGACTGTTCCATGAAGAACAGAGTACCATTGTAAAAGGACTCAAAATTAGCTTAATTCAGATTCACCACTTGGATCTTGGTGTTTCTACAGACCCTATTTTTAATGACATTCCCTTCTGGTTTTGTTGTTGTTGTTCTTAAGAAAATCACCTTTTACTTTCCTTTGGCCCATGAGGTCATAGTATTATAAATTGGAAGTCCATTTAGAGTAATTAACGAAAATGTAATCAAAATGTGGAGCCAAATTTCAGCACAGAAGGTATTAGCATCCCTGGAAATGTGATCCAGATTGTTGGGGGCGATGCTATTCAGCCAAACAGGAGTTTTTCATGCTGTTCAAGGCATTCAGAAAGTAATGAGGTGTATTTACCACAGAGGGAGAAAAAAAAAAAAAAAACTATTCAGAAAACCTGAAACTGCTCGTCTGCTAGAGTACTGCAGAAGTCAGTTTGCATTTTCTCTCTCCAGACATGCATCAAGACAGATGTATCTATATTTGATATTTTATTTATGTGTGTTGATCACATTCATATGCCCTGCCTATTTAATGAAGCAATAAAGCGTACTTGTCTCAAGTCAAAGCATGAAGGCTTAAGTCCAGGCTCCTCTGTAGTTTTCTGCATGGCTGTGGGCCTCTCTCTTCAGTCTCCCTGAACTTCAGTTTCACTCTGCTGTTGCAAAACCAGATGTTGCTCTCTCCCTTGATGTTCTCTAACTTCCGATCTGCTCTGTCACATCACTTCCTTTTTCTAGCCCTTTAAAGAAAGTTGATTAAAAGTCCCCTTCTAAGAACAAGACTTCTTTGCTTACACTGTAATTTGAGTCAGGGGAAAAGATTGTTACCATTTTTTTGTTGTTGTTGTTAAAACCTCTGAAGTCGGCTTCAACTATCACTTTTAGGAGAAAAAAGGTAACCTAGTAAACTCTAGTATAGATTTTATTTAAAATTCAAACAATTTTAAGGATGTACCCTGCAGTCAGTTTTATATTTAGAGTCAATTTCTAAAAAAAGACTCACTGTGGGGCCAGCATTGTGGCACAGTTAAGTGGCCACATTGCCACTGACAATGCTGACATCCCATATTGGAGCACCAGTTCGTGTCCCAACTGCTTTGCTTCCAATCCAGCTTCCTGATAGTATACCATGGGAAGGCAGCAGATGATGGCCAAGGACTTGGTCCCCTGCCACCCATGTGCTGGACCTAGAAGGAGCCAGGAGCTCCCAACCCTGGCTGTTGCAGCCATTTGGTGAGTGAACTTCTCTTTCTCTCTCCTCTGTCTCCATCTTTCAAATAAATAAATCTTTATTAAACAGGAAATATTGATTCTGGTAAGTCATTGATGTGCTAAACTTCATACAGTGTGTGATTTATTGTCTTCATAACCAGTTGATGAAGCCAGATCCATTTTATGAAAATGAACACTGAGGCTGAACAAAGTATAAGTGTATTCACAGCACAGTAGGAGCAGAGCAAGTTAATCACATGGCCCTGAAGCTCAGGGCTGGAGAGAAGAGATAACAGGAGCTATGGCTCATCTATGCAGAGGTTGGAGGAGACCTAATTGGCTTCCAAAGAGCTAAGTTCCCCTTCCATAATGCAGAGCTGTTGCTTTGAGTGACTGCACAGACTGGGACTATGTCTCTGCTATCTAGGTGAGGCCACCTGGTACATAGACAAACTCCTTCCTGACAGTTCTATAAAAGCAGAACTCTGCCTGAGACAGTAAGGTCCCTGAGAGGTAAGTTCCTCTTCCCCATGTGGGCATGTCCTGAAGGTGACACCTTCCTGAGCTGGAAGGGGCCTAAGCAAACAGATTGAAGGTACTTAAGAAAGGGAGCTCACAGACTCCCTGACAGAGTTCTGCCTGTGGAAAAGAAAGGAGAAGGGGAGTCAGTTTCCTAGGTTACTGTATGGAGCATCCTGGGGGAATAGCACCATGCAATCTGGAGAAGGGACCACGGCAAGAGAACTGGCGTGGGCTCTCTTTCTTTCTCTGCATCTCCTGATCTTTCCTTCTCTCTGTCTCTCTCTTTCTCTCTCATTCTCTCTTTTGATCTCTCTTACGCTCTTCATCTCCCTCTTTTCCTTCTTCACCCTTTCCCTCCGGTCTGTCGGGTTTCCTCCAATAAACCTTTTCCCTTAAAAAAAAAAAAAAAAACTGGCTTGGGTGAATGGTGATGAGTTCAGCTTTAGATAATACACATCTCATGCGAACAGTTGTTATTTTCTTAACCAATTGGTGAAAATTAAACAAGAGTGTATAGAATATTGAAGTTAATGCTACCCAAAAGAAGGAACTAGAAAACATATTCTGAGATGGTCTGTGAAGGGAAATTAATGTTTACTTCCATTTCATATTAACAAGGAAAGAGAGGCCTTAGCATATAAACTGGTTAGATATTTATTTTACTTTTATATGATATGTACTGTTAAAATGTACTGCTTTTCAATTTCAATTAAATGGTAATGATAATTATAAAATCAAATAATGGAATTAATTTTTGCTTATGTAACCTTTTATTCCCTTATTCAAATCCATTTTATCATTTAATACAATTATCATGTGAAATAGATGTTTTATGGTTATAGAAACTTAATTCTTGAGAGATTAATTTTCAAACATTATGTATCTGGTTAGTGATGAGAATGGAAATTGATTTGAGGTCTGATATCAAATGTTACAAAAACCTGTGAGAAGTTTGAGCTTGTAGTTATAGGGGTTTAATGAAGGGCTATACATTATTTAAAATCTTAACCAGGATTGTTGAAATTGGCATATTCACATACTGTCACAGCTAGAAACCTCTTATAAGTTAAGAAATGCTCTTGAATTCATGTATTCAACTGTCTGGTAAATTAAATATTTTGTTTAGAGAGCGTTTGCATTTCATATCTCAAATGCAGATCATACCTAAATGCTAATTCGCAAATAAGTATACAGGATAGGCCTTTTAACCTCAAAACAATATTCAGCGTAATTTCGGCTTTTGGCAATCTAGAAAACACACCTTATTTGTTCAGCCTATCTCAGTAACTACTATAGAAATTAATTACTATTGCCCTAAGGCTTTTTTGCACTAGACATTGCCAGTGGGTGGAGATGGGGATGGGGAGAGTATTTAGGTGATGTTACCTTTCCACGGCAATTTTTTTTTTTAAACAGGCAGAGTTAGACAGTGAGAGAGAGAGAGAGACAGAGAGAAGAAAGGTCTTCCTTCCATTGGTTCACTCCCCAAATGAATGCCACGGCCAGCACGCTGCACCAATCCAAAGCCAGGAGCCAGGTGTTTCCTCTTGGTCTCCCATGCGGGTACAGGGCCTAAGGACCTGGGCCATCCTCCACTGCCCTCTCGGGCCACAGCAGAGAGCTGGAGTAGAAGAGGAGCAACCAGGACATAACCGGCACCCCAACCAGGACTAGAACCCGGAGTACCAGTGCTGCAGGCAGAGGATTAGCCTAGTGAGCCACAGCACGGGCCATGCAATGTTTTTTAAAGACTGCCAATTCCACTTAAAATCTGAAGTTCTGAATTTGACCTTTAAGAACTTATATGACTGCTCCTGACATCCTTATCTTGCCTCCTATACCACAAAATGATGCACATATGTCCCTTTGATGAGTTGATTAGGAAAAGCTAAAGTGAGAACAGTTACCTAGTGAAGGGGGTGTTTTAGGCTTTTAGCTGCAAGTCAAGGGTAATGTTAAGTGCTATATTGCTAGCCTGGAAGAGTCCCTGGCAGGTGAGTGATGCTTGTCAGGTTCCTTTTCCATCAACCACTGGGTAAGAAGAAGAAATCTTCTGATAGTGATCCAGAAATACTCTGTGCGCCTCTAAGCACTGAAGACAATGCCAGACTCATATCCTGCCCCATATTGGAGGATTCCTGAAGAGAACACTGATTAGTGATAGAAAAAAAATGCCATTCTGAGCTTACCAAGTAATACAAGGACCTAGAATCAGAATCATTGGTAGAACAACAAATGTGAATTGAAAAGTTTGAAATATGAGGTCTCTAAGTAAAGAAAAGAAACAATAATATCGCCATTCACTATGAGGAGATTCTGAGAGGGTGGCTTTTGTAATCCAAATGTCTACAATGCGCTGATTTTCCAAAAGACTTGACTTGGGGAAGGACTCAGGTTCAGTAGGTATTCATTGCAACCTATCCAGTCGTGTTATTGCACAGGAAGAATTTCATGATGGTGACTTTGTTACCTATTGGGATTTATAGTCAAAGGGTCAATGGAGGACAGATGGATAAACACATGGATGATAATTGTTATTATAAATGTTGCAAACAAGATCAATGCACACACATTCCAGTGATGTGTGGGACCTCTCAAAAGAGCTTAGAGCTAATTGTATATTGTATATTTCAAATCTTGTATTTCTGTGTGTGTGTGTCTGCTACTTAATCTTCTTAAAAACTAAATCCATGCTTATATATCTTTAACTTTTTCAATAATTTCCACTCTTTTTAGTAGCAGACTGTCTGGAGCCTTACTAAATAAGTTAGCTAACAGCCTGTGGCGGTTTGAATGGACAGTGCTGTATACATCTCCTTTCCCTTGTCTACCACTCTGCCTTCATGTAGTGGGTTAGAATTGGGCCAGAGGAAGTCTAAGTAGGTTTTGTTCCAGCAATATCAATTGACCTTTAAAGCATTGAATGGTACCTGTAGTGACAATTTACATATTTTATGAAGTAATTTGCTTCTTCCTCTCTAGATGAGAGACAAAAAGCCAAGGGAATATGAAAATTTATTATTGTCTAGTTTACTTTCTTTTGGATTTGTTGTTGAAAATGGAGGGTTGGTTTTTTTTTATAAGATTTGGTGAATTATAATTCAATTGGATTTTTCTGTTTGTGCCTGAAAAATCAGATTCTGTTTGAGCACTAACTTCAGTGCTGTCTACATGTCAATGCCAGGCTGCAGAGGAATTGGAGAGACTCAATGGACAGATGGGGGAGAGAGCATGAATGGGGAGGGGAAAGAGAAAGGCAGATTCTCTTACAAATCAAGGTTCTAATGGAACAAGTCCAATTCATTTCTCTAAGACTGAAAGTGCTGCTCCAGAAGCAAGACCTGTGGGTCTCCCCACTAAGCTAGGAGCAGAGACCTCATAATTCTAAATGTTGTGCCTGTTAACCAAGTAGAAGTAGCACTGGCTTGCAGATCACACTGAGACAATCAACTGACTAATTAAATTTATAATGTACTTAACACAGAGAAATTACTTTATTAATGCCCCATTTTTCTGCTAAATAATAAAGTTGCATTCATTGCTGTGAATCTTTTAATCCACACTTACATCTTATGATAGATGTTAGTCAATTGCATTTGAAAACCAAGCTTTGTTTTGTATTTTTTTGTTGTTTTTTGTTTTGAATTTATTTGACAGATAGAGTTAGACAGTGAGAGAGACAGAGAGAAAGGTCTTCCTTCTGTTGGTTCACCTCCAAATGGCCACTATGGCCAGAGCTACGCCGATCCCAAGCCAGGAGCCAGGTGCTTCTTCCTGGTCTCCCATGTGGGTGCAGGGTTCAAGCACTTGGGCCATCCTCCACTGCCCTCCTGGGCCACAGCAGAGAGCTGGACTGGAAGAGGGGCAACCAGGACTAGAACCCGGCACCCACATGGGATGCCGGCGCCGTAGGTGGAGGATTAACCAAGTGAGCGTGGCGCCAGCCCCTTTTTTTTGTTTGCTGTAACTAAGCAAAGCTTAAATTTCGAAAATTTGATTATTTTCAACTTTGTCATATTTTGTTCCTAAAGGATTAGAGATAAGAGTCTGATCTAAGTATTGTAATCAGGTTTTTATTTGTTACATAATCAATAAAAATAGCTGATTTCTCATTCTACAACTTCACGGAATAACTACAAGAAAACCAATATTATAATAAAAAAAGAAAAATCTGCATAAAGTGATGTGTATTTCTGATATTATACAGAATTTCTACTCTCCTTTAAACTTTACAAAAACCTTTATGATAAATAGCTGAGAAAACTAAGGCTCAGAAGAATTAAGCAGCTCACCCTAGGACGTGACAGAGATTTGAAACCAAATCTCTCAGGCTTCAAACCTGCATTTTCTTTACAACTCTGCCTGCTTCCCGTGAGTCTTGCTACTGATATTACTGCTTAATAGAGATTATTTACCTTAAAATTATTTCTAATTTTACTCAACCCCCTTGTTACCAAGTTTTATGGTGGCAAACCTAGTCCATGATGATCTTGTTTGACATTTTGTTCCATGTCACCAACAGCTAAAATATTTGTTTTATTTTTAGAGCATTATTTTTAATTTTTTAATTCCTTGGAGAACTTAATTGCCTTTTACAAATCTCCCTTTTGGTGTCTCAACAGGAATCTCCATGTATCAGATCTGCACTTTCAGATGCCATATCCATATCAGACTCTGGCAATCCACTGCTAATGGAGTGCATCATTAAGATCTTCCCCCAACAGCCTCAGCTCAGAATCTTGGTGTGCCATTTTCTAAGGGGGCTTTGTGCTATGCACGAAGACCACCTGAGTTTTCTCTGAGTCACTTAAAAATTAACACAAAGCATTTAGACACCAAAGAGCATATGCGTAACAACTCTCAACTATTAATTTTGGTTAAAGTCACAAATAGATACAGTAGCCAATAAACATTGATGGAGTGACTGCCGTGCAGCAGGTACTGCTAGATACTGAATTAAAGTTTTTCTTTTTTTTCCTGGCACTCACCTTTAATAAGTATTTCATATTTTCTAAGCAGTAGTCTAAGCACAGGAAATCATAAATACCTTAAAAAATTCATCATAGGGACTGGCCTCCATCTTAACTAAAACATAAAACTTTACATAAAACCATCTTATTACAAAGAATAGGAGTGCCTAGGTTTAAAATGTAGAGAAAAAGTTATATGCAAAGCCCCTCAATCTTTCCTGACAGAAATACAGTGGCCATCATAATGAATAGGTATTGCCAGTCTAGAGTTGCTGTCAATACGTGGCATTATGCCCAGGGCAATTAAATTTGCCTGTTTTTTATTACTGAAGCCAAATGTTTGGCCTGAGTTCCTGTAGAAAATCAGTAATTCCATTACATGTGATTCACCTTTGAGTGACCCTCCTAGCTAATGAAGATTCAAGCCAAAAATTTACATTTGTTACAGAAATAATCCATTTAGCAAACATTTACTGGATGTCCTTATGTCTACTGGGCAGTATACAAACATCTCAAATGCTCAATATAGTCTCTGTGTTTAAGAAATGTATAGCATAGTTCATCTACAAATGTTTTTCCATTTAAATAGAATAACTACTTTGGTTTTTGTTTTTTAATTAGAAGATGAATTTATTGAATAATGAATTGTGTTGACTAACAAGAAAATATTCCAAAAAGCAGAGAAGCCTTTGAACTGTGGCCTACCAGTTACTACCTGTGGGACTGGTACCAGTCATTTCTCATGCACCTTGATAAATAATCAATACAAGAATAGCCGTCCCCTTGATCAAGCCATGTTGGTTAAAGAGATTCCTGACAAATCTCCAGAAATATCCCAAGTAGTTGATAAAGTATTCGTTTCTATTGGTGGGAAGTTTTTAGGGTAGAACTGAATTTTCAGTATACCATGGTGCACCTTCTCCACCTAAAGATGCAATGGGGTCATAGCACAGCCCTCCCCCAGGGGCTGCACTCCCTGGCCTCATGCCAGGGCATTCAGGTAGGTCCATCCGTGCCATTCAGCCTCCTTCTCCCTCTTTGATATGTTTGTATACATAGACAAGCATCAAGACTGAACATAGGAAATGTCAGCAGTTTTTTTTGTAAGTTATAATACAAATAATTATGGCATTTTCTAAATTGTTAACCAAATGCTGATGTGTGCATGTGTTCCAGGCTTTGTTCTGGGTCCTACAATAATCATCAGAACCACTCCTGTAGAAGTTGCCTGATTTTGGAGCCAAACAAACAGACCTGGCTCTTTTTTTTTTTTTTTTTTTACTTCTTTGTTTGGGGATTTTGGAAGAGGAACTTAACTTTGAGTCTCTTTCTTAATCCATAAAGTAGGGGGTTAGTAAAACCTTCTGGGGTTGTTGAAAGGATTGGTTTGCGTAAAGTGCTTGGCATGGTGTGAGGCACATATGAGGGCACTCAGCAAACCGGAGCTGCCTTAGAGAGAGGGAAACTGAGCTTGTCCCTCCAAACCCTATGTCCTGTGGGGAGATGAATTGTTTGTGAAAAGCAGCACAGTGCCTCTTAGTTTCTCCACCAGTGTTGCTACAGATGACAAATGACAGCCTGCAAGCAGTCAGGCTGGGATATGAACTCTGGATTCCAAAGAGAGCTGTGCACTCTGTTCCCTTCCACCCTACTTCGCTGCTTCTGGTTTGTGGGACAGCCCATTCGTGTGATGCTTAGGGGTGGATTGTGTTCTCCTATGACTTTTGCTCTTTGACAGCTGTCACTCCCAACCCTGCTTCTTGTTCCCAAAGCTCCCCTTCTTCCTTCGGAGCGGTAGGTCTCTCTAGAGCTAGCTCTGTTCCTACCCCTTGTCTTGTCTAAGCTCTGTTCTTGTCTAAGCACAGTGTGGGGAGGGGTGGGAAGCAGGAGGAACAAGCGCATCCCAAGAACAGGATCTCCACCAGAGATACCCTTTCAATCATCTTAAGGCCAGTAAGTTTCCCTGGAGGGAACGGGTTGGTGGGAGTGTTACCACCACAATAAAGAGCCATCAGAAAAAGCAACAGGTTAGCAAGACTGTGGGGTAAAGAAGGTCAGCAGAGCTCTATGACTTCAAAGGGGCTCTCCCCCAGCCATCCAAGACACAGAAGGCCCTCATCAGCAGCCTGGGTCCCCACCTGCACCCACCCTCAGTGAGAGAACTTGGTGTAGTCTTTCCTAGTCTATCCCCAGCTGCACCTGCCCCACGTCCCTTACCATCCCAGTGTCATCAAGAGAACTCGGATGATAAGTCACTGCTGCCTAAGAGTGTGATAGGAAGGGGCCCCTCCAATATGTGGCCTCTCATCCTTGTTGTCTTACCAGCTCACAGTGGAATGGTGGAAGTTCAGGTCAAAGAGAGAAAGGAGGGAATACTGGCAGGACCTTCTCCTTGCACTTTTGGGTGCCAGCACTGTGTCTCTGGTTGAGATCAGCAGTGTCCTCTTGGTGACTGGTGCTCTGAACTCTTGAATCCAGGATGCAAATGCTCCAGGGTTTCCCGTTCCAGGCTCAGCCCAGGACTGTTACCTCCACCTGCCCATCTACAGAATCAGTTTTCAAATTCATGGAGAAAACTATTTCAGATATGATATTATATGTATATTATATATCATATGATATATATCATACATCATATATATATATATATATATATATATATATAAAAAACCTTTTGAGTATCAGATTTTGGCATTTTACCTACAATTAATATGTCCAAATTTTGTTTTTTAAGTTCACTCTAAATTATTCTATTTTCAATGTAACATTTTAAAAGTGACTCAAATTCAGAATTTAATGTTACTTAATAAATGCTTTTGGCAGAATTGTATTCAGGAGAGGAGAAGATGGATCGTAGTTGTTTTTTCTGTTGTGTGTTTCTCTTTACCTGCAGAACTATATGCTCTTAAAGCCAGGAAGTTCTACATTATCTTGTGTCACTGTTTTGTTGTTGCTGTTTTTTAATTAAGGGGGTGGGTTTGTGGTGCAGCAATAAATCAGAACTTGGGCCCCTGCATCCCATACCAGAGTGCCTGGAACCAAATCCCACCTCTGCTTCCAATCTAGCTTCCTGCTAATTCACCTGATATGCTCAGGTGATAGGCGATGTGCTCAGGTTCCTGTCTTCATGTGGGAGATCTCAATGGAGTTCTTGGTCCTGGCTTCTGCAGGCATTTAGGGAGTAAACCAGCACATGGAAGATCCCTCTCTCTGTCATTCTTCTGTGTATAAAGAGAATTGAAAATGAATCTTGATGTGAATGCAAGGGGAGAGGGAGAGGGAAAGGGGAGGGTAGCGGGTGGGAGGGAAGTTATGGGGAGGGAAGCCATTGTAATCCATAAGCTGTACTTTGGAAATTTATATTCTTTAAATAAAAGCTTTATAAAAAAAGGAAAAAAAAAGAAATGCATTTTATATTACCACTCAGTTTGCAAACATAAGAGTACTTCAAAGAGTTAATGGAAAAATTAAAGTAAAAGATAAGCTTATTTTGATGCAAAAATGTTTTAGAACTCACCCATGTATAATTTTTTCAAAATATGCATTTTCCATGAACATTTTGAAGTTTCATCCTGTACAGATTTCAAAATTTTTGTACCTAAATAGATTTATCTTTTAATTCCATTTTCTATGGACTTTTTGAAGTATACTTATACTTACTACAGATTCCACTAAGGCCAACACTGTATTCAACAGGTCATACACACTTATTCTTTTCTATTTTATTTTTGAATGGAGGTTTCAACCTAACCTATTGATTTCATAAATTCCCTGTGGACCTAACTTGCACATTGAAAAGCAGATTGAAAAATAATGCCTTTATTTTAATAATACAACTGAGCAAATGATTTTAAAGAAGGTTCTATATCTGCAACAATATAGGGAGATGAAAATAACTAAGACACCCACAAGGATGGGGTTTTAGACTTCCTAGAATTTACCATCTCATCAGATTAATGTTACTTTGTCATCTTATGAGAAAAGATCAAAGAAGCAAACAATGTAATAAATGTATGTTTGTGTTTAATGGCTTTTTAAAAAGTGCTACTTTTTAAAAAATTTGCAAAATGCATTTGTCTTGTATATTTGATAAACTCAGAACAGGAGAGAGAAAGACCGACAGTCAGACAGATGTAGCAAGCTCCTATCCGCTAGTTCACTACCCAAATCCAACAGTATGGGCAAGGCCAAAACCAAGAGCTGGGAACTCAATCCAGGTCTAACACACAGGTGGAAGGGATCCCATTACTCAAGCCATCATCCTGCCCGCCTGGGTTTGCACTAGTAGTCAACTGGAAAAGGGAACAGAGCTGAGACACAAGCCCAGACACTCAGATATGGAAAGGTGTCCCAAGTGGTATCTTAACTGCTGAGCCAAATGCTGGTCCCTGAAAAGATTTTTCTAAGTATTTGGTAGGTGAAAGAGAAAAGCTTGATGATGGCAAATGAAACCCATAAAGAATGAACTAGCCCCAGGCAGAGGTATAGAAGAATGTAGGACAAAGCCTTGCAGAATCCCAACTTGTAGGGAGACGTGGAAAGAGGAGGGGCCTCCAGGTTTGTTTCTGGAACTGATGGTGTTGAGAACTAACTTAAGCCAATCTTCAGGCTTCATACTGGAGGAAAAAACATGGCCTCCTTTTTCACACATTTGCTAAGAGGTTTACCTGAGACAAAGAATGCAGCTAGCTCCTAGTCCCTAGGTAGGACCTCTGAGTAGCAGCTGGCACCTAGTCCTTAGGTAGGACCTCTGAGTGGCAGCTGGCACCTAGTCCCTAGGTAGGACCTCTGAGTGGCAGCTGGCACCTAGTCCCTAGGTAGCACCTCTGAGTGGCAGCTGGCACCATTGGAATGATGAAGCTTCTGCCTCCTTGCTGTTCTTTGCACTTTCACTACCACCAGTTTCTCTATCTGTGACTGTTTAATTATCCTCTAATGTCATGTCTAGGACTGCCCAAACCGAAAACCGCTTTTGAACTTCTTGGAAATCAATCTAATTTTAATCTTTTTATGGTTGTTTTCCAAACTTGGCTAGCTTTTCCCATAACGCTAAAGGAATCTATACTAGGTGGAGAAACAAGAGGTGTGAGGCAACTTCCAGTGTGGCTGATCCAACACTGTAGCTCTGGGTCCATCCAGGAAAGAGTTTGCAATTCCCCAGCTTGCCAGAGAAGCACTCGAGCTCTGGATTAGCAGAGGAATACAGTTCTCTCCCTTTAGATCTTTGTTTTGATATTGGCAAGGGAAGAGTCACTTCAGTTCTCAAAAACCCCAAACCTTCACCCTTTCACTTTTGGCAAAGATTAGGAAAAAATGCATGTCCCACACTGGAAAGAATTCTACCGAAGATAATGACTTCAATCTCTCCACAATTTTATGGAGTTAGATGTAGAAAATCACTGGATATAATGTTTTTTAAAGTTGATCAGATTATTGGATACAGTGTCTTAAGTTTACTGTTCCTATAAGAGTCTTGACCATCATTTCTTTCTCTTGAAGCATTTATTTGAACTTTTTTATTGGCTCACAAAGGACACCACCACAGCTCTCCATTCACTTCTATTGTAGTTGATACTGATAACACGCAAACAACGGCAAAGACAGCTGACATCACTCCTTGTCTCACGTGAAAGAAAAATTTCCAGGCAGACAAAGTAGTGAGCAAAGCAAGATTTAATTAAGTCACACCAAGCCAAGGGGGTGCTGCAAGAGAGCAAGACCCCAGAAACCAGTGCAAGTAGAATCTTTTAAGCACAACTTTGGAGAGAAAAACAGAGCAGCAGCTAACAGTCAGAGGATGGGGACAAAGCCCATCAAATGGCTGAATTTGTAACCCTGTCTATCCTGCCTAGCTTGCTCATGTAAAACAAAGCCATAAGAAATGTGTGATTGATAACTTTTCCCTTCTATTTTCCTGATAACCAAAACTCAGAAGGGTAAAATCACAGCTCCCTTGATATTCTTGTAATAAAACTGGAAACTCAGGAGTGGGATTGGGCACTTTCACTTTGCTGAAAAGAGCTTTTGGGGAGAAGCAAGCGATTCTGCATCCTCTTAAACAGACTTCCCCTTTCCTCGCTCTGAAGGGGACCTGAACCCACCCAACTGCCTGTTTGTCCATCTTTCTCCTTGCAGTGTATGTTGGTTTCTTCTTTGAGCTTCTCAAAGATCTGTAAAACATGAGTGACTTACATTTTATATCTTCATTTGCTTTAGTCTTTCAGAGTTTTTTTGTACTTAAACTTCTGGGATATTTCCACTTTTCATAGCAGAAGATGTTTTCCATGTTTTTTCCTATTCAATAATTTGAGTTGCTCTGTAATTTCACGTATTTTATGTATTCCTATTTGTGCTCCACATGTAAGTTGATTCCATATATTGGAAACATGGCTTTCAGTAGAACTGAAGCTACAGATTTGCCTGCCATTTTGTGGAGGTATGTAAATTCTTGCATTTTTTACAACTGGCTGATTCATTATTCACTGACAGATTAAAACTGAGAAAATCTAACTGGTATTAAAATACATGATGAGAAATGATGCTGTAGATGGACTCTCTGCCTCCTAACTCCTCATCCAGTGCACTTTTTATTGGAGAATCGACAACTCACAGCATTAATGACTCAGTTCATGTTGGCTATTATCCAGATTTCATGGTCAAAATCAGGGTCAGGTCTGTGGAAAACTACTCTTGCTTGTTTGGCTCCAAATTTACTTAAAAATTACTGGGATTTGTGTGTATTTTCTGATCTACTTGATAGGGTATGCTATCTCTTACCTCATGGGTGGAGTTACAGGAAACAAAGTGCTTGAAAACATAAGATAATAATAGTTTTGATTTTATAATCCTATAAAACCAGTAGTGGAGTGGTTAATATAGCATTCGTGGTGAATTCAAAGATAAATTTGAAATGTAAAGAAAACACTTAAGAAACTTGAAATCTAAGAAAACTTATAGGAAGAAAATGATGATTATGTAACTATGATATTTTATCCCTATAAAAGAATACAGTAATTATAGATGAAAATAAAGAAAGCTATTAGCAGGCAAAATTACAAATGAAAAGAGTAAGGTGTTCATAAATATTAGGGGTGGGAACTTTTAAATGTCAATAAGTTTTCTGACAAACTTCTCATGCAGAGGGTAGCAGAGAAAAGTTTTGTGTGGGAGGAGTATTTTTTTCCTTTAAACCAACATTGACATTTTAAAGAGCTAAACATCTTAAATGGAATGACTATTAAAATGCAAAATTAGACTGAAGAGAAACAGTTTGGAGATTGTATTTGTGTAGCACACTAAGTGGCAGATAATGGATGACTCAGATAAGCTGAGCAGTTTGGGCTGACTCACATGTTTTGGAAGAAGGTGGCATCAAATCACTAATTCTGCCCGCGTTTTCCTCTTTGTTCCACCTGGTAATGCCAAACAAATCCAGAAATATCAGTGGCTTTTCTAGCTCCAGGTTTTCAGGAAGACTTTCCAAACTATTAGCAACAAATTTAAGGTTTTGAATACATAGGCCTTTAGTATAGTCGATGCAAACTCCCGAGCCAAAGGGATCACACAAACAAGACTAGTGTCTGCTAATACTAACTGATAGAATGAAAAAGGGAGAGAATGATCCAACATGGGAAGCAGGATACACAGCAGACTCATAGAATGGCAGATGTCCTAAATAGCACTCTGGCCTCAGAATCAGCCCTTAAGGCATTCGGATCTGGCTCAAGAGCCCATGAGAATATTTTAGGCATGGAAAGCTAAGACACTCTGGAAAAAACAGAAGACCTAAATGAAAGATCTCTGCGAGTGAGATCCCAGTGGAAAGAACGGGGCCATCAAAGAAGGAGGTACCTTTCTCTGAAGGGAGGAGAGAACTTCCACTTTGACTATGGCCCTGTGGGAATAAGATCGAAGTCGGCTAACCCTAAAGGCTTCCATAGCCTCGGCAACTCATGACCAGAGCCTAGGGAGATTACTGACGCCATAAACAAGAGTGTCAAATTGTTAAATCAACATCAGGAGTCACTGTGTACTTGCGTCTCATGGGGGATCTGTCCTTAGTGTGTTATCCAATGTGAAGTGATGCTATTACTAGTACTGAAACAGTATTTTTACACTTTGTGTTTCTGTGTGGGTGCAAACTGATGAAATCCTTACATAGTATATATTGAATCGATCTTCTTTATATAAAGATAATTGCAAATGAAAAAAAAAATCTTGGTGTTAAACTGGAAATTGCATAGACAATTAATCAATTTTTTAAAAAAAAAAATCATGTAGGATCTCTGTCCTTAATGTGCTGTACATTGTGAATTAATACTATAACTAGTACTCCAACAGTATTATCATTTTGTGTCTCTATGCGAGGGCAAACCGTTGAAATCTTTACGTAATACGTACTAAATTGATCTCCTGTGTATAAAAAGAATTGAAAATGAATCTTGATGTGAATGGAAGGGGAGAGGGAGCGGGAAAAGGGGAGGGTGGGGGGAGGGAGGGAAGTTGTGTGTGGGGGGAGCCATTGTGGTCCATGAGCTGTTCTTTGGAAATTTATATTCTTTAAATAAAAGCTTTATAAAAAAAAAAAAAAAAAAAAAAAAAAAAAAAAAAAAAAGAAGAGTCACAAGCAATGTGCGTAAGTAACTATGGAACATATAGGAAATAGAAAGCCCAGGGCCTTGTCAGGTTAAGAATGGGAGAACCAAGACTGGGCATGGCCCATCATGATGGAAGAAACAGGTCATCTTACTCTCCTCTTGCCAGAAGGCCTCTTCCTGGGAGATATCTTAAGTCAACAAATAATATCTGGTGCCTGTATGAGGTGAAGGGGACATACAAATAGGGAGCCTTGGCCTCTATCCTATTAGAGGCTCACTGTCTATCAGGGAAACTGAGATAGGAACCAGTAAGTGGTGCTGTTTGATGTATCATAATGCATATAAAAGCAACATTTGGAAGATGTGCTGAAGAGTCACTGTCTATCACTAGGATCGAGAAGCCCTCATAGAGGAGGGGGCATTTGGTCTAGCCTTAAAGATGGATTGAAATTCTAAATCAGAGGTGAGGACCAGGCAAGAAAGAGATCCAGAGTACCAGGGTTTGGGTATGTTCACCTAGTGGTGGATCATCCTGCCTAGCCACAGAGTTGAAGAGGCAGAAAAGGGGGAGGTGGGAACATGGGACACGTGGATGTGTCACCTCAGTGCAGCTCTGTTGCCATGGTTCACATGATCTGCATCTTGGTATTATCTCAGACTCAAGAATATATCCAACCTGGAAATGGCTATTCCTATGAATCTGCAACTTGCCTTCTTGGCAGAGCCCCAGTCTGGGTGATGAATTACTGTACTCTAAGAAAACCTTGCAGTCGTCTCCAGAGTCATACATCATATGTTGCTTGCAGTGCAAAGAACTCACAGTGCCAAGTCCTGGATCAATATCAGTTGTAAAGTGTAATAATGAATCATACGCACATGCAAACATTCACATACGTAGACATAGAATCAAAGAAACTTTTGGAACATTCAGGTTCAAGAGCTGTGTTGCAACTTTCAATGTATGTTCACTTGAATGCTGTTCATAAATTTCTTTGACCTTTTGCTGTTTTCCCACAGGATTGAAAAAACGTACAAGGAAGGCCTTTGGAATACGGAAGAAAGAAAAGGACACTGATTCTACGTATGTGCTTTAAAAATTTGCCTTCTCAAGCAAACTATTTGCAGAAGCTGTTGTCATTGTCACTTGAATACCGCTGCAGAGTTTCCTTGAGTATCATGTAATTTTCTGCTTCTCTCCCCATTTCTGGATAAACGTGCTGTTCAGCATAAATGGTTCATAGATTTGTAATACAAAAGTGAACTTTTCAATCGTGTGATTTTACTCTCTGATAGCCACACATCTCAGTAGTCTTGGGGGACAGAGAGTATGACAGAAAGTATACTTTTGTGGGAGATGAAAAGCATTCATTTCCACATCTTGGGTGGCTCCTAGACAACAAAACACTTGCTTAGGGAAATGAGATCTAGCCAGAAACAGAAATGTAGACTAAATAAGATCCCAAAGCTCTTACTAGAGATGGCAAGCAGAATTGTCAACCAACAGAAGTCATAGGAATGACTTGGCTATTTGGATGTAAAGAAACCAATTCCAGAAACAACCATGAGGATGCTTTTACATGCTTAAATGATCAAGTCTGCGAGAAATGCCTGTGGACACTAATAGATTCTTGAAGCTGTCTGATGACACCACAGTTTCATTCCACTTATTTGATCATGTTGCATTTTCCTTCAGAAATATTTGGCTCTGACACAAAATCTCAGGAGCATTTTTGAGCCAGGCAGGTAACTTAAAATATTTGAATCAGCTGGCCAAAAACTTGGGATTCTACCCATGCCCAGAGTAAGGATAGTACTGCTGCTCATGACGAGGTGGAAATGCAGATCTGAGGTGGTTTATTGGATGAGGCTATTCACAAAGTCTGTGGGAAAAATGGAATTAAGTTTATTGTGGTGTTAGATGAAGGAAACCCACTTGTAGGTTTTCCATAATATGCATTTTCCATTAACTTGTTAGAGACCCCTTATATATCAGAGTGGAGCCTATAAACCCCTGTGTTGACCAGAATCCTTGAAAAATGTAAGAAAATGAGAAAATTAGTTAGCTGTTTTGGCACAGGTGAACATGAAAAAGGCCATGTTTATCTTAACCTTTTCATTGTGTACCTTTTTTTGATACACAACTTTCATCTCAAAGTACTAAGCATGTCCTTGTACTTCAAGAGTTTATAATTCTTGGAATAAAATATCTTCTACACTAATGGAAAGATCTTTCATAGGAAGACATTTTAATATATGAGAAAACATGCTCACAATGTCTAGTATGGTACTTGGTATTCACTAAGTGCTCAGTAAAATCAGTTGCTAGTGCTCTTATTATTGCCAATATAAGTTAATATGTAATAAAGTCCCATAAGCAATTTGAAGTTCATGGGCGTTTGGGAGTGAGGAAGCTCCTATTTGTACTGATGATCAGGGATGCCTCCAGGCAGGAGGGTCCTTGAGTTTGGCCTTCAAGGAGATGAGGAGAAGTGTTTTGTGCCAGGGAACAACAAAAGCAGAAGTAGATGGGTGGAAAAGTGCCGTAGGCATTCGAGACAAGACAAACAGGCCGGTTTGTGTGAGAGCTGCACAGCAAGGTTATGATGGCAGGCAAAGCTGGAAATACTGGGGGCCTGGCTCAGGTGCTGGGCTTCCATCCTTAGTCAGTGGTTCCTCGAAGCCCTGTGGGATTTTAAACCAGCGAGCTTGAAGGACTGGGGAGAAATTTATCTTTTTGTCTACATGCCAAATGTTAAGTGTTAAGCTCTTTTGTTCTTAGGTTTTCATTGTGCCTTCTCTTTTGGGGCACATTTTATGAAAACTGCATTGACTGTAGGCCTGAAGATTTTCTAAAGGACTGAGTTAGGAATCCTTTCTTAAGGATTATACAATTTGCATGGCCATGTTTGAAACATTTACCTCCCAGAATGAGGATGGTCCCTGCGTTAATGTTGGGACGCTCCAGGCTCAATGCTGCCCACAGCTCGTGGGCTCGGGAATTATACTCTCCTCTGCCGTTGAGCCTCAGTGTCATCATCTGCAGAAAGAAAAGTTTACATTGGATTAGATGGAATCTGATTTTCCCAAAGGACCTGTCCCTATACCTGTCAATCTGTCAGCAACAGCTGGGGACACCTGCTTTGCATGATGTTTTGTTTTGTTTTGTTTTGTTTTTTTTCTTGACAAGCAGAATGGACAGTGAGAGAGAGAAACAGAGAGAAAGGTCTTCCTTTTTTGCCATTGGTTCACCCTCCAATGGCTGCCACGGCCGGCGTGCTGCAACGTTAGGAGCCAGGTGCTTCTCCTGGTCTCCCATGGGGTGCAGGGCCCAAGCACTTGGGCCATCCTCCACTGCACTCCTGGGGCCACAGCAGAGAGCTGGCCTGGAAGAGGAGCAACCGGGACAGAATCCAACACCCTGATCGGGACTAGAACCCGGTGTGCTGGCGCTGCAAGGCGGAGGATTAGCCTATTGAGCCGTGGCTCCGGCCTGCATGTGTTTTGTGGGACACTATTGCATGCCTCTTGGGGAACGCATTAGCAGAAACCAAGTCTGTTTTCCTATGAAGACAATGTCTACAACGGACTGTGCCCTAGAGAGTTCTGGTGTATGAATAAAGACAGACTAAAAAAGGCTCTCTTCAAGAGGAAGGAGGTTAGACAACCTCCCCAGGGCAAGCTGAGCTCTTTTACATGTGGCCAAAACTCTGCTCTTCTACTCTCATTTCCAAAGCTACGAAAATAAGTTGAGTTATTCCTCGTAGCCTTAGAGAGATGCCTGAAAACTCTGTGAGAGACCCCAGGGAGACATTTGTTTACAGAATCCCAAGCTTAATTTCTTATCACGTGAGAGGCCCAGAATACTCACATTATCACACACTAGCTGTAGATTGGCCCATCAGTGATGGTCAAAGAATAAGCTGTGGAGTAGAAGCCTTTACTTTTCAGGAGCCATCACTCTCTAATTGGATCACATATCATTCTCAGAAAAATAAATCATAAATGCAAAGGGGTTGGGAAAATGCTCTGACAATTTGCTGTCCCTTCAACTTTGGATGATGCTTATGTTCATCTGAGCTCATTGAAACCTTGTCAATGCAAACCCGTTTCAGAGCTCTTGCAACCAGCTCAGCGTTGCTAAGCAACCAGTTAGGGTAGCTGCCAGGCCAACTTCAGCAGACTGAACCTCCTAGCTGGAGGGCGGGGTTAGGATCAGAGCTTCCTGATTTGATCATCATTGGAGTGCCTGCTGGAGAGGAAGAGAGATCAGCTGTGCTAAGTGGCAGGCCCCGTGCAGGATATTTATTGCACTGATATCCTTTTTAATCCTCTCAGTAATTCAATAAAGCTAGAAGTAATATCTCAAATTTAGAGATGAGAGATCAGTGCCAAAAGGAGTTAAGTAACTTGCTGAAGGCCACCCAGAAAATGGGACTTAGACCCAGGATTCCAGTCCAGAACTGAGTGCCTATACTTGTATCATCCAGAACAAAAAGTGTCAATTGGTACAATTATAATCCAGACAAACAAAAGAGTAAAACAGAAAAAGCAATGGTTACAAGACGAATTTGAAACTTAAAAAAATGGAAGGTCCATAGTGGATGATCCGTTTTAAAACAGAAATCAGTAAATAGAATGGAGCTGCCATTAAATAGAAAAAAAAATCATTTTAAAACAAAATGTAAGACTTCATAGGAGGAGACCGGCGCCATGGCTCAATAGGCTACTCCTCCTCCTTGCGGCACCGGCACACCGGGTTCTAGTCCCGGTTGGGGAGCCGAATTCTGTCCTGGTTGCCCCTCTTCCAGGCCAACTCTCTGCTGTGGCCCGGGTGCTTGGGCCCTGCACCCCATGGGAGACCAGGAGAAGCACCTGGCTCCTGCCATCAGATCAGCGCGGTGTGCCGGCTGCAGCGTGCTGGCCGTTGCGGCCATTGGAGGGTGAACCAATGGCAAAGGAAGACCTTTCTCTCTGTCTCTCTCTCTCTCACTGTCCACTCTGCCTGCCAAAAAAAAAAAAAAAAAAAGACTTCATAGGAGGGTATTGGGGTAAGAATTTAGAACACATACCCAGGTGTCTGAGCTGCTAAAGTCTCTACACTCCCCACACTAGGGCAGATTATAGAGTAATTGTTATTCCAGATTTCATATAATGAGTATTTACTATGGGCTAGGCACTGTTGCAGGCTCTTAAATTAATTCACTGGATCTTCTAATAGCCCCATGGGGTACGTGTTATTATCATTTGATACTTGAGGGAACTGAGACACACACATGGGTGAAGTAACTTGCTCATACTTCTGCATTTAGGAAATCCACATTGGTTAACCTAAGTAGTCTAGCACAAGACGAGGTGCTCTTAGCTGCTGTGTGCACCATCTCCTTATAAGAAAGCACCAGCCCTATTTCCACTGATAGATAAGATAAGGGATGGGAATAGGGCGCCAATGCTGTTATGCACAATTTCAGTTTTTCTGACTACAAATTTTGAAAGGGCATTTTGAGAGTTGCAGCAGACATGAGATCACATGGTCTACCCCTAAGATTCCCTCTTGACAGTCCCTTGCACCTGAACCAACTGTGGGCAACACCACAGCTGGGCCCATCTCCATCTCTTCTTAACATCTAAAGCTTGCTGTCCCCAAAGGCATCCCACAAGGATCAGTACCTCTGAATATTCTACCCGAAACTGATACCACCACTTCTCTTCTTAGTCCTTTAGGAGAGGCCGAAGTCCTGATAAGAAATGCTCCTATTTTTTGTTATAAAGATTTGATTTCCATGAAACCGAGTTGGTCTTCGCCCTCTGTGCTTTCCTGCTAGCCTGTGCTTACTATGGCTATGGTGACTCACTGGATGCACTTGCCTGCCTCATTCTGTCTATGATGAGCCAGTCTTCTTTATTAGTTTTATCATTGCCTAGCCATGTGCCTAGCTCATTATTGACACACAATGCTCACTTGATTAACTGTAGGTTTTATCAGCTGAGATTCTCCTCATCCTCCTATTTTAGTGAAAATGTATTTGAATCACTTCATTCCCATGCCCAAGGAGTGTCTGAAGATGCCAAAATTTTTGTCATCCCCCAGAGTCTTTCAAAATCTGAGTTCTCTCTTCCCCAGCTCCTGTCTTGCTGATTTACCTTTGCATCATGAATTTGCTGTGTAAAAAATGAAATACTTAGTGAAGTGTTTTGTAATTCAAGTGGAATATTCGCTCATTTTAAAGGGGTATTTGTGGGGGAGGGGAATCACATCTTGGAGCCCAAGTAATGTCTCAACAAAGCTCTGCATTTCTCTGTCTCTCTTGCTCTCTTTGCCTCTCTCTCTCTCTCTCTCTCTCTCTCTGTGTGTGTGTGTGTGTGTGTGTGAGTGTATGTGTGTGTGTGTGTTCTGTCTCTCTGTATCTCTCTCCTCCTCCCCTTTCTCTTGGTCCCACCCTATAAAGAAAAAAAAATTTCCTTACCTGGTGCTACCTCCTCTTTATTCCAAACCCATCAATGCCCTTTAGATACCACAGTCCATCTCAAGCACTTAAGATTTTCTTTTGAACATAAATCTGGTCCTTTCTAATGATATAACTATTGTAACTCCTATAGAGTGAATGAAAGTCAGAATTTGCAAATGGATGATGACTACCGTTTTGCTTCCTTCTCCTCTGATCCTCCAATTCAGTTTCCCAGAGTAACAGTAATCCCTCTTCCACATTGCTCTAAGGCCCAGTATGGCTATAAGTGGGCAGTTGTGTGATCCAAGCGAAGAGACATCATGGAAGAGAGAAGAATTATAATTTAAATTATTAATATGTGTCAGAAATTATTCTGAGTCCATTATGTACTTCACCTTATTCAAAATGGATCCAAGAGGTAGAGTAATGCATTCAGTGTCACAGGACCATGAGGTGACAAAGCCTGGACACCCAGATTCATCTTATATCAGAGACTTTGCCCCTAAGCACCATGCCAAAGTGTTTACCACAGAATGGCGAGCCTGGCTAACAGCCATCACAGGGGGCCAGGCAGCGAAATGATGCCCTCCATTTCCATCTCCAGTTCCAGAATGGGACGAGAGGTGGAGAGAGAAATGTCAAGGAAAGTACAGGTTCTCAAGATGATCTGAAAAGTAACCCAGAAGTTTCACCTTACAGGATGCAATTCAGGACCACTCACAGGGGAAAAGATGAGAGAAAATTGATTTCTATGCCTTGTGGTGGTTTTAAATGGAGCCAGCTAGACTGTAGATTCTTGAATGAACTGTCTTCTCAAAAATGAACCAAGCCCTGTGCCATCAACTTATGCCTCTTGCAACTGTTTTTGAAGAGAATCCCCCCTCCACACAAACATACACATACCCCACACTCAGACATCTCTCAGCCAATTTGTTCTGATTTGTGTTAACTAGCCAGGTTTACTGCGGTGGGAACATGGGGAGGGCGAGGGTGGTGGTAAATCACTTATTGTTGTACTTCAGTCTGTGGAGCAAGAATGATTCATTTTCATAATAGCTACCAATTTCTTTTTGTTACAGAGGTTCACCAGATAGAGATGGAATTGTAAGTATTTAAATGGCCACTTTTTGTGGCTTTGCACTATAATATAGGCTATGTTTAAATTTCATAAAGCCCCATTTCTTTTTCTTTTTCCTTTTTTTCTTTCCTTTTTTTCCCCCATAGGGAAAAAAATGGCTTGAATGGCTTTTCAGACCACTCACTGTTGTAATTTTCCCTAGTCATTGCATGGAACGGAAATGTAGCCTTGGTCAAGTTAGGCCTATTTATTGCCATCACCTGCAACCCTCGTCCGGAGTAGGCAAGCAAGCCATCAAGATGTGGGTCAAGCACCAGGCAGTGTGTGCAGAGGCTGCTACTGTCCGCTGTTATTTCATTCCTCATTTAATGATGTAAAAGCTCGTTATGTGAGGATGGTTTTCTCCAACAGAGGCCACAAAGTCGTGATGGAGCTGAGATCCAATAAAACTGAGAGACGCTCTTCCCCTTTTGAACTTGCACCGCAGATGTATTTTCTATATTAAATTCAAAAGGAGGGAATGGTCTTAAAACCACTTATGCCTGAATTAAAGCCTGAAGGAGGAAAATGTGTCCCCTGGGTTTAGATTTCAGAGTCACTCTGACTCCTTGCCGGCTGCCAGATTTCTTGCTGTTGAGAAAGTCTGGGGAGCATGGGCTTACATTGATCTGAGTTGTGTTTTTGGGATTCTGCACCAACTTCTAAAATGACTTTCTTCAAATCTAAATCAGACGCCTATTCAGAAGGTTCAAAAGAACAGCTGTTACTGAAAAAAAAAAAAAAAAAACCGAGGGGGAGACTCACATTAGGCTCATTGGGCTGGAGTGGGAACTAAAATAAAGCTGTGATTAAAAATATATTTTTCCCAAAGATCACCCTTTATAAAATTATTAGACCTAAATTGGGGTGTTCATTGCAGCTCTAGCAAGAGTTGCTCTCCCACCCTTGACTGGGGGTGCCTTTTGCATTCATGTGGTTCTAGCTATGAAATGTGAAGAGAATAGACTGAAATTTATCAGACATTGGGTAACACTATAATCAAGGCTCTATTCAGCAGGGGAAAAAAAAGATCCAGAAGACGCAGCTTCTCCTCACCTCTTGCTTCTGGCTCAGAGCCCTCTCCTTAACTCTGTCTCAGGTACTCTCTGCTTCTGTGTCTTCTCTTTGCTGCTGGCTTGGTGCCCTGCATGCATTCTCCTGACCCTCCCATTCCAGCCTAAACAAAGCTCTGTTAGCTGCTCTGCTTCCTACCCTTGCTCCTCCCAACTGTTTCTTCCTTCTCTCCCTCTGTTGCTCTCAGTCTTGTCCTTTGTTTCTTTTCTCCCGACACCCTGCTCATTGTCTGAGAGGCTCCACTGCTACCTTGTTGTTCTCTGTTCTTCTGGGGAGCACCACTTGCAGCCTCTGGTAAGAGGCACCGCATAACCTAGTGCAGCAGCCAGTGTCTAACCAGCAGCAGTGAGTGTGTACTGCATCCCTGAGCCCCAGCAGTCCTCCTGGGCACCATCAGCCCAGAGTCAGAGCTGCAGACCCGAGTTCCCTGTGCCCTCCTGTATCTCCTCCATCCCAAGACAAATGAATTTGTGTATTAGTAGTTCTGTCCTCTTTGTTACATAATGGACAATGGACATGTGATTAATATCACTCATCAAGATTCTTAGGAATGAGGCATTATTGAATTTTGATTTCTCAGGAAATATCGCAGACCTGTTCTGTGTTATTCAAAATAAATGCATATTCACACACAGGATGCACAGCTTTATGAGTCAGTGGGAACTGTGAACCACTGCTAGTTTGGAAATGTTCTCCAAGTTTTCTCCTCTCATATGGTCACCAAATTTTGAAAATCAATGCTGTTTGGGCCCAGGTATCGGTTCGCATTCAATCTTTAGAGGTCTCAACTTCATTTTTCTTCAAACTCAGGCTGAGTTCTTTAAGACTTTGTGTGTAAGGACCCAGTCCACTTTATTTGGCTGATATATTTTCCAGTTTCAGTTGCTGAAGTTGAAACTATGTGGTTCCATAAACTGCTCATGATGGTATACACACCTAATGGGTGTAAGCTATTGGTAAACCCCAGGGCTACACAAAAGCTTTCATCTGAACCTTTCAAAATCCAACAAAGCCCATCTCTAGCAATGCTGCTGAGATTTACTCTACAGAGGCTTCATGGCGAGCCCTCGAGTAGGGAGGTGGGTGGCCTTGCTCCAGTACCTGAAGGTGTCCGTCACTGGCAGAGCTGTCCGTCTTCACGCCTGAGACTTCAGGCAGCTGTGTGTGGCAACACAGTCTCACCCAGATTCTAACTTGCACAGGGTACGCTAATCTCTAGCTTGCACAGCGTGCACTCATCTCTAACTTGCACAGGGCGCACTTAACTTTTCCCTGAGCTGTTCTGATTTCCCTCCACACCTGAACTGCGGCCTCAGTGTCACAGTTCTTGCTGTGAAATCTTTTTTTTTTTTTTTTGTGCATCCTGAGCAGGTGTACAGGAGAGTGTGCAGATATGGAATCGTCAGCTATGTGTGCTGTGTGCATTGGTGACCCTCAGAAAGCCTGTAATCCAGGTGAAGATATGGAAGAGCTAAACTTTTCATAGTTTGATTAGAAATTCTACACCAATATTTATTCAGTCTCTTCTTGTGTGTCCTTGTGTCTGTTCTCTGCTTGTAAACGAAGGGCTCACTGATGAAGATTACAATCGCATAGTCCCTAGTGATTGGGACTTATCTTCCTTTCCCCTCCTACTCCTAACCTAACCAAACTGGCCTGCTGAATAGAGCCTCATTATGGGCCCCAAGGTCTACTGTACTTAAAACCCTGCCACAATTGGTAGGCCGGACAATTTGGCCTAGAAATTGTTTCTTCTATGGTATGTTTGTTGACTCCATGTGATTCTTTATATGTGTCTTGAAGAACAAACAGATCCTTTAACAACTTTTTTCTACATGAAAACAATCAATTCCAGCAGCCCAGCCCACATGAACCACCCTACAGTTACAAAGCAGAATGTGCGCGTGAAGGAGGAAAAAAAGTTTCGGTAAGGAAACAGATTTTAGTTTAAAATTTCCAAGGGGTTGTAGAAACAGTGAGTAAAAGCCCAACTTGAAATTTGGAAAACACAGTAGCTTTTACTGTTTCATTTTAGAAGACTCTTTCTTGGGTATTTCCAAAATACTTCTTGATCACCCTAGGTCAGTTTTTAAATCAACAATATAGACCATGCATTGACTTCCAAGCAGTCCGTTAAAGAGGGATAAGGCATAAAAGATATGTGATTCATATTCTGAGGCAAAATACTAGGATTCAAATTTCTAAAGGATTATGGTAAATGTAAATATAAACATTACTATGTCATTTGTTAGGGTAGCACTATCTCAATAGTATCAACGCTGATTCTAGCCTAGGCTATGCAATAACTGTAGGTGTGTTGTCCAATATGATAGCCACCATTGGCTGCTTAATTCAAAATCAATTGCTCCATTGCACTTGCCACATATCAGTTACTCCATAGCTACTCAAGGCTAATGACTGCCATATTGGGCCGATCACAGATAGAACATTTCTAGCTTCCCAGACAGTTCTATTGTATGATGCTGTTCTATAGAATTATATACAAAGTGAGTTGGGCCCTTGGTGGATAAAGAGTGCTATTTAGGCAGTGCATCCCGTATCTTTAACACTTCTCACCCAAGGATCACTATGTGGGCATGAGCTGACCTCAGGAAAGGGTAATCACAATAGAAATTGAGAACTGTGATGAGTGTACAATTGAAAACAATTGTTATTTTACACAATGATTTAGTCCATCAAATTACCTGATAACAGATAATAAGCCTAAGCAAAGTAAAACACCTATTTAAGCATGATTAATATTGCTGGGAGTCTCAAGTATTTTTAAATAACAAGCATATGTTCAAATTATGTGCTTATGCTAAGTGTAGACTTTTTTAAAAATACAGGAAAGAAAGAAGTAAAAGAGTGTATAACTACAGCTCCAAGAGGAAAATCACTCCTTGTATGTTGATACATAACTGATATTGTTTTCACTGCCAGGCTTAGTTTTTAAGTGATGTTTCTTCACTTAACTAACCTTTTCCATTGCTTCCTCATCAAAGTTTTCTGTTTGAAAACTAACAGAGCCATTATTTCAGGATTACCACCGCCATGAGCATCTTAGTATTTCTTGCTCAATGGCTGAACAATGAGGAGATTTTTCTTGGAATTTGACCAGAAGAATTCTAGCCAGGCTCTGGCCTGAATTTAACTTGATAATTTTCTCTTGTGAAATCAAAAATATTTCTAAAAGTCAATTAGCATGAGACTAAATTGTCAGTTCTTCTAATAAAGTCAAGTGTGTATGTGCGTTTATGTGTGTGTGTGTGTAAATATTGGCAAAAAGAATGTATTTTATGATTTGTTGTTTGTGTCTAGTATTTGTTTCCCAAAAAAATTCCTATTTTGAAAGAAAATCCCTTTTTATAGATTTTGCTTTTCCCTCAACTCAATCTTCCATTGGTTTCCATGGAAACAGAAATCTTCATTCAGCTCAAATCTAGGAATTCAGAAACAGCTTTATCCACAATGTTGGATATATGTTGTCAAGAATAAAAAAGTATATAATTTGTTACTCTGAACGTATAAACTATCTTGGTTTTCATGGGCTTTAGTTATGGAGATTAAATTGTCATGGAAGCAAACTATAGCCTTTGAAAATTTCAAACACAGTAATTCACCTAATCTCTTTGGTTTTTAGACAATAATCCTTTGTATTAAGGAATTGTTTAAGAACTAAAAGGTATGTTGATAGGAGTATCATGCTGATCACAGAACTTGTGAGTTTGCTCATCTGGAATCAGCTTAGTCCATTTGATTTTCTATTGCTACAAATTGTTTATATTGAACCTATTTATTATCAATGCATTCTGAAAAGGAATTTGTGTGTGTAAAGTCATATACAAGCACACTGATTAAGTAGAAATTTAAAAGAAATCAAATTTGGCAAAAAGCAAATTAAGAACCACACTAATTCCTAGGGGAAAGAGTTTTGTTTTTGTTTTTTTTTTTTAAGTGGCAGATTATTTAGTGGACCAAGTTCTCAATAGTAATTTCATAAGGCACACACTCAGGTTTGATATGGCAGGTTTTTACAAAGATCTTTGTTCAAAGTAGAGAGACTGTCACTAAAAACTGGTGCAGTGAAGGAAATTCTAGAGAAGACTAAAATGTTGTAGCCTGAGTACAAATGATCTTTTTCAGGAGCAGGACACAAAAGGACTTGGGCACAGACACTATGTTCCTGTCTGTGGAAACATGGCAGGGTTCTTCTTATATTTGCAAATTCCTTTGCAATGGTGGTATATAAGAGAGAGGACAAGAGCAAGTTAATCTGTTCCTTGCATAGCGTGTACCCTATGCCACTGCTAGTTCTTGGAATGCCCAGTCAACATTCAGGAAGTGTTCATCAACAATGATGGCTGTTCTGGGGTGTCTAAAGCTTACCTCTCCACCATTTTTGTCTAATTGGATGTTAACTGCTTACATGGTAGTTCAGGTGGTC
Organism: Sylvilagus floridanus; assembly: GCA_949820135.1. Taxonomy (NCBI): domain Eukaryota; kingdom Metazoa; phylum Chordata; class Mammalia; order Lagomorpha; family Leporidae; genus Sylvilagus; species Sylvilagus floridanus. The sequence continues at coordinate 57,327,397 of OX463225.1, forward strand.
TTGTTTGTGATTGCAAAATTGGAAGTCCTGTCCTTGAGCTTTGTGCATCACCAATGGGCTTGCCATGTTCTGAGATCCGCTACTGCTCAGTGTGGTACCATTACTGTATGTGCTGAACACAGGAATGTTATTGGATGGACACTCCATTACCAACCTAATGTGTGTTTGTGTCCTTTGCTCACTACAAGTAGAGAATCTGAGCAATTTTCATGTTAGGATACCACATCCTTGCTCAAGTGCTTGTGACTGTATGTCATGGTTATACCAGGGGCCAAAATAGAACTCTAAAATAATCCAGAGACAGAGGAATGCTGATGACACACAATCTGTGTGCAGTAACAGGAGGTGTAGAGCACGTGGATGGGAGAATTCCAATATGAATCCCCAATTTTATTTAGTAATTTGATAAGAAAATTCATTTGAACAGAAAAACATAATTTTTAATAATTAGGAACTGAATTAACTAGTTTGGAGCTTACTTACTTTACATTTGACCAAGGATCTGGTTAGAAATAAAATGAGTCAGTGAAAGAAATGTAAAAGATTAGTTAATGATGGGGATCAGTACTTCTGAATTGGAACGATTTCTAAATAAGAGCAGCATAGATGCCAAAGTGTTTCCACTTAAAATATACAAGATTATATCCCCTGAAGATCTAGAGGATTAAATTATACTGTAGGTGCTGATAATTCTTTAGTAAACTGAATAACCTTTGAACAGCTGTTAGTATCCCTATGCCCAGGAGTCCTATAGTCCTCTGTGGAATAAGTGTGCACACTCTTCCATGTAGTGTTGTGGCAGCTAAATTTAACATTCATCAATGTGTTCCTGAATAGGCTGCTCTAATTTGTCCTTCCCTGCTGGATTTTGATAGCTCTTACTAAATAAAGATGAGTTAAGTGTTCTTGGTTTAATTCAAATATTTCCCTTCTAAATTTATTTTCAAATTTATTACAGAAGAAAAGCAATGGGGCGCCAAATGGATTCTATGCAGAAATTGATTGGGAAAGATATGTGAGTATCATAAGATTATTTTTCTTTACTAAGTATTTCACAATTTTAAAAAATGAATAGAGGTAGAAACAAATGAAATACTCTTTCACTAGGAAGTGGCTGGCATGTTTAGGATGTGGTAGAAATTAACAGCACTGGAGTTTGTCAGACCTGAGTTCAAAACCCAGGCCCTCCATGAATCAATTGTGTGGGGATTCAGAAGAGTTCTTTGCTGGCCAGGCCAGCGCCGTGGCTCAATAGGATAATCCTCCACCTTGCGGCGCTGGCGTACCGGGTTCTAGTCCCGGTCGGGGCACCGGATTCTGTCCCGGTTGCCCCTCTTCCAGGCCAGCTCTCTGCTGTGGCCCGGGAGTGCAGTGGAGGATGGCCCAAGTGCTTGGGCCCTGCACCCCATGGGAGACCAGGAGAAGCACCTGTCACCTGGCTCCTGCCATCGGATGAGCGCAGTGCGCCGGCCGCAGCGTGCTGGCCGTGGCGGCCATTGGAGGGTGAACCAATGGCAAAGGAAGACCTTTATCTCTGTCTCTCTCTCACTGTCCACTCTTCCTGTAAAAAAGAAAAAAAAAAAAAGGGTTCTTTGCTGGCCAGAAAAAAAGTGAAGTCAGTAGTTACCTTGTATCGTTATGGCAAGGATTCACTGGCTTCAGCAACCAGCTTAGCCTGTATATGTTCAAACAAATTGTTTCTCTTACATGAGTACAAGAATGGTGTTCTCTAAGCAAATGAGAAGTGTGACAATTGCTCATTCCCAACTAACACAGAAATCAACCTAAGGCTGTCGCTGACCAACATGTGAGTAACTAAATGAAATACAATTTCCACCAAATTGGTTCAGTCCTAAAAACTAATCAGATATTGTGGGAACTGCAATTGTGATTATGCATTGGACTCCAATTTCTCTAAGTAATAAGAAAGATTTTATTCTATTTTTTAAAGATTTGTTTTATTTATTTGAAAGGCAGAGTTACAGAGAGCGGTAGAGACAGGGAGAGAGAGGTCTTCCATCCACTGGTTCACTCCTTAAATGGCCACAACTACCCAGGCTGGGCCAGGCAGAAGCAGGAAGCCAAGAGCTGCTTCCAAGTCTCCCACATGGGCACAGGGGCCCAAGCACTTGGACCATCTTCCACTAGTTTCCCAGGTGCATTAATAGGGAGCTGGATTGGAAGTGGAGCAGCCAGAACTCAAACCTGTGCCCATATGGGATTCCAGTGCTTCAGGCCGGAGCTTTAACCAGCTGCACCACAGCATTGGCCCCAAGATTTTATTCTAAATAGATTATGTCATCCTGATTTGGAAAAGAAAGCCTCAGGAAGGACATGGCCCCTGTTTCTTTTGTTGTTGTTGTTGTTGTTGTTGTTTTTTGACAGGCAGAATTAGACAGTGAGAGAGAGAAAGAGACAGAGAGAAAGGTCTTCCTTTTTCTGTTGGTTCACCCCCCAAGTGGCCTCTATGGCCAGCATGTTGCAACTAGTGCGCTGCACTGATCCGAAACCAGAAGCCAAGTGCTTCCTCCTGGTCTCCCGTGTGGGTGCAGGGCCCAAGGACCTGGGCCATTGTCCACTGTGCATTAATGTGGTATATCACATTTACTGGTTTGCATATGTTTAAGAACCTTCCCTGTATCCCTGGGATAAATCCCACTTTGGGTGAATGATATTTCTGATCTGTTGTTGGATTCAATTAGCTAGTATTTTGTTGAGAATTTTTGCATCTATGTTCATCAGGGCTATTGGTCTATAATTTTCTCTTTGTTGAGCTTTTTCCTGATTTTGGAATTAAGGTGAAACTGTCCTCATAGAAGGAGATTGGGAGAATTCCCTCCCCTTCAATTGTTTTGAATAGTTTGAGAAGAATTGGAAATAAATAAAAATATGGTAGAATTCAGCAGTGAAGCCAACTGTTCTTGGGCTTTTCTTTGTTGGGAGGGTCTTTAATAATGACTCAGTCTCTGTCTTGGTTGTTAGCCTAATTAGGTTTTCTTGATTCAGTTTTGGTATATTGTATGGGTCCAAAAATCTATGCATTTCTTCTAAATTTTCCAATTTGTTGGCATATAGTTATTGATAGTAATTCCTGATAATTATTTTTATTTCAGTGGTATCTGTTGTAACATCTTCTTTTTCATGTTTTATTTTATTAATTTGGGTGTTGTCCCTTTTTTTGTCTTGTTTTTGGTTACTTGTGCCAATGATATATTACTTTTGGGTATTTTTTTTTTTCAAAAAACCAGCTCTTAAATTCACTGATCATTTGTATCATTTTTTGTTTCAATTATGTTTATTTCCTCTCTAAGTTTAATTATTTCTCTCCTCCTACTATTTTTAAAAAAAAAAAATTTTAAAGATTTTATTTATTTATTTGAGAAGTAGAGTTACAGAGAGAGAGAGAGACAGAGAGACAGGTCTCCCATCTGCAGGAACACTCTCCAAATGACCACAATGGCCGGAGCTGGGTTGATCCAAATCCAGGAGCCAGGAACTTCTTCTGCATCTCCCACATGGGTGGAAGGGTCCAAGGACTTGGGCCATCTTCTATTTCTTTCCCAGGTGCATTAGCAGTGAGCTGGATTGGAAGTGGAAGAACCAGAAATCAAACTGGAGCCCATATGGGATGCTGTTGCCACAGGAGGCAGCTTTACTCATTATGCCACAGAGCCAGTCCCCTACTTCTAATTTTTAGCAACCTCCATACCATTATCCATAATGGCTCTGTCTGCACCATTTTACATTCCAACCAGCAGTGCATGAGTGTTCCAGTTTTTCAACATCCTAAACAATTTGTTGTTTTCTGTTTTTTTCTAATAGTTGTCATCTTGATGAGTATGAGATGTCTCATTATAGTTTTAATTTGTATTTCCCTGATGATTTGTGATGTTGAGTTTCTTTTCAGATGCTTGTTGGCCATTATATTATCTTTGGAGAATTATCTATTCAAGTTGTTTTGCTCCTTTGTTAATCAGGTTGTTTATCTATTGTTGAGTTTCAAGAATTCTGATAATTTTTGAGTTATTTATTTATCTGAAATGCAGACTGATAGATTGATCTTCCCTCTGGTGGTTCACTCTCCAAATGACTGCATTGGCCAGGGTTGGGCCACGCCAAAGCAAGAAACCTGGGACTCCATCCAGGTCTCCCATGTGGGTCACAGGGGCTGAATAACTTGGACCATCTTTTAAAATGTCAGATATGGGGCCGATGCTGTGGCACAGCAGGTTAAAGCCCTGGCCTGAAGTGCTGGCATCCCATATGGGTGCCAGTTCTAGTCAGACTGCTCCTCTTCTGATCCAGCTCTCTGCTATGGCCTAGGAAAGCAGTAGAAGATGGCCCAAGTCCTTGGGTCCCTGCACCCATGTGGGAGACCTGCAAGAAGTTCCTGGCTCCTGGCTTCAGATTGGTTCAGCTCCGGCCATTGCTGCCATCTGGGGAGTGAATCAGTGGATGGAAGACCTCTCTCTCTCTGGTTCTACCTCTCTCTGTAACTCTGTCTCTTTCAAATAAATAAAATAAATCTTTTTTAAAAAAAAGTCAGGTATATAAAAACATAGTAGAATAGTAATTACCAGGACAGGGGGCAGTGGGAGAGAAAATGGAAAAAGTAGGTCAAGGAGTGCAAATTTGTAGTGTAGTATGATAAATAATTCTAGAGATCTAAAATACAGCATGTGGACTATGGTTAATAATGTTGTATTATATACTGAAAATTTGTTAAAACAGATTTTAGTTTCTCTAGCATCACCACCATCACACAACCATGGTAATTATGGAAGGTAATAGAAATAAAAATTTTGACTATAGTATATATATATATATATATAGAGAGAGAGAGAGAGAGAGAGAGAGAGCATATATTTCAAAGCATTGTGCTGTACACCTTATATATAAAAAATAAATAATAATGTATATATTTTTTAAATATTTATTTATTTGAAAGTCAGAGTTACACAGAGAAGGAGAGGCAGAGTGAGAGAGAGGTCTTCCATCCACTGGTTCACTCCTCAAATGGCTGCAACAGCTGGAGCTGTGCCGATTAGAAACCAGGAGCCAGGAGCTTCTTCTGAGTCTCCCATGTGGGTGCAGGGGCCCAAGCACTTGGGCCATCTTCTACTGCTTTCCCAGGCCATAGCAGAGAGCTGGATTGGAAGTGGAGCAGCTGGGACTTGAACCGGCACCCATACGGGATGCCAGCACTGCAGGCGGCGGCTTTACCCGCTATGCCACAGCGCCGGCCCCAATAATAATGTATTTTTCAGAAAAGCATTCAGTATTCTGTTCGTAGTGTTTTTCTTGCTTCAATGACTCCCAGAACTCTCTCTCCAATTCTGTCTTCTCTCATTGCCAGGCCTATAGTGTCAATTTTAAACAGGGTCACTCTTAACCCCTGATTTTCCTTCCATCTAAAACATCAGGTATAGCGTCAAAATGCTGAGGGTAAAGGCCTGGGACTGAAATGTGTTGGGAGTGTTTCCTTGAGAAATGGTATCTGATTTCTCTGTTTCCTCCTTGGTCAATTCTATTCACTTTGTGGCTGTTATGTAAGTCAGTTAGATAAAGTGTGGATCATAGTACCGTATCTTAGGAACTCAATTATAGTAATATTAATCTCAGTAATGCAAAGTGCCTTTTTTTGTGTGTGACAGGCAGAGTGGACAGTGAGAATGAGAGACAGAGAGAAAGGTCTTCCTTTGCCGTTGGTTCACCCTCCAATGGCCGCCGCGGCCAGCATGCTGCGGCCAGTGCACTGTGCTGATCTGATGGCAGGAGCCAGGTGCTTCTCCTGGTCTCCCATGGGGTGCAGGGCCCAAGCACTTGGGCCATCCTCCACTGTATTCCCGAGCCACAGCAGGGAGCTGGCCTGGAAAAGGGGCAACCAGAACAGAATCCAACACCCTGACCGGGACTAGAACCCAGTGTGCTGGTGCCGCAAAGCGGAGGATTAGCCTATTAAGCTGCGGCACCAGCCGCAAAGTGCCTTTTTCTAATCTTTCCTGCCTTTCTCATAAAAATGTTAGTTGTCTGCTAAGAGAATTACCTCAGTGAGAAGAAACAATTCACCCATGATTTGAGATTCAAAACACTGAAATTCTTAAAATTTACCACTCCTATGTCTCCCAAGACTTATTAAGAACTGATAAGGTACCTTTTCATATGTTCTTTTTTTTTTAAAGGTTTATTTTATTTATTTGAAAGTCAGAGTTACACAGAGAGAGGAGAGGCAGAGAGAGAGAGAGAGAGAGAGAGAGAGAGAGAGAGATCTTCCATCTGATGGTTCACTCCCCAATTGGCTGGAGCTGTGCCGATCAGAAGCCAGGAGCCAGGAGCTTTTTCCAGGTCTCCCACCTGAGTGCAGGGGCCCAAGGACTGGGGCCATCTTCTACTGCTTTCCCAGGCCATAGCAGAGAGCTGGATCAGAAGTGGAGCAGTCTGACTAGAACTGGCACCCATATGGGATGCTGGCACTTCAGGCCAGGGAGTTAACCCACTGTGCCACAGTGCCGGCCCCCATATGTTCTTGATTCATCCCATGCCACCAACAATTTGATCTATATTCTGAGTGTATCTTGCCTGAATTAATGCGTGTATTTTAAGTTGACTTTCTGACCAATTTTTCTGCACATACCCTCAATGTATCCTGGAACACCCTAACATTCTACTTCCAGCATGTTCCACCCTCACTGAGAAGCTGCGGCAGCTATATCAAGTCCAAGTTCTTCCCTTGGCACATTTCCACATATGGTCTAATTTCCCACGTCTCCCTCTTTTTTAATTACGTTGTTTTTGTTGTTCCTTCTCTCTTTTCATATCTGGATCATACAGTGTCCATTCCTGCCTTGGGTATCAGTACAAGGTTCTACTTCACTGCCTGGAGAGGACCCTGACTCTTATATTAAAAAGACCTATATGGAACTCACTGATTCTTTCAAATCTAATTTCCTCTTCCTGTGAACTACTACTGAACACTGATGTTTTGTGTTTTGTATGTATTTTTAAATTTTTGCCTACCAAAATACATTTTCCTGAGACATGTGATTTGTATTTCATATTCCTCATTTTACTCAGCACAAATTTAGCTTACAGAAACTGTATGATAAATTCTCTTCAACTGCTTGAAAGTTGAATCCTCATTTATTTTCCTACTAGTCTTCTCAAGTATCCAGGAGTAAATATGTAAACATACATTGTTTAATATTCACTTCCATAAATTAAGAGCTTAGCCTCCTAAAATAAGACACTTGTCCACATGCTTAAATAGAACACTCTTTATAGAAGTGAATAATTCCTTGATCGCTGCCAGGACAGTAATTGCTTTATATGTATTTTATGTGTATACTTATCTTGTATTTTATAGAACTCACCTGAGCTGGATGAAGAAGGCTACAGCATCAGGCCTGAAGAACCCGGCTATATCCTTTCTTTATTTCTTTACTCAGACTTTTATTCTCTTTCAGGAAACAATAAGATAAATTCAGTCTTTTACAAGGTGATGAAACAACCTGAGCTCTTCAAATCATTTTACTCTTATATTAGGGTGAATGAGAAGCACAGATAACAGTGTGCTCACCAACAAGCAGTTGCATTGCCTTGGTCTATTCTAGAAAAGATAGAAGAAAGAGAAAAATATACTGAAAAGGAGGGTGCGAGTTTTGCGGGTGCTGGACTGTGCCTACAGTTTGCCATGATAATGCCATTGTAGTGACTGGAAAATGCCATCACTGTCTTCCTGTAGCTCATCTCTGGGCAAAGCATACCACACTCTGCAGCTGTTTAAATTCATAACAGATTCTCCATAAAGTAGTCTTTCTCTCTCTCTTTGAGATGCCTGTAGTCATGTGTGTTTGTCTGTGTGAGTACAGTGTAACGTCACAGCTGCAGCTAAAATGTAGGGCATTATAACGATTGCTCCTTGGGGTTCATTATCCTCGATCATGCTCTGAGGAAGGGTGAATCAGTCCCGGTCCTTTCCTCTTTTATATTTGCTTGTTTGTTTTATTTATTTATTTTTTTTTGCTTCTATTTTCTTCCATGTAAAAAATGTTTTTGCTGTCTATACAAGTAATTATTCTTGTCTTATACTTGTCATTGCCTCCAGTAAAAAAATGAGTTGTGTATCTTTAACTGTGTTCTACCTACCAAAGGAAAGCACTTTTATTCTTCAAGCGAATCAGAAGAGGAAGAAGAGTCACACAAGAAATTTAATATCAAGATTAAACCATTGCAATCTAAAGACATTCTTAAGAATGCTGCTACCGTAGATGAACTGAAGGCGTCGATAGGCAACATTGCGCTTTCCCCTTCGCCGGTGGTGAGTGGGTTTTGTGTTTTTTTAGTGATATGCTCTAGTGTTGTTGGGCAGAGAGCTGTGTTGCCTCAATGTGTTGTCAATCATAAACTCCTTTAAATTGAAGGCTGCAAATGGTCACGACCTTTTGTGACCTTTATAAACCTTCAACAGCTCAGTGTGGCTTAAGAAAGTTTCACTCATTTTGTACTGCAGCTCTTCTGCTTTCCAAACTGTAAAACTGCATGGAACCATGTTTTCTTTAGACTTATTTTTCTGCAAACATTAAAAAAGAAAGAAAAATAGCAAAATACTGCCAGACTTACTTCTGAAGCAGACTTGGTAATGAAAACAATAAGAAATTTGCAGATTTACTAATTTTTTAAAACACATCTTAGTTTCCTTTTTATGATATATCACATAAGAAGACATGGAAGGAACATCAAGGAAATTGCTTAGAAATAAACTTTCATTGCTACAGTTCCAAGAAATATTAATCAAAAGCAGCCTCAATAGGTATTAAAAGTCATATTCTTCACTATATTTTCTTATTATCTTAAACACTCCCATCCTTAAGGCACCTCAAATATACATATTGTCCTATTAAATTATTCAAACCAGTGTTTTTCCACAATTTGTGCTTCCTTTCTCAAATTACCCAGCTACTGATTTTTTTTTATTAGATGAATTCTGAGTTCTAATGTTGGAGGTATTTTCTCAGGGGTGTTTGATAAATGGCACCATTGTTTTCTGAAAATAGCGTTAACAGCAAATAAGGCTCTCAAGCTACAGCTGATATGTTCTTGGCATTGTTTTAAAGAGATGTGATCTCCCTCCTGCATTCCCCTCAAACAGAGTGGTTGATAAATGCTGAACCATTTTCACCATGCTTTGGGAGATATCTCAATTAACCTTTCAAAAGGAGTTACAGTCATCTTTTAAGAACTTCCACTTGCCTGGGGTGAAGAAAGTCTATAATGACGACTTATTTAATGCTTAACACTCACAGTCGCCTTTGGTGATTATTATGAGTGACAACTGAAATGATTGCTAATAGTAACCAACCCCAGAAAAAATTTTAATCATATACTCACTTAAGGTGTCTTCCTGAAAGGGGAGCCATGAGATACTATTAGTTTTCTCGCCTTCTGCAATGCAAAATATACTTTTTAAATTTTTATTCTGACCTGTGATATCTAGTAATAGAGGCATTTTCAATGTACACATTTTCACTTTTCAATTGATATGTCTCAAATTTTTTTCACGTATTGAATTATTTTTTAACTGTAAAAATCTATTTGAATGCCTGAAACCAATTTATATCCACTCCTCTGTAGGGTGTAATAAGCTTAGTGGGCACTTGGAAGCTACCTGGGGTAAGTGAAAGAAGTTCACAGGATTAAATGAACAAATGTACGTGATTGCAAACTTCCTACACAACCGTCCAAAAATGTAGTAGATATTTGCTGCAGGCTAGCTGAGTCTAGGAAAGGAGAGATCCGTCTATCTAAAGGAATATGTGTTTGGTATGTAGTCATAAAAAATGCTTCACTGAATCCTACCATGTAAAGGACAATATACGTCACACGTTAGGGGGAAAAAAAAATTCATGGGGGGGGGGGGTAATTGTGAGGATTCTGGGTACTGGCAATACTTTGCTCTTAATTTGAATAGTGGTTATAAGTGCAGTCAGTTGTTAAAAAAAAAAAAAGTAAAACCTCGTTTATCTGTATACTTTTGTGCATTTCTTGGTATATGCAGTACTTCCATAAACTGCTTTTAAAACGAAGAATATGTGTGAGTCACCTGGTAAATATTCTTCCACCCAGATGTGTTGCTGAGTGTGCAGGAAGAAAGGTAGATACTAACTCTGGGCTCTTCTCAACATCCATTTTCATGATAATACATCAATCAGAGATATCTTTAAAAATCTGATGTAAAAAAGAAAAATATTGGAGAATAGATGGTGATACCCAGAGAAAGTAACCTGGAGGTTAGTCTGTTTCTGTCACAAGCCAAGTAATACTTTTGCTCCCTCTCGTGGACCCCACACCTCTGGTTTGTTCCTTTTAAAGTGACAATATGGCTCTTCCAATACTATGATTTGTAAATATTTGGAATTTTTAATATTTGCTGTAGGAGAGTGAGCTGTTATCACTACTTTAGGGACAGCTGAGCACATTTATGGACATACCCAAGTATAAGGAGAGGTTGTAACTGAAAACACTTTGTTGGTTTTAGAATCTTGTCATCTTCTAGATAGCACATGTATGTATCATTTATAAATCACATACACAGTAGTTTTTCTCCAGACCCAAGGACATATAAATGAGTTTCTGAAAACCAGCTAGTGCCATAGTAAAAATTGTAAAATGAGATGTACAGTTTTAGATGTTTCTAGGCAGATGATTTGTATACTTTCTTCAGATAATAAAAAGGAAATAGAGCAAAAGTTAATGATACATCTGAATATCTCATGAGGCCTAGGTTCTTGTGCTATAAAATCATCAGTCCTCAAGCGTCAGCAGAAACAGAGGAGATTCCAGATGGTAAACTATTCCTAACAATGGCTTGTGCTGGATTTCTGATTATATTTCTCTTGGAAATTTTAAGTTTACATGTTCTCTTCATCTATCTGTGAATTTGTATCCATGAATTGTAACCTTTCTGATCTCTTTTATAATAAACTGCTCTTTTATTTGAATAGTTTCCCTGTATACATAGATGGTCAAATTACTCAATAATGAATGCAATTGAATGAATAAATGAATGATCTATGTGTATGTGTAACATACATCTGATGAAAAAACTATTCCTTCCCAAAACAAATCTTCAACAACATGGAAAATCAGGGTTTTAAAATTGCTTTCAAAAATTTTACTGTATCATTCAACAAATAAAATTTCAGTCCTAATCTCACCTTGACCTTGATTTTACATAGCAATAAGATATTATGTGAGTTAAGACAAAGAAAGGCAGAAAAAAAGCAGGGATGATGAAAGGATTACTTCCGAGTAAAGGATGTTGATTCCAATTCTTGTCATATTGTGGTCTCCTGATGTGCCATGATGCCCACAGGGCAAAGAACAAACATCATTCAGGACTGAACTGTTGATTTGTATCTGTGTAGGTTAGAAAACTGGTTGAACAGCTTTAACAAAGACTAAAATAATAATAGCTCAAAGTAGAGTAGATGGGTTATTTTGCTCCCATGTAAAACTCAAAGCTGGTATCTTTCCTAAGATGCTGCTGTCTTAGCTCCAGCAAGCAACTCCATATTTCTGCCTTGGGATAGAGGAACATGAAAATGAATGACAAGTAGTTTCCTTAAAGAGTTTAACTCAGAAGTTGTACACACCACTACTATGCAGATCTCACTGGTTATAATTTAGTTACATATTAGTGGCAAGGGGCTCTGGGAAGTGTAGTCTTTTGCTGGTTGGACTTGTAGCCAGCTAAAATTCAATATTCTGTTCCTGAAAGACAAAGATACAAAGCACTGTGAGTAGACTTTAATAGTTTCTATCATTGTGTCTTATGTAATCTTAGGTTATTTGGAGAAGATCTTTAAGAAATAGGATTCTCCCCCAAACATTTATCTTTAAAATTATTCCTAGGACCTATTAAATCCAAGACGTCCCCTTTGCAGTTTTTCTCATCACTAGCTTATAAGTACCAGTGATGCCATGCTGTTTGTGCCCTAAAGCAGGATGAACAGAACAAATTTCAGTAAACTATTAAAATCATAGTATACCCTCTATCTTACAAAGTCCAGTGCTCTTTGAAGCAGGCTATTTTGTTATTGAAATAGCAGTCTTTCTTTTATTTAACCAAATGTGTAACTTTTGTCCTTGGTTGTAGTTGTATTCTTTATAGGATAAACAAAAGCAAGGCCCTTCCTTTTGCCAACACATTTTTCACAAAGCATACCAACTCCAATTCCACATTCAGTGTGAAAGATGTTTATTAAGAAGTGACCTTGAGCTTAACACCTGTGGAGTGGAGTAGACAGAGAAGCTGAGCTGCTTTGCATAACCAGCAACAGCTTAAATTGATCCAAGGGACCTCCAGTGCTAGAATGTCCCTGCATGGTTATTGTGAGCTTGGCTGAGAGGAAGCAGCTGTACATTGCTGTACCAATTAGTGCTCCAATATGAGCTAAGCGAGGAAGAGATGTGACCTTGGTGAGATGGCTCTCTGCCCCTGCGGCAGACCTGAGCTGTTAGCAACTGAGGTCTGTCTGCCAAGAGCACCCCAACAGCTGGCACAAGAAGGCCCCTGAAGAGGAATCTTCATGGTGCATTTGGGTTTCCACTACAAGCCCCTGCACCATAGGGCCTTCTGTATGATTGCCATCGGATAAATGCTGGTGAGTGAGTGAGTGAGTGAGTGAGTGAGTGAGTGAGTGAATGGGCGAGTGAATAAATAAACATAGGAATGGGAGCAGGCCGTGGACAGAGTGCTGTGGCGTATCAACACCTTCTAGTTTTACATCCATTCACACATGTTTTCAGCCAATTATTTACCTACCTGTGCCCTCATCCCAGCCACATATTTCCATTTTCTTAAAAAAAAAATGATAGAAAGCATGTCAAATGTCACACCAAATTAGAAAGACGTATCTATATGTCTTTGTCTATAACCTTGCCTGGAACTACCAGACCTCTATCAGAAACTATCACAGAGAATGATGGGCTTTGTTTGTAGTCTCCAAGTGCTTCCTGGCCATCTGTTTACATAATTTGTTCTAGAATTTTGGGTTAATAGGAGACATCTGTGCAGTAACAGAAGGCACATACAATATGGATTCAGACAGGCCTGGGCCCCAGGTCCAAGACTACCACCTTTCACCTGTGCAACCTCAAACAAGCCTCATCACTGATCCAGGCCCCTGTTTCCTCATATGTAAAGTAAGAGCAACAATTGTCCTTCAAGAAATTTTGTGCAGATTATTATTGATCTTTGCCAGGGTCAAATCCTGTTTGACTTTTTCTCCTCTATTCCTAGTACAGTAGATGGCACACATTAGGCACTTGGATGGTCATCTGATAAAGATAGCATTTAGGATGACCAATAGACACATGAACAAATGCTCAGGATCATGAACTATCAAGAAATGCAAATCAAAATCACCTCACTCCAGTTAGAATGGCTATTATCCAAAAATCAGAAAATAGCAAATACTGGAGAGTTTGTGGAGAAAAGGATAAGCTAACACACTGTTGATGAGACTGCAAATTGGTACAATCATTATGGAAAACAGTATGGAGACTCCTCAGAAAACTAAAAATAGACCTACCATTTGATTTGACCCAGCTATCCTACTAAAGGGAGTGAAATCAGCATATGAGAGATACCTGCACTCCCATATTTATAGCAGCTTCATTCAGAGTAGCCAAGATATGAAACCAACCTAGATGTCTATCAGTTGATAATTAAAGAAAAATGTGGTATATGCACACAGTGGAATATTACTCAACCATGACATCTGTAACAAAATGAATACAACTGGAGAGCATTTTGCTAAATGATACCAGCCAGAACCAGAAAGACAAACATCACGTTTTCTCTAATTTGAGGAAGTTAATATAGAGAGAGGCTAAAAACTGTGTGGATGTCATATCATTCGGTACCTAGTAATTCTGCTTCACAGAATCGTACTCTGTACATGACACAATGCCCTTCTTTCCTCCATGTTATGATCACTGTCATGAATACATCACTTTGTAATATTAATATCTCTATTTCCAAAATAGTATGTATACATTTATATAATATCTACATGTGAAGTGAATGTGAAAAAATGTTAAATTTTAAAGCTAAAAAATAAGCTTATAAAAAAAGTAACATGTAAGGTAATTTGAAAGAAATAGAAATAGTTAACTTCTTCCAATTGAGCCACTTGAAGAAGTGGGCTCTACCTCTTCTTAACTGGTAACTTGGCACATCACAAAACTTGTGCTTGATTCCTACACCTATAAACTGAGAGAACTCTCATACCTTCTCATAAAGATATTTTGAGCATTGAGTTAATATCTTCAAGAATATCTTCAAGAATACTCAAACCGTTGTTTGGAAATGATATTAAAAGATGAAATTTATGCATTTTTTTTATAAATTGCATTTTCCGTGAACTTTGTAAAGATCCATCAAATATAAAGTAATCATAATAGATATTGCATTCAGGTATTACTAGAATTATTGTTAGAATTTTCTGAAGAGGATAGAGTATATTTTTTAATAATGTCATGAATAGTGATAAATCAAGTAATCCAAATAGCCACAAGTCATTTAGAGCAAAACTAGTAATTAATTATCCTCAGCACCAAACTGAGAAAATGTGTTAATAAGTTTTTGTGATACTTCTTAACTGTTTTTAAGGTAATTGCAGAAATAAAGCTAAATTGTTTTGAGTAATAGCAATATCCCCTGAAAATGTGTGATGCTTCTTCAGGAGACCATGTCAAAGACTACATTTACAATTCTAGACTGTATTGTGTCCCACCAAATTTATTTCATGGAGAATTCACTTGATTTCTCACTCCCTCTTCAAATCATTTCACCCAAAATTTTTGATCACCCTCCACATAGCAGACACTGAAACCTAATATCCAAAATACCAACCAGCATGCCCAACCTTCTCACTGACACTCTGCCTGCCAGTTTATGAGAAGGTATCGTATACTCAGTGCCGCCAGCAGCACACACAAACTGAAATTCCACCTGAGGTCCAAACCTCTGGTTGTTTTCACCTCGGTCTCCTGACTGCAGACGTGATGAGATCTTCTGCAGCCAGCTTCCCCTTTGGCCGCCATTTCATGGTCTTCTGGTTTCCTGGGTCTCGGACGTGGACCTCTCCATGCCTTCTGAAACCCACAGGGAGAGCTGTCTCTGACATACCTGCAACCACATACCACATGCCACACTCACTAGGCATTTTCAAACCCGAGAGTCCCATAGCCTTCATGGACTTGAACAGGTGGATGCTGTAGCTTCATTCTGGGTGCAATCTTCTTTTCTCATGTGTTGCCATTGCTTCCTTTACTCTTGTTCTTTGGTGGGCCAACAGCTACTGTTGATTTACTTCGGGAAGTTGTCTTTTAGCTGTAAGCATTTAGTTCTTCATTGATTAAGGAATTTTTCTCTGGAGTAAGTCAGAACTACATTTGCATTCTGGCCCTGCACTCATTACTCACGTGATCCTGGGCCAATTACCGAACTCTTGACGACTCAATCAAGGCTGAATCAATTGGAAAATGAGATCAATAATACTACCCACCTCACTGATCTTTGTAGGGATCAAAGAGATAAAAAGCATAGAAAGTGCTTAGCGTTTTGTAAGTTAATTTATGTAGGGTCCAGAAGAGGTACTGCGTAAACGGTTGCTGTTAATAACCAGAACAATAACATGCCCCGCAGTAACTACTCTAATCATCCTTGAAGTTCATGACCACCTTTGAGAACTTCTAAATGTAATGGTGTTGATGACAGCAGGTGCTAGAACTTGAGTGCTGTGTGTCAGGTGCTCCATATACGTGAACTCATACTCACAAAAACCCTGTGAGATGGGTACGAGTGTTATCCCCACTTTACTAATGAGACAAGTGAAGCAGTGAGAGGTTCATTAACTTGCCCAAGGTATCACAGCTCATGAATGAAGTTGCTGCAATTTAAGCCAAGAAAGTTTGATTCCTTCTTTTTTTAGAGCAAGTAGTGTTAGATTTATTGAACGCGCTGCAAGAGAGCAGCTAGACGCTGAGTACTCCTGCCCAAAGTCTGGTTTCTAATTCAGAAATCTTAACCACTGGATTATAATACATTCTATGAAAGCTATTGACTCTTTCTGGGGAAAAAAAAAGAATGTATTACCTCATTCAAAACATTTTACATACAATTTGCAAGCACTCACAAACCTTGGAGGGTATTGATGGATGCCCAAAGGTGCTAGTTCAGAAACCCACCTGCTAGGCTTCCTTAGCAGTGAGTCAAGCTAGGTCACTCTTCTGTGTATTTCATTCATTGTGCCAAGCGAGAGGAGGGAACGGCTGAACTAAAAACTCAAGGGCAGGCTTACAGGCTGCTGTCATGTGTGATTTCTACTTTATGAAAATTCTCTCACTTTGTATTCAGACTTCATGCACCTTTGTTTTAAATGTTAATGAGTGACACCTCATTTTGTGACTCATTTATTTCAGTTCCCCGAATCAATCAATCGCCTGCACTTTTTATGTCAATGGTGTAATATAACCTGCTCTGTGTGTTCTAGAAGCCCAGTCGTGATCAGAAGGATGCATAACAGCAGCCCTGTTAACTGGGTAGGGAGGTGGTGACGGCCTCACCTTACAGAGAAACCAATACAGAAATGCAAGAGACTGCTGGAAGCTCAAAGGCCAGAATGCAAACCCTAGCATCTGCCACATACTCTTTTCTCAACTACAGGGGTCTATGATTCAGAGACTCTGAGGATCCTTCTCAGCTTAAATACCCTGCTGTGTGTTCTGGCCTAATATTCTTTGCGGGGTGCTCTCTGTTTTAGGAGTGCATTTTGTATGTAGCAAGGGGATGAAGAAAGAGAACACTTCATTTGAAGCAAGACAGTTAGTAGGAAGAACCCAGGCAGCTGAATCTCTGGTTTGTTATCTGTATCTCATGGGCAAGTTACTTAACAATTAGGTTTGGAGTTCAAGTCTATAAAATGGGAAGATAGAATCTAGTCACTAGGTGGATGTCAGCACAATGTGGAGGAACATTCTAATAGGCCCAGTTCTGTGCCTTGTCACCCAGGGCTCCATGAAATATCAGTTCCCTTTCCAGCTTCGCTTTCCTTTTCCTTAAGCTGAGAGACTTGTGGGAGGCAGAAGGAAAATAAAAATAGCGAGGGAGGACTTGGGCAAAGTCAAGGAGAAGAGAGCTATAGAAACCGTGAGAGTAGGAGTCAACCTCTCCTGACATGTAGGCTGCTGCCTCCTCCCCTCGTGC
Source organism: Sylvilagus floridanus (assembly GCA_949820135.1). Taxonomy (NCBI): domain Eukaryota; kingdom Metazoa; phylum Chordata; class Mammalia; order Lagomorpha; family Leporidae; genus Sylvilagus; species Sylvilagus floridanus. The sequence continues at coordinate 57,344,669 of OX463225.1, forward strand.
TGGAAAGCTCAGTGTTACGGGGAATTAAAGACTTTGACACTGAGTAATGAAGAAGCAATTAATTTAATCTTCTTCCTGGAGATTTGCAATCCCTAATGGATTGATTTAACCAAAAAACAAATGAGGAGGGATGAGAGCTTTGAACTGGAGACAGTCTGGTGCTATAAGCCTATTCCAGGTGGCCCACCCACCCTCCCACCCCCAAATTAGCCTGCCAAAGAGCAAAACCCATGAATTTGCTGCTGCTGCTTGGTAACACCACCCCCTTTCCTGTCCTCTCTTTGGCAGAAGGTTCAGCACCCCGTTGAGTTCAGTAAAAACAAAGAGTCATAGGTGGGGGAGGAGAGCTCCATTCTCCTACACAGCAGCATTCTCTTCTGCTAGAAACACAGAAGAGTGCAAGGAGAAGCTAATGCTGGCACGTGTTCTGATCGGCGTGCTCAGCCCAGCCCTCACATGTAGGGCGTAGGAAGGCCAAGACTCAGTGTTCATTTTACCAGTCAAGAAAAGCTTCAGAGGGCAAACGTGATGAGAGCTGAACCAGACCAGGGACAAGAAACATGGGACAGATAAGCTGCCACGCGGCATTCCAGACCCTCAGCAGCCATTGTGATTGGATCCCACATGTCCTTTGAGAGTCTACCCCAGGCAGAGCTAAAGGTAACCCCACTCCCTACTAAAATCTGCCAGAGTTAGCACATAAGTTAAAAAAATATTTTTTCAGGTCTTACAGAGAAGGACAGACAGATAGGGAAATGGGTATGAACTTTATTTTTCAAAATATATTATCTCTTCCCTCCATCTTAATATGCTATGTTCTATCTGAAGAAGAATTCATCTTATAACTAATATACATTCATTCTTCCCTTTCTTACCAGTTTTTTTCCTGAAGAATTCCCTGATACTTCCATTTCCAGGCTTTCAAAGTTAAAATATCATGTTCTTAACTTTTCATGTCCCCACTCTCAATACTTTGGTAAGATGAGACCTCTGAGTTGTTGGGTGGTCAGATCTCCATGAAAATAAACAGAGTAGTCCATATTCAACGCAGAGAGCTTTTGGCATTATTTCTCCAATTAATGTTGGTTGCACCCTCTGAATATTAGTATTATTGCTTTCTTTGTGAGATGTAAGAGATTTTCCTTACACAACTAAATTCTTATTCCTCCCAGTAATATGTTACTGTCTCAGGCAATGTAATCTGATCTGGAAGTTCCAGAAACAGGGTTGAAAATCACACTCAATTACTATTACCAGCAGAAAAGCTAACTGAATGAGACTATGTACCCACAATGTTGACACTTAAAAATATTAGGATGGCTTCACCAGAGGTAGCAAATTCTTGAATTATGCACTTTTAAATTATATATTGTAATTTTTTAAAAAGTCTCATTTTTAAATAATCTAGTATCACTGTCATTGTTAGCCCTACTGATGCAGAGTGTAAAGTCTAGAATTTAAAACTATAGTTATGAGTTCATGGCCATAATGATGGTAGTGAAATCGGAAAAGACCCCCTAAAATTTACCCTGAAATGTGGCCCCTTAAAGTTCCCTAGAAATGCTATCCGGCGTGCCACTTGTGCTACCGGAATTTGGGGTGCCTTACGATTTCACCACAGGCTTATTACTAAATCCCCGATATCAATAAGCCTGAGATGGTTCTTGCCTAATATTTAGAGAAGAATTCTAAATACTGGCACAGATAAAAAGGCAGCATGCTACGTTTTAAGCTTTTATTTAGTAAGAAAGGTGCATAAGAGAGTGAGAGCTTTATTTAGGGGGAGAAGTGAATGGGGGTAAATACCGAGCACCAGGAACCAGCCACATGGAGGAACATCTAGGCCAGGAAGCCTAGAGCACATGGCCCGAAGGCCATGCGCCCTGGAGGCGCGGGGCTATAGCAAGCCCTGTCCTAGCGAGAGGCCATGGAAGAAGAGCAGGCCAGGCACACTGTGCCCTAGGCTTTTAACCCACTCCAAAGGGGAGTGGTTAATTAACCTGATTGGCTGGTGGGCCAGGTAGGGGAATGAGGCCACACAGGGGCATGGCAAAGGCATCAGGTAGGAGCATGAGGTCACACAGGGGCGTGGTCTTCCAGTTCACAAATCTGACCAATTTTAACCTGTATGCCTGCCTACTTCAGTAGAACGAGCTTAATAAAGAGCAATCAATTTGGAAAAATAAGTTTTTAATCGAAGTTTAGAAGTGAACAATTCTGTGAATGTTGGTTTTCCAATAGATAATCCTACACCCAGGGGTTATAGATTCCTACGTTACTTCTTCCCTAAGAGAGCACTGCTTCTAAGCTTACTGCACTAAATGACACATAGTCAGTTTGTCAAAAATATTTGCCAGTTGGATGGAAGGAAGTCATGTGGAACTTTGTGTCCAGTATGATATAATGCAATTTACATTCAAGTTACTTGATAAAAAATAAATGTATGGGTCTCAATATCTTTTATCTTTTCCCTTTCAATTCTGCAAAATTTCTCCCCTACTAGATTGATGCACAGCAAGAGTAGTGATTTCCTGATTCTCCTCTTACTATTCACAGGTTCTTTAAAAATGTAGGAATGTGTTGTTCTCTTCTATGCGTCCTGGTTTTCTTTCACAATTCTCCTTCCCTAATCTTGTACACCCCAATGAAATGTCTGTGTTCTCATCGAAAATCTTAGGTTTTAAGTCACATAGTGTTCATCCTTTAGAGTCAAGTGTTGTATTGATTTTTATATTAAAGAGTCCCAGTGAATGAATATTAAAAAATAAGCACAACAGTATAAGGGGAAAAGTATCTATTCCTTTTCCTTTTTTAGTGCTAGAAATCTACAGAAAAAAAAAGTTAAAATCTAATTTTTAATTGTTTTAGAAAAAAATCCTAGCATGACTCACTCATAGAGACTAGACAAAATTTCACCTTTATACTGAATACAGATGAAAGTTTTGTCCATCTCTCATATCTGTCTAAAGGGCATCATCTAACTATCCGTGGATCCAGTGCTTGAATCAGCTCCCAGCAAAGGAGTGGTCTGGAGTCATGAGTGTCAGCCTGAGCAGGTTGTCCTGATGTGGACACAGAGATGGGAGACAAGAGGGACTGACCACACTTGGTGTTGCCCAGTGGAAATTCCCTTTCTACTTGCTAACCTATTTGAAACCCATCTTTGTGTCATTTTCTTTTCCAATATGGTACATGGGGAATAAAAAAGAGCTTCCAAAGAGTGGTGACAAACAGCAGAACTTGAGCATCCAGGTATTTTCTGATACTGTGTCATCCTTGCCTCTTCTCAGCATCCAACAGTTACCTAACATCCACTCCTGAGAACAGCTAGGTGACAGCAGTAGCTGCAGCAAAATGGAACGAAACTCAAGCCTTGGCAGTGGCCTTCAGCACCTCACAGTTAGGACACTCCCAGCCCCTAGTCTATGACCTGCCATTTTCCATTCTTATTCTGCTCCTCATGGACCTCTGGTTGGGCCCTTCTTCCCCAGACACCTGCGTTGTGATCTCCCTAACCAACTTAAGGCGTTCACTCAAGTCACTTTCCCAAGGAAACCTGCCCTGATCATCTTATTTAAAATAACAAAGCCTTCTACCTGGGTATTCCCAGTGATGTACTTATTTAAATTTTATTTTCTTCTAAAATATGGAATACATTGGTTGCTTATTTGCATTATTTATGACTTATAGTCTGTATCCTTTATCTACTAAAAAGCTCATTGGAGTATTTGTGTTACTTTTGTTCTGTATTAACAAGCCTAAAATAATGTCTGGCATTTATTTGGTGATCAATAAATATGTTAATTTATAATAAATGAATAAATTACCCTTATGTTCTTCATGAACACCAGGTTAGTCATAAATAACAGATTGGAATTGGTTATTTTATACTAGACCCCTATTGGGTAAAATACAAAGATATAGAATACAACCATCCTGTTTTTAGGGGCAAATGATACAGATGCTTAAAATGTTTGTAGATTAGACCTGACCTTTTGTGTCTTGATCCTTGCTCAGTTCTTTGTTCAGCTGTTAGGCGGGCAGGGAGACACTCAGGGCACAGAGACCACAGACTAGGTGTTGGCAGTGGCTATCAAAGCAAGATACACATTGAATAAAGATGGTTTTAATGCATCATGTGGCCAGGATGGAAAGGTATATGGAGGAGAGGAGCGATAACCCTTCTCTCTCACGTGTTCCTGCTTGGACTTCTGATTTCAATTAAATGAAATGCATTTAATTCTAGAAAAGGATGAAGAATTTACCTTATAATCAGAGTTTAATTCCAAAGACTGAAACACAAGCTTACTCTGAGAACACAAACCCATTCTCTGCTAGGACAAACCAGAATGATTGGTCTAATTCTTTCCACTGGAAAGATCCAACCTTATTTTCAGGCTCTGTGATCTACAAGCTCCATTGTTTCTTGATCCCAGTGTTGATAAGCCCCTGAAAGGAGGTTCCATCTCTAAGGAACTTTGGCTCTGCTATGAGCCCACCACAGATCAGGCTCTTGAGAGTCAGGCATTCTGGAACCCAACCTAGCTCTGCTTGTCTGAATCACTGATTGAGTGATTCAAAAGGCAGCGTGACACAGACAGGGAAAGAGATCTTCCATCTACTGGTTCACCTCCTCAAATGAACACAACAGCCAGGTCTGGGCCAGGCTGAGACCACAAGCCAGGAACTCCATACTAGTCTCCTACATGAGTGACAGGGTTCCAAGTACTTCAGCCAAATTCTGCTGATTTCCCAGGTATATTAGCAGGGAGCTGCAGAAGAAGGGGAGCATCTGGGACTCAAACCAGGGCTTCGATGTGAGATGTTGTTGTCCTAAGTGGCAGCCTAAACCACTTCACCACAAGTCCAGGTCCAAGCCTCGTTTGCTTCAATGTTGGATTAGAAATAGTAATGATCCCAACCACCTAGTGGAAAGTAATAGCAAACTGTCATGAATTGTTAGCTGTCAACATCACACTTGTCTTTTGATCCTCACAACAATCCTATGAAGTAGCGACTGTTCCTATTTTACATATTATGGAGGCCAGGCACAGTATAACTTGTTCAAAGTCATCCAGAAAATAAGGGCTTGAGTTCATTCGACTGTATAGGCTCATGCACCTCTTTCCACTATGAGAACCTCTTTAAAACTATTTTATTTTAACTCTGAATTTCCTTCTGTTTATAGATTGAGAACCTGGGTCTTGTGAATAATTTTTCTTCCTCTGTGCTACTTACATAGGGTGAAAGTTGCACCATGGATGTGGCCCCCTTTTGGCCCCCAGCTATTCTAAAGCCTTAGTTTTTGCTGTAGGAGAAAATTCCACCCTGGAGATCTGGTCGTGTAACTCTACACCAATGTTTGTGCAAGGCTGTGCCACTTCCTTTGAACCCTTGTAACACGTGCTTGTACCTAAGGGCTCTAATGGGCAGAGAAATTACCAGTTAAGTGAGAGCTAAGTGAAATATTTATAGAAGCTGGTGAGGGAACCATTACACTGGGTCATAAGCCTTGGGCAATTTATGATTCAGCCCTATTTCAGACAGCAATTCATCTTTCCATATTTCCAGACACTGTGCTTCAGACATTTGTATAACATCTTAGCAGACTCCAAAAAGGAAGTTCATAGATATGCTTGGAGTACCTACTATGTGTCTAGCACTGAGTTTGGGGCTAGAGATAGTCCATTCATAACCTTTGCTCTGAGCTAATCATCAAGTGGAGATGTCTGCATAATACAGAACCAAATAAGGACTGCAAAGACATATTAGCAATGTGTATCAGTTCACCCAGAGGCTAATAAATGCCAGGCAAATGGAAAAGGCTTCAATATTTATTTATTATTTTTGAACAAGAGGGATGTGCTGCATTTAACAAGAAATAGGAATAATTTATTCTCACTGGGAAGCTAAGGAGAGGTCTCATGGAAGAAATGTTACTGGCCTAAGGATGAATATGTTTTTTTTCTGGGGAGAGAGAAGTCACTGAAGGTTGGAGAAGCAGCATGAGTTGGGGCACATCCTTGAGACCTCAGGGACAGTCTACAGCCATCCTAAGTGCAAGTGTCATGGAAAGATGGGGGAGATGAGGGCAGGAAGGCAAGCCGGAGCCCACCATCGAGGCACTAAATGCAATCGCGGGGCGCTTGTATTCTTTTTTTCTGGATAGCAGGGAGGTTTTTAAAAGGTGGAGTCATATATTCACTTCACTAGAAAATGATTCTGGAAATAGTGTGAAGAATGGATTAAAATAGCACTCTGGCCTCAGAATCAGCCCTTAAGGCATTCAGATCTGGCTCAAGAGCCCATGAGAATATTCTAGGCATGGAAAGCCAAGACACTCTGGAAAAAAAAGAAGACCTAAATGAAAGATCTCTGTGAGTGAGATCCCATTGGAACGAATGGGGCCATCAAAGAAGGAGGTACCTTTCTCTGAAGGGAGGAGAGAACCTCCACTTTGACTATGACCCTGTCGGAATAAGATTGAAGTCGGCAAACCCTAAAGGCTTCCATAGCCTCAGCAACTCATTTACTGACGCCATAAACAAGAGTGTCAAATTGTTAAATCAACTTCAGGAGTCACTGTGTACTTACGTCTCATGTGGGATCTGTCCTTAATGTGTTGTCCAATTTGAAGTAATGCTATAACTAGCACTGAAACAGTATTTTACACTTTGGGTTTCTGTGTGGGTGCAAACTGATGAAATCCTTACTTAGTATATACTGAATCAATCTTCTGTATATAGATAATTAAAAATGAAAAAAAAAATCTTGGTGTTAAATTGGAAATTTCATAGAAAATTAATCAACTTAAAAAAAATATGTCATGTAGGATCTCTGTCCTTAATGTGCTATACATTGTGAATTAATACTATAACTAGTACTCCAACAGTATTTTTCACTTTGTGTTGCTATGTGAGGGCAAACTGTTGAAATCTTTACTTAATATATAGTAAACTGATCTTCTGTATATAAAGAGAATTGAAAATGAATCTTGATGTGAAGCAAGGGGAGAGGGAGTGGGAAAGGGGAGGTTTGCGGGTGGGAGGGAAGTTATGGGGGGGAAGCCATTGAAATCTATAAGCTGTATTTTGGAAATTTATATTCTTTAAATAAAAGCGTTATAAAAAATGAAAAAACAAACAAACAAACAAAAAGAAGGTGAACCTGGACATAGGACCACAGGCTAGGGGGCTTATGGAGCAGTGTTGTCAGCCAGGAACGAAGTGACCCTCACTGAGACAGTTGCTGAGGAAATAAGAGAAGATTCTGAGAGGCCAGGGACAAAGAATTGGTAATTGTCTGTGAAGAGTGAAGGAAGAGCAGAGTTGAAAGGACTGATGTATCTAGCCAGCGTGACTATGGGAAAAGATAATATGTCCCAAAATCGTGGGTGATAGTGAAGCTTCTGGAAAATTCTAGTGTTTTAAGTTTATGACTTTGATTACAAAACATTAGTGGCATTTTCCAACTCCTTTCAATGTTGCATGGCATACTTTTATTCTTTATAAGGCACAAATCTGTTTGATAAAATAAATCACTCAAAAGAAACCTTCCAATATACCCAAATGGAGGCTATACCTGTGTCCTCTGTAACTTGAACAAAATCACAGCCTGAGGATCACCCTATGAGATTCCTGTAGGAAGTATGTATAAAAGCAGCCTCTTCCGGAGCTGCCTTGAACAAGATAATTCTGAGCCAGAAGCTATTTTCTTCTAGAAAATACATTTTGCCTCTCTCATTTTCTCTCTATTTTTCCTCCCCATGCCTACGTCTTCAGAGGAAAAGTCCGGTAAGAAATAATAAGTTCCTTCTATGTTTGGGTGAAACATCATTTATTCTGTTCATTTTCACCATCCATATATCTAATCACTGATTGTGTTTAACACCTAAACAAGGTTTTACCTTTGAAAAACAAACCTTTGCAAACCAGTACAAGGTCTAATTATGCCACCTGAGGAAAAAAGAAACTTGGTTGCTAAGTGATTTCACAACCCTGTGATTAAGAGACCAGGGTAATTTTGTAAAGATGCATCTCTGCTTCAATCAAAGGCGTCTAATCAAATATTTTAGGTTTCATTTATTGCAGCTCCCACTTGAAGAGCCATGCTACATATCATGAGCTAAGATCACATTGTTTAGGTCACTTGTTGTTTAATGTATGATATAGTATTATCCTGACTGTGAAGTTGATAGGAAGCAGAAGTTGTAGGAGTGTTGGGGTGTTTTGTTTTTGTTTTCATAAATCAAAATAGGCCAGCACCGTGACTCAATAGGCTAATCCTCCGCCTGCGGTGCCAGCACACAGTGTTCTAGTGCCGGATTCTGTGCCTGTTCCTCCTCTTCCAGTCCAGCTTTCTGCTGTGGCCGGGGTGGGGGGGGAGTGGAGGATGGCCCAAGTGCTTAGGCCCTGCACCCACATGGGAGACCAGGAAGAAGCACCTGGCTCCTGGCTTCGGATGAGCGTGGTGCTCCGGCTGCAGCGGCCATTGAGGGTTGAACCAACAGAAAAGGAAGACCTTTCTTTTTGTCTCTCTCTCTCACTGTCCACTCTGCCTGTCAAAATAAATAAATAAAAGGTAATTAACATAAATCAAAATATCCTCTCCTGAAATTGTCAGAAACTGGTGAAAATCTTTCTAAAATGTAAAGAACTATGTCTAGGTTACTTTTTAGTATCAACAGGTGATTTATAGTGGCAGTATAAATTTGATATGATGGATAATCTAGAGCAATGTGGAATACATCTCAAAAACAAAAATTATGTTCTATTCTCAGTTTCCTGGTCTATTGAGAACATGTTCCCAGGGTGCCGATACATCACTGTCACAGGTGACAGTGTATATAAACTCTTACCCTGCCCATCGATCCAGTCTTGGCAGCCTCTGCACCATGTGCAAAACTTTATACTTATAGAAAGTTTGTGTTGTATAGGGGGAGAGGGACAGAAAACAAATGAAAAAACAAAAACAAAAAAAAATGAAATCAACATATGAAAATTTATAAAACGTGGGCCTGAGTCTTTTTGTTTCCAAAAATAAGCACCAATGATGACAATTATGCTTATCACTAAGCTAAATGGCCCACTTCTGAGTAATTGACAGGTAACCAGGGATCACATGCTGTGTGGCAGTACAATTTTGCTGGAGTTCTTTAGCAACCTTTCCTGGTATTTTGTCCATTTCATTTAAGCATATTTGTCCACTTCGTATATATATATATGTACATATATATAATATACATATATAATTTATTTGACAGGTAGAGTTATAGGCAGTGAGAGAAAGAGAGAGAAAGGTCTTCCTTCCATTGGTTCACTCCTAAAATGGCCACAATGGCCGGCACTGCGCTGTTCCAAAGCCAGGAGCCAGGTGCTTCTTCCTGGTCTCCCACGTGGGTGCAGGGCCCAAGCACTTGGGCCATCCTCCACTGCCCTCCTGGGCCACAGCAGAGAGCTGGACTGCAAGAGGAGCAACCAGGACTAGAACCCGGAGCCCATATGGGATGCCAGTGCCGCAGGCAGAGGATTAACCAAGTGAGCCACGGCGCCAGCCTGTCCACTTCATGTATGAAAGAACTGTGTGACCTGAAGTTTGTTTGTGGTACTTTCAAAATTCTTTGCGCCTCTTCGGTTTTCCTCCTGGTGTCCTAACAGAAATTTAGCTACGAGTACACTTTCCATTTCCAATTGTGTGTCTGCACTGATGAGTCTCCCCAACCCCCACCCCCATTCCCATGACTCATTTGCTTCGGAAAGGTCTGTCCCGTTGACTCCTCTGCCTGCTCACTTCTTATGATTCCTGGATTAGTAGAAGGTTCGTTGTTCTCCTCCTAACCGGAGTTTCAGAAAAATCATCTAAAACATGTCTGATTGGATACAAGAGGTATTCTTTGTAATCTATTAGTAATAGACAAGGAGTCTTCAAAATTTGGTGGAAAATGCTGAAAAACAATGGATTTTGAAATTTTTTCACAGAAATAAACTGATCTTTTATTCCCATTTTTCCGTGTATTTTTGACTCATCCCTGTCATATAGGAACAAGTTTAACTGTACACAGACATCTGTAATAGTGGGACAAACAGATGCTTGCCAGATAGTTGGTCTTTACTCTAAAGCATATTTTAACAAATGCAAATAGGAAGGTTGGGTGACAGCAGGATAATAAACAGTGAATCGCTGAATTTGCTATGACTTGACTATAAAAAAAATAGTTGGTTGGTTTTACATAGTTTATTAACCATTTTTCTTTATTTTCTCATAACACTGAATTTAAAAATGAAGATGTTGTGAAGTCAAAATCTGAGGCTGGATATTTAGGGCATTTGCTTAGCGAGACATTATTTTTGGTCAGTTATTCTTAGAAATATCTTAAAACACTTTGCTCCTATTGACTAATACTAATACTATGTAACTGAATTTAAGTTAATCTTGTTATGCAAAAAACAGCAAACCAAAACTGTGATGCAGCATAAGAACACTGTGGGGACCAGGACAACGTGGGTCTACTGTATTTTCTTTTAGGGAAGCATATTCGTGTTAAAAATTTATTCATTTAAAATGACATGTTCTTTCTATTTAAAAAAAAAAAGATTTGTTTGTTTATTTGAAAGACTTACACAGAGAGAGGAAGAGACAGAGAGAGGTCTTCCATCTGCTGGTTCACTCCCCAGATGGCCAAAATGTCTTGGGCCAGGCCAGAACCAAGAGGCAGGGGCTTCTTCAAGGTCTCCAACATGGGTGGCAGGGGCCCAAGCACTTGAGCCACCCTCTGCTGCTTTTCCTAGGTGCATTAGCAGGGAGCTGGATCAGAAGTGGAGCAGCCAAGACACAAGGCTGCACCCATGTAAGATGCTGGTGCCAGGTGGCAGCTTTACACAATGCACCACAATGCTGGCCCTGAAACACAACATGTTCTAACCAATGACCCTCACTCTAGTGACCAAATTATAAGTTAGTAAAGTTTACTCACTTTGAAAATGGGCTCAAAACACAAAGTAGAGGGGCCTGCACTGTGGCGAAGAGAATAAAGCACCACCTGCAGTGCCAGCATCCCATATGGGCACCAGTTTAAGTCCCGGCTGCTCTACTTCCGATCCAGCTCTCTGCTATGGCCTGGGAAACAGTAGAAGATGGCCCATGTAGGAGATCCATGTGGGAGACCCAGAAGAAGATCCTGGCTCCTGGCTTCAGATCGGTGCAGGTCCAGCTATTGCAGCCATCTGGAGCGTGAAACCAGCGGATGGAAGACCTTTCTCTCTGCCTCTGCCTCTGCCTCTGCCTCTCTGTAACTCTCCCTTCCCTTTCAAATAAACACATAAATATTTTTTAAAAAAATACAAATAGAGTTATCTTTAAGTTGAATATCAAAATAAAATAGAAGACAAAATAAAATGTTTTCCAAAACCTTCTCCACAATATATCAGAAGACCAAGAAAAGTCTCAGAATTTAACAGGTAATATTTAATTAGTAATGTAAAAAATTGGTTCAGAAAACAGTAAGACCAAGGCCTTGTTTTAGTAATCAGGTGTAGAGATGAAGCAATAATAACAGTAGGTAGAATTTACTGAGACCTTGTTATGTGTGATATAAATGCCTGCAATCAGAGACAAATGGGCCGCTTGCAGATTCTGAACAACAGAATAGTAGGCGTTTTATTTGGTTGTCAGTTAAAAACAATTTTAGTTGACGTTTTTAAAAAAAAAAACAGAATATTTCAGATTTTATTTAAATTTGGATGTTTGCCTTCTCTCTCTGAAGATCTGGAAACACTCGGTCCATGTTCTGCCATGGCACACGTGAGATGCATCTAAAGAGTGAGCAGTTCCGCAGTTTCCCGTCAAACACCTGCTCTGACTCCAGCATCCGCTGCTCCTTGGCCCCGCAGGCTTTTGAGTGTGCAGCTCTGGTGGCAGATCTTTCCGCCTAGAGAATTTATCAAGACCAGACACTGAATTAGTTTTTATCTAACGTTGATGCCAATTCTGTATAATGGTTCAACAAAAATAGAATCCTAAAGGCTTTGAAGTTCTTGGAAGTGACAGGAGAAAAGTAAAATAAAATTTTGAGCAGGCAAAGATCCTCTCATACTGGCTGATTTCAATTTTGATGACCTTGATCAGTATTGTTTGGCAAAGCCTAAAGTGCTTTATACTCTTTAATAGTGTCAATCAACACATATAAAGCCCTCCAAGTTGATTTCTAGAATTGTTTTCCTCCTGAAGGCTTCAGATAACTCTTAATTATCAAAATTGAGGCCTCTGGGACAGCACATGGCTCAGCTTCTAGTTGGGATTCTGGTTCAATATACAACTAAAAGAATTAGAAGTGCTATTCTTTAATGCAAGCATTTTGCAAATGGAGTTTCCAAAGTGCTATCATATGAAGATGAATGTTATGAGAAAAAAATTTAAGCAGGAACTCCTAATTAAAGATACAAGTATTTAACTCACTGGAAATTATGATATGGTTTTATTTTTCACATTAATACATGTGGAATTATTTTGAAAAGTGCCCTATAGACTTTTAAATTAATAAAGTTTCCTATCTTTGAGGTTCTGTCTCTGAATGTTTGAAATCTGCACTTTGGTTTGCATTATTTCTAATTGTTATACTGTAAAAGTGAATTTTCCTGAAATCCCCCATTTCCTTCTTTCGAGAAGAACTTCAGTCTGGTGATTAAAGAATAATGAAGTCTGAACCATCATATAACAGAATGTTTGAATTTCTCCCAAAACACAATGTTGATCAGTCAGCGAGAGAATCTAAGTTCACAAAGACATGTTCATAAGTGTCTTTTTATTCTAAGTTTTTAAACTTTCATCCAGCATAATACATGTTTATTAAATAAGATTGATGCAGAGCAGTGCCTGGAAACCATGGCTAAAGACAGTGTAAACTATTCTAAGGAAAGCTGACTGGAATACTATGTCTAGACTCATAGCTACGTACAATACTTACTGAGAAATAACTGTCCCTAGATGTTAGCCACAGTGGCTCTCTAACATTGTCAAGCTTGGTATCATAGATGGAATGGGAGTATAGGAGATCAGAGGGCTAAACTCTGACTCTGGTTCTGCACACACACTAGCCATGTTTCTCAGCATCTCACTTTTCTCTCTATATCATAAAGACTGTTGGACTAGGTGTCCAAGGAGGCCTCCCAAGTAGGAAAGTCTGTAGGATTTTGTTTCCAGTCTACGTTCTGAAGAGTTGACCATCTGCTGCATGTGAGCAACCTCCGAATACTTTGATGTTTGTGCCTCTGATTAATCCATGGACTAGCCCCTATCCTGGAAGTGAAACACCAGGACACATCTCTTTCTCTACTCTTACCTTACCTACTCCTGTTAGAGTGAAAGATCCTAAAGAGGATTGTTGGGGCAAACTGAGAGCAACTCTCAGCTAGATTGGAGGGTTAGTCTCCAAGTTCCCTCCCCAGGGATTCTAGAGAAAAACCCCTTATGGCACAATGTTAAAAGCTTGGGCCCTGCACCCCATGAGAGACCAGGAAAAGCACCTGGCACCTGGCTCCTGCCATCGGATGAGCGCGGTGCGCCGGCCGCGGCGGCCATTAGAGGGTGAACCAACGGCAAAGGAAAACCTTTCTCTCTGTCTCTCTCTCACTGTCCACTCTGCCTGTCAAAAATAAAAAAAAAAAAAGCAATCTTGTACATTTGTACATTTTTGCCTTGTTCTTAGGTACACATATCTTGAACTTACATGGCTGTTAGCAAAGTTGCGTTTCAGGATGGGTAATCTCTCTTGAAGGCTTGCCTGTCTTCCGCTAGCCAGATTACTTGGACTGAGTGCTTGGTTGGCTGTGTATGAAGTCTTCTGTTGCCCAAGCCTGTTGACTGATCCATCATTCTCTGACTAGGTGTTTGTTCTCTCTTCCTTTCTGCTGATCACAGAGGCGCAGCCCGGTAAGAACTCTCAACGTTTTTACCTTAAACATGTATAGACAAAATTGCTGCCGAGCAAGGTGGCCAGGTTGGTTTCCCATTCCATTTTTGATAATCCAGTGTGAATGGAAGAGATGAGATAGGGTTATGAGTTGGAAGCCTCTGGCCTTCTAAGTGTCAAAAGCACATTTTAGAGTTATCAGAGCACTTTTCCATAACAAGCTAAATTAATGCATGGTCATGTATTTGAAAAACCTGGCTGTGTGTGTTTTTTGTGTGTACATATGCACATTCAAGAAAGGCTTGGAGATTGGTCAGACAGAAACAAAGATATTGGTAGCCAAGTAATGATTAAGAGTAAAAAATTATAAAGGAAAGTATATTTAAGCCACATTTTTAAGCCTGAGTTTGAAATATGTCCCTGAACCATAAACATTGGTCAGTGAACAAATGATACACAGTTGCATATGCGGCAGCCATTGGAGGGTGAACCAATGGCAAAGGAAGACCTTTCTCTCTGTCTCTCTCTCTCACTGTCCACTCTGCCTGTCAAAAAAAAAGAGACATACTTTCAAATCAGTACTCCTAAGGTGTGCCTAATTCTAAATTTCCTCGCTGAAAACAAACTTTGGCAGAGTAGAGCAATATTATTTTGCATAGTTCCAGGTGAAATCTCAGTCATTTTCTTCAGATTGAAGCATATAAGTCATTTAAAATCACATAAACCAGGGTCTTTGCTATGTTGGAGATGAGTACCATCTTCATGGCTCAGATGCTTTCGAAAAGAAATGGGCTGCAAACAGGCCTGGGCCAATCTGATTCATCAGTTACTGTTTGAGGGAAATACCCTGCACCAGGTGATGAGTTGGTAGCTCAGATAAACTGCTTGGCTGAGATTTAGAGATGGCGTCTGCAGGGGCTCCTATTCAGGTGTGAGGATTCCAACTCAGCTCTTAGGTGGCAACTCAACTTCTGACAAGTTACTCCAGAGTAAAACATGGCTTGAAGTGGACCTGTTCATTCAAAAGAATAAATATCACTCATAATATAAAATCTACTCATAGTATATATAGAAGAGCATACAATCATTGAAAGGAGGAAAATAAGTTCACTCAGTGAAGGGGAGAAATCTTTTAATTTAGTAGATTTTTTTCCTGCATGTGGTCTGTGTGGCTGATATCACCTTAACCTTGTTCTAGATTTGTCATGCTACATTATTAAGGCCATCACAAACCATGGACTGGAGCCAGCTTGCAGCCAGAGTTTTGTTTTCTGTTACCAATCATTCAAATATCTGTTCCTTTCTAAAAATGGTGTTAGTTTTATTCCTCCTAATTAAGCAGCAGACTTTTCTTGCATATTTTTTCCATTTCTTGCTTGCACTTAGCTTGTGATCATTCATTCAAGAGGAAGGAGTATTTAATAAAAATGTAACAGGACTTCTTTAGTGCCTTCCAAAAATAAACTGTTAAGTACAACTGACACAACTTGGGAATTGATAACCGCAAATAAGCTTTGGACCTTTCTTGGTTGCATAGGAATTACACTTTTAAATGAAAGCAATAGAGCAGAGAGGCCAGTGGTCTTCAGTACAGCCTGTGGGATCTCCCAACAGCTAAACTGCAGGTCTTACAATATCGAGTGGGCCCTGTCCCCTCAATGCCAACTTTTGATTGACTAAAGTCCCTGTATCTCCTCCTTTAGATTTTATTCATAAATGTCTGTCTGAAAGTCCATATCCCAAAGAAAATTTAACTTCATTTAAACAATTTCTTCTTGAATTATTTCTGACTAAGGGACCTTGTTTTCCCAAAAAGAACCTGGATCCAAACTCCCATTATGGCCATGGTAGATTTAAATTCGTCATTTGTTAAAGAGTACTTACTAGTACTGTAATGATCCTCTATGGGGCAGACTGGGTAGGGAGAAACAGATTGCATTATTAGGCAAAAGAAACCAGGCAATATAGCTTGAGAGATTGAGCCATCCACCTGCAAACTTCTAAAGGATCCTAGTTCAAATTGAAATTGCTTGCCCATGGTAAATGGGTTCAAAATGCAACAGAAAATTATGATATATTCTTAAGAAAGAGGAAATGAAACTTCTTACAAGTCTTACTGGGATGATAGACTTTGTCCTAATTGTTAGTGTTGCCATCTGAGAAAAGAAAACATACCAATGGATGCCAAAGTTACAAAGTAGCAGAAATGTGAGTTTGGTGGCCACCCACCAAATTCATTCATGCTCTTACCCTTTGGGAGATATTTGCTTATACTTCACTTTCCCTACCTCAATCTGCCTCTGCATTTACCGTGAGCAGGCAGTGCCCTGAACTGCCCCACTCTACATACAACCCATCTCTACTTGTTTCATGCTAAGAACTTTTCACTACTTTTGGCTTTGAATAAAAAGTTTTTGTTTAATCAATACAAATTAATGATAAGACGAGATAAATACCTAGATATGACTTGCTTAGCTTGCTCCTGCCAGGTCTCTTTGAATTCCCATAGTATCACACTGCCTTGAGCTAAAGAAATTACTCCGGTTGGTGACTGGAGGGCCTGGTGGCAGGCAAGTAGAAGAAACCTGAGAGGAGGCTTCATGGGTAGAATGGCTTCCTGAATAAAGCAGTCCAGTCAATGGCAGATACTCAAATTTCCCTTTCCTTGAACGCCTGTCACTCAATGTCCTTTAAATTCACACAAGTGAACTGACAGCTCTGCTGCCGCCGTGGGGACCCCATTGACTAGGGACAGACAGTATACCTGGAAATGATCTATGATTGTCAGACAGCACGTGTATGTTCAACTTTGATTCACTTTCTTATCTGCCAGAGTTCCAGAAAGTTTTCTTTTTAATGAGCTACTTAATATTGGCTTTTAATTTGCCTAATCTCCCCAGGTAAGGAGTTTTTCTCTTCAAGAGACATGATTTACCCTCCTTTGCCCTCTATAATCTTTGAGTAAAATGAAAAACTGATTTGTGTGTGTGTGTGTGTGTGTGTATGTCTGTAATTTCCAACATAAATGTGGTTCTCAGAAAAAAATGCATTTTCGCATCTGCATTTTTTTCAGTTTATTACAATAACAGAAATAATACATATTGTACATAACATATATGTGGTCTTAAGCCTTATAGTGTCTATTTCTAATTCTAGGGTGCAATTAAAAGGAACTTATCCAGTAAGTATATCTTAGCTACCAGAAATAGAGTGCAATTTAAAAGAAGGAATGGTTCCTTGGATCTTGAAACTTACATACATCTGAATTATACACTCTTGGAATTTATTTTTAAGGTTTACTCTCTTTTTTAATTTTTATAGCAACAAATTATTGTAACAATAGTCTATGTGGGTTCTGAATGCTTAATATTTAAATTTTGAAAATGAACATGGTTTTGGGAAAACATTGGGTTTTTTCTATATTTGTCCAATCATGCTGTATCATTTCACTTAAGAAATGGATTTAATCAAGTGTGTATTTGTTGAAGGGATAAAGGAGAGAAAGAAGGCAGGAGGAACTGAAAATAGACACAATTCATGTATTCTTATATTATTTGACATTAAAATTTTAGCCAGCCAAAATGATATGATATAGGTTATAATATACATAAAACATGATTTTTCCTTTACTGTGTACAACACATTCTAGGAACTATAAATTCATGGTTCATAGTTGAAGATGTAACATTTTCTTGGCATTTCAAGAAAAGAACAGGCAGAGAATTCTGGATTCATGTACTATGTACATATGGCCTGGCTTAGTATTCTCTTATGGTAATTGAGAAGCAGAACTGATCAAGACAGCAGACATTGGAAGAAGGGTGTGCTATTTCACTAAGCTCCACAGTACACAAATCTACTTGATGGCTTATCGTGGTAGTTCCTTGGTTAATGAGGTTCTACAAACACCAGAGAAAAATGCCTTTACATATGCCTGAAATATGGCTGTTGCATTGCCAAAAGAAATGACGTGTTTTACCAAGCTTTCTTTTTGATTTGCTTATTGATGAGACTTAAACTTCTAAGTGTTTTCAAACATAGTTCATAAGACATATCAGAGAGGAATGGTAAAAATGTGGCCTAAAAATCTTTTGTCTTGTGCATCAGGTGAAGAAGTGGCAAGGCCTAGGCGTTCCACACCAACTCCAGAACTTGTAAGGTGAGAATGAAAGCCACTAGTTGTGTTTAAATGCAAAGCATGGTGAACTTTTAATAATTAAGCAAATCTCTTTTGTGCTAAACTCTAGGCTTCTACTTTTTTAAAAAAATTATTTATATACTAATTTATTTATTGAAATTTATTTATTGGGTTGGGGGTGGAATCTTCCATCCTCTGGTTCATTCCCTAAATAGCCACAATAGCAGGTCTGGGCCAAGCCAAAACCAGGAACCAAAAATTCCATCTGGATCTCCCATATGGGTGGCAAGGGCCCTTGAGCCATCTTCTGTTGCTTTTCCAGGAGCATTAGCAGAGATCTGAAGCGGAGCAGCTGGGTCTTGAACAGGTGTTCTGATAAGAGATGCTGGCACTGCAAGTGGATGTTTAATCCACTGCACACCACAATGTCAGAATCTCTAGGCTTCTGCCTAAAAAGGGGCTACCCACACATATAAGTCCATATATCCATAGCATGGTCCAAAGGGTATCAGTTATCATAAATGCAGCCCAAGGGAGACCGTGAGGGAAGTTCTCTGCACTTATCTGAAGTAACCGTCCATCAGAAAACGTGGTCACCTTACTAACAAGAAGGCAAAAGGTCTGTAGTGAGATCTTTCCGTGTCTGGAAAGCTGATCTGAACTGCAGTTATAAAGCCCTATGAAGGGAAGCTTTAATTCAGTACAGTTTCATGATTCATTCCACCTACCACACAACAAAAGACACTTCTATTTTTTGTTTGTTTGCTTGTTTGTTTTTGGCAAAGCATTGTATTTTGCAATGTATTTTTTTTGGTTATGTGTTTACAAATGGGCATTGTCTTTCAAAAAGATTGATTATTTCCACTTAAAAGTTGGATTTAAATCTTCCACCCTCATACTCCTGATCACATACACAGAACTCATTAGGATAAATCAGGAAATCAGAAGTGGAAATGATTATGCAGTCTTCTCTTAATTGGTCTAGAGTCATTATGATTAAGACAAAGCATGAGAGTTAAATTGATTGTTCTCCTGTTACCCTGATTTCTCAATATTCTCTCTCTCAGATGTACTGTGTGGGAATATGAGGAGGTCGTATCTGGTTTATTGGGTAGAAGGGAAATGGATGGAATAAGTAGCTGGGAGACTCTGTTTTCTTTCAAATACAAACTTCCTGTGTGTTTTATCACTTAATGTGCCTGTGCTGGACTTCCACTAATCATAAGCTGCATTAATAATCAAATAGATGTGGTAATGACAAATTAAATGTTTTTGAGATCTTAGGGAACAAAGATGCCTTACAATAATCTTCTATCTCTAGTGTTCTCTCTTCTAGGTATGGAGAACGGTGATGCTTTGAAAGAGTTTTTCTCTTTCAGTTTATTCCTTTTGGACAGGAGTGTTAGTCCTCCTTTGAGAACAAGGGATCTTATCTCCTACCAATTGTCTTGTCCCACGATATATTGACATCATTATATAATACTTTCTAAGCCTACACGAGCTGTGTATACACATACATACGTGATACATACATGAGTAGGTGCATGCACACACACACACACTTGCTTTACAGAAAAAAAAATACTTGAAAACTCATTTATCTTCTTGAGTATTCATTTGTGAACCCTTTCTCTCTATTTTTCTCTATCATGTGTGCTACAGCAAAAAGCCTCCAGATGACACCACAGCTCTTGCTCCCCTCTTTGGCCCACCATTAGAATCAGCTTTTGATGAACAGAAGACAGAAGGTAAGAAAAATCCTATGTAACTGCAGATTTGTTTTGCTTTTTGTTGAAATATAACTTTTCTAGAGCAAATATATATATCTTATGGGATTATTTGTCATCTATCATCGTAGCCTCATGGGAAAGAAAAGTTCTGATCTAAGTGTGCTGTCAACAATAGGAGATTGGATTGCAAACCTCTATTATTTTAGGATTTGAAATTTACTTCCAGAAATATCTAGGAGCTATAAAGTTTACTCCTCAAAAGAGGTCAGTAAGAATTATGGCAAATATGCATACATCCCATCAGTGACTAAATTCTCCATGAGCCAAGCAGCCATCATTTGAGGTGTTAATAGGAGCACAAATGGAGCCAGACCTTCCTACATCCATCACAGTCACAGTCATTGTGAATTAGCCTCTCTGACCGCATTTGCTGTCATTTGCACCTCATCGATGGAAGTGTCCATTGGATTGCTCCCAACAGGCATTGCTTGCTAGCTCAAGACCTAGGAATGACCTTCAATCATTTAGCAACCCAGAATAAAATTTTGCAGGAGAAATACCTTCCTTTCTGCTATTGTTGTTAACTTTACCTATTAAATATTTATACCTTGAAGTAAATTTTTAACTTTTAAAAAATTAAGCATGTTTTGAGTGAATTTAAATCATGCATACTTTGCTGATATAAAATAAACTCTCTATAAAAGATATCAGATTCACTCTAAAACATGTTTATGTCCAACTCTTGTATCTCCAGTTCTGCATTCAGTAATATAGAATGTTTTTATGAAAATTCTTGGGCTTAAAAGACCTATGGCATATGTATAATAAAATGCCATCTTTTAAGAGCCCATTTGTGAAGTATCCTGAAGTATTAAGATTAGGAAGCATAATGAGCAGGCTGTTACAATGACAAAGAGACCTCAAAGTATAGTGAATTAAGCAAGATAGAATTTTGTTACTGTTTCATGTTCATAATGTTAAACTGGTAGCATACTTCTGCTTATCCTCAGCAAGTTGTCTTTTTCTGTATGTCCACGTAGACCACTCCTGTCATCATCTTCTGGTCATAGGAAAGATGATGCGGAGTAGGCCAGTGGAACTCATTGCCATTTCTTCTAAGAATAAAATCTAGAAGAGACACACATCACTTCCAGCCAAAGCCCACTGGACAGAAGTTCATGCCAGATAACGAGCTAAAACTCTTACTACAAGAGAAACGAACAGATTCCGAGAGTTATCTAACAGTCAACAATGCCTCAATATTTTCAAGGATTTAGTTAGGAAAATGAAAAAGAA
Organism: Sylvilagus floridanus; assembly: GCA_949820135.1. Classification (NCBI taxonomy): domain Eukaryota; kingdom Metazoa; phylum Chordata; class Mammalia; order Lagomorpha; family Leporidae; genus Sylvilagus; species Sylvilagus floridanus. Next base: position 57,365,739 of record OX463225.1, read on the forward strand.
AATCCTTAAATATTCCTGTGGTGACTTAGATGTCTGTAACTTAGACTCCCTATGGTGTGATGGTTTTTTAACTGATTTCAACCCTGAAGTTCTGCAAAGTTCCAGCATTTGCACCAATCATACTAACTTTTTCAACACCCACACTTCTCTTTTTCATCTACCCACTCTTACTTCTTTTGACTGATTTTTTTTTATCACTGCTTTAAAAGTCTCACAGAAAAAAAAAATATATGTATTTTTGAGTCAGGAATGTCTGGGTCAGGTCTTAGCTCCTCTACTTTTACCTTGAGCCAGTAATTTAACCATTCCAAATCTTGGTCCTTCTCCCAAAAGTGATACTGATGTCAACCACAGGATGGTGGTATGAGAATTAGATAATAACAGCTACTGACTATGTGATGAGTGTTTTATACACATTTTATGTGCACTATGTTTATATACGTTACTACCTTTAATCCTTTAATAATGCTCTGGTGTTGCTCTTATCTCCATGTTACACTGAAGGAAGAAAGCTCAGATTCACTGACTTGTCCAAGACCCTTCAGCAAGTGTAGAGGCTAGATTCGGAGATATTTCCACCTGGCTCCCCAGCCTGTGCAGCACAACAGGGTGAATTAAGCAGTACCTGCCTAGTCCCTGGCAAGTGACAGGTACTGAGGAGAGCTAGCTGTTGACAGTGCTACCACAGGAATTTTTAAGACAAAAAGAAAGAAAGCAAGAGAAGAAATGCTCAATGTGGTATGCTTTGGCACAATACATAACTGCCCTGATTTATTTTAGACGTCTAAGCACTTGTTCATTTTTTTTTTTTTTTTGGTTCTCTTAGGATAGTCACCAAGCATTTTTTAAAATAATTTAATTTATCTTTATGATACTATAAAGGGTTTATGTAAAATCCCTGTAGAATCCTTGAAGGATAGAAAATACTACATGTAACCCATGAATCTTCAGTTTTGAAGCATATTCTTAGTAGGCTTAAAATAAACCAACTTACAACAAAACAAGTGTCTGTAGGATTAATGCCTGAATTTTCAAATGGGTGCCAGAAATGGAGTCCGTCCATGTACTGAAATTCAGAGTGTCCTTAAGTGACCAACTGGGAAGAAAGTACAGAATCTATTTTGAAAAAATTTTATTTAGCTACTTGTACACACATAGACACCTCTTCCGCCCCCCACACAGCATACCCCTGCTTCTATTCTCTACTTGAAAAGAATGAGGAGCAGCTCATTCCCAAAATAATTCTCCAGGACTGAGGCGAAGGGGAAATAATTTTGTGAAGCTCAACTCTTTAAAATCAAATTGTTAACTTTTTCAATCTCTTTTGAACTCATGCTGGGATATTTTCTTTTTATGTTTCCAGTTCTTTTAGATCAGCCTGAGATATGGGGTGCAGGCCAACCAATTAATCCAAGCTTGGAGTCGCCAAAGTTAACAAGGCCTTTTCCCACTGGAAGTAAGTTATGTGTTTGCTCTGTCTGGAAAAATAAGTGACTCATTTTGCTGTCTGTATGGTGAAATTAGGCAACTCTTAGAAAATCTACATAAGCAGCATTTGGGCTGTTTAATATTAAGAAGCGATATTGTTATTCTAATGTGTTCAAGGCTATCAAGGCAAAAAATAAAATAAAAATCAAGTAACATTATTAACCTTGAATTATAACCTCTTCTGACATCCCACATGCTCATTTATTCATTCAGTATATATGTCAGTGGGAAAAGCAAGTGAGCTAAAGAAACTACCAACTCCCAGCACATAGGTGAACAAGTCAGATATGGTCTCTGCTAGTCTTACAGAGCAACCAAGGACTGCCTAGGACAGAAAGGACAGATTAAAAGATTGACAACTGGAGAGCCACAGAAATGAGACTATGCAAAGAGAGAAACTGAGTTGGGTGCATTTATGACTAAGCAGCCATCAGCAGGCCTTATTGTCCTGCATGCCCCTTCACCACCACCACTACCATCTCCAGGTGACTGGAAAGAACATCCCAGTGGTCTTCATAGCACTGGCCTGTGGTGAGTTGCACGGTTTGCACCTGCTTGATGGCTTCCACGAATTCTCCTTTCAGCAGCTGCCCATGGCAAGCAGACCTATGGAAGATGCTGTTCAGAACACCTCTGAGGGGCTGGCGCCATGGCACACTTGGCTAATCCTCTGCCTGCAGCACCGACATCCCATATGGGTGCTGGTTCTAGTCCCAGTTGCTCCTCTTCCAGTCCAGCTCTCTGCTGTGGCCCAGGAGGGCAGTGGAGGATGGCCCAAGTGCTTGGGCCCCTGCACCCACATGGGAGACCAGGAGGAAGCACCTGGCTCCAGGCTTCGGATCGGCGCAGCGTCGGCCGTAGCAGCCATTTGGGGAGTGAACCAACGGAAGGAAGACCTTTCTCTCTGTCTCTCTCTCACACTGTTTATAACTCTGTCAAAAAAAAAAAAAAAAGAAGAATTCTGAGAAGATTGGATCTCAGAGACAGATGTTTGGGAAGAGGGAAGGCACTTTGAGGGTCACATACACACCAACTAATGTTTTTCCAGTTCAACATCCCCCAGAACTCCGTGTTTGGTGCCTAAAAACAATCATAGGGATTACTCAAAGGGACTCATAATCAAAGGCCAACAAGTTATCTGTTTCGGATCTTGTCATAAGTCATGTGACCCAGCATTTCCAAGGTTATTTCCCCCAGTAATAAGAAAAATGGCATCAACTTTTTCTAAACTTTGAAACTTTGAAAGATGTGTGTGTTGAAAGGATTTGAATCACAGTGTGAGGAGTATAAAGGTTTCTTCTTGCTCCTGAAAGCAAATTCAGTTAAAACAAACAAACAAACAAACAACTCTAACATCCCTGCAAAGCTTTCCTGACATATCAGAATCATCCAAATTATTCCTAGAAAACAATCTTAAATTCCAAGAAAGTAAGCAAGTGACACATTTATGTAGATGATTTATTGTTTTTAGGTCCAACTATTGGTAGGCATTTCAGAATTTTGAGTTTTATGAGCTGTAGTTACCCAATGGAGGCTATTGTTTAACTGACTTGCATGTTATATATATGTTCATTTGGTAGTTGCAGTGTAAATTTGCTGTTTTATAGTATTGGGCTTTTATGGTACTTTATTTGTATATTATGATATTTTCTTATGATCTTGATTAGTTTTTTGGCAAAGACCCTGATTAATTCTTAACCTCTATGGGAAAATAGATCCACTTAAGGTGTAGTTTTCACAAGTTGATAACTAAGATTAAGAATCACATATTCCAAGCCGGCGCCGGCATCTGGGGTTCTAGACCTGGTCGGGGCGCCAGAATCTGTCCCAGTTGCTCCTCTTCCAGGCCAGCTCTCTGCTGTGGCCCAGAAGTGCAGTGGAGGATGGCCCAGGTGCTTGGGCCCTGCACCCACATGGGAGACCAGGAGGAAGCACCTGGCTCCTGGCTCCAGATCGGCGCAGTGTGCTGGCCGCAGTGTGCCACCGGAGCAACCACTGGGGGGTGAACCAACGGAAAGGGAAGACCTTTCTCTCTGTCTCTCTCTTCACTGTCTATTCTGCCTGTCAAAAAAAAAAAAAAAGAATCACATATTCCTAGATTGTAGGAGAGTTCTTCGCCATGCTTGCTGTGTGGGAGAAGTTGATGTCTAATAACAAATAAATAGGAGGTGACTTCTTTTGGGGGAATTTGACCTTCCTGCTGTCCACTTCACTCATCACAAGCAATACATCTTCCTCTGAAAATAAATAAATAAAAGGAGAGGGATGACAGGGAAGGGAAAAAGACAGAGAGAGGCTCTTCCTGATGCAAATGGGTGGGAGGCTGTGAGAAGCTCTTGGTAGCTACAGTCACTTGAGTCTCCCTTTTTTCAGATGATGAAAGATTGGACCATATTCAGTATTCAGGTTCACAACTGAACTTTGGGGTGGTTTATAGAATTAATATGAATTCTGTGAGTCTATTAAATATGGCTGCTGATAAAGAAACATACATTTAAAGAAAGAAGAAAAATCAGTACTTATTGAAACAGTAATTCCTAATCTGGCTCACAAAGTGAAAAGCCCAGTGAGAATGGTCAGTCTCTTCAGAGTATGATAATACTCCACTTTTTCTGTCTCAGGATTCTGTTTGGCTGTAATTTTTACCAAAGGAATCCACTCATTCATCCTTGACTCAAGTCGCTTGCTTTCAACTTTCAAAAATACACTTAAGTTAAAAAAATATTGTAACTTTAGGGGCTGGCGTTGTGGCATTGTAGCATAGCAGGTAAAGAGCCCACCATTATAGGCACTGGTTTGTGTCTCAGCTGCTCCATTTCTGGTCCAGCTCCCTGCTGATGGCCTAAGAAAAACAGCAGATGACGGCCCTAGTTCATGGGCCCCTGCCACCCTGAGAGACCTGAATGGAGTTCCCAGCTCCTGACTTTGGCCTGGTCCAGCTCTGGTCATTGCACCCATTTTGGGAGTGACCGAGCAGATGGAATATGTCTCTCTGCCTCTCCCTATCTCTGTAAATCTGACTTATCTAGTGAATAAAAAACTTAAATATATATATTTAACTTAAATATATAGATAGATATTAGATATGAATTTGAAGAAATCTTTCCAGACTTATTCAAAGCAATAATACCTTGAGTGCATTAAAAAAATACCGTCACGTGAACCCCATTGACCTTTTATCATTTCCAGCATCATCTCTGGAATTGTAACTATCTGTTAATATGATATTCATTCAGTCACTCATAAACTCCTTGCTGACACAAGGTTAAATAAATAAAACATTTATTTATTTATTTAGTTAGTTAGTTAGTTACTTATTTGAAAGGCAAGGAGACCTACAGATAGAAGGAAAGTTCCCGCTTGTTGGTTCACTCCCCAGATACCAACAACAGCAGGGCTGGACTTGACTGAAGCCAGAAGCTGGAATTCAGTTTCGGTTTCCTGTATCACAGGCCAGGCAGGGACCCAAGTGTTTGAGCCATCACCTGCTGCCTCCTAGGGTGTGCAGGAAACTAAACTCAGGACCTAAAACAGGGAATCTAACTCAGGTTCTCTGAGATGAGATGCCAGTGTCCCAACTAGCATCATAACCACCCAGTCAAATGCCCATCTCTAACTTTACTCATCCCAGTGTTCCCAGGTCCTGATATAACAGGTGGGATTTAGTTGTCACTTGGAGTTGGTCAAGTAATATCTAAAGAAATGAAATAGTTATACTACTGTTATTGTCCAGTATTCTCCAAACTCTCACTCTGATAAAACAGTAGAATCTGAACAAATTCTGCTTTAGTCCCTAGGCTTTGAATTGAGAAAAAGTTTGGATAATCAGTGGTTCTTCCACTGCCAACAGCAGGACCCCGAATGAGAGCTAAGCTTACTCCTGCCTTTCTGCTGTGTACCGTGTAAACTTAGGAAGAAATGCTCCATAATGTGTATCTTATCTCTCTGCAGCACCTCCACCTCTGCCTCCAAAAAATGTACCAGCCACCCCACCCCGAACAGGCTCCCCCTTAACAGTTGGACCAGGTAAGTCTGAGTGTTTTTTTCTGTTCATGTGACAAGCAGAGCAATGACCTCAGAACTCAATGTGCCCTCGATATGTTGGAAGCTGGAGGCTACACTAAAATGTTATGATATTGACACTTAGTTTTATGGCCATTACAGTTTATTGTACAGATTTATTTTAAAGCACCACACCCAGGTTTTACAAAAAATAATCATAATCATAATTTCTCAATTAACTTTTTCTCAGTATAATTTTGTTCAATGAGGGCCCATTCACACAGGAAAAGTGAAAGAAAAAACTCACAATAAAACAACCATTGTTTACTTAATTTACCACTCATTTTGTTGGATCTCATTTCAATGATTCACAAATTAATAGTCTGAAGGCACAATTTGTATTTTTATTTTTCCAATCACTAATAAAACTTTTCCTAGAACTAAAACTGTCTATAAAGACATAAAATGGTCCCAAGGATGTTGCTGGTGAATTTGTTTTGACTTTTTTTACCAGTAGTTATTCAGCATGTAAAAATTGTGAAACATGGCAAAGAATTGCTCATAGTTTACTTCTTTGCACATCTTTACCTTCTGTTAAAATCAAAACTATGTATTTGTGAAATGTATAATCTGCCAAGACTTACTAGAGTAACAAATCAAAAGTGGGAAAGGTTGTTTTGTGGGTCTGGGACCTCGGAATGTGGTTCTTTATCACCTCTGAGTCCCACTGCAGCTTCCTCCTTTGCTGTTTATACAGCCTGGTGAGTTTGATGGGTAGAGAGAAGCATATTTATCAACTCTAGCAAAAGCAAGACACAGTCATTGATGAGATTTATATTGACTGAAACCCAGTACAGAGTCACCCAGAGTCTCATAAGCAAAGGTGTTGCAAGTTGAAGGAAGCCATTTTGACCCCTTGTGTTCCTGTTAATTATGTTAGCTATCAATAAGCCTACCAGTGACAACGTTATAAGAATTGTGGGCCCATTACAATTTATTGTAAAGGGAAATGCTCCCCCATTTATCAATAGGCTTCAAACCTTGAAAGTCAATTCCCATAGAACTGGAAACACGGAAATAGTTAGCCAGTTCTTTTACTCTAAGGATTATTTAAGGAAAAGTTGCTGCTGGTGTGCCATCCAGTCACCCAGGTAACAATTTGTAATTTGAATAACCTCACTTTAAAAAATGTTACAGTTTCTTGTATTGCAGTTGTTGTCAAGTGCTTCACACAAGCACTAAAGGGTAGTTTTTTTAAACTTGTTTCTCTTATTGTCTTTATGATTTAAAAAGAATAACTGTTGTTAATGCTTAAGCAATGCTGACTTCATGACTTCAGATAGATACATGGCACAGTTATGCCTATGATATTAACAGGTTAGACTTGATGAGAAAAGAAATTGTCAAGTTTTTTATGATTTTCTCTTCTAGCAAACACATATATAGGTAACAGTTCTAATAAGCACCAAGAGCCTTCTCAAGATCCTTTGTGTGTGTTCTGTGTTGGGTGTGTGTGTGTGTTTGTAAATATCTGTATGGGGATAGCTCTTGAAATAATCTTTGTACCATGTTTCTGCTGTATTTAAGATAGATGGTGTTCAGCTAAATATGGTGTGCTCTTTTGTTAAAGTAACAGATACTAGCTTTGACAATTACGCTCATTCAATGTACTGGAGAAGACAATGGTTATGAAATAGGAGGGTGATCTCTGTGATCCACTCTTTTTATATGATGCTGTGTATTCAGTAGATCAGATTCTCAGAAGCGCCCTGCCCTTTGGACTTTGCATTTCCAGAACCTTGTTTTTCTCTGGGAACCTAACGCTGCCTTCTCAGAATGACCACACTTTGTGCATTTGTGAGCAGCCTTTGCGAGCAGTACCACACTCAGCACTTTAAATAGTGGTCAAAGTAGCTCAGGTGTGATCACTTTGCAAAACAGTCACTCATGGCCATAAAAATAGCTAACATTCACATTGTGGAGGTGGGAAACTCTCCCCTCACCTTCAGCCCTGATCCAATAAAAACAGCTTCTGTCCTCAGATAAGCCTCCTGAGGCACCTCATCTGGCTTTGCACCCCCTTCCCCACCCCACCCCCAAATAATAGTAACAAGGTCAATTAAAGTTTAAAATCAACTACTTTAACCACAGGAAATGAGCAATCAGCCACAGAGGTCAAACTTGAAAAACTACCATCTATCAATGATTTGGACAGCATTTTTGGCCCAGTTTTGTCCCCCAAGTCCGTTGCTATCAATGCTGAAGAAAAGTGGGTCCATTTTTCCGACACGTCCCCGGAACATGTCACTCCAGACTTGACTCCAAGGGAAAAGGTGGTGTCCCCACCAGCTGCATCAGACAACCCAGCTGACTCCCCAACTCCAGGCCCTCCTGGGCCCCCGGGACCCCCAGGCCCCCCAGGGCCACCTGGTCCTCCTCGCAATGTACCATCGCCGCTCAATTTAGAAGAAGTCCAGAAGAAAGTGGCTGAGCAGACCTTCATTAAAGACGATTACTTAGAAACAATCTCATCTCCTAAAGATTTTGGGTTGGGACAGAGAGCAACTCCACCTCCCCCACCGCCACCCACCTACAGAACTGTGGTTTCGTCCCCTGGACCTGGCTCGGGCAGTGGTACAGGGACCACCAGTGGTACGTCTTAACTGTTTGAGTGTGCTTTGTGTGCAGGGGAATGGCTGTGGCTGCTGCCTTGTGAGCGACACCCTCCTGCTGCCTGGCAACTGGCTTGAGAACTTCAGCCATTCCTCCTTTGGTCTGGGTGTCCTGTGGCCCCGTAGCATGTCCTAGTCCATCGGTGCTCGCAGTCCTGGTCCAAGTCTGTGGATGTGTTCTGCATTGCACTCCCAGTCCTTGGGAATGTCCTGCTTCCCACACTGCAGTTAGGAAGGAAAGTTAGAGAAAGACAGATTTCAAATAGCAATGCATTTCAATAGACAGATTTCAAATAGCAAATGAATTCTATGCTGAATGGCTAATTTCCTTGTTAGATACCTCCAGAAGTGCCCTAGATTTTGAATATCAATAGAAGTAGGGAGCTGTTCCTATGGGTTTTCTAGGGAATAGCAAGTCAATGGATGAGTTATTATATCCTCAACCTAATGAAGCCACCACTGAAGACAAAACTCACTCTCTGATCTCACCTTTGCCATGTTCATCATCGTAAGGTCAACTCTAAGTACATCGACAAGTGAATGGAAAAGGCTACCAAAAATATACTTTGGGGGACTCTGCAAATTGTGACATTTAATTTGATTTTTTTTGTTTTCCTATTTGAAGCTTCATTTTGTATTTTCTAATTATGAAAAATGGAAACACTTGCCGTGTGTACCTAAGAAATACTGAGGTTTTTTTTTAGTACATCCCCTCTTATATCATGAATTTCACTGTTGCTCAAATTTGTCTGGCAAGATCCTCCAGTGCCTTCCCTGTGCGCATGTGGGTTCAGTTCAGGCACCTTTTCAGGGCATTCCATGTGCTGTTTGTTTTTCATTTGCATTGAAAGAGGCAACTAAATGGAAGATATTTAGATCTAGTAAGAGATAGAAAGGAAAGGCATTTGTCTTTATTCTAATATTCAGTCATCATTGCTACCTCTTTCAATGGAGTGTCGTTCAGTGTTCAGTGCTTGCCTTGCGTGTCTCTGTGCTTCCAAGTGAGAGCATCAGGGGATTCCATGAGAGGCTATGGGGTCTCCTCTGCTATGTGCTGTATCAGTAGGTCTGTCCCCCTAGCCTTCCCACCCCCAAAAAGGAAAACTGTTCAATACTCAAATAACTTTGAGAAACCACATTAGACAAAGCAAGTTCTTTGCCATGAAGCCCTTGGGAGCCTTTATTTTGCCAATAAAAACAACTATAGTCTCTTATCCTGGCCACTGTGTTAAGTGCTTTCTGCGTATGATTTCATCTCCACAGCAACTCCATGTTGTAGATTCTGTTGTTTTCCATATTTTACAAATAGGAAAACTGAGACTCAGAGATATCAAGTAATTTTCCCAATTTTATGCACAGAGGGTGACAGACTTGGGATTTCTACTCAGATCTGCTTGATCTTCAACATATGTTCTTAACTACTAGGCTCTCCAGGCACTTCTATAAGGGTTGGTGACTAATTATTCCAAACTTAGTTGATTATTGACACCCACTTGTACTGCACAGTCATCCATATGATCATCAAACATCTGTTCTCTCTCTGAGCTCTTTCTGAGCTCTTGTCTCTAATTCTAGAGGGTTGGAGCACAGACCCCCATCCCTTTACTGGTTTTCAAGGTCTTGGGTGGAGGGTACAAGTCTCCTCCATCATCTGTAAAGATGTAGAGTGCTCCGCTGTGGAGCATTCAGATCATGAACCCAAAGAAGCCAGCTGTCTGTTGTAGAAGGCCTGGGGTGGGGTCTCTTGGAAAGGGTTGAGGGTCTTTTGTAGAAGAGGGTGCATCTGTTGTTTCCTCTGGGGCTCTCTTCCCTGGGTCAGGCTATTGGTCTTCTCGAAGATTGTTTCGAGGAATACTGATGTTGCTTCAGTGGTGGGCCAGGATGCTACCCTGAAAGTCAATACTTTTAGACTGGGGTGGCAAGACCGGGCAGCTTTGCTCACTGGTGTTTCTTTTACTACCCTTTGTAAGAGCTGAGGAATATTTCTCTAACTGAATGGATTGCTTTTCTGACGAGAAGGTGAAGATCTTTGGTTTTCTCTCTTGAATCTTTGAGAGTTTTGTTGTTATCTTAATGTTTAGCTTCCATACCCTTACTTGAAATTATTTTAAAATGTTACCAGTAAAGGCTGTTGATCCTTAATAATCAAGCTGGAAAGAGCTGTTGTTTTTGGTTTTAGCAGATTGGATTTCTCAGTGGAAGATTGAATCGGGCCAGTGAAGCCCATGAATAAATAAAACTGCACCGTTATCTCCTTAATTAAGTCCCAGTTTATTTGCTGCTTAATCTTTTATTGATGGAATGCATACAACCTGTCAGAACTGTAAATTTAGAATGGCAACAATGGAACATGACCTCATGTTTTAAAGATTAGCAATGCTTCTTACTATCTGATTTTTGTAACACTTACCCTGATGGGGTCAACTTCTCCTGAGCATCTCAAAATACATTTAAGTGGGAACGGAATACTGTACCCTATACTCCTTAAACTATACTTACTATTATGCTCACTTTTTAAATTTCACCCATAATGAGGTGACTGTCACTGACCAAGTATAGACAGTTGGAACAGCCTGTGAACTAAAAGAGTCACTTGAAGAAGATGTAAGTTAAGAATGTGCTCCAAGAACTTGAATTTCCTAATGGGAAAAAGTTACAATTGCCTAGTTTTCCCAGAACATTGCTTTATGGGACTGGAGATGCTAATTCATGGCAAAAGTTAAATCTTCTCCCATGTGGGCTGTTTGCCAGGGGATAGGAGGGAAAACAAGCTTTATCATCCTTAAGCAAGTTTGGAGACCAGAGAAAGAGAGGAGTTAGTAAAGAAAGAATGCTCAGTGCAACATTTTCCAACATAGGAAACTAAAGCTGTATTAAAAGATATTTTCCACACATGCATGTGTGCACACATGCTCACACACACACACACACACACACATACACACACACATGAGCTTAAGCTACCTGGGATGGAACTAGCCAAATATATTTCCTAATTACAAGTCTTTTAGAGCAGTGATGTCCAATGCAGGAAGCACTGGCTACATGTGGCTTTTTTAAATTTAATATATTAAATAAAAGGAGACTACTGTACTGTTTTAAGACTTTTAATGTGCTAGTCACCAAAAGAAGAAACATAGTATATAACCATTCCCATACATATTGAATGCTTTTTTTAAAAGTATGGAATAAGAAACACAATTTGGAAAAGGTGGTTTAATTCTTCACATATCTCAAAGGACATATATTTACTTGACTCTCTCAACAGCATAGTGAATTAGCCCTGTTTTGCAGAACAAGAAGCTCGGAGGTAACCTGTCCAAGGTCATAAAGCTAATAAGTAGCAAATTAAGATCTGGCCCCAGATCTGTTGGAGTCCATTGCCTTTACCTGTAAAGGTACACCTCTGTAACTTCTCCCAGCTCTACTGTCTGTCCAACACACACACATAAAATAAAAACAAAGGGCTACTGTTACAATGCAGTGGTTTAAGCGGCCTTGTGATGTAGGTATCACCTATCAGAATGCCAGTTGATTTCAGCTGCTTTGCTACTGATCCATCTCCTTGCTAATGTACCTATGAAGGCAGCAGAAATCAGAGGCCTGGAACTCTATTCTGGTCTCCCTGAGTGGCAGGGAGGACCATTATCCAAGTGCACTTGGACCATTATCCTCTGCCTTCCCAGGCACATTAGCAGGAAGCTAAATCAGAAGCAGAGCAGCTGAGACTTGACCTAATAATTGGGTATGGGGTTCTATAGTCACAAGCTGTGGCTTAACCTTCTGTGACAAAACCCTGGCCCCCAAACAGGGTTTTAATACAAACGTCCTCTTGCTTCTTACGTACTCTCTTAGTGTCTGTTAATGGAAATGATTAGAGTGTGGTTGGAAAATCAAAGTTGAGGTTTATCCAGGAAGTCAAACTAAAGATTGAAACCTGGAAATGACCTGTCAGTTGCCTGAATTGGCTGTTCTCAAGCCTGAGTTCGGTTACACATTTTATGCTATTCTTGTAGGGGAGATGCATGCATTGGGTAAGATTTCAACAATACAGATTTACGTGTAGTTATCAATTTCAGTGAGAATGACTTAGTATCCCACTGAAAATCAAAGAATAATGCATTGAAAAAAAAATCAAATACTCCTGGCAGTAGCTAACAGACTTGATTATTAAGGAGATACATTACATTCCCACACTCATTCCCACACAGGATGTCATCTACATGTGAGAAGAGGCAAACACTTGGGTCATGAATCACTCTTCTTACAGTGGCTTTAGGAGGAAAGCTCACTCCTTGTTGAGGCACAGTAGACTTTGCCTTGCCCAGTGCTGAGGTTCCCTGAGAGGTCCTGTTCCTCGGGAACCAGCAGCAGGCCCTCTTCAAAGCATGGAGCTCAGCTGATTTAGGCCTCTGCAGTCACCATTTAATTCCAGGCTTTCTAACTGCACGATCAATCTACTATGTCAATTGATATATCGATCTGTATGAATTGTTACAAAAATTTTGGAATCTGGGGCCAGCGTTGTGGCACAGCAAGTTAAGCTGTTGCCTGCAACACCGGTATCCCATATGTTTGAGTCCTGGCTGCTCCACTTCTGTTCCAGCTCGCTGCTAATGTGCCTGAGAATGCAGTGGAAGATGGCCCAAGTACTTGGACCCCTGCCACACATGTGGGAGATCTGGATGGACTTCCCAACTCCTGCCGTTGGCATGGCCCAGCCCTAACCATTGAGGCCATTTGGGAGTTGATCAGCAAGATTTACTCCTCTCTCTCTCTCTCTCTCTCTCTCTCTCTCTCTCTTTCTGCAACACTGCCTTTCAAAAAATAAATAATTCTTTAAAACAAAATTGAAATCAATGCATAGAGGGATCATCATATAAATTAATAGAAAACAGTATAATAAAAAAAACTGTGGGGATTTAAAAATTTTTTGCACCAAAATAATCATAATTCCATTTTCCATGCATTTTTGAAGTAGCTTCATACAATTAACATTGTCAATCTACTGCACTGTACAATAGCAGCAGTTAGTCCTCCTATTCAACTCCACCACTGTACACCTTAACCATCTTCTGTCCATCTCTCCTTCCTCCATGCACTTCTCAGGTTCTGGTAATCACTATATACTCCCTGCTTCGATGAGTTCAGCTTTTTTTAGCTTGCACATATGAGTAAGAACAAGAGGCACTTATCTGTCTTTCTTTAAAAAAAAAGTTGATGTATTTGAAAGGCAGAGTGACAGGGGGCGGGTGAGGGGAGAGAGATCTTCCACCTGCTGGTGTATTCCCCCAAATAGCCACAACCACCAGGGCTGGGCCAGGCTGAAGCTAGAAGCCCAGAACTCCATGCTGGTCTCCATGTGGATGCAGGGACCAAAGATCATGGGTCATCCCATGTGCTTTCGCAGGCAGCTGGATTGGAAGCAGACAACTGGGACTGGAACAGGAGCTCCAATAGGGATGCCAGCATTGCAAGCAGTGGCTTAACTTGCTGTGCCACAATGCAGACCCCTGCACTTGTCTTTCTGTATCTGTCCTTCACTTAACATAAAGCCACACATTGCTAGTGGATAGATACTTTTGGACCATTCCTATCACGTGCTTGACTCTAAGCTAAATAGAAACATCCTTGTCCCCATCCCAAAGCCTTCTGGAACTTCCTGATAAAGACTTTGCTGTTTAAAGGCTTATTTTCCATGTCTATGCTGCTTCTTCTATCTTCTGAAAAACATCATGCTTGTCAATCTACTAACATAACAATTTGAAGTGGACCCTGTCAAATCATACTGTTGCTTTTTTTTTTCTTTTGAAGAGAAGATTAGCCTAAAACTAAGAACATTTATATTGGAAGAAAGTGTGCAAGCTGACTATGCAAAAATAAGCCTAAATTTTATGAAAATTGTGAGTCATGCAGTATGTTAAGCTACAAGAGATTGCATTTGAGTTGTATGGCCTGGGATAAGTCAATGAGTATCTCTGAGCTTCAGTTTCCATTGAGATATTAACAATCCCTACCTCTGAAGTTTATTGTGGGGATTAGATAATACATGTAAAGTGCCTAGCATAGATCTTAACCCAAAACAATGGAAAGAACACCGTAGATGAAAATGGTAACGGTGAAGGGAGGTGGATGTGATAATTGTTGAGTTTCACATTAGTGCAATTACATTTAGAATAAACAGCACAGAGAATCACACTCAAGATTGCAGATTGCTTAAACTAGAGGAACGAGACTTAACTTGAGACTCTTAAGATGAGAGAAGATTCAATACATTGCTGCTCATTTCAAGCTCTTTGAGAAAATGAAAGTCTGGAGACCGAGATGATGGTCCAAGAGTCTCTAGAGATCATAGATTTTTGATGGATTGGAGGAAGGTTGCAGGAGAGGGTGGTTAGGGTGCATGCAGAGTGGATATTTTGCTGGGGCAAGAGGTCTTAGAATTTTCTTGGGATGATTTGATACCTGTGTTTCTAAAGAAAGTGATGAAACCTCAGGACTAGTTGGAACTTTTCTGAGTAAAAACTGCTTGAAGATTGATTTGGCATGCCTAAGGTTTTTCACCAAGTCGTTTTCTCATACATCCCAGAAACATGACTAAGGATAGGCAGAGCCCAGGGTGCAGAGACCCCACTGGTGTGCTGATCAGTGTGCATGCCAGCCCCTGTGTGTCATCTGTGTTCCATATGCTTGTCATTGACAGCCGGAAAAGTAAATCCAAGAGGCTCTTTCAAAAATCGTCCCGGAAATCATCCTGGGTAAACTCTAGCTGACAGATTCCTAAGCAGCCTCCACAAGAAACAATGCTTGAAATTCAGCGTGTTTCTGCCATTAAGATTCAACACACAAAGTGCTTAAGGCAATCTCTCATTTGCTCCCTTAGATTTCATCTGATTGCTCACTACCAAGTGTTTGAGTGCATTGATAAAGTTAGCATGCCTTATGAAACTCAGTAAAAAGGATAATTCTCTTATCCATGTTTAACAAAAGAAAGTCATTCCACTTCCTCCTTTTCATTTTGGATGTGAAATGAAGTTTATGGTTTAATGTGTACACAATCAAAAGTTTATGTTTATTATATGTGTACATGATGAAAATGAGTTTATAAGCTTAATGTGTACATTAATAAAATGAAAGGAAACCACCACCCAGCAAAAAGTCTGAAGAAGTTACCTTTGGCCACAATAGAGTAATGAAAGGATTTACTTTTCACTGGGTGTCACATGACAACAAAAGGCAATGAGCTTCAGCTTCTCCCAACAACCATAGTTCCACTATTTTTTTTTCTTTATTAAAAAAAAAGAAAAGAAAAGAAAAGTGTGCTGCAGTGTTTAGTATGGTAATTGCTGGGGCAAAAACAAGTGTGTGGGCCTGCCACTGTGCCGCAATGCTAGCGCTTGGGACCACCTGTGTCCTGGTCACGTCTAACACCAGCTTGTGTTTCAGGTGCATCGTCCCCCGCTCGGCCAGCCACCCCTTTGGTGCCCTGCAGCAGTACCACTCCTCCTCCACCTCCTCCCCGACCTCCGTCTCGGCCAAAGCTGCCTCCGGGAAAGCCTGGAGTCGGAGATGTGGTATGTTCCCCTCTGCCCTTCCTTGCTCAGAGACAAAAGATGGGAGAACCAAACAGAAGCTCAAACTGCCTTCCACGGGCCATCTTTACTTTGGGTAAAGTAAAGCCTTGGAGCACTTAGACAGCGACCCTTGCGGTGGCATTTTAAAGGCAGTCACTGCGGTACAGGAGGATGTTTCAATCCTCCCCAGATCTGTACAAGCCAAGGCCCACAATCTTAGCCATAGGATGCCTGGCTGATGCTTAGCTCAGCTCCGCTATAGGGGTTGGACACACATGGGAGTAAAATGTTCAGTTGTGTGAAATCCTTTGGAAATAGAGGTGTTGTCTTTCACAATATTTGTCTGATTTTTGGAAAACTCCAAAAGAGAGCAAATATTGGTTTCTGATTCCAAAATACAGATCAATTACTTGTGGTAGACACACTACGTTGAGCGTAAGGAGAGAGTGGTGGCCAGGATGAGTTTGTTGCCGTTTCTTGCACTGTGTCTTAAAGCTCAGGGTGGAAAATGTTCCTTGTGAACCAGTAAGAAATTTGTGGCAGAGGTAAATTTCTTTGGTGTCTGGACACAGGAGTCGCAAAGCAGTGATACCCATAAAACTGGGCTTGGCTGGCACAGCACAGGAGCTTGGGTTTCAACACCTGCAGCAGGTGTGAGCACTCACAGGGTCACCTGCTGACTTCTCTGAGGGCATGGACCTGCTGACCAGCCACAGAGCCCAGCATCTACGCCTGATGTACCTACTGAGTTGAGTGTGTCATGGTTTCTGGTACCGTGGGCTGTACTCCACAAGCTCCTGTTGGGACAGCATCATTTTCCATGTAATAAGTATGTCATCTATACTCCTTTAAGGACATGAGTTGTCACATCCTGGGCTGGGCGACATTACAAATATGGGACAAAAGTACTACTACCTGTGTCTCTAACTTTTCATCTCTTTTCTTCTCCCTACAGTCCAGACCTTTTAGCCCTCCCATACATTCTTCCAGCCCTCCTCCGATAGCACCCCTAGCCCGGGCTGAAAGCACTTCTTCAATATCGTCAACCAATTCTTT
This sequence comes from Sylvilagus floridanus, assembly GCA_949820135.1. Lineage (NCBI taxonomy): Eukaryota > Metazoa > Chordata > Mammalia > Lagomorpha > Leporidae > Sylvilagus > Sylvilagus floridanus. The sequence goes on from OX463225.1 coordinate 57,382,531, forward strand.
GAGTGCAGCCACCACTCCCACAGTTGGTAAAAATTCTCTCCTCTCTTTTAATCCGTTTGTGATTTTGACTGGCTATCTTTTATGATCTGAAGACCCTCAAAGCCCTATGTTTCTGGGCGAGATTGTGTTGCTGTGTGTTTTGCTTTACTATCACCTGACTTTTCTTAAAAGCACCTTCTCAGAGAAAGGAAGCAAAGAGCCTTCCCTAAGCACACAACCTAAGAAAAGGGCCTGAACACCTGTGTTTTGCAGGAATCGTCTTATGCTACACCATACAGAGCTATTTAAAAAAATAAAAAGATAAAAAAAGAAGAAATGGCCAGGGAAGGTCCTGTGACTTAGATATTACTTCTTAAAATGCAAATCATCTCCTTTGATGGGGAATGTTGATTGAAAATCAAGACCATGTTCCACAATAGAAACTACAACATTTAGGACTTTTTATTTCCTTGAAGCTTTCATTCCTTCATCATTGTTGATAGTCCTTAGATTGACAAATGATACACGCATTGGCATGGCAGGGACCTGATTGAATTTTCTGACTTTTTTCAGTGTTTTTCAGTGATGTGTGGTCAGTTTTCCCGGCGAAATGAGCCATTGCTGGCATTTATAGTGAATGCCTTTGTGCCTCTTCCCTTGTGCTGTGATGAAAGGGAAAAACAGGGAAGGGCTGCTCAGCTGGGTGGTTTTCCCAGGTTTAAATGCCTCATTTTACCGGGAGCAGCTTCTCTCTTCCCAAGGCTGGACTTTCTGTTTTCCCACCCCGCATCAGTTCCTGCTGCCTCTTCCATTTTTGCATGGTGTCTCTGACCAGGGGCTTTCCCATTCCACTTTTCCCATGAGAACCCCCATTGCCCATTGTCTTCTGTGGCAGTCTGGACTCCCCTGCAATTCTTCCATGTTATAAATCAGCTAACCCATCTTGCATTGCTTGGGAGAATCAGTAATCAAAGCTAACTCAATTCCTGCTGTGCCTATGGAACACACTGCAGAGCTGCTTGTGGGAGAAAGTAGCTCCATCAAAGCCAGAAGCTCCTCAGGAGGAGAACTGCCTCTTGTCCCAGAGAAATAGGTGAAGATGGGCCTTTTGAGGCCCCCCAAAGGAATGTCCTCGAGTTCACTTGTTCTATATTCTTAATCAGATCATCCCAAAAGAACCCTTCCAGTGTGAGGAAAATAAAACCTGTTATCCAATCCCATGCAATTTTTTTTAAGGATTTCATTTTATTTATTTGAAAAGCAGAGTTACAAAGAGGCAGAGGCAGAGAGAGAAACAGAGGTCTTCCATCCACTGGTTCACTCCCCAAATGATCACAATGGCCAGAGCTTGGCTGATATAAAGCCAGGAGCCAGGAGCTTTTTCCAGATCTCCCACCTGAGTGCAGGGGCTCAAGGACTTGGGCCATCTTCCACTGCTTTCCCAGACCATAGCAGAGAGCTGGATCAGAAATGGAACAGCCAGGACTCAAACTGGTGCCCATATGGGATGCTGGCACTGCAGGCAGCGGCTTTACCGGCTACGCCACAGCACTGGCCCATCCATGCAATTTATTAATAGATAGGTATCTAATGCTATCTATGTAGCCAACTCTATTTCCTCTCCACATCATCAACTGGGGACAATTTCAGGCTTCCTATCACTCGATATTCAGTAGCTAATTTCTCTGTTTTTGTTTGATTCTGTAACATCCCAATTTTATTTTTTAATCTACATCTAATACTCCTTATTGCTACAGCCATTCCCCCAGTCCCACTCTGTTGTTTCATTTTCTCAAGAGTGTCGTTCCACCCTCTCCATGTGTTTGCTTTGTTGGTTGGAGAGGAGAGTGAGAATGAACTGTCACTCAGAAAGCAGACCCCAAGTGACCTCAGATGAACCACCTAACATGTTCTTTCAATTGGCTGTGATTCATAGAGAAAATCACACACGCAGGGAAGTTGAACTGTGTCCATGTTTTGTACAATGTGCTTCTGTGTTGCCTGCTGCAGAAATCACCAATTCTGGCCAGCAACTTTGATTCTTAACACATCTAGTATGTGTTCTTTCAGGACGAACCACAGGGGGCTTAATAATAACCGAAAACAGCCACGTAAGAGCAGCCTCACATTGCTTCGTCACTGTGTCGTTCTATTATTTTTCTGTGGTTTTCATCTGCCCAGTGAATTCCTCAACCTCCTGTTCTTTATTTGCTCCTGCTGCGAGTCACCTGATGGCCACTTGCCTCTGAAGTAAATGCATTGTCCAATGACTTTCCGGCAGCTTCTGTGTCTTGCTGTTTCTCTCTTCTTAGAGAGGATGCACTTTGTCCCACACCAAGGGGCCTAATTATGACTGACATTGGAAGGTCAAGTTAATGCACTCAAATAAATGCCTTGAGGCAGGGAGAAAATTTCAGCAGCAAATTCCCAAAAGCTGATGGCTCAACATTTCCCTCCCACTGCCACAATGCTTTCCTGACTTCTGCTGAGACACTTAAGCCAAAATTGAGGCTAGTGGGAAGCCATCAGACAAGTTTAACTCAAGAGCTGAATTTTTAGGAGCAAGTCTAAAACCTCTACATGACAATCACGTATAATAAGAAAATGCCCCTTTTAGAACCAAGGGGTGAAATAGTTCATGAGAGCTGCAATTATAAAGTAGTATATCCAGTGCCACACCCAGAAACAACACTTTCTGTGCATTGACACAATCAACTATCACAGAGTGCCCACACAACTGTATTTTGTTGAAGTTGACATTCTCAATTTTAAAATCACCATTTTATAAGTGGTTGAAAGAAAGTAGCCGAATGAGCTAAGACACAATATTCTCTTATCACATTCATGATATGAACCATCCCAATTTCAGATTGTTAGATTATAGAAAAGCACATACCTTAGAATTAGCAAAATACAGAAAAGTCTTCTTGCATTGGAAAAAGCTCACAGGATCTGTTTTATATGATTTTGAAAAAAATCCTATTAAGGAGATAGGGAAAATATTCTATTATAAGAAGCAAATTTTTAGACTGAAAGCGAGAAAACAACAGTGAGAGTGGAATGTTTTCTCTGAGTGCAAATATCCATTTTTATTAATTGTTTCTTATTTCTGTAGCTGATAGTAGTTTTCAGATGTTTATAAAATCTTCCTTAAGAGCCCACGGCAAAAATGACCACCAACAAATGATTTTTCTTCATTATTGATTTCACTGTTAACTAAACTTCTTCACTGATAATTATTAATTTTAAATTATACCCTTAATGTCTTATGACTGTATCATGAATGAAAATACATCATTGGGTACCAAAGGAAGCATCACATAGATTTTGATGATTCCTTCAGTCCAGAATTTTCAGGCAAAGTGATTTATATTCTGTAATGTAGCCATAGCATCCAAAATATAAACTATTGCCTTCAAACCTTTGTCTCTGCAAGCTGGTTAGTGATTTTAAACTGAATAAACTTTAAAAAAAGCCAGAAAACAAAAAAAATGCTATTTTTGCCCATTAGTCTGCAAACAAAGAAAGGTGACTTTTGGAAAAGATATCCCAGATCCCAAGAAAAAAAATTCCCATTCAGTTTTAGTCATTTTATTCTATTTTGTTGGAAGCATCTGTCTTCAGTACTGTTGCTCGTATTATCGGAGTTGCATTAATGTTCTGTCTATTTGAGGAAGCCACATGTATAATAGGAACTGAGATAAACAGGTGATATCTTAGAAGCTTAAGAATTGACCTCACAGTAGGTTCCCTGCCTTACTCTTTAGGTCTAGGTGGCAAGCCGATGGAATATTTTTCAAGGGGTATTATCTTTTGTGGAATATTTGTTCTACCCTTGTCCATTTCCTTCTCTACACTGTAGGTAGAGTTCTCCATTACTGGACTTTATACGGATCCTATTCAATTCTCTTGCATAGCTGTAATATTACTCTTAAGATCTGTGGTACTGAGTAATTTTTTTGAATCACAGAGGAAAAAAAACCCAATTGTCTGCACATGTTAGCTGGTGAGAAGCAACTGGAAAAAGCTGAAACAATTGAGGTCCAGCTCATCAATGCACAAGACTGTGACCAATTTACAAAGACATTTAACCGCAGCTGGAAACCATAGTCAAAAACAGAATTATGATAATACTGTTGAAATTTAAAAATCCTTAACTATCAAAGGCTGGGGCAAAGCAAATTACACTTGGGTATTGATGAGGCTGAAATAAGATAGTTCGTGCAGGGACCTTGGATTTATACTGGTGCTTTTCTGTGGTCATCTTTAAAGGTTCTTCTTGCCCCCTGGGTGCTCCTGTGGAGCTGTCAGGACCCCATCAGGAGGTTCTTGTTGATAGACGTATGTCTGGCCACTTGAGAATTGCCTTGGGGTGAAATACACTGGGTAGTTCAATTATTAATGACAGTGTCTTTAACAACACTAGCATGGCTTCTTCCCTGGGGCTGACTTCAGCCCAATTTCCAGATGCTGAAGCTTGGCATTTTCAAAATGTAATTTCTTATCAGAGAATCATCAAGAAAGAAGCACATCACTACTTGTATACCTTAAGAATAATCCCAGTGTCCTAAATTTTTGTTTCCTTTTTTCCATTAAAATCATTCCTGTGTTTCAATCAGTAAAGTGTGTTGCTCAATTTCATTTGGGATTTGTATTTGTGTTTTTGTTTTCCATTCGTTTATGTTTCTTTGGCTCGTAGTGTCAGAAGATGATGTTTTTTCTGACAAACTGCCCTCGTTTGAAAGGCGCTGTGAGACGCCTGCAGGTACGGTGCTGGCTGAGTGACCTCTAGATCTCTAGACTTTAAAAATCCAAGCCATTCTCCATCTGAATGCTACTGTAAACTCATGGACATGCTCCTCACCTCATGAGTGTCCAGTGCCACTCTGATGCACCCTGTGTACTTACTGTTCATCATGGAATTCATGCCACTGAAATTGTTCTAAGTGAACATATTAAAAAGCAGCAGGTTGCATGACAGTTTCTCAGTGAAAAGGTCTGAAAAAGGCGAGATGCTATTGCTTTGTGTCTTTACAAAGGGAGGAATCATTTAACTGCTCAGAATGACATGTCCAGTGACTGCTTTTTAATTTTAAAAAAATAGAGCATAATATCTTGTTCTTTGGTACATAGGTAGAGGGTGATTTGTGTCTGGATGCTCAAGGTGATTCCAGGGGAGGGGATGGAAGATATGACATCTTCCATGAACCTTAAATTGATGTGCAATGCTGTTGTCATTTAAAACCTAAGCTAATGTTTTGTGTAACCCATAACTCCGAATTTATCTTTTTGGAAGCATAGAAGGGGTGACAATGAAGATGAAATGGATACAGCCATTGCTGAATGACAGTTTGCCCAAATTAGTGCAGTTAAAATATGCTGACGCCCCTGCATGGCCAGGAAGACTTCCGCTCCATGCACACAAGCACCAAGTATCAAGCCACCAAAAACTGTGCCATCCCTATAGGCCTCCATAGCTTTGCTTTTGCTTTCTGTTTCCTCAACTAAAAAAAAAATAGATTGCCAGCATCCCCTTTTCCCTCCCGCACGCTAATGGCATGCAGTGCCGCCACCCTTCCCCTTAGTGAGATTAATGACCTGCTCTGTAACTCATATTTGTCCTTCTCTCTCCCTCTCCTTAACCTTTCCCATCCCGCTTCAACTCCTGGCCATACAGAGAATGAACAGCCTTCCCTCGTTTGGTTTGACAGAGGAAAGTTTTATTTGACTTTTGAAGGTAAGTAGTACATAGCATACCAGATTCTAATTTATACTCCCTTCCTCCTTCTTTCTCCATCTGCATTTCAAATTCCCAGTTTGCCTCAAAAGTTCTGGCCTTACTTTCTATATAAAAAATGCTATGGCTACTTAGAAAATACCAAACACTAAAGAAAAGATCATTTGAATTGGGTGTGGATGTGATCTTCAATTTTGCATACTGAAAAATAAAGCTAATTTGCAGTTAATATTGCTTACTTAATTAATTATGGTCAATTGAAAAACAAAAAGCAAAACACATCTTTCTTGACCAAGGAACTTAACTCTGTCAACCAGGGCTCTTTCCTAACTCTTGCAAATGCAATGCAACAAATACAAGGACATTTTTGGTTGGTACGGGCACTTAACTTTGTTTTTGATGATTAATGTAGCAGATACAACATCCGTTATTCTGAACTGTGAATGTGTATAGATTTGTAAGTGTATTCTTAAGGGATGCTGCATAAGAAATCTGAAAAGTGGGGAAAAGAAAAAGGAGTATTTTAGTAAGTTCTATCTGCATTTCCCTAAACTGCAATTGAAATGGCTGTCGTAAAACAGGCAACTTTCACTGGACTTGCCATTTTAGAAGATTAAGGAAAATATCCAACATGCAATGTCAAATATCTAATTACAATATCTGATAATTTGTCATGTTTTGCATTAAGAGTTAGAATTCTTCTGCTTTATATTTAAATCTTCTTGACATTTGATACAATGACCCATATACACTAATGATGGGGGGGAAATTAGGAAATTTAACTTAATTAATTGGCCACCTTGCACTTGCAATTTATCATGATCCCTGACCTTCTAGAATTTAAAATAGCTATGTTATCCTGAGGTCAAAACTTAGTAAAAAATATTATACCCTGGAAATGAATCTCAATATTGAACTTGTCCTTATGCTTCATGACAACAAAGAGAATTTTTCTAACTTGGGTATGTGTTTTAATGCAAATTTTTTAACAAGATGTATTTATTTGAAAGGCAGAGTTACAGATAGAGAGAGGAAGAGACAGAGGGATATTCCATCTGCTGGTTCTTTCCCCAAATGGCCCCAACGGCCAGAGCTGGGCTGATCCAAAGCCAGGAACCAGGGGCTTCTTTTAGGTCCCCCATGTGTGAGCATGGGCCCAAGTACTTGGACTATATCTTCTACTGCTTTCCAGGGCACATTAGCAGGGAGCTGGATCAGAAGTGGAGCAGCCAGGACTTGAACCAGTGACCATATGGAATGCCAGCACTGCAGATGACAGCTTTACCTGCTACACCATAGCTCAATGCAAATTTAAAAATCAGAAATTCTGATACATAAAATAGTTTGTGTGGTTGTGACTTTTTTCTCTCAACAGAGAATTTTAGTTGCAAGATGGTCTAGAGATAGAAATTCTTATTTCAGAGTAGCTTGGATGGTAGCAGGAAAGATAAGATTTCCTAATATCCTGATGTCTTGTCCTAGCTAGGGTAGAGGATAGCCCATATTCAGGGAAGGATTATATACATTTTTCCCATGTAATGTCAAAGCCTTCATTGCCTCAGATCATCAGTTTTGCAGTAGCCAAGGTGCAAAGCCCAGGAAACTTTGATCACTAAGCTTTGTCTTTAAATGAGATGCAATTAAAAAAAAAAGTAGACAGTTATGTTAATACTGATGGCCACATCTCAGAAGAAGCAGCTGCAACTGTAAAAAGTAATTAGACTCTCTAATATTGTGTAATCTTCATCTTGAACTTCGCTCTATCAACTTTGGGAAGTATACAGGAGGCTTCCTGAGAGGTTGTGTGAACAGCTGTATTATGAATGGGTGTGTACAGGTGAAAGTATAGTAAAATGTACTTCAAGGGAAGCCCCTGGGAGAAACCAAAAGCAACACCTTACCATGTAAGCAAGAATGGCTATGTGTGAAGTATGGGGAGGTTGGCTTTCCTCTTTTAGGTACATTTGTCTCAGCATTATCATTTATAAATTTAAGATTCATTTACTTCAAAGGCAGAGTTATATATAGAGTGGGGGCTATACACACACACACACACAGAGTCTCCCATCCACTGGTTTACTTCCCAAATGGCCTCAGTGGCCAGGATTGGGCCAGGCTGAAGTCAACAACTCCATCCAGGCCTCCCACGTGGGTAGCAGGGCCCATGCACTTGGTCCATCTTCTGTGGAAGTGTTTCTGAAGATCCTGCCCATCATCCACTCAGACAACCTCTCCCTGCAACACTCATCTTTGGACGGCTCTGTGTCCTGTTCATAGCTCTTCCCGTCACTGCTTATCCTTTACAACAGCTTTCTTACAGTTTCAGTCTCTCTGCTGAACTCATCCACTTGTTTCCTTTACAGAATCCCAGCTCTCCCCGGGGCCCATCACTTCCCCGTAGCACTTTACACAGAATGTTCTTCAGTCTTCTATGGGCCGTGCACCCTGTGACTGAGAAGCAGAGTTCGGGTTCTGTACCTTGCTATTGCCACTTCCAAAACTTCCCTGACTGTAGAGTGAAGCCATTGACGAATCCACCCTCTGCTACTCCTTACTGCTGTTAACAACAACCTCAGAGCATTGGTTTGCATTTCCCCACAGTCCCGAAGATGCTGGCCACTCCTTTGTCATCCTTTGCTCTGCTTCACTTCCTGGCTTGCCCTGTGACACAGATTCTACGTGGATGATCCATCCACAAACTGGTTTCAGGGCCTCTTGCATTCAGTTTCAACATTCTCTCCATCCATTGCAGTAACTCCCACATCTAGCCACACTCTGGAAATGGTTCTCACTGGCAAGTGTTATTTTGGCCATTCCATAACTAATAATTTGTCACCCTTCTTGTATCTTAGCTACTATGTTAAGCAATGGTTCATTCAACAAGTGCATTTAATTTTATTTTGCTTGTTCATTTAATTATTTATTTATATGAGAGACAGAGAAAGGCATGAAGAACAGAGCTCTTATTCACTGGGCCCACTCCCCAAATGTCCACAGCACCCAGGACAGGGACAGGGCCAAAATCAGAAGCAAGGAACTCAGTCCAGATCTCCCATATGGATGACAGGAGCTCAGTCATTTGAGTCATCACTACTGCCGCCCAGTATCTTTTTTATTAGCAGGATACTGGAGTCAGGAGCCAGAGAGGGACTCCAGTGTGGGATGCAGGTATCTTAGCTGCTAGGTCAAATACCCACCCCTCAATGATTATTTATTTATTGAGTGCCTATCATATGATAGCACTGTTTTTACCACTCCTTAGTAATAAACAAAACAGAAAAAATTCTCTGTCATCACAGAGCTTACATTCTAATGTGGAGGGTTAAAAGTAAGATAAAGACTGGCACTGTGGCATCACAGGTAAAGCCACCAAGTGGGAAGCCAGCATCCCATATGGGCATTGGTTGGAGTCCTGGCTGCTCCACTTCTGATCCAGCTCCCTGATAATGTGCCTGGGAAAGCAGCAGAAAATGGACCAAATGCTCAGGCCCCTACACCCATGTGGGAGACCCAGAAGAAGCTCCTGGTTCCTCGCTTCAGTCTGGCCCAGCCCTGGCTGTTGTAACCATTTGGGGAGTGAACCAGTAAATGGAAGATCTCTCTCTCTCTCTCTCTCTCAATTCTTCCTTTCAAATAAATAAAAATAAATTTTAATTTAAAAAATATGATAAATAAGTAAAATATACAGCATGGAGGTAATATGGTTTACAGGAAAATTTAAAAGAAGGAGAATAGAGCATATCTGGGTTACGACTTCAAATAGGGGGCCATAAGGAAATTAAAGCGATGAATAATAATAGCTAACATGGAGCACTCACTATGTGCAAGGTACATTCCATCTGTTGACTCATCTCATCTGCCCAGCCCATGAAGGAAGAAGTTAGATTCAGGTCCTGTAAAGCCCTTTCACAGGGTCACACAGCCAGGAGGAAGCAGAGTACAGACTTAGGCTCAGATCACCTGGAGACGACTCTGCGCCCCACCTCAACCTGCTGTACATACATGGTCTCACCCCAGGTTTGCAACAACAAGGGTTGTCCCTGGTTCCCTAACCTTCCATCTTTCCAGTTCCCTGGCACCAACACTTCATTTAAAAAAAAAAAAAAAAAAGACTTACTTGTCTACTTGAAAGGCAGAGTTACAGAGAGGCAGAAGCAGAAAGAGAAAGTCTTCCATCCGCTGGTGCAGTCTCCAAATGGTCAAGATGGCTGGAGCTGGGTCAATACGAAGCCAGGAGCCAGGAGCTTCTTCCAGGCCTCCCTTGCGGGTGCAGAGGCCCAAGGACTTGAGCCACCTTCTACTGCTTTCCCAGGCCATAGCAGAGAGCTAGATCGAAAGTGGAGCAGCTGGGATTTGAAGAGGCACCCATATGGGACGCCGGCACTGCAGGTGGTGGCTTTACCTGCTATGTAAGAGCGCCGGCTCCAACACCTCATTGTGTACTCACTGACACCTCTGCTCTCCTTGTCCACCCCATTCTCATGCAGCTCACTAGCCCAGGCCTACATTCAAGTGATTTTCTCTGTCTAGCTTAGACCCCGGGGGAGGAAAAGCATGCTTCTAGAAGGACTTTAAACATCCACACAGTAGGAGCTGCATTTTTTCTTTCTCTTTAGAATTATGTCGTCTCTGTGGAAAAAAATTTCATGGACATTTTAAATATCTGACCACCTAATCAAGCAGGTTATTAAATACCCCTACTGAGTAATTGGTAGTCACAATCGAAGTCATAGAGCACTTGACTTTTTTTTTTTCGTTTTTTAACCTTGATGTAGTAAGGAAACTCTGTAAGATATAAACAGATTAAGTTTTTCATAGGTGGCCACAGAATACTAATTTGCTCACTTGAGAGTCAGGAAAGGAAAGAAAATTGCGAGATGTGAGCAGTTTGCTGGAAACTGCTTCGCTAATTCACATTATCCTTCAAGTGGAAAGCATTTGCTAATTGTGCCCACACCCCTGCAGGCCCCCACTACCACAGGGAAGTTGTTGAGTGCCCACTCTGTTCAAATCACAGCATGAAATACACCTAGATCAGGAAAACCTAAAAAGCAGTGACACAAGACTGTCTTCAATAAAAATATTAAAATCATGTTCCCTAGCTATGCTGAGATTTATGCTGAAGGTATTACAACTATGAAATGTAAAACTCCTATTAAAATAACTGAAGGTCACAGAGAGTTTTTTAAATAGCCTATACCTGGTAGGAAGAGTGAAGTGGAGCTGAACCTGCAAAGTGTTCTACCAGGTACACCTGTTGAAGTCTTCAGGATTCACTCTGCCTCTTCATAATGAATCAGATGTCTCGTTCTCCACATCTCTGGGACCAAGTGGTGTGCTGTTACTGCGCTTGAGACCTTGCTTTGAAAATATTGCCCTGTGTTATCATGATCAGTGAACTACTGTCATGTTGATGATAGAATAGGGAGTCAGCACAGTGCCCCCATTTCTGTCCTGATCCTGATCTCCAGTCCAGACTGGGTGAGTGAACTGGTAGAGGGGACACAAATATACAGAATCACCTCAGGGTTCTATCTCAATAAATATTTCTGGAAAAGTTCTAAGTAGATGGTAACTTCTATATAAGCAAACCACATGCACAGGGTACCTGGTTAGTGAAAATAGCATATTTGAGGTGCAACTGTTCACAGTAATGCTATTGCAGTGTGTAACTGATTAATCCTTACTCCATAGTCACAAGTTTGTGTAATCCACACAACAAACACAAGATGTATAAAATCTACCTTTTATAGATGAGTAAACAGAGATTCTGAGAATTTGGATCTTTCCCAAGATAATATAGCAGATAAATTGTTATTAAGTTGTAAAACTGATTATCCTAACCTCTATAATATTCAAGTCTTAGTTGTACCTTGTAATGACTATATGATACTGAACATTCAATGTCCCTGAGTCTCTGTTTTATCATCTTTGGCTCCCCGCTAATGTGCCTGGGAAAGCAGCAGAAGATGGTCCGAATACATGGCCCCTGTCACCCATGTGGGAACCTGGGATGGAATTCCAGAATTCTAGTTTTGGCCTGTCCCAGCCCCAGCTGTTGTAGTGTTTGAAGATTGAACCAGCAAATGAGGATCCAACCAGCCTATGGAAGATTTCTCTCTCTCCATCTCTCTCTCTCTCTCTCATTCTGCCTTTCAAATAAATAAATAAATAATGAGATAAAATGCAAAGTGTGAATAATAAGGAAAATCAAATAGGATACACAGTTTTCAAGTTTTCTTTATGAGTTAAATTTTCATTTCATTGAAAAGTAGAGTAACAGAGAGAGAGAGAGAGAGAGAGAGAGAGAGAGCGAGCTGCTGGTTCATTCTCCAAATGCAAACAAAAGCCAGGGCTGGATCAGGCTGAAGCCAGGAGCCAGGAACTCCATTCAGTGGTAGGAACTCAAGTATGGGAGCCATCACCCACTGCTTTGCAGGTGCATTAGCAGGGAGCTGGATCAGAAGCTTAGTAGCTAAGACACACCAGCACTGTGATACGGGATGTGGGCATCCTAAGTGGCACCTTAAACCACTGCACCCCTATTCTCTGTTTCTTAATGCACTAGACAATATATTTTTTATTTATTTTATTTTTTAACAGGCAGAGTGGACAGTGAGAGAGAGAGAGAGAGAGAGAGAGAGAGAGAGAAAGGTCTTCCTTTGCTGTTGGTTCACCCTCCATTGGCCGCCGCGGCCGGCGCATCGCGCTGATCCGATGGCAGGAGCCAGGTGCTTCTCCTGGTCTCCCATGGGGTGCAGGGCCCAAGCACTTGGGCCATCCTCCACTGCACTCCCGGGCCACAGCAGAGAGCTGGCCTGGAAGAGGGACAACCTAGACAGAATCCGGCGCCCTGACCGGGACTAGAACCCAGTGTGCAGGCGCCGTAGGCAGAGGATTAGCCTATTAAGCCATGGCGCTGGCCAAAAGTATTTATTTATTTGAAAGCAGTGACTCACACAGAGAGAGAGAGAGACACACACAGAGACAGAGAAATCATTCATTTGCTGGTCACTCCCCAGATGGCCACCACAGCCACGTCTGAGCAAGGCTGAAGCCAGGAGACAGGAAATCCATCCAGGTCTCCCACATGGGTGCACTAGACAATATAAAAAGCCTTGTGATTCATACTTTGAGGTTGCACTCAAACTGAATTCAGAGGTGTAAGGAAAAGGATCAAGTAAGTGCTGTACCCATGTGTTCGTTTCTATTTCTTGAATTTCTTGTTCTTTAATGTGATTTCTTGGGTCCCCAGTGGTGACTGTGCACAGAAGCTTCCTCACACATCTCCACCAGACTCTCAGATGATGTTGCTTTTTCTTCTCACAGCCATAGCCATTTAAAACACAGATATTCCTGAATGTGTCTGTAAATTTCAAATATATAAACTTCAGAGAGCCTTTGTTTTGCTCAAGATCGAAGTCTTTCACTTCCCATACAGGAATGTTGGAGGTAAAATGGAATGGCTTCTGCCTTCTAGGAATTTATAAGAGATGGAAGAGTATGGCATTTCCTATAAAGGGCATACTGTAGCAAACACCATAGCAAAATTGTGATAACATTCTAGAGCATTCCTGGTCTGAAGCCAGGAACTAGGAATTCCATCCAGGTCTCCCATGTGGGTGGCAGGGCCCCAAGCACTTGGACCATCTTTTGTTGCTTTCCCAGCCACATCAGCAGACAGCTGGATTGGATGCGAGCAGCCTGTACTCAAACCAGTGTTCATATGTGATGCCAGTATCACAGATGGTGGCTTAACCCACTATGCCACACCACAAGCTCTAAAAGACAGCTTTTTAACAGGAAAGAATCTGGAATAACTTCTTGGAGGACAAAGCACTTGAGCTGGCTTACATCAAAGACGAGGAAGACTCCAGAAAGCTGAGTGTTCTAGTTTGAGAGAATAGCGTGAGCAAAGACATCGAGTCATCGAGTCATAGCTGGGTAGCCCTGGGGGATGATGAATGCCGAGCCAGGTGAGGAAGGTTTTCAGAGACAAGCTCTAAAGGTAAGTAGAGATCACACCCTAAAGTGGTCTAAATACTGGGAGGATGAATTGGAACTGCAATCCCTATGCAGGGTGCAATTCTGAAGATGATTTGATAAAGAAAGTGAATGATCAACTTTGATTTTTAGGATTCGAGGCAAGGATAAATGTGGGGATTTACTGAAGCAGCCCATGAGAAGTTAGTAGTAAGGGGCTGGCTTAGTGCTGCTGTCATGGAGAGACATTGAAGCATTTGCCAATCAACTGGATGCAGAAAGGAGTGAAAGCTGTCATTAAGGAGGAGAAAGGACTCTTCAAAAATAGCACCTTTGATCAAGAACAATGAGCTTGGGGCCACCGCCTGCAGTGCCAGCATCCCATATGGGCACCGGTTCGAGTCCTGGCTGCTCCACTTCTGATTCAGGTCTCTGCTATGTCCTGGGAAAGCAGTAGAAGATGACCCAAGTGTTTGAGCTCTTGCACCTGCAAGGGAGACCCAGAAGAAGCTCCTGGCTCCTGGCTTCAGATTGGTGCAGCTCCAGCCATTGTGGCCATCTGGAGAGTGAACCAATGGATGGAAAATGTCTCTCTATGTCTCTGCCCCTGCTTCTCTGTAACTTTGCTTTTCACATAAATAAATAAATAAATAAATTTCAAAAAAACAACAACAGTGAGCTGCATTAGAAACCTCTCAGGTTTGTGTTTCCTGCACAGCATCCATGCAGTATGAGTCTAAGAGAAAAGGGACTGTGAGAATTTGAGAGTCATTGGCCTGGAGTTAAGGGCTGAATCCATGCACTTGAGGGTTAATGGTGGACATGTCTGTATTTTAAAAAGAACTTATTTGAGGAGCAGAGCAGAGGGAGAGAAAGAGCTCCCATCTGCTGGTTCACTCCCTAAAAGCCCACATTGACTAGGGAAGGGGCTGAAGCCAGGGCCGAGGAACTCAGTCTTGGTCTCCTATGTGGGTGACAGGAAACCACCACTATTTGAACCATCACTTGCTACCTCTCAGAGTGCACATTAGCAAGAAGCTGGATTGGAGAGTTGAGTCAGGACTCATAGTCAGACACTCTGAAATGCGGTACAGGAATGCCGGGCTTAACCACAAGGCTGAATTTAAGAGCTGCATTGGAAAAGGAGCACATTGCAACTTATAACTTGCTCCATTGTATTTTTCTGAAAATAGCTTTAGACATAATTAATTTTAAATATGGGATACTCAGGGGTTGTCTTTATTGCTCTGTCTTGTTCATGCCTGAGGGATGCGTCAGTGGCCAACCCAGTGACACCCTGAGAAAAGGCTACTTTAAAAAATTTGTGGAAGGGGCTAGCATTGTGGTATAGTGGGTTAAGCCTCTGCCTACAATGCTGGCATCCTGTATGGGTGCAGATTCAAGTCCCAGCTGCTCTGCTTCCAATCCAGCTCCCTGCTAATGTGTCTGGGAAGGCAGCAGAGGATGGCTGAAGTGCTTGGGCTCTGCCATCCACATGGGAGATCTGGATGAAGCTCTTGGCTCCTGGTTTCAGCTTGTCTCAGACCTGGCTGTTGCAGCCATCTGGAGAGTGAACCAGTGCATGGAAGATTCTCTCTGTGTGTGTAACTCTGACTTTCAAATAAGTAAATAAATCTTTTTTAGAAAAAGTTTGTGGAAAAATTGAATTAAAAGTCTATTTTGGTGCAAAAAAGAAATTAAGATGCCTTTATGCTAGTGTGACAACCTTAGAGCCAGATAGGAAAACTGTAGACATCATACCTAAAAAAAAAAGAAAAAAAGAAAAAAACAGCTTCTCAATGGCTACTATTGCAAATACAAGTTGATGTAGAAATATCTGCTTCTTTTCCCTGACTGCTACCAAGAAGCGTTTTGACCTTACTTGGCCATATGTCTTTTTGCCTTTCTGGATCATATGGCCACCTCATCTTTTCCTTCCTCCTGACACACTGGCATGAGTGCTCAAAACTGAACATCCTATGAATTGGAAGGAATTTGTTGTGTTTGTTGTACATATGAAAGCTGAAATGATGTGTATAAAATTTAAAATAATTGGATAATACATTTTATATTACTTTGCTTATGGCCACAAAGAAAATTATTTTTATAGGATACTTCCTTTTCTTTTTCCATGTTGTAGGAGCTCTTGAGATAAATGCTAAAGTCCTCTGCTTACCTTTGCACTGATCTTTCACACATGTAAAGCATGTTCAAAAGAAACAATTGGTTGTATTATGATAGCACAGAATTGACTTAAAATACTCCTCAGAGCAGCTTCAATATGCTTATGCCCAGACATGCCCTGTTAGTAGGAGTCAGGATTGTGTTTGTGTTTATATGGATTCGAATGTGTATAAAACTGACTGTTAGGGTCGAAGGAAGGTGGTAAGACTGTCCATATTTACTAAGTGCAAGAAGTAGATATCTGATATAGAAAACGATGACCAATTTGTAGAATAAGACGCTGATAATATTGTCACCAAGACAGAGGATATGGCTGTACTCATTCAATCAACAAGCATTTATTGAGTGACTGCTATGAAAGGTACTGGAGGTTGTGGCAGTGAACAAAAAAGTTATGTCCCTCTATGCCCTCCTAGGACAATAGAAGCTAGACGTTAAACAAGTAGTTACACTAATATGCAAATAATATTATAATTAAGTAGATATTATAATTAAGTATTTTGGAAGCATCCCACAGGGAGTCCTATGCTGGCCTGGAAGTTAAAGTGATAGGTGTACCATTTAAGTCTGCATTGAGTCTGAGTGGCAGCAATATAAAATGTGGCTGTTACCACATTAATATAAAGGTTTATGCAATGTGTAAAGGTTAGAATAATGTATACTGGGTATTGCACTGGATATTGTAGCAGGATTTGTGAACAGAGCCAAGACACCAAGGCCAGAAAGTAGATTTTTATTATTATTATTATTATTAATGCCACTAAAAGGTCCACTTGGATTTTTATCCTAAAACCTGAGCCCCAAACAAGAGTGGTATTTCCTTAAATATGATTTTAGCTTCTTTGTCTCCCTTAAACAGCTGCATGTATACATTTGATTGGATATTTTTTTTTAATTTTTATGTAAAGTATACACGTTTCATGTATTTCCTATATACAGACTTAGAACATAGTGATACTTCCTACCCTACCCTCCCTCCTGTTCATGCTCCAACCCTTCCTCCTCCCTCTCCTATTCTCACTCTTCATTTTTACAAAGATCTATTTTCAGTTTATTTTATACTCATAAAGTTAACCCTACACTACTAAGTAAAGAGTTCAACAAATAGTATGAAAGAAACAACACTGTTCCTCAACAGTGGGAACTGATACAATACTGCACATGCATACATAGTTACTGATGATGGTTTATTCACACACACACACTGAGCTGTACGCTGTATGGCAAGGGTTAACACCATGCCTCTGTTTAGCAAACAGAAGCTGAGATGGTGACATAGAAGCAGATAATAACTACAGTTGAAGCATTCGTAGGCAAGCAGATAAGACCACATTTCCTTCCCAGGGGAAATTTATTTTCTCTTTCTGACCTTGGGGAGACCGCTACCACAATATTACAAACAGAACCTCTTATTCATATGTATCGATTTACAGTTGGTATACATACATACACAAACACATGCACGTGTGCACACACAAATATACAGTAAGTAGAGAGAAATGCATGAACTGCGATCATATAAACCTAACGTCATACAAATAGAGGTTGGGGGAGAGAAGCGTGTATGTGCCCATGCACACACACAGACTCTGGAATAACTGCCAAGTCTGAGCTATAGCCTCAGCACAATGTGTGACTTTAGGCAAGCTACGTAACCCAGGTCTTTAGTTTCCTGCTCTAAAAACTGGTGTAACAGTGGCACCCATTTCACTGAGTTGTGGCCAAGATTAAAGACCAGGCCTGAGCACAGGGAATGCAAAGCACTCAATAAATAGTAGCTACTGCAACTGTTATCTGACTCTACACAAACCTTGGGTGTGATATAGACGAGTTTCCTTTAGTTCTTGCCTGCTTTGGAGAGCTTTGAGTTGTAGCAGTGTAGATTTCTTCCACAGAAAGCATCTGAAAACTTGAACTGCTATAAGTTGCTGTGTGGTCCCCCTCCTTGATAGCAAAGACAACGATCAATCTTTGCTGCTATGGGACAAGAGAGTGAAAACACACACAAAGCCACCTGACTGCTCTCCATCCCTAGCCTTCAGTGGAATCTAGCTGACTCATGGAGGCTAATGATCTGCCTCCTCATTGTTCTGTGTTAATGCTCATAAGAGATGTGGGAGAAAACAGATGACTGTCACTTTTAGTATAGGATCTGTAAATCATGGCATTTGAGCAGATTTTCCAAGTAGTGGCAAACTTCTCGGAAAAGAATGGAGAAGCTGAAAATCCTCTGGGAAAACTGTTCCACCTAAAAAAAATGATTTTTTATTTATTTGAAGGCAGAGTTAGAGAGAAGCAGAGGCAGAGAGAGAGAGAGAGAGCGAGCTTCCATCTGCTGTTTTGCTCCCCAGATGGCCACAACAGCCAGAGCTGTGCCAATCTGAAGATGGGAGCCAGGAGCTTCTTCCAGGTCTCTCATGTGGGTGCAGGGGCCCAAGTACTTGGGCCACCCTCCACTGCTTTCCCAGGGCGTAGCAGAGAGCTGGATCAGAACTGGAGCAACCAGGACTCGAACCAGCACCTATATGGGATGCCAGCACTGCAGGCGGCGGCTTTACTGGCTATGCCACAGCGCCAGCTCCTATTCTACCTTTAGTAGGTTCTGAGCCTTCCTCAGGCATTAGTTGGCTGATAGTCTCTGTAACTTTAGTTCTTATTCATATATTGTCTCTGAAGAGCTTTTCTCAGATTCAGGCCCCCTGTGCCATTACAAACCATGCTTTTATGAACCTCAGATTATCCCCAGACAGGAAAGCTGATTTAAATGAATGCAGAAAGGTTACAAAGCACATTGAATCTGTTAAAAACTAATTAAAATTTAAATTAGAAAATTTAAAAAATGAATGCAGAAGGGTATCCAAAGATGATGTTAAGACTCAGGGGACGCTCCCATTTCCAAACCTTTTATGTCTCTGGAATGATACATTTAATTGGCACCACATGGGTAACCCCAAGTAGATTTTTAGATAGTTCCTTATAAAAGGCCTCTGCAAACTGTAAAGTACTATACAAACGTAATAATTCTCTAAAGCAATAATTAACACTCATAAATTCTTAATACGTGTGGACATGTGCGAAGAATTTGGCGTTGATTGTTTGATTTGTTAAATCAAAGGTTGACTTGGAGTCATTAAAATGAGGCATCCAGATAAGCCAGTGCCATTGAGATCTGAGACGATCTGTGCCCCCGGTGTTACTGCGCATGCATGTGGGGATCGTTTCCGCTGGAGCGTGGGCATCAGCACAGATCTGTGGCCTCGCCCCTGCCTCCGGCTGGCTCTGCTGCGCCGAATCCCGGATGTGAGGACATGGGGTCTCGGGCTTCTCCCTCTGGCACCCATTGGCAGAGGCGGTGTGCTGCTCACAGCTGTTTCCGAGCCTGCTCTTCAGAGGAATGACCGCACGGCTTCCCCTAAGACCCGAGTTAGAGACTGGGAATGTGCCCCTCGATCTGGGCGAGGGTCGCAGGGAGCAGGGATGATGTTAACTTCGCAAGATTGTTTTGTTGGTACCGCGGCATCGTTGTGGAGCGTGAATCCAGAGTGAGGAGGAGTTTCTTAATGCTGGTTTCTGCTTTCCGTGGATTTTGCCTTTTTTGGACTCTTTTTGCAACTCATTCCCCCTTGAAACTGTCAGCTCAAATAGCAGGCTCTCAGGCAGTCAGATGAGGGTGGAGAGCAGTCTTCCCGCTTCTCTATCACAGATAGCAGCTCCTTCAAAGGAGCAACATTCAGGATCCGGCATCATCCATTTTTTAACTCTACAGAACCTTTAGGAAGTAAAGGAGAAATGTGGAAATGTCAATGTCAAAAAATCCTAAAATAATTCCCAGTGTCTATGTAATTAATGTGTATATATCGTAGAAAACTTGGGAAACCAGAAAAATATAAAGAAAATGAAAAAATACCATAACAACCATGGATGACACCTGTTGTCATTTTGGAGTATTTCACCTTTTAAGGTTTGTCATGTGATTGTGACTCTCTGCATGCGTGTGTGTGGTGTGTGTTTACTATCATTAAGTGTATAATTATGCATACTTTAATGTGATGATTCTCCCTTACAAAGTATTTGAAAATAGCTCAGTTTACTTTATTCAGATTATGATATTGATGTTGCACATTGTTTCAAAAAATCAAACAATATGAGAATTATAAATTTAAAAAAAATCGACCCAAAACCACTCTTTAGAGATTAATAGAAATAACATTATTAATGTTTTGGTGAAAATTCTTGAAGAAAATCCTCCTTGCATATATCTACACACATATGTACTTATACAGAGAGAAAGAAAGAAATGTGTGTGCTGCATATCCTTTATCCTTGGAAGTCATTTGTTGGGATATGTCCCATTAGTTTAACGACTATTTTTAGCACAAAATAATAAACTTTGTTAATTGTAAAACAGCATTTTTTTATCTCTAGGCAGGATAGCCAAGTTCAAGCCACTATCCTCAATAATAACCACAAGAACTTGAGTATAAAACTATAGCATAGTGAAGAACTGGAGACACATCAGAATCACCCTTGATCATCCTCAGATACGTTTAATATCACAGTGATTTGATTTTGTAATACATATCCTGACCTTTTTAAGCTCATCTGCATTGATGGTTTAATTTTGCAACACATCAAAAATCCCACATCTGGGATTTTTTCTGCATTCATTTTTTTTGGAATTAAATTATAAATTTCTGCAAAATAAGATGGCACTCTTGAAAGCCAGCTGGAAGCTTTTGACAAATACAGCTTTGGCACCTGAGTATTCTTTTATGATACATAAGTCAGTTATAACCCACTTGTCCCATCTTTCACAATTCCGTGCTTTACATTCCAAAGACCACGGCAATCGCTCCAGCCTGCCGTTGTGTAGCTCAGGATATGACAGATAATCTGTGAACAAGTAAGCTTTCACTTGATTAGTGCATTAGAGCAAATTGTCTTCTTTTTCTTTTTTTTCTTTTTAAGCACTTTCAGAGGAAACAAGGGCCCAAATGTAAGTTAACATTCAACCACAAAAGGGGTTTTCATTTCAAGCAACTCAACTCAGTTGACACTGTGAGATGAGCTGCTAACTTCTACTTGTGGCTCCACTCCCTCAAGAACAATCTAAAACAGTGGGGATCCCTGCTCTGTTAGCAGCTGCCAGGTTCCTTTTGACATTAAGTAAAAGATGCATCTCAGTTTCAGAAGTGTGAAAATGTTTTCAAAAGTATGTTTCTCATAACCAAAGAAACATGTGATGTACACTTTATACAAACAGAATACACAATCTACTTTGTGACCTTAGTAATAGACATGTAAATGCATTATAGTGAATATATGCAATAAGCTAATTAATATGCACACAAAAATCCATATAATAATTGTAATAGTTTCATAGGATTATATTATATGCATGTATCTTATCTTTTATTAGTTAGTATTTAGATTTCTATCTTTTATTTTGGTCAATATGTAAAATGCTACAATGAGCAACCTTGCTTATATAGGTGTCTATGTCCTAAAGAAAGATTATGGAAATTTGAATTGCTGTGTTAAAGAGCATACACATTTCAAAAATCACTACATAGAGCCAACTGTCCCTCCAAAATGTTCATTTTAGCATTGTAATTAATGATTTTCCATGTCATCACTAACACAGTTATGTCAGTATTTTTCACCTTTTCCAGTCTAATAACAAAAAATAATATTTGATTGTTTCAAGTACATTCTAATTAGCGAAAACTTTAATGTATTCATAATATTCCATTCTATCACTGATCATGATATATTTCACACACTTTAATTAATGGCATTTAAATTGCTTCAGTGAACATCTGTGCACATGATCCTTTGACCTTAAGATATTTTCTTAGAATAAATCCTTCAATCGTAATTAAGAGCTAGAATTATAAAACTTTCATGATACATGTTGCTGTACAGCTTTCCAGAAAAATCATACATATTTTTATTTATAATAACATCATACACAAAATGCCTATTTCATTATATTCCCACAAGAATAAAGAATTAGTCTTTCAGGTCTTTTCCAATATGAAAACATAAAAACATGATTTCTTCCTGTTACATTTATTTGAAGTACATAGTGAAGCTTAATATGCTTTCATATTTTTTTAGCCACTTATAGTGCTTCAATGAAGATTTTTAATTTTTGTGAAAAAATAATGTTTTCCACTTCTACTTACAGTGTGTCAGCCACAAGGCAGTACCTTCAAGTAACCACCTCTTCTCTGAAAATACTTAACAGATTTTCAACAGAAGACATGCTCCACCTGCCCAGCATTGTGAGGCAGAATGTACTTTTCTGGAACCTCTAATTCTCTTCCCATTCCCAACCAGTTTGCTGTTCCTTCTCTGGGAGCTCCTGAACCTGTATCATCATCTACCTTCAGGTGTATGCTAGCCTAACCTAGACTCTCCTGCTTGGCCTAACCTAGACTCTCTCTAGCATTTTCTCTGAATCCCCTATATTCGCATCTCTTCTGCCTTGCAAGGCTAAAAGGACTACTTGCATTTGTCTTGGTTGCTACTAAATTTTGACCAAAGGATTTGCATGTTTATGGAATTGTACATACTATTCATTCAACTTAAATTTGGAGAGAGAGAAACAGAGAGAAAAGGGAAGGAAGGAAGGAAGGAAGGAAGGAAGGAAGGAAGGAAGGAAGGAAGGAAGGAAGGATTATCCTTGACAAACTAATGCCTTACATTTTTTCTAGAAGAGTTGATTAATCAATTGGGGACTTTAATGTCATTGGCCCTTTTACACCTGTAGAATAGAACTTCTCCTATTTTGTTTCATTATCATCCTTCCCTTGTCTTTTTAGGTGTTTGTTCTTTTCCAGTCACTCCCCCAAGTAGAATTTTAATGTCACAAATGTAATGCACATCTTGTTATGTACTATTTTTACATCTGTGTGCTTTGTACATTAAAAGTCAGATTTCCTTCACATCCCTTTAAGATCCAATTCCCACTCCCTTTGGGGTAGTTCTGTCCCACTGAGGATATGTGCTGTACATGCAGCCAGATCTCAGAGCAAAGCTTACTAACAGACAAGAGTAAGCATTCACGATGCAGGGTAGGATTGAAGAATGGAATTGAAATTTGCTCTGATTTTTCAGCTCCAGCTCCTCTGCTTACTGTAGAGCAAGTTACCTTAAGCAAGTTATTTACTCTCCTTAAATTTCCATTTCTGCAATGATGAAATATACAGAACAGTATAAACCTCAGAGATGTCTGAGAGTGGAAGATGTGATACATATAATGTATTCAACACAACAGCCTCATATTTAAGGGCTTTACATAAATTAGCTCTTGGTATCATTGCTCATACTCTTCCTTGCAGTACCACGCTGTGGCTGGCTCAGTTTCAGATTCTTGATCAAATTCACATTGCTTTCTATGTAAAAATGTCTAGCATTTGGTTCTGTGTGTCTCCACACTAAGAAAAAGAAAACACGAAGTTCTTATACTAACTGAAGGAATTGATTGGATCAAATGTACATTTGCTTTCATTTTTACCAGAATGTTGTTTCTTGGTTTTTGTGCATTTTTAACAATGGTCCCTATCTGAATATGCTTGTTTAGACTTTATGATGAAAACAAAATATCATTTTCCTATTGGCACTAAATTGGCATTAAATTTGGATGACAGGTTAGGGACTTCAAGCAAAGATCCAGTTTGAAGAAAGGTTTCTATAAAATGACCGATGAAATGTCAACTAATTGTATGTCTGTGGACTGAGAAGAATTTGAAAGTGATACACACATGAAATATGTAATCAGTGAAGGTGGGACAGGGACTTAAGAAGAGGAACACTGAAAAATAACTCCAATGCTCTTGACATACCCAGAAATCCAGGGGACTGAACTCTGCTAACAACCAGCTTTCTTAAGTATACCTTCCTCATGGTCACGAGGGAGAATGCCTATCTCACTGGATAGCATGTAACAAGTATAACACCCAGTGCTTCTAGGGCTCAGAACAAGGCCTGTGGGGTGTTACACGGAGAAGGATGGAGTCAAGTTACTGGCTGCAGGAGCGTGGGCAAATGACTCTCTTCTCTGTGGCTCTGCTTCTTACTCTGTATTACGTGGTGATGCCTATTTGGGCACAAGGTTATAGTGATGATTCAAGGATGCACTGAGGAAGGACTTTTATTCTCTCTCTCTGCTTCTCTCATGTGCTAAATACAAGTGCAGTTGAGGACAGCCTGAAACAATATGCTACTTTTTGTGACCATCAGGCAAATCTCCTTCACTGCCAATTTATTAAGTGTCTACTATGTGCCAGGTACTGCAATTCACATAAACTGATGAAACTCCTTATCCAAGTTTTCAATCTTACTGACCATGTGGTTACTGGACTCTGAAAGCAAGCTCAGACCATGCCACAAAGAACGTTTATTTCTAACATTAGACTATCCTTATGCCCCTTTTCTCAAATTAACAAAAGCATCTATGTTTTTTCATAAGCATTTTATCTCAAAAACAATTGATATACAATGCAAACACAGTGCACATTTATTGCAAAGGGAAATTGCCAGTGTTAAGAAATAGAAATCGATCAACTCAATGAAACTGATGATGCATATCTCCTTCAGTCCAAAATTATTGTCAGTTGAAGATTTAACAGAAATCACATCATTCATAACTACAGAAGAGAGAAAAATGTAACCTTACGTCATAGCCCCTTGAAATGAAAATCAAGAAATTGGTAGGCCCTGAGGAGAATTTATAAAATGCTCCTAATTCTGCAATAATGGCCTCACTGGTGATCAGGAGTCAAGGCCAGCTTGGAAGTTCAGACAGTGTGCAGAGCTATAATACTGCTTCTTTAGCAGAAAAATATGACTTTCCCTAAATAGCAACACCAATCATTTTTGTTCATTCCAAGACTCATTAATATAGTAATTTAAATTTTGTTAATGAAAAATCTTTCCACAGGTTTAGTTTATGGTGATTTAGAATCGCAATTAAACCTTTCTGTCATTGTATATCGTGAAATTTTAGTGCCAAGCTTAAATACCTTAATTTTTAAGTGACTTCTGTGGTATTGACTGTCCTCAAGTAACAAGGACATTGTACATCATCGGAGTTTATCCTCAAAGCATCAGTGGGAAGTGTAATCTCCATTTCATAATGCAAGAAGCTAAAACTCAAAGATTAGGGAATTTTCCCAGGGCCAGAGTAGGGACTGTCAGAATTCACCTACACTTCTCTTTGCCATTGCATGATCCAGAATATACGCTAAATGATCGTAGAATTGAATATAACTTACCATTTTCCTACTTCCAAATATATAATTAGTTTTTTAAGAAAAAGTTACCCTAATTCTCACCCTCTGCTGCTTTATGCAAATTCTGGAATTTCTTCTCTCTTCTTTAATGCACTCTGGGACTTTGGGCTTCCTTGTGGGTTCCAGCTCCCTGTCTCATACCTTAGTGTGAGGGTCATTTGCCTCCCATGGCAACAGGCCTGGTGGAGTGGGAAGTGATTTCTGTTGCAGGTTGGAGATGGTCTTCTTTTTATTTTATTTTTTTTTAAGATTTATTTTATTTATTTGAAAGAGTTACAGAGAGAGGTAGAGACAGAGAGAGGTCTTCTATCTATTGGTTCACTCCCCAGATGGCTGCAACAGCTGGAGCTGTGCTGATGCGGAGCCAGGAGCCAGGAGCTTCCTCTGGGTCTCCCACGTGGGTGCAGGGGCCCAAGCACTTGGGGTGGGGGGTATCTTGTACTGCTTTCCCAGGCCATGGCAGAGAGCTGGATGGGAAGAGGAGCAGCTGGGACTAGAACCAGCGCCCATATGGGATGTCGGCGCTTCAGGACAGGGCTTCAACCTGCTGTGCCACAGCACTGGCCCAGGGCATGGTCTTCTAAAGAAGCAAGATCATCCTCGCCTGCTGGCCATGCTGCAGATGGCACTTTCTGGGTGGCAGTTTCTGAGCCAAGATGAACACAAGGTAAATTTTGCAGCTCTGACATCTGCCACGCATAGTGCAGTGCCCCATGTGGTTAAGGAGTGCTGATACTGCCTTAGTTTAACGAGGCTGGAGCTAGAATCACTGACCTGCTCTGCTCAAGTACTAACAAGCACACCAAAACGGAAGCCTAAACCCCTGATACAGTCCAGACTCTGCTAGAACAGCAAAGTGCAATAACTAAAAGGATAGGCCACTTGCTATGTGAATTTGAGTTGGATACTTACAGGTTCTATGTTTCCTTATCTGTAAAAAAGATGTGAAAAATAGCACCTGCTTGGTGAGATTGCTGTGTGAAAAAGGAGACAGCACCTGCAAGGCACTGCACAGAGCTTGAACACAGGAAATCCATCAATAAGAGATACTATCATTTATGGACCATTTCGTGACACCTGCTACTAATATCAATGAGGGAGGTGCTACGTTCAGATAAATTCATATTAAATGTGCAATGACAGAAAAGAAATTCTCTTGGGGAGCTGGCTCTGATGTGAGAAAGAGCTGAATTTTAACCCTGCCAAGGAGAAGAGACACAGAAACTGGAGAAAAGCAAGCCAAAAAGGCAGCCCAGCCTTGCTTACCCCCGGGCTGGCTGCAGGCCCACCCTGTTCCCTCACGGCAGAGCTGCCACTGTGTGTGTGAGCTGAGTTCTCGCTACTGAACCT
Organism: Sylvilagus floridanus; assembly: GCA_949820135.1. NCBI lineage: Eukaryota > Metazoa > Chordata > Mammalia > Lagomorpha > Leporidae > Sylvilagus > Sylvilagus floridanus. The sequence goes on from OX463225.1 coordinate 57,409,063, forward strand.
GGATGCTAGCATTCATTTGCAGCATTTGTAAAGCTAACCTTCCTATATTCTTCTTGGATTCCTGAACCTATGGTTTTTGCTTCCTGATCTCCTTCCTCTATTTTTTTCTTCTCTCTCCTTGAAGCATTTTTTACCTAAACAAATAGGTGACACTCTGTCCACATTGGTATTTCAGTGGACTGCTCACAAAACACTTTCAGAAGTTAAGGACCTTATGTTTTAAAGGTCTCACAGCCCTTCGAGTGGTGTAGGGAAGAGTGTGGCGCCCAGTCCCAGGCAATGCAGGTTTGCATCCTGTGCTGTGCTTCTGATGGCTCGCCCAGTGACCATGGCGAGCCTGCGGAAGGCTGTGAAACCTGTTTCCTCATCCGTAAGACGGGAATGATAATGGGATTTTCTTAGAGAGGCAGCAGCAGAATGAAGGGTGAATACCAATAGAGAGAACTGTAGAACTGTAGTTGCTGCTACAACTGCCATTGATGAACTCAGGAAACCTAAGACTGAATTTCATCCTGGCCACTTATAGCAGAGTGACACTGGGGCGGTGACATAGATAATTATATTGACCCTCTTTATCCCTTCACAGTATAAAGAACATAAGGCTTATTGGCATTTTATAATTGATCTTATTGAAGACCAGACATAGAGCTACATTAATAAAGACTGCCTCTACCTGAGGTCATTTACGTTATTCCTAATGGTAATAATATAATTATAATATTAAAATATTCTAGCTTCATAGAATGACTATGTTTCATGTGTGTTAGCATCAGAGTCCCCTTCCATAATGTAAGCTCCAGGAAGGGTGGAACTTGCATCAGGCATTTCTATGTCTCCCGCTCAGCACCTTGCACACAATACCAAATTGTTGGAGGAAACCCCCCCCTTTGAATAAATGAATACTACTTATTTAAATCATCAGTTTGTTTATTTGAATAAAACAAAATGCACTCCACTAGCTTTTATCTCCTCTTGATACAAGCATTATACAAGCAACTTAGACAGATACAATAGCCACCTATGTAGTATGTGAAAAATCAGCCCTAGGTATTCTGATTGCCCTCTGATGAGCCTTACAACAAAGCACACAAGCAAAAAGCATTACAATCATCATTTTTAGTGATCTTCTATTACTCATCCATTTACACAACCCAAATGCGGCAAGATGGTTTGAATCCACAACGGAAAATTGATGATAGGAGTAGACGTTTGGCACAGTCCTTGAGTCAGCTTTTGGGATGCCCACATCCCATATCAGAGTGCCTGGTTCGAGTCTCACTTCCTGCTAATATGTACCCTGGGAGGCAGCTGGCGATAGCTCAAGTTCTTGAGTCCCCGCTGTTCACACTGAAGCTGATGGAGTTCTGGGCTGCTGGTTTCAGCCTGACCCAGCTCTGGCTGTTGCAAGCATTTGGGGAGTGAACCAGCAGACTCAAAATCTCCCTTCTTCCGTCTGTCTCTCTCTCTCTTTCTGATTTTTAAGAACTTCAGAGGTCTTTTTTTAATGGAGGGTATTCTAACTTCATTTCCAGGACTCCCAAAGCCCTCAAGAAATTTCTACTTCCACTTCAAATTATATAATTGCTATAAATATGTGCACTTTCCTCTGAAAAGTGTCTATAAATTTGTACAAGATTATCAAAAGTGAACTATGATGTTCACATCTACAAATCACTGATGAAATAAAGACAAATTTTTCTAAATATTTTATACTAAACTCTTCTTGACCTTATTCCTCACCCCCACCAGCCTCATCAGCTTCCATGTCTCACCCTTATGTCTCCCTCCCCCCAGACACACACACACACACACACACACACACACATACACACACGAACAATGCCACACTCCCTAGAGTTTCTAAATATACCATGTGGCTGCTCAGCTCCTCACCCAGGTCTTTGCGAGGATACACTTCTTCTGCCTATTGTGAGTTCTTAGTTATCTTTCAACCCCAGTTCCTAGATCATCTTTTTGAGGAGTAAATGCCTTCACAGAGCTTTGCTTTTGCCATTCTTTTAAGGGATTTATCAAATTCCTCTAGTTATTTGATTGCATATTTATCTAAACCCCTTAAAAAACTCAAGTCCCAACCACAGAGTGGCTGTGATCTGATATCATGGTAACCATTCAGTCCTCTCACCACTCTGGCTAGTTTTAACCAGCAGTCAGGGGAGCCAATCTCCTCCAGAACCTAGTAGTCAGCCAGTAAATATTTGAACTAAACTAAACTGAGTAATATCATTGCCAACTAATGGCCTCTGTTTATGTGTCTTCTTTATTTACAAACTCTATCCTTCTAACAGCCAACAATGGATAATTAAACATGTATTCAATGAAAGTCAGTGTAATCCTGGCCTTGTTTTAGGGACTGTGCATGTCCCCTAAAAGAGGCCATAGTTCCTTATTTTTAAGAGTTTCCAGTCCTGTGCCCGACAAAGACTTAGACACGTACACCCCAACTTCAGACTTACTGTCTGCAACCGTTTGTCCTCACACAGTACCGTATTACTTATGAAGGAGTCAAAACAGCGTAGTCCTCAGATTCTAACCATTGAATTCATGCCTGCCCAAGTACCAAGCTTAAATCATGTGCATACCAGCTGTGGAAGACCAAACTATCGGTATGAATTTTTAGAGCCTTAGTGTTATCAACTGTAAAATGAAGCTAATACCTCACACATACGTAAAACCCACACTAAGTGTGCAGCAAACAACGTGATGAACACAATGTTGATAGTGAGCACTGATGATGTCTGTGTGCAGAGGCTGCGGCTGCTGGTGGTGATGACAGCATGAGCACATTGGACTGAACCCCCAGAGGAAAAAGATTGTGTTTATCTGTGAATCTCCAGGACTTACAATAGTGTTTGATACAATAGTAGCAATTAAACAAATGTTTTTGAAGTAATGTTCAGTTATCACTTCTAGCATAGTGAAAGCAAAGAGAGGACAGAAAAGGGAAGGACTACCTCAAACTGTAACGATCAAGGAAAGCTGTCCTGAGGAGAAAGATATACAAATGGCAGGTTTTTGTTCATGATTGGAGAAGAAAATAGGAGTTGCTAAAGGCAAACAGAAAGCAAACTTAATACTGAAGTTATGTAGCCCATGCCACTGGTGGGGAGCTATGAATGTCCTTTGTTTGGTATAGTGGGGAAGCAATAGGCATGTATGTTAAGTGCATGCCTTACTGTTATTAAAACTTTACTATTGAGTACTATGCGCAGATGCTAATAACAAGAATAGCAGTCCTAAACTTTGATCTCTTTGATTCATGCTACAGGAACTATTTCATTAGACAAACTGTATGATATAGTAGAAAAATATACTCTTTCTAAGGAAGACAAATCTAGGTTTCAGTTTTCATTTTGCTACTAAACTAAGTATTTTACTTGGATCAGTCACTTCTTTAAGCTTCTGTTGCCCCTGATGGGAATAATCATGCCTGTCCCACAGGACTGGTGTGGAGCGTGAATGGGATAATTCATGTAAGGCACCCAGTACCTCGCCTGACGCACAGCTGGGTTCAGTGACTATGAGAGTTACTGCTAATTTGAGTAGTGTGAATTGGCTAATTTATGAGCTTGTGCTAAGTCAATGCATTCATTTTGGTTGTTTTTGGACATGTAACCTTGAGCTTACTTGATCTGAGAGACTGGGCTTTTTGAAAAATAAATCATCTAGAAAAGGACAAAGAGTAATGTGGTACCACTTGGCTGTCTGTCTCTTCAGAACAACAACAGAAAAAAACACACAGAAGAAAGTTTTAGGCTGGGCGATTTATTAGGTAGAATGTTCAAGTAGGAAATTAATAATTTGCTTTATTAACCATCTGCTGTACAAACTGTCATGCAAATACTGCCTTATGCTTTATGCAAAACATTTGAAAGCCCCTGTGACTTTGTTCTGCTTGGATTTTCTTTTCTGTAGTAAAATTCATAATTGAACTAATTTCAAGTGTGTTTGTCTGTAAACCAGCCAAATATTTCTTTTAAATACTTGAGCTCTATGTTGAATACAGAGTTACAGCTCTTAGTATACTATTTATTTTAGTAATAGATTTTATCCCTTAATCCTTTAATGAGCTTTCAGTTCCACATACACTAAGGTTTCTCCTATGCACATAATAAACGATAGCTTTTCATTTCCTGCAGGTTCCTCCAGGGGACCCAGCCCCCTAACCATGGGAGCCCAGGACACCCTCCCTGTTGCAGCAGCCTTCACAGAAACGGTCAATGCCTACTTCAAAGGAGCAGATCCAAGCAAGTAAGCCCACGACCTGGTCTATTGCATTCTCTGAGCTCCATCCTCTAGCGGAAGAAACCTTTATTCTACTACCCCCTAAAATCCAGTTAATAATAGTAGGTAGCATATCTAGATTGTAGGAGAACATATAATTAGGAACATTAAACAACTGGTTTTAAGGAACATACCAAAAAATACAGTACTCTAATATTCAGTTTGATAGTAAATGACCAAAAACATTTACCCAGTTTAATCAGCAATGGGAAAAGTTACTGTCTCACAAAAGTAAATGTCTAGATCATGTCAATTATTATCTTAGTCTTCCCTGGGTGATAGTCACACTCATGTGCACTGGAATGAGAACACAGAAGGAAAATACCTTCTCCAACATCCATAGGAGCAAACAGACAATTTATGTGTCCTACTGAGTAAGGAAAAACTGACTCAGCGGAGGAAAAATTGCAATCATGGCAAAGTAAAACTTCCAGCTTAAAAATGTCACCACCCTCTATTTACATGAAGATTGCATCATTTACATCAATATAGACCGACAATGGATTTGCCCTGAAGGGCATATGATAAAAATTAAATATTTACGTCTTGGTAGGTAGTTCCATGGATATGCTTTAGGAAGTCTTGAATTCCCTGAAATTATATTTTGTCACTTATCTGTATATTTTTCCACCAACAGAGAGTATAGTATCCAACATTTTAATAAGGGGTTTCAAAACTCAAAAAATAAATAAATAAAGTGCTTATACCAGTCTACCCAAAAACAAAATACCTAAATCAAATCCTTTTCAAACGGTAAACTAATACAATTCCAGGTCTGAATTTGATTGCTAAACATAGAGCAAATCTAGGTGTGATAAAATTGCTCTTCATTTATTTTACTTACAAGGATGAGAATTTGGAAAATCTTAGTATCTAACATAAAAAGAATGTGAGGAAAAATAATTAAATGAACATATAAAACAGTAGACTAAAATTTTTGACAATTAAGTATAATTAAAACTTGTTTCTCCACATATATTTTAAATGGAAATTTGTATGACTAATCATGAATCTTTTTTACACCTCAGAAACACTAGTTTTTTTTTAATCAAAATCAACAATTTTATACTGGAAAACAAATATAATTTGTAACTCTACCACAAGGTGTCCTACTCCAGACACTGGGAACTATTCCCTCCTAAATGTCCTGTCTCTGGCTTTCATTCCCTTCTTTTATCCTCAAAGCACAAAGACTACATGTCAAGTCTACACACTAGCAGAAATTAAAAGCTACCTCATACTAGCATATATGTGAACAGTTAGAGCAAGTAAACAACTTTATACTCCCTTAGACACACATATTGGATCTGTAGACTCTTCTTTGAACAAAGGCATAACTCTGCCACACCATTTCTAAGAACTACTTATCACCAGCTTACCCAAGAAAATTCAGTCTGGCCTAAACCTAGAAATGCTGACAGAAAAATAAGAAATTTAGAAATAAGAAACAGTTGAGAATGTGGAGAGAATGTGTTCACCTGAGTGAAAACCCCTGGAATTCACACAGGAATGAATTCCTTTTTGTGTACTTCCTAACTGGCTTTTACTCATTAACTCACTAATTTATTCAGGGAGACCTGGTTGGTCTCCCTGCTCCCATAACTGTCCTCCCTAAAGTCTGTTCTCAGTGTATCATATCATTCGTCAGCTCAGAATCCTCCAACCTTGCTAAAGTAAAAACAAGATGCTGTCTAACAGTCTACAAGGCCCTACCTGTCCCGCCCGTCAGGACACCCCCCCACCCACCCATCCCAGTTGCCACCTGTCTAATCCATCACTCCTCTCCTGATCTTGCCTCCATACCTCACCTTCTGATTCATTGCACTCCAGCCATCCTGGCCTTATGGCTGTTTCTTGTTCATCACTTCAACCTCATCCACACACCAGGGTCTTTTCATTTGTTGCTGTCTCTTCTTTTCCCGGAAATCTGAGTGATGTCTTTTCTTCATGATCATTCTGCAAATGTATCAGAGAGACCTTCCCAGATCAAGCTATGTAAAACAGCACCACTCCTCTCCACCCTCTCAACACTTCCTACCTCCTTACCTCACTGTCATCCTCCTCAGGCCCTCTCTCTGACATCTTAACTTTTCTCTGTAGTCCAGTATCTGTCTCTTCCCCCACTAGAATGCAAGATCCACAAAATCTGGTTTTGACTGTTTCATTCATTGGTGTACGCTCAGCACCTGAAACAGGACCTGGCATGGTGTGCTCGAGGAATGGATTTCTGCATGAGCAGAGCTGAGCTGCTCACCTAACACTTACATGATGGCTACTGTGTGCCTGCCATGGTGCTGGACAGGAGATAGACTGGGGATGAATATAGCTGAGATGGAAAATAAGGCTTGTATATGGATAGAATGCAAAGTTCACCGTAGAAGAGCCATAGACATGGTGCAATGAGAACCAAACAGCCCTGGTTAATCTTAAGAAGTGGTACAGGGGCACACCATTGTGGGCTTGTCACAGTAGAGTCGGGCTTTTCACACCAGTTCCGTTTCTCCAGCACACTAGGACAGGTGTGTGAGGACGTCTTCTCCTGTGAGCCACATGTCCATGACCATCACATCCCAATGATGTGGTGCTTTGGCCAAATTTAAATAGTGCTCTTCCTCTACTCTTCCAACTTAACTAAGCCTTTGACTTGTGAATAAACATGGAATCTGCTTTTCAATTATATTTCCATAAATAACTGCAGCCTATCCTCTGTGCTGGTAGATGGGATATCCAGTGTATCCCATTAAATTTTTGAGACCTGAAATTTATGAACAGATCATGCAGCGACTTTCTTCGATCTTTAACTTGATCTCCAGGCTGTAAACCATTTTAATTGCTTTTCCTTTGTTACTCACTTTCAAGGAAACAGCTCAAGTTCTGTCACTGTAAAAAAAAAAAAAAAAAAAAAAAAAGAACCAGATAGAGAAATGATGCAGAAAAGTCATTTAGATTTGCTTTTCCTGTGGTTCTCTCTCATCCTGCATTACAGCCATTTGTTTTCCAACCACATATTGGAAACAGAAATCCACTACCGTAATTATCACGTACTATGATGTATCATCTATTCAAATATCATGACCCACTTTCCCTGAATATTGAAAACACCTGTAATAGGTATTCTGATACCAGAGTCTTTCTTGGTAGCTCAGAGGCAGAGATAATACCTTAGCTTTTCCTATAGGCTGAGGAAATACATTTTCTGTTATCAGTCCCTGTTTGAACAATCTTGATGCTAAATAAATAAAGGTCAGCCATTAATTCTCCAATCTCTTAGAAAACCTTAGGTTCCTCACCTCTATCTGTCCTTTCTTCATCCTCATACTTTAATTATTCATTCAGAATCTGTCTCCCTGCATAAACTGGAAATTGTTTACGTGTCAATGCCAGTCTAGTGCATTACACAATTCATGATATATTGTAGAGATCCCCTACCTATGATTGTCGAATGTGTTAATTTATTTTAAGAATACTTTATTGAACTCCTACTCTGTTCTATACACCTTTGCCTTCCCAGAACTTAAGACATGGTACTCACCTTCACAATAATAGGTAAGATGTGTGAGACACGGCAGCCTAGTTTTTTTTTTTTTTTTTTTTTTAATGAACTGAATGTGTGTCTAAGGGAAGCAGTGCAAACATATGGGGATAGCGTCAGAGTGGACATTCACCTGCTGCCCTCCTCTACCCTCTACATACAAGCCCACAGCGGTGTTTCACACAAGCTATTTTGCATGTGTACAAGGGACCACCTCACCTGAGCCAGGTGTACCTCTTCAACCAGAGTTACACAGTACACAGATGACTGTGGGGCAACACAGAATCCACTCTGCTCAAATAGGAGCAAGGGACATTTATTAGCCTCAATTTCCCTAGGAAGTATTTTCTGAACTTAGAGTCGACCACATCAGTCATCCAGGTGGATGGACAAGTTGTAAAAGTGCTCACTCCTTTTCAACACAGTCAACCCTCAGTATCTTGGAGGATTGGTTCCCAAAGACACCAAAAGCCACTGATGCTCAAATCTCATATACAAAAAGTCATAGCACTTGCATATTATTATACTCTATATACATCTTGCTGTATACTTTAAATCGTCTCAGATTACTTAGATAGATGACATTTAGTACAGTGGCTACAGCCATATAAATGCTCTGTCAACTGTTGTTATACTGTATTTTTTAGGGAATAATAACAAGAAAAAAAATCTATGCATGTTCAATACAGGTGGAATTTACTTTTCGTATATTTTCTGTCCATGGTTGATTGATTCTTCAGATGCAGAGGGCTGACTATAGTTGTATTTGCAATTCCCAAGGAAGAGTAGTAAGCCTTTTGGGATTCCTGTTTCTATCCAAGGTAGAGTAATGGGCCAATTTACCCTCCCACCTGAAATAGCTCAAAGTGGACCAAATCTGTAAGACAATGAGTTGCAAGCCACTAGACCTCAGGTGAGAGGTGAGGTGTGCGGTTTGATGGCTCTAGCTTTCTTCCTCAAGAGTGTGCAGACACAGCACACGGGAAGCCCAGCAGATCCCCAGCTGTTCAAGGGTGGCGGCTCACTGAGGCACTACATTATGAAACCGGCTGAAGGAGGGGCAAAGCAGAGAGCTGTGGATGGGTGCTCCTGGCCACCGTGCACTGCAGCAGCTGCCAGTGGAGAAGGCGCCTGCCAGGCACCCAGAGCAGGAGAACCCACCTGCACCTCAGGGGCTGGGCTTGGTTTAGCACAGCATGAGCCAAATGACAGAGAAGGTGCTTGTATTCCTGAGCACTGGAAAAGCCACATAGGTTGCCAAACCATACTCTGGGGACGCCACCTGCATTGCCAGAGCTTGACGCTACATAGGCCCTGTGCAATTCAGGAGTCTGCACAAGCCTGAACAGAGGAAAAAAAAAAAATCCCTTCTTCCCGATGTCTCTCCAGCGCCCTCTACTGACAAGACTCAACATGGCGCTTATTAGCAAAGAGGGTAGACCTGGCAACTATTAATTCTCCCAGAAAAGTCATTAAAAGAGGAATAGAAACTGAAAAACAATAAATTGATTTTGTATAGAAGTTGATTCAGTGACTCTAAATGTCACATAAAAGTGCAAAGAATCTACAGTAGACAAAGAACCTTTGAAAAAGAACAAACTGGAGGACTAGCAGTCCTTGATTTCAGAACTATTATAAAGCCACAGTAATCAAGACACAGTGGAATTGGTTTAAAGATGAATGAAATAGAGGGGGCCATTGCACCACAGTGAGTGAAAAGACAAGAGTGTTGTTCCCCAGATATTCTACTTCCAATCCATCCTGGAAAGTAGCAGCAGATAATGGCTCAAGTGCTTGGATGCAGATGAATCTCCTGGCTCCTAGCTTCAGTCTGGCTCAACCTTGGCTATTGCAGTCATTTGAAAAGTGAGCCAGAATGGAATATGCCTCTCTCTCTCTCTCCCTTCCTCCCCCCCTTTCAAATAGATGAATATAAACTAATCAACATTTTAAAAGTTTACAGAAAAAATATTTTAAAAAATTAAGACAGATGAAATAGATCTATGGAACAGGATTGTGAACTCAGAAATCGACACATATGTTTATGGACAATTGACTTCCAATAAAATTTCCAAGGTAATTCAGTGGAGAAATTATATGTTATTTCCAACAAATAATGCTAGAACAAGTAGATGTCTATACACAGACATACACAAAATGAACTTAGATCCATATGTACACTATAAACAAAAATTGAAAATGGATGATGAAACTCAAAGGAAGACTAAAATTTTTAAAGAAAACTTCCAAAAGAAAACAGAGGTAAAACTTGCATAACATAGAGTTATCAAAGATCACTTAAATAGGACACCCAAAACTAACTGGATTAAAATTAATCTATTTTAAAAATATTAAAGAAAAATCAAGTCACACAATGAAAAAAATTCTTGAAATCATATTTCTGATATATGATTTACATCCATAATATATAAAGGATTCTCAAAGTTCAATGATGAAAACTTGATTTAAAAATGCAGTGGAAAATTTGAACAGAAACTTCCCCAAAGTAGATAACCAATGACAAATAAGACAGGAAAAGATGCTAAAGATCACCAGCCACTGCAGAAACACAAATTAAACCAACAAGGAAATGTCACTACTCACCTATTAGAATGACTAAAATTAAAAGGACAGATTCTACCAAGTGTTGGTGAAGGTGTGGAAGATTTGACATTTTTATAGACAGCTATGTTTTTCACTTTACACAGTTCGATGGGTTCTTTACAAGTTACAGTTACAACCACAGTGTGACCCAATGATTCCACTCCTGTGCATTTACCAGGAGAAATGAAAGCATATCTATGCGTGTACACGTATTCATTACCCATTTATTTGCAAGAGGCAAAAATGCAAAGGACTCAAGTGTTCCTCAATAGCTTAAAAGCGTTTATTTGTTTTCATTTTATCTGAAAGGGGAGAGAGAATCTTCATCTACTGGTTCACTCCTTAAATGCCCTCAACCACCAAGGCTGGTAGAGAGCAAAGCCAGGAACCTAGAACTCAGTTTGGGTCTCCCGCATGGGTAGAAAGGGCCATTACCTGCTGCCTTCTCAGGGTGAGCATTAGCAGGAAGCTGGATCTGAAGCAGAGTTGGGACTCGATCCCAGGCACTGCTCGTAACTGCTTTGCCAAACTCCTGCTCCAAGTGAATGGACTTTAAAAAACTGGTATGTATATCCATATACCACAACATGACAACAAAAAGAAATGGACTATTTATACATACAAGTACATATAAGAATCTAAAAATAATTATTTTGAATTAAAGAAGCTTGACTTCCTCCCCCCAAAAAAAGCCCGCATATCTTACAATTCTGTTATATAAAAATTATAATGTGCAAACGAATGTATTGTGATGGAGAAAATATTATCAATTGCCAAGGACTAGGAAATGAAAGAGTATGATAGAGATTACAAAATAGAGACTTTTAGAGTCTATAGAAATATTCACTGTTTGGTTTTATATTCCACATCATCTGATCTTATAGAATTTTATGCTGAGTTTTCCCTTAATTTTATCTGTATGTCACCTGTACCACTGAACTGAAAACAATGACTAAATCTTGTGTGTTTTGCCGTATACCCTGTCACCTTCACAAGGCCTGGCATATAGTCAAAAGTCAATGAATATTTGTTAATGTGGTCATAGCATTTTTTTTTTTTTTGAGAGAGAGAGAGAGTGAGACAGAGAGAAAGGTCTTCCTTCTGTTGGTTCACCCCCCAAATGGCTGCTACGGCGTGCTGCGCTGATCCAAAGCCAGGTCTCCCATGCTGGTGCAGGGGCCCAAGCACTTGGGCCATCCTCCACTGCCCTCCTGGGCCACAGCAGAGTTGGATTGGAAGAGCGGCAACCGGGACTAGAACCCGGGGCCCATATGGGATGGTGGCGCTGCAGGCGGAGGATAACCAAAAGTGAGCCACAGTGCTGGCCAATGGTCATAGCTTTTAATATTCTATTGTCACACTCTAATTCTTGGGGGTGTAGAAACAAAAGGCTTAGTTCTTAGAGCAGGTTGGAATAAACAGTTAAATTGGACATTTTAGGAGTAGTATTTTTCTGAAGGAACTTGATGTATTGAATGTAAAATAAAATAAATCAGTTAATAAAGAGCAAGGACAAAAAAGAATAAATCTCGCTCAAATATAAAAACAAAAACCATTCTTTGTTTCAAAGTATCCCCCTATTGTATTAATTCCTATTTTATATTTTATTCCTGATTTTATAATTATTAACAAATAGACAAGTTAATAAAATAAGGAACTAGTTAAAAAAGAAAGAACTTCACATCATGAATTTAAAAAACACACACTCAACACTTAATCATGTTACTCGAAGATCTAAAGTAAGTCACTGCAAAGTGTGATAATGTTGTGCAACTTAATATCTTCAAATATGCTGGTCAAAGTTTCCAAATCAAAATGAGAGGGAACCACCAGAGGGGGTAATTCTATCCAGAAAGAGGAAGTTGCATTTTTCTTCCCATTCAAAACACATTCCACATACAGCTACTTTTTCTTTTCGATCGATGTTAAAGTGCTGAGCTCTCAGCTGAGTTAGAATGAGACTGCCATGGTAAGAGCTTGCCTTGCATCTCACCCACCACTGAACGTTAGTCCATAAATCTTTGCTTTTCCTCAACTGTTTTGATTGGCAGCATATCTCCTCTCTCTTTGCTTTCCTGTGTTTTATGCCAGATGCATCGTTAAGATAACTGGAGAGATGGTGCTGTCCTTCCCAGCCGGCATCACCAGACACTTTGCCAACAACCCATCCCCAGCGGCTCTGACTTTCCGGGTGGTAAATTTCAGCAGGTTAGAACACGTCCTGCCAAATCCCCAACTTCTCTGCTGGTAAATATGATTTTGCCCACTTTTTTTTTTTTTTGTAGCACTTTGGACTGTTGTGATGAATATGCCTTAACAAGAGAATACCACCATAGTAAAGCTACTACTACTGCGATATCCTAATGGTCTCACACATAGAGCTTGCACCAGCTGTCCAAGTTTTCTGGGGGTGACTGTCTGTGTAAGGACAGCTGCATATGCCCATATGTATTTTTAATGATTGGTAATTTCATTGTGGACATATATGTGTTTTTAACAACCAACTATCTCAAGTAGTTGAGAGATATTTAGCTTCGTCAAATCTGGATTAGTGACAATGTATGGATCATTTGTTTAACTTATTATCAATAGACAAGGAGGCAGATGGCAAGCAATGACACTAATATCAGGTGGAAATCCTTGTGTTATATTTGTGTCTTTATAGATGAAATGATATTTGAACTGTGAGCTACGCTTCACATCAGTGTGAAACTGATGTAATCTCATTGTAATGGTGATTGTTTTTGAAAGAACCTTGCACACAGGACATCAAGGAAGCTTATGTGAATTTATCTATAGAAACATGCTTTTTCATATTTTCTAGAGATTGAATCTGAATATGATGTCTCACACGCACACACATGTACAGTCACACAAGCATACACACACGCATGCTATTACAGTGAAAATGACATCTGGTTAATTGCTGGCCATGGAGTCATTCTTAACAGCTTCTTCTCCATCATCACAGGCTAATAACCCACCAAAATTTTTCTCTCTGAAGTGTCCACTTTCCTCCTTTTCTGCAATCTCCCTGGTCTGTGCAGCTACTGCAATGCTTCCCCTTTCCCCCCCGAATCCAGTCTTGACCTACTCCAATACATTTTCCCCATCGAATGACCTTTTACAGGGTGAGTTGGATCTCCTTTTTATATAACCTCCCAATGTGCCCATATTTCACCTTATCTGAGAATCTGAATTTGTCACCATTGCCTTTGAGGCCCCGAGTCCTCTCCCCTGCTTGCCTCTTGGTTCTCATCTCTCACTATCCTGCCCCAGCAGCCCTATGGCTGCAGCCAGACCTGTCACCCTCAGAAACTGGCTGGCAGGTCTTGCTGGGGTTCCTAGGCCCCAGCACTCCCTGCGGGCCTCTTTACCTGGCTGCTCCTCCCCCTCAGGCTTCAGCTCCACTCTGCCTCCCCTGATCAGCCCATCGTGCAACCTACTACTCACCCAACCAAGCTAAATGATGCCCCCTTGTTATCAGGATACCTTATTCTTTTTCTTTGCAGTATTACTATGATTAATAATTAAGTATCAGCTTGTGTTTCTTCCCTCATCCATCTCCCCATGAGCCCACACAATCCATGAGGGATGGAACACATCCATTATTTCATACCCTATCCTCAGCCTCTTCCTCTGTGCCAGGCATCTGATAAGGACTTGAGTGATATCAGTCAAATGAATGAACAACTCAACCATAATTTAAACTATGTAATCAAGCTAACGTTTCTGTAAAAATAACTGAAGTGTGTTGTCATTTGGAGTCTGAGGACAAATACCTGCATTCATTGTTTTGACTGAATGAGACCTTTTTTTTTTCTCAATATTTACTTATTTTTCCAAAAGGCAGAGTGATAGAGAGAGAGAGAAAAAGAAAAAGAGACAGAGAGAGAGATCTTCTATCCACTGGTTCACTTCTCCAATGGCCACAGTGATTAGGGCTTGACCAGGCTAAAACCCAGAGCCAGGAGCTCCACCCAGATCTCCACGTGGGTGGCAGGGCCCAGATACTTGGAGCATCCTCTGCTGCTTTCCCAGGCACCTTAGCAGGGAGCTGGATTGAAAGCAGAGCAGCCTGGGCTTGAACTGCCACTCAGGACGTGATGCCAGTTTCACACAGCATTGTAACCCTGTGTGCTGTAGTGCTGACCTCCTAGATGAGACTGTTTAATTCCAGTGCTGATAAAACACGTAAGGTCTCCCAGGTAATCGCATCACTTCCTCCTCTTTGGCCCTTCCTGGGGCTTACCCAGCAGACTTGATTCCAGATCTTAAAGTGCAAAAGAGGCTGTGTACTGATCAAGATTAAAAATCAGCAAATTCTTCTTACAACTTCCCTCTGTGCTTTTGTTGTGCGTATTGAGCCAGTTAATGTTGTTTTCCAAGGTTTCTCCATGTGAATCTAGGAGTTATGTTGCACATATTCTCTATACAATAATTACATTTTTATGACATGTTTAGGCAATTACATTGTAATTTTAAGGTATATATGCAAAGAAATTATACATTTCTCTTTTTTTACCATGACCAAATGGTGTTTGAATTATTCAAGATGCAAGAATAGTTCAACATTTTAAAATCAAATGATGCAATTCATTAAATTAACAGCCTGAATAAGAAGTCACACCTGTATATCATTCAGTGCAGGAAAAAAAAGCACTTGAAAACTCCAACATGTATTCATTTTTTTTATGAAGATAAACTTTTTTTTTTACCTTTTTGTAAAGCTTTTATTTAATAAATGCATTTTTTATAGGTACAACTTTAGGAATATAGTGGTTCTTACCTCTACATTTCTTAATGTATGGATTTTGGGAATTGAATTAAGTATCACTCAAAATGTCTTTACTTTTGGACTGACATTGTGGTACCATGCGTTGTCAGCACCTGTGACACCAGCATTCCATATCAGACTGCTGGTTCAAGTCCCAGCATCTCTGTTTCCAATGTGGCTTCCTGCTAATACACCTGTACTTGGCCCAAATACTTGGACGCAACCATGCCACCCATGTGGGAGACCTGGATGGATTTCCTATCTCCTGGCTTCAGCCTTGCTTAGACTTGGCTGTGGTGGCCATCTGGGGGAGTGACCAGCAGATGAATGATCTCTCTGTCTCTGTGTGTCTCCCTCTCTGTGTGTTAGTCACTCTGCTTTCAATTAAATAAATACTTTTAAAAATATTTTTGCTTGGCAAAACATTACATACACCCTTAAATTACGATAATAATGATTTGCAAAATGCAGAAAGAAAGAAGATTCCCATTAGTGTGGACTTTAGTCGTTCTCTGTGCTTGGCAGTTGTGCTAGGGCAGTGATGGGATGGGTAAGCCTCTGGTTTTGTTATGAGGTGTGCAGCTCCACCACCACCACCTGCAACCCTTGCTCTTAAAAGGTAATGGTGACCAAGCACATTTCTTGGCTAAAGCACAAGCCTCTGACATCTCTCATCTTACAAACAGCAATTCTCTCATTTGGGGTCACTGGGAGATTTCATTCACTTTAGCAGTGATTTTGACAGAGGCCAAATTCAGGTTTGTTTCTGCTTTTCCCTTATGAAGAGAGATTGCTTGTAAAAGATGTTCAGGAACAATTGTTAACTCAAGGATGAGACTGAAGAGCTCTTGAGTCTTGTTGAATATTTAAGAATTCCATCTCTGCATAAGCACTTGACTGGCAAAGTTTTCTCTGATATTCATTAAAGCTGATTCTCTGAGAACTTACCATAGACATATGACTTAGCTTGTTTTGCTACTAAACTGAACAAATGAATTTCTTTTAAAAACAGTATAGTTGTAGTTTTCCCCAGGTATGCAGATCTCCACTGCACAAATTAATGACATTTTGCTAGATATTCATTCTGAACCTCTGCTGTGGTATAGTGGGAAAGTGTGACCTGTAGGACTAACCAGGGCTGGAATTCTGACTCTGACACTTAATAGCTGAGTGTCTTAAGTGAGGGACTTCATTTCACTGACGCTCTGTCACTCTTCTTTTCTGCTTCCTTATGCAGTGATAGCTGTGGAAGTTTCGGGTAACTTACTTCTGGATAGCTCTTAGCATCCTTTGCTCAGCTAGACCAAGGGCAAAATCTCAAGGGCCAGAAGTCTACCCCCTCCCTCCATTCCCAGAGCCAAAGAGCTTTACCTTGTCCTTAATAACCTTGTACCGGGCACAGCAGAACCTTTGGGTCAACTTGGCCACTCCCTCCCAAGAGACTATGTCTGTTTTAAGGGCCTGGTGTTTTTGTTTTGTTTTGTTTTGTTTTGTTTTGTTTTTGACTCAGCTAACTTGCTTTGTTTGACTTCTGGAGACTGAATCATAACAATATACTTTTGATCTACCTGTATCATTTTTTTCACCCTCTCTCTTCTTAATCTCTGATTTTCTCTTGTTATAAGCTTGTTCATCTTTAAAAACAAAAAAAAAAAAACAATTATTGTTGTGCAGTGTAGATTTTAATGAAATAGCTTATATTGTATATATGAGTGCCTTTCCCAAAATAAGTGCTCAAGAAATTATAGCTACTATCTATTATTATGCAAAATATTCTGCAAGTGAAGTGCCAATCAATGAGTTGGATGAAGCTATTGAATCATTCGGGGCCTCGGGCAGTTTGTACACAGTTGCGTGATTCTTGTTAACACTGAGACAAGCTTTTGCAAGATAGATTAGGTGAGCTGTCTGTGGACAGGTCTCTGAGACAAACTAACAGCTCTCAAAGGGATACAAAACCCATTCATCAGCATGGCACTCTGCCTCTCAAGGGTAACTCATGTGACTACCATCATTGAAGCTGCAGGTTCACCTGTGCTCTTGGATGCACTATTGTGAAAGCTGAAGGGGGAGCATGGTAATTTACTATCACTCTTTTTCTCTTAGTTGTGGGTAAAGAACATGTTTGCATTTGGCCAAATCTTTAGCTGAATAATTTCTGAGAAACTACTAGATGAATCAATTAAAAAAATGATTCTCTTCAGCTCTTTGACTGCATTAACTGATTAATTTAGATGAAATCCTGGTGATGGAGAAAGAGCTATTAAGTTTGGGCTCATAAATAATTCACTCTTTGAAGCAACCAGTTGTCATGATGATTGATTAATATAATTGGGTCCTCACTGAGATTTATAGTAGTGCAGTAGCTCCTTCCTATGAGTATTGATCTATTTACATAATGCCATTCAGAATTTCCTTTGTACTAAAACCACGTTACTGTTAATAGTACAGCTTCTAAAAATTGTCAAGATGGATACAGAAATCTGATGAAAACCTGCTTAGATGATTGTTATAAGATGTTTCTCAACCATTTTTTCTTCCTAATTGAATAGTGATAACACACAAAGTGATGCCAATAGCAAAGAATTCTGGGTAAACATGCCAAACTTGATGACTCACCTAAAGAAAGTATCTGAACAAAAACCCCAGGCTACGTATTATAATGTGGACATGCTCAAATATCAGGTAAGCCTACTTATCTAGCAAAGGTGTCTCATATTGTAAATGTATGTTCTAAATAGCTAATATTTAAGTCAATAAAGTAATATTTCTTTTAGTGTTATTTAAAAGCTGTAATGTGTAAGAAAATAGAAGCCTTAAAAGACTACTTGGAGGGCCAGCGCTGTAGCATAGACACAAAGCAGTGCCAGCATCCCATGTGGGTGCTGGTTCAAGTCCCGGCTGCTCCACTTCCAATCCAGCTCTCTGCTTTGGCCTGGGAAAGTAGTAGAGGATGGCCCTTGAATCCACATGGGAGACCTTGAGGAAGCTCTGGTTCCTGGCTTCTGATCAGCACAGCTCCAGCCGTTGCAGCTACAGTCTTCTGGGGAGTGAACCAGTGGATGGAGGACCTCTTTCTTTCTCTCTGCCTCTGCCTCTCCCTTCATCCCACACTGGAGTACCTGGCTTGGATTCCTGGAGCTGGTTGCTGACTCCAGGTGCCCCCAGTGCAGATGATGGGAAGCAGTGGTAATGGCTCAAGTAATTACATTCCTGCCACTCACATGGGAGACCTGGATTGATTTCTCTGTGCCCTGGCTATCATTTGGGAGACTGAACAAGCAAATGAGAGTTCTCTATCTCTGTCTCTCTGCTTCTCAAACAAATAAATTAAATTTTTCTTAAAAAGTCAAGAGGCATGGGCGCCAAGGTGGTTCTGCTGGAGACCACTGGGCAGCGTTGTCATCTACCTGTACACAGAGGAGCGGGCGGGCCACAGGGACCACTGAGCTCACTTGCCTGCTTTCCCCTCTCAGCACAGTCCTGGCCAGGAGTCAGCTCCAGCGTCAGGGCTGCTGGTGCCCACAACCAGGCTGATGTGTCGACAGGCTTTGGTTAGAAAAGTTTTGGTGAAGAGATTCGGCCTGGGCCAGGCATTTCGTGTGGGTGGAGGTTGCTCGCCATCGGTGGTCAGCCTGGAGGGCTGCCTATGCATTGCCCTAGCTTTCATGGCTTTCTTTACTCATGAGAGGAACAACTACAGATAATGCTCGGTGTGTAATCAGTGAATCTTGGTGAAACAGCCTGCTTGAATTTCTTGAAGTTGTGCAAAATAAAATATGATAATTATTGCCTTCTCCACAATGTACAGAGGGGTTTTATCATACAAACTGGTGATCCTACAGGCACTGGTCATAGACGAGAGTCTATTTTTGGTCAACTGTACAGTGAGCAAGCAAGCTTTTTGAGGCAGAACAAGTGGCAAGAATTAAATACAAGAAGAAAGGCACTGTGTCCATGATGAACAATGGCAGTGATCAGCATGGATCTCGGTTTCTTATTACTACAGGACAAAATCTAGATTACCTTGATGGTGTTCATACGGTGTTCAGCAAGGTGACAGAAAGTTAAGAAAACTAATGAGACCATTATTGACAAGGACTTTATACCATGTCAAGATATCAGGATAAATCATACAGTGACATCATACAGTTTATCACTTGACATACATCTAAAATTATCACTGCTTTCAGATGACACTCCTGATTTATTAATTCCTGATTACCAAAACCCACAAGGGGACAATTAGATAGTGGTCATATAGGAAAAGATGAAGAAATTGATATTAAAGGAAGACCAGTGGAAGAAGTAGAAGAAATAAAGACAGAAAAACAGGCCAAAACTCAAGCCATTCTTCTAGAGATGGTGGGAGACCTACCTAATGCAGATATTAAACTTCCAGAAAATGTACTGTTTCTTTGTAAATTGAATCCAGTTACCACAGATGAGGATCTGGAAATAATATTCTCAAGATTTGGGCCAATAAGAAGTCATGAGGTTATCCAGGATTGGAAGACAGGAGAATCTCTCTGTTTTGCTTTTATTGAATTTGAAAAGTAAGAAGATTGTGAGAAAGTATTCTTTAAAATGGGCAATGTATTCATAGGTGACAGAATACACATGGATCTTAGCCAGTCTCTTGCAAAGGTTAAGTGGAAAGCAAAGGGTGGGAAATACACCAAGAGTAATTTCAAGGAGTATGAAAAGGAACAGGATAAACACTTTAATTTAGTTCTGAAAGATAAAGTAAAACCCAAACAGGATGAAAAATATGATCCAATACTAGGTGAGGAGCTGGAAGACTCAAAGTCAAGTCACTCACACACGAGTACAAAACATTTCTTTTGTACTCAAAACCCAGCACTGCTCTGAAGAGAAAGAAGATGAGGACTGCATGCCAGTCAAAAATACTACCAGGATGTCCACAGGGAGATGGGCTTTGGTTGCTATGAAGAGGAAAGCTGTTGGGAGAAGCAAGAGTGGTAAGAGAGACCGACCTCAGAACTGAAGTCACAGCCCATCTCAAGAAAGGAACGGCCACACTAGTAACAGTCACAGACCCAAATACCACACTGTCTCTTATCAAAGGAAAGGAGTAAAAAGAGGGCCTGAAGTACAAGTCCAAAGAAATCCAAAGAAAAATATAAGCACGGATGAAAGATGAAGAATCAGAAATGAATGGCGAATGCATTTACTTTTTCTAATTTAGAGTACCAGGAGAGCAGATTGTTCAGATTTTGTGTCAAAGCAATTGAAGACTCTGCTTGTTATTATGGCCCTTTTGATTAACACTGATTCGATAGGGCAATGAAAGATAAGCAATTAGGCGGTTCTATTTTTAACATTAAATTATCGCTATACTTAAATGTCCATCTTCAATTTTAAAATCCTTCACATTTTCAGTCTTTTTTTAAAATTGAGTCTTTCATATTACAGAAATACACAGCCATGTATATATGAGGCATAAAGAATAATAAATGGAAATATCTGTGTAGCTATCAGCCAGCTTAAGAAATAGACCAGCACGTACATTTTAGAAGTCCTCTGTGTGCCCTCTCCCTCTCCAGTAATTGTTACTCTGAATTTTGTTTGTCATTCTCTTGTTAGGTGTTATAGTTCCACAATGTATCCCTAAATGCAATGCTAATTTTTGTATGTTTTTGACTTTTATATAAATGGCTTAATGTAAAAAAAAAAATTCAAGAGGCATGCCACCATGAAGTTGCAGAAAATTGCATCAATTAAGATTTTGTCAGTATTGACAAACTGGATCACTGCATTTTATTAAGAGCATTTCTGTATTAAAACTTTATTTTAATACAGATAAAGGTAGACAATCTTTTGTAGAGTGATAGTCCTATGAATTATTCCTAATAAAACATGTTACGAAATAAGTCAACATAAAAAAGAATGATACAACATCATATTATACATGAGAACCTTCTTTTTGCGCTGAGGATGGCCCTTATTTCTAATTATTGCTGATCTAGTAAACAAACCTGTGTCAAACCAGGATCTTAGAGTGCCTGAGTTGCCACTGATTTCTACTCACTTTACTGCCTACACAATTTTTAGTGCATTGTAATTTTTATGATTAAATATGTTCAGATAATTCTTGTGTTCTTTGTTTTTTCATCATCATTTAAAAAATTTTTTTATTTTAATTTTTAACTAGTCTTTAACAAATTAAATGTGATTTGTAGATATAATTCTAAGAACATAATGATACATCTCAAATATGATTCACCTTTCAATCACCAAAGAAGTGTTGATTCTGAATTGGTGCCAAAAAGAAACACACACACACACACACACACACACACATATATATATATAAAACACATAAATTTACATGTGTATGTAAATACTGAATATGAAACTAAAAAGCACACAAAATTTACCTATTGTAATATGAGACTCTTGTAAAATATAAAAGAATAGGCAAGCAATTGAATTCTGGAATTAAGTCAGCTTTCTACTTACCACTGTCATTGGGCACTAAACCTTCCAGAATCTCAACTCCTCATCTGCAAATAAAGGCAATAATGGCACATACGTAGATCTTTTCTAGTTTATTGTAAGGATCCCGTGGCCTCATCGAGCCTTTCTAAGCGCTTTGTGAGATATAAGGAGCCCAGTCGTGTCATTGTATCTTGAAAAATGCTTCCAGGAATCCCTTTTGCTGTGGCTTAGCTGTGGTTTTGTTCTTGCTTTTCAACAAAAAAAGGAATTGGAAAGGAGGCCCAAAACAGCATTTTGTGGGTTAGCCCTCAAATCACAGAATATTTAGTTTCTGTGTACCAATAACATATTTCAGAAACTGGGACAATCAAAACCATACTTTCGCATATCCACAAAGCATTTCCCCAGGGAGGGGAACTATTTTCAAGCTGAGAACCCCTGCTGAGAATACAGTTGGGGAGGGGGGTGGGATTTTGCTCTGCTTTTGGTCTAAATAAATGTACAGTTGCAGAAAAGATTGTACTGCTGACAATATTAAAAATTGAAACTATTATAATGGTCAGTAACTAAAACTGTCATCAAACACTGTATCTGTCATTTTATAAAAAGAAACCATTTCTGGGCTTGTTTCTAGGGCAACCACTCCTGCCTTGTGAGCCCAACCTGCCTTCAGGACTCTTCCCCATTGGTCCATAGCACAGACATTCCCTAGAGAAAAGCAGCAAAAAACACAGTCCGTGAGTGAGACCCCAAGGGCACACACATCCTTCACATGGTCCCTACAACAGCGAATTTACCAGCTTAGGAGGAGAATCTCCCAGAGATCTTTCATTGTCACAATGAACAACTGAGAAACAGTAACAATGAATTTTTCACTGTGGATGTGGGATTCAAATCGGTATTATTGTCTTTAGACAAGGAAAATTGCTGTGGATTCTTCAAACTGGGATTTGTATTGGTCTAACTCACAGTAGAATGTAGTGCTTTCAGTTAGAAGACATGGATTCAAGTCCTCAATTTGGAAAATCCCAAAAGAGTAACAATAACCTGCTTTTTTGTCTAAGTCATCGTTTTGTTGTCAGGGACAAATATGGTAAGAATATTAATAATTCACATTTATTGAAACTCTAATGCCTTACTATGTGCTAGGCACTCTGCTAAGTGCTTCATATTAAAACCTGTCCTTCCAAGCCGGAGCTGTGGCACAGCGGGTAAAGCCACCACCTGCAGTGCCAGCATTCCATATGGGCACCAGTTCGAGTCCCAGCTGCTCCACTTCCCATCCAGCTCTCTGCTATGGCCTAGGAAAGCTGTAGAAGATGGTCCAAGTCCTTGGGCCCTGCACCCACATAGGAAGACCTGGAGGAAACTCCTGGCTTTGGATCGGCGCAGCTCTAGCCATTCCAACCATTTGGGGAGTGAACCTGTGGATGGAAGACCTCTCTCTCTCTCTTTGCCTCTGCCTCTCTGTAACTTTGCCTTTCAAATAAATAAATACATACTGGGGGAAAAAAAGTATTCACATGATAACAAACAAACAAACAAAAAACCTGTCTTTCGATCTTCCTGACAACCCTACGCATAAATAGTATTATTTTAATTCCCATTTGCCAGGTGAGAAAGTAACTGTGCCTCACCGAGGCTGAGTAAGTGGCCAATCTCGCCCCTAAGACTCGTGGCCTCAGCTCCTAACCGGCTTGGTTTTTCACCTGCCCAGCGGTGCATTGTAAAACAGAGCGCCCTGGAGTGCTGAGTGGTTGCTTTTCTGTTTTTAATCTGCAGCACTCTGGCCCACTCGCACCCCGCAACCTTCATGATGCTTTTCACCGACAGCTCGCTTGTGAGCAGCTCAGACATTACAGCACTCAGACACCTAGGCTCTGCTGTGTGGGAGATAATTGTAGCTTCCTGTTTTGTTTTGGAGGAACAATTGAGCCTCAAACCTTCTCTTTCCTGTCATTTGGCAAGGTGTCAGCCCAGGGCATTCAGTCCACGCCTCTGAACCTGGCCGTGAACTGGCGGTGTGAGCCCGCAAGCACTGACCTGCGCATAGATTACAAGTACAACACGGATGCAATGAGCACCGCCGTGGCCCTCAACAACGTGCAGTTCCTGGTCCCCATAGACGGGGGAGTAACCAAGCTCCAGGCCGTGCTGCCGCCAGCTGTCTGGTAAGCGTCGCCAGTCCCTTTTCAGTCCAAAGTGCTCCTTCTGTGTAAAAGGGCCACAGACATCTTAGCACGGGAAACTGCAGCCGGCTTGTGTGCTCCGGGCTGGCCTAGGAAACAGAAGTGGCGTCTGTTTTAAGTAGGAAGTAATATAACGTGAGCATGTTAGTGCTTGCACAATGGTCGAAGGGCTAGAGCAGGCTGCAGGCGGGACCACCAAGAATGTTTCCCAGAGTATGTTGAAACTGGAGCGCCAGGGTGGCCGCTGCCTCCTGCGAAAGCAGGACATGTACAAGATGCGCGGCAGAACCGCTGGGTTCAAGCTCCCACCACGTTGCTGCCATCCGAGAAGCCTGAAGCCCCCAGTGGCACCTCCTCATTGCTTCCCAGTGCTCACAGGACTAGAGGCTACGCAATTCCCACATCTTACTGGGCCAGAGGAAAACCGACGGCAGAGACAGCAGCAGGAGAATGGTCTCTGCCTTCCCTATCTCAAACTTCGCATGTGTTAGTGGAACCCAATTTGCAGCTATGACCCTGACTATAGGGAATCTGGGAACTGTAGTGTTGTATTTTCTAGCCCCTAGACTATAAAAAGGCACATCAGAAAAGTTATGGTATTAGAAACTGAGCTGATAGTGAGCGCCAACAGCATCTATCACAATGAACTTGTTCTAGAAAGAACATTCCATTGTTCTTTCCATACGACTATCAGGAGCAAAAGGTAGGACATTTAGAAAAATGTCAGCCAGACGGCAGCACCTAAATTAGCTTATTAACTACACGAAAAACCTGTTCTTCAATCTGCATTGTGCTCTAGACGTGTATCTCACAGTGTTGGTGCTAGTTACAGCAAAGGGATGAGAGAACTTATGAGTGTGTGTATAAATAAAGTGTTAAAAATTCAACTAAATTTTTCATGGCCCATGCTTAAAATTTTACTATATAGAAAAATATGATAGCCACTAAACAAAAAAATGCATATGCAGAAGCATTTTGCCTTTTTTCTTTAGGAATGCGGAACAACAAAGAATATTGTGGAAGATTCCTGATATCTCTCAGAAATCGGAAAATGGAGGTAATGTAATCATAGATGTATATGATACGTAAAGCTGAAATGTTTTCTATGTATTAGCCAATGATTAACCAGAACACATATGGTACTAGAAATAGAATATTTTTGCATTTATTCATGTCAATTAATAAAAGCAAAACTTCCACGAAGAATCCTCTTCCCCTTTTCTCCCAAGACCTCACATCAAATCAACCATCTCTCAGGCACAGAAGACGACTTGTTTATGGGATGGGGGTTTGGCACAGTGATTCAGACCCTGCTTGGGATGCCCACCTACCAGAGACCACCTGGTTTGAATCCCAGCTGTCTGCTAATGTCCCTCATGGGAAGCAGCAAGTAATGGCTCAAGTATTTGAGTCTCTGCCACCCAAATGAAAGAGCCAGGTGAAGACCCCAGATCCCAGCTTTGCCTAGCCCCCAGTTCCTGCTGTTGCACGCATTTGGGGAGTGAACCAGCAAATGGAATAGTTCTCGGTCTCCATAGCTCTTCCTTTCAAGGAAATAAATAAGTAAATAAAAACTAAAGGTGTGTTTCCATTCATGTCAGATCCCATGTTCCCCGATTAGGTAGATATTTTTCACTTTTCTCTAATATTAATCATAGATTGGAAAATATACATCCTCAGCATGCTCCAAAATTTTAAAGTATTTTTTGCCAAATTACACTTTTACCAGTGTGCAAATAGAGTTTTCATAATATTCAATAATAAATTTTACTCATCACCATTGTGCCACTATTTCCTACTAAGTTTTATTTGGGATGAGAACTTTTGAATATAATTTCCAAAATCATATTCAGAAGGTTGTGTTGACTGTTATCTTCTAACAATATTCTTTTTTTTTAGGGGTGGGTTCTTTATTAGCAAGATTTCAGTTATCTGAAGGCCCAAGTAAACCTTCCCCATTGGTTGTACAATTCACCAGTGAAGGAAGCACTCTTTCTGGCTGTGACATTGAACTTGTTGGAGCAGGGTATCGATTTTCACTTATTAAGAAAAGGTTTGCTGCAGGTAAGTGAGCTTCATTTGTAAAAATAATGTTGTATTAATGACCCTTGCCTTAGAAGAAATAGTTCGGGTTTTCTCATCCTCCTTCCCCTCCCAGTTAGAAAGCAAACCGATTGTTGAATGAAATAAAAATAGGGCAATGAACTGAAAGTCAAAAATCAAAAAGACTCTGGGTACTTATCCTGGCTCCATTTCTTATGTAGCGCTGACCAGTCATTGTATATATTTTATACTTTATATATATTTATATATACTATGTATGTAAATGTGTGTAGTGCATATGTAAATGATAAATATGATGTATACATACATTGATGACGTTAATGGAGTAAGTCTTACTTTGTTTTTGGCAAAAAGATTAACACTGTTTACCTTTGAATTCATCTCCCGCTTGAAAACTTTTTGTTCTCTGAAAAGACTTCATAAATTTGAAACTTGTTGGTTTAACTGAGATCTCTATTAACAACCATCAAGAATATAGGTAACAGATGGGGACGGTCAATGAACTGAACCTGCCCATATGACAGGTTTCATCTGATGCAAAGGATAGGTTTTGTTCTTTAATTCATATGGGGGAAGGAGGTCCCCAGTACTTAGGATTGTACTTGCGGGTGATTAAGTGGGATAAATCCTTGCTTTATGCCTGCTGTACTGATATAATTATTAATTATATGCCTCTCACTCTCAAAAATTATTTCCAAGTTGGAAAATAAATTATATGAGCCCCTTCCTAAAATAAGCTGGACTCTCCCATCCAGAAACAAATCTGACACCACGTTCTGGGCAAAACCCAAACTCTAACAATTGATGAAATGTGGAAAGGCAACTGGACAGTCTGTAAACTTGAGAATTGAAACAACCTTTAAGTATTCTACATGAGGACTGCACCCCTGAAGTAGCCCTAGTTGGTTCCTAAGTATACAGCAGGAGGAATAGAAATGTTTCTCTTGAATACTCACATTATTGATCTCCAAATAACCTTTTGATACATTGTTTTGTTTTGCAGGGAAATACTTGGCAGATAACTAATAAAACCTTATACAAGGATTTGGAGGATCCATTTAACGAAGAACTGGTGTATGAGAAACAGGTTTTAATTTTGGTTTGGTGCAAACAAACCAGGATCTGCACTTGGGATATCTCAGCTAGGAAGTCAGTGACTTTCAGCAGCGAGTTCCCTCACACAGTACCGTGATGACCAGTCCTACAGTATTTACTTCTAGGTGTAATATTGTTAATGGTTTTAAAATGTAATTATTGTATTTGTAAATTGTACTCTCATTCCAGTAAGGCAGTTAGATACTTGAGTTTTAGCATTTTACCATTCCTGACAAGGATGTAATTTAAACTGTGGTATGTAAATTTAATAGTAGTACTGTTGACCGGCACAATGCTTACAGAGGTAGATTGCATTTTGTCAATATATAAAATTTAAATATAATACTGATAGCTATCATAAAGGGGGTGCCACATATAAAGAAACTTATATGGAATCAGAAGAAAAAATCAAACTTACTTTTCTTCAATCCTTAGTATGTTTTACTCTAGTGCTAAATGAAACTTCTATCTTCAGATGTTTAGTGGGTGAAATTCAGAAACTATTTCAGAAAAAAAAAATTCTAAGGTTGCAGCATATTCAAAGAACAGCATTAATTACCACTTTTTAAAAAGCTTTTTTTTCAAACTGCAAATTTCATAAAAATGCAAACTGTGTAAACAGGGCCTCTTATTTTTATAACTTGTGTAAAAAGGGAAAGCAATTCATATTTAAAGTTTAAGTATATTAAATTATAATCAAGAGTAAAGAAGATGTTGAAGTCTTAACTACTTATCCCTCTTACTACAGTTGAGTTAACATAAAGATCACTGAATAGTCAACCAAACTGAACCAAAATTGCGATTTTAAGAATTGAGAACCTTCCATGGTCGAACGGGCTAGTGGCTTCTGCACAATTACTCTGAACAGATGGTCTCTGTCCTCCGGCATGGGGGTGACATCACATGTCTTCCTCTTCGCCCACAGGGAACAAACACTTTGAGACTAAGAGTCTCAGAAACAAAATTTTAGTCCCTTATTTAAAACCAGAAGGAGAATTTTAATTGCCATCATTTATATCATTTGGAAAGGAAAAAAAATGTATGCTTTATAATGCAATTATATTCACATTATTATGCAATAAATTTCCTTTGGATTCATTATATAAAACTGTACAACTTTGCCATTTCTGGAGAATCAAGAGGACAGTTGTCAGAAGTTTATGTCATTTCATTGTTTCAGGATATACTAAAAACTAATTAGTCTGCCTCCACAGTATAGGAATTCAGAGAGAGCTTGTAAAATGTTCTCCCAGTAAGATCTGAAAACAGCATTTATTACATCACAGCATTTATTTTGAACATATCCCAATTTCTATTCTAGATTATGCTCATCAGTAACTATAATTATCGAGTTGTAATATTTATTATTAGTTGTTACATTTCATTTTATATCTATTCAAATTTGACAAAGGATCTTTAGCCCCTTTAAATTTTAGAATCTGAATTTTTTTAAGTCTTACTTTTAAAATGAGATGACTGGCAATTGTTTATAGTAGAACTTTT
The DNA here is from genome assembly GCA_949820135.1 of Sylvilagus floridanus. Taxonomy (NCBI): domain Eukaryota; kingdom Metazoa; phylum Chordata; class Mammalia; order Lagomorpha; family Leporidae; genus Sylvilagus; species Sylvilagus floridanus. The sequence goes on from OX463225.1 coordinate 57,437,591, forward strand.
TAAATAAATATTTGTACTCCTCAATCAGTGCTTACTACCATGAGAATGTTCAAAATGATCTGTTTTAGTCTGGAAGGATATTAGTATTGAAAAAAGCTCTTAATTGGCTCCCCAAAGCAGTCTATTGTTGAAACTTTTTTTGGACAAACTAATTAGCATACTCATTTTAAATAAAGGTACTCAAATTTGAAATCAAAATAGAAAATGGAAAATATTAAGTCCCATGAGACATGGAGAAATTTAGAACACCAAAACCAGTGGAGAATAAACATCAGAAAATTGACGATTATCCAGCATATAAATACAAAATTGTTTTTAAGTAATCAAGTCATGAAAAAGCATATTGAGTATTAACACAAAGCATATTAAAAATGTGTGAATATTACTGGTTCTCATGTCTTTTTCTTATGTATTATTTTGCTTTATATATATATATATATATATATATAAAATCTAGAATGAATTAGTAATTAAATACAAAGGTTTTTCCCCAAAGAATAATTTTGTTGATATTGTAAAAATGTAACTAGATTATAATAATCTTAGCCATTATTCAAATGTTTCCATGGACTAAATTTGACACTATTAGGAAATCCCACAGATCCTTAATTGATCTTTATGAAACAGAATGGGAGAACCTCAATGAAGAATGTAATCTTTCTCATTTCGGAAAACAGGTCAAACAATAACACAATTAATTCATATCGGGGATTTAGACTTTGTCAATTTGTTTTGTTTTTTAATCTTGTAGATGATACTCTTCTGTTATACCTATATCTACAGTACTGTAGAATAAGAATTTGTTTTGAAAAATGATCCTAGACAATGCAAGAATCTTGGATATCAAGATATATGAAAGTCAGGTATGCCATAGGTTCCTAAATTAGAACAAAATGGGCTATAGTGTATTAAGACAATTCTTCAGTACCAGGGTTAAAATAAAAAGAAAGGATTCTAGTTAACCAGAACACTATTTTCTGAATATTATGATTAAAAATGTTCCTGCTATAGCAAGACAGAAAGTATGAATGATACTGCTTTATTTTGACAACATGGAAAATGTGTTTTTCTTTTCAAATAAACTCCACATTTTCATGAAACTTTTTTAAAAGTAATTTTTATTAAGTAGTCTACTATTATCATATTTAGAATTATAATTACTAATAATTAAATTTCAATTAATTTTAAAACCCAATCTTCTCTGCATCCATAGCCAAAATGAAAATTTCCTATATGGTATTTGGGACTATATTTCACCTATTTAAAAATATTTATATTTTAAACGGTTTTGAGTAATTGGGAATCCCTCAACAAGTCAGATTGCAGATGTTATTTTCTGGTTTTGTATGTTTTTACTCAGTCTCAATATGCAGTATTGGAGCCATGACTACACATATTTCCATTTCTAAATCCTGTTTTCAAAGAAGCAGATAACTACATTAGTGCTACCACCAATTGCTGTTGTGAGACCCTGGACAAGTCACAAACACTTTTCAGTTTTGCATCTTTAGAATAAGGGGTTGGGATTGCCAGTGATTTTCAAGCTTTTCTTAGCAAGATTTTTTTTCTAATACATTGTATATGGAATCCCATTATGCAAAGCAACTCAAAGCAATGAAGGGGTAGTTTTTCCAGAAATTTAAATCTGGGCTCCCAGAACACTGTTTACATCAGGCTACTTTAAAAAGTTCATGGAAAAATAAAATTAAAAGACAAATTTATTTTTGGTGCAAAAATTTTTGAAATCCATGCATATGAGAGGCCTTCAAAAATTTGTGGAAAATGTGTTGTGAAAAAGCTGTATGTGGAGTTCAAAAAGCTCCTTCTCCATCAGTGATCTATAAAGTTTCTTCCAGCTCTGAAGTGCCATAATTCTACTTTCCTCAAACCCATTTTGAAGTTTTAAGTGGAAACTTACACAGTCACAGTACTTGATGATTGATACATAATGAAAATTGAATGGTCATAGAAAATATACATTTTCTTTTAATTCCGTTTAATGCCATTTAAAAAAATGTAACTTCGTATACCTGAGTGCTTACCATGTACTAGTCACGATAGTTGTAGCTCACTAACTCCTTGTGTCCATCCCCAAATCATAGCTTTTTAACAAATAATGACATTGAGGTTTAGGCAGAATTACTAAGTCAAACTACAGCTGAAAGTGAGTAACCCAGTTGTTTAACTGAAGAGTTATTTTAACTTAGATCTGTTTGCTTCATCTATTCTGAGAAAAAATCTTCTGTTTCATTTTACTTCATTTCAGTCCCAAAGTATAAGGCACTATGAAAAACTAGTATTAGAATAAGGACCATTCTGATAACAAAGCTGTTGGAAAAAATCAGTATTTCTCCACTATGATAAGTGGACTACTTATATCATTATTCATTAAAAGAGAGCAATGATTTTTTTTTAATTTTTTTGCCAGGCAGAGTCAGACAGTGAGAGAGACAGAGAGAGAGTTATAGACAGTGAGAGAGAGAGAGAGAGAGAGAGAGAGAGAGAGAGAGAGAGAGAGAGAAAGGTCTTACTTCCATTGGTTCAATCCCCCAATGGCCACTACGGCCAGCACTGCGCCGATCCGAAGCCAGGAGCCAGGTGCTTCTCCTGGTCTCCCATGTGGGTGCAGGGGCCCAAGCACTTGGGCCATCCTCCACAGCCCTCCTGGGCCACAGCAGAGAGCTGGACTGGAAGAGGAGCCGCTGGGACTAGTCCCCGGCGCCCCAACCAGGACTAGAACCCGGGGTGCCGGTGCCGCTGGTGGAGGATTAGCCAAGTGAGCCCGAGGCACCAGCTGGCAATGATTTTGATAAGTAAAAACGACTGTATCCCCAAAGCCAAGAATATAGTTGGCATCATTAAGTTCATTTTAAATGATTAAATCTGTAGGAGTGGGACAAGGCATATGTATTTTGATAAGCACTCAAAATTTGAAAATCACTGCCTAGTAAGATCTCTGGGGCCCTTTTTAGCTCTGACATTACATTCGATTTTAAGCATTAAAATCTAAGTTGAATACCATGTTTCTAGTTAGTTTATTTTTCATTCAATGCACTTAACTTCTTTGTAAAAGGGGGGAGGAGAAGTTTTCTAAGAAAAATCTTTGTCTTTTCTTTAGAATTCTTTAATTACGCTATCTCAGTCTGAATGTAGCTTGAAATGCACTCTCTCATTTTCAGATTTCTGTCCTTTTCTTCATTGGCTGAACAGATTGGAAGTGTAGGTAGGTCGGAAGCTATCACGCATTGCAAATCAAAGTCCTAATAAAGGTCTCCTTCCTGGTGAGAGACACTCAGACTAAATCATGACTCAGCTATATTTGTAGGCTACTGACTTTAGAAGCATGAGTTAGTCCCATTCCAAATGAGTTGCACTAATCTTTTTTTTTTTCATTTTTTTCAAAATAATCCTGGGTTATTCGTTGAAATTGAATGATTCCGTGAAACAGACGGCTATCCACTGAATAGATGAATACATACTTACGTGTCTGTGTTTAAATTTTCTCTTTCCTAAAAGATTATGCATTTTGAACCAAATCCCATTCAATCTAAATCTATTTGCTCTGCCACATGGCTTTCTCATTGCATTTTTTTAAATGGCAACATGATTTTTTAAAGTTACTATGAGGATGATAAAAAGTTAAGACAAGCAGATATGATATTTCCATGAGACTAGTCTAATTAAGTTATTGATGTGAATGAACAAATCAATCCAAGGTAACATTGACTAAAAAATTGTTCTGATGACCCCGTTTACTGTATGCATTTCTCTTCAGACTTTATGTTCTCTGCTCCTTTTTTTTTTTTTAATTTGCAAAGCAGTATCTAAATGCCCTTCTCTCACTTATGAACTAAGTATCGCTGCTATTGACTTTTTTTTTTTTTTTTTGGCCCATAGAATGTTTAGAGAGAAAATGACATAGACTGTAATTGCTTAAGTCTTCAAATGTTAACAAACATTACAAACAGAACAAAACAAAACATTTGCCTTTCTCTTGTGTCATTGCTTTGATGTTCTGTCATCTTCTGGAGGCCAGAGTTAAATTTTAATATCTAATTGAGCTCTAAGTATCTATTATAAAGAAATGTCAGATTTCAGGGTCTATCATATGGACGTGGTAAAATCTCTTGATTGGCCTTCATGTTTAATATCTCATTCCTATCCCAAATGGGTATTCCTCTGACAAAAAATCATCCTGTGTTGACATTCATCATAGATACAATAATTTATTCTCTAGGTTGAATTTCTCACTTTATTTTTTCTTTGATTTATAGTATTTCTGATTGCCTCCTTCTATCCCTAGAGTAGATCATTATCTGTCCTGATTACATTTTTAATCTTGTGAGAAAAGATGTTTCAACAAAAAACAAATATGTTTTTAAACTTCCCTTAAAGTTTAAAAGAAAAGAAATATATTTGAACCATTATTACAATAGTTCCCAAATGGCTCTCTACCATAATTCTCACTCTTTGGACACTGATATTAAATGCTTGTGTTTTACTGAAACTTAATCAGGAAAAGAGGGGTTTTTTTGTTTGTTTGTTTGAGGGCTATATTATTTGTCTTTCAAGAACTGTAAATAATATAATGAGGATGCTTTGAAAAGATGCTTCTGGAATTTTGTTTGAATCTTAAGGGAATTCTTGTAATTTCAAATGAATTATTATCTATCTTAAATTTCACTAGTGTCTCTTAATGAATTTAACCTTATCATCTGAAATACTTAAAGTAGTGAAATTATTTCAATCTTTTAAGTATTGTCGTTAAGGCCTGCACCTATGCCTTCAAACCCTTATTTGTTGGAGATGTTCCAAAGTTGTTATAGTGAGGAATTAATGATCATGAACAATCTTCAGTGATACTTTAGTGGGTAACTTGAAGAAACTGGATTATGAGAGATCAATAGCGACAGTATTTTTACATAAGCGTCTTAGAAAGTACATGAAAAAAGTTACAGCGAAGAGCACGGATTCTGCAGCCCCCTACATTGTTTTAATGAGCACTTCAGTTTTTTGATTCCTGTTTTTTGCTTTGCTTTATTTCACAAATCAGTTGTTTTACACAAAACTAACATTGTTCCTTTAAGAAATCCCTAAATTTTCCATTATCATGTAGAAAAGAGTAGCACTTTACTTTTCTTTAACCTTAGTACAATTTTTGATCTATTCAGTGCTTTTGAATCAGCCTGATATATCACAAGCCATCTATTATTTTAAATGCTCCATCGAGTGAGTGTCTCAGGCAAATGTTACTTCCATGTTACTCATTCGGTTTTATATTACTTTAGTGACCTTTTTTCCTAGTAAAGCAAATAATGTTATTCATACATCATCATTTCAAACTATTTTAAATAATACACCTAACGACTAGCACAGGGATCACTGCCCCAAATCCAAAGCCAGATTTTTTTTTTATTTTCATTGCAAATTGCTAGGATGATTTTTTTTTATAGCTGTGTTGATTTTGCAGGTCAGTATTGAATTCTTGCTTTGGCAAGTGGATATGCATCAAAAAGATTGACTCCTGCATGATTCATTCTCTCTCTCTCTCTCTCTCTCTCTCTCTCTCTCTCTCTAAGGGAATAGTAAAACTGCTGCTGAATAACTATTCTTGGAAAATCCAAGTGTCCGTAGGGTGATACACTAACCTTATGTGTGAGCAGTTTCACAACAGGCCAAGCAGTAATTTACAGACCTGGAGTTTTAAGCTGCTTGAACACTACTGTTTTGCAATATAAAAGCACTGTTGTGTGTTACTCTATAGGAAAGATTCATATGAATAAAATGGTTAAATTTTATTTTCATTCTGAAAAGGCAATGTGAAACATTAATGTTTAACTTGTACTTTAACAATAGGAGAAACTACGGAAGGAATCTCAGAGAAATTTTACTGTGTCTCTAAAGGCGATGAAATTCAGAGAAAACATCCTGTGTCCCTTATTTGGATTTTGTGGTAGCCTTTGTTTAGAGTTCCCTATGACCTATATAGTGAAAGTAGATGGAATTTTCTTACGATCTTGTGCTGAGTATTGAATTTCACAACGTATCTATTTATAAAAAGGATTGTGAATTAAAATACTCAAGGTACTTTTTAAATTTAGTCAAAAAGTTGGTGCCTGGGCTTTGTTCGCTCCACATCCAAGCGCACAGAGTGAAGTTGATTCTGATTGGGCGACTGCTTAGTCTGTCCTGGACGCGTGGCTGCCTGTATGCCCTGCTAAGGAGAAAACCAGTACAGAAGCTAAGGCTGTTCCTCCCAGCCGCGGGGCAAAGCTGTCAACAAAGATGTCAATGTGCGGTATTGACTTACTGAAGATCATCATGAGACCACCTTAACGTCACATGCCTTATAAGTTAGACAAAACGTGGATATCACTGTTTTGTAAATAAGGATTTTTATAAATTTTTTTCCTTTGTAAGTGTCCCAGTCACCCATTTCACAAAATCCTGAATATGCAATTGTTGATCATGATGCATTACTGCAAATAGGGTTCCCATTTCAAAAGAAGTTGAATTCTATATGTAAGTTGTTATTGAAATGTGATTTTTTTTTTCTGGAAAATAAATGAGAACTATAAAAACAAATTGAGTTGTGAACCTCTTTTATTGTTAGCCCCTTTAAAAGTTATTCACATTTCTGGAAAAACTCCACTGCGTGTTTAGTGTGGAAAAGGTTGGCCAAAGGTCTGGCAAAGATCAAAATTTTAAAGGCAAACAGAACTCTGGTCAGTAATTTCAACACAAACCTGAGCATGTTACTCACTGATTCCCTATCTCCTTATCCTAAAAAGTAACTGAGCAAGGTCTTCAATACCACAGTCCTTGAGTATCTAGGAAGCAGTAGTATTTACCAGTCGCCTAGCGGTTCCCGCCTAATTCACAGATATTCCATCCTTTGCAGTTCTTATCTTTCTGCCAGCAGGGATTGGAATGAGCCATTGGAATGAGCCGACTGCTCTTCCGCCAACGCAGTCCTAACAGTGTGCCCCACTGGAATCCCAATGTGGTCCTCCGGGCAGGCACACCGCTGCTACCCTCGCCAAGGGCCACGCGGAGGCTCAGGGCGCGAGGCTCCTGTGGTCTCCACTCCATGACTGTCAACTAAGGAGGCGCCCTACACAATTCGTTTTGTACGCTTCTGGGTTGGGGAACTGTTACTAAGGAGGAGGAAGGTGAATTCTCACGGCAAGCAGCTGCCATGGCAAGGCTTCTTAAGTGTTAATGAAAGGGGTGTTAAGGAGCAGCAAGGAGCAGAGCCCCTTTTGTCATACCTGGACTTCAAGACCCTGAGTCCCGGGAGCCCTGGGCGGAGCACTTACCATCTGAGAACCTCAATTTTCTAGATCTGTAAAGGAAGAGCAACCCTTTCTTAACAGGTGTCGCTACCAGGGGCCATCAGCAGCTGGCACACAGGGGCCCTCTATCTCCGAGCTGGACGCTGGAAGCAGGCTTGGGCGCCTAGGGAGGGGAAGGGCTGCTTCACTTTTTCTTTGTGCCTCGGACATTTTCTCACTCCTGCCCCCTGAAATCTGCACGAAAGGGAGCAAGGTGAGGGGCTGCGTCTTCAGTCCTGTAAAATGAACCAGTTCCCCTCCTACTCGCCGCCAACCGGGACGCAGCAAGCCCAGGGCGGCCTCCCCTCCCGGCCGAGAGGATGAGAACCACTACATCCTTAGGGCGCCACGAGGACCACAGAGAGGCCAGGCTTGGGGGCGGGCCGAGGGCGATGTTTGAGGAGATCACCCTGGAGACGCGCCGCGGAGTCCCCGGTGAGTGCGTGAGCCGCGGGGCAAATCCAACTGGGCCTGGGAAGCGGGAGCCGCACCTCGCACCCGTGCCGCAGAGAACGGGCAGCGGGTCCCAGAGGCCCGCGGAGGAGCCGCCCCCACGCCGCAGTAGGTAAGGGGAGAAGAGGGACTGCGCAGGGGAGCCATCAGTCCTCCGCCTTAGCTTCCTCCCACCCTCAAAGAAGAAAAAGTGACTCCAAATGTGGGGACTAGCAGTGGGTCCCCGCGTTTGGTCGCTAGTCCAGCTTCGCTGCGGGACTTCCAGGGCGATGCCCAACGCACTCAGGCCAGGCCGCCGGGTCAGCTCCTGGAGCCGCAGCGGCGCCAGTCCCAGGTCTTTCCGGGGCCCCGCCGCACCCATGGGGACCTCCAGGTTCCAACCCAGGCCTTTCTTAGGGAGCGGCTGCCCGCTGAGCCTCTTCGGCAGCTGCTGCAGGGAAGTCTACCAGACTTCCAGTGGCACCTCGGCGAGCCAGTCAATGACGCTCAGAGGTGTCTCTCCACACTTGGGGACGGCGCACGCTTGCACGCACAGGTGTGCGCACGCCGAGTCTCAGGCACACCTAGGGATGCTCACACTCATGCTCCACTGCCTCCCTTCCCATTCATGCGCCCAACCCTGCGCTCACACCCAGGACAGGGTTTCAGGCGCTGTTCTTGTCATCCTCCAGGATCCTCCGGCTGTTGGTTCTATGTTTTAGCGTCTAGCACAGTGTCTCCTTGCTGTGGCTTTCGGATTTACAGATGGTGGAATGCTTTCAGTGAAATACCTAAGTTTGTAGGTAGGCAGTCAGGACACAAAAACCATAGTCTAAGTTCTCAAGTAAACGGTCATCACCAGCTTTGCCATAAGCACTTGTGAAAAGGAGGTAGATTTAGCCGGCGCTGTAAGGCGGAGGATTAGCCTGTTGAGCCAGGGCTCCGGCACACAGGGTTCTAGTCCCGGTTGGGGCGCCGGATTCTGTCCTGGTTGCCCCTCTTCCAGGCCAGCCCTCTGCTGTGGCCCAGGAGTGTAGTGGAGGATGGCCCAGGTGCTTGGGCCCTGCACCCCATGGGAGACCAGGAGAAGCACCTGGCACCTGGCTCCTGCCATCGGATCAGCGCAGTGCACTGGCCACGGCGGCCATTGGAGGGTGAACCAACGGCAAAGGAAGACCTTTCTCTCTGTCTCTCTCTCTCACTGTCCACTCTGCCTGTCAAAAAATAATAAATAAATAAATAAATGAAAAGAAAAGGAGGTAGATTTTCCAGTAAGTTAATTAGAGATTGAATCCTGAAGTGGGCATCAGAGCGCCAGGGTTCTGTCTCCAGCTGTGGCTCTTAATTTCCTCTTGGGGGCCAAGACAGATCCTGGGGGAAGCATTGGTCACGGCTAAAGTGATTGGGTCCTGGCCACTCAATAGGGAGACCTGGATTGAACTCCCAGTTCTAATGGACCAGCCTCAGCTTGCCAGCATTTAAGGGATGGGAGCACTCGCTCACTCGCTCTCTCTCTTCTTCTCAACTAAACATTTTTTTAAAAAATAGTTAAGTTCTATTTGCTAAGTAAATCACTGAAGCTTGGGGAGGGGAAAATCTTTTGGGGAAATTGCTCATTGCCATTTACAAAGTCACAGGAACAAAAATATTAATTAGCAAGTTTTTAGCAAGGTCAAATATGGGTGAGCCAATAAAAGCGGTTGGTTTCTGGTATGAGATAACATGTTTCTTCCCTGTTTTCCCCATGAATTTCTCCCTCTTTCGGAGTTAAGCATTTTTGCCATAGTTTATTACCTGCTTATGTGAATTAAATACAGTACAGCATGCATACAACTTAGGAGAGTTCTCATGTCTCTGGTTACAATGACCAGACCATACACTACATACTGCTCTTGGGGAGACTCCACTCTCCCATTCAAAGACTGTAGGATAAGTACCTGTGTGCTTTAGAAGGCTGGAGTCTCTGACATGCTAAGTAAAATGTTTTTGGAGCTCTCTTGCTGTTTTATGAGTCTTCCTTTGCAGGCTATTCTGATGTCAGACGTTGCTGAAGACAGAGCCACTCATTCATTGAAGAAAAGAGGGAGTATGTCCTCTCTGAGCAGCTGCGAGTTCCGACGGAAGGATCTTCATGGGCGCACCAAAGAGTAAGCATCAAATCTTTACTGACTTCAATTCAATTATAGAATAAGGAAGTTCATAGTGTTTATAACGAGAGAAAAAAATTTCCTTGAGAACACCAAAAAGAAAAAAAAAAAGCAGGGGATTGCAAAGTTCAAGTTACCTCTAGGGACCATAACTAAAAGAGAGTGAGTGTTGAGCTGACCCAGCAACATTTTTGCTATTTCAAATTCTACCCAGAAAAACTTTCTACTCAAAAGAAACAACACATCATGCTACTCATGTCTCCTTTGAATTCTCCCCAGCAGTATATAACCATATAGTTTTTGCATTTTTAATGAGTGAAATTTTTATGAAGTTATTTGAAAATCCAAGTTACAGAAAGAGAGGAACAGAAAGAGAGAGAGAGAGAGAGAGAGAGAGAGAGAGAGAAATAGAGAGTTCTTCCATTTGCTGGAACCCTCCCCAAATGCCCTCAACAGCTCAACAGCCAGGGCTGGGCCAGGCTAAAGCCAGAGACTTAATCCAGGTCTCCCATGTGGATAGCAGGGACCAACTACTTGGGTGATCACTGTCTCCCGGAGTGCACATTAGCAGGAACTGGAGTTGGAAGCGGAGCAGGGACTTGAACTCATGCATTTCAATATGGGGTGTGCAAGTCTCAAGCAGCATCTTAACTGCTTTACCAACTGCCTGCCCCTGACTTCTTTCTTTTTCACTGTATACTAAGTCTCTGCTTGGTTGCTTCTCAGCAGTATAATCAGTGGGTCAAAAGGTAGTAAGTACATTTTTTGGTTGTTGCTACATATTGAATGTGCTCTATTAAAGAGATGGATCAATTTTTAATACATTCATGACACTGCTTTCTGACTGCTATTTATTGTAAAGATTTATTTATTTATTTAAAAGGCAGAGCTACAGAGAGAGGCAGAGAGAGAGAAAGGTCTTCCATCCACTGGTTCATTCCCCAGATGGCCACAAAGGCTGGAGCTGCACTGATCTGAAGCCAGGATCCAGGAGCTTCTTCCAAGTCTCCCATGCAGGTGCTTCAACTGCTTTCCCAGGCCATAGCAGAGAGCTAGATCAGAAGTGGAGCAGCTGGGACTCGAACCGGTGCCCATATGGGATGCCGGCACTGCAGGCGGCAGCTTTACCCACTATGCCACAGGGCTGACCCCTCTGACTGCTATTGGAAAGAAAATAAATTATCTGATGTAGCAATCAATTAACTTAAATAATAGGCTTTCCTTCTTAACAGTTTCCATAAGATTGAAGAAGGTGGTATATTATCTCCCATGTTGGGATGTAGGAATTGGTATGTTTTGTAGAACAGAGAGTAGAAGAATATGAATAGTAAGAATTATAAAACCCAAATCTTTCTATTCTCAGAGTGCATTTAATGTTCTTATTTGCACTTTCACTTTTCAGCCTTGTAAGTTTGTGGATCACAAGTATAACCTCCCTCTTTTACACATGGGAAAACTGAATAAAAAGGAGAGTAGCAATCCCAGTACATATCTGAAGTAAAGATGGGAGAATAATTAACTTTGGTAACTTTCCTTCTGACCCTAAGTCATTCTGGCTGCTATTTCCAAAGTGTACAAGTCCTTCCCAAAATTATATTAAAATAACTATTAGCTGAAATTCAACTTATTTTTTAAAAAGCTACAAAATTTTTACATAAATAATAAAGAAAATAATTAAAATAAAATAAATAAAAATGCTCTCATCCAAAGGCTAAACTATCATCTCTATTGCATAACTTTTCTTTATCTCTTACCTTTTGGAAAAAGGTAAAAGGTCATATAGAAACAGATATTGGCAAAGTTTGAAGAATTAGAGATAACTCGTTTTTAATCAATTAATAATGAACTATAAATGCAAATTGGAAGTAACAAGAATACAAAAAATAATTTTTCCAACATATTAGGATAATTTTCCACCAAAAACCACATTTAAGTAGTCATCATTTCAGTTTTGGACTCTCAAAACATTCAAGTTTGAGCTATTTACAACATGTTTCTTAAATAGCAAATGAATGCCTTCCATGTCCCCATGCAACGCAGAGGTGTGAAGGAGGCTTCCTCCCCCTCTCTGCCTCATACACGCTCTCCAGTTCTCCATGGTCTGCCTGTCTGCGTTCAGATGGACTGGGTGATTTTCCTTGAACTAGTAGAGGCATTATGAAAGCTTAGTGACAATCAAATGCAAACATCATTTTGAAATTATGGTATTTTATGGAAAAGCTTATACTTTTCACTTGAAAATTAGTTCAAAACCATCTTTGACAAGCTAAAGGTCAATAGCATAAAACATACCCTGAAGCATAACTGGGGACCTAACACAGGATCTCATTTAAAGTCTCCAGCACTAATCCTACTGAGTCAACATCGTTCTTACTATTTTATTATGAAATAACTGAAACTTTCATGTCAGTTAACCTGACTCAACAATGAGTAGAAAATCCCAGAACATGAGGGCAAGGTGCAGGGGCCACAGGCATCGGCCCCTTCCATAGCACCGTCTTCCCCACCCCACCCCACTCTGCATCCTACCCTCCTGTTGTCAACAGTTCCTCAGTGCTGTCTCTGGCCTCTAACCATTGCCCTGTGTCGCTTCCTCGTGGTGCACCCCTACTCCCTGCTTGGAATGCCCTTCTTAGACTCTTCTGGCTGTCTTCTCCTCTCCCTTCAGCATTTACCTTCATCTCCCAGCTCTCCAGTTATACAACCATGATCACCTCCTCCACCTGACTGAGTTGTATGCTTTTCACATCTTCTCCTGTTGCTTTCCCTTTCTATGTGGACCTGCACTTGGCCAGTTTCTTGTCTACCTCCCTCAATAGATTTTGAACTTCTTCACCTTCATAGCCATGACCACACTGAGAAGGGGGCCAGGGAGAGCGAGGTAGCCTGGAGTAGCTGCTCCTTGAGTGGGGTATGAGCTCTGCAGATTCAGCCCTACAGCCTTGGTACCTATGGCCACAACCTTCCACAGCTGTAACCAATGCTCCGCAGTGGCCCTTGGACATAATAAATAGCTTTAGTGTCTTCTGAATGGTGAAAAGAAGACCGAACTTATGTTCAATATAATTATTGCTAAATGTTTTCAGGATTAGATCTTTTTATTTGAGATATAATTCATCATAACGTAATTTTTTATGTCTCATGAAAGGAAGAAGGAAACATCTCCCGTGTGGCCTTATTATCCTAACCCCGCAACTGTTAGCAGGCTGGCATATTTCTTTCCACGCCTTCGTAGTTGATATCAGTTGTTAGCTGTGATTTTGAATTTTGCTTGATTTTCACTTAAATAATTTATAATAATAAAAATGGCATTGGCTAACTTCTTAGCATGAACCTGATCTGTGCCTCACAGAAGGCCTGTTACCCGGGATTAGCAAATTATGGCCAAGGGCCAAGTTTAATGCCACCTGTTTAGATTGGGTTCCTTATCTAAGTATGGTTTTTAAATAGATGGAGAAAATGAAAAGGAGTGCAATATCTTGTGGCACATGAAAATTATAATAAATTCAAATTTCAGGGCCGGTGCTGTGGTGTAGTAGGCTAAGCCTCGGCCTGCGGCACCGGGATCCTATATGGGCAACAGTTCGTGTCCCAGGTGCTCCTCTTCTGATCCAGCTCTCTGCTATGTCTGGGAAAGCAGAACTTGGGCCACTGAACCCACATGGGAGATCTAGAAGAAGCTCCTGGATCCTGGCTTTGGGTCGGCTCAGCTCCGGTCATTGCATCCCTCTGGGGAGTGAGCCAGCAGATGGAAGACCTTTCTGTCACTCCCTCTCTCTATCTGTAACTCTATCTCTCAAATAAATAAAATAAAATCTTTTTTAAAAATTTCGAAATTTAGTATCTATATATAAAGTATGCTAGAACACAGCCAAGTCTATTCATTTATGTCTCTGGCTGATTCGTCACTAAAATGGCAAAGTGGGATAGTTGCAGCAGAAACCATAGGACCCACGAGATCAAAAATACCTGTTATTCGGCCTTTTACAGAAATTTTTGCAGACTTCTACTTTATAAAGATAGATGCTATTATTACCCTCAGTTTACAAATGAAGAAAAAGAAACTTACAAAAGGTGAGACACCATAGTTAAAGAATTAGCAAATAGCAAGAGGGGCTTTTGTTCATCTTTCAAGTATTTTCATTCTCTAAGACTTGACAGCCCATGTTGAATCTGCGTTAATGGAACTATTCTATTAATTCACCAGACCCTTCTGTTTCCCTGCGCTGTGCAAGAGCAGGTGTTCACAATAGCGGGTTCCACATAGAAGCTCAGCCTGTGGCGGACGCGGGGCAGGGTTGGAGCAGACGGGCTTTTCTCCTGTCCTTAAAATGCAGACAGAAGCCATGAGCTCGGGTTACTTTCTCAGGATAATGTGACATGATTTCCAGGCTCATTATCTCTGAGGCCGGGACTTTCTCCAGTACATCAAGGCTAAGGTTGCAGACTGAAGACTATTTTTGCCTAAAACCAAAACTGCAGTGACATCATGCTACCAGAACTGTCTGTATGGATCCCACAGCTGTCCACTTAGGCCGCAATACATGTACTTCTTCATTTGTGAATTTATTCAGAAGTGAATGAACTTCAACTCTATGCCAATATCCTGGCACATGAAGGTGAATAACTAGAATTCTAACCTGAAGAAGTTTGGTTTTGAAGTAAACAGCCACCGGATAACCTTTTATTCAGTAGATTAGGCTTTTCCAGCAAAAATGCCCAAAATGGAAAGGATTGCCTTCATTGTTTCCTCTGGAGTATTTGTTGGGCAGAATACACCCAAGTAGTGTGCTTGGTGGTGAATTACACAGAGACAATCCCTGATCTTGCAGAGTTTAGAATCTAGAGCGCAAGATAGTCAACAAGTAATTTTTTAAAAGATTTATTTATTTATTTGAAAGTCAGAGTTACACAGAGAGAGGAGAGGCAGAGAGAAAGAGGTCTTCCATCCACTGGTTCACTCTCTAATTGGCCGCAACAGTCAGAGCTGTGCCAATCTGAAGCCAGGAGCCAGGAGTTTCTTCTGAGTCTCCCAAGTGGGTGCAGGGGCCCAAGGACTTGAGCCATCTTCTACTGCTTTCCCAGGATATAGCAGAGAGCAGGATCGGAAGTGAAGCAACAGGACTAGAACCGGTGTCCATATGGGATGACGCGCTTCAGGTCAGGGCATTACCCACTGCACCACAGCACCAGCCCCTCAGCACATAATTTTAAATGTGATGAATTCTGAGTCCACACCTATAATGCAGTGAGCTACTTAGGGGCAGTTGACAGGGGAATTACCAGGCCTGATTCTTCATGTGGATACCTGAAGGAAAACACCAGAGGCTGGGAGATGAGAGCCAGGGGGTACATTATGTTGCCATCAAACTAAAGGCCCCAACAACAAGATCTGACTGAGGTTCAGCTGCCCCACAGAGAGGGAGAAATTTAGGAAAACTCAAACGGCCTTGTTGCCAAATGAAACCACAGTAATAATTAATTTTGTATTGTACTTAATAGATTTTAAGGCTTTTCAGATGCAATATTCATATATCTCTCATAAGAACCCTGTGGGTTAAATAAACAAGATATTTTTAAAAGATTTTATTTATTTATTTGAGAGGGAGAGTTACAGAGAGAGGGAGAAACCAAGAGAAAGGTCTTCCATCTGCTGGTTCACTCCCCAAATGGCAGCAACAGCTGGAGCTGGGCCAATCCAAAGCACGTTGCCAGGAGCTTCTTCCTGGTCTTCCACATGGGTGCAGGGAGGGGTCCAAGAACTTAGGCCATCTTCTATTGCTTTCCCAGGCCATAGCAGAGAGCTGGATTGGAAAAGGAGCAGCTGGGACTAGAACTGGTGCCTTATGGGGTGCTAGCACAGCAGGTGGAGGCATAGCGCCCCCCCAGAAGATATTTTAAGTACCCCCAGAAATTGTGGACTTTTTGATGTATTGTATTGGGAGAAAGTTGGCTCCCTCTAGGGAGGAAAATGAAGCTAGTCTCTTACCTTACACTATTTGCACAGGTAGACTCCAAATGGAAGACCAAAATGTGGAAAGCTATAAAGCTAACAAAAGAAAGGAAGGCGAAGATAAAGAGATGCTCAAACTCACTGAAACCAGCACAATGTAGATTAAAACAATATGATACTATTTTGCAGCCATCAGGATATCACAACAAACAAGAGAGAATAATATTAACTGTTGGCAAGGCGAGGAAGAATAAAAACTGATAGAGCCATTCAGTGAAGAAACGCAACAGTACTTACCACAGCTTTGAGGGTGCTCCTTAGGCTCCGCTTTATCAGAGTAAACACGAAGTTCCTCCAGGAGCCCACAAAGCGCTCCATGGTCTGGACACCTCTGCAATGTCTGGTTTTCGCCCTCCAGCCCCCTCCTCTCTCAGCTCCAGCTACTCCCGCTCCTATGCCCTATCTCAAACACAGCAAACAGCACCCTGTCTCAAAGCCTTTGCTAATGCGGCTCTTTCTCCCTCCTGTGTTCTTCCCTCAGCCACCCGCACCACTCATTTCCTCACCTCTTTCAAGTGTTTGCTTAAGGAGGCCTATCCTGACCACACTGTTTAAAAATCGCACGTGGTTGGCTGGCACCGCAGCTACCTGCGGCGCCAGCACACTGGGTTCTAGTCCCAGTCGGGACACCAGTTCTGTCCCCGTTGCCCCTCTTCCAATCCAGCTCTCTCCTATGGCCTGGGAATGCAGTGGAGGATGGCCCAAGTCCTTGGGCCCTGCGCCCGCATGGGAGACCAGGAGAGGAACCTGGCTCTCTCACTGTCCACTCTGCCTGTCAAAAAAAAAAAAAAAGAAAAAAGAAAAGAAAAGAAAATCACACGTGGCACACGCTCCCTCACCCACTTCCAAACTCTCTTAACCTGCTCTACTTTGCATAGTCCCATAGCGTTTGTCATCTCTCACATAATATGTAATTTGCTTATTTGGTATTTTGCTGTTTACCATCTGTCTTTCCTCATTAAAATATAAGTTCCACGAGGGTAAAAAGCTTATTTATTTTATTTTTTCTGTATTGTGATCAAAGAACTAGAAATGTCTGGCACATAATAGTCACTCAGTAAATATCCTCGGGTGGTACACAGGAGCCAACCACTCAGCCAAACAGCCACCCCTGCCTTGTATTCTGCATTATGGTTCTCAATCACAGGGCTCTAATTTTTATTTAACTTACCAATACTTTCTACTTTTCCTGACATACCATGGGCAATAAATAGTTGCTGAAAGAATGAAGAAAAAAGATGATTCTACAGATATGCACTGTGAAATATCTCCACTGGGAGGCAGCACGGGACTTTAGTAACAGCTTTCAAAAACAAGGTACACTTAAATGATGCCATTAGAAATATGGTGGTTCCGGGCACTTTGTTGTTACAAATAGAAGGAGGATATGAGGATATGATATATCTGGCCTTTTTAATCGACTGCATTAATGGCCCTAAAGTTAGCCATACATTCAAGGACTATCTCATACTGTGGCTTCAAAACAACAGGGTAATAATGGTGAAATTTTCTGGAAATGAGTTCTCAATAATAAATAAATGTTGCTGTGACTGGCAAAGCTTAAATGAAATTATTGTTACTCTTGCTAACAGTCATAACCATAAGACATGCCTCATATTTATTCTATGTAATTCAAGAATTGGTTGGCAAACAAAAATACAAGATATTGTTAAGAAAATTGAATCTCATGTAAGAATGAACGTGTTCAAACTTCTTAGCTCATTTTTGTGTGTGTGTCCTTCTGTGCAGATAATCAGAATGCAGGCTCCTGTGTTTAAGGAGACACTTCCTGTGTCAGACAGGTTACATTACAGGAGGGTTACTTTGATTATTTTCTGCCGGTTCCCTGCAGCTCTTTCTGCGTGCAGGCTATTTCTAACTCTGTCCTCAGCAATAGCGCATGCAGTTCCAAGGATTAACTCACTTTCATGTCTGGTTACAAATTGTTACACCTTTTCATGGAATAATATTAATGGATTTTTCTGGTTTTCTTGTGTTTTCACCAGTAATTTATGCCAGACTTTCAGGTGCACTGCATTACTATTAAAAAAAAGATTGATTTAAAAGTTAGCATGTCAGAGAAAATGAGAGAGATGGAAAGGACAGAGAGAGAGAAAGAGAGAGGGGTGGGGTGGGGGGGAGAATCTTCTATCCTCTGCTTCACTGCCCAGATGGCTGTGATAGCCGGGCTGACACCAGGAGCCAGACTCTCTGAGCCTCTCACAGGGGTAGCAAGGGCCCAAGCAATTGAGCCAGAATCCTGTGCTTTCGCAAGCACGTTAGCAGGAATGTTGGAACAGAAGCTGAGCAGCCAGGACTCTGATTTGGAATCCAGCATCCCAAGCTCAGCTTAACCCACTGCCCCACAGCACCAGCCTCTCTGCTCCATTCATTTTAACCTATCTTCTTTTCTAAGATTTTATAACTGTCTGGGATACATTTTGTAAATGAAATTTTTTTCTCTGTCAATGCCAACACATGCTAATAAAATCCCTAGACAGCAAGAACAGTTTTCATATTTGAAAAATAAAGTTAACTGTAGCATTCCCTTTGCAATGAGCTCATGCATCTAGAGATATTGTCATTGAAAATTGTGGAAAGCATGGTCTTAGACAATGAAATTCCTCCACTTGTAATGTGACATACCCAATAAACGTATTGGCTGTGTCTATATAGCACTGGTAATTAAAATGATAACCTTACTTTTTGAGCATCTTTATCTTTAATGATTCCAAGGGCTTCAGTGAAGCTGTTTATCAATAGATAAAATGTCCAAGTTCTTCTAAGCTATTAAGAGGGGGTCTTCAAAAAGTCCATGGAAATATATATTATGAAACATCTATGCATGGATTTTTATTGTTTGCATCAAAATGAATTTATCTTGTATTTATTTATTGGGGGGATGCAGAGACAGAGAGCTTCTATACTCTGATCCACTCCCTGGAAGCCTGCAGCCAGGAGCCTGGAACTGACTCCAGATCTCCCATGTGGTGGCAGTATTTGAGCCGTCGCCTCCAGTTCCCCAGGGTGCACATTAGCAGGAAGTTGGAGCACAAATGGAGCCAGGACTCACAACCAGGGGCTCCAATATGGGCGACACAGTGGCATCTTCAGCACTGCACTAACACCTGCCCTTGAAGTTTTCCTTTTATTCCATTGTGCGCGGACTTTTTGAAGTACCCTCATTTTCTGAACTGATATTGATAATTCCCAATTTTAAAATATAGGCTGTCTTTCATTTCTACAACATGACCAAGCATATATTCTGGTTTAATGCTACTTGCTCATATTTCAAGAGTTTCAGTATTTTTTTCTGTTCATTTTTTTTGCATTTTCTCAAGAAATAAAAAAGCTCTTATTTTTTTGTTCAGCTTATTTTTCTCTTTTCTCTGTCTCCCTTTTTCCAATCCCTCACATGTGCCACATGGTCACAAAGGCCTTTAAAGAATCTGAGAAGGTATATTCGGTGTAGACTACATAATCTTACAGATGTAGGGTTCTCTTGTTACCCAGGGAAAAGGAGAGGGCAACATTAAAAAGCAAATGACAGTCCTTACACAATGTTCAACACAATTTTCCCTATAATAGTGGGATATTAGGAGTAATCTAAATAGCATGTAGAATAAATGATTAAATAAAATACAGACTATTTATATATTAAGTGCTATCTTAATATATATACTATATATTATGTAATATATTGTATATAATTATATTATACTATTATATTATATATTATATAATTAGATTATATAATTATATATTATGTATTATATAATCATATATTATATAATTGTATTATGTATTATATGTATTATAATATCGATTATAGATTATTTTTAATATATTGTATATAATTATAATATAATATATAAAATATTGTATATATATAAATATATATAAGAATGGGAATAAGAGAGGGAGATGTATAATTTGGGACATGCTCAATTGGACTTGCCCCAAATGGTGGAGTTAGAAACATACCAGGGGATTCCAATTCAATCCCATCAAGGTAGCATGTACCAATGCCATATCACTAGTCAAGGTGATCAGTTTAAGTTCATAATTGATCATAATGATAGGATTAAGAGTCAAAGGGATCACATAAACAAGACTAGTGTCTGCTAATACTAACTCATAGAATTAAAAAGGGAGAGAACGACCCAACATGGGAAGCGGGATACACAGCAGACTCATAGAATGGCAGATGTCCTAAATAGCACTCTGGCCTCAGAATCAGCCCTTAAGGCATTCGGATCTGGCTGAAGAGCCCATGAGAGTATTTTAGGCATGGAAAGCCAAGACACTCTGGCAAAAAAAAAAAAAAACCTAAATGAATGATCTCTTCGAGTGAGATCCCAGTAGAAAGAACGACGGGCCATCAGAGAAGGAGGTACCTTTCTCTGAAGGGAGGAGTGAACTTCCACTTTGACTATGACCTTGTCTAAACAAGATCAAAGTTGGCAAACTCATAAGGCTTCCATGGCCTTGACAACTCATGACAAGAGCCTAGGGAGATTATTGATGCCATAAACAAGAGTGTCAATAAAAAAAAAATAAAATAAAACATAGATTATTACTTATTGACATGTAAAGTTATCCACAATACATTTTTGAGTGAAAGTAAGACCATCTGTAATATGATCCTATGTCCACAAATCTGAAAAGATTTTGTTTACTCTTAGTAGTAGTTAGATAACTGCTGGGGTTACAATTTTTGTGTAATTTTTTTTTTATGTTTTGAGTTTTCTGTATTGAGCATACACATTTTATGATTACTGTGAAAATAAAAAGGCATGGAATGAAGCCATCTTCAGTAACAAAGTCAATCTACAAAACTTGCTATTTGCATGCCAATCTTCAGCCAAACTACCCTGACGATACTTACCAATTTCATGGTCGCAACACCATAAAGTGCATTGATTATTAATCTTCACTAACCCTGGACAATGTAATAGTGAGGGCTATTTCTAAAAGTCCTTTATGTCTTAGATTTGAACTACAGCTAATTTGATGTTTTACCAACTCTTTCTCTTTCCATTAATTTTAATATAGCACTGAGCAGAAAACAAATAGGGTTTTTGTCAATACCTTCTAATATTTGCACAGGAAAGTTTTAATTGTGGTAGATGATTGTTTCTGATAATTCTGTCAGTATAACAATATGTGGGACTCTGTCACCAAGAGGTATATGGGATTTTGGAAACTGTGTCTGCCTTCCCATGTGTCTGACATTGAGCCGTTGCCTCATTCCCTTTTCTCTAAAATGAGTAGAATAATGACTCCTTTCCTTACTTAAGGGCCGTTGTGAAGGTAAAATGAGACAAACGCTGGGAAATGTTTTGCAAAGTTAAAAGCAGCATATATAATACTGCAGCAGGCTAGCTTATCTTAAAATCAGGGAGTTTGTGCAACATGGGGTTGTTTAAGCCAGGGTTATCATCTTTGGTGCTGCCCACAACACCTGCAACCATTGCGGCCAAACGAATTGGTTGCTACTTCAAAGGGCAGCAGGAAAGCAGGTGCTATAAGAATGAAGACCAAATCATTAATCTAGAAATCCACCATGAAAAAGAAAGCAGCCACAATTTCTCACATCACTTTTGTGCGCTGGGTGGGTACACCTCAATTTCTCATGCTATTTCTATTATATTAAAGTTGTAAAGCAAAAAGGCCTAATCAAAATAGATTATCCATGATTTTCTTTAAATACGAATTTGCAAGAAATTTACCATCCTGGAGAGCTGAGGACTAAGCATTTTAAATTCCTTGCAGAGAAAAAAAAATCCCAAAAGATTAAGAACAAATGCCTCTTTCTTGTTTAATTAAAGCCAAAACAAAGCCTGCTTAGAAAAGTGGTCACTCTGAACGCACACACACACACACACAATTATATCCTCTCCTTTGAAATGGCATCTGTCTTAGCTTCCATTTTCACAGGTGGAGAAAATTGAGGGTAGAGTGTTCTGAGACTGCCATTAGTGACAATTGGAGTTCCTCTGAACCAAGTTGAATTAAGTGGTGCTTGAGAGACGTTAGGGGCTTCTTTTTGCTGGGGTCTCCTAGTTAGCACCTGGATAAGCTCATATTGCCTTGGTAACCAGCCCAAATCCTTTCTTATTGTTGAAAAGGGTTATTGATGCTTATTGGTTTATGAAGTTTGAGTGAATTGTGGTTTCTTTCATCAAGTAGAAGAGTTTCTCATTTTCACAGGGGAGGGGCTTTGTGAGGTGCATCTAATACCCCAGGTACCCCAGGTACAGATTTTATTTATTTATTTGAGAGGTAGAGTCACAGACAGTGAGAGGGAGAGACAGAGAGAAAGGTCTTCATCTGCTGGTTCACTCCCCAGTTGGCCACAACGGCTGGAGCTGTGCTGATCTGAAGCCAGGAGCCAGGAGCTTCTTCTGGGTCTCCCACATGGGTTCAGTGGCACAAGCACTTGGACCATCTTCTACTGCTCTCCCAGGCCATAGCAGAGAGCTGGACTGGAAGAGGAGCAGCCAGGACTAGAACTGGCACCCATATGGGATGCCAGCACCGCAGGCAGAGGATTAACCTACTGCACCATGGCACCAGCTCCAACAGAGTTGTTTAACATGTTTAACTTCTTCACATACTCACAAGTCCCCTTGTTGAGCTTTGCGTACTTTGGTGAGTTTGCTCTGTGGCAGACACCAGCAGCAATGGTTTTGAAACATGGACTGAGTCACCTCGTAGCACAGATGAACCCCCAAACACCATCTGGATAATCAGATGGACCATGTAATTGTGCTATGCATCAACTACCAGTTGAGACGTGCTCCAAATAATGTTTTAGTATTTTAAACTTTAAATATGTCAGTGAGATTTATGTAGGAGTAACTTGAAATTTTTAGAGAAAACTTTACCTTTGTAGCATTTTAGCTAAAAACAATGCTATGTTTTGCTGCTGTTAGAATAATGATTACAATTTGTTTTCTCCGTTGTTATCAGCTCTATGAGTACCGTATCCTATATGGATGAACCTAGCCAGCGTGATGATGTCTCCCGCCTTACACTCCAGATGGAAAACACCTATCAGCTCGGTGTGTTTGATTTTGTTACTCACCCCTATTTTAGACTTCTAATTTGGTGAGTGGTATGTACATAAAATGTCTTCTGATGTGATATTAAGTTCAATCCTAGCACAATGTAAGGCAGCATACTTACTGGAGTAAGCTGGTGCTACTTTACTTTCTTCCTCTGTAAAATGGACACAATGCCCATTGTCTACTTTTCCTTAGCCTCATTTCCGGAACACCAGGTAATTCACTGGGGGCCACTAAATGCGCACAGTTTATTCCTGGATTTAACAGTTCGTTGGCTGTTTCTGGGTGGATATGTATAAAAGGGTGCTTGAAAAACTTCACAAAGGGGTGGGCATGGTGGTGCAGCAGATTAAGTCACCACTTGAGTTGTCTATATCCCATATTGGAGTACTTGGGTTCAAGTCCACCTCCCTTTCCAATCTCTTATTCCTGCTAATGGGATAGCAGGTGATGGTTCCAGTACTTGGTTCTCTGCCACCCATGTGGCAGACTGGATGGAGCTGCCAGTTCCTCACTTTGGTCTGGCCCAATGGTGGCTGTGATGGACATCTGAGGAGTAAACCCGTGGAAGGAAGATTCTCTCTCTCTCTCTCTCTCTCTCTCTCTCTCTCTCTCTCTCTCTCCCTCTCCCTCTTCCTCTCCCTCTCTCTTGCTCTTCCTCCAATTAAATAATAAATAAATTTTACAAAAGGTATTGTCAAAAATCTAAAACATTATCAGAATGTTTTCTGAAAGTCCACTAAAAATGGGATTGAAAGACATTTATTATAAAAAAGATTAAAAATCCAGGTATAGCTCTTTCATAATGTATATTTTCTATGAACTCTTTGGAAACCCCTTATATGCTCAAATTTCAAAAACATTTTTGCACCAAACTATAGTTATCTTTTAATTCATTTTCCACAGATGTTTTGAAGTGCCCTTCTATGTAAGTTAAGTGAAAAATAAAATCAACTGTGACTGTTGATTATTGGGGCAAAAACCTCAAGGCAGAGGTGAATGCTCCCTGGTCCCCTGTTGACAGAGATTTTTAGCTGTTATTACCACTGAGGTCCTGTGTCTTTAAAAACAAAGATCTTTGCACCTGCCCCTATACTCCCAAGTGGAGTCCAGGTGAATGTCTTCACACATTCATGTTTCCTCCTTGGACTTTCTTGTTTACTCTAAGTGTGTAACTGCCCACCATTATCCAATCCATATATAATTACAGCTCTATAGAAATTCCAGGGAGACTTGCCACAGGGCAAAGGAAGACTCTCTGGGCCAGGATGATTTTATCTGCAGCCAGTGAGCCCCAGGAAAGTTACAGACCATCAGCATATCCCATTGGACCTTGTAGCCAGTTTTCTGCAGCAATCCCCAATGCAGCATGGATTACAGGGCTCCATAACTAGTGACTCTAATGTTATTTTCACAGGGCCCATTGTGGTGGGCAGGTGGCAGTCCTGCCATCCCATATACTTTTAAACTCTTCCTGGTAATCTTATCCAATTCCCTTGGAGAAGTCTCACCACAACATCATCCCCACCTTTGATTGACAGCATTTTGCTGAAGCTGATGCTGACTACAGGGATGGAGCAATGACTGGTCTGGGATGGCAGTGGCAGTCCTGGTCATCCCGATTCCTCTGAGATGAAGTGCAGGTTATGCTATTTGGCCTGTTGGAGAAGCAAACAAGCTGCCGACCAAAGGGAAGGGCTAGTATCTGCCTTCTCACTCCCAGAGAAACTGAGAGAACACCTGCCTCCTGATGTTACCATTAGGGTCCTAATTGCAGCTGGTTCTCTCAGACTTTGCAGTCTGGCAAGCAGAATTTAGGTAAAGTTTCTCTCCGTTTCTAACTAAAAGAAGGTGCCTTTTACATTAGTCAGCCCTGGTAGCTTCAGGAGCTTCTTTTAGAAATGAAAACCTCAACATGGACTTTTCTCTTTGTACTTCAGTGTGCAAACCTGAGAAAGGCATGGTTGATTCTGGAGGTACAGAAAAGAGGCTACCAAGGAAGAAGTGAAAAAAAAATTCATCACTGTATTTCAAAATATTTTCAAAAGATAATGGTTAATAACATTTTTTCTTAAAAAATTAAGAAAAGTATGGACAGGACATTGATGAGCTGGACAGGGCAACCACTGGAAACAGTGACTCAAGTGCGTCCAAGATTCTTTCCAGCACTGATCTGAGTGTGCGCTTCCTCCTCACAGTGGCCTGGCTTTCTTCCTACCAAGAAAAAGGTGGCCTCCAGCAGTTCCTCAGGGTCACAGGTCATAACTCCTGCTACCAGAAGGATGCAGACTCTTTTTGCCTCCTTCCGGTTTTAAAATAAAGATTCCAAGAAAGGACCGTACTTGGTTTGACAAACCCTACTGATAGGTCCTAGAGAACTGGGAGCTGAGAATAGAAGAAGACCAGTTCCTAGAAAGGTGGATGCTGCTCCCAGATGAAGGGGAGGAATACTAAGCAGACAAAATATCAGCACTAAAGAAATTGGTCATTTTCTGATGGAAATACTGTATAAAATTTATGCAAGGTACTTATGCAAGGTAAGGGGGTTTCCATGTGCATGATGCAGGCCAAGTAGGGTCTGTGTGATATGAGTGCCCAGGAAAAGTAGGAGAAAAAGAGAGTAGTTCTAAGTTATGATCTGTTTAATTGCATGCAGACTAGGGCTATCATGTTTACTTTTCTAAGTTGTATTTACTTATTTATCTACTTGTTTATTTATTTATTCTTTGACAGGCAGAGTTAGACAGTGAGAGAGACAGAGAGAAAGGTCTTCCTTCCATTGGTTCTCTCCCCAAATGGCTGCTACGGCTGGCACACTGCGCAGATCTGAAGCCAAGAGCCAGGTGCTTCCTCCTGGTCTCCCATGCTAGTTCAGGGCCCAAGCACTTGGGCCATCCTCCACTGTCTTCCCAGGCCACAGCAGAGACCTGGACTGGAAGAGGAGCAACCGGGACAAAATCCGGTGCCCCAACTGGGACTAGAACCCCGGGTGCTGGCGCTGCAGGCAGAGGATTAGCCAAGTGAGCTGCGGGCGCTGGCCTGTATTTATTTATTTTAAAGTCAGTGAAACCATGCGTCCAGATAGTACCTTGAATGCAGATGCTAGAAACCAACAGAGCCCAATAACTTGCCTCCTTCTTAGCTTAATTCATTGAACTGAGGGAGTGGAATTCACTGGACTCCTGAGGTCATTTCTTCTCTAGCAGATAACACCATGGTGGCCGGTGTTGTCCCATTTAGGGGAATTCCAGGTCTGGGTCAGAAAGGAACCACCTTCTGCTTGTACCCCTGGGTCACTGAAGCCAATTTGGCCACCAGGCCAACCAAGTGACATTGTGTAGACAGCTCCTGACAGCATCTTGAAGCTTCGGGACTCCACTGCTCACCTCCCATTCACCCATGTCATAAGTGCACATTGTCTTGCTGTATGTCTTGCCTTCTTTGGAAGACAACTTGATCAGGCAAGGTCTAATCTTACCCCTTACGGACTTCACGGGCCACTGTGATGAAAGAGAGAAAGAACATATAAGCCCCAGCTCCTAGCCCTACACAGAGGCTTGTGGCTCCTTCACAACTTTGCCAGACCAGGCCCCCCTTCATGTAGTCTCCTTAGAAAACCCCAAACACATTCATTCAACAGAGAAGTAGTTCTTGAGACTCTCATATCCACTACCCCCCTTATTCGTCAACAGATTGTTTTCTCTTTCCTTTACTCCAAAACCTTGGTCCTAGTTATTTTGGTTTGGCAATGGGACTAAGCTTTTGATAAAAAGAGTGACACAGAAAGATGGACACGTAGAGGGACGAAGAGATCTTCCACCTGGGTCACTCCTCAAATGCCTGCCAACAGCCAAGGCTGAGCCAGGCAGAAGCTGAGATCCAGGAACTCCATCTGAGTCCTACATGGGTGGCAGCAAAACTGAGCCCCCAAACAATGCCTTGAATGCAGATGGTAAATACCACCAGGTGAAGTCAGGAGACTCTCTCCCCTTGGCTTAAAGTGCCCGTGTCCTGCATTTTGATATCACTAGAATTAACAGACTGAATTGAGGAAGTGGTATAACTGGCCCTGAAGGTTCTGACCATCAGACTCATGAGGTCATTTGCTAATTACGTGTTGGTGACTGGTATTGCCACGAGGGGTTTTGTTTAGGGGACTTCCAAGTCCAAGCAGGGGAATTCTAGGCCAAAGGCAGAAAATGCTAAATCCTACTTGGCTATTGTAAAAATTCCCTGAAGAGTATGGCATTGCAGACCAACCAAGAACTCGGACATGCACTGAACATGTAACCAGATCAAATAACCACTATGACTGCAACAGGCTGCTTATCACCTGGCCAGAGGCCAATGTGCAGTTGTCCTTGTCCTTTGTCTCCTTCTTCCTGACTCCTCCTTCCTTGCAGCCTCCTTACAAACACCCTCACTCAGCAGGACAGCAGTTCTCAAGACTCATTATCTGTCGATAGACTAAACTTTTCTTTTACCTCTGAACTTCGTCCTAGTTATTTTGATTCAGCACAGGGGACAGGGACTAAGCTTTTGGTGACAGCAGGGGTCCATGTACTTAAACCTTCAACTGCTACCTTCCCCGGAGCATTAGCCAGATCTGGATAAGAAGCTGAGGAGCCAGGACTTGAACTGGCACTCCTATATGGATGCTGGCATTGCAAGTGGAGGCTTCACCACTGCACGGCCACACCCACCTCTTGGAATAACTTTTTTTTAAAACTTTTTTAAATACAAAGGAGAAAATCATCCTCAAATTTAGTTTCATTTTTACCAGAGTATGAAAGTAGAAATCTTCAAAAAGACCCCCAAGCAGGTGTCACAGTCCTGGGAGCACCAGGAGCTTGCTTTCAGAGGTCCTTGGATCCAGAGCCCTATCTCTGATCCCAGGAAGCAAGAACAAACAGGACCAACCATTTCAGGTTCCTAACACTGTGGATAATTATGAGTCATTATGTCTAGTGTCTCCACAGACTGGATTCATTCTAACTTAGATTAAGCAATGCCTACATTATCGTCAAAATAACAATAGTACTTCTTGACCCTCAGGAGGCTTCCATAAAACTACAGAGACAGGCTGTAACCTTCTTGTTGAGTTGAGCAGGAAGGCAAAAGGAGGGAGCAGTGTGAGGTGTGGGTATTTGTTTCCCTGGCTACCCACCTATGGGTTCATCTCAGACAAGTTGCCTCCATCAACCAATGGACACCAGCTGCTCTCCAGGGATCCCTTTCCACCTGACGCTTCTGGGATCTAGTAAGAGCTTCCTTCCTAGATTCCACAAGCCTGGGGTAACACCCTCACTGCCACTAGTCCTTGGGATTGCCCACATCTTGCTCAGACCTCCCTGAATTGTCCTAACATTAGTACGCTCTGTGTTTCTTTAGACCCTTATGTATAGTCATTAAAAATAAACACTTATTAATAGATACTGATGACCTCTTTATAAAGACTTGTGTTTTTTTTTTTTTTATTTGAATGACAGTGACAGAGAGAGAAAGAAAGTGCTTCAGCTGTATCCTAGATGAATGCAACAGCCAGGGCCAAAGAAAGGAGCCTGGGTCTCCATCTGAGTCTCCTACTTGGATGGCAGGGACCCAAAGATTCGGGCCATCATCTGTTGCTGCTTCCCTGGGTTCATTAGCAGGAAACTGCATTGGAAGCAGAGGAGTCGTACTTGAATGGGCACTCTGATATGGAATGTGGACATCTCAAGTGGTGACTTAACTAACTGTGCCCCAAAGCCCACCCCAAATGCTGATGACTATTAAAAGAGAATTGGAGGCCAGCGCCGTGGCTCACTAGGCTAATCTGCCGCCTGCGGCCCTGGCACCCTGGGTTCTAGTCCCAGTTAGGGCACCGGATTCTGTCCCAGTTGCTCCTCTTCCAGTCCAACTCTGCTGTGGCCTGGGAGTGCAGTGGAGGATGGCTCAAGTGCTTGGTCCCTTCACCCCATGGGAGACCAGGAGGAAGCACCTGGATCCTGGCTTCAGATCTGTGCAGGCGCCGGCCGTGGCGGCCATTTGGGGGTGAACCAATGGAAGGAAGACTTTTCTCTCTGCCTCTCTCTCTCTTTCAATAACTCTGCCTTTCAAAAATAAAAATAAAAAAGAGACAATTGGATATAATCCTTGATCTCATTTCTTCAACTTATCTATTCAACAAATAATGACGGAGCATCTGTGTGACAAGCCCTGCGCACATGTGCATGTGGTAAAGTTGTGAGCATATAGCCAGGGAGATGATGAGGATAATGCTACAGGGATGCTAGATAAAGATTCATCTGAAACTTATACTCTGATTGTAAACCAAATGCAGCTGAGTGTATGAGCTATGGCATCAGATAAGCCTGGGTGTGCATCCCGGCTCTGCCACTAGGTAATTCTGGGCTCATTACTCAATGTGTTTAAACCTCGGGCTAGGTTACAACCAAATCAGAACATGAAATTATGGGCAACTATTGCACACTGTGGTGACTGTATATTATATATTAATATATTGTATATTTCTCTGCAAGAAAAACAAATAGAAGGTACAATTTTGGATGTTTTCAACATAAAGTGTTTTAAGAGACAAGTATATTTATGCTGATTTTTACTTATATTTTCCCATTTATCAAAACATTGCATAGTATGCTTTTAATATGTACAACTTTTTATGTGTCCGTTAAAAATGTTAAGTAAATAAAATAAAAGCAACACCAACAATAAAGTATTAAATGAAGCCTCTGTTTCTTCATCTCCAAAATGGAGATAATAGCGGTGGAAGAAGCTTTAGGTTGGGTAGGAACTGAACCTGGTTCTCACTGAGGGCAGTGGCCATGTGTCTGGGAGATAGACTCGGGGAGAGATATAAGAGCCGGGGAGCTGGTTAGCCGTGGAGACTTTGAAGAAAGTCACTCACAAGGGAAACTGACAAGTAAGAGACTGCCGGTGTCCAGCCTCAGCAGTTGTGAACACACTTTTTAGGTAGTTTGGTAACTCCGTGAGTCCAGCAGGGGTGGGGAACCATTTTTCTGCCAAGGACCATTTGGATAGTTATAACAGCATTTGCACACTATACAAAATTATTAACTTAAAAATTAGCCTGCTGGGGCTGATGTTGTGGTATAATGGGTTAAGCTGGCACCTGCAGTGCTGGTATCTCATATGGGTGCTCATTCAAGTCCCCTCTGCTCCATTTCCGATCCAGATCCCTCCTAATGTGCCTGGGAAAGCAGCAGAAAATAGCTCAAGTCCTGGGCCCCTGCCACCCACACGGGAGACCCAGATGAAGCTCCTGGCTCCTGGCTTCAGTCTGGCCCATTGCAGCCATCTGGGGAGTAAACCAGCAGATGGAAGATTCTCTCTCTCTCTCTCTCTCTCTCTCTCTCTATCTATCTATCTTTCCTTTTCTCTCTGTAACTCTGCCCTTAAAATAAATAAAATAAATCTTAAAAGAAAAATCAACTGTCTCTGTAATTCTGCCTTTCAAATAAATAGAATAAATCTTAAAAAGAAAATTAGCCTGCTATAGATTTATTAAATTTTGAGTCCCACCTGCGGTTGCCTTAGCAGCACCAGACCAGATGTTTTGGTGGGCCTTATACGGCCCATGGGCCAGATATTCCCCACCCCTGGAGGGTCCTCTCCCAGAAAACCTAACTGCAAATCTAATTAGGGCTGCCTTTGGCCTGAACTTGAGACCACCCAGAAGATTGGATGTCTCCTTTCTTTGCATTTCAATATGTTTTTGATTAGCCTAAGGGGTGGGTGGATGTGTTTTGAAACTAATTCTTAGAAATTTCATGTATGTTTTCAGGTCCTACCAAACATTTTCCTGTTGTCACTGTCAATCATATTTTGAAAGATGTGTTAACCAGCTACCTACAAGAGGAAGCATATGAACCGGAGCTCTGTAGACAGATGGCTAAAACCATCTCTGAGGTACATGTGTGATTTGCCTGAAGTGTTAACTAACACTTCAGTGTTCACTGAAAGCACAGACCACCTCCAACATGTTCATGAAGGAAGCCAATTTGCAATAACATTTAAAATGCATGCTTATATTTTATAAAGACACTTATCAGGTCATATTCTATGTGTGTGTGTGTGTTTGTGTGTATAAAGCTTTTGTCCAAAGTAATCATTATTACATTTCATAGAAAAAAATGTATAAAGCTGACCCCTTTTTAAAAAGTTTATTGTAAAGATATAATATTTTAATGACCATTTCCTCTTCTCTAAGGCAAGTTCTCAGTGTATCAAATATGGACATGTGGTCTTTAAATATATTCCCGTTTTTATTACCTAAAAGACTGGCACCTCATTATGTTTTCCTCTACCTTCCATTTTATGACAAACTCCTTAACAAACATTCATGATCCGTTAGAGTACAGAAGACTCCAGATGTATAGGCCCTTAAATAGACACAAGCAAGAGTGGAACGCTGATGCCAACATTCTTGGAAGGGAAGCCTTCCTAACCTAGATTTTCCAAGAATGTAATAAGCCATTGCCTTCTGCGCTCTGTATTGCAGTTTTCTCTTGTGCCTTAGAGAATGTAGACTTATTGCTGGTGTTGGCATTTTGTCCCTGAAGGACCTACCTCATGAGGCTATTACTTAAGGGAAATCATAGTTACAGTTCTACTGGATGCACACATTCACATACTCAAGCTTCTACAGCGCATCATGTTATTGTCTTAACTTAAATCCACTGTGTTTATGACCAAAACTAAGATTTTTGAGTTTCCACATGGCTAAATCAGAGCCTTGTTTTCAATTTTCAGGTTATTAAAGCCCGGGTCAAGGACTTCATCCTTCCACGGTACAAACTAATCGTAATCATTCACATTGGACAGCTGAGCAGTCAGAGCATATTTATTGGAAGCAGATGCCTGTGGGATCCTAAAAATGATACTGTTTCGTCGTATGTTTTCAGAAATTCTTCCCTCTTTGCTGTTGCAAATGTCTATGCAGTTTACTTTGAGTGATTGAAAATAAAGATAGTTCTCACTTTCTGAAATCACGAAACAGGCTGCATCATGTACCCAAAAGTTTTACTGCCAAAAACAATGAACAGGGAAACAATGGTAATATTGCAAACAACTGGAGGCTTGTAGACTTTTTCATTATCTTATAAGGATTGCGGGAGGGGAGGGTGGCACAAGGAAGAGTCTTGTTTATCCACAGCAGACAGTAATCTTAGTTCTCCTGGGTTGCTTTTCATAAACATAAATTCTTATTGACTATTACTCTGAGTCCCCATCATTTTAATTACTCTTTAAGTTGAGAGTTAGAAGTCCCCACATTACTTTTTAACAAAGGGAAAAATTAAAATTATCTATAAATATAGCTGTACACCCTGACCCTTACATGAGAGTGGAATATTCAGCATGGGATACACAAATGATAAATGTTATATGCCTCAGTGCTGCGTATGAAAGAATACTGGTTTCGTTTTGCACTTAATAAATTGAGCAGCATTCATTAACTGCAATTATTGTTACATGCACCTGACAGTTGAAACTGCTGAGGTAGAATTAATGACTTCATAACAATTACCATGGTCCCGCAGGGCCCCAAAGCTAAAACGAGAAGCTCTTGTGGGTTGCCTGCACTTTACAAAATTGTGGGAGAAAGGAAAGTTCGCTCCTCTGTAATGGAAACTATAAAGCGGACAAAGGCTTTTTAGGACCCTGAAGTAGACGCTGGCTATGAAATATACATGATGCTTAATAGTAAATGTATCTGTAAAACATAAAATCGTGCATTGGAAAGAGACACTACTTTTAAATAGACGTGGGCTAATGTGCCGTTGAATAGGTTTTCT
This sequence comes from Sylvilagus floridanus, assembly GCA_949820135.1. NCBI lineage: Eukaryota > Metazoa > Chordata > Mammalia > Lagomorpha > Leporidae > Sylvilagus > Sylvilagus floridanus. Next base: position 57,470,402 of record OX463225.1, read on the forward strand.
TAGGCTAATGAACTTTTACACAAAATAGATAGCTGGCAGCTTAACAAATAAAACATGTGTATTTACCTTTTTGTTCCTGTGAATTTAATACTAAAGTTTCCCAGTGAGGTTTTGAATGGATGAGCACTAAAATTTCCGGGGCTGAAATAGCTGATTATTCTTCTGGTTAATGCATCTTGTAGCATGGATCATTTATTTTTATGGAGCTTTCAAGCCTTGGCGTGCGTGTAAAATGGTCCTGTAGCGTTATTCTTGGATGGTAAGTGGACTGCCTAGAGGACATTTGTTAAAGGTCAAAGACAAATGGTTCACGTATGGAGAAGATTAGCAACGCTGTGGTCTTACGGAAAGAATGATGTGTAATTCATATCAAGCAGAATTTGACAAATGGAAAGCCAGTCAGTGCTTTGTAATTTTCCCCAAAATGATATGCAGAAAAGAGTAAATACTTTTAAATCGCTTTCCTTCTGCTTGTTCTGTGCTTGTGAAGTGGTTTCTCAAGATGAGTTTGCCAATTTTCATAATTTTTTTCTGTTTGTCCATTAGCAGGAATATGCCAGCGTAATAATTTATCACAACCAGTATTTGTCAATCTCCGTAGGTCTGTTTTGAACTGAGATTAGATTGCAAATGTAGTCAGCCAATGGGGCTTCTAATTCCATTATATATTTGTATATATTTCCCCTCTTGGGACAATAGCAGAGGCAATAGTAGAAATTCTGCATTAATAAATCAGAATAAAGAAAATGCTGTAGTATTCAAAAGTTTATATAAAATGTACATTTTTTTAAAAGTTGTAAATTGAAATCCATGAGAATTGCTTACTTTGTATACTAGGCTATGTTACGAACCAAAACCTTAAAACACAATAGCAGTTAAAAAAAAAGACAACAGAAAACCAGAAGCCAAGAATTTTGCCATGTACTGTCGTGTGATGGATTCAGTGGTTAATTCTAGCTATTCCACAATAATATAGGAAGACATAATAAGAACTCACTAACTGTGACAAATCTGGGAGAATGACAGCTATCAATCAAAGCCTTCTGATAGGAAATTCATAAAGAAATGACACTGTTGATTTGAAGGAATTGCTTTACTTTGAAACATCCCGAACTTCCCTATTGTTTCATCTCTGAGTTGTTGTTCCCAAGGTGCCGTCATTTGTCCCAGACTGGCCATGCCCAGTCCCAAGCCTTCACCTGTGCCTTGCGCCTCCTCGGAACGGCTGCCTTTCAAGAAAACAGCTTACACATTACAGCAGGGGTCGGGAACCTCCAGCCCACAGGCCATCGAAGGCCCACAAAATCGTTTGGTCTGGTCCTGCCAAAGCAACCGCAGGCCAGACTCAAATTTTGGTAAATCTATAGCAGGCTATGTTTTAAGTTGATAATTTTGTACGCCCTGCAAATGTCGTTAGAAATGTCCAGATGGCCCTGGGCAGAAGAAAGTTTCCCCACCCCTGTGTTACAGCTTCAAACACAGATCTCATTTTCCTCCTAACCCTTCTCCATCCATTGCTTCCTCCTGCTCACTCTCTAATCCCTCCTGCTTGAGGTTCTGACTGGTATCTAGGTAATTCTGAATATTAACTTTATTTTATTTTCTAGACAAAAAAGCATGCTGAGTACATGGACCACATTGCCTGTCAGCACTTAATACTAACGTTCAATTCATGTTTACTTTTTTTTGAAGATTTTATTTATTTGAAAGACAGAGTCACAAAGAGGCAGAGGCAGAGAAAGAGAGAGAGGGACAGATATCTTCCATCCATTGGCTCATTCCCCAGATGGCCGCAACAGCCAGAGCTTCGCTGATCCCAAGACAGGAGCCAGGAGCTTCTTCCAGGTCTGCCACATGGGTGCAGGGGCCTAAGGACTTGGACCATCCTCCGCTGCTTTCCCAGGCCATAGCAGAGAGCTAGATCAGAAGTGAAGTAGCAGAGACTCAAACTGGCATCCATATGGGATGTCAGCACTGCAAACAGTGGCTTTACCTGCTCTGCCACAGCACTGGACCCCTGTTTACTTTTAAATCAAGAATCATGAGTATTGCATCAACAACCACAATGCACAGTTCAATCTTTGAGGAACCGGGACCCTATATGACTGATAAGAGAGTACCCCTGTCCATAATACAGATTAGAATATGTTGTGCTGGCTGGTGCCGCGGCTCACTTGGCTAATTCTCTGCCTGTGGCACCGGCACCCCAGCTTCTAGTCCCGGTTGGGGCGCTGGATTCTGTCCCGGTTGCTCCTCTTCCTGTACAGCTCTCTGCTATGGCCCAGGAAGGCAGTGGAGGATGGCCCAAGTGCTTGGGCCCTGCACCCGCATGGGAGACCAGGAAGAAACACCTGGCTCCTGGTTTTGGATCGGTGCAGCGCCAGCCGTAGCAGCATTCTGGGGGGTGAACCAACGGAAGGAAGACCTCTCTGTCTCTCTCTCTCTCTCTCTCTCTCTCTCTCACTGTCTAACTCTGCCTGGTGTCGCTTCTTCGGCCGCAAAAGGAACGACGCTGCTTGCAGTTAATCGGTCTTCAGTAGACTTTTACTTAGAACGAGTGGGGAAAAGAGTGGGGGACCGGGAGAAGAGGGAGAGATGGCGCGCACGTTCCTTAAGGGGGAAAGCTGGCGAGCCCCGCTCCTTCTCCCGCGGTCTGCTTATATACAGAACTCAACCAGTCAATCAATCACAGTCCATGCACAGAGCTCCCCAATCCGGCACTTGATCACGATCAGCTGTGGAGTCACGCAGACGCTATATCAATCAGCTGTGGAGGCACGCAGCAGCAGGCAGGGCATCAGTGCCATCTTGTTGTTTACCACAATCCTTAGCTAGATGGAAAGTTCAATCAGCTGCTACATCCACATTACTGCTATAAGCCAAGCCCAGCATGGGGGGGGGGGGTCCCATGGCAGGCCTATCCATGGGTCCCCACAGCCTGGCAAAAAAAAAAAAAAAGAAGAAGAAGAAGAAGAATATGTTGTCCTAAGAAAAGCCTGGAATGTATTTATTTGATTAAAGGCACCATGAAAAGTTTCATGAAAGAAAGTGGCAATTTAATCTAAACTAGGAAGGCAATAAGTAGAATTTCAGTGGACAGAGGCATAAAAGGGAACAAGTGGATGAAATACAGTATTCATGATGATAAGTAGTCAGAAGGAAGATGGAAAGAGTACATGCTGAAAGTCTGAGTAAAAAAACTGCATTCAAATTTGCACTATCACTGAAGATGCTTCTGTTCAACTAATACGTAAATGAAATGACTCTCTAAGAAGAGAAATATGTTGGGAAAAAGTAAGAAGCCACGTTGTGGAGGTGAGAGGGGGTGAAAAGCTGAACTAGGCAATGGCCTTGAAAATAGAAAGGAAAAGACAATTGAATGGGACATCATAGGACAAGGTCTACATGATTAGGCAGACAGGAAGCAATGGATCTAAGGTGATACAACCATTCATGCTCTGAATGTTTACAAACTTAGATCTGAGTCTAGCTGTCCTGGGCACTGGTTAAATGACTTCAGATAAATTAGTAATCTCACTAAGTCACAGCATTTCCATGGTAAAGTAGTAATAAGCCTCGTACCTACCCCACAGGATTTTGGAAGTCTGGATACATATGCTTACTAAACTCTTGACAGCTTAATCTCTAATAGTCAAGTCTCAATGAATGATAGTTCCAATGATGGCAGGTGAAAGTGTGAGCATGCCTAACTAGATCAATGGTCATATTAGCAAAAACAAGGAGCAGGAAGAGTTTGAGGGATAAAATCCTAAATTTGATTTTGCCCTTTTTGAGTTTGTTACTCATGGGAAGTTAGGTGGAACTAGCTGCAGGCAGCTGAAGGCGTGGGAGCGGAGCTGAGCTCCAGCATCAAGGTGAGAGATCTCCACTTGACAACCATCCAAATGGATAACTAGCATCTTCGTCCTGCTTTATAAAATATTCATCAGCAGGCTTCTCAGCAAGTAGAGTCGGTACTAATAGCAAATTACTGCTAATTCAGTTAGCTCGAAAACCCTTCCCCAAAATCAATAGGAAGAAAATTTTCCCTAAAACAAAGATTAAATGATGCCTTCCCTTTTTCCTATATTTTAAAAAATTCCAGTGTGATTGCCTTCTGGTATCAGACATCAAAACAGCTGTTGAAAAAATTAGAACTGTTAAGTCTACCCATCTGAGTGAATGAACATTTCCCTTATTGGTACCTCAGTTGGCCTTTCTAGATATTACGAAAATTCAACATGAAATAGTTACTGATAATTTACTATACACGTCTGCTCCCCAAATTAGGAGTGGGCTGCAGCCCCTATCTCTGCCACTCTTTTTCTGCTACGTTCACCTCCTGCAGCCTGGATCTCATCCTCACCCATGCGCTGCTTCCACAAACAGTACAAGTGGTCCCCAGGCCAAATGTGGGTGTAGAATGTTTCTCCAGCTGTGTTCCACTCAGCAGTCTCTGAATTCGTTCTTTTGAGCAGCAATATACTCAAGGGGTTGTGGGATGCTAGCTGGTGTTTTTCTTTAAAGTGTAGATTTGACAAATGTCTCCCATAGCTTTCAGCCTTCTCCATCTTGTGTGACGCTGGGCAAGGTGGCTCATGGTATGAGCCCCAATTCCCTCAGAGATAAAAATCACTATAATTATAATCACCTCTTAAGTTCTTGTTGTGAAGATGTAAAGGGAAAATGTACATAAGATATCTGAACCACAATAGAAGCTTAGGCTTGACCTCTAATTTCCTCCTGGGGAAGCTGTTTCCAAAGGAACTGAGCAGATGTTTTTGCAATGTGTGTTCACCGCCACGGGTTCTATCCTAGATAATGCATCCTTGGCTTTTCCTTTCTACTATCATTGAGTGATAAATAATTTCCTCTGAAATCCTCATGTATTATACAATCCTTTTCATGCCCAAATTTAGCCTCTCTTTGCTAATCTGCACCTGCTGGTATAATTTTTCCATTCAAATGTCTTGGCTCCCACTGCAGTGCCAGGAGTCTTCAGAAAATTCATGGAACATTAGGTGTTTGACACAGCAGTAAAGATGCTGCTTGGGATGTCCACACCCAAGTACTCAAGTACTTGAGTCTCTGCCACCTCTGTGGAAGACCTGGATTGAGTTCTAGACTACTGGCTTCAGCCTGGCCCAGCTCTGGCTGTTGCAGGCATTAGAAGAGTGAATGTCAAATGGAAGATCACCCTCTTATTTCTCTCAAGTAAAAATAAATAAATAAATGTATGGAAAATGTGTATCATGAAAAACTATGCATGGATTTCAAAATGTATTTGCACCAAAATAAATTTATCTTTTAATTCCATTTTTTTTCCTGAAAATCTTTTAAGAACCCTAGTGCTTTCTGGATGCCTTTATTGCCACCTATTTTTTTCCTGCCTTAGTGCCAATTTGAATTTACATGTTCTCTTCCTCACCTGCATGGGCACATACTATATAAGCTTGATTGGGGTTTAAATATGCTAAATATGGCTGGCGCCATGGCTCACTTGGCTAATCCTCCGTCTGCAGTGCCAGCACCCCAGGTTCTAGTCCCAGTTGGGGCACCAGGTACTAGTCCTGGCTGCTCCTCTTCCAGTCCAGCTCTCTGCTGTGGCCCAGAAGGGCAGTGGAGGATGGCCCAAGTGCTTGGGCCCTGAACCAGCATGGGAGACCAGGAGGAAGCATCTGGCTCCTGGCTTCAGATCAGCGCAGCATGCCGGCCGTGGTGGCCATTAGAGGAGTGAACCAACGAAAGAAAGACCTTTCTCTCTGTCTCTCTCTCACTCACTCTGCCTGGCAGAAAATAAAAAGAATTAAAAAAAAGTATGCTAACTCTCTGGCTAGAGACTCATGAAATCTCTTCTTAATTTCTTTCTTCACCAATATAACTAGAGCACACCATTTTTTTGTTGGGTTGTGTCAGGGCAAGATATAACTTGAACTTTGTGGTTTTCCACCCACCACCTGGCTGTGTCCCTCCTCGGCAAGGGAAGGAACCAGTATAACCAGTGTGGGAAACATTCAGCTTCACAGAAAGGAAAGATGTTCTTTCTGAGACAGTGATGGAGGTGGAACATCTAACTGTCAAAGGACAGAATATTCAGGCTGGTTTGTGGGGTTTTCTTAGGCGGCTTGTTCTTTGAAATGCTTTTTAATAATCATATGAGAAGTAGTAAGGTAACAGACCCAGTTTCTTTTTGAAGCCAAAGGAAAACAAACTGTGTTATTATATTATATGTATATTTTCTTTCTTCTTTTAAAAAAGAGATTTATTTGAAAGGTAAAGTGACAGAGAAAGAGAGAGAGAGAGAGAGAGAGAGAGAGAGAGAGAGAGAGATTGATTTCCTATCCACTGGTTCACTCCCCAAATAGCAATAGCCAGGGTTGGGCCAGGAAGAAGCCGGGAGCCAGGAACTCCATCAGGGCAATAAGAACGCGAGTACTTGGACTTGGGCCATTATCTGATGCTACCCAGGAACAGGAGCAGGAAGCTGGATCGAAGTGCAGAGTAGGCCAGACTTGAACCAAGCACTCCAGTGTGAGAGGCACGTACCCCAAGCAGTGGTTTAACCTGCTGCACCACAACACACATCTCTCTTTATATTTTCTTTAAGGAAATATACCTTATACAGGAACCGTACTTAAGCATTTTTATAAACACATTTTAACAAAAATTTTTCACTAAAAATTTTAACCAAATTTGAACTAAAATGTTTTAACTGAAAAAGTGTACAGAGGAGCTAATTTTCTCATTTGTTCATAAGCACACATAAAAGTCATCTAAGGATCCGATCATTTAAAGAAGAAATTATACTGAGAACAAACTGCCCAGAAAAAGCCTGCAAAGCATTCAAGAGAAGCGAGTACTGAGCTCTGTCTGAGGAGCATCTATCTGAGTACAGTGCTATTAATCTTATTCACCAGGTTGATGTAAGGACTGATTCATCTCAGCCATCTGTAGCAACCTTGCACAATCTTTGTTTATTTTTCTGTGCACTCCTTATCTCTTCCCAGAAATACCCTTCTTAAAATTAAATAGTAGCCTTCTTGTCAGCACACTCTTTCTCTGAAGATGTTTGGAATCTATTATGCTCTAAAAAACATAATTGCCAACTTGTAAGCAATTCACCCCCACTTTTCAGACCTAGTCAATGTATTCTCACTAGGTACTGAGGAGTGAAAATTTACTGTCATGAAATACATAAATTCTGATTAGAATTTGACCACTTGGAACATTTCCAAAGACTTGTTCAAAGTTGCAGGGCTTGGGCCGGCACTGTGGCACAGCAGGTTAGGCCTCTCTCTACATTGCCAACATCCCATATGGGTGCCAATTTGAGTCCTGGCTGCTCTGCTTCTGATCCAGCTCCCCACTAATGAGCTTGGGAAATCAGCAGAAGATGGCCCAAATACTTGGGCCCCACATAGGAGATTGGGAAGAAGTTCCTGGCTCCTGGGTTCAGCCTGGCCCAGCCCTGGCCATTGCAGCCATTTTGGGGAGTGAACCAGTAGGTGGAAGATGTCTCTATCTCTCTGTCTTTCCTGTTTCTCTCTGTAACTCTGTCTTTAAGATAAACTAATTTTTTAAAAAGTTGTTTGACTTGTGTTTCCCAGGTCTACATCACTCACATTCTTCCCTTAATGAATCTATTTCAACCTTTCTTACAGAGCCTGTTTATTTCTGTCATCAATACCGATCTTATACATCCAGAGACTAAAGAAACAGGGGAGACTTGCCAACTCATCTTATGGGACTAGCTTAACCATAACATCAATCTTATAAGAAAGATACATAGTTTTTATTGAAAATGTATGGGAAAACCATAAGCAAAATGCTATCAAATAAAATAAAATCATATGCAAAGAAGATATTACTAATAATTGAATTTATTTCAGAAATCCATTTGTGTACAAGTAAGTTTCAGTTAAAAGTTTTACACTTAGGGCCAGCATTGTGGTGTAGCAGGAAAAGCTGCCACCTGCAATGCCAGCATCCCATGAAGGCACTGGTTAGAGTCCTGGCTGCTCCACTTCAGATCTAGCTACCTGCTAATGCACTTGGGAAAGCAGCTGAAGATGCTCTGCCTGCCCCAGGCTCCTGGCTTTACCCCGGCTTAGCCTTGGCCACTGTGGCCATTTGAGGAGTGAACCAGGAGATGGACTTTCTCTCCCTCTCTCCCTTTCTCTCTCTCTGTGTGTGTGTGTGTGTGTGTGTGTTTCCTCTCCCCCCCCACACACACTTTTTTTGTAACTTTGCTTTTCAAAGACATTAATAAATCTTTAAAAAGTTAATTTAAAAAGTTATACACTTGATGTATGTGTGTATTTTGTTTTTAAAGATTTACTTATTTATTTGAAAGGCAGAGTTACAGAGAGAGGGAAAGAGATCCTCCATCCTCTGGTTCAATCACCAAATGGCCACAATGGCCAGGGATGGGCAAGCCCAAAGTCAGGAACCTGGAACTCCATCTAGGTCTCCTGTGTGGGAAGCAGGAGCCCAAGCACTTGGTCCACCTTCCAGTGCTTTCCAAGGCACATTAGCAGAGCAGCTGAAAGCAGAGCAGCTGAGACACAAACCTGCATGCGTATGGGATGCCTGCCTCACACAGTTTAACCCACTGTGCCCCAACACTGGCCTCCATGTGTATGGATTATGCTCACTGAGTTGTTTTCAAGTCACCTGAGTAAAGATACTACTATAGCTTTTTTCTTCAAAATGTTTAAATCACACAGATAACACTTAAATTTTATGGAGATGGAATAATCTGTTTCGCTAAAACATTAAGTAATCAGTTTTATTTACGGACATGGACACAAAATTGTAAACAAAATATTAAAAATTCACACTTCTGGGGCAGTGTTGTGGCAAAGCAATGAAGCCTGTGACAAGAGCATCCCCTGTGCGTGCTGGTTCATGTGTTGGCTGCCCTGCTTCTGATCCAGCGCCCTCCTAATGCCCTGGGGAAAGCAGCAGAAGATAGTCCAAGTCCTTGAGACCCTGCCTCTTTGTGGGAGACCCGGATGAAGCTCTTGGCTTCTTTGGCCTGGCTCAGTCCTGGCCATTGTGGCAACTTGGGTAGTGAACCAGCAGATGGAAGACTTCTCTGTGTCTCTCCCTCTCTGTCTGTAGCTCTGAATTTCAAATGAATAAACAAATCCTCAAGAAAAAAAAAGAAAATATTAATTTCCCCAATGCCTAGTATTGGAGGCTGACTTTTAAAAAAAATTCAATACTTCTAATATTTAATATTTTATTAAGTATTACACTATGATGAACTAGATTTATTCTGAGAAGGCAGAGAAATTTCAACACAAGGAGAGCTATTACTATAATTTTTCACATTAACAAACTGGGAAAATATCATATGATGAAATTAAATAGATACTCAATAAAATTTTGAAACAATTGTTAACGAAATTAGTCCATAAGTAATGAGGGAAAAAAATCCTTTAGATGGGTACACACAGCTTTGCCAATAATTCACCAGAATATAAGTTATCATGTATATATACACAAATAATTCACCAGAATATCATTTACCATGTAAATATACACAAATATAAAACATATGTATAACAGATAACATAGACTGCTGATTTATGTATTATTGAATTTATCTATATTTTAGTCAGCAAGCATCATGGTGAGTAGTGAATACTGAATTCATTTCCATTTAAATTAAGGACATGAGAGAGATGCACACAGCATCAGTATCGCTATTCCTCTCAGAGGACATTTTCCCAGTGAGCGCTTCCCTGGCCATCCTGCCTGGAGTTCACTCTTCCCCCACCTCGACTCTTCCTGCCCCCCACTCCAAGGATTATCTGTGACTCTGTTTACATTTGCATTCCATAAAAATACGCACTTTGTTTTAATCACAGCTGTCTGTTTAGCACCCAGAAAAGCATCTGGCATGTTAGTCTCTCAATAAATAATTACTGAATAATGATTAATGAAATAAGATAAGGATGTCGAACAATCAGCTTAATCATAGGGGATTAAGCTGTGTAGATTAAGCATGTGTAGACAGTAATTATGTTTAACTAGGAAACTCGAATAGACTATCAAGCAGTCCTTAAATTTAGTAAATGTCAATTTTGTAATGTCTACTTTTTTATCGCCAATTTTGTTGCTTTTTTCTCTTTTTTTCCTTTGTTAGTCTGATTAAAGGTGTTTCTATCTTGTTTATCATCTCAAAAACACAGCTTTTTGTTGTGTTCATCTTTGGTATACTTTAAGTGTCATTTTCATTTATTTATACTCTGATCCTTATTATTTCTCATGTTCTGCTAATTTGAGGTTTGGTTTGTTCTTGTTTTTTCTTTCTTTTTTTTCAGATTTGTTTATTTAGTTGATAATCAGAATTTCAGAGGGAGAAAGATCTTGCATCCACTGGTTCACTCCTCAGATGACTGCAACTACCAGGGATGGGCCAGGCTGAAGCCATGGGCCGGGAGCTTCTTCCAGACCACCCACTTAGATGGCAAGGGCCATCTTCTGCTGCTTTCCCAGGCCATTAGCAGGGAGCTGGATCAGCAGTGGAGCAGCTGGGACTCAAACTCACTCAAATGGGATGCCAGCATTGCAGTCAGCAGCCTTACTTGCTACACCACAACATGACTCTGTTCTTATTTTTTTCTAAGTCATCAAGACACATCATTAGATTATCTATTTGATATCTTTTCTTTTTAAATGTTAGCACTTCATGCTATAAACTTTCCTCTTAGTACTGCCAGCAGATTTTTTTTTAAGATTTATATATTTATTTGAAAGGCAGAGTTAGAGAGAGAAAGGGAAAATCATAGAGGGAAAGATCTTCTATCTGCTGGTTCACTCCCCAGATGGCTGCAAACAGAGGGCTAGGCCATGTTGAAGCCAGGAGCCTGGAACTCCATCTGGGTCTCCCACGTTGGTGGCGTGGGCCCACACCACTTGGGCCATCCTCTGCTGCTTTCCCAGGCATATTAACCTGGAGCTGGATAGGATGTGGAGCAGCTAAGAATCTCCTGGTGTTCATATGCCCCATCCCATGGTTTGTGATACATTGTTTTTCATTTATTTCAAGAAAATTTTTCTTTCTTTTTTTAATTTCTTCAATGACACATTGATCATTTGGTAACATGTTGTTTAATTTCTATATATTTTTAAAAGTTCCATTGTTTGTTCTGTTGATCTAACCCTCTAGTTTTATTTCTGAGAACATAAATGGTAGTATTGAAAACTGTATTCAATGGGGCTGGCACTGTGGTGCAGCAGGTTAAAGCCCTGGCCTGAAGCTCCAGCATCCCATATGGGCACTGGGTCGAGACCCAGCTGCTCCTCTTCCGATCCAGCTCTCTGCTATGGCCTGGGATAAGAGTGAGGGGTGGCCCAGGTCCTTGGGCCCCTGACCCATGTGGGAGACCCCGAAGAAGCTCCTGGCTTCGGATTGGTGCAGCTCTTTTTGCAACCATCTGGGGAGTGAACCAGCAGATGGAAGACCTCTCTCTGTGTCTCTACCTCTCTCTGTAACTCTGTCTTTCAAATAAATAAAATAAATCTTCTTAAAAAAAACTGTATTCAAATGGTAGCATTGGAAGAATTGATTTGTGGCCTAATTTATGGTCTATCCTAGAGAAAGTTCCATATACTGATGAGAAAAATATATTTTCTATAGCTGCTGAGTGAAATGTCCTTGCTTAGTAGTATGTTTCTTTTTTTTTAGTAGTGTGTTTCAACTTCAGTGTACTTTTGGCGATTTTTGGTCTAAATGATCTCTCCATTGACAACAGTAGAATGTTGAAATCTTCCACTATTATTGTATTGGACTCTATCTCTCCCTTTAGGTCTGATAGTATTTGCTATATATGCCTGGGTGGTCTTGTGCTGGGTATATATACATCTATGGTTGTTGTGTCTGCTTGTTGAATTGATCTTTTTATCAGTAAAAAATATCCTTTGTCTCCTGTTACAGTTTGTTTAAAAAAGATTTATTGATTGATTTACTTATTTGAAAGGAAGAACTAAGGAGAAAGAGAGAGAGAGACAGAGTGATAGAGAAAGATCTTCCATCCACTGATTCATTCCCTAAAGGCTATAACTACCAGAACTGGACCAGGCCAAAGCTAGGAGCCAGGAACTTCATCCAAGTCTCCCATGTAGGTGCAGGGGTCCAAGCACTTGAGCCATCCTCCACTACTTCCCAAGGCACATTAGCAGGGAGCTGGATTAGAAATGAAACAGCTGGGATGCAAACCAGTGTTCATATGGGATGCTGGTACCACAGGCGGTGGCTTAACCCACTACACCACAGGGCCAGTCCCTCTTTTTACAGTTTTTGGTTTTAAGTCAGTTTCATCTGATATGAGTATTACTATTCTTGCTTGTTTTTGATTTTCGCTTGCCTGGTATATTTTTCTCTAGGCCTTCACTTTCTTTTTTTTAAAAAGATTTATTTATTTATTTGAAAGACAGAGTTACACAAAGAGAGGAGAGGCAGAGAGAGAGAGAGAGGGAAAGAGAGAGAGGTCCGCCATCCACAGGTTCAATCCCCAACTGGCCACAACAGCCGGAGCTGCACCGATCCGAAGCCAGGAGCCAGGAGCTTCCTCCAGTCTCCCATGAGGGTGCAGGGACCCAAGGACTTGGGCCATCTTCTATTTCTTTCCCAGGCCATAGCAGAGAGCTGGATTGGAAGTGGAGCAGCTGGGTCTTGACCCAGCACCCATATGGTGCCGGAGCTTCAGGCCAGGGCGTTAACCCACTGCACCACAGCACCAGCCCCAAGGCCATCACTTTCAATCCATGTTCATCTTTGTTTTTGAAGTGAGTTTCTTATAGGCAACATATAGTAGAGTCTTGGTTTTATAACCATTCAGCCAACCAAAATCTTTTTGCTGGAAAATTTAATCCATTTACATTCAAAGTTAGGATTGATATATGAGAACTAACAACTAGAGTTTTGTTGACTGGTTATAGTATCATGTGTTTTCACATTTGCTTCTTTTTTTCTTTTTAAAGATAGATTTTTTATCCAAAAGGCAGAGTTACAGAGAGGTAGAGGCAGAGAGAGAGAGAGAGAGAGAGAGAGAGAGAGAGAGAGGAAAGAAGAGAAAGAGAGGTCTTCCATCCACTGGTTCACTCCCCAGATGGCTGCCATTGCTGGAGCTGTGCTAATCCAAATCCAGGAGCCAGGAGCTTCTTCTAGGTCTCCCGGATGGGTGCAGGGGCCCAAGGATTTCCCAGGCCACAGCAGAGAGCTGGATTGGAAGTGGAGCAGCCAGGAATCAAACCAGCGCCCATATGGGATATCAGTGCTGCAGGCGGCAGCTTTACCCACTACAGCACAACGCTGGGCCCTACATTTTCTTCTGATGTATGACTAACTCCCTTCAGAATTTCTTGTAACGCTGGACTGATCGTGGTGAATTCTCTCAGTTTTTTGCTTATCTGAGAAATACCACGTTTCTCCTTTACTTCATTTATTTATTAGGAAGGTAGAGTTACAGGCTGAGAGAGGGATAGAGACAGAGAGAAAGGTCTTCTATCTGCTGGTTTCCTCCCCACATGGTCGCAATGGCCAGAGCTGAGCCGATCTGAAGCCAGGAGCCAGAAGTTCCTTCTAGGTCTCCCACATGTGCACAGAGACCCAAACACTTGGGCCATCTTCTGCTGCTTTCCCAGCCATGACAGAGAGCTGGATCAGAAGAGGAGCAGGCTTAGCCCACTATACTACAGTGTTGGGCCCTCTCCTTCAGTTCTAAAGGAGACATATGCTGGATATAATAATCTTGGATGGAAGGTTTTTTTCTTTTACAACGTTGAATACATTGTCCCATTCTCTCTGGCCTTTAAAATTTCTGCTGAGAAGTTTGCTGTTAGTCTACTTGATCTTCTTTTACATATAGTTTGATACTTTTCTCTTACTGTCTAGGATTCTCGCCTTGCCCTTAACTTTTGACAATTTGACTGCACTCTGCCTTGGAGAATATCCTTTGATTGAATCTGCTTGGGATCCTTTGAGCTTCTTTATCTGGCTATCCATGTCTCCTACAACACTTGGAAAGTTTACAGTATTATTTCATTCAGTAAGTTTTCAGCATGTTTTCCCTTCTTTTATCCTCCAGGAATACCTATAATATGAATATTTTGTGACTTGATGGTATTGCATATTGCTTTTATTTTTGTCTGATTGAGTTATTTCAAAATTCTTATCCTCTAGATAAGAAATTCTTTCCTCCACTTTCTCAATAATATTTTTAATTTCAATCATATTTTTAATATGAAACTCTCAATCATGTTTTTAATTTCATTGACTGAAGTTTTCACCTCCATGATTTCTGTTTGGTTCTTCTTAATGATTTCTATCTCCTTAGTAAATTTTTCACTCATGTCACCTATTGATTTATTCATTTATTTTATCTCATTATCTATCTGTATTCTCTTGTGTTGCACTGAGTCTCCTTTTAATCATTATTTTGAATTCTGTTTCTTCTGGCATTGCATAGATCTCCTTCACATGGGGATCTGTTTCTGGAGAATTATTGTGTTCTTTTGGAGGTGTTGTGCTTCCCTGCTTCTTCATGTCTCCTGTATACTTACAGCAACACCTGCACATATGGTGTAATAGTCTCTCCTTCTTTATGGAGTAGGTTTTATTGGAAAGAAGTTTATGGTTTACGTGTAATGCAGGGTATCTCCTGCTTGTTGCTTTGACTTTGGTTCTAGGTGTGTCCAACTTCTGAGAGATTTATTTTACTTTAACCAATGCCAGCTATGTCTGTAAGTGACACAATAGTCTAGTCTGCAGTAGTTAATGCTGGTAGAAGTGAGTTTGAGGTGAATGTGGCCTTCCTGGGGTATGTATCTTTAGTCCCATGAAAGCTCAGTGTTAATTGCACTAGAGATTGTGATAACCAGGGCCTCATTCTATGTGCTGAGGGACACAAGGGGGCTGTCCCCTTGTCCCACTGGCAAGTCTGAGTAATGCTGGGACTTGTGGCACCAATAGCTGTCACTCTAGGACTGTGTGATGAGGATGGAACCTTCCCAGCTCCTGCTAGGAGAATGAAAATGGTGCTGGGGCTTATAACACAAACAGCCCTAGTCCCAGGGCTAGGGGTTGGAACTTAACTCTGCTCCAGTCAGACAGGATGGCTGTACATTACACAGGAGATTCTGCCCTGGCAGAGATGGGTGTGGAGAGGTGAATGCAGGCAGGTTCTTACCTGGGTCCTACCATGTACATTCCAGGGGGTTTGAGATTAGTACTGATTGTTACAGTCCTGGTGTTGTAAGATGCAGTGGGGTCTCTATCTATATCTCCAATGGTGGAAGCCAATTGTTAGGGGTGGTGGTAGCCACCTGCCTCAAGCAGAGCCAAGCAGAGAGATAGAGAACTCTGGATACCATGAATGGGTGTGAATTACTCCAAAGATTGTGCTGCCAACATCAGCAGTCCCAGTTCCAGAAAGCACCATGAGCTTGGAAATGAGGAGGGCACTTCCCCAGGTTATGTCCAGATTTAGGGGGCTGCTGTTTGTGACAGCCCCAAGGAGCTGAGGAAAAGCCCAGATCACATAGAGTGAGTGAGCTCGGCTGCAGGGTTTAGGCCCCAAACTCCCACAATTGCAGGATGCAGGGGTTCTGCTCTCTGCCCTGTAAGCTGCCCTGAGTCTGGCTTTGATCATTTCTGGTAGCAGTGGAACAGAGATCAGCTGTGTGACTCTACATATCCAATTGAGTCTGGTGTTCAGGGGCCGTGGGGCATGGGGGAGTGAGACAGAAGAGGGAGGACAACATGGCTTCCCTTTTTGAAGCAAAGTAGTCATTCACTGCCCAGTCACTGCTCCAGGCTAACTGAAGGCAGTGGAGAACCGTGGAATTATCCCTGTTAAAGCTGCCAATGATAGGGTGCACAACAAATTCTTCCTAACTTGACTTGGGAACATGGTGATTTGAAATCTGCAGCCAACTGCATAGATTCAGGCCACATGGTCAGCAAAGGTAATGTGTCTGTCATCTTCCCTTGCTCTCCACGGAGTTTCTGTTCTGTCCTGTCATGTCTCCACTGAAGCTTTCTTTCAGTCAGTCCCCTGGGAACATGGTCTTTCTTTGTTTTGTTTTGTTTTGTTTTGTTTTGTTTTGTATCTTTCTGCAGCTGAGGTCAGTGCAGGTTCTCCCTATTCAGTATTCTTGAATCTAATCAAGAAATTCTTAATAAAGGTTATGTTATTGCTTTAGAACAAATAGAGGAGAGAGAGATTTTAGTTTTGTAGAACTCCGGACTATTTGCATTTCTTAATCTTATATATCTTTGTTCCCAAAAAAAGTAGCTATAGGAGTAAGCAGACAGTAGGTCCTATTGCCCCTGGCATAAGGAAACCCCTAGGTTGTCCTCAGTAACAAGGAAATCACCAGTGATGGAGAAGCCTTTTGCCAGTGGAATCTCATTCAGCTGTTTATCGCCCAGATTATAACCCACATTGCAGCAGTACTCAACTTCAACTCCAGCTAGGCTTTTTGCCTACTGCTCCATTGCAATGCATTTTAGTAAATCTAACTCCACTCAATCCTCTTTGTGTTCATTTGGTAGCCCACACAAGGACTTCCCTGGTCTCAGGAAGCCAACCTTCAACGTGTGGCACAACAGCCAGCAAGTGCTCATCTGGTTGAACCCACTCAAGCCTTGATCCATTAATCACTCTCATCCCTTCTAAATGGTTTGCCAGTGTGGGAGCAACTGAAGGTTCCTGGCCAGGGCCACACTATGATAGAACTAAAAGGCCCCAATTCTTGTATGCCTGATACCCATAGCACTTGGGGTAAGGACCCCACTCCTCTGAGTTCTCTCCTCCTCAGAGAGTGATCTGGACTAGCTGGGGCAATGATGATTCTTGGCCAGGGTGTCTCTTTGACAGAATTAGAAGATATCAGTTCACGAACACTGACTACCCACTGCCTTTAGGAATGAGGACCCCCCCCCATTCCATTTAGTGGGCTCCCTTCATCCTCCCCAAAGGTCAAAGTCCTATTGTGCTTCTTCCCTCATCAGCTGACCATCCTGTTCAGAACCACCTGAAAGACCTGATACTTCAAGGGTGAGTCCAGCTGTTTTTTGTTGTTGTTATTTTCCTTCTAGGTCTGGATTGGCAACCTAACATGAGATCTTCCTTCTTAAGGAGGAGTCAGCCTTCTTAGCCAAAAGAAGCACTGAAAGACCCTTAAGTAGGTGGGATGCCTCCACTAAAATTGGCACCAGTTTAAGTTGAGTCTCTTCCTTCCAGCAGGATGCCCCAGAAAAGGTTTACACCTGTTGCCTCTAAGTTGGGCCATTTCTTTGCCCCTTAGCTGGGCTGTATTTTTCTGTCCCTTAGCTGGGATATTTGGAAGAATAGGACAATCAATGGTTTACCTTTGGGATGTATTGTAAAAAGCTGAGATCAGTTTAATTCCCCAGACTCAAAATAAGAAATATGTAGCCCCAGTGCCAGCATTGGGTTAAGCCGCTGCCAGCTCCCATATGAGCGTTGATTCAAGTCCTGGCTGCTATACTTCAGATCCAGCTCCCAGCTAATGTGCCTGAGAAAGCAGTGCAAGATGACCCAAGTGTTTAGGACCCAGCAACCTATGTGGAAGACCTTCATGGAGTTCCAGTCTCCTGGTTTCGGCCTGGACCAGCCCCGGACATTGGTGGCCATTTGGGGAGTGAACTAGCAAATGGAATATCCCTTTCTCTCTGTGTAATTCTTTCAAATAAATTTTAAAAATCTTTAAAAGATAGACAGCCCCAAAATAAACTCCCAGAACAGGAGGTCTAGCTAGCTTGGTCTCTCTGTCACAATCTTCAAGGTACTCTCTTGTGTTCTCTGCTGTCTTTGTTAATTTCTGACTGCTTGGAAAAGCTGAGTCATAAAAGAATTAAGATCGTTATCTTAAAAAGGAGCCCAAGGCTGCCAGTCCCCATATTCTTCATCTCCACGACAGAGCCTTGGGTCACCTCGGGTGTGGAAGGTACAAACTGGAGTTCTTAGTAGATGCAGGAGTCACACATGCTATCCTTCCCACTAGAGGCCTGTGGCCAAGGGGCACAGTGTTGTCCAACTCTCCAGATATTTTCTAAAACACTGTTATGAAAATAACTGACTCTCTCTGTCATTGTTGAGTTGGTGTAATTTTAGCCACGGCCGCTGTTAAGTCTTCTGTCATCCTGTGTTCCAATTCTTCTCTAGGAACATTTGTAACCATGTTCATGGAGTAAGAAATCAATGGACTAGACTATAAGACTTTCCAGGACGCTGAGGAAAAACTGGAAAATCCACAAAATGGCTAATGGTGTTTACTTTCTCCACCCTACTCAATTCATCTAAAATTCAAAAACTTTTATGAGGACCTCTGGTTTTTCATGGTAACGTGATTTTTCCATTGAGTTCAGTAAGGATCTGTTCTCATAATAGGATACAATTGAAACCTAGGCATATCTAAAAAAAAAAAAAGTGTACAGAATTCAAACCTGATTAAATAATTTGCTCCCAGGGAGTAAATAAAGTTGTCATTTCTTAGTAGATTCTGACACTTCAAAGGATTAGGCATCATAGTTTTAAAAAATCTATGTCTGCTTTTGATTGGATTTTTAATTTTGAGAGTTTTCCACATCTGAGATTATTATATGGTAAAGCAACTTTTATTACTATACTTAATGTAAATAGTAGTCCATCAACAAACTAAACTACACCTGCTTTTAGAGTGTAACTCTGTCCACTGTTTTGAGGCCCACTAACTCTGATGTTCTTTTTGAGCTTGGTGCTACAGAAGTATAATCCCCTGCCAGACAATGCTGGCGTGGCCCTTTGGGATGATGACTCATTCCTATAGAACAAATAATGCTAAGCTTAAAATAGACTCCAGGTAAACTTAGCCCAAGGACCACTCCTTCTGAAACCTCTTTGTTGCTCCATTGTGCCTAAAAGGGTTTTTGACAGTGATTCCTGGTGGTCCAATATTCCCCTTCCAATGTGGAACTGGATCAACAACTAGGTCAAATCAAGCATAGCAATGAGAAACAAATGGAACATAGCTACAGAATGACTGATTAGGGATACATTCAGAAAATACTGTGATCACAGGAGGGAATACAAATCAAGATGGAGTCACTGGTGTCAACCCTAAACAAAATTAGATAAAATCAAGATGTCATGAAGGAAGTGTGTTTATGTATGGTAGCCTGATAGTAGCTATCACAAAAGACTGCTAGAACTACACCCTCTAGAGAGGACCCTCATTTCTAAGAGAGATCCCAACTAGCTGTGATGCTCATTATTCTCACACCTAATGCTAAAGTCTGTATACAGCATCCACAGTGCGGTGTTGAGGAACATTTTTGACTTCTTTGTATCTGAGAAGCAAGGATCAGGATTGAGAGTAGTGACTCAAAATGTGGAAAAATAAAATGACTGATGGTATATATTTCTCTTTTTTTAAAGATTTATTTTTATTTATTAGAAAGACAGAGTTACAGAAAGAGGTAGAGACAGAGAGAGGTCTTCCATCTGCTGGTTCACTCCCCAGATGGCTGCAACGGCCGGAGCTGCGCTGATCCGAAGCCAGGAGCTTCTTCTGGGTCTCCCACATGGGTGCAGGGGCCCAAGGACTTGGACCATCTTCTACTGCTCTCCCAGGCCACAGCAGAGAGCTGGATCGGAAGTGGAGCAGCCGGGTCTTGAACCTGTGCCCACATGGGATGCTGGGGCTTCATGCCAGGGCTTTAATCCAGTGTGCCACAGTGCTGGCCCCCTGATGGTATATATTTTAAACACTGGGGTGTTGTCACCCAAGGCTGGCTGGTGTGTTTGAGAAGAATGACCACCTTGTACTGTGGGAAGCAGATTGGCTTCCTTTTGGCCAGCCCACCACAGTACATACAGTTTACTGTTTGCTGCCATTTCTGGACCGACAACTGTCTGTGTTAAAGCAGTTCCTCAAAGTGAAAATGGCTCTAGCTGCCCTTACAGCTGCCTAAGGAGGAACTCTCGCCATCATTAAAACAGAATTTTGCATGGGGGCTGGTGTAGTGGCACAACAGGTAAAGCCGCTACCTGTGACACCAGAATCCCATATGGGCGCCAGTTCATGTTCCAGCTGCTCGACTTCTGATCCAGCTTCCTGCAAATGTCCTGGGAAAGCAGCAGCAGATGGCCCAAGTCCTTGGGCCCCTGTACCCACATGGGAGATCTAGATGAAACTCCTAACTCCTGGCCCCAGCCTGACTCAACCTTCTCTGTTGCAGCCACCTGGGGAGTGAACCAGCAGATGAAAGGTCTCTCTCTATCTCCCCTCTCTCTCTGTATCTCTGTCTTCCTCCTCTCTCTTTCTCTATAGTTCTGAGACAAATAAATCTTTTTAAAAAAGAGTTCTGTGTATACATCTCCCAATCTCTTAAAAATATACACACTTATATTAGTTCTGTGTCTCATCCCACACTAAGTCCAGAACAATGGCTCTACTTCTGATTTGGGACTGGAAATTTTCTGGTGGGAAACTTTAATCTTTCTACCTTTCATTACAGGTATAGGAATGCCAGGGTGGGCTGTTGTGCACCTGCAAGATAATGCTGTAAAAACTGAGTCAAATCTTGTCGTGATGTAGAAAATCTCTTCAGGTAAGCCAGGAGCCTGGATTTCCTAAAGAGAAGTTTACAGCCTTCTGACCTCTAATTCTAAAACACCCACTTCACCTTTTTAACAGTAGGTAGTAGCCAAAATGATGGGCTATGCCTACAGGATTGAGGAGTAACAAGGACTAGCAGAACTGAAACCAAGCCCCTGAATATTGACTTAAATACAGGTGCTACAGGCCACCAGCCCCAGTCCCCTGACTTCTCTCCCTTAGCTTAAAATGTCTTTGCTCTGCATTTTCAAAACACCAACATCAGCTAGCCCTACAACATTCTAATCACCCAACTCATGAGGCCATTTCCTTCTACCGTAGATAACAACTTGATGATCAGTATCTTCTCACAGGGTCCTTGCTGCAGAGAAAGTCCAGGCCCAGGACAGAGCATGCAACCTGCAGACTGACTGAAGCCCACTTGGCCATCATAAGATTTCCTAAAGAGCACGATATCACTGATCAGTCAAAGGAAGGCCATGACTAATACTCCTTGGCCTCAGTGCACTCTGAGATTAAATGAAAAATGGTCATGTCACTGTTTCCCATTAAGACTTGATTTAAGTTCTGTATATGTAAGCTTTCATGCTGTTCTAGCAAAGCGAGCCAATGCAGAGTAAATGGTTCAAAAATTATATTAATCTAAATGCCTATTGGGTAACATAAATTAAGGACATTTTTGATGGATAACTGCTTTTGAAAAAAGTTTCAATTCTGAAACTATATTTGTGTGTGGGTTTGCTGGTCAGCAAACCAAATAATTCAAATCCAGGTACAATATTCATTGTGTTCTGGTGTATGTTCTCTTACTAAAAATATTTTCTCTTAATTTACGGATTTTTAAAGGATTATTTTAAAATGTAAATGAAAAGAACCAGTAGATAGGAGAGAGAAATAGGGAAGGAAGCTATAAGTATGAGAGTGTACTCTTGTTAAGGAAGTTTGTTAAGAATTTGTGGATAAGGAAAGGCATTGTATATGGCAATTTTTGTCCTAAAGTGGAATGACTGGATTGCTCTAGGCTGGAAAGGAAAAATACAAGACAAGTAAATAAGGTGATTTAAAAATCTTATAGAAGTTTTGTAAAAGTTGAATGTTGTATGAGATGAGGTTGGAACAGATTGTTAGAAAATTAGAGACTCCAGGCTTCAGGTCCCAACTCTCTTGGTGGAAAACTGGGCTTCTGTTTTCTCTCCTCCCTCTAATGATTCCTCTAAGATCCCTCCTTTGCCCTAACCTTTTGATTTCCTCTTTGGAACAAATGAATTCAGTGATATCCTCCAGAACACGAAAACCCACTTCCAAAGTGACTCAACATCGATTTCCTCCAGATGAGGCCACCTACGGCTCCCCAGGCTAATAGAAGACACTTTCAGGATGGATCACCACCTCTTTCCTGAGGCTCCACTGGCTCCTGGAGCCCTGCAACCAGGACCCCAGGGCGCTCCAAAGCCCTGACGGATTGCCAGTTCTGGGACCAGTGCAAGGTTCTTGTCCAAGCATGAAGCAGTTACAGCAGAAGAGACCTTCACCCACACGTCAAAGATTTGTCGTTGTTGATCTCTCAGGAGGGAATGTGGAGGCCAGCTGGGCCCCTGGCGATAAGGAAGCTACTAATAAAAATCCCAGCAATAAGGAGATCACAGGTGATGGAAAAACCCTACCAGCAGCAATCTGCCTCGGGTAAGTATCTCCCAGGTTATAACCCACGTTGCAGCAGTTACGAGTTGAGAGCTGGCCTGCTGCTTCTCTTGCAGTGGATTCTAATAAATCTAATTCTACTCACTCCTCTCCCTGTTCTGCTGTTGGTGAATTCTTCTCACTACCTGCAACACCTTCCTGTAAGAAGCCTGGTTTTTCTTTTTTGTTTCTCTATGTACTTAAATTAGTTAGATATACTTATAATAACAAGTAAATATAGATAAGTTTATGATAAAATAAGAACTAGTAAAAATTATGAATAAATATTAAACTCTAGGGTCAGTACATAAGGTATACATATAAGACTATTGCGTGTTTATTTGTAATGGCAAATACTATAAAAAAATCTAAGTATCGGGCGGCCGCGTGGCTCACTTTGTTAATCCTCCGCCTGCGGCACCAGCACCGGTTCTAGTCCCAGTTGGGGAGCCAGGTACTAGTCTCGGTTGCTTCTCTTCCAGTCCAGCTCTCTGCTGTGGCCCGGAAAGGCAGTGGAGGATGGCCCAGGTCCTTGGGCCCTGCACCCGCATGGGAGACTGGGAGGAAGCACCCAGCTCCTGGCTTCGGATTGGTGCAGCACCTGCCATAGCGACCATTTTGGGAGTGAACCAACAGAAGGAAGACCTTTCTCTCTGTCTCTCTTTAACTGTCTAACTCTGCCTGGCAAAAAATAAAAAAATAAAATAAAATAAAAAATCTGAGTATCTACTGATGGGATTCAGATTCTTGCAGCAGTATGTATAATAGAATAGCAGTTCTCAAGCTTTTTAGTCTCAAACTCCTTTGTATTCTTAAAGATTATTAGGAATGTTAAAGAGCTTTTGTTTTTGGTATGGTTGAATCTATCATCTGCTTTAATGGAATTTAAAATTGAGAAACTTAGACATATTCATTAACTCATTTAAAAATAAACCCATTAGCAGGGCCAGCGCTGTGGTGCAGCGGGTTAAAGCCCTGGCCTGAAGTGCTGGCCTCCCATATGGGCGCCAGTTCTAATCCCGGCTGCTCCTCTTCCAATCCAGCTCTCTGCTATGGCCTGGGAAAGTGGTAGAAGATAGCCCAAGGCCTTGGGCCCCTGCACCCATGTGGGAGACCCGGAAGAAGCTCCTGGCTCCTGGCTTCAGATCGGTGCAGCTCCGGCTGTTGCAGCCATCTTGGGAGTGAACCAGGGAATGGAATACCTCTCTCTCTCTCTGAGTCTCTACCTCTCTCTGTACCTCTGCCTTTCAAATAAATAAAATAAATCTTTATAAAAAAACACCCATTAGAAGTTAAAACAAATAACATGTGAGGATACATCATAAATTCATGGAAAATGTATATTACCAAAAAATTGTTTGAGTTAAAAAGCTTTTTTGCACCAAAAACTTGATCTCATTCCATTTTCCATGAACTTTTTCAAGTGCCTCCTATTTTGTGAAAACTGTATTTTAAAAAAACAGAAAGCTCTTAGAAAAGTGGCACTGTTTTATATTTTTGCAAATCTCTAATGGCTGCATTGGTACAATACAGCTTGTCCTCATTCTGTCTTGTGCATTCAATTTGTTGCTGTACATTACTTTGGTTAGCATGTAGGAAATCCAGTCTCATGTGGAAATATAACTGGAAAAAGTAAGATTATTTAAATAATTTGAAAAGTGGTTATTTATTAACGATTAGTTGCATTATAGAATCTGAAACCATATCAATTATTTTTATATGGTTAAATTTTTTGCACCTTGTAATATAATTTACCTATTTGTGATTTTTAAATATTACTTGAAAAATGGTGGTTCACTTACTCCTGTAGATCTTCCAAATGTTGACATAGATTACACATCAAAAAATCAAAACATCATCATTGATGCTCATAGTAATGGATGAAAATTTCCCATAATTGCTTGAATTTTCTCATGAGCATAAATACTGAAAATTGTCTTCCTTGAAGAGAAAGGCTCACTTCGTTTTCAAATCTTATTTCCTTTCATTTGAAATATCCAAATTCAAATAACCACAGTTTCCAGCCTTTTTCTTTTTTTAAAAAAAGAATGGTGCTTATTTGAACAAACAAACAAAAAGCCAGTTGTAAGCTCACAACTCAATCAACAAAGGCTTTCTCATGAGATAATTGTCTTACTACAAAAGTGTTTCCTGTGGTTCTTCCTTTACATCATCCAAAATATTGAAATGACATGTACCCAAGGGCTGCAATTTAATATAATTATTTTTAATGCTTCTTAAAGAACATTTTTAGTGACTCTGACTTATTTTTTTAATTGAGGCTGCCTGGTAGTAAAAATACAGTTTGATGTGACTGTCTGAATCATGCTAAGCAGCTCAAGTTTGAATCCAGTAATACTATCCACTAAGCTCTGTGACTTAGAACATACTTAAGCCTATTGAGCCTCCATGTAGTCATATACAAAATGGCACCTTAGTACCCTCATAAATTCACTGCAACAAATATATGAACAAGATGTTTAAATACCATACACAGTGCATTGACACAAATGTCACAATATAGTATACAGCTTTCAAATCAGACTATGATATTAAGATATCAAGAGCAGCACATCATGGCCGGCACTGTGACTCACTAGGCTAATCCTCCACCTGCGGCGCCAGCACACCGGGTTCTAGTCCCGGTCAGGGTGCCGGATTCTGTCCCGGTTGCTCCTCTTCCAGGCTAGCTCTCTGCTGTGGCCAGGGAGTGCAGTGGAGGATGGCCCAAGTGCTTGGGCCCTGCACCCCACGGGAGACCAGGAGAAGCACCTCTTTCCTGGCTTCGGATCGGCGCAGCGCACCAGCCGCAACGCACAGACTGAAGCGGCCACTTGGGGTGTGAACCAACAGAAAAAGGAAGACCTTTCTCTCTCTTTTCACTGTCTAACTCTGCCTGTCAAAAAACAAACAAACAAACAAACAAAAACAAAAAACAGCAGCACATTAAATGACACAGATTCTAGCTATTGTGACAATGTGCCCTGGAAGTTGGCTGCAGAGTTAGAAATGAAAACATAGTTTTGTATATTCTTACTTTGTCTTTTTATCTAAGGAGACACCCAAATCACAGTGACTTTGTTTTCTGGGTCTTGGTTTCTTGACTTCCAGAGTGAGAACAGAGTATGTTGTTAACCTCAGCAGTAAAGAAGCCAAATCTAGGTAGCATGAAAGTTTATTATTCAAACATACAGCAGATATTAGCTGTTTATGGGACCTGACAAAAATATATGAGGGTACCACAGAAAGTTTGTGAAAACTGGAACTCAAAGATAAATATACGCTGGTGCAGAAACTTTTTGAAATCTATGCACGGTTTTGTTTTGTTGTTTCTTTGTTTGTTTGTTTTGACAAGCAGAGTGGACAGTGAGAGAGAGAGAGACGAGAGAAAGGTCTTCCTTTGCCGTTGGCTCACCCCCAAGTGGCCGCTGCGGCCAGTGTGCTGCGGCTGGTGTGCTGCGGCCAGCGCACCGCGCTGATCCGAAGCCAGGAGCCAGGTGCTTCTCCTGGTCTCCCCATGGGGTGCAGGGCCCAAGGACTTGGGCATCCTCCACTGCATTCCCTGGCCACAGCAGAGAGCTGGCCTGGAAGAGGAGCAACCGGGACAGAATCTGGTGCACCGACTGGGACTAGAACCCAGTGTGCCAGCGCTGCAAGGTGGAGGATTAGCCTAGTGAGCCATGGCGTCAGTTTATGCACGGTTTTATGATAATGCATTTTCTATGAAATTTCTGAAGACCCCTCATCTACATAGATTTCAAATTTTCTGCAAAAAGCTACAATTATCTTTTCATTCCAGTTCCGCGGACTTTCAAAAGTGCCTTCATACTGGTCTCCAGCTATTCTCAAGTGGAATGTTGAAAAATCCTTCAACACTCCGTTTAGCGTAGAGCACTCTTGAGGTTTTGAGAAGAGTACCTTGCATAGATTCTTGCATGTGACCATGAATCAAAGTTTAAATTGCAGCAACAATACACAGTAACCTGGAAGTTAAGAGCGAATAGTTACTTCTGGATTATGTGATAATAACTGATTTTAATGTTTTCCTACCACCAGTGTGTTCTGCCTACTGTTTCACAGTTATTTACATGCTTTTCAAATAACAACAATTCACCGTGAGCTTGGTTTATGGCAAATTTATTGTGATCTTGCACAGCATTTGAAATCTCAAAGCATTAGCTAGAATTGAAAGAGCAATGCATTCATCCTGGCAAAGGGAGAAAGCAGATTTTGCTGTGGCTATCGCCATTCCTCAATATCTCTTAGAAAAGAAAGATCGTCTACCCGAAAGGCATCATTTTAATGACACAACGTGTAACATAAGGCAGTAAAAACACTCAGATTAAGCAGGTGCTAAAGCTCTTGACTTAACAAAGAGCGCTCAGATCGGCCATGGAACAGCCGCCAGTGCAACACAGAGTTTGCATTTCCTGTCTTGACATCACTGAACGCTGCTTCGACTCTGAGAGCCCCTCACTGGGCATCTGCTCATTCTGGAGCTGTTCCTTCCCCGAGAAATCCACCTTCAGAAGGTCATACGCTGGGTGTCCCCCAGAAACCTCGTGTGTATTTGGGAGAGGGAAGTTGTTTCTTCTCTCGGCTGCATGGGGGGAAAGAAAAAAATTAATAGTTCTTTAGAGAGCCCTGACATAGGAGGCAGCAACTGTGTTCTGCTCTTGGAGAATGAATGGGATTTCTCAAGTGAACCTGAGTCTTCCACATAACCTTTCTAAGTTGGTCTGATTTCAGAGAGGTTAGACGTTTGGGTGAAAGCTTAGTCACCTCCACTCTCCGCGTTTTGCAGAGCAGAAAACTTGAGTGCCAAGAGGAAGAGTGTCGTACTCCGTATCACAAGGTAGGTGGAGCCGAGCCAGGGCTGGACTTCTGGCTGCCTCTGCTCAGTGACCAGCAGAATCCGAAGGTATCAATTACATGCTGTAAACAAAAGTCACACAGACAAACGGGCAGTATCCTGTGTATGTTCTACAAAGCTGATCCGGCAAGGAAGTGGAGACTGAAACTTCTGTATCTGAAAATACGCTAATGTCATTCCCAAAATGCACACTTACGCCTCTTTCCTTTAATTTAGTTTAAATTTATTTATCAGTGGCTTAGTGTAGCAAGTACCAAAAACAAAACAAAACAAAAACTATATGATTAAATTCTGCTTGGTAAACTGGTTATTGATGAGACAACTCCTGGGAAAACATTCAGTGAGTCATTAAATAAACAATTTTGGATTTCAGCGGCATCGAAAAGACTTAACCTCATATAGATATCTATTCCACTGCCCCATGTGTCTCAGAGATTTTTCAAATATAACTTTTTCAGTGCATTTGTGTTTAATATTCCAAAGATTGATGAAAGGCCCAGTAGGTTATAATTTTACTCTCTTAAGATTAAAAGCCGCTATTATTTCTGCTAACACCTTACAATGTGAAACAATATGATTAGAATGGAACTGTCGATGATAAATTCATGATTTTTAACATTCTACCAAAATATGAACACTGTACATCCTTTTCTAAATATTTTAACCAAGGTATTTTAAACCAAATTGGAAATTTTGTAACCACAGGTGTTTGCAACATTTATTATGTGATCATACTTTTGTCTTTTTAGCATTTTGTTGTAAAACAACAATCGCAACCAATTATTAAAATAGAATCTTATGGGGCCGGCGCTGCGGCGCAGCAGGTTAATGCTCTGGCTTGAAGCGCCGGCATCCCATATGGGCACCAGTTCAAGACCCGGCTGCTCCACTTCCGATCCAGCTCTCTGCTGTGGACTGGGATAGCAGTAGAAGATGGCCCAAGGCCTTGGGCCCCTGCACCCATGTGGGAGACCCAGAGGAAGCTCCTGGCTCCTGGCTTCAGATCGGTGCAGCTCCAGCCGTTGCAGCCAACTGGGGATAAACCATCGGATGGAAGACTTCTCTCTCTCTTTCTCTCTCTGCCTCTCCTCTCTCTGTGTAACTGACTTTCAAATAAAATAAATAAATATTTAAAAATAAAATAAAATAGAATCCTAAGCCAGGCACAGAAAGACAAAAATTATCTGATTTCACTTATACAGGAATTCTAAAAAAACAGAACTCTTAGAAGTAGAGAGGAGGAGGATGGTTTCCCGGGACTCAGTAGGGTTGATGTCTGGAGAGATTTGGTCAACAGGTACACAATCTCAGTTAGATGAGAAGAAATAAGCCCAGGAGGTCCACTGTGCAGCCCACTGACTATAATTAGCAATGCATCATATTCTTGAAAATTGCTGAGAGCAGATTCTAAGTGTCCTCACCACACACATATACATATGTGAGATAATGCAGATGTTAATTAGCTCAACTTAGTCATTCCATAATGCATACATATTTCAAACAATATGTATACATTAAATATATAAAGTTTCAATTTTTTATAACTACAACAGTATTTTTAATTTGTATTATTTTATTATATTGTTATTTTTATGATCTTAGAGTTGTACATGCACAGAATCTGTTAAAAATTTAATTAAATTTTTAAATCTGTTAAAAATTAATTTAAAATGAAAATTTAAAAAATAAATTTTAGCTCCCATGTATAAGGGAGAGCGTGCAGTATTTGCCTTTCTTTGTCCAGCCTATTTCACTTAACATGATGTCCTCCAGTTGTGTCCATTTTGCTGCAAGTTGTAGAATTTCATCCTTTTTATAGCTGACTAATATTCCATCGTGCATATGCACCACATTTTCTGTGTTTGTTCAGCTGATGATGGATGCCTTGATTTATTCCAACTTTTGGCTTTGGTGTACAGTGCTGCTATGACATGTGGTGCAGGTATCTCTTTGATACAATGTGTCCATGCCTTTGAGTATATACTCATTAGTAGTAATACTGGATCATATGGCAAGTGCATTTCAAGTTTTTAAGAAATCTCCACCCTATTTTCCACAGTAGCTGCATTAATTTACATCCCCACCCACAGCATATAAGTGTAAAAGTATTTATAAGTGTTAAAGTAGTTCAAAATAGGGGCAGGTATTTGGCATGACAGCTTAGATGCCATTTGTGAGGCTGGCATCTCATATCAGAGTGCTGGGTTCAGGTTTCCACTCGCAGCTCCAGCTTCCTTCCATTGCACAGCCTGAGATGCAGCAGGCGGTGGCTCAGGTACTTGGGTCCCTGTCACTCACATGGTAGACCTGAATTGAGTTCCTGGTTCCTGGATTTGATCTGGCCCAGCCCCATATATATATATATATATATATATATATATATATATATATATACTGAAGGCATATGGGGAGTGAATCGATGAAATCTCTCTCTCTCTCTCTCTCTCTGCCTTTCAAATTAAATAAATACATTTTAAAATAGAATCTTAAATAAGTAACACTTTAATATTGAATTAGCCCCAAGAATTATAGTCAAACTTCCAAATCACATAATTGAAAAAAAAAAAGTGGGGAAGTCAGTGATACTATTTTCGAACTACATACGGTTCATTCCCATCTTTGAAATTCTGTTCAGACAATTCTTGATGCTGGAATTCCCCATCCTGCTTCACCCTGTTTCATACCCATTCTTCTTCTTCTTTTTATTTTTTTTTACAGGCAGAGTGGACAGAGAGAGAGAGAGACAGAGAGAAAGGTCTTCCTTTTGCCGTTGGTTCACCCTCCAGTGGCCGCCGTGGCCGGTGTGCTGCAGCCGGCGCACCGCGCTCATCTGAAGGCAGGAGCCAGGTGCTTCTCCTGGTCTCCCATGGGGTGCAGGGCCCAAGCACTTGGGCATCCTCCACTGCACTCCCTGGCCACAGCAGAGAGCTGGCCTGGAAGAGGGGCAACCGGGACAGAATCCGGTGCCCCGACTGGGACTAGAACCCGGTGTGCCGGCACCGTGAGGCGGAGGATTAGCCTAGTGAGCCGCGGCGCCGGCCACACCCATTCTTCAAAACTCCCCAAGTTTGCCCAGCCTCCAAGATCTCTATCAAACACCATCACCTCCACAGTGATATCAATTATCACGACAGTCTGCCACCTTCTCTCCCCACCTGAGACACCATGCAGAATAAACCAAGGTTTTAGCTCCTGAAGCCAAACAGAGCTAATCTGCTTCTTAGCCATGCTGCTTACCAGTGGGGTGAAGTTTTCTCCTTGCTAAAATGAAAATGGTAGTCATTTCACTTATTTCACAAGATCTCCACAGGAAGCAGAGTGAAATGCTGCACATGAAACTGCCTGGCACTTAATAAGTGCTCAATAAAAGTCAGATTCCTTCCTTCCTTCCAGCTGTATTCAACACCTGCCTAAATTTCAACTGGTATTTCAAAAGTCCAACCTATGTGATTTTCCCTGTGTGAAAACCTCGCTGCTCTAAACCACATGCCTTGAGATCACATGTGTCTCTCCTCGGGGCGTAGTGATGCTCAGCTCACTAAAGGAGTCGTGCCATCCACCGATTTCAAGCCACAGGCTGAAGAAAAAGAAGTCCTTTTTTTTCAAACAGCAGCACGCTCACCTCTTTCTCAAGCCAAATATAGTCTATTTTGATCATCAGCCTCCTGAATGGATATGAGTCATCGATGACTAAAAGACCTGTTTATAAACAGTTTGAAAAAAAAAAGAGAGAGACATATAAAAATCAAAAAGTCGACTGGGGAGTTAGCATTACCTTCCTGCACTTGTGGGTTCCCCTCCAGGTGCCTTCTCCAGCGGGAGGTGGCACAGATGTAGACGACTGTGCGCACGTACTCCAGCCCGCAGAGCTTCACTTTCCCCTCGCTCCCCACCTCTGAGATGGCAGCCAGCAGGACAGAGAACAGAGAGACAGTGAGAACCAAGCCCTTCATTCTGCTGCCGAGGGAATGAGGATCTGACAGCGAATCCTGCCTGATCAAGTTTTGATGCTGTCCTCACTCTCTCCACCAATTTATGTTCACTCTCCTAACATGTTATTGGGCAGAACCTCGTTTTTAACAATGTTTGCTAAGCACCTAGCTTCCACTGGGAAGTTTTAATAATGTGTTTTTACGAGCATTGTCAGTTACTCAGTTACTTCTGAACTCTGCTGTGGGCATTAACTGCATGTGTGGAACAATAAACAGATGCTCTCTGGGTGGGCATCGTGGAAAACTCATGGCAGCAGCCAAGTAGGATTTGCAGTCTCAGCTTTGCCCCTTGTAGATTGATGCAGGCAAGTTTTAAACTCTCTGACCTCAATGACCACATCTTTACACAGGAAAACCCATCTCAAAGAGTTTCATGAATATTGAAAAGTAACATCCATGTCAAAGCCATGGAAAATGACATTTAAGAATGTCTTGCGTCTAAAGCATGGCTTCTACTTACCAGAACCAGAATCTAAAGCCAGTTATGTGAGCATCTTTCTTAGTGAGCTAATGAGATAATGAAATAATGTGGGTCAATGATTGCTAGCTGCCGCCTTCTCTCACAACCAGAATAGACCAGAAGGGCGGGCATTGTGCTGTAGTAGGCTAAGCCTCCGCCCATGGAGCCAGCATCCCAAGTGGGCCCCTGTGTGAGTGTCCTGGCTGCTCCACTTCTGACCCAGCTCCCTGCTAATGGCGTGGGAGAGCTGTAGAGGATGGCCCAAGTGCTTGGGTCCCTGCACCCATGTGGGAGACCCGGAAGAAGCTCCTGGCTCCTGGCTTCAGATCAGGCCAGCTCTGGCTGTTGTATCCATTTGGCAAGTGAACTGGCAGATGGAAGACTGACTCTGTCTGTAACTCTGTCTCTCCTATTAAAAAATGAATAGAAAGGTAATTTCTCTACAGGATTCAGGAGAGCTTCTCTGACTAGAATCTCCCCTGTTATTCTTCACCTGTGACTTGGGTATGCCTTGCTCAGCATGCACTTTTATTGTAATAGTAAGCTGAATCTATAATCCCAAACAGCTAAAGAGTGACATTTCTTTCAGTTAACCCTCTGAAAACACCAGGTCTTGCAAAGCTCTTACCTAAACTGGGAACACTGGTATTGGAGACCTCAATGAGACATCACTTCACTTTATATCAAGTTGAACAATATAATTGTTTAGTTGATTCTGTGATTCCTTCTCTGTGATCCCTGGTTGGGAAAAATATCACCTCCATCTGTGGCAAAGATCCTGAAAATTAATGGCCTCAACTCTCCAGTTAAAAGACACACATCTTAAATTTATTTAAATCTTATAGAGAATGTTTAAAACTATGATCAGTTGCATGCTCAATATGACTGATTATGTGAAGGTCCACAATTAACATGAACCAAAAGTCCAAATGGATTTCAGTAAACACATCTTTCACTATAAACCATTTGTCAAAGGAACTATGGTTGTAGTATGATGAATAGTGTTTGAAGCAGTGAGACATGAGTTGTAAACACGTCTGTGGCATCAGTTTTCAGTTCTCTATTCTGCCATTAAATATATATGTGACATTAGGATATTTGTAATGCGATTCTCAGTTTCTTAATTTGTAAAATGTGGATAAATTTATATATATGTATATATACATATGTATATGAAATATATTCAGCCATAAAAAAAGGAAATTCCACCATGTGTGATAACTAGGATGAATCCGGAGAACACTGTACTAAGTAAAACAACACAGACGGATACTGTATGATCTCACGTATGGAATATTAAAAAAATAAACTCCCAAGGTAGAGAGTAGAATAATAGTTGCTGGGATTTGTAGGGAGGTGGAAAGATGTTTGTCAAAAGGGCAAAATTTTCCAAGTATAAGAAAAAATAGAAGGCCGGCACTGTTGTGCAGCAGGTAAAGCTGCATCTGTGGCTCTGGCATCCCATATGGGTGTCAGTTCAAGTCCTGGTTGTTCCACTTCTGATCCAACTCCCTGCTAATGTGCCTGGGAAAGCAGCAGAATATGATCCAAGTCCTTGGGCCTCTGCCCCCACATGGGAGACTCCGAGGAAGTTCCTGGGTCCTGGTTCAGGATTAGCTTAGCTTCAGCCATTGCAGACATCTGCAAAGCGTAACCAGCTGATGGAAGCTCTCCGTCTCTCTGTCTCTTCTCTCTGTAACTGTCTTTCAAATAAATAAATAAATCTTAAAAAAGAAGAAAAGTAGGTTATGGTGATCTCATGTATAGTATGATGACCCTAGTTAACAATATTGTATTGTTTACTTGGAGTTTACTTAGGTCTTAAGTGCTTCCCCCACAGCAAATGGCAATTAAGTATGATGATGAATGTACTAATTATGTTACAGTAATCATTTCACAATGTATATCACATATTATAACTTGAATATACACAATTTTTGTCAATTATTTCTTAATAAAGTTAGAAGAAAACCCCCAAACTCCAAACAAAATAAAATAAGTAGCTAAAAATTTAAATGCATCCTAGAAAACAATAATTGATATTTAAAACTGGTATTGACAGAGCAGCTATTTTACTTTTTATGTTTTTGTTATCAATTAGGGATTTTTAAATCAAAATGTGTGAAATAATTTGGAAAATTCAATTAAATGATCAGCCATTTCTATTGTAAGACCCCCAAAACTTCTGAGATTCTTTGTTCTTCCTGGTATGATGGCACCAATATAGCGGACTTATTCAAAGAAAATACAGGTAAAGTAAAAGCACATTTTTCTTTTTTTTAATCTTTTTTTTTTTACTTTTATTTAGAATATAAATTTCCAAGGTACAACTTGTGGATTACAATGGCTTCCCCACCCATACCTCCCCTCCCCCCCGCACATTTTTCATGAGTTAATCTGGATGCTACATAAATGTCTCATCAATTTATAAAAAAACTTTATTTTTATAAAATTCATAACAATGTCTATTGTTTTGAATTAATAGCCAGGCTTTGTTTCCTAACATAGTAATTAGTTTCAAGTAACCTATCAACTTTTTAAAAATTTTTCTCCAAATGAGGAAATGCAGTCGAATAGCCTAGTAAATGTTCTTTGGATTTAAGGGTGGATTTGAACATTGCACAAAACCTTGAACAAACAATACACACAGTCTAAATGTCATGTGAAGGAACAATGGTCATTGTGTAGTCTGTATCTCCAGTAGCAGAGGTGTGGCCTTGGCAAGACCCAGCATCCACCAAGGGCAAAGAGATCCTCAAAACACCAGAATGCAGGGATATGGCTCTTGGATCATCAGACCAAGAATTGCCATTTTTTATGGTAACTGGCATTTTCCTCAACAAAAGAAAGCATAGACTTGTTTTTATTTTTGTCTTGAAGAGGATGGTTAATTTTTTAAGGTTAATTTTTTATTTATTTGAAAGGCAGAGTTACAGAGAGAGGAGGAGGAGGAGAAGGAGGAAGAGAGAGAGGGAGTGCAAGAGAGGGATCCTCCATCTTCTGGTTTACTCCCCAAATGGCTGCAACAGCTGGGGCTGGGCCAGGCCAAAACCAGGAGCCAAGAACTTCTTCCAGGTTAGCATGTGAGTGCAAGGGTCCAAGCTTCTGCTGCTGTCCCAGGTGCCATAGCAAGGAGCTGGATCAGAAGTGGAGCAGCTGAGTCTCAAACCAGTGCATAATTCGGATGTGGCTGAAAATCCCATGAGAGCAGTTCAGGCACGGAAAACCAAGAGACTGGCAAAAAAATATCCTACATGAAGGATCTCTGTGAGTGAGACCCCAGTGGGAAGGAGGAGCTATCAAAGAAGGATGTACTTTTCTCTGAAGGGAGGAGAGAACTTCCATTTTGCTTATAGCCTTCTCTAAATACTGACAAAGGTTGTGGTCACAAAAGGGTTCCATAGCCTTGGCATCTCATGGCAAGAGCCTCGGGTGATCACTGATGTCATAAATAAGAGTGCTAATTATTAAATTAACAACAGAAGTCACTGTGCACTTACTCCCCATGTAGGACCTCTATCCTTAATGAGGTGTACTGTGAGAATTAACTGCAAAACTTGTTTTCAAACAGTACTTCATACTTTGTGTGTGGGGGGGTGCAAACTGTTGAAATCTTTACTTAGTATAGACTTGGTCTTCTGTATATAAAGCTAATTTAAAATGAATCTTAATGAAGAATGGGATAGCGGAGAGAGCAAGAGGTAGGATGGGAGTAGGGGTGGGATGGTGGGTATGGGGGAAAGAACTACTATATTCCTAAATTATACCTATGAAATTTGCATTCATTAAATAAAAGCTTTCAGGAAAAAAAAAAAGAGACTATATTGGGTGCTGAGGTCACAGGCAGAGGTTTAACTTGTAAGCCACAACACAGGCCCCAAGGGTGGCTGATTTTATATTGTTATAAAGTGAAGAAAGCCATGAAGATATTTATCAACTTTCCAGGCTAATTTTATGTTCTTGATATTTTTCACAGTTAAAATGTTTTATTCCCTGTGAGGTTAAGATATTTGGTTAGGATATTGAGAAAATTAAATTTACAGTATTAGACTGTGCTGTAATAAATGGCAAACATGAAGCCATGATTTTCCTATTAATTTGATATTTCATTCATTCAACACATTTTCATTGTATTAGCACTCTGTAGAGGTACTGTTTGTTAGAGGCATTGGAGATACATACAATATGGTGAGAAAAACACATAGTTCTTATCTACCAGGATCTCACAATGTGGAAGAAAACAGTCGCTAGGCAAATAATCACATAAATATTTAAAGCAGCAAATATGAATCTTAGTTTAGAAACTCAATTACAGCCAAGAAATATTACTGTATTTTCTATAACTCAGTTTAGTTTGGGACTCCGAGTCTCTAATCCACCCAACTAGCAGAAACAAACACCATACAAAACAAATTAACATAAGTTCACCTTTGGCCTGATTTCTTTCTCCTTCCAAGGATGTAATTGCAGCCTCTTGCTCCATGCCGAGGCCTTCTGTCATCAGGGCTGATGCTTCCCTGGATGCCTGGCTTCCTCCCTTCTAGTGGGTCTCTGCTGCTTTCCCACATCACTTGTGGCGTGGGGAGAAGTTTACAAAGTAGACTGTGGTCTCTCCTAGATCTTACCACTTCCTGAATACAGCTTTTCAGAAACAGGACAGCGGTCCACTCTGCTATGAGCTACAGGCCTCCCCCTTTTCCTCATTCTTCCATACTCTCTCTTCCTTAGGAAACTTCATTTCTCTTCATGTCCAAAATACTTGGTCTGTATCTTTCTTATGTCCTATGCTTTTTAGAACAAAAATGGATATATCTGATTTATTATCATTGTGCTTGTCTCCTTAAACTTATACACACAAAGTTACCATTTTGAGGGTAGGGGAGATAATGAAGAAAAAACAAGGACTGAAAAATAATTTTCTAGGAGCCGGCATTGTGGTGCAAGGGATTAAGCCACTGCCTGGGATGCCAGCATCTCATATGCGTGCAGGTTTAAGTCTTTTTTTTTTTTTTTTCCGACAGGCAGAGTGAACAGGGAGAGAGAGAGACAGAGAGAAAGGTCTTACTTTTTTTTTTTTTTTTCTCATTAAACTTTGTTTTAATGGGTCTCAAAATTCTGTGACAGATTTTTGGTCAAGTTGTTTCCATTAAAAAGTACTGATTTTAAAAACTAATAACTTAAAACTGCCACACACAAAAAAAAATGGTCCACAAAACATTCTCCTTTCCTTCTGAAGGTTTTACGATGCATTGTTATCATTAACCAGTCTTTTACTATTAAACTTAAATGGCCAATTGAGACAAACAGTTCTGAGACCGTTCTTCCACCACTGATTAAGACTGGGGTGAAAGGTCTTACTTTTGCCATTGGTTCACCCTCCAATGGCTGCCGCGGCCGGCACGCTGCGGCCGGCACACCGCGCTGATCCAATGGCAGGAGCCAGGTGCTTCTCCTGGTCTCCCATGGGGTGCAGGGCCCAAGCACTTGGGCCATCCTCCACTGCACTCCCTGGCCATAGCAGAGAGCTGGCCTGGAAGAGGGGCAACCGGGACAGAATCCGGCGCCCCGACCAGGACTAGAACCTGGTGTGCTGGTGCCGCTAGGCGGAGGATTAGCCTGTTGAGCCATGGCGCCGGCTCAGGTTTAAGTCTTGGCTGCTCTACTTCTGATCCAGCTCCCTGCTAATGGCCTGGGAAAAGCAGTGCAAGATGGCCCAAGTACCTTGGCCCCTGCCACCCAGGGGGGAGACCTGGATGAAGCTCCTGGTTCCTGGCTTCAGCCTGGACTGGCCCAGCCCTGGCCAATGCAGCCATTTGAGGACTCAACCACAAAGAGGTGGAAGATCTCTTCTCTCGTCTCTCCCTCCTCTGGGTAATTTTGCCTTTCAAATAAATAAGTAAATAAATAAATGTTTTTAAAAAAAGAAAAACAATTTTCTAAATGTTATTCCACAATAATTTCTGAAATAGTGCTATAAGGAAAAATCCACAGTGGCTTGAAAACGTTTAACAGAAGGCCTAAATTTAGTCTGGTTGGGTGGCAGGACCTCAAGGCTCAAGAGAGTTCAGAAAATGTGCTCCTGAGAAGGTGTGATTTGCACTGAGGTGTGAAAGGTGCGTAAAGAGTTAACTATATTGGCCGGCGCCATGGCTCAACAGGCTAATCCTCCGCCTTGCGGCGACGGCACACCGGGAACCGGTCGGGGCGCCGGATTCTGTCCCGGTTGCCCCTCTTCCAGGCCAGCCCTCTGCTGTGGCCCGGGAGTGCAGTGGAGGATGGCCCAAGTGCTTGGGCCCTGCACCCTATGGGAGACCAGGAAAAAGCACCTAGCACCTGGCTCCTGCCATCGGATGAGCGCGGTGCGCTGGCCGCAGCGCGCCGGCCACAGCGCGCCGACCGCGGCAGCCATTGGAGGGTGAACCAATGGCACAAGAAGACCTTTCTCTCTGTCTCTCTCTCACTGTCCACTCTGCCTGTCAAAAAAATTTTAAAAAAAAAAATTAAAAAAATAAAAAAAAAAAGAGTTAACTATATTGAAGGAGTAAGGAATAGCAAGGAAGCTGCTCCCTACAGAAGGGACACATGTGGCAAGGCCTTCAAGTTTATAAGTATAATCACTTACAGATAAAACCTTAATTATAGAAAAATAGGCATGCTCACATTTTGGTGTTATGAATCTCAGCAGACTATATAGAGCATTAGCCATTTACTCACAGAAGGGGGATAGATACAAAAAGTATACAAGTACCGGAGTTCAAGCCTGATCAGTTACCAGCTGTATAGTCTTTGGCATGTTCTATCACCTCTTCAAGTGCTAATTAGATCATCTGTAAAATAAAGACCGTGATAATCACAACTTGCCCCAATGTCTGATAGGATTCCTGTTAGGATACACTGGGATAATGGATAGGAACATGTTTTGCAAAGTATAAAAAATTTTAATGTGCATTATTACTAGTATGTTGATAATTCAGTCTATTTATAGTAAAAGTCAACATTTTTTTCTTAGGGAGATTCTCATCGAGACAAAATGGAAACTACTAGGTTCTAATTCTGCACCTGTAATTGTGCATAACTACACAGAGGTGAGCCAAAATGAATATATTAAATATGATAGTAGTAGTGAATACAGTCATTCTTTCCTATTTCAGCTGAAAGAACAGCTAACAATATACTGTGTGACAATAATAATGTAAGTTGCATATGGAAGATGCCTAGTAGAAAATGATCAAATGAAGTCATGAGTATCTAGCGGTAAATTGGAGCCTAAAGTTAGCAGAGTCAGCACTCCCTCCTTCAGTCCCTAACCAGCACACTGTGTGTGTGTGTGTCTGTGTGTGTGTCTGTGTGTCAGGATAACACAAGATGGCTACTGGCTAAGCAGAATTCTCATTCAGCCCAAGAAAGCAAGAAACATGATTCCTTCTGAAACCCCCAGGTAAATGATCTTATAGTGAAAATTTGATGCTACTCTACAAGCATGGGAAAATCGCTTCAGACAGCTGGAGAAGCAGGTGAGAAGAGTGCAATGGAACAGACTCAGTGCTTTACACGCAGCTGCCCAGGATCTGAAAGGAACAGCTTTACATCTCATTAGGTTTGATAAACAATGAGAGGAGAATACGGAAAAATTTTAAAAAATAAAAAATATATAGTAACAGGAAACACACTTTTTCAATCAAATCAGGTTTTTATTGTCTTATACAAAATGTTGTGGAAAGTACTACCCTTCAGAAAGACAAAGATAATCACAATGACTAACAGCGGTAGAAAATTCAAAATCCTTTAAAACTGACCTCATCCATCGTGAGTCCTGTAAAAACTGCCTTGCTTTTATTTAAAGAATGGCTTCAAGGAAATGGAGATTTTGAAGAAATGGATATTCTTAAATAATAGTTTCTTTTTTTAACAGTTTCTACCATTAAACTGATTCCATCTGCAGTTTCTAATACATAATATTTTTTTCCAGAGCATTAAGAGTTTTGTATGTCTTATCCCCTCCTCAGCACTTAGAATGCTTTATAGAATAGGCCATAATGTTCTATGGTCTCAGATAACAAACTCAGAACTTGCTAAAACAAACTCCATGGAATAACCTGCTAGCAATCTATACTTGGAGGAGTCACCGCTCCCTGCTCTCACCCCCATTTCCACTACCTCTCTTTAAAACCCTTCCTGAAATAACATCCTGATGTGGCCTGTAGATCACAGACTTTCCAATTTCTCTCTGAGTCCATTTAAATCCGCACTTAAATTTTACAGCAGATTTTAAGCGTGCAGATAAGGGTGTCCTAATGTGACTCAGATTTACTTTTGTCGCTTAACTGTTAGTGTAATGGCTGTTGGCTAAACAATGCAATTCTAATACTTGCAGTTATAACCTATGCTTGTTAAAATAGCCTAATAAAGTTCCACAGCTTCAGGTCTCAGATCTAGGAGGATAAAGTTTTGATTAAAAGTTGGGTATGAGAATCTGCTGTTCTTATTATAATAATAACTGACTGCATTATTATATATTAATTATATAAATTCTTGAAAGAGTTTGAAAAGCAGAAGATTTAAAAGTCCAATTTTGTCAAAAAGATTTTGGTTTAAGTAATTCTAATAATTTCCAAGTTTTACTTCTAAGGGAATGATTTTCTAACATATCTGGACATTGTGTAAGTCATAAGTGTCCTTATGTATAGTTGGAATGTGACCAAGAAATACAGTAGAAACATCTTTGGAAAAATTAAGAAAATCTAACAAAATTCTTATTTAGAACCACTGTTAACTTATGTTGCAAACTAATCATATATCTGTGAAATAAAATTTCTTTAAATTGAAATGGAGGTTATGCATCAAGTATTGCTTTTAAAAATCAAAATCTCAGCTTGCTGCATACAATACAAATGAATGAATGTTAAACACTGATCCTTTTTCTTGAAACAACAACAGAAAGATATTAAGAATGATGAATTATCCTGGTTGGTTTGATTTTGGTCCAAGCAAAGTATTTATTATATTTCCCTGGAAAGAAAAAAGTCACAATTATAATGCCATAATATGCAACCTAAAAGGTAAAGTAGTCTTTAAGGTGTCGTTTAAAATTTATAACTTAGTGATACATATATAAAAGGCATCCAATAAGTCTGTAAAAAGGGAACAAACAAAGACAAGTTTGAACAGTCATGGGTTCTTCCTAGTG
The DNA here is from genome assembly GCA_949820135.1 of Sylvilagus floridanus. Lineage (NCBI taxonomy): Eukaryota > Metazoa > Chordata > Mammalia > Lagomorpha > Leporidae > Sylvilagus > Sylvilagus floridanus. Next base: position 57,511,231 of record OX463225.1, read on the forward strand.
TAAACGTGTTCTTTCCTATGAAAGACTCTTTTAAAAAAGTTTGATAAATAATTTTACAGTGATTCACAGGGCAATTTTGGCAGCTCCTACTTAGCTGTAATGTTTCAACATTCTCATCTGTAAAATAACTATTAAACTGAATGATATCTTAAGCTCTTTCCAGATCTGATAACACTTGATTTAAGAGAGTAGAACTTCTCAATTTTCATGTGAGTTTGTGTTTTCACTCAATAACACTAACCTTTTTGTTAAAAGTTTAGTTTTACTAAAAGGGATGAAATCACATATAAGAGTTTTTAATACATATTGTATAAAAATCTCTTCTATTTATGTTGGAAATCTCTTCTTCTAATCTGATATTTTTAATTTGATATATGAAATCCTGGATAGAATTTTTTAAAATCTGAATGGAAAATTTTAACTTTGACATAATCATACAAACAATAGCTGAAGTATATTAAGAATTTAATATACACCTGAAAAAGTTCTAATTATTCTGACCCTATTAACTCATTTGCTCTTTTTATAAAGTTTTAATTCTGGAACCATTACTATGTTCATTTTACAAATAAGGAAACATAAAAATTAGATTTTTTTACTTATTTTTAAAAAGCTATCTTTACATTTATAGTTTGAAGATATATTCTTGTATTTTCTTCTAAAGTTTATTTTTCACAAAGATTTTCAATCCATTTGGCATTTGCCAATTCACAAAGTGTGAGATAGATATTTAATTTTATTTTTTTCTCTGTATCACTCCTAGAATTGTGAACCTTAAATGATTTTTCCATCATTTTTTACAGAACATCATGAAAGCTATAATTTTTCTAGTGACAAAAGATCCAGTTGGCTTCTTTGTCACTTTTCTCTCAAGCAACTTGTTAACTAGTTTAAAAGGTCCACTCACCATTTCCTTGAACATTTCCAATTCCAAATCTTTGCTTAAGCCTTTCAGTGTGGAATAAGACCTACCTTTTTTTTCTGTCTGCAAGGCAAGATCCTAAACTATCAATTATAGTTGAAATTTAATCTCCTTTGTGAAAGTTTTCCCTAAAGTATTCTTCTCTTATTTTTTTCATTTTTCTTTTTACATTTCCCTTTTAAAAGTCAATTAATTATTAATTTGCTGCACTGTGCTTCTGTAGACGTCTGTTTATTAGATAGCTACTATAAGCCAGATACTTTATTTTGCCACTGGTATATAGCGCAGTGTGAAAGAGACAACAATCACTGTTTTCATGGAGTTTATACAATACTTGTGGGACACAGGCAATTAACAAAATATATAAATAAATTATATAGTATATTCAAAGGTGATAAGTGTTGTTAATAAAAATAAGTCATGGAAGAATATTGAAAGATGAGTGTGCAGGAGAGTAGAGGCTGCAATTTTAAATAAGATGGTCACAGAAGATTTGACTGAGAAAGTGACATTGAACAAAGATTTGAAGTGGGTGGAGGAACATGCCTGTGCAATGATAGAGTCGCATGCATTTTATTTAGTTACTTATTTAACATTTATTTAACGATATGGTTGGTTGGTTAGGACCTCCAACATGTGACCCAAATCTAATCAACCATCTTATTTCCAGGGCCTTATTTCTCTCTTATTTGATATTTAGATTGTTCCCTTTTCCTTTTTCTTTTCCTGTGCTGTCACAAGAAATACTATGATGTCTTTGATTGCATTTATCAATATTTCTGTAGGATAGAGTCCCAGAAGAGGAATTACTAGTTCAAGGAATTAATACTCTCTAAACATTTCTAATTGTCTTGGTTATATTGCTATAACCAAAGAAGTTATAATAATTTGTATTCTAATTATCAATATCATGGAATTGATCAAATATTTGCCATTATTAAATATTCCCACAAAAAACTTTAAATCAACATTGTTATCTTGATACATGAGAATGTTATCACATTTTAAACAATAATTTTTATTTCTTTAATTATTCTTGAGGTTGAATTTTAAAATATACTTAGTAGTCATTTCTTGTGAATGACTTGTTCCTGAACAGTGCCCACTCTGTCATTATAGTCTTAATGGTTTTTTATTGATGTGTGTATATTTGAATATTTTATCAAGTTTTTCATTTATGTGATAGTATTTACCAGACTACTATTTGCAACAATTAAAACACAAGAAACACTGAAAAATGAGAAGTCATTTTTAAAATAATGGACATCCCATGATACTGAGTTCCTTGTCAAAGCTTGGACACAAAATGTTGATATTTGAAGACCAGAGTAACAAAATAGGATAATGCTAAGTCAATAAAAATAAATTCTCATTTCAGGAACATTATAAAATATCTAAAATATGATTAAGATTATTATGTATGATTTTATATATATTATATCATAATCAAAAATCTTGGAATACATGCAGTAAAATTCTTTTATAAAATATTTGTAATTATTATGCTCACAATATTATCATTTTTACTAGTTATTGTTTACAGATAAAGAAAGTAAAGCTGAAATAAAATAAGCCTAATAGGTACCCATGCTTAGTAGGTAGGAACTCATGCAACTTTATATTCTTTCCATTATACTACATGTAAGAAACTTGAGAAATTTAATCCCCAGCATACTACAAAATTACAATTTAATAGATTCATGGCTGGCACCGTGGCTCAATAGGCTAATCCTCCGCCTGTGGTGCCGGCACACCAGGTTCTAGTCCCAGTCGGGGCACCAGATTCTGTCCTGGTTGCCCCTCTTCCAGGCCAGCTCTCTGCTGTGGCCCAGGAGTGCAGTGGAGGATGGCCCAAGTCTCGCATGGGAGACCAGGAGAAGCACCTGGCTCCTGGCTTCGGATCAGCACAGCGTGCTGGCCACAGCAGCCATTGGAGGGTGAACCAATGGCAAAGGGAAGACCTTTCTGTCTCTCTCTCTCTCTCTCACTGTCCACTCTGCCTGTCAAAAAAAAAATAGATTCATAAAGTGATATAAATTTTTAGTTTTGAGCCTTACCCGGCCAGAATCCATAGTAGTAGGCATATTTTTTAGTTCATAGACGGTGACCTGTCCATCACTATCACCAACCAGAAGGCAATCAGTTTGTTTGGCAAAGAGAACAGTTGTGAACTTAATCCCAGGATTAGCCACATTCACAATCAGAGGGTCCAAACTGTAATGAAATATTTACTTATACTTCATTTATCATATTGAAACAGTCATTTTAATACACAGACTAAGAAAAGCTTGATATATTTTATTTCATGCAACTAAAATCAAGGACTTTTCAAACTGGTTCCGAATTCGAAATAATGGGTTCTCACACATTACTCATGGAAAACCTTCATTTCTTCAATGAACTAACTTCAATAAGGTAAATAAAGATACTTCACAGTTAAAATGTGAACTCATAAGTTTAATTTTTGTGATGATTAGTTTTGTATGTCAACCTAGTTGGGCTGTAGTTCCTAGTTGTTTAGTCAAATAATCTACACATTGCTAGGAGATATTTTGTAGATGCTGTTAGCATTTAAATCAGTAGAATATGAAATAAAGACGATTGTTCTCCATAAAATAGATTTCATCCGATTTGTTGGAGGTCTTAAAAGAAAAAAAGCTGAATTCTCCCAAAGTAGAATAAGATTCCACTTGTAGAATGCCTTTGGACTCAAAGCTACAACAGGACTCCTACCAGAAACTGCAGTCTGCCAGTCTGTTCTGCAGACTTCAGACTTGGTAGGACCCATAATTGTGAGAGCTAATTCCTTAAAGCAAATATTTCTAAATATGGATACAGAGCAGACCTAGACATAAATACCTACATTCTGTTGGTTCTGTTTATCTGCAGCATGCTAACTAACACAATTTATTAACAATACTTCTCTTCTAACAGAAGAATGTTTTCATACAAATTGTATCCAAGAGTGTAGGATTTAGGTAATAGAAGGACCCAGGAATATGAGTAGAAAATATGAAGCCCTTGAGCTAATTTTTCAGAGGATTTTCCAGGAAAACTTATCCTGAAATATTGTAGCAGGAGACCAGACCGCCACCAACAAGAAACTAGTATGAGTCAGATTTTTGAACATACAATTCACTAAGACATATCCTGCTTGAGCAGAGAGGGCCCCTCAGCTTCCTCTTTGTATATCCAGGAACTCCTCTAAGCCTTGCTATCAAAGCACTGGCAAACAGCTTTTCAGGGAGGCAATTTCTTTAGAGAACTATGCCTTATCACTGTACCCTTTTTTTTGAGACAAGTAAATTTCCTTGAGTAACTCTTGCTTTAGGCTTATTTGGTGATTCCCCAATCACACAGACCCCTTGTGTACACTAACAAAATGAACCTCTGGGATGCAGAAGGATATTTTGAACAGGAAATTTTCCCAGGCTTGATTATTCAGAGAAATCCACCTACGACCTTAAAACACAAAACAAAAGCAGCAAACTTGTGTAGTTCTAGTGAAGTGTACAAAGCCACAAAGTTACCAGAAAAATTAAAATCAGACATAGATTTGAGGCATTTAGCGGTGAAGATGCTGTTTGGGATGCCAACATGCTGTATCAGAGTGTGTCAGTTCAAGTCCCAGCTCTGCTTGTTTCTCGCTTCCTGTTAATGCACACCCTTGGAGACAGCAGGTAATGGCTTAAGTACTTGGGTCCCTGCCAGCACATGAGAGACCCAGATTGAGTTTCAGGCTCTTAGCTTTGGCCTGACCAGCCCTGGCTGTTGTGGGCAATGACCCAACAGATGGAAGTTCTCTCTCTCTCTCACTCTGTCTCACTGTTTTTCAAATATATCTTAAAAATTAAAAAAGAAGTAGGATTATCTAAGTAGCTATTTTATACAGTAGTCATACTAAAAATATATTATTTTGTATTATATTTGAAGTCTGGATTGATGCTATTTTATAAATGAAACTATAACAAAATTTTACTGAATTATTAACGTGGGAAAAAATTTATCATTAGGAATAGATTGATTGAATTTTGAATTTTACATCATTAGTTTTAAAGAATGTATTTTCCTAATTCCTTCTGCTAACAATTATGCTAACAACTAGCATAGGTACATGATATTTTCCAACTGAAGTAGAATCAGTAATCCTTTTATTCCAAAATCATATAAACTTTCACATAAGAATATATGGATATAGATGAACTTCTAATGACTTTATTAACATCCTAAATCAGAATTCTTAATTAAGTGCATATTCCTTTAAATATGTTTTGAAATGAAGAGAATAAGTAAATATTGCAAAAATAATTACTTTGTTTTATTTATCTTATTATAGAGAATCTTCAGCTAAAATATAATCATGCCTCTTTATTCCTCTATAAATCAGGCAATGACTAAGAATATCCTATTTTTTTTAAATTTATTTGAGAACTAGAGTTACAAAAACAAGGAGAGACAGATAAAAGTCTTCCACTATTGGTTCCCTCCCCAGATGGCTGCAATGGCCAGAGCAGAGCTGATCTGAAGTCAGGAGCCAGGAGCATCTTCCGGGTCTCCCACATGGGTGCAGGGGCCCAAGGACTTGGGCCATCTTCAACTGCTTTCCCAGGCCATAGCAGAGAGCTGGATTGGAAGAAGAGCAGCCAGGACTTGAACTTGTGTCCATATGGGATTCCAGTCCTTTAAGCGGAGGCTTAGCCTACTATACCACAGTGCAGGCCTGAAAAACTATTTTCATTCAAATATGTTAAAAAACTGCGTGTGGTATAAATAACCAGCATTAATATAGCATCCTGACATTTATCTATATTCATAAAGGCCTGTCATAAACCATTTGTTTTAAACTAACTACAATACCCTCTAACCAATGTCAAAACTATCAGGTATCATTTAGTTTCAACTGATCCTATTAGAAATGTCACCAAGAAATCATTAATAGTTAACACTTACGTGCTTATGTGAAGGTCCCAAATCTCCACTCTGCTCTCATTTGCAGCGGCAAATATATAAGATGATTTTGGTGACCAGGCAACGTCATAAACAACATAAGTGGTTGGATAAAAACTCAAAAATGGCTCGAGATTCTCCTGTTGCCATATCATTACACCCCAGTCTGCTGAACAGCTTAAGAATACATCATGACAAAATGGATTCCATGTTACTTTATACACTGGACCCTGGAAATAGACAAATAAAGTAAAATCCTACGTAAATATTTAACATCTTATATTTTAAACTTGACCAACAAATTAAAAATACTAAACTTTCTAGAAGATTTACACACCATCCATTTTCATGTATTACTTTAGCTGAGAGTAAGATTATAAATTTAATCTTCCTTAAATTATCTCATATAGAAACATAAACATACAATTATTACAAAAGTCACTAAATATCCATATATATTTCACCTACTTTAAAAAGATAACAAAGAATGTTAAGAAAAAAAAACAAAATAGAAAATAAAGCAGGAATGTTATAATCATAAAAATAAAGACTAAATATGACAAAAGACCATTTTTTGGGGGATTAGATATTTTTATAAACACAGTATTTTTTTCTTTCTTTTAACTTTGATTTAATGAATATAAATTTCCAAAGTACAACTTTTGGATTATAGAGGCTTTTTCCCCCCATAATCTCCCTCCCACCTGCAACCATCCCATCTCCCACTCCCTCTCCCATCCCAATCACATCAAGATTCATTTTCAATTATCTTTATATACAGAAGATCAATTTAGTATATATTAAGTAAAGATTTCAACAGTTTGCACCCACACAGAAACAAAGTGTAAAGTACTGTTCGAATACTAGTTATACCGCTAATTCACATAGCACAATACATTAAGGACAGAGATCCTACATGGGGAGTAAGTGCACAGTGACTCCTGCTGTTGATTTAACAGTTGACACTCTTATTTATGACATCAGTAATCACCCCACGCTCTTGTCATGAGCTGCCAAGGCTATGGAAGCCTCTTGAGTTCGCCAACTCTGAACTTATTTAGACAAGGCCATTATCAAAGTGGAAGTTCACTCCTCCCTTCAGAGAAAGGTATCTCCTTTGCCAAGTATTTTTACAAATAAATAAAGGTTGTGATTTCCATAACTTTCAAGAAAAAACATCAAGGGTATCAAGAAGCCAAATAAAAAGCCCTAATTTACAAGAAAGCACTTACTTCAAACTAATTTTTTCAAAATTTAACAATTGATAAGCTTATTTTATTATTTTTAAAAATTTATTTGGAACAGAGAGGGAAAGAGGGCTTTCTTCCATCCATTTGTTCATCCCCAAATACCAACAACAGCTGGGGCCAGGCCAACCTGAAGCAGGAGTTGGGAACTCAGTCTGGGTCTTCCTTGTGCGTGGCAGGGAACCACGTACTTTAGTAATCATCTGCTGCTTCCTAAGCTGTGCATTATCAGAATGCCAAACCAGAAGTAGAGCTGGGACTGAAACTCGAGCTCCAAGAGGGGATGTGATCATTCCAAGCAGATGCTTAACCTCTGGCCCAAATAGTATTTTTAACTTTGCAACTGTAAATGTAGTCATGTTAACCATACAATGCAAAATTATATTATTTTTTTCCAAAAATACCATAAGACAAATTTGTCATACCTACTATAACAAACTAACCTTATGCCCTCTGTAGGTATCTAGGTATTGCTCATTATATGAACAAGAACATTTGTGAATATGACCTTCTTCAGTGCCAGCCAAATAGATATTTGTGTCCTGCAACACAAAAAACCAAAATGCACTAATTTCTGATATATTACTAAGTGTACTAAATAGAATATTAGGCAATTCTGGAACCATTAAAATTAATTCAAGAGCCAAAACAATAAGCCTTCAATATAGTTATCTGTTGTCCTTTTGCTTCTGTTACAATCTTCCAATAATGAAACTACATGAAAGACTACTGCAGGAAAAAACTATAGATTTGTCTTTTGCTTGAATAGAGGCTAACACTTCATATCCTGTCTCAAAACTACATAAAACCTATAAAAGCATGAAATCTGTTCTCTTCATATTACTAAAAAAATTTTTAAATATTATTGTAAATGGTTTAGACCATAAAAAACTACATGAAAAACTTTGACTTAAAAGAAGAAATTATTTTTAAAAGATTTATTTATTTACTTTGAAAGCAAGAGTTAGAGAGAGAGGGGGAGAGACAGAGAACTTCCATCTGCTGGTTCACTCCCTGGTTGGCAGCAGTGGCAAGCATGGACTAGGCAGAAGCCGCAGCTTCATCAGGGTCTCCCATGTGGTGCAGGGGCCCAACCACTTGGACCATCATCCACTGCTGTTCCCAGGCCATTAGCAGGGAGCAGGTTCAGAAGTGAAGCAACCAGGATATGAACTGGTGCCCACAGGGGATGCTGGTGTCACTGGCAGCAGTTTAGCCCACTACACCACAATGCTTTTCCCAAGAAATTTTTTTTAAGATTTAAAAATTTATTTTAAAGGCAAAATGACATGGAGAGTGTGGGAGGCAGAGGAGCAAGTGAGCTAGCTATCTTCCTTCTACTGCCATGCTATTTACATTAGTTATATCTATGTATTTTTTTTTTAAAACATACAAGGCAAAACTTGCGTGCTAACATTTTCTTAATACACTCCAAGTCTGGGAAATTGTTCTATGCAGTAGTAAGTAATGGGTTGAAATAATTTACCTTGGGATGAAAAGCAAAACACATTCCTGGAGCCTGGCGAGATATCAAGGCTTCTCCTTTCTTTTCCTTTTCTATTCCTCTTTTGCTGCTGCCAGAAGTAGTTCGCCTCAATCTCATCAAATCTTTATTTAAAGGAAAAAAATGTGTAATTTGGTACTTAACACATGAAAAAGCACTGAAAATATGTCTGCTCCTTCTGCAAAAAAATATTATGATTTCTGGAATCTTTTGCAAATACCAAATACCAGAAGACCTAGATGCTTGAAAAACAATGACCAAACCCAGATTTCTTTTTATTGGTCAAACAAAAATATGTATCCTTTCACACATGGTTCACTAGAAAATTTAAATTCAATATATAACAAGAGAAATAAAATTTGATTAGTTCTTTTACCATGGCAGTCCAGTCCTTTCCGTATAACCCATTTGGAGATTCTTCCGTCTGCTGATATAGACACTAGTATTTCTCTTTTGTCATCACCTGTTGTTCCTCGGTCTTGTTCTATCCACTGTAGTTGCCATACAGGTCCCAAATGTTTCTGAGGTGATTCACTGAAACAGGGGAAAATACTAAGTATAGAATCATCAAGTACTAGATATAGAATTTTTAAAGGCATTGGAGTGGAAGTGATAAAGACAGCTACCTAAAGGATAATGAGTTCTATGAGTTTGGTGATGATTCTATTGTCCAAAACTCTATTTCTACTTCAAATACTTTGAAAGGAAGAACACATAGATTGATACCTACTGGTCATTGCTATTTTCCCTGTGTTACAAAAGGAAAATTTTACTGGTCTATAATGATTTTTAGCTATCATAAGAGTAACACAAGAGCAAATATTTTATTTCTCTTCTGAATTTTGTTCTTACTATCATTCATTCACTCATACTTTTTGAAAGATGTACTTCTTTGAAAGGCAGAGTAACAGAGAGGGTAGGAGAGACAGAGAAAGAGAGAGAGAGAGAGAGAGAGAGAGAGAGAGAGAGAGAGAGATCTTCCATTTGCTGGTTCACTCCCCAAATGGCCTCAACAGCCAGGGTTGGGCCAGCCTGAATCCAGGAGCCAGGAGATTCCTTCAGGCCTCCCACATAGGTTCAGGGACCCAAGCACTTGAGGCATCTTCCATTGCTTTTCCACACGCACTAGTAGGGAGCTGGATTGAAACTGACGCAGCCAGGACTCAAACCAGTACTCATATGGGGTGCCAGCACTTCAGGCATTACTTGCAACACCACAGCACCGGCCCCCATTCACTCATTCTTAATTTAAAGAAAGTGTAAACTGTGCATAAGCACTAACTTTCACTTCATTTTCGACATGCTGAATATAAGTATCTTCTTTTTTGAAAAGATTTTTCCCCAGCTTAGCTGGTCATTTAAATCTTGTTCAGGTAAATAATTTGTCTTCTATCTGACTCTTCTGCTTATGTTTCACTGTCATTACACTCTCTAGGGCTGAGGCTTTTTTCTGAGAAATTAAAACCAATTCTTATTAATTTTGATGTCTTGATTTTATATCCAGCAACTTTGGCAAACTCATTAAGAGTTCAAATAGTGTCTTAGTGGAGTCCTTTGGTTCCTCTCTATGTAGCATCACACCATCTGCCAACAGGGAAAATTTGACTTCTTCTTTTCCAATTTGTATCCCTTTGATTTCTTTTGCTTGCCCAATAGCTCTGGTTTAAACTTCCAGAGTTATATTAAATAGTAATTGTGAGAGTGGGCATCCTTGTTTGGTTATAGTTCTTAGTGGAAAAGCTTCTAGCTTTTTACCATTCAATATGATCCTGGCCGTGGGTTTGTCATATATTGTCTTGATTGTGTTTAGGTGCAGTCCTTCTATGTCCAATGTTCTTAAGGTTTTTATCATGAAATGGTACTATATTTTATCAAATGCTTTCTCTGCATCTATTGAGATAATCGTATAGTTTTCATTCTTTTATTTGTTGATGTGATGTATCATGTGTATTGATTTGCATGTATTGAATCATCCTTGCATCCCTGGGATGAATTCCACTTGGTCTGGGCGGATGATCTTTTTGGTGTGCATTGTATTTGAGAAGCTAGGATTTTGTTGAGGATATTTGTATCCATGTTATCAGGGATATTGGTCTATAGTTTCCTTTGCTTTATCTTTTCCCGGTTTTGGAATTCAGGTGAATTTTGGAATTAAGGTGGCCTCATAGAAGGTATTAGGGAGGATTCTCTCTCTTTCAATTGTTATGAATAGTTTGAGAAGAATTGGAATTAATTCTTCTTTAAATGTCTGGTAGAATTCAGCAGTGAAGCTATTTGGTCCTGGGTTTTTCTTCGTTGGGAGGGTCTTTATAACTGATTCAATTTCTATCTCGGTCATTGGTCTACTTAGGTTTTCTATGTTTTTGTGCCTGAATTTTCATAAATATTGTGTCCAGACATTTACCCATTTCTACAGGTCTTCCATTTGTTGTAGTAATTCCTGATGATTCTTTTTACTTATGTGGTATTTATTTTCTGTTGATACATCTCCTTTTACATCTCTGATTTCATTAATTTGGGTCTTCTCTCTGCCTTTTTTTATTGGTCAAATGGTTTATCAATTTTGTTAATTTTTTTCAAAAGGCAGATCTTCATTTCACTCACCTTTTGTATCATTTTTATTTTAATTTTATTTCTTCTCTAACTTTTATTTTCTTTCCTCCTACTAATTTTGAGTTTGGTTTTCCTAGGTTCTTGAGATGCACTGTTAGATAATGTGTTTGATACCTTTCAAAATTCTTGATGTAGGCAATAATTGCTATAAACTCTCTTTTTTTTTTTTTTTTTGACAGGCAGAGTTAGACAGTGAGAGAGAGAGAGAGAGACAGAGAGAAAGGTCTTCCTTTCCGTTTGTTCACCCCCCAAATGGCTGCTGCGGTCGGTGCACTGTGCTGATCCAAAGCCAGGAGCCAGGTGCTTCCTCCTGGTCTCCCATGTGGGTGCAGGGCCCAAGCTCTTGGGCCATCCTCCACTGCCTTCCCAGGCCACATCAGAGAGCTGGACTGGAAGAGGAGCAACTGGGACAGAATCCAGCGCCCTGACTGGGACTAGAACCTGGGGTACCGGCGCCACAGGCGGAGGATTAACCAAGTGAGCCATGGTGCCAGCCAATTGCTATAAACTTTCCCAACACTGCTTTTTGTCATATCCCATAAGTTTTGATATGTTTTGTTGTCATCTTCATTTGTTCCTAGGAATTTCTGATTTTCCTTTTGATTTTATATAAGACCCACGGTTCACTCAGGAGCATATTGTTCAGTCTCCATGAGTTTACATATTTTCTAGAGTTTCTTATGTTGTTAACTTCCAGCTTCATTTCACTGTGGTCAGAAAAGATACATAGTATGATTTCAATTTTTAAAATGTGTTCAGACTTGCTTTATGGTCTAACATCTGTTCTGCCCCAGGGAACATTGCATGTCCTGGGATGAAGTGTTCTGTAGATATCAGTTAGATTCATTGATCAATAGTGTAGATTAGCTCCTTTGTTGTTTGTTGATTATTGTCTGGTTCATCTGTCCATTGATGAAAGTAGGGTATTGAAGATTCTCATAATTATTCTATTGGAGCCTATGTCTCCCTTTTGATCCATTAACGTTTTTGTTAAATTGCCAGGTCCCCTAGCATTGGGTGCATATACATTTACTATAGTTGCAAATTCTTGTTGAATTGATCCCCTAATCACTACATAATGCCTTTCTTTTTTCTCTTTTAGCAGTTTTTTCCCTTAAGTTTTTGTGAATGTTAGAATGGTTACTCCTGCTTGTTTTAGATTTCCATTTGCACAGAATATATTTTTTCATCCTTTTTCAGTCTGTGTGTATCTTTGTTGGTGAGCTTTCTTGTAGACGGCATATAGATAGGTCTTTTTTTAAAAAAAAAAAATCATTCAGCCAGTCTGTATCTTTTAATTGGAGGCTTTAATCTATTTAAACTCAATGTTATTTTTGATAAATAATGACTTGGTCCTACCATGTTTCCATGAGTATTTCTACTGTTTGGTTTGGATCTCCTTTGTACTTTTACTTGAGGTTTTTTGCCTTCACATTCTTTTTTATAAGATTTATTTATTTACTTGAAAGTCAAGAGTTACACACAGAGAGAGGAGGAGAGGCAGAGAGAGAGAGAGAGAGAGAGGTCCTCTATCCTCTGGTTCACTCCCCAGTTGGCCACAATGGCTGGAGCTGCGCCAATCTGAAGCCAAGAGCCAGGAGCTTCTTCCACGTCTCCCATGCAGGTGCAGGGGCCCAAAGACTTGGGCCATCTTCTACTGCTTTCCCAGGCCATAGCAGAGAGCTGGATCAGAAGTGTAGCAACCAGAACTCAAACTGGCATCCAGATGGGATGCCAGCACTGAAGGCGGTGACTTTACCCGTTTTATACCACAGTGCCAGCCTTGCCTTCACAATCTTACATGAAGCTAATTATCTTTCTGTTTCTAAGTGGCACATCCTTAAGTATCATTTGTATACACAAAAAAAAGCCACATCTGAGAACCAATGCATAAATTCAGTCCCATTCACAATAGCCACAAAAAATTTAAAAACCCTGGCATAAGATGTGAAAAATCTTTACAATAAAAATTACAAGACATCAAGGAAATAAACAGCAGAAACAAAAATGGAAAACCTTTTATATTCATGAATTGGAAGAATTAATATAAAAATGTCCACATTACCCAAAGTGATGTACAGATTCAATGCAATCCCAATCAAAATACCAAAGACATTCTTCTTAGATCTAGAAAAAATACCCTAAAATTCAAATGGAAGCACAAGACACTCCAAATAGCTAAAGCAATCTTTAACAATAAAAACAAAGCTGGAAGCACACAATATCTGATTCCAAGATATATTGCAGAGCTGTTATAATCAAACAGCCTGCTAATGGCACAAATATAGAAATGTGGACCCACAGAACAGATTAGAAACACCAGAAATTAATCCGTGCATCTACAACCAACTAATCTTTGACAAACAGGCTAAAATCATTCCCTAGAGAAAGGACAGTTATTCAACAAATGATTTTGGGAAAATTGGATGTCTGTATGCAGAAGGACATAGAAATCAATTCACAATGGATCAAGAACCTAAATCTAAGACATTAGAGCATAAAATTACTAGAGGAAAGCATAGGAGAAACACTGCAAGTCTTCTTGAATAAGACCCCAAAACCACAAGCAGAAAAAGCAACTATAGACAAATGGGATTATATCAAGCTAAGAAGTTTCTGCACAGCAAAGGAAACTTCAACAAAGGGAAGAGGCAACTGACAAAACAGGAGAAAATATTTGCAAATTATACATCTGATAAAGGGTTAATATCTGAAATATATGATGAGATCAAGAAATTCAATATCAACAAAACAATCCAGTGAAGAAATGGGCAAGAGTACAAACATGCATTTTTCAAAGAATGAAATACAAATGGCCAACAGATACATGAAAAAAATGCTCAGGATCACTAGCCATCAGGGAAATGCAAATAAAAACCATAGTGAGGTTTTACCTCATTCCAGTTAGAATGGCTATCATTGAAAAATCAAAAAATAACAAATTCTGGTGAAATTGCAGAAAAAAGGCACCCTAATACACTACTGATGGGAATGTAAACTTGTAGAACCATTATGGAAAACAATATGGAGACTTCTCAAAAAAAATCAGAAAATTGATCAACCCTCTTACTCAGCCATCCCACTCCTGAAAATTTACCCAAAGGAAATGAAATCAGCATATGAAAGAGTTACCTATACCCCCATGCTTGTAGAAGCTCAGTTCACTATAGATAACATATGGAATAAACCCAGATATAAATCAGCAGACAACTGGATACATAAAATGAAATATTATTTAGCCATAAAAAGTATGAAATCCTGTCTTTTTCAACAAAATGAATGAAACAGTAGAGCACTATGCTTAGTGAAATAAGCCAGACCAAAAAAAGGCAAATATCATGTTCTCTCTGATTTGTTGTAAATAATACATAGAGTACAAAAAAGGTAATGTATTTGAATGAAATTGGCATCTTAAAATTTGATTATTGTTTATAGCCTCTTCTATACTCCTGTTGAAAAATGGCCTTACTACTTTCTATTTGTTGAATTTTTTATTTAGTGAAGGATTAAATCCTGTTATTATAAAGTAAATTGAAAGTATGTTATCAAAAGGAAGGAGTAGGGAAGGGTGATGTGGGAAGTATTATTATGTGCTTAAATTGTATATATGAAATACATAAAATGTGTTCTCTTTGTAGTAATTTAAAAAATTCACTCCCTAGATTACTGACTCTTTAATGGTTTTAATGGTTTCTCTGTTCCTAGTATTGTTTCTCTTGATTTTTTTCATGCAGACACTCAAATATAATATTTATTAACACTTAAAAAATCATAGATATCTTTGATTATGTGTTAAAAATTATGGGCTTTTGCCCAGAATAAGCAAAAGGAATTGAGATTTCAAAACTATGTAGACAATTTCAAAGCTTAAGAACCACTGGTTTAATGACTATTTTCAGTTGTAACTAAGTTTAAACACTGATACAAATATATTACCTTATTTTCACTTCATGAGTATTTGATCTACTTCAAAATCTTAACCAATCTGAATATCTTTCACCTTTCACTTTTTGGTTTTCTCAATATAACTCATTTACTTGTATTCCTGTAACATACTCAACAATGTGTAACATACTTACACTACAAAAGTAAGGAAGATTCAATCATTACTCTTGAGGAACTTATAACACCTCAAGAAGATCGATTGTGTGTGTGCTTTGTGCTATGGTGATGTACAGAATGCACAAAAGAAAGGAATTTGTCCTCATGGAATAGGTGATACCAAAGCATAAACTGTCAAGATGAAGGAAGACTGCTGGGGAGGTGGGCAGAGACAATGATGAAGATATTAGGATACAGTATTTTAGCTGGAATGACATGAATAATTCGTAAACATTTTACAAATAATGGTGTTCTTCTCTATAAAATAATAAGTATCACTAAGAACCAAATATTAGAATAAATTTTCCAATAAAAACATATGTTACATGTTTATCTGATTGTTGGATTCTTACCTACTATCCAGAACTGCAGTGCTACTGTTGCTCTGTACATTATAAATTAAAATTGTACCATTGTGAAGGCCAACTGCTAAAAGATTGGGTGTTCCAATTGAAAAATCCACAGCTGTAACTCCACATGGACTCTGATAAACACGTTCTGGCCACTGAATAAAAAAATTATATTATATTTTAAACTTGTTTTTGTAGAATACAGTAGGGTAAGGTACAATGGTAACAGAGACTAGTCTGGTGGCAGTGAGAACTTGAGAATTAGTCTACATGCAGTTACTCCTGTGCTTCTGTCTTCCAGTATAGACAAAAACCAAACTTCAATTATTCATTTCTTTTACTTTGATGAAACCATGAATCCTCAGCACACAATAACTTTAAGAAATACATCATGGCCGGCGCCATGGCTCAATAGGCTAATCCTCCGCCTTGCGGCGCCGGCACACCGGGTTCTAGTCCCGGTCAGGGCACCGGATTCTGTCCCTGTTGCCCCTCTTCCAGGCCAGCTCTCTGCTGTGGCCCGGGAGTGCAGTGGAGGATGACCCAAGTGCTTGGGCCCTGCACCCCATGGGAGACCAGGAAAAAGCACCTAGCACCTGGCTCCTGCCATCGGATGAGCACAGTGCACCGGCCACAGCATGCCGTCCGCAGCGGCCATTGGAGGGTGAACCAACGGCAAAAGGAAGACCTTTCTCTCTGTCTCTCTCTCTCACTGTCCACTCTGCCTGTCAAAAAAAAAAAAAGAAAGAAATACATCATGGACTTCTAAAATAATTATAATATTCTGGTAATATTTCAGCATGATTAATATGAATATGATTATCACACATCTACCTTCTTATGGAAATAAGTAATGAGATACAAACCAACCATCTAGCATATATTCCTATTGTCCACTATTTGTTTTAGATGCCTTAAGCTATTTAATCATTTCTAAATAATGAATAACAAAAGTTTCAATATTCTCTAAGCTACACTGTTCTATAACTTCATGAGGTCTAAACCAAATCTTTTCTTGTTTCTAACCACCTACAAGGTAAAGAAGATAGGCTACTAATTATAAATCCTATATCAACCCTTCTACATTTAAAATTTCTTTATGCTATATAAAACCAGGTTCCTAAAAGACTGGGGCTATTTTTAAAAACTTCATTTTTATTAGTTCTTTCTGGCCCTTCTCTATGTATTACACTTCACATTGCAATTTTGAATTAAAACTAAATGTAAAACTTTATAGTAACAGATTGACTAGCTCTATTTAGCAAAAAACCAAAAAACATTCTTATGATTCTTATTCATTTTCTTTAAAAATTTATGGCAGTAAGAAGGTCATATTAACCTATTTTACATCTAGTGAGGAGAGCAGAGGTCAGCTGACAAGGATAAAGAGCTATTCAGCTATTTAAAAACAGTTAAGGCCGGCGCCGTGGCTCAACAGGCTAATCCTCCGCCTTGCGGCGCCGGCACACCGGGTTCTAGTCCCGGTCGGGGCACCGGATTCTGTCCCTGTTGCCCCTCTTCCAGGCCAGCTCTCTGCTGTGGCCCGGGAGTGCAGTGGAGGATGGCCCAAGTGCTTGGGCCCTGCACCCCATGGGAGACCAGGGAAAAGCACCTAGCACCTGGCTCCTGCCATCGGATGAGCGCGGTGTGCCGGCCGCAGTGCGCCATCCGCGGCAGCCATTGGAGGGTGAACCAACGGCAAAGGAAGACCTTTCTTTCTGTCTCTCTCTCTCACTGTCCACTCTGCCTGTCACAAAAAAAAAAAAAAAAAAAAAAAAAAAAAACAGTTAAGCATGAAAATAAATAATTTTGAAAGAATTTTCACTTTGCAGATTCACTTTCCTTTAAAATTATCAGAGAATCAATAATGGTTCAACTCTGTTTTATCATATCTGACAACAATAGTAGGTGTTCAATAAATATTTATTGAATGAATTCCCTTTACCTTATGTCAACAAGAACAAATTGTGATTGCTATGGATTTTAACCAACAAAAAAAGAAGAAAAGTCTTGATTGATCAAATTTTCTTGACTTTGTTTAATTATTACACACAATTACATACTTCCTGAGAATTTTGTCAACATTTAATCAAGTAAAAATCATTCTTATTCTGTCTTGGGTTACCATGGGATTCTTTATTGACCAGCAGCAAGCCAATCCTCTTTTTTGTTCTTTAAATCCAAAGTGCCCATAACCAATAGCCAAAAGATCCTAAAAAAAATTAAAAAAGCACATTTAAAATAAGAGAAGATGGTACAAAAATACTGCACATGTATCAAGACACTTATTAGTGGGTTGTGATAAAACTAGTGGCAGTATATTATTTTGTTTGTTTTATATTTCTGAAAGCTTTTTTAAATAATTAATTAATTAATTAATTTTACAGGAATACAGATTTCATATGTACAACTTTAAGAATATAGTTATTCTTCCCACCATAGCTACCCTCCCACTCACACTCCCACCCCACTTCCCCTTCTTCTTCCAGGTCCCATTCTACATTAAGATTCATTTTCAATTAACTTTGTAAATAGAAGACCAACTCTATACTAAGAAAAGATTTCAACAATTTGCACACACATACACACACAAAAGAACTGTTTGAGAACAAGTATAAAATTTAACTCTCATAATACAACTCATTGAGGACAGAGGTCCTGCATGGGAAGTTAGTGCACAGTGACTCTTGTTAATTTAACAATTAACACTCTTTTGTATGATGTCAGTGACCACCCAAGGCTCTTGACATGAACTGCCTAGGCTCTGGAAGCCTTTTGAATCCACAAACTCTGTCAGTATTTAGGCAAGGCCATAAGCAAAGTACAAGGTCTCTCCTCCCTTTAGATAAAAGTACATACTTTGATGGCTACTTCTTTCTGTTTGGATCTCACTCATAGAGATCCTTTATATAGAATGAATGACCAATTCTTTTTTGCAGCAATGTCTTGGCTTTCCATGCCTGAAATGCACTCATGGTCTTTTCAGTCAGACCAGAAAGTCTTAAGGGCTGATTCTGCTGTCAGAGTGTTACTTAAAGCAATTGTAACTCTATGAGTCTACTGTGTGGACTGCTTCCCCTGTTGGAACATTCTTTCCTTTTAATTCTATCTACTATAATTACCCCACACTTGATCTATTTATATGGTCATTTTAACACTTAATATTATCTTCACTTATGTTCACTTTAACACTTAATATGATCACTTCAATACTTAAGATGACATTTTTATCACTCAGCTTAATGGGATTTGAGGTCCCATAATAAGTTTTTAAAATGTACCCTTAGGGGACTGGTGCTGTGGTGCAGCAGGTTAAAGCCCTGTCCTGAAGCTCTGGCATCCTATATGGGCATCGGATCTAGTCCCAGCTGCTCCTCTTTTGATCCAGCTCTCTGTTATGGCCTGGGATAGCAGTAGAAGATGGCCCAAGTCCTTGAGTCCCTGCACCCATTTGGGAGATCCAGAAGAAGCTCCTGGCTCCTGGCTTCAGATCAGTGCAACTCCAGCCATTGCAGCCATATGGGGAGTGAACAAGTGGATGGAAGACCTCTTTCTCCATCTCTACCCCTCTGTAATTCTGTCTTTCAAATAAATAAAATAAATTAAAAAAAAAAGTACCTCGGGGCGCTGGATTCTGTCCCGGCTGCCCCTTTTCCCCTTAGACAAAATGTAGTTATTCCTTAAAAGTGTGGTAGAATTCAGCGGTGAAGCCCTCTGGTCCTGGGCTTTTCTTTGTTGGGAGGACCTTTGTTGCTGATTCAGTTTCTATCTTGTTTTTTTTTTATAAAGCTTTTATTTAAAGAATATAAATTTCCAAAATACAGCTCATGGATTACAATGGCTTCCCCCCCCCATAACTTCCCTCCCACCTGCAACCCTCCCCTTTCCTGCTCCCTCTCCCCTTGCATTCACATCAAGATTCATTTTCAATTCTCTTTATATACAGAAGATCAGTTTAGTACATATTATGTAAAGATTTCAACAGTTTGCCCTCACATAGCAACACAAAGTGAAAAATACTGTCGGAGTACTAGTTATAGTATTAATTCACAATGTACAACACATTAAGGACAGAGATCCTACATGATATATATTTTTTAAATTGATTAATTTTCTATGCAATTTCCAATTTAATATCAAGTTTTTTTTCATTTTTAATTATCTTTATATACAGAAGATCAATTCAGTATATACTAAGTAAAGATTTCATCAGTTCGCACCCACACAGAAAAACAAAGTGCAAAAATACTGTTTCAGTACTAGTTATAGCATTACTTCACATTGGACAACACATTAAGGACAGATCCCACATGAGACGTAAGTACAAAGTGACTCCTGAAGTTGATTTAACAATTTGACACTCTTGTTTATGGCATCAGTAATCTCCCTAGGCTTTAGTCATGAGTTGCTGAGGCTATGGAAGCCTTTAGGGTTCGCCGACTTCAATCTTATTCCGACAGGGTCAAAGTCAAAGTGGAGATTCTCTCCTCCCTTCAGGAAAGGTAGCTCCTTCTTTGATGGCCCCATTCCTTCCACTGGGATCTCACTCGCAGAGATCTTTCATTTAGGTCTTCTTCTTTTTTTTTTTTTTCTTTTGCAGAGTGTCTTGGCTTTCCATGCCTAAAATATTCTCATGGGCTCTTGAGCCAGATCCGAATGCCTTAAGGGCTGATTCTGAGGCCAGAGTGTTATTTAGGACATCTGCCATTCTATGAGTCTGCTGTGTATCTCGCTTCCCATGTTGGATCATTCTCTCCCTTTTTGATTCCATCAGTTAGTATTAGCAGACACTAGTCTTGTTTGTGTGATTCCTTTGACTCTTAGACCTATCAGTGTGATCAATTGTGAACTGAAATTGATCACTTGGACTAGTGAGATGGCCTTGGTACATGCCACCTTGATGGCATTGTATTGGAATTCCCTGGCACATTTCTAACTCCATCATTTGGGCCACGACTGATTGAGCATGTCCCAAATTGTACATCTCCTCCCTCTCTTATTCCCACTGTTATATTTAACAGGGATCACTTTTCAGTTAAAATTTAAACACCTAAGAATAATTGTGTGTTAATTACAGAGTTCAACCACTAGTACTAGAATAAAAAAATACTAAAATGGATAAAGTATTACATTGTACAACAATAGTCAGCACAAGAGCTGATCAAGTTACTGTTTCTCATAGTGTCCATTTCACTTCAACTGGTTTCCCCTTTGGTGCTCAGTTAGTTGTCGCCCTATCAGGGAGAACATATGATATTTGTCCCTTTGGGACTGGCTTAATTCACTCAGCATGATGTTTTCCAGATTCCTCCATCTTGTTGCAAATGACTGGATTTCATTGTTTTTGACTGCTGTATAGTATTCTATAGAGTTCATGTCCCATAATTTCTTTATCCAAATGTATGCTTTGAATTCCCTGTGATCTTTTGCTGTGAGGTTCCCTTCGTTTACCTTCTTTCATGTTGATGGCTGTGTTTCTGTTTCTGTGTGTAACACATCTATAAGCATCTTTTCAGGGCTGGATGAGTGGCAACAAATTCTTTCAATTTCTGTTTGCTGTGAAAGGTCTTTATTTCACCTTCATTCACAAATGAGAGCTTTGCAGGATATAATATTCTGGGCTGGCAGTTTTTCTCTCTTAGTACCTGGGCTATGTCTCGCCATTCCCTTCTAGCTTGTAGGGTTTCTAATGAAAAGTCTGCTGTGAGTCTAATTGGAGATCCTCTGAGTGTAATTTGACGTTTCTCTCTTGCACATTTTAGGATCTTTTCTTTCTGTTTCACTGTGGTGAGTTTAATTACAATGTGTCATGGTGAGGATCTCTTTTGGTCATGTTTACTAGGGGTTCTATGAGCTTCCTGTACTAGGATGTCTCTGTCCTTCTCCAAACCTGGGAAATTTTCTGCTATTATCTCACTAAAAAGGCATTCTAATCCTTTCTCCCCCTCCATGCCTTCAGGAACTCCTAGAACTCGAATGTTGGGTTTTTTAATAGTATCCTGTAGATTCCCAACAATATTTTTAGATTTCTAATTTCCTCTTCTTTTCTTTGGTTTGACTGTATGTTTCCTGTGCTCTGTCTTCTAAGTCTGATATTCTCTCTTCTGCTTCACCCATTCTATTTGTAAGGCTCTCTAATGTGTTTGTCATATGATTTATTGAATTCTCCATTTCCTTATGATTTCTCGTCACTATCACAGTTTCATGTTCTACTAGTTGTTTCATTTCATTTTGATTCCTCCTTAATATTTCATTTTCACGAGAGAGATTTTTCTACCTTGTCCATTAAGGATTTCTGTAGTTCAAGAATTTGTTTTTGAGTACTTCTTAGTGTTCTTATCAATTTTTTGAGATCCGCTTCTTGCATTTCTTCTATCTCATCATCTTCGTAATCCTGAATTGGGGTGTCTTTTTCATTTGGGGACGCCATAGTGTCTTCCTTGTTCTTGTTACCTCGGTTTTTGCGTTTGTTGTTTGGCATATGGGTTTCTTCACTGTGGTGTTTTTTCTTGTTATACTATGACTCTAGATAAGTGGACTGTCTGCTTTCAATGGAGCCTTAGAGGCTTGAGATGGGTGTGGCCTGATAGCTCTGTTTGGTTCCTCAGGGTTGAGGGTGTGCCAAAGGTGACACTCCCAGGTTAGGCGTGGTAAATCTCTGTATCTTTCTTTATTTTTGATTCAAAAGGGAAGTAATTCCACACAGCTGAATGGAATTGGGGGTGGTTAGCAGGCAAATGATATACCCACAGGAGCCAGAGATCGGAAGCTCTTTCCCAAGGACCACAGAGGGAATCTCTGCAGCCTTCAGTGTGGGTTCAAATTCTCCTGCAGTCTCACCACTGGGCTACCAAGGCTACCAAACTGTAGTGTCTCTGGAGAGTACTCACTTGGTGAATTCCGTGAGTTCTCTCCCCCACTGTCTCTTTTTTCACAGTCTCAGTTCATTAGCACCACACATTCATTAGGTTCTAATCTCCTGTTATTTTACCCCCACGCCCAGAGTCAGGTTTTTCTGCTAGGTTCAGGGCCGGTGCAGACCTGAGGTTGCCCTGCTTATGCCGTATGCCCAAAATGGCGCCTGCTCTTTGTCTTGCTCACCTTTGAGAGGTGAGCGGAGAGAGAGAAGCTCGTGTCCGTATGGGTCACTTTTTTTTTTCCCTCTCTCTCTCTCTCTTCTAGTTAGCCTGGTGAACTTTTCCCCGCAGGGTTTCAAGCCTTGTTTGCTCTAGTCTCCTCTCTCCGCTTCCCTGCTGGTGTCTCGGGCTATTGAGTTTCGGCTCACCTCGCATTCCAGCGCTGGTGCGTTGAGTCTGCTGCTGGTGTCCCGAACTGTGGGCTCCCACGCTCTCCTCGAAGGTCCACTGTGAATCACTAGTTCTGGAAGAGTTTCCTCTGCTGTTTCTTCCCCTACTCTTCCTTGAACCTGCAGTATCTCCACTTTTATTAAACTGTCTCTCCCCGGACTATCAGTGTGCTGCCTTCCTATTCTGCCATCTTGCCGCCACTACTCCAGTTTCTATCTTGGTTATGTGTCTGTTTAGGTATTCTGTGTCTTCATGGCTCAATTTAGGTAGGTTGTATGTGTCCAGGAATCTATCCATTATTCTAGGTTTCCCAGTTTGTGGGCATACAGCTGTTTGTAGTAATTTCTGATGATTCTTTTTATTTCTGTGGTTCTGTTACATTTATTTTTTCAAATCTAATTATATTGATTTGTGTCTTCTCTCTTTTTATTGGTTAGTTGGGCCAATGGTTTTTCAATTTCGTTTATATTTTTTTTTTTCAAAAAACCAATTCTTCGTTTTGCTGATCTTTTGTATTGTTATTTTGGATTCAATTTTGCTGATTTCTTCTCTAATTTTGAATATTTCTTTCCTCATACTAGTTTTGGGTTTGGTCTGCTGTTGTTTCTCTAGATCCTTGAGATGAATTAATGGCTCATTATTTGATACCTATCCAAATTTCTTGATGTAGGCACCAATTACTAGAAGTTTCCTCTTAACACTGCTTTTATGTATCCCATAGGTTTTGATATGCTTTATTGTCAACTTCATTTGTTTCCAGAAATTTTTTTTTATTTCTCTTTTGATTTCTCCTATGACCCATTGTTCATTCAGGAGCATGTTGTTCACTCTCCATGTCTTTACATATGTCCTAGAAATTCCTGAGTTGTTGATTTCCAGCTTCATTCCATTGTGGTCAGAGAAAATGTGTGAAATGATTTTGGATTTTTTTAATTTGCTGAGGCTTGCTTTATGGCCTAGCATATGGTCAATCCTAGAGAAAGTTCTGTGCCCTGCTGAAAAGAATGTATATTCCATAACTGTAGAATGAAAAGTTTTATAGATATTTGTTAGGTCCATTTGGTCTATAGTGTCAATTGACTCTCCTGTTTCTTTGCTGATATTCTGTCTGGTTGATCTGTCCATTTTTGAAAGTTGGGTATTGAAGTCCCCCATTCATTTAACATTTCTTTTAAATAGATAGGTTCCCTATAATTAGGTGCATATACATTTATAATAGTTACATCATCCTGTTGGATCGATCCCCTAATCATTACAAGTTCCTTTATTTGTCTCTTTTAATGGTTTTCATGTTAAGGTCTATTTTATCTGATTTTAAGATGGCTACACCAGCTCTTTTTTGGTTTTTGTTGGCATGGAATATCTTTCCCTCTTTCACTTTCAGTCTGCATGCATCTTTGTTGGTGAGATGTATTTCTTTTAGGCAGCAAATAGATGGGTTTTGTTTTTCAATCCATTCTGCCAGTCTATGTCTTTTATCTGGAAAGTTGAGGCCATTTACATTCATGGTAACTTTATAAGTACCGACTTGGCACCGCCATTTTTCCAAATATATTCCTATTTTTTTTTAATTTCCTTTGAGCTTTTAGTTGGGATATTTCCTTCCTTTATGTTCTTTCATAGTAATGACCATGTTTCTGTGTTTTTGTATGTATCACATCCTGAAGCATCTTCTATAGGGCTAGACTAATTCTTTCAGTTTCTGTTTGTTATGGAAGGTCTTTACTTCACCTTTCCTCATAAATGAGAGTTTTGCAAGGTATAGTATTCTGGGATGACAATTCTTTTATCTTAAAACTTGGAATATATCTTATCATTCTCTCCTAGCCTGTAGGGTTTCTGACGAGAAGTCTTCTGTAAGTCTAATTGGAGATCCTCTGAAAGTAACCTGGCATTTCTCTTGTGCACATTTTAGGATCTTTATGGTTTGATTACAATGTCTTTTTTTTTAAAATATTTTACTTATTTATTTGAGAGGTAGAGTTACAAACAGTGAGAGAGAGAGACAGAGAAAGGTGTTCCATTCACCGATTCACTCCCCAAATAGCCGCAATGGCCAGAGCTGCGCTAATCCAAAGCCAGGAACCAGGTGCTTCTTCCCAGTCTCCCATGCAGGTGCAGGGAACCTAGGCCATATTCTACTGCTTTCCCAGGCCATAGCAGAGAGCTAGATTGGAAGAGGAGCAGCTGGGACTAGAACTGGTGCCCATATGGAATGCAGGCACTAAAGATGAAGGATTAACCTACTGCGCCACAGCACTGGCCCCACAATGTGTCTTGATGAAGATCTTTTCTGGCCATGTCTATTAGGAGTTTTATGTGCTTCCTATATTTCTTTCTCCAGATTAGGGAAGTTTTCTGTTATTATTTCACTAAAAAGCCCTCTAATCTTTTCTCTCCAAGCCTTCAGGAACTCCTAAAACCTATATGTTGGGTCATTTGATAGTATCCTGTAGATTCCTAACAGTGTTTTTTAGTTTCTAATTTCCTCTTCTTATTCTTGGTTTGACTGTATAATTTCCTGTGCTTTATCTTCTAGGTCAGATATTCTTTCTTCTGCTTCACCAGTTCTGTTGTTGAGGCTTTCCATTGCATTTTTATTTGTTCTATTGCATTTTTCATTTCGATTTCTCTTTAAGATCTCAGTTTCATAGGAGAAATTTTCTTTTATGTCATGTACAGAATTCAGTAGCTCATGCATTTGCTTTTGATTACTTCTGTGTAATCTTATGGTCAATGTTTTTAACTCCATTTCTGGCATTTCTTCTTTCTCATCATCTTTTTTTTTTTTTTAACAGGCAGAGTGGACAGTGAGAGAGAGAGACAGAGAGAAAGGTCTTCCTTTTGCCGTTGGTTCACCCTCCAATGGCCGTCGCGGCTGGCGCACTGTGGCCAGTGCACCACGCTGATCCGATGGCAGGAGCCAGGTGCTTCTCCTGGTCTCCCATGGGGTGCAGGGCCCAAGCACTTGGGCCATCCTCCACTGCACTCCCTGGCTACAGCAGAGAGCTGGCCTGGAAGGGGGGCACTGGGACAGAATCCAGTGCCCTGAACGGGACTAGAACCCAGTGTGCCAGCGCCGCAAGACGGAGGATTAGCCTAGTGAGCCGCAGCACCGGCCTCTTTCTCATCACCTTCACAATCTAGTATTGAAGTGTTGCATTCTTTTTGGAGCATCATGTTTTCTTCCTTATTTTTCTTTCTTGAATCGGTACATTTTTTTATTTGGAATTTGTGGAGATACTCAGTCTCTTCTTTGTTTTTTCCACTCTGGCAGCTTTTATCTCTGTACTATGTCTCTGTAGATATGTGGAGTGTCTGCTTTCAGTGAATATCTAGAGGCTTGTAGTGGGTGTGGTCAGGGAGTTCTGTTCAGTCTTCCAGGGTGAAGGGCATGACTAAGGTGACACATCCATGTTTGGCATGGTAAATCTTTTTTTTTTAATCAGAAAGGAGATTTATTCTGCTCAGTTGAGCTCCTCTCCTTAAAGGAGACTAGTGCCTGAGCGCTAGCCCCAATGGGTGTAATATTCATCTGCTCTGTCCCAAGCACCACACAAAAGATCTGTGCAGTCTCCAGTGTAAGCTCAAATTCCCCAACAATGTCCCATACCAGGTAACCTGGAAGCCCTGAGCATGTGGAGTCTCCCACAGTGACTTCCTAAAGTTCCAGCCACACTGTGAGTCCCCCCACATAGCTTCATTTTTTTTTTTTTTACAGTTCTGGAACACAAGCCCCTCACATTCACGAGCACTCAGCCCCCTGTTGGTTCTCCCCACCAGAGTCAGGAGTTTCCACTTGGCTGATTGCTGGGTGCGGACACAAGCTGGTACATCTGTTACATATGTCCAAGATGATGCCTGCTCTATTGGCTAGTTACAGGACACAATTAAAGGCAATCAAGGAGAAAGAAAAGTGTCTCTCCTTTTTTTTTCTCTAGTTTGGTAGGTACACTGTCCCCCATGGGACTCCATGCTGGGTTCCCTCTAGGCTCTTCCTGCAGCTTTATTGCCAGTGGCTAGGGCTGCTGCCTTCTGGTCTCACCTCCCTCTCCCTCACTGCTGCAGAATCTCTTGGATACTAGAGTCCTGAGGCATGGGCATCCACATCCTCCACATAGGTCCACTGTGTTCCTCTAATTTGCATGGAATCTCCTCTGCCTTTTCTCCCTAACTCTTCCCTAAGACTGCACTATCTCCACTTTTTTAAGCTATACTCTCCTAGACCATAGCAGTAAGCTCCCTCCCTACTCTGCCTTCTTAGAACCTCCTAGTATACTGTTTTTTTTAAGATTTATTTAATTATTTGAGAGACAGAGTTACAAACAGAGAGAGGGAGAAACAGGGAGAAGTCTTTTATCTTCTGGTTCACTCCCACAATGGTCGCAACAGCTGGAGCTGTACCAATCTGAAGCCAGGAGCTCCTCCTGGGTCTCTCATATGAGTACAGGGGCCCAAGCATTTGGTCCATCTTCCACTGCTTTCCCAGGCCATTAGCAGGGAGCTGTATTGGAAGTGGAGCAGCTGAGACTGAGCAGAAACCCATTTGGTATGCCAGTGCTGTAGGCGGAGGCTTAATCTACTACTTCATGGTGCCAGATCCCAGTATACTATTTTTACTCTATTCCTCCATTTTCCTAAGTAAATAAAATTAGTATAATGTATCTCATTTTCAGATTGATAAATAAGTATCTAAAAAGAACCAATTGCTAACAGGTTCTTTTATAGGTTGAGGTAACTTTGACAATTATATTATGATATTACATCTTATGGGCTCCTGAGGATAACCCGATCACTCCAAATGTTAAATGAAAGACACCTAAGTTAAAGGCAGGGATGCCATGGACTGAGTTTTTACCCCCAAAATTCATTCTGAAGCCCTAACATTCAATATGAATTAATTATGAGATAAGGATTTAAGGAAGTACTTGAAGTTATATGAGGCCTTCAAGCTGGGGTCCTAATCCAATATCTAGGAAGAGGAAGAGACACCAGAGTTCTCTCTCTTTCTCCCGTTTGAGGACACAACTAGAAAAGTTCAGAGGAGAGCTCTTACCAGGAGCCATATCAGCCAACATCTTTATCTAGAGCCTCTCAGTCTTCAGAATGTAAAACAGAAATGTAAATTTCTGTTGCTTACACTAAACAGCTTAGGATATTTTGTTATGGCATCCCAAACTGACTGATACAGTAGGTCCTTTTAAGAAATGCATATGGAAAAACATATAGACAAAAGTTTAATGATTTATCAAACACAGCTTCCTTTACATAATCAGAATTCCTTTATGTTAAAAATATTATATTTTCTTGTCACCACCACCTACTTTCACACCAACCTCATTTCTCCATAATTGCTTTCATCATAAGATAGTCTTCCCAATACCTTTCTCACCCTGATATTGACAAATCCCTATTCTCCTCTTCTATACTTGGCATAGGCATTACCATCTCGAAGAAGCAAGCAAGAGTTTCTCTTACTTGTTCCCACAGCACCATTCATTTTCATTATCAAAGTATGCAGAAAATTAGCCTGTGGCCAGAGACTATGTATGTCTTAATTACTACATTATCTCTAGTTCCTCTACAGAATGCCTAGCAGAGTGGATGTTCAATAAGTATTTGTAGAATGAATCAATATTATAGATGTATTTTATAATATGTTTTTATTTAATTTCAATCAACATGATTCAATCTTATTATAATGTATTAATTTATAAAATGTTAGCAAATTATTACTTCAAATGTTTTGAAGATACATCTTTATTATAGATTATTACAGATTAATTGAATCCTATTTATGTTTCCTAATATAGGTTTTTTTTTTTTTTTGACAGGCAGAGTGGACAATTAGAGAGAGACAGAGAGAAAGGTCTTCCTTTGCCATTGGTTCACCCTCCAATGGCCGCCGCGGCCGGCGCACCACACTGATCCGAAGCCAGTGCTTCTCCTGGTCTCCCATGGGGTGCAGGGCCCAAGCACTTGCGCCATCCTCCACTGCACTCCCTGGCCACAGCAGAGAGCTGGCCTGGAAGAGGAGCAACCAGGACAGAATCTGACGCCCTGACCGGAACTAGAACCCAGTGTGCCAGCGCCACAAGGCGGAGGATTAGCCTAGTGAGCCGCAGCGCTGGCCACTCTTCCTTTCATATAAATACATTTTTAAAATTAACCCACTGCACTGCAATGCCTAGCCCCTGTCTTTTTTTAAAAATTGCATTTCTGGCCGGCACCGCAGCTCACTAGGCTAATCCTCCACCTGCGGCACAGGCACTCCGGGTTCTAGTCCTGATCGGGGCGCCGGATTCTGTCCTGGTTGCCCCTCTTCCAGGCCAGCTCTCTGCTGTGGCCCAGGAGTGCAGTGGAGTATGGCCCAAGTGCTTGGGCCCTGCACCCCATGGGAGACCAGGAGAAGCACCTGGCTCTTGCCTTTGGATCAGCGCGGTGCGCCAGCCACCGCATGCTGGCAGTGGCGGCCATTGGAGGGTGAACCAATGGCAAAAGGAAGACCTTTCTCTCTGTCTCTCTCTTACTGTCCACTCTGCCTGTCAAAAAAAAAAAAGATAAATTCATAGTAAAAGTACTTTATTTCACTAAAAATATTATACATAATTAAATAATGTGCTATTTAGGGTTCAACAAAAATACTATAAATTTTCTATTCTAAAAAAAATTTTTTTTATTTATTTGAAAGGCAGAGCAACAGAGAGAAAGGGAGACAGAGAGAGAGAGAGAGCTATCTCCCTCCACTGGTTCACTCCCCAAATGGCTCTAACAGCCAGATCTGGGCCAGGCTGAAGCCAGGAGTCAGGAATTCCATATAGGTCTCCCACATGTATAAAGCAGTTTAAGTATGTAGGTCATCTTCAGCCACTTTCCTTGGTGAATTAACAGGTAGTTGAATCAGAATCCAAGTAGCTGGTAATAGAACCTGCACTCTGATATAAGATGACAGTGTCACAAGTGGTGGCCTAACTTGTTGTGCCACAACACCAGCCCCCAACTTTCTTTTCTAAAAAAAAAATCATGACAAGTATCATGTTTACATGTAGAAACTTATACCTGTAGCATTAAAGGCATAAGGTCTTATTAGGCTAAATATTAAACATATACAATACTACATTTAAACAAATTAGTTTTGACTACCTTAAAATACACTAAATATTTATTCCAAAGATATTGCCATTACCCAGAAGATTTTGGAATTACTAACTCGAAAATACTTTCAGAATCAGTTGATAATTCCTAGGAGAAAATGTTTCATTTCTTTTTTATTATTTCTTTTATACAAGCAAACACACAATTCCCCAGCTCGACGATTCCCCTCATTTGCCTCAAAAGGATTTTTGGCAGTACAGTAAAGAACAAGAACTCTGGAGACAGATATTGAATCTGATTTCAGGCTTTTTTACTTACTAGTTGAGGAACCTTGAACAAGTATCACTCCTTCCTGCACTTCAGTTTCCTCATCAACATAATGGTGGAAATAATGGTACATGACTCCTAGGGTTGTTGTGTTAATTCAGGTAAAACAGCAGTGCCTGGTATACGCTAAGCACTGTCTAAGTATTTGCTAATGTTGGTAGTAACAGTGTTTTAAGGAATCTACAAATTATTTAGCACATTTGCAAGGTCATTGAATTAAGTATACACTTTCAAGTATGACTACTTCGAGGAGAATACAAAATTTGGGTAGGTGAGTTTTGGTAAATGTTTTAAAAGTCAACCATGTATCATCTTCTACTTCATTTCTCAATATCGGACTTAGAGTCAGAGACTGCCATATTCCAAGTATAGCTTCTAAAGTAAAAATGGTAATGTCTTTATATTAAACGAGAAAAGTGTTATTTTTGCAACTATTCATATTTTCTCTTTTTTGAAACATGAATTTGTTTTAGGGGCATTCAAACGAATGGTTTTTGTCAATTTAAATTTCTTGCCCCATATCAGAGGGAGACAAAAAAAACTTTACTATTAGAACTTGGCAGTTATCCTTTTTTTTTTTTTTTTTTAACAGGCAGAGTGGACAGTGAGAGAGAGAGACAGAGAGAAAGGTCTTCCTTTGCCGTTGGTTCACCCTCCAATGGCCACCACAGCCAGTGCGCTGTGGCCTGCGCACCACGCTGATCCGATGGCAGGAGCCAGGTGCTTCTCCTGGTCTCCCATGGGGGTACAGGGCCCAAGCATTTGGGCCATCCTCCACTGCACTCCCTGGCCATAGCAGAGAGCTGGCCTGGAAGAGGGACAACCGGGACAGAATCCGGCACCCTGACCGATACTAGAACACGGTGTGCCGGCGCCACAAGGCGGAGGATTAGCCTGTTGAGCCACAGCGCCGGTGGCAGTTATCCTTAAATGCTAGAGATGGGCTTATTAAAATCTTTGATAACTTACTGGATTTGTTTTATTCCAGGCAAGGCTGCTCACGTTCAGGCCTTTGGTTAAGTCACAGGAAAAAGACCAAAGTCGCTCCAAATTGGCTGGTATTGTTGATTGTGCTGCACTTATTTCTATTTCATCTTCCTCCTCCTTCTTAACATCTTCTTCTACCTCTTCATGCTTTTCACCTGCTAAAATATCTCTAAGCTGTTCAGGTTCAGGTTCTAAAAGTAAACCAGATAAAAAAGGTCTTGTCCATTATACCTATAGGGGTGTGCTAAAGGTTCCAAACAGCATTTTTTTCCCTGATTGACACTTCAAGCCCCACTAGATCTACTGGATCATATGGCCAAAGTGACTGGGCACCTTGAGTGCTGCCTGAATCTGTTGTAGAGATGTCTGTAATTTCAGGTTCTGCTCAAAGATAGCAGCTTTTTTGAGTGATCTGGTAAATTAGTCATAGTAGCACGCTCAAATGTGGAATATGTTGCTTCCAACATATAAAGAAACTCACTAGACTTTGGGCCTCTTTTTTAGTAGTAAAAGGGGCCAGATGCAATATCTTAATCTTCATCCTTGAAGGTATATCTCAGCATAGCTCAAACCACAGGACACTTAGAAATTTCACTAAACTATAAGTCCCCTAGTATTTTATAAAATTTGTTTCCTACCCACTGACATGCAAATGTCTTTCCAATCTACTTTTTTTCTGGGTCCAATTAGCATAACATCATCAATATAACAGACCAGTTTGATGTCTTGTTAAAGGGAAAGATCCCAGAAGGAACAAATTATGACATAGGTTTGAAGAACTAATATATTCCTGAGGTAAATAGTGACAGTATATCGCTGGCCTGCTCAGCTGAAAACAAATGGCTTCTGGTTTTTTGTTTGTTTTACCTAATTAATTACCAACAGTAGTTGGAAGGAAAAAGCATTTGCCTTATCAATAGTTATACACCAGGTACAAGGGAGACGTGTTAATCTGCTTAGGCAATGAAACCTCATATGAAACAGCAGTTGTGTTTGGCGTCACTATAGTTAAGTTTGTCATAATCCACTGTCATTCTTGAAGATCCATTTGTTTTCTGTAAAAGCCAAATAGGAGTTGAATAGGAGATGTGGTAGGAATCAACATCCTGCATATTTCAAGTTGCTGGCAGTGGCATTAGTCTCTGAAAACCCTCCAAAACTGTGCTATTGCTTTTGATTTACAATAATCCATGATGCCACAGCTGCAGGCTGGGAGAGAAAAGGCAATGTTAACAGGAGCCTGAATCACAGGCATTTGGGCTACCTCATCATGCAACTTACTTGTGCCTTCAAGGTGTATATGTGTATGTGTGTGTAGATATATATACCTTTTCCATTCAATGATGGAATCCTGCTATATGCCAAATTCCATGGATTTGTGGGTAACATAATACCCAGTTCATGATAAGCATTTCAGGTGACATGGTAACTTGGTGGTCCACAGTCAAGTATAAAGTTTCTACTAAGACCCAGTAGTGGGCCAAAGCTGTCTCTCAAGAGAATAGTTTTCAAAAGATAATTACAGGGTCTTGCTCTAGAATCCTAAAGGCCTGCTAAAGACTCTAGATGCATTGCTGTCTGCCACTGACACCTCAAATTCCATTGGATTTTCTGGATCACATGGTCCGAGTGGCAGAGCAGCTTGCACAGCATCCTGGACCTGTTGCATAGCCTACTCCTGTTTTGAGCCCTTTGCAAAGCTAAAAGTTTGTCAGGACGCTTGGTAAATGGCCTGGAATAAAACACCCCTATGAGGAATGCCTTCTCTCCAAACTCCATACAGGCCCCTAAGCATTATGCTTCTTTCTTGGTTGTAGGGGAGCCAGATGCAGCAACTTTTCCTTTACCTTAGACAGGATATTGTTACATGCCTCACACTATTAGATGCTAGGAATTTCGCTGAAGCAGAAGTGCTCTGAATTTTAGTAGGTTTTACTTCCTATCATGTGACAGCACATGTATTACCAATATAAGCCAGGACCTGGGATGTGTCAATGGCAATGGAAAAGGGGGGTTGAATATGAGACACTATAACTGTACGTAACTAAGTGAATGTAGGAACAAGAGAGAAAAAAAAAGAGCCATGGACACTTATGAAGGTTTGAGTCCAAGGGTCAATGTTCTGAGAGCTCCCTAGTCAGGACTCTACGGCCACTCAAATGTTTAGTGCTGAAACATAATAGAAATACATCCTTTGATAAACAACAACCCATTCTGTAAAGTACATTTAGAAATGCATTATAATTATTTGAGTTTGTCTAAGCATGATTTTAAAAAAAAATACCTTTAAAAATAGGAAGCTGACGATAAGCTGCAAGTTTTGGCTGAAATATATTTTCCATTACTACTCGTTCCATAAAAAATAAGTCCTGGTGAAACTTGTCAGATTTTAATATTGCTTCCGAGTGGTCTTCCTCATCTTCATGGATTTTAGCCAGAATGACATTTTCTATATCCATTAGAGAGCTAGCTTCACTATCTATAAAATATAAATGTGAGGTAATAAAATAACCAAATAATTTTAGATGATTCACACACATTCTAAAATGTAAAAATGACATTTGGCCATTTCTATTTTTTAAAAAATTTATTTATTTTTTGAAAGGTAATGTTACAGAGAGAGGGTAAAAAGAGAGACACATAGAGATATCTTCCATATGCTGCTTCACTCCCCAAATGGCCACAACAGCCAGGATAAGGCAAGGTTGAAGCCAGGAACCAGAAGCTTCATATAGGTTTCCCACATGGGTTGTAGGGGTCCAAGTTCTTGTTCCATCTTCCAGTGGTTCCTCAGACACATTAGCAGGGAGCTAGATTGGAAGTGGAGCAGCTGGGACTAGAACCAGCGCCCATATGTAATGGTGGTGTTGCAGGCAACGGTTAAACACACTGTGCCACAACATCAGCAACCCTGTCATTTCTATTTTAATCATAAAAAACATACTGCTGGGGCCAGTGCTGTATCATAAAGGTTAAAACCACCACCTGCAGTGCTGGCATCCCATATGGGCACCAGGTCCAAAGCCAGGAGCCAGGAACTTTTTCTTTAAAAAAGAAACTTTTTCCTTACAGTTCTGAAGGCTGAGAAGACCAAGTTCAAGATGCCTCATCCAGTGAGGCTTTCTTGCTATGTCATAATATAGTAAAAGGCATCAAATGACCAAAGACACAGATAATGCAAGCTGTAGTCTCTCTTTTCTTCTCGGAAGGCCACTAATCCCATCACAGGGGATCCACCCCCATGACCTCATCTAAACCTCCCAAAGGTCCCACCTCTGAGCACCATCAACATATGAATTTCAGTGTTAAATTTCCAATACATGATCTTTGGATAACACATTCAAATCATAACAATATCTCTATTATTTCTTATTAAGATTTAAATAAGATTATCTTCAAAGGTCTGATTTGATGACTGTTTTATAAGGATACTACACCACTGTATTAGTTTTCTATTGCTGCTATAATAAATTAAAGCAGCTTAAAAACAATGCAAATATATGATCTTATAATTTTGCACATGAGGGGCCGGCACTGTGGCGTAGCAGGTAAAGCTGCCGCTTGCAGTCCCAACTTCCCATATGGGCATCAGTTTGCGTCCCAGCTGCTCCACTTCCGATCCAGCTCTCTGCTATGGCCTGGGAAAGTGGTAGAAGATTGCCCAAGAACTTGGGCCCCTGCACCCGCATTGGAGACCCAGAGAAAGCT
The DNA here is from genome assembly GCA_949820135.1 of Sylvilagus floridanus. Classification (NCBI taxonomy): domain Eukaryota; kingdom Metazoa; phylum Chordata; class Mammalia; order Lagomorpha; family Leporidae; genus Sylvilagus; species Sylvilagus floridanus. The sequence continues at coordinate 57,546,339 of OX463225.1, forward strand.
CCTGGCTCTTGGCTTCACATCGGTGTAACTCTGGCTGTTGCAGCCACCTGGGGAGTGAACCAGTGGATGGAAGACCTTTCTCTCTCTCTGCCTCTCCTTCTCTCTGTGTAACTCTGACTTTCAAGTAAATAAATAAATCTTTAAAATATAATAATCTATAAAAAAATTTTTGCAAGTGATAGGACTGACACAGGCATCACTGATTTAAAACCAAGTTGACAGGGTTATGTTCCCTTCTGAGGACTCTAGAGATAATTTGTTTCCTTGGTATTTCCAGCTTCTGGAAGCCACCCATAATCTCTTCACCATCTTCAAAGATAGCAACATTGAAACTCTCTCACCTCCTTCTGTAATTGCACCTCTCTGCCAGATTATAATTGAGAAAGGTCCTCTACTTGTAAGTATCCATGTGATTACATTGTACTCAATCAGATTATCCACAAAACTTTTCCCCATTTGAAGATCTTTATTGTAATAACACCTGAAAAATCTTTTTGCCATAAAAGGTAACACATTCACAGGTTCCAGGAATTGGGAGGTGTACAAATTTCAGGGACTATTATTCTGCCTTCCATACTACTTGGTAAACTTTAAAAACTGACCAAAGAGGGCTGGTGCTATGGCACAGTGCGTTATAGCCCTGGTCTGCAGTGCTGGCATCCCATATGGATGGCAGTTTGAGTCGGCGCTGCTCCGCTTCTTCTGATCTAGCTTGCTTGCTAATGCACCTAGGAAGGCAGCAGAGGACGGCCCAGGTGCTTGGGTCCCTGCACCCATGTGGGAGTGGGAGACCCTGAAGAGGCTCCTGGTTCCTGGCCCAGCCATGGTCATTGCAGTCATTTGGGGAGGGAACAATTCCAGTGGATGGAAGACCTCTCTCTCTGTCTCTACCTCTCTCTGTAACCCTGCCTTTCAAATAAATCTCTTTAAAAAATAAATCTTTTTAAAAAATAGATTAACTAGACTTTAAAAAAAATGCTGAACAAAGGGGATTCCTTCTTCCATGAAGATAGAGAAGCACCTTTTCCCCTATACCACATGCTAAATCCAACTAAAAACACTAGAAATTATATATTAAAAGAACAAACAAAAGAATACTTTGAAAACTGGAGACTAAAAGCAGAGCTACTAGGGTCCTTGGGACTCGGGGAACAACACATTGGTGAGTTTCCTGTTTTTCTTTTTAAGATTTGTTTATTATTTGACAGAGAGAGAGAGAGAGAGAGGGTCAGACAGAGTGAGTAGATCATCCATCCAATCACTAATTTACTCCCCAAATGATTGCCAACCATCAAGTCTGGGCTAGGTTGAAGCCAAAAGCCAAGAACTCCATCCAAGTCTCCCATGTGGATGGCAGAGGCCCAAATATTTGGGCCATTATCTGCTGCCCTCCCAGGTAGATTAGCAGGGAGTATCTGGGACTTCAATTGGACTCTGATGTAGGATGCTGGGGTCACAAGCAGCAGCTTAACCCCTGTGCCATGAACTGGGATCTTGCGGGTTTTCTTTTGTCTCATGTATTCTAGTCATAGAGCTGAAGAAGCCAGCAACCTGGAAACACTAATGAGCAAGGACAAAAAAGAAAACTAAATCCCAAAGAAGCCTCCTTTCTCTAGCCAAGGGATCCCGGAAAGGAGCAGGAAACAAAGGAAGAAAGGAAGGCAGACAGGCAGGCAGGAAAGAGGAAAGAAAGAAGGGAAAGAGGGAGGGACGGGAGGGAGGAGGGAGAGAGGGAAGAAGGAATAAAAGTTGGAACCACTGTGCTCCAACCAAATACCATAGAAACAAACAAGCAAACAAACTATATCCCCACCCAGGCCAAAAGGCCAAATGTGAACCAAGACTTCACCAGGCACATATATGTCTCCCATAGGGAGAGACATATATAAAGTTCTTGGTTTCTGGTTCCAGCCCCAGTTATTGCACACATTTGAGAAATAAATCAGAATATGGGAGCTTGGTCTCTTGCTCTTTAGCCCTCCTCTCTTTCCCTCCCTCTCTCTGCCTCTACAACAAAAAAAGGGGGAGGAGGAGAGGAAATATATGAATCGTCAGAATGAGGAATGGAAGAAGTAATACTACTGATTCCATGGGTCTAAAAGAATAATGGAATAATGTGAACAACTTTCTGCCCATAAGTTTTATAAAAGATGAAATGGAACAATTTGTTAAAAGACACAAACTATCAAAACTCACATAAGGAGAAATAGATAATCTGAATAAACCTTAAAGAAATCAATAATTAATAGTTTTCCAAAATAGAAAGCATAAGGCCCAACCAATTTGGAAGATAGTTTGGTAGTTTCTTAAAAGATTAGGCACAGTCTTAATAAACAATCTAACAACCTGATCATTGATCTCTTTGTAGTTTTTATTTTCTCACTAAATTCTAAGTCTGGTTTTTTCCTATGCCCTTTAGTGGACATAATACTAAAATAAAGTATATCAATAAATCCTTTTTTGTTTTTGGAAACACACTATTCACACAAAAAATAAAATACAAACTAAAATTTATATTTCTTTTGAGACTTTGAAACTAAGGGTTTTTTGTTTTTGTTTTGTTTTGATTTTGGGGTCAATGGCTTTAATGGGAATGGAGTACATGTATTGAATCTGAAGTCAAAATGTAATTTTCAGTCTAATATTGGATTTTTCTAAGCAGTTCTGATAGCTTATAACATCAAACCTATTAGATGAATGTTCACTCTTAACAAAAATAATCAATCTTATTGATAACTAAAAATGATTAAAGAAAAAAATATTTGCCATATCATTTTAGGTTAAAAGAGATTTTTAAATAACATAAAAATGACTAGTTAAAAAGTCTTGTGGATCTATAATCTTCTAGGGAAATGTAGGCAATTCTAAGTAAAGTAATGTTTTCTGGAAATAACCAATTATCGTTAAACTTGGTATGTCAAAATATTTACTGATTTACTGAATGTTTAAATATTTGTCTTTGAGTCAAAATCAGTGAAAGTGGAAACATTTCAGTTTAATTATGATTATTTGCCAAACTGTCACAAAAACTCATCAGGTTATACTTATGCTGAATTAAGAACTATCCCTCTACTTTTTAAAAAAAGACTTATTTATTTATTTGAAAGGCAGATTTACAGAGAGGCAGAAGCAGACAGAGAGAGAGAGAGAGGGAGAGAGAGAGAGAGAGAGAGGTCTTCCATCCGCTGCTTCATTCCCCAAATGACTACAATGACTGGAGCTGTGTGGAATGAGAAGGTCATGTCAAGACTGCACTGGTGAGCAAGCATCAGTTACTCAGGAAACAGCTTCAGAACCCAGCTGGCAAAGGAGCCTGCCTAGCAAGAGGCAGCAATTGGTTATGGCATAAACCACCTGTTGATGGGATTGGCTGCCTTGGCTATATAAGCTGCTGTACCAACTGAAATAAACGAGTCTGCAAGTTGCTCACCTCTAACCCGCTTTCATCCGACTCCTGGTGTCTGTGTTGTGTCTCTGCACCTCTTGCCTCCACCACGCTTCTCCTCTCAGAATGAATCCACAGCAACAGAGCTGTGCCAATCCAAAGCCAGGAGCCAGGAACTTCTTTTGGGTCCCCCATGTAGGGCAGGGGCCCAAGGACTTGGGCCATCTTCTACAGCTTTCCCAGGCTATAGCAGAGAGCTGGATTGGAAGTGGAACAGCCAGGTCTCAAACTAGTGCCTAGATGGGATGCCAGCACCACAGGCAGCGCCTTTACCAGCTACACCACAGCAACAGCCCCAGAACTGTCCCTTTAAACATAGTAATTTAATTTTATAAGAGAAAAACTCAAAATAAAATTAGATACTGGGGCCAATGCCATGGCTCACTTGGTTAATCCTCCACCTGCAGCACCGGCATCCCTTGGGCGCCAGTTCTAGTGCCAGTTGCTCCTCTTCCAGTCTAGCTCTCTGCTGTGGCCTGGGAGGGCAGTGGAGGATGGCCCGAGTGCTTGGGCCCCTGTACCCCATGGGAGACCAGGAAGAAGAACCTGGCTCCTGGCTTCGGATTGGCACAGTGCCGGCCATGGTGGCCATTTGGGGAGTGAACCAATGAAAGGAAGGCCTTTCTCTCTGTCTCTCCCTCTCACTGTCTATAACTCTACCTGTCAAATAAAAAATAAAATAAAATTAGATAAACACAAAATATTCAAAAGTGAAATTTAAACTTCTTGTTACTTGGACTTAGTAAACTTTGTCCTTATTGTAAGTATATCTAGAAAGATATAATTTTGTGTTGATTTTAACTACAATATTTTATCTTAGAACACAGAATACTAAAAGCCAAGCTGTAATGCAGTTTCTTAATAATGGTAGTATTGACATTTTGGTTTGGTTAATTCTTTGTTGTGGGGAGTGCCCTGAGTTTTGAAAAGAATTTTAGCAGTATCCCTGGATAGACTCTCTTATAGTCATGACAACCAAAAATGTCATCAGGCATTGCTTAAAGTCCCCTGTGAAGGTAAAATTTTCTCTAGTTGAGTCAGTGGTGTTAATGCATCTTCCTTTTAAGTGGTAATGTAGCTAACACACGATCTTTCTTTTCTTAAGTTATCTAATCTATTGGGGGGAATGTTGAGAGTAAATGATAGAACTCACATGTATGAAAGAAAGCTGAAGAACATGAAACAACAAACTAGACAAAGACAGAATCTTTGGGAAAAAATTTTTTTTTCAATTCAAGTCCATGACAGTGTGAAAGAGTAGCAGTCCTATTTCTGAGTAAAAGTTATAATGTTCTTGTTCAAGCAGAAACAAAATATTGTAACTTCTAAAAAAGAATTTGAAATGTTATATGAAAACATATTGCAAAAAACCTGAATTAAATGAAATCTTACTTCTTTCCACAGTATTCCCTGACAATCTTTGGTCCCGGTCTTTAGAAAGAACACTTGCTTTGCTAGCTGATTCAATGGCAGGTCGTTTTGCTGCTGAAGTTGAAAGTTCCAGAGCATTATAGGAATCATACAAATCCCAGGCAGTGGACATTATACCTAAATAAAGAAAAAGAAAGGTACAAAATATTTTAAGCTAGATTCCAATATTTTAGCTTCACACATAGTGATATCAAAATTCAAGAAAATAGGATACACTATTAATAACATATACTATTGTCTTTTATCTTATTTTTTAAAAGGTTCATTTATTTATTTGAAAGTCAGAGTTATACAGAGAGAGAAGGAGAGGCAGAGAGAGAGAGAGAGGTCTTTCCTCAGCTGATTCACTCCCCAATTAGCCTCAATGGCCAGTGCTGCGCCGATTCAAAGCCAGGAGCCAGGAGCTTCTTCTGGGTCTCCCAGGTAGCTGCAGAAACCCAAGAATTTGGGCCATTTTACACTGCTTTCCCAGGCTATAGCAGAGAGCTGGATCAGAGCAGCCAGGACTTGAACTGGCACCCATATGGGATGCTGGCACTGCCAGCCCTGGCTTTACCTGCTACATCACGGTGTCAGCCCCTACTATTGCTTTTAATTAGACACAGAGAACAAAGAAATAAATCACAGGGACACCTCAAGAAATCCTTAGTCATTACACTACCATACCTACAAATATCATAGTGCTTGAGGGACAATTCCAAATTATCCTCACCGTGCTTTCTGAGTCCCACACTAACCTGCCCTCTACCACGATCTGGTGCAAAATAATCTCATCAGTTGCCATGATTGGGATGCTTTGGTGAAATATGGACCCGGACAACCATGCTATAACAAAATATTTATATTCTTTTCCTTATATCTAACATATAGCATGTTATATTCTAAAGATCAGTTTATTTGCAAGAATATGTTTCCATTTTTATAAAGTAAAATTCCCTATTTACCTATTATATGAAAAAGATTGCCCTTATTGGGAAAATGATAGACTCTTCTCAGGAAACTTATAAAGTAGTATGGTTACCATCTTCTCAAAATTTTTTGTGTAGGATAGTAAACATACTCAAATCATCAAATATAACTGTGGTGACTAAACATAAACAGCAACATTATTTATCTTCAAATAATAATTTTAAATATATATTTATTTGAAAGGCAGAGTTACAGTGGGGGTTGGGTGCAGAGAGAGATCTTCCATCTGCTGGTTCAATCCCCAAATGGCTGCAACAGCAAAGGCTGGGCCAGACCCAAGCCAGGAGACAGGAAATTCTTCCATGTCTCCCACATGGGTGTAGGGGCCCATGTACTTGGGGCATCTTCCACTGCTTTCCCGGGCACATTCACAGACAGCTGAATTGGAAGTGGAGCAGCTGGGACTTGAACAGGAGCCCACCTGGGATGCCATCACAGCCCAGCTTTTACATGCTATGCCACCGCACCAGCCCCTATTTTTCTTACAATTGGAAATTTTTACCCTTTGACCAACATCTTTCCACCTCCACCACACACACCCAGAGTTTCCAGTAATTGAGTATAATGTCAGTGGCAGGTTTTTCATAAATGTCCTATTTCAAGTTAAAGCAATTTCCTTCTATTTGTAGCCTGTCAAGTGCTTTTATTATGAGACTTTGCCAAATGACTTTTTTGCTTCAATTGAGATAGTTTTGTGATTTTTTTCTTTATTCTATTAATGTTCTAAAATAATGTTCTATAATAATAATGTTCTATAATGATGTTCTATGATAATGATTCATTTCCATATGCTGATTCACTCTTGCATCACTGAGACAACCCCACTTGATCATAGTGTGTAATCCATTTTAATATGCTGGATTCAGTTTATTAGCGTATTGTTTCTGCATTCATAATCATAAAGGATATTGCTCCATAGATTTGTTTAACATGATGTCTTTGTCAGATTTTTGACACTGGAATAACAGTTGCCTCAGAAGTTTGGAAGTGTTCCCTTTTCTTCCATTTCTGAAAGAGTTTTGAGGAAAGGATTAATGGTAATTCTTTAAGTGGCTAGTAGAATTCACTGATGTAACCCTTGGGTCCTGGAATTTTCTTTAATGAGAAGTTTATGGTTACTGTCTCAGTCTCTTTTCTTATGAGTTTGTTCAGATTTACTATTTCTTCTTGAATCAGTTTTGGCAGTTTATGTTTCTGGGGATTTTTCCATTTCATTTATTTTCTTAATTTTGTTGGCATAGATTGTTTATTATATTCCCTTATAATCATTTTATTTTTGTAAGTTCAGTAGTCCCACTTCTAATTTTAGCAATTTGAGTCTTCTAATATTTTTCCTTAGTCAATCTAGTAAAAGTTGTGTCAATTCTGTCAATCTTTTCAGAACATTACTTTTTGGTTTTGTTGATTTTCTCTTTTGTTTACCTATACTTTATTTTGCTTATCTCTGTTCCACTTTTTATTTACTTCCTTCTGCCAGCTTTGAATGTAATGTGATCTTATTTAGTATGATCTTATTTAGATCTTCTTAACTTAAAGTATAAAGTTAGGTCATTGTTTTGATATCTTTCTTCTTTTTTAATGTATCTACAGGAATAAATTTCCCACTAAGCATTTTCAATGCACTTCACAAATTTTGGTATGTTGTATTTTCATTCTTACTTGTTCCAAGTATTTTCTAATTTCCTTTGCACTTTCTTCTTTGACATATATTGCTTGATTTTGTGAATTGTCTACAATTCCTTTGTAATGTATGTTAGACTACACAACAGTCGGAAAAGACTCCTTGGGTGACTTCACTATTTATAACTTTATCAATTCTTGCTTTGTGTCCTAAAATAGTCTATTCTAGAAAATTTCCATCTGAACTTGATAAAAATGTAGATTCTGTTTTTGGGTGTATTGTTCTGCATATGCTTGTTAGATCTAGTTGGTTTATATTGTTATTCAAATACCACATTTTCATTTTCAATATGGTTATTCTGTACATGATTGGAAGTGACATATTGAGATCTCATCTTTTATTACAGAATTATCTATTTTGTCCTTCAAATCTATTTTTACTTCATATGTTTAGGGGCTCTGTTGTTAGGTGTGTATATAACTGTTATATCTTCTTTATAGTTCAAATATTTTGTTAATGTGCCTGTAAAATGTTCTTTGTCTCTTGTAACAATTTCTGCAAAGTCCACCTTGTATGATAGTAGTTCAGCCACGTCAGCTTTCTTTTGTTTAGTGTTTGCATACTTTCACGCAAATACTGGATCTAAAATGAGTCTTTTGAAAAACATACACAGTTGTATCATGTTTTGCTTCACATCTATTCTTTTGATCTCTACCTTTTAATGGGAGAGTATAATTCATTTATATTTAATTACTGATAGAGAAGGACTTATTTCTGACATTGTGTTGTTTTTGTATTTTTTATGTCTTATATCTTCTTTGTTCCTTAGTTTCTCCATTACTGCCTTCTTTTGTATCTAAATGATCTTTTTGTGGTGTGCCACTCTGTTTATTTTCTTTTGTATAACGTCTTAGTCATGACTTTAGTAGTTACCTTGAGGGATTACAATTCACTTCTTCTTCTTTTTTTTTTTTTTTTTTTTTGACAGGCAGAGTGGAAAGTGAGAGAGACAGAGAGAAAGGTCTTCCTTTTGCCGTTGGTTCACCCTCCAATGGCCGTTGCTGATCCAATAGCAGGAGCCAGGTGCTTCTCCTGGTCTCCCATGGGGTGCAGGACCCAAGCACTTGGGCCATCCTCCACTGTACTCCCGGGCTACAGCAGAGAGCTGGCCTGGAAGAGGGGCAACCGGGACAGAATACGGTGCCCTGACAAGGACTAGAACCCGGTGTGCCGGCGCTGCAAGGCAGAGGATTAGCCTATTGAGCCGCGGCACCGGCCTACAATTCACTTCTTAAAATTATAATTTTTTGAAGTAATAGCACCTTATTTCAATAGTATTAAAAAAAACTGTTCCTATACAATACTGTTGCATTTACTTTGAAAAATTTTTATACATTGTATACCTTATAGTTATTGTTTTTTTGTATATTGCTTTTTTTTAAAGATTTATTTATTTGAAAGGCAGAGTTATAGAGAGGCAGAGCCAGAGAGAGAGATCTTCCATCCACTAGTTCACTACCCAAATGACCACAAAGGCTGGAGCTATGCCAATCCGAAGCCAGGAGCCAGGAGTTTCTTCTGGGTCTCCCACGTGGTTTCAGGGGCCCAAGGACTTGGGCCATCTTCTACCATTTTCCCAGGCCACAGCAGAGAGCTGGATCTGAAGTGGAGCAGCCGGGACTCGAACTGGTACCCATATGGGATGCTGGCACTGCAGGTGGCAGTTTTACCTGCTATGCCACAGTGCTGGCCCTTTATATATGGCTTTTAAATCATATTTCAAAAAATGTATTACAAAACAAAATTACAATAGTATTGACTTTTGTATTTGCCTATGTAGTTACCTTCAACACTGTTACATATTTCTTTATATGGCTTCCAGTTACTGTCTAGTGTCTTCCTTTCCGTTTAGAGGACTCCCTGTAGTATTTTTGGTGAAGCAGTTCTACTAGCAATGAATTTCCTTAGGTGTTGATAATCTAGAAATACTCTGATGTCTCCTTCACTTTTAAAGGAGATAGAATGCTTGACAGTTGCTCATATGTCATTGCAATGACTTTTGTACACAATAATTTCTGCTGAGAAACTGGATGTTAACTTCCCAGTCTTTGCAGATTGGCTCTATGTTCCTTCAGTACTTAGCCAGGATACTTAAAACTGTGCCTTGGCCTTTTCTTTCTGTGTGTACTGAACCTAGAGATCAGTCAGAGGTGAAAACTTACGGAATTTTAAGCCCTTTTCTGATCATATATCCTGTCTTGGCATGCATGTGATTTTTTAAACTCTCCTGTATGTGCAGCATAATTTCAATACACTAATTTCCCAAAGAAACACTCCTTAGTTTTCCTTCTAGGCTTTCAGCGTGTCTCTTATTTGACCCTATTGTATTCTCTTGTCTCAAGTAACAATAAGTTGCTCATTTTCCTTAAAATTTTTTCAGGAATGTCTTTTTTTTTTATTTTTATTTTTTGACAGGCAGAGTGGACAGTGAGAGAGAGACAGAGAGAAATGTCTTCCTTCAGCCGGGCACATCGCGCTGATCCGAAGCTAGGAGCCAGGTGCTTCTCCTGGTCTCCCATGCGGATGCAGGGCCCAAGCACTTGGACCATCCTCCACTGCCCTCCCGGGCCACAGCAGAGATCTGGACTGGAAGAGGGGCAACCTGGACAGAATCCGGTGCCCCGACTGGGACTAGAACACAGTGAGCTGGCGCTGCAAGTGGAGGATTAGCCTATTGAGCCGCGGCGCCGGCCCAGGAATGTCTTATGTTTACTGACTTAAAAGAGTTCTGAACTTGTCAAAACCAAACAAGTGTTTTATATCAGTATTCCAGGTAGGTAGATTAAAATAGACAATTATTTCTATTTTTGCTTTATCTATTTAAACATGTGTTGATTGATAGACAGCCTAACAAATACTAATATATGATAGCTTATGAAACAAATTAACATTACCTTTGTCTTCCATTACGATTTTATCACATTGAACGTCTTTATTCTTTGGTGCTCCATTAAAAGTCTGCATCATCCTTTCAACATATAAGTCATTGCCTAGTCTGTTTCTACAAAGCATTTCATAATTCTTGTTTTTCTTCCTATAACAATAAAATGTACCCACTCATTAATAATCGTTATTATCACAATATCACATTTTATATTACTCCTTTCCTTTAAATTACTTTCATTAATTGAGATTACATAAAAAAATCTTGATAAAGAGACAGTATTAAATAACCTCCAAAGAACTCATCTAAACTATACCTACAAATACTCCTATTACTTTCAATACTTACTAATAGTATGCTAGTACTACTTCCACAAAGATTTTTATGAACCTTGATATAGACATTTAAAGTTATACATTCTTTCATAGTACTACTTTTGTGAAATATTATTTTTGTAATTGTTTAGCTAAAATTATCTTTTGAATTTCCATTATCATTTTTTTGATCCATGAAAAATTTAGAAATGTTTTTAATTTCCAAATGTGTATTTGTTTTAGTTGAGATTTATGTTGGTAATCGTTAACTTCATTGCTTTGTGATCAGAATTTATTAAGTATGATTTTATTTCTTTGAAATTTTTGTGACCTTGCTTGATTGCTGTGTGCATAGATGATTTTTAGAAGTACTCCATGTTTGTTTGAACAGAATATGTTCTCTAATGATTGAGTACAAAGGTCTGTATATGACCATTAACTTTTTTGTTCAAATTTTCTTTATGGTTATTAATTTGCTCCCTGGTTTACCTATTACTAATTAAGAGGGGTGTCGTTAAATCCTCTATTTTAAAAGATATTTATAAATTTTCACATTTTCACTTCATATATTTTAAAGATACTATTCACCTTTGTAATTATTACAATTTTCTCTTATCACAAATGACTTTTATCCCTAATAATGTTAGCTTGTTTCTCTTTGAGTGATTTTTTTCCTATATCTTTTCTCCAATTTTTAAAATTGTCTCTGTATTTTGTATTCTGGAATGCCAGCACAGTGCACTTGGGTAAATTTATGTTTTATGCACATCTTTTTATTTTTTCCTATTCCTGTGGAATGATGTCTTTAATAATTTGGGAAAGTGTTTGCCAAGATTAGTATGTTGCCTCCATTCTTACTATTCTGTACCTTTGAAACTCTGAATATATGAAGGTATACTTCAGAAAGTTTGTGGAAAATTAAATTAAAAGGTAAGTTTATTTTGGTGCAAAAAACTTGAAATCTATGCACATAAGGGGTCCTGGAAATGTTCCTGAAATGCATTATGAAAAAACTATGTGTGTATTTCAAAATAAAATAAAATAATCCTGTAATTCCATTTCTATACTTTTTAAATAACCTCATGTGTTATAGTATTATTCTATTGTCAACATATTAATTCTCATTCATACCTTATAGCCCATTTTTGTTTCCAAGCTTCATTTTGTACAATTTACCCAGGCCTTTTTTCTAACTCATTAAATCTCCATTTTAATGTCTAACATAATGTTAAATCATCGTTTATTTTTATTTTCAATAATTGCATAAATATGCATTATTTTAAAGCCCTGTTTAGATATTTTCCAGATATGAGTTATTATTTTGATAGTATATTTTCTATTATTTTAAAAGCATATCTTGCAGTTCAATTTTTCCATGAACATTTAAAAAGGTTTTGTTGAGAAGCAGTGAGACAGGGATAGAAAGAGCTCTCCACTTGTGGGTTCACTTTTCAGATGCCTGCAGTGAAGTTGGGAGCTACCATCATCACTGACTCCCAGGCTCCACATTAGCAGGAAGCTGGGGTCAAGAGTACATCTAGGCATTGAATCCTGCCAGTAGCATTTCAATTGCTAGGCCAAAGATCAACCTCTGATAGTTTTGTTTAACCATTTCACACATATTTTACATCCTATATCTAATAATATCATTTAACATAGTCCTCAGGGTCTAGATCCAGTGTTTATTATTTGTGTTTATTCTTATTTACAATGACTCCATCTGGGTCTCCCCTATGGGGGCAGGGGCCCAAGTATTTGGACTACTTTCTGCTGATTTCCCAGGCACATTAGCAGGGATCAGAAGAGAAGTAAGCAGGACTTGAACTGGTGCCCATATGGGATGCCAGCATTGCAGGCAGCAGCTTAACCCACAGTGCCACAACCCCGGCCCCTGAATTTGCTTCTGATGCTATCATCAGGAGACCCTTCTGAGCAAGGACAACTAAAGATAATTGAACTTCTTTTGAGAGCTTTGGATTAATACAAGAGTCTTTCAGCTTTTATTTGGGGATGACCCAAAACTGATCATTGGTCTCTAGGTTCATGGGCTAATATTAACATTTGTTTCCGGAATCTCTCATCCTCTGATTTGAGATGCATTATGTATCCTTTTGTTTTTTTTCTCCTTTCCCGTTTCCTCTCCTTTTTTCAATCCTAGGAGCACTCCCCTATTTCTCATGAGCTTTTAAGGGCCTGTTATTCATTATCTAACTGTACTATATTTCATAGTTCAAATAACTCTATAATAATTTATATTTTGGGTAGGGACAATACCTTAAAATTTACTGGTGATTGGCTTCTTAGTACTATGAGTCATATTCAAATAGTATTTTAAACAAAATCATATGTATAACTGTATTAATAATCTATTAGTAGTAGCTATTTAATATCAGGCAGAAAGGACAGGCATTGTGACACAGCAGATTAAGCCACTGCTTGAAATGCCCACAACCTATGTTGGAGTGCCTGGTTTGAGTCCCAGGTACTCTGCATGTGATCCAATCGGTGAGAATGGGCCTGACAAGCAGCAGATAATGGCTCAGGTACTTGAGTTCTGGGCACCTATATGGGAGACCCAGATGGAGTTCCTGCTTCTGGTTTCTGACTGGTCTGGCTCTAGCTGTTGTAACCATTTGGGGAGTGGACCAGTGAATGGAAGATCTCTCAATTTCTGTCTCTGTCTCTCACTCTGCCTTTCAAATAAATTAATAAGAAAATCTTTGTTTTTTTCCCTCTTTTAAAAAAATTTTATTTATGGTATACAAATTTCATGTATTTCATATATACAGATTTAGGAACACAGTGATACTGCCCACCCTACGCCTCTTCCTGTCCACACTCCCTCCCCTCTTCCTCTTTACTCTAATTTTCCCACTCTTAATTTTTAAAAAGATCTATTTTCAATTTACTTTATACTCATAAGGTCAACACTACACAAAGTAAGAGTTCAACAAATAGTATAAAGAAAAAATTACTTTTCTTCAACAGTAGCAACAAGGATTGTAAATAATCACGGAATATCAAAATGTCAATTCCATCCAATGCACTACATTTTAGGTACTCTATTAGTTACCACAGATCAAGGAAAATATATGGTATCTGTCTTTTGGAACTGGCTTATTTCACTAAGTACAATGATTTCCAGTTGCATTCACTGTGTTGCAAAAGACTGGATTTCATTTTGCTTTATAACTGAGCAGTATTCCAAATGGTATATACACCATAATTTCATTAGCCAGTCATAGGTTAATGGGCATCTGGGTTGATTCCATATCTTAGCTATTGTGAACTGAGTTACAATGAACATGGGGATACAGATAACCTTTCATATGCTGATTTCATATTGCTTGGGTAAATTCCCAGGAATGGGATTTCCTGGTCATATGGTAGATCTATTTTCAGATTTCTGAGGCAATTTCATTGTCTTTCACAATGGCTGAAACAGACTACATTCCCATCAACAGATTAGGGTACCTTTTCCTCCACATTCTCCTCAGCATTTATTGTTTGTTGATTTCTGTATGAAAGCCATTCTAAGAGGGGTGATATGAAACCTCATTTTGGTTTTGATTTGCATTTCACTGATGGCTATTGATCCTGCCCATTTTTCATGTTTTTGTTAGCCTTAGCCATTTGAATTTCCTCTTTTGGAAAATGTCTGTTCAAATCATTTGTCCATTTCTTAACTGGGTTATTTGCTTTGTTAAATTTCTTGAACTCTTTATAGATTCTGGATGTTAATCTTTTATCAGTTGAGTAGTTTGCAAATATTTTCTCCCATTCTGTTGGCTTCCTTTTTTTCTTTTCTGGGTGTTTCTTTTGTAGTGGAGAAGCTTCTTGGCTTGATGTAACCCATTTGTCAATTTTGGCTTTGATTGTGTTTCTGGGATCTATTCCAAGAAGTCATTGCCTATGTTAATGTCTTACAGGGTGTCCCTAATGTTCTCTAGTAATTTGATGGTATCTGGTCATAGATTTAAGTATTTGATCAATTAAAGATTCATTTATTTTATTTGAAAGATAGAGATACAGAGAGGCAGGGGCTGAAAGAGAGCGAGCGAGCGAGGAGTCTTTCACTTGCTTGTTCACTCCCCAGATGGCCACAATGGCTGGAGCTGTGCTGCTCCAAAGCCAGGAGCCAGGAGCTTCCTATGGGTCTCCCACATGGATGCAGGGGCCCAAGGTCTTGGGCCAACTTCTACTGCTTTCCCAGGCTATAACAGAGAGCTGGATTGGAAGTGGAGCAGCCAGGACACAAACCGGCACCCATATGGGATGCCAGCACTACAGGCAGTGGCTTTACTTACTACATCACAGTGCTGACCCCTTTGATCGTTGTAGCATGGATTTATGTGTAAGTTATAAGAGAAGGTTCTTGATTCTTGATTCATACTTCTGTAGGCAGAGAGAGGTCCAGTTTCCCCAGCACAATTTGTTGAAAAGATTATCCTTGCTCCAGGAATTGATATTAGCTCCTTTGTCTAAGATAACTTGGTTGTGGACATGTGGACTCATTTGAAGTTTCTATTCTGTTCCATTGGCCTACATGTGTATTATTTGTCAGTATCAAACTGCCTGTAATATGTCTTGAAATCTGGCATTGTGATGTTTCCAGCTTTGGTTTTTTTAAAGATAATTATTTTTTTTTTTTTTTTTTTTTTTTTTTGCAGGCAGAGTGGACAGTGAGAGAGTGAGAGAGAGAGAGAGACAGAGAGAAAGGTCTTCCTTTGCCGTTGGTTCACCCTCCAATGGCCGCCGCGGTCGGCGCGCTGCGGCCGGCGCACCGCGCTCGTCCGATGGCAGGAGCCAGGTGCTAGGTGCTTTTCCTGGTCTCCCCATGGGGTGCAGGGCCCAAGCACCTGGGCCATCCTCCACTGCACTCCTGGGCCACAGCAGAGGGCTGGCCTGGAAGAGAGGCAACCGGGACAGAATCCGGTGCCCCAACCGGGACTAGAACCCGGTGTGCCGGCGCCGCAAGGCGGAGGATTAGCCTGTTGAGCCACGGCGCCGGCCAAAGATAATTATTTTATTTGAAAGGCAGAGCTACAGAGAGGCAGAGACAGAGAGAGAAATCTTTCACCTGCTGGTTCACTCCCCAATTGGCCACAATGGCCAGAGCTGAGCCAATCCAAAGCCAGGAGTCAGGAGCTTCTTCAGGGTCTCCTAGGTAGGCACAGGGGTCTGAGGACTTGAGCTGTCTTCTGCTCTTCAGGCCATAGCAGAGAGCTGGATAGGCAGTAGAGCATCCAGGACCTGAACTGGTGCCCATATGGGATACAAGAACTGCAGGAATTGGCATTACCTACTATGCCACAGTGCCAGACCCACAGCTTTCTTTTTGTTGTGTGAGACTGCTTTAGCTATTTGAGGTCTCTTGTGTTTCCACATGAATTTTAGCATCATTTTTTTCTAGATCCGAGGAGAGTGTCATTGGTATTTTGGTTGGGATCACATTGAATCTGATAGTAAGGACATTTTGATATTAATTCTTCCAATCCATGAACATGGAAGATTTTTCCATTTTTTATGTCTTATTATATTTCTTTCTTTGATGTTTTGAAATTTTCACTGTAGAAGTCCTTGACTTCCTTGGTTAAAATTATTCCAAGGTATTTAATAGTTTTTGTAGCTATTGTGAGTGGGAAAGAAGTTCTTTCTCAGCCTTGGCAGTCTGTGTATACAAAGGCTATTGATTTTTGTGTGTTAATTTTAGATCCTGCTACTTTACCAAACTCTCTTATGAGTTCAATTAGTCTCTTGCTGCAGTCTTTTGGTTCCCCTATATATAGAATCACGTCATCTGTAAACAGGGTTAAGTTTGACTTCCTCTATTGCAATTTGTATCCCTCTGATTTTATTTCTTGCCCAATGGCTAAAACTTCCAAGACTATATTGATTAGTAATTGTGAGAGTGGGCATCCTTATCTGGTTCTGGATCTTGGTGGGAATCCTTCCAACTTTTCCACATTAAATAAGATGATGTATGTGGTTTTGTCATAGAATGCCTGATTGTGTTGAGGAATGGTCTTTCTATACCCGATTTGCTTAAGATTTTCATCATAAAGGTTGTTGCATTTTATCAAATGCTTTCTCTGCATCTAGTGAGAGAATCATACAGTTTTTGTTCTTCAGTTTGTTAATGTGATGTATCATATATTTATTGATTTGTGAATATTGAGCCATCCCTGAACAACAGGGGTAAATTTCTCTTGGTTAGGGTGAATGATATTTCTGATGTGTTGTTGGATTCACTTAGCTAGTATTTTTTTGAGGATTTTTACACTTATGTTCTTCAGGAATATTAGTCTATAATTCTCTTTCTCTATTTCTTTTCCTGGTTTATGAATTAGGGTTATGCTGTGCTCATAGAAGAAGTTTGGGAGGACTCCCTCCCTTTCGATTGTTTTGAACAACATGAAAAGATTTTAAATGTCTGGTAGAATTCAAAAGTGAAGCATTCTAGTCCTGGGCTTTTATCTATTGGGTCTTTATTACTGATTTAAATTCCATATTGGTTATTGGTCTATTTAGGTTTTCTATGTCTTCAAAACTCAATTTTTGTAGATTGTATTTGTCCAAGAATCCATCCATTTCTTCTAGATTTTCCAATTTGTTGGCATATAGCTCTTTGTTGTATTTCCTGATGATTCTTTTTATTTTTGTAATATCTGTTTCAACATTTTGTTTTTCATCTTTGATTCTATTTATTTGTGTTTTCTCCCTCTTTTTTTATTAGTTGGGCCAATGTTGTATCAATTGTGTTTATTTTTTCTAAAAACCAATTCTTTATTTAACTAATGTTTATTTTTGGTCTCAATTTTGTTTGTTTCTTCTATAATTTTAATTATTTCTTTTTTAAATTTATTTGACAGGTAGAGCTATAGACAATGAGAGAGAGACAGAGAGAAAGGTCTTCCTTCTGTTGGTTCACTCCACAAATGGTCGCTACAGCTGACACTGCACTGATCTGAAGCCAGGAGCCAGGTTCTTCTTCTTGGTCTCCCATGCGGGTGCAGGGGCCCAAGCACTTGGGCCATCCTTCACTGCCTTCCCAGGCTACACTAAAGAGCTGGACTGGAAGAGGAGCAGCTGGGACTAGAACCTGGCACCCATATGGGATGCTGGTGCTGCAAGCAGAGGACTAACCAAGAGAGCCATGGCGCTGGCCCCAATTATTTTTTTTCTCCTACCAATTTTGGGTTTTTTTCTAGGTCTTTGAGATGCATTAATAGTAAATTTATTTGGTGCCTTTCTGATTTCTTGATGTAGGCAGCAATTGCTATAGCCTTCTTCTTTACACTGTTTTACTGTATCCCATAAGTTTTGATATATTATATTGTCACCTTCATTCATTTCTAAAAAAGTTTTTGATATCTGTTTGATTTCTTCTATGACTCACTGTTAATTCAGGAGCATGTTGTTCAGATTCCATCTGTTTGCATAAGTTCTTGAGATTCTTCAGTTTTAATTTTCAGCTTCATTTCATTGTGGTCAGGAAAAATGAATGGTATGATTTCAATTTTTTTGAATTTGCTGAGACTTGATTTATGGCCTGCCTTATGGTCTATCCTAGAGAATATTCCATGCACTCATAAAATCAATGTATATTCTTCAACTGTGGAATGAAAGGTTCTGTAGCTATCACTTAGGTCCACTTGGTCCATAATGTAGATTAGCTCTATTATTTCTTTGTTGATTTTCTGTCTAGTTGATCTGTCTACTGATGACAGTGGGGTGTTGAAGTCCCCCATTACTATTGTCTTGGAGTGTTATCTCTCCCTTTAGATCTATTAACATTTTGTCTTAAATAGCAAGGCACCCTCTGGTTTTGTGCATAAACATTTATTATAGTCACATCTTCCTATTCAATTTTATCCATTAATCATTACATGGTGCCCTCCTTTGTCTTTTTTAACAGTTTTTGTGTTAAAGTCTATTTTGTCTGATATTAGAATGGCTATACCTGCTCATTTCTGCTTTCTATCAACACGGAGTATCTTTTTCCATCCTTTCACTTTCAATCTGTGTGTATCTTTGTTGGTGAGATGTGTTTCTTGTAGGCAGCAAATAGATGGGTATTTTTCCCAAAGATACCTCCTATTTAAGGAATACAAACTTCATGCATTTCATCAATACAACTTTAGGAACATAGTGATTCTTCCCACCATAATCTCCTCCCCCCCACACACACACACTCTCATGCCTCTTCCTCCTCCCTCCCCTATTCCCAGTCTTATTTTTTTTTTACTAGGATCTATTTTCAATTAACTTTATAAACAGAAGATTAACTCTGCTAAGTATAGAGTTCAACAAATTGTATGAAAAAAAAAAATGTTCCTCAACAGTCCAGACAAGGGCTGTTCAAAGTCATTGCATCTTGAAGTTGCTTTCACTTCTTTTTAAGCAATCTTTTTTTGAGAAAATTAACTTTAAAGAAGAATACAAGAATGATACATCTTTTGTGAGCATTTAGACATAACTGTAACTTGTGAGACATAAGAACATCCTCCACTTAATTCAATAAAATGAATTAAATCTTTCAGAAGTTTTACTATTAACTCTCAAAATACAACTCTAACAACAGAATACCTGCATGGGAAATTAGTGCACAGTGACTCCTGTTGTTAACAATTAACACTCTTGTGTATGACATCAGTGATCACATGAGGCTCTTCACATGAGCTGCCTAGGCTATGGAAGCCTTTTGAATCCACAATATCCATCAGTATTTATACAAGGCCATAAGCAAAGTGCAAGTTCTCTTCTCCATTCAGAGAAAAGTACATCCTTCTTTGATGACCACTTTTTTCCACTGGGGTCTCACTTACATAGGACACTTTTTGCCATGGTGTCTTGGCTTTCCATGCCTGAAATGCTCTCATAGGCTTGTCAGCCAGACCAGAATGCTTTACGGGCTGATTCTGAGGTCAAAGTGCTACTTAAAGAGTTTGTCATTCTATGAGTCTGCTGTATGGACTGCTTCCCTGTTGGAGAATTCATTCATTTTTAATTCTATTATTATTACTACCAGACATTTAGTCCTATTTATATGATCACTTTAACACTTAATTATGTCTATATGATCAGTTTAACACTTAATCCTATCCATATGATCACTTTAACACCTAAGATGACATCTTTAACACCCAGTTTA
Organism: Sylvilagus floridanus; assembly: GCA_949820135.1. NCBI lineage: Eukaryota > Metazoa > Chordata > Mammalia > Lagomorpha > Leporidae > Sylvilagus > Sylvilagus floridanus. Next base: position 57,566,217 of record OX463225.1, read on the forward strand.
ATGGGATTTGTGGTCCCATGTCAAGTCCCTAAATTGTGCCCTTAGAAGTAAGTCCATAGGAATGTATGCAGAACTTTACAGCTTTACAGCTACAAATTTCATAATAACAACTTTAGGAACGTGGTGATTCTTCCCACCAACCCCGCCATCCCACCCACTCCCACCCACACTTCCTCCTCCATCTTTTATTCTCACTCTTATTTTTTGTTTTTTAATCCATTCAGCCAGCTTGTATCTTTTAATTGTAGAATTTAGGCCATTTACATTCAAGATTGCCAATGGTAAATCATGACTTGGCCCTGCTATTTTTATGCAAATATTCCCGTTGTTTTCTTTGTATTTCCATAATGATGACTATCTTTCTGTGTTTCTGTGTGTAGCACATTCTTTAGCATCTTTTGTAAGGCTGGATGAGTGGTGACAAATTTTTTCAATTTCTGTTTATTATAGAAGACCTTTATTTCACCTTCATTCATAAATGACAGCTTTTCAAATTATAAGATTTTGGGTTAACAATTTTTTTAAAAAGACTTGGACTATGTCTCTCCATGCTCTCCTAGCATGTAGAGTTTCTGATGAGAAGTTAGCTGTGAATCTGATTAGAGATCTTCTGAAAGTAATCTGGCATTTCTCTTGTGCCCATTTTAGAATCTTTTCTTTATGTTTTACAGTTGAAACTTTGACTACAATGTGTTGTAGTAAAGATATATTCTGGTCATGTTTGTAAGGAGTTCTATGTGTCTTGTGTACTCGGATGTCCCTTTCTTTTTCCAAAGATTTGTCTTCTAGCTCGGATATTATTTATTCTGCATGACCAAGTCTGTGGTTGAGGCTTTCCACTATGTTTTTAAATGAAATATTAAATTCTTTATTTCTAATATTCACTTTGATTTCCTGGCATAATTTCAATTTCATGGAAAAATATTCATTCATGTTATGTATGGATTTCTTTAACTCATGGATTTGCTTGTCATTGCTTCTGAGTAATCCTATGATAAATCTTTCAAATTCCATTGCAAGCATTTCATCAATCTCTTCATCTTCACATTGTAATTTTGAAGTGTTGTTGTGTTCCTTTGGGGGCTCATGTTGTCTTCCTTATTCTTGTTTCTTGAGTTTCTGTGTTTATTTTTAGATATTTGTGGAAATACTTGGTGTTTTTTTCCTCTGATGGTTTTTATATTTGAGCTATTCTTCCATGGCTTAGTGGAATGTCTGCTCGTTCAGTGAATACCCAGAGGTATGCTGTGTTAGGCCAGGGAGTTCTGGTCAGTACTCCAGGGTGGGGTGAATATTCAGGGTGACATCCAAGTTGGGCATGGTTGATTTCTTCTTTTTAGCAAAAGGGGAGGATCTGATCACCTCTATTGGTGATCACACCCTCACCTCTTCTCTTCCTAGGTAATCAATGTCCAAGTGTTAGCTCACCTGTGTTGCCTTATGAACCACACAAAGGATCTGTGAAATTCTCAGTGTGAGCACAGATCCCATTGCAATGTCCTACCCCAGACAATGAGGGAGTTCTGAATTTATGGAGCAGCACACACTGATTGCCCAGAGACCCAGATATACCCTCTGCCCTCTTGTGCAGTCACAGGGTTCCTCCAGTCTCAACACACAAGGCTCCCACAGTCACAGGGTGTAGAAGATTCACTCTACCCTGCTAGCCTGTCTAATACACAGAGAGGCAGAGATGTTCCTAGAGCCAGCTTCCTATTGGTGCTCCACCTAGACATCTTGAGCCCTGTAGCCTGAGATATGTTGAGAGGGTGGGGGCACATCACAGTTCTTCATGTGTGCCAAGCCTCCCTGTTAATCGTCTCAAACTCAGAGTCAATAGGAATACAGATTTTTCCCTCTGGTAGAATCTTTCAATCACATGCATGCCCAAGAGCCATAGGCTGAATGTTGCCTTCTTCCCACTGGTTGTAGGGTACATGCACACAAGCTGCTGCCACTATACTGCTTACAAGATGGCTAGCTGCTGGGCTCACGCACAAGCATTTCCACAGTTGCTGCTTATGCCCAAAATGGTGCCTGCCCTCTCCCAGCCAGTTGCCATGCTCCATTGTGGAGTGGGTGGTCAGAGAAACCTGCCCCCTTTTTTGCACTGGGTTCGCTGGTACCCTATTCTGCTCAGGGCTACAGGTTGGAATCAGCCCATGCTCTCCCTCCAGCTATATCTGCACTGGCATGGGCTGCTGCAGTCCTATCTCACCTCAGTCTCCAAAGCTTGCACTTTCTCTGGCTCTTGGCTGCTGGGGTCATGTGTTTGTGCTCATGCTGCACATCAGCACCCTCCACACCAATCTGTGGCATACCTCCTCGTGTCATATGATTTCCCCTGAAAATGGACTCTCCCTCCACTATTTTTTTTTTTTTTACTATTTACCCCTAGCCTAGAGCAGTAAATCCTTCCCTATTCAGCTATCCTTGCTCCTGCTTAAAATATTTTTTAAAACTTCAGACAGGAAAGAATTCAGTGAAAGAAAACTTACCTGGGATAAAGAGAAGCATTACAAAATAATAAAGAAGTCAATTCTTTAAGAAGACATAATAATACTATGTAGTCATCTAACAGACTATCAAAATACATGAAGCAAGAAACAATAATATATTTATGTTCATTAATAGAGAAATCTAAAATCTGCTGTAACATTATAAATTTATTTCACTATAACATATTACCATCTTAAATTTTAAATATAAAAATGTCAGTCCTTCCTTTTTAAAGTGAAAATAATTTATATAAGCATAAAAGAAAAATTAATCAAGGCTGACAATGAGATTTGAAAGTTTCCTTTTGACTTAGAAATTGAACAAATTATTTTTAAGTTTAATTTTAATTGAAAAATAGGAATTGTACATATTTAGGGGTACAATGTGGTTCTTTGATATATGCATATCTTTTGTAGTGATCAAATGAGAGTAAATAGAATATATATCACTTCAAACATTTATCTTTTCTTTGTGATCATAATATTCTAAATCCTTTATCCAGTTATCTTGAAATGCACATTATTAGTAACCGTAGTCATCTTACTGTGCCACAACTTACTCTTCCTATCTAACCATAACTTTGTACTTGGTGACCAGTGTCTCTCCTTTTTCCCTTAAAATTAACCAACTTACTAAATAATGTGGTAAAGCTAGGGGCTATCCCACTAGAAAAATTTACATGCAACATAAACACTTCCCATGCAATTTCACAGAATACATTTATAAATTTATACATAACCTCACAGGGTATATGCATCCTCAGTGTACATCTAGGAATCCATATAAAAATAAGGAACAGAACCGCTGACTGAGCATCTGAATCATGGAAGAAATGTAGACTGTTGAACCACACATACCTCACTTCCTCAGCTTCATCCGATTCTACAGAGATCATAACTGTTGGCAGGTCAAACAATCTCAGTGTTTCTGTCTCTGTGAGTATTATATCTATAGTTTTCTCCAGGTCTTCTTTTGTTATTATTGTTTCATGTATTGCCCTCATAACTTGTAAATCTAAAACACATCATTTAATAAAAATAATTTATTAATTTCTATTTTTAGCTTGCATTTTTAAAGTCACTAAATTACCATAATGGGTAACAAATTACATGAGGTTCTATAGGAATAAGGACCATACCACATTGTTAGATATAGTCTGTCTGACTTCTCTGAAACCAAGATGGATCTTATAGTACATAATATATGTTCTTCCTAACATGTCAAGTCTACCCAGTCTTATATCCATTGTCAAAATTCCAAGGACATGCCCACATGTTTATAGTGAGACTGAGGCTAGTGACTGTTAGCACTGTTCAGGGAGAATATGGGAGCAAACCTAAGTAACTGTAAGAAAATAAGACTTAAAGAATGTAACATTTTCCAGACTAAGACTAAGTCCTCTCTTAGGATGGCTTAAAAATATTTATTTATTTATTTGAAAGTCAGAGTTACACACAGAGAGAAGGAAAGACAGGCAGAGAGAGACAGAGAGAGATTGAGGTCCTGCATCCAAGGATTCACTCCCCAACTGGCCGCAACGGCTGGAGCTGCGCTGATCCAAAGCCAGGAGCCAGGAGCCTCTTCCAGATCTCCCACATGGGAGCACTTGGGCCATCTTCTACTGCTTTCCCAGGCCATAGCAGAGAGCTGGATGGGAAGTGGGGCAGCTGGGACTCAAACCGGTGCCCATATGGGATGCCAGCACTGCAGGAAGCAGCTTTACCCACTATGCTACAGCGTCGGTCCCCACTTTTCAATTTTTATTTGTACAAATAAGGGAAAGATGTGATTTGTATAGGGAAATATGGCTAAGATAAACAGGATAAGTAAAAAAGTAAATGAATTGTCCACATGGATATAAGAGGAGGTGTATCTAGCCAAATATTTTATTTGTCAATGAAGGAAATGAGAAATAGAGAGATTATATGAGAAGTCTAAGGCCACACAGGAATATCAGCAGCTTTGAGATTAGAATTTTATGCTCCTGATATTTGGACCTTTCTTATTTTTAGACCACCAAATCTTCATTTATGATTTAATTACATGCACCTCAAAGTAACATTGCGGCACAGACATGCTAATTACAAAAATAACTAATCTTTTATTGGACATATCGCATACATAAAACCTAATGTAGTAACATCTCAGTTACCTGTTATTGCTGAGGAAAGTAATAGTGTAGTCAACCTGCCTTTTTTTTAAGATTTATTTTATTGATTTGAAATGCAGAGTGACAGAGCCAGAGGAAGAGACACAGAGAAAAAATGATCCTCCATCTCTTGGTTCACTCTCCTAGTGGCTGCAATATGAAGTCTGAGCCAGGCAGACACCAAGAGCAAGGAACTCCACCCAGGTCTCCCATGTGGGTTGGCAGGGGCACAAGCCCTTGGGCCATAATATGCTGCCTTTCCAGAAGTACTAGCAGCTAGGACTCTGCTTCCAATCCAGCAGAGCAGCTGGGACTCGAGCTGAGACTCATACAAGATGTGAGTGTCTCAAGCAGTCTCACTCACTGTGCTACAACACTGAACTGAAGTCAACCTTCTCAATGGCAGAAGACATAGTCACAGACATGGCCCTAGGTTAGAAAATAGGATTTTCCTGGATTTCTGTATCAATCATTTCCTGAATGCTACTTGAATTTAATATATGTTGTGAAACTACTTCAAACTATATTGTGTAGCTATAGAATCTGCCTACTTTATGGGTCAGATTTCCTAGCTCTATACGAGTTTTACAACATACCTTACTTAACTGCATCTCTGTCTCAACCTAGAAAAGAATCATAAATCTACCAATCTGCCTTGTCTGCAAGTCTTTATTGACAGTGATGGAAGAAACACAATTTTCTGCACTTCCAGGGTCCTTTTGGGATGGAGTTCCAGACTAGTATGACAATCCTGGCTGCTCTCCACAACTAACTCATAATGCCCCTTGAGAGGGTAGGGAAAGGTTTGAGTTGGTCGAGAATCTTTAGAGACTGGGTGGATGAATCTGTCAACTTTAGGGGTTTAACAGAAGATTTCCATCTATAATGTGATGCTTTGACTTCAATCTATCATATAAACTCTTATCACATTTTTCAATTAATTCAGAACTGGATTCAGGAATGGGATACTGTCATTTGGCTACTTTAAGAGACCTTAATAAGGAGCAACTTATGGGCTGGTGCTTCGGCTCACTGGGCTAATCCTCCACCTGCGGCGCCGGCACACCAGGTTCTAGTCCCAGTTGGGGTGCCGGATTCTGTCCCGGTTGCTCCTCTTCCAGTCCAGCTCTCTGCTGTGGCCCAGGAGTGCAGTGGAGGATGGCCCAAGTCCTTGGGCCCTGCACCCCCATGGGAAAACAGGAGAGGCGCCTGGCTCGTGGCTTCGGATCAGCTCAGTGCACCGGCCGTAGCAGGCCATTGTGGGGTGAACCAACAGAAAAAGGAGGACCTTTCTCTCTGTCTCTCTCTCTCTGTCCACTCTGCCTGTCAAAAAATAAATAAATAAATAAAATAAAGAGCAACTTATGAAGACTTCCTGGGCTACTACATATGTTACAATGGGTACAATAAAATTACAGTACAATTGAGTAACAAAACAGTTTATTTTCTTCCATTTTCAAATGGTTTATATAAAAGTTATACATGTATGCATGTATATATATATATATGTACACAAACATAAGGACACTTTGCATGCAAAAGGTTTTCAAAATGTCTGTGAAAATATGTGTATTAGGAAAAACTGTGCGTGGATTTTATGTTTTGCACCAAAATAAACAAGTTTTTAATTCAATTTTTCATTAACTTTTTAAACTAGCCTCATACTTTATGAGTTTTGTAAAAGGGATCTACATATTACTTACTATTTATTTGCTTAGGCCACTCAGAAACAATCTGTGTTTCTCCCAAACAACCACTTGGCTCCTACTTTGCAATTAAAACCACAAGCTTCTCTAAGCATAACCCTCCTTTGGTTTACACAGTCAAGCAGTGTTTCCCAGAGTGAAATATGCATTAACATCATTCATAGGATTCATTAAAATAAAGTAAAAGTATATCTATACTTTTTAAATATTTAATAAAGTTGTAATTGTAGGAAAGTTTTAGGTGTCACAAAGGTTTCAGGAATTTTACAGAAAGTTCTTGAATGCCCATTCTCTTTGCTACATTTGAAGTCTATATTTACTTTTATTTTTTTCCTTAGCTTTTAACTTGTATCATTTCTCTGTTCCAGAAATCCCATCTAAGATACCACCTTATATTTAGTCATCATGATTTCTTAGGTCCCTCTAGACTGTGACAGCTTCTCAAGGTTTGCTAATTTTCAGGACTAAGTATTTGTAGAATTTTCTTCAGTTTGGGTTTCTCTGATGTTAGACAAGCGTTATAAGTTTCTGGGAGAAGACACCAGAGATAAGAGTCATTCCCATCAAATCATCATATCATCTCAAGGGTACATGCTGCAACATGACCTTGACCATCTGCTTTTAAATTATTATTCTCTCTACTTCAAACACTGTACATTTTAGAAGAAAGTCAAAATCCAAAGCCCTCACAGGATATGGAGTTAAGCTTCACCTTCTTTTTCTTCTCTATTTTTTAAAATTTAATTATTCATTTTGAATGTCAAAGTTACAGAAAGAGAGAGAGTGAGAAACAGAGGAAGACAGAGATCTATCTGCTAGTCACTCCCCAGATGGCCACAATGGTCAAAGGGGGCTGGTCAAAGCTAGGGTTTCATTCTGGTCTCCTATGTGAGTAGCAGGGGCCTAAACACTTGAGCCATCTTCTGCTACTTTCCTCAGGCCATTAACAGGGAGTGGGATCAGAAGTGGAGCTGCTGGGACACGAACCAGTATGCATATAGGATGCTGGCATTGCAGGTGAAAAGTTTTATCCACTACACAATGGTGACTGTTCTTTACCTTTTTAAAATATGTTACACATTTATAGGGTACAATATGATGATTGACACATGTATTTAGTGTGTGAAGACTTCCCAAAGACCTTACTCCTAAATACAATTATAGTATTTAGGATTAATTTTCTACATCCCATATGGGCATTGGTTCGAGGCTTAGCTGCTCCATTTCTGATCCAACTCCCTGCTAATGTGCCTGGGAACGCAGCAGAGAAGATGGTCCAAATACTTGGGCCCCTGCACACACAAGGTAGACAGACCTGGAGGAAGCTCTTGGCTCTTGACTTCAGCCTGGCTCAAGCCCAGGCTGTTAAAGCCATTTGAGGAGTGAGCCAGCACATGGATGATCTCTCTCTTTCTTGCTCGCTGTCTCTCTCTCTCTCAAATAAATCTTAAAAGAGAAAGAAAGAAGGAAAGAGAAAGAGAAAGAGAAAGGAGGAGGGAGGGAGGGAGGGAGGAAGCAAGGGAGGAAGCAAGGAAGGAAGGAAGGAAGGACAGTCCTAATTGCTCCATAACCTCACTAGTAATTGTCGTCAGTTTTCTGGATTTTAGCCATTATAATAGATATATAGTGGTACCTCGTTGTTATTTTAATGTGTGTTTCCCAAATGACAACCAAAGTTAGAATATTTTCATAAGCTTACTGCTATCTGTATATCATTTTTGGTGATGTGCCTATTCCAGTCTTTTGTTTACTTTCATTGCTTATTTTATTGTTGAATTTAAGAGTTTATAAGCCCAATCATTGCAAGCATTTGGGGAGTGAATGAGCGGGAACTCTCTGCTTGTCTATCCCATAAACAAACAGACCTCCTTATATAGCCAGAAGTCCTTTATCATATAAGTGATTTGCAAATAGTTCCTTCCAGTCTTTTCATTCACTTAACATTGCCATTTATAGAGCAAAATTCTTGATTTGAATAACATCCATTCTATCAATTTTTTTCTTTCAGGATGTTACTTTTGGTGGGTTTAAAACCCTCATTAACAAAGCCAAAAATCATATATATCCTTCTGTTTTACTTTCTAGAAGTTCTATAGTTTTGTGTTTTACATTTGGTTCTATTATCCATTTTGGGTAAGATGTAAAATCTGTGTCTATGTAAAAAATTTTTCCACCATTTTTCCACTACAGTTTGTTGAACTGATAATTCTTTTTCCACGGAAGTGCCTTTGTGCTTACTGCACTCCAAAGCAAGTACACACCTCTTTCTGCCAGTGCTTTTGATCATCCATTCTCTTCATTCCTAATATCTGCATTTTCATAGTACTTTGTATTATCACATGTTTTACCCTCTGCTTGGATTGGGCTTCCCCTATTTATTCTCTTGAAAAGTATCTGATCATCTTTGAAAATCCAACTCAAAAGTCAATCCTTTGCCGTTGGTTCACCCTCCAATGGCCGCCGCGGTCGGCGTGCTGCGGCCGGCGCACCGCGCTCATCCGATGGCAGGAGCCAGGTGCCAGGTGCTTTTCCTGGTCTCCCATGGGGTGCAGGGCCCAAGCACTTGGGCCAGCCTCCACTGCACTCCTGGGCCACAGCAGAGAGCTGGCCTGGAAGAGGGGCAACTGGGACAGAATCTGGCACCCCAACTGGTACTAGAACCCAAGATTTAATTATGTTTTTCTAAGCACTCCTATCACATTCTGTATAAATCTTATTGTGGAACTAATCATAAATATGTCAGAATGATTTGTCTATTGTGTCCAAACAGAACCAGTAGTTCATTGGGCTGATGGTTCAAAAGATTCATCTTGGGAATTAAGAAAAAAAAGTAGAGATATTCATTTGGAAATTATTATGTAGCTATGTAATAATTCAGCACTGGAAATCATTTTCATATTTTATCTCAATTTTTCAACAATAATTAGAATAATGGCTAAATAAATAATTGACTGTGAAATAAACAAATATATTTTCATTACCTGTAAAACTAGCCAGTCTTTCTCGCTTAAAGGATGGTTCTTCTATATCTTCTGCTATTGATTCAGTTGTTGATACACTTGACTTAGACACTGTACTACTTCCTAAAATTGACCTTTAACAATAATTAATATCATTACTTCTTTCTTTAAATATCCTTATGTGTAACTAAATATATAAATTAGAACATGTCAGCATATGTAAAAATCAAATATAATATAATCATATATAAAGGAACATATATAAAAAAGATTTTTAAACAGTGAGTTGATTTTTAATATTTAAATAAAAACTTAAAATATATTTTAGAATAAAGCATGTCAAACCTAAAATAATTTATGCCTAAAGTCCAAAAACCTTGCTATTTATATATTCAAGACAAAAATCCAAAACTTAGTCTCTTCATCTGCATATTATTCTTCCCTTAGCATTTTATTCACTTTTTTTAGTTCCTGAATCTTACAGAGCTATTACTGCAGGGCCTCCGTATAGAACACTCTTTCTTTCACTTTTTTTCACCTGATTTCTGCTCATTGTTCAAATCCCATCTTAATGTAATTTGTTCAATTTTATAAAGGTTCTCTGAATATTTAATTTAAAACAAATCTATGCACTCAGCAGAAAAACAATGGAATAATCCAAAAATAAATTCTTTAAACTTAACAATTTAACATTACCCTGTAATATTACATACTTTTTCTTTTCTATTTATAGTCTCAATTGCCCACTAAGAGTAGGTCAAGTGTATTGGATGATCTTTTGTTTTACTTAGCACTCTAATGGCTTCTGTATGCAAACTTGGAGGTAGGCTCTAGAGCAGTATATAATTACTCAGTACTAGGAAATAACAGAGAAACCAAACCCTGAAAGAACACAGATTAGCACAGGAGGATAGAAAGAAAAAAAAAAAAGAAGCTACCCCTTTCCACAAAAATGGAGAACTAATGAAGCTGAAGAAAAATGTCTAATAAGGATTTGCCATGAACTCTGGGTATATGATGTTAGCCCCATCTTTTGGTTTCTCAGGAAACATTAAGTTAAAAAATATTTTTTTCACAAACCTTTTTTGTGTGAATATGGGAACTCTTGAAAAATGCAGAGCTCTGCATCTAATTAAAACATGAGAGAACTTAGAAATAGCACACTAGGGAGACAAGTTGAAGCTGGGGAGGCTGGAGACAACTGATACCCAAGTTACATATACACAACTTAAATGGAAGGGCAACATACATATTTTAAAAACAACTATAGACAATAGTCTTTACCTTGTAAACTGTCCTAACATACTAGGATTCAATGTGTTCTGATAAAGACTGTAGGAAGCTATAAAGTCTGATCCAAGTGATCCTTCTTGTGATGTCAACAATTTACTTGGCTTTGTCGCACTAACATGTGGATCTGGATGGTAAAGAGGCCGGGGAGTAACATCAACTCCATTTATATCAAAAACCTGTGGGAAGTAGTTATGTAAAATGAGTTAACTAAAAATGATTAAATTTCTAAAGAATACATCACAGGAAATATAAATAAATGTAGTAGAGAAAAATAAGTATAATGTCCCAGGTTAGGTAAACACAAAAAACTAAATAGAAAAATGTATGCTTAAAAGTGTCTTTTAAAAAATATATTTATTTATTTAAAGAAGACATGACACAGAGAGAGAGAAGAGAGAGTGAAGGAAGGAGGAAGGGTGGGGGGAAAGAGAGTGTGGAAGGTATCTGCCATCTGCTGGTTTATTCCCCAAATGGCTGCAATGGCCTGGGCTGGTCCAGGCCAAAATCAGGGGTATGGAGCTCCATCCTGGTTTCTCATTTGGGTGGCAAGGGCCTAAGTACTTGGGCCATCATTTCTTGCTTTCCCACAGGCATTAGCAAGGAGCTGGATCAGAAGTGGAGCATCCAGGACCAAACTGATATGGGATGCCAGCATTATAGGCAAAAGCTTAGCTGACTGTAGTACAATGGAGCACCCTAAAAATTACCTAGATGTAATTTCTGTTTTTTCCTTGTTTTACCTAAATATGAGGATACTTCAAGAAGTTTGTGGAAAATGTGTTCTGTCTTCTAATTACATTCTTTCAATAATTTTTAAAGTACCTGCATATAATAAATACAGCGATACATTGCTTAACACCAGATACATGTTCTGAGAACTGCATCATTAAATGATTTTGTCACTGTGTGAACATCAGAGATTTTTTTTTAATTTATTTTATTTATTTGAAGGACAGAGTTACAGAGAGAGGTAGAGATAGAGAAAGAGGGAAGTCTTCCACTATCCAAATGGCCATAACAACCGGGCTAGGCCAGGCTGAAGCCAGTAGCCAGGAGCTTCTTCTGGGTCTCACACACGGGTGCAGGAGCTCAAGCTCTTGGGTTACCCTCCACCTGCTTTCCCAGGCACATTAGCAGGGAGCCGGATTGGAAGTGGGGCAGCTGGGTCTGGAACCTGTGCCCATATGGGATGCTAGCACTACAGGCTGGGGCTTTAACCTGCTGCACTACAGTGCCAGCCCCTCATAGAGTATTCTTACACAAACCTAGATGGTACATGTCAGTTACTTGATATGGCCTCTTGATGCAATCAGGAGATGCATAAAGCAGGAGATGTTTTAGACTGCTGTTGGCATAACATGACATACTGCTTTACAGCAAAATTTTTTGAATGAGTAAAATTAGCACACTCCATATAATGATGAGAAAGCATAGATTAGTAACTACGTAAATCTGTAAAGCAGTCATTTATTATCAAGTATTATGTTCTATAAATAATTTTTTGCATAGTGGCACAAATTTGTTTACAATAGCATCACCATAATTATGTGAGTAATGCTTTTCATTAAGATATAACAACAGCTACGGTATCATTAGGTAATAGGAATTTTTCAGCTCCATTATAGTCTTATGGGATTGTCATATATGTGCTGTCCATCTTTGATTCAACAGTCATTATGTAGCCCATGACTGTATTAATTTCAGGAAATTAGAAAGGTCTAAAGACAACTCATTCAGATTAGTTATATCCTGGTGTATTTAATGTTTATGTGTAAGCTTTCTTAAAAACTCACTATTTTTCACTTAATATTTTATTAATATTTTCTAAAGTGTTACATAATTTCAGCTTTTTGGTTTGGGTTCATTTTTAATCCTGTGAATTATGAAATTTAACATGTAACAAAAATGTACTTAAAGGATAGGTGTTGTGGTATAGCAGGTAAAGCCACTGCCTGAGACATAGCATCCCAAATGGGTGCAGATTTTCTCCTGGCTGCTAAGCTTCCAATTCAGCTCCCTGCCAATGACTTGGGAGAATAGTTTTTCCATAATACACATTTTCCTAACTTTCTGATATCACAAGTGAAGCCATCTGGGTTTGGAATTACCTTTGAAGGAAGGATTTTAAATCACTTATATAAATTTGACTAATCCTTCCAATTTTCAGTTTTTGTTTTTTCCTTTTAGTGAAGTATACTTTTTGAGGTGATTTTTCCATTTTACTTAACTTTTCAAAGTCAATATTGGAATAAAATTATATATATCATGCACTACTTACCTTTTAAAGTATACAATTCAGTGGTTTCTGATACATTCATAGATATATACAACTACCACCATAATGAATTTTAAAACCTTTTTGTCATTTCAAAAACAAGCCCTACACCCTTTAATTATGACCAATTCAAACCCTGCTCTCCCCTTCCTGCCCTAGGCTACGACTAATACATTTGATGCCTCTACAGATTTCCCTATTCTAGACTTTCATATGCGTGGACTCAGACTTTTTTAAAAAAAAGATTTATTTATTGGAAAGTCAGAGTTACACAGCAAAGAGAGAAGAGGCAGAGAGAGAGAGAGGTCTTCCATCTGATGGTTCACTCCCCAGTTGGCTGCAATGGCTGGAGCTGTGCCATGGAGCAGCTGGGTCTCAAACTGGCAACCACATGGAATGCCGGCGCTTCTGGCCAGGGTATTCACTCACTGTGCCACAGTGCCAGCCCCAAGGACTTATATACTCTTGTGACTGGTTTGTCTCCAACAATAAAATGTTTTCAACATTCAGTAATTGGTTTTAACAGTGAGTGTGTCTGTGTTTGTGTGTTCTTTGTGGATTTCTACACGTAAAATCATGTCATATGTTAACATCTCTATTTCTTTCCATTTAGATGCATTTATTTTCTTTGTCTTATCTAATTTCTCTGATCTGGGCTTTCACTACTAGGTCAAATTAGAAGTGGAAAAAGCAATCATCTTTTTCTTATTCCTAATGTTAGGAGAAAACCTTTCAGTCTTTTACCATTGGAAAGTCCATATTTTGGACCTCCGCAGGCGGAGGATTAGCCTATTGAGCTGCAGCGCCAGCACCTCGGGTTCTAGTCCCGGTCGGGGCGCCGGATTCTGTCCCGGTTGCCCCTCTTCCAGGCCAGCTCTCCGCTGTGGCCAGGGAGTGCAGTGGAGGATGGCCCAAGTGCTTGGGCCCTGCACCCGCATGGGAGACCAGGAGAAGCACCTGGCTCCTGCCTTTGGATCAGCATGGTGCGCCGGCCGCAGCGCGCTGGCCGCAGCAGCCACTTTGGGGTGAACCAACGGCAAAGGAAGACCTTTCTCCTCTCTGTCTCTCTCTCTCACTGTCCACTCTGCCTGTCAAAAATAAATAAATAAATAAAAATAAAAAAGAAAGGTCCATATTTTATATGTCTAAATACATAGTATTAGTTCCCTGAAATTATATTAAAGTTGTTTCTAGATTTTGGCTATTATAATTAAAGTTACTATGAACATTCATAGTAGTAGTCTGTGTATAAATTATACTTTCTCTTGGGACAGTAGAATGAGATAGTGGGTATATGTTCAACATTTAATAATCTGCCAAAGTATCTTTTTTTTTTTTTTTTGACAGGCAGAGTGGACAGTGAGAGAGAGAGACAGAGAGGAGAAAGGTCTTCCTTTGCCGTTGGTTCACCCCAAAGTGGCTGCTGCGGCCAGCGCGCTGCAGCCAGCACACCGCGCTCATCCGATGGCAGGAGCCAGGTGCCAGGTGCTTTTCCTGGTCTCCCATGGGGTGCAGGGCCCAAGCACTTGGGCCATCCTCCACTGTACTCCCGGGCCACAGCAGAGAGCTGGCCTGGAAGAGGGGCAACTGGGACAGAATCTAGCACCCCGGCTGGGACTAGAACTTGGTGTGCTGGCGCCTCGAGGCAGATGATTAGCCTATTGAGTCACAGTGCCGGCCCAAAGTATCTTAATTTTCCTGTCTATTAGTAAGGTCTGAGAAATTTTGCTCCTCCACACACCTGCAAATACTTGATATGTTAAATCTTTTAATTTTAGTTATTATGATATGTACGCAGCAGTATTTCATGGTTCTAATTTGCATTTCTCTAATGATTAATGTCAATCATCTTTTCATATCCCCACTTGTCATCTGTATACCTATTGTGATAAAATAGTTGTTCAAACATTTTGCTTGTTTATTTACATTGGGTTTACATTATTTTGGGGGCTATTTATATATATTAGTTATAAGTACTTTATCAGAATATATTTCACAAAAAGCTTTTCCCAGTGTGGCTTTTCTTTTTGTTCTGTTAGCTAATATTTTTAAAGAGGAGTTTTAATTTTTATGAAGTCCAGCTTACCAATTTTATTTTTATTGGCTGTGCTTTTAACATCCCATGTAAAAATAAAATATGGCACTGGTTTTTGTGCCACCACTTCTGATCCTGCTTCCTGCAAATGGCCTGGGAAAAGCACTAGAACCTGGCCCAAGTGTTGGGGCCTTTGCCACCCATGTGAGAGACCCAGAAGAAGCTCCTGGCTCCTGAATTTGACTTGGTCAAGATCTGACTGTTGTGATCATCTGGGGAGTGAACCAGCAAATGGAATATAACATCTATCTATTTCCCCCCACCACTGTAACTCGGATTTTTTAAAGAAAAAAAAAATCATTGCCTAAATCCATTTAAAGTTAGATATTACATACTATTCTGTATATATATTATACTTTGCTTAAAAATCTAAAAATTTAATCTTAATTTTGTAAGTTTTCTAATGAGGTAAAATAACAAACTCTTTGAGAATTTATTTTATGAAATGTCCACACAGTGCTCACAGGAGTGTATAGTAATAGTAGTGTATTAGCCATAATTAATACCATAAATTACTAGAGTTGTTAAAGTCATGAGTAGATTTTCTTCATTATACTCTAATATTTTTATTATCAGTAATGAGTTACAGGAGATGACAAAACTATGTTGTATTAGGGGCTGGTGCTGTAGCATAGTAGGCTAAGCCTTTGTCAGTAGCGCTGGTTTGTGTCCCAGCTGTTTCTCTTCCAATCCAGCTCACTGCTTATAACCTGGGAAAGCAGTGGAAGATGGCCCAGTGGAAGATGGCCCACCTCCATGGGAGACCTTGAAGAAGCTCATAGCTCCTGGCTTCAGATTGGCCCAGCTCCAGCCATTGTGGCCATTTTGGGAGTGAACTGGTAGATGGAAGACCTTTCTCTTCATCTCTCCCTCACTTTGGCTATAACTCTACCTCTCAGATAAATACATTTTTTAAAAATATATGCTATAAAGAATGATATATGGCAAACAGAAAATCAGCATTTCAACATTAGATGTCAGTGTTTATTTGAAAGCAGCATATTTTCTATTTTAACACTCCAGTAAGTTTGTTCATGGAAACATTTTAAAATGAACAGAATTCTAAAGGAGTATTACCTGTATTGTCTTTGTGCTAGGAGTATTCATTTTTTCTAGTGTCTTCACATCAGATTGAGTAAGTGTGGTTTTTGACAGAGCCATTCTGCTTTGATTTGCAGTAATAAATCCTTTCGTTGGCATTCCTCTGGCTGCACCAGTAAAACTAATAGACTTTCTTGTTTGTGAACCATTGCTCCTAGCAAAGGAAAACAAAATATAATACAGAGAATCCAAAACTGAAAACTGTACCAAAAATAAAAATGAATACCTTTATTTAGAAACATGAACAATCTTTAAACACAGACACGAAATAGCTAGTTGAAGGGCTGGTGTTGTGGCATAGTGGATAAAGCAACTACATGTGATACTAGCATTCTATATGGGCACTAGTTCATGTCCAGGCTGTTCCATTTCTTCCTTTTTTTTAAGATTTATTTTATTTATTTGAAAGAGTCATAGAGGGAGGTAGAGCCAGAGAGAGAGAGAAGTTTTCCTTCCACTGGTTCACTCCCCAAATGACTGCAATGGCCAGAGCTGAGCTGAGCTGAAGCCAGGTGTCAGGAGCTTCTTCTGGGTCTCCCATGTGGGTGCAGGGACCCAAGCACTGGGAACGTCTTCAGCTGCTTTTCCCAGACCATTAGCAAGGAGATGGACTGGAAGTGGAGCAGCTGGGATATGAGCTGGTGTCCACAAGGGACGGTGGCATTGCAGGTGGCAGCTTTACTCTCTATGCCACAATACTGGTCCCAGAGAAAAAATAATTTATTGTTAGGTTTACTCTGTAAGTTTCTTCAGTCAGGAATAACCTTATCATTTATTCATTAATAGTATTTCGTACTGAGGATTTCTATAAGACAAGGATGACACTCCCTTAGATTACAAAAAAGCAACTATGCTTCCAAATAAAACCTTTTCAGCAACACTTTGTTTCAAATCATAAACGATCAGACAAAAATAAAATAAATATTTCTAAATTACAACAATCAGGTTCTCCTATTTTATTTTTCTTCTTAGCACTTAGCACTATTTGACATTTTGCTTGTTGCTTTGAACTCAATAGAATATAATCATGTTTAGGGCAAGAACTTTATCTTATTCATTACTCTATTGCTAGCATTCAGCACAATGACTACTAGTATATCATGGACACAAAATATTTTTAAATGAGCAAGGGGGCCAGCACTGTGATATAGTAGGATAAGTGTCCACCTGTGGTGTAGGCATCCCATATGGGTGCCGGTTCATGTCCCAGCTGCTCTTCTTCCAATCCAGCTCTCTGCTGATAGCCTGGAAAAAAATTAGAAGATGGCTCCAGTGCTTGGGTCCCTGTGCCCACGTGGGGTACCCTGAGGAGGCTCCTGGACCCTAGCTTTGGATTGGCCGTCTCCAGCCATTGTGGCCAGTTGGGGAGTGAACCAGTGTATGTAAGACCTTTCTTTCTATCTCCCTCTAACTCTGCTTCTCAAATAAATACATACATCTTCACTCACACACAAAAAAATGAGTAAATGAATTTCATTTGTGTACTATTTTGAATTTATGCCTTTTTTTAAAAAAAGGATTTATTTATTTATTTAAAAGTCATAGCTACACAGAGAGAGGCAGAGACAGAGAGAGAGAGAGAAACCTTCTATCTATTGGTTCATTCCCCATATGGCTCACAACTGCCAGCACTGGGCTAGGCCAAAGCCAGTAGCCAGGAACTTTTTCCAGGTTTCCCACGAGGGTACCAGGGGCCCAATCACCTGGGCCATGTTCTGCTGCTTTTCCCAGGTCATCAGCAGGGAGCTGGATGGAAAGTGGAGCAGCCAGGACTTGAACCAGCACCCATATGGGATGCTGCCATTGCCCTGACAGTTTTACCCACTACATCACAGCGTCAGCCCCAAATTTATGCTCTTAAGTACCCTACCCTATCCTCTTTCCTCCTGTTTCTGAAGGACTTTATCCCCAACATCTCTAAGGAAATAAAAATATCAATCATGTAAAAAATACTTCAAGTTATGTTTCTACCTTCTTTAAACTCTTCCTTAGACTACTGCAAATTCATCTCAATCCATCCTTTATTCTTTCCTATTTCAGTAAAGAACTACCATCCTTATCTAAGACTCATATTTTATCTATGTTCTGGAACCCACTCTCCACCAATAATTCCAGGTCTCCTGTATCTTGTTTCCTTCTGGCTGTTCTCCATTAATATATAATTATGCTACAGTTCTCCCTTCAACTTAAAATGTGTTCCTTTATCTATGTTTTCCTGCTATGGTCTGAACAGAATTTGGCTACCCAACTCAAATAGATATTTGAATCCCTATGTCATGAGTTAGTGGTGCTAGTTAAGTGCAGACTTGATCCAATTAGGTGTTTAGGAAGGGGCCCTAGTCACTGAGGGTCTGCCTCTGAGGTGGTTCTCATGAGGTGACCCAAGCTATTGTCTGCTTCCTTGTTCACTATGTTATTATTCCTTTATATACACTCTGCTATTACTTTCTTCATTTTCACCAGATGGCTGAACCAATGGAGCCCACCTGATTTAGGAGGGTGAACCTCCAAAATTGTGAGCCAACATGAACCTTCTTCCTTCATAAGAAGCTTCTCTCAGGTATCCATTATAATGACAAAAATCTAATACACTCCTACCTAATATAGTATCTCCCCTTCCTTTCACAGTCTAATTTCTTAAAAATATTAGCCAATAATACTTGAACCAGCACCCATATGGGATGCTGGCATTGCCCGTGACAGTTTTACTTCTTTATTCGTCTTACTTGCTCTATAACTCACTACAATCTAGCTCCACTCTCTCTTCTCCAATTACACAATGTCATTAAAATCGTTTACTCATGCCTGCGCAGCAGCTCACCGGGCTAATCCTCTGCCTGCGGCTCTGGCACCCCAGGTTCTAGTCCTGGTTGGGGTGCCAGATTCTGTCCTGGTTGCTCCTCTTCCAGTCCAGCTCTCTGCTGTGGCCCAGGAGTGCAGTGGAGGATGGCCCAAGTGCTTGGGCCCTGCACCCGCATGGGAGACCAGGAGGAAGCACCTGGCTCCTGCCGGCATTGTGGTGCAGTAGGTTAAGCTCTCACTTGTGACACTGGCATCCTGTATCAGAGTCCTGGATGGGACCACGGCTGTTCTGCTTCCAACCCGGCTCCCAGAGAATGGCTCAAATACCTGAGGCCCTGCCACCCTCGTGAGCAAACAAAATGGAGTTCCAGGCTCTTGGAATTGGCTTATACCAGCCCCAACAGTTGTGCCCACTTAGAAAGTGAACCAGAGGACAGAAGACTTCTCTTTGTCTCTCCCATTGCCTTTCAAATAAATAAATAAAAATCTTCAAAAACTTACCGCTGTAGCCTTTGATAGTTGACTATTCCTCCTTCTTAAAATTGACTTCTGAAATTGGTTTCATTTATACTGCAATATCCTATTCTTTAATCTTCTTCATACCTCTAATCACCTGACTCTCTATTTCCTAATAACTAACCAGTACCTTACAGATTCTCTAGTTAACCCAGGATTCACAATTCACCTGTTGAACTATTCGTTCACCATTACCTTCACCTCTCTTATTTTCTTTTTCCTTAAAATTTTGCTCTACTGTCCTTACAAAATCCTGTTCTAGTCTCTTTTTCCTTTATTAGTTTCATCTTTTGTAGATTACACAGGTTCACATCTGTAATCTGTTCTTCCACTATGTACACTATCTGGGTAAATTTACTAAGAATCCATGTTTTCAATGATCACCCATATTCTGCTTCCTAATGGCAGGTTAGCTTAATTACTACCTCCTTTCTCCCATCCTCTGATGATTTTACAGGCTGAATCACTGGATCTCTCTCCAAAACAACTCATGTCACAATTCTTGAGTATTTCAACATCTATGAAGGCTTCCTTGTAATACTTTGACTTCTTAGCTCTTTGAAATCTTCTCACATAAAGGATTTTGCTTGCCTTGCTACTTTAGCAACTTATTTCCCTAGCTATACACTTGACCTTGTCTTCTGAAATATCAGCCATCGCTTCCTATTTTCCTAGCATATACACCCTTTTAAATCTCAAGTTCAACTATCTTTTAACCCTATTATAACCTCTAAGCCTTGGTTCTAGCATGTTTTACTCCCTCATCTACCCCTCTCATGCCATCTCTTCCCTCTTGGCTTAAGGATATTATATTTGATAGTAATTATTTTAAAATATATTTAAAAGATTTATGTGTTTATTTCAAAGGGGGGGAGAGGAAAGAGGGAGAGAGAAAGGGGGAGAGAGAGAATATGAATATGTCTCTTATCTGCTGTTTACTCCCCAGATGGCCTGACCAGCTGCAGCAGGGCCAGGCTGAAGCCAGGGGCCTGGAACTCTGAATCTCCCACATGGGAGGCAGAAACTCAAGTAATTGAGCCTTCATCTGCCACTTCCCAGGCACATTAGTAGGAAGTTGGATCAGAAGTGGAGTAACTGGGACATTCTGATATGGGTTATGGGCATCCCAAGCAGTGGCTTAACCTGCTGGACCTCAAAGCCCCAACCAGATAGTAATTATAGTCTCTTCTAACTTATATTATCACTCCTCCTCTCTTATTTTACTATACTTGTTGGTAAAACCAAAACTGTGGTTAATACCATTTTTTTTCTTACTTTGAGCCTATATCTTTGTATTAACCACATTTCTAGCTTCTCTAAACCTGATGTTTGAACATGTGCCCTACACAAATATGTCACACACATCTCATTCTGGACAACCTGATAAAATGCCAAATTACTTTATCCTCCTGCCTCCCTCATTGCCCTCTTCTCCCCAAACTCAGGAGAAGTCTCCTCTCAGTGGTCCACTTTTAAAATACAAACGAACCAAAATCCAGAGTCTACATTCCCAACCACCTCCCTTATGGGGCTCTGGTACTCCAGGTCCCTACACCTGCCAAATGCTAGATCAATATGCTCAGCCCATAAGCCCCAGAACCTACTAAAATTACTCAAAGCAGCCAATTCTAAACCTGTTCATCCTGACACACCCATTCCTTTTGGCAGAAATCACAATAAAGTTTCTTCCCCACATTTCCTACCACATCCCTCTGCCTCTTGACAAACCTCAGTGCTGCCCTGTGTGGCTTTCTGTGGTGTGACATGCCTCTTCCTTCTGAGAACAGTAATAAACTATTTTTTTCAATGGCAATCATCTCTGGACCTAACCTCTAAGTATGCCTTAAAATCCATATTGATAAATTATTATATCTTAATGTGTGCAACTAAATGAAGTAGAAAAAAACCACCAGACTATGATGAGTAGGTCCATTTTAAATTATGATCTTTAACTTAACCTGCAACCTTAATGTGCCAGCAGCAATCTGTATTTTCTTTGTTAATTTCCTATTATATTCTTGAAGGTCATTATTTTATACCTCCTTTTTCTTCAAGTATTGATATCTCTTATCCCATTTTTGCTTTCAGCTGATTAAAGGAGAACACTGAATTAATCAGCTAACTTCTACAGATGCTCATTGTCACATCTATGGATCTGCCTTTGTGTCTATATTCTGTATTTCTGGTTACTCTGGATAAATTCTTCATTATTTTAGCTTAGCTCAATCTTTCTATATGTTCTCTAGATTCTATTTCTTATTTTTGCCTACTCAAGGACATTGCTCTAGTAATTCTCTAAGAGTTTTTTCTCTTTCTTCTAGATTATTCCTTTCAGCAAACATACTGGTATTTCTCCCATCTTAAATACACAAAAAAATCTTGACTTAATATATCCCTTCAGCTATCACTCACTTATGTTCCCTTTAATTACAGCAACTCTTGGACCCATAAATCGAGGAGTCTTGAATATGCTGATAGAAAATGTACTTTATGAAAAAAATAACTACCATTTTTTGACTAAAGTACCAACTCACTACGACATGTCTGGACAGGATAAAGTTTGAGGCACTAGGCAGAAAAGGAACTAAATTAAGAGATCTATCAGAGCAACATGAATTTTAAAAAAAAAATAAAGCAGAACAAACAGTTAATTTGTGGTGAAGCTTGGATCTAAGAAAGGTGAAATCTTTGATGCTTTACAAAAAAACTGGTGGGAAAATTCCTGAAAGAAATCAGCAGCTAATGAATGGTTAATTCATTTTTTTTTAAAGGATGAAATGATGTTGGGAGAAATTAACCTGGTTCATGCCTTTATTGAAGAAGATTAATGATTAACAGCAGAAATAGCAACCAATATCATCGACATCTTCATTGGTTCACAATTATGACTAAAAGATTTAAGAGAACAACCTTTCTGCTCAATGGGGGCCAAAACTATTGTTCCCAGATCAGCTGCGGACAAGATCAGAGTTTTCTATGGAAATTTCCAAAAAGTAGGATCAAGACCTTGAAGAATTTCTTTAAATAATTATAAGAAGTAAAACATGGCTTTACTATTAGGATCCTAAAGACAAAGCACAAGCCACGTGTTGGCTACCAAGTGGAAGTGGTTCAGTCAAAGCAAAAGCAGACTAGTCAAAAGCAAAGGTCATGGCAATAGTTGTTTGTAATGCTCCAGGCATTTTGGTTAGTTATATTCCAGAGGACCAAAGAATGATGTCATATGCTTATTATAAAAGTGTTCTGATAACATTAGCCAAATTTTAGCAGAAAATACCTGGGAGATTTTCCCCTTCTCCATCATGACACCATTCCTTCTCATTCTTCTCTTTAAAAAAGGGTCAATTTTCTGAGAATTTCGAGAAATCATTAGGCATCTACCTTTCATTTTCACTTGACTCCTCTTTTTGTTTTGTTTTGTTTCTTTACTAATCTTAAAGATGACCACAAAGCCCATCCCAACAAATCTTTTTTTTTTTTTTAATTATTTGTTTGAAAGAGTTAGAAACCGAAGAGAAAAAGAGAGAGAGAGAGAGAGAGAGAAATATCTATCCACTGGTTCATTCCCCAAATGGCTGCAACAGCTGGAGCTGGGATGATCTGAAGCCAGGAGCCAGGAGCTTCTTCCAGGTCTCCTATGTGGGTGCAGGGGCTCAAGGACTTGGGCCATCTTTTGCTGCTTTCCCAGGTGCATTAGCAAGCAGCTGCATGGGAAGCAGAGCAGCAGGAACACAAACCAGTGCCCACATGGGATGCTGACACTGCAGGTGGGACCTTTAACCCACTGTGCCAGAGCGCTGGCCTCCCTGATAAATCTTTTTTTAAAAAAATCTGATTAATGTGCTAAGGGCTGTAATGAAAAAAGTAGATAATGTTAAAGAACAGATGGGTAACATAAACAGATGACAACTTAGAATGAATCAAAAGGAAATGTGAAATATAAGGAATTGCAATAAAAGAATTGGTCAGAGGAATGGGATAAATGGTTAAGGAATCTGTTGTTTTTGTAAACCACAATGGGAGATTTATCCTATATTATTAAACCAACAAGAAAAACTGAATGAAGTAGAAAATTGATAAATACATGCTTTATGAAGTTCTTTTAAATATCTGAATTAGCTCTTAAAAGGAGAAAGATGAGAACATATTATGTCAAGCCAATAGGTTATAAACTTCAGTTTCTATGAAATTTTAGATAGCATGGCTGCCTCAAAAAGTAAGTGTTATATTATTTCCCATCTCCTACTTTATACTTCAATAGTGGTTAATCTATTATATTTTAGAAATTTCCAAGGGAGTTTTCCACTCTTAGCTACTATGAGAAATGTATGATTTTTAATTTATACAAATTGAACTAAATTTTATATATTTCCATGTTTAAAGGTAAAAACAAAAACCACACAAAATGAGAAGTAACTAGTATTACTGATCCACATCCTCATCCATTTCTTTGTTCAGTCAACAAATATTTGCTGAGTATTTCTTCATTATAGGCGACAGAACATTCTGTTCCATCTAGGCAATAAATAAAACAAAAATCTTTGCCCTCAAGGGCTACCATTACTTCACTGGAGATGTATTTTTAAACAAGTATATACCTGTAAGCATAGATTTTATTGGAAAATTAAAGCAAAGGCAAAGGATTAAAATGCTGGGAAGAAATTCTTTTTTATGTACATTGTGTAGAAGAGTCTGAAACAGTGACATTTAAAAGAAAGTAAATCATGAGATTTTTCTGGGGGCAAAATATTCCAAACAGCAAATGCACAAACCCTGAAATGGGAACATACTGTGCTTGATGTGCTGTGGAACAATATAATTAGCCAAGGGTGAAGAGTTCAAAGCCAGTCCTGCTGGGCCCTTTAAGAATGGGAGCTTTTACAGGAGTGAAATAGGAAAGACTTAAGGATTTTGAGCAGGGAAACCAGAGATTACATATGGTCTTGGCAAAAGGATTACATTTAGGCAGCTACTGCAACTTGCTAATGACTTCCTGGGAGTGATAGTCTAATTTATGTTGCAGATAAAAAAGATATTTGCTGATGCAGTGGGATATAAGCTAGAGGTGAAGGGTAACTCTGTTTTTCACCTGAGTAACTCAAAGAATGGAATTTGCCATTTACTGATATGGGAAGCAACAGCAGAGTAAACTGGAAAAGAGGGGGGAAATACAGTTTTGGATAATATTGAGATGTCTACTAACAGAATAGATGGTGGTTTTTTTTTTTTTTAAGTCTGTTTTCTTGGGAGAGGCTTTACTTTGAACTAAAGACTTGTAAATGACTGGTATAGGTGATTTTCAGAGGCACAATAGTGAAAAGAACAGGTTTAAGGAGTAACCCCAGTGAATACTCCAATATTTAGTTATGGGAGAGATGCGGAAGTATCAGCAAAGAAAACAGGGAACAGTAGTGCTGCAGACACCAGAGGGTTTCAAAACTAAGTGATAATGAGATCAAAATAGCTGATGAGCCCGTTGAGAATGAAACTGTAAACTGGCCACTGCACTTGGCTACTGGCTATTGTGGACGTTCACAAAAGCTGTTTTGGTGGAGTGGCAGGATTGACAAAAAGCTTGAGTATCTTACTGAACAAAGAACACAAAGTTCTCTCGCAAGAGCTTTCAACAAACTGCGCTTAAGAAAGAGTGAGCTGGGGGAGATTAGAGATGTTGAAGGTTTCAGAAGAGAGAACAAAAGAGATCCAGAAGTGTGGGTCGAGTGAATGAAATGGGAAACTTCAGCGTAATTTCCCGGGCAGCACGAGGGGATCCTTTAGTTACAGGCGAGGGCGACAAATCCCAAGAGCATTGCGCTCTTTAGTCTTGTTCAAGTGCTGCAGAACAGTAGACCCTTGCGACAAGGAACGAGTTTTTAAGTGGGATGGTGTGAGGGCAGGGCAGAGAAAAATCGTCCGGTCTGGTGGCTCCCAGGCCGAGACGCCCACAGAACGAAGGCATTCAACTTGCGAGCGTAGCCCAAAGGGAACTCGTCTTTTCCCAGGGCAAGCGCAGCAGATCGTTTTTAAAAAGCTCCGGTAGGGCCAGGAGCCTCGGACGGAACCCAGAGGAGAGGTACGGCGACCCCTTCCCAAATCCAGGGGCGGGTCGCTCCGGGACCCGCGGGGGTGGGCTTCGGTGTCAGCGCCGCAACTTACAACCCGAGGTTCGGCTGCTTGCGGCTGTTTGTCGGAGACAAGTACATGGTGGCGACCGGCGAGGGAGCGGAGCTTCACCGCTCCGGGCGTCCCCGTCCCCAGACTCCCCGGCGTCGGCGACTCCGGCCACCACCGGAATGTTTGCCGGGCGTCATGGAGACGGCGGAGTCCCGGCCCAACAAGCGGCCGCGCGGTTGGCTGGCGGCGTGAGGCCGAGGAGGAGGGCGGAGGCGGAGGGGAGGGCAGAGGGTTGGTGGAGCGGGAGGAAGCTCCGGCCGACGACTAGAAGGAGGAGGCGGGCGGCCCGGGCCCCAGGCCCCTCCCAGGCTCTGAATCTCCCGGCTGCAGGCGGATGGATGGGGCTTCTTCAGGCGCTGGCGGCAGCAGCGAAGGTGGCGGCGGCAGCAGCGGGAGCGGCTGTAAGTGCAGCCTCCACACACCATCTCTCCCCTCCTACTCCTGTTGGGGGTGACGGACTCCTGAGGTGTCCTCAGTCCCCTTTCTCTCCTTCCCCTCCCCCACCGCAGAGGACCGCCCGGAAGACCCTGAACTTCCGGGGAGGGGCTCCCGGAGAACGCGCCCGGCTCGCTGGCGGCGCGGAGTGGCGCATGCGCAGCTCGCCTCCCCGCCCCCCGGCTCCCTCCCCCCTCCCCGCCCCTTCCCAGCCCAGTCTTTTTGCCTGCGCTGTGGCGGCGGCGCGGCTCTTCCCCGGCGTCCGCGGCGCGCTGCGAGTCCGCTGCGGAGTGAGTTCGCCTCGCCCGGTTCGCATCCGGCCCTGTCTGCGGTCGGCCCCTGATCCCGGGCGGGGTGGGGCTAAGCTGACCACCCTGACCCGTGGCTCCTCCTCTTTTCCTCCGTTTTCCCCTCTGTTGTGTCTGGCTCTGCAGCCCCTGTGGTGAGCAGGCTCCTGGGCCAAGCTGCCCTTTTCGGAGGGAGTGAGGGAGGGAAGAGAGACTCGCCCAGGGCCTCGCTGCGAGGGAACAGGGTGTTCCCAGCGCCCGGGAGGAGCCCCCGGAACAGACGCCGGCCCCCCTCTGAGTAGCCTTGTTCTTTCAGCTGGTAGTGGAGCCGTCCCTGGCCTGGAGCCCGTCTCTGGTCCTCGCGTGCTTTGTGACCTTGGGCGAGTCACTACACCTCTCTGGGCAATAGTGTTCGCTATTTAAAGCCTCCTGCAACGCCGAAACTCTGCAATTCGGCAGAAAAATGTATGCAGTTCCAAGACTGGCCTGGCTACCAGAGGCCACGTAACCGAAATGAGCCCGGAGTCGAGTGAGCCTTTGGTCAATCAGGGGTGGAGTGAGGCACCCTATTGATGAAGTCGCGTTTATCCCCGGCCGTCGGTTACGACAGGCATGACTCAAGGCTCCTTGATGTTTAAAAATTGCCCTGGGATCCTTGTCCTAATTCCCGGCCATCTTTTTCAAGCGGTGACAGGGAGTGAATGGTGAGCTTGTGGTATATGCGTTTCTGTCTCACTGCTACTGAGGCTTTCTTTCCTTTGATCCAGATGGTGTGGTGGCTCGATTCTCCCAGTGCCTGGCTGAGTTTCGGACGTGGTTAAGAACCAACTGGTTGAGGTTCAATGCAGACAAGACGGATGTGATGCTGGTAGGCAGGGGGCACACTTGGAGATGAAGGGAGGGAAAAAGCCACACTCCCTCAAGTCATTATAAGTATCCTATTGCTCTTCTTACATGTTCCAGGGTGTGAGAACCTCTGATGGGCCAGTAATTTCCAGAATTTGGGTGAGATGAAAATTATGTATCAGTAATATAAGAACTGTAAACACATCAGTTTGTAATATCCTGATAAAATGGGTCCAGTGAATAAAAAACTCTTGGTAAAAATTCTGAAAAGAAAACTACACCTGTTCTTGGAAGAGTCAAAGGTTTTATTAGGGTTTTAGGGTGGTGTTAATAATACAAACCCTACTAACCAAAAGATGCTGACTGTTGCATAGTTGTGAGTCTTCCAAATGTCATGCATTACTGCTTTGCAACCTGCACTCTGCCTAGTAAAATAAAGGTCAATTCAGTTTATCTAAAATGTCGTTTTTAAAACCAGTGTGAAGTTTTTTGGTACTTGAGTATTTTGAACCAAAGTAGTAACTATCCATAGATTTTAACTGCCACCGTCATGAAGCTAGGGTATAGACTGTCACTTTTAAATAAAAATTTCAGGAAAAAGCTTACAAAAAAACCTTAAATGATTCATGGACCCTGAAAATCATTAGCTATAGAATTTGTTTTAATGGTTTTAATGTGTTGCTTTTATCTATTTCAACCAGCCATAGAGATCTAAATTGTTCAAAGTATAGGTAATTTTTCAGTTGCATAACAGACAGGATTGTATGGTGTATACATTACTTGCATTTGAGTCAGGAATTGGTACTGAATAAAAGGTTGTATTTCTTGGGTATATGTAAATTGCTAAAGAATTTTATTGATTAGTCTAAGGCACTGAAGTAAAATTGTAACCCAAAATGTTTTTGTTAACAGTGAAATAACAGCTTTGATTGAGTTTGTGTGTGTTTGTGTGTGGGCGTGTGCATGCCTTATAGCTGTTATAAAATTGTTTAATGATTTTTGAATGGAGGATTCAGTAAATTGCTTAAAAATAATTTTCCAATATAATAGCAATTTTGAATAGCTTGATGCAATAAAAATTCATATTAGTTTGCCTGAAAGGAAAAAAATGAGGTCTTTAGATGGGAAATATGAGCTAAAAGAGGCATTTATTTAGGCTTTTTATAGTGATTTTTTGTTTTGGGACATAAACCACAAACCTCATATAAAATCGGAATTAGCCACCTTTTTAGTTTAACATTTTACTATACTATCTAACAGAATTTCCATTTTGAGTATCATATTAAGTAATATGAAGTGTAATCATTTAAACATCATATTTAATGGTGAATTTTCTTATGCCTTTAGCTCTGTTATGCCCTATTTTCAGCTCTTTTAGGCTTTAAAGATACACTTTTTGTTTACCCACTTATAAATATTGACTGTTTGCATTTGAATACAAAGAAAATATCTGTTGAATTAATCCAAAGTGCTGAAGAACTAAGGGTAATGGATGGAACTAACAAGGAAGTATATTCAGACTTAATAAAAGGAAGAATGCTCCAAACCAAACATTTGGGGCTTTTTTTTTTTTTTTAAGAGCAGCCTCTTCATGAGATACAGTGACCCAGTTAGAGAGTGTGTTAAACATAGACAAGCCTGGTAGGAAATCACAATGGGGGATACCCATTCATCAAGGTAGAGAATTGAGTAGAAACCCCTAAGAGCCCACCCAGTGCTAAGCTTCTATGACTAACAAATAGTTACTTATTTAAAATTTTATTTATTTGAGAGACAGAGAATTCCCATCTGCTAGTTCACTTCTCAAATGCTGGCAACAGGTCATCTCAGTCCAGGTTTCTCATGTGGGTGGCAAGACCCCAGCTACTTGGAGCCATCGCCACTGCCTCCCAGGTCTAGAATCAGGAGCTAGACCTCGGAATTGAACCCAGGTACTCTGATGTCTAATGTGGGACATGGGCTTAACCTCTCTAGGCCAAACACCCACCCCAGTTTTTTATGTAGTTGATAGTGAAGAAGGTAAGCAAGAATTTGGAGAAAGACTTTGCCTTTCTTAAGCTGGCTCCAGAAATTTTTACAGATAAATATATCACTGCAATATAAGTAGTGGATGTATACAATTCAGTAGTAATGTGTACCTTGACATAAGTTTTGGAGCTGTGTCTGTTTACCCTTACAACCTAAGTCTAAGAAAACCACTGAACCCACATTTCTCAAAAAAGGGAGGAGAAAAATGTAGAGGGAAGCTTTCTTTGAAAGATGCCATCTAAAGTTAGAAATGTTGATAGGCAATAAATTTATAAGTCATTTAGTAGTAAGGTGGATATTCATTCAAAAATTGCTCAGATCTCAGTTGTCCTGACAGTTTCAGAATTCATTCAATAGCTTAAGGGACCGCTGCCCTCTGCTCTTTATCACAGTTGGAATTTTTGTTGATGGCTCAAGTGAATTATCAAAGATTCATTGGACTTAAGCCAGCAAGTTGTTTGCTGTGTCTTGTATCTTAATAACACTGAAACATTTTTCCTTTTGGTAGCTAGCTATCTACTGCATATATTAGCTTTTGTGTTTTACTGGAAAATCTTCCTCCATCCCTTTGGTATACAACCTGAGTTTCTAAAACCTCTAGGCCCCTTATTGTTTTTATCTGTACCCACCTCAGGTCCATTCGCATCCATTGTTCTTTGCCTTCAGCTCTTTTCAGCAAGCATATCAAGTGAAAACTGTTTGGATATGAACTAATTTTTAAAAACAGGCATTTTTATTTCAAGTCCAAAAGACTAACATAATTCAACAGAATAACTGTTAGAAACTATATAACCATTTTAGGATATTTACCCCTGCTAAGGAATTCTGAAAAACACATTTTCTTAAAAATGAAATGAAAATACGATACAGTACAGTTAATAGTAAAAATTGTTTGTAGACTTGGGAACCTTAAAGTTTTCCTTTCTCTTCTTTCCTTTCCTTTTCTTTCAGTAGAAAATGTGCATCAGATGTTTATATTTAATTGGTTTACAGACTGTCTGTGGACTCTTTTCCTGTCAAATTACCAGGTAATGTCCTTTCACTTAGCAGCTACTTCATATACCTGTACATGCAGTGTATTCATGCACAAATTATTACTGGGCAAGAGTGTGAAGTTGTTGTTGAATCTTTAGAAATAGCAAAATGTGTGATGGAGTCTAGCATTTTAAGAGAATACAAGTAATCTAAGAAAACCTTCCCTATATTGCATTATAGGTATGGATTTTAAGCAAAATTATGTATGTACACATTTATGCAACATACCATAGCCCTGGCATCACATTATTTCAGGGAATTAATGATTCTCATAATTAACTGATTGATTTTGGTAGTCATTTTTGAAACTACTTTAAGAACCACCCTTAGAAATTTAAAAAAAAAAAAAAAAGGAAAAACGGTGTTTTGAATAAGACATTTTAATTTCTGGTTTAGTAAAACTTGTCAGTGCTTGAGTATCACTTTTGTGTTGGCCAGTATCTGCCCTAGTCATGAAAGTGAAACATCTTTGTTACATCAAGGCCACTGAGCCAGTATATTAAACTTCCGAATTGCGGCATTGCAAATAAGTAGCTTCTCCGTGGTTACAGTCAACTAGCTCATTTTATATTCATCAAAGAACAGCTTTTCAGTACCTTACAGTTTCAAGTTGTGTCTAGTGCAGAATTTGAGCCTTGCACAACTATTTTGCCAGGGTGACAGAATACCTAAAAAAACCTCTTTAATCTCTGATATCACCCCCCGGAGGTTTTGGGGACTTTGGGATTTTAACATTTCCTGTTGGGAGCCAACCAGGAGAGGAATATTTGTCATTTCAAAGTGCAGTTCGTGCCGCTGTTGCATCACAGCAACATCCGTTTTCCTGCAAATGCACTTTAAAAAAGCCCCAGACGTCAGAGAACCTGTTTCCCCCGTACTCCGTCAGCGCCTGACGCGGCTCCCGGGGCCGCCCGGCTCCCCGAGACCTCGCCGGGCCGACCCTCAGCCCGGCCGGGGGCGGGGGCGGTGTCGGCGCGCGAGTGCCCGCCTCCCCCACACCCACCTTGGCTCCGCCCACTCCCCCGCCCCGCGCGCTCTGCCGCGGCCGGGAGGGCTGGCCGCGGGGCCGCGCGGGCGCGCGTCCTGGCTCCCGCGCGTGCTCGCTGGCCTTTTCCCTCCAGTCCTGCACTGCCGGGGCGCCGCGAGGGGGCGGAGTGTGGTGTGGTGGGCGCGCTCGGGCGGCTCCTGCGCGTTCCCGCCGAGGCCGCGGCGGCGGGAGCGGCGGAGACGGCAGCGGCTGGAGTCCCGTTGCCGAGTCTCACATCCGGGTTCTGGCCGTGACCCAGCTGCGGCCGCCGCGGAGATGTGACCCGGCAGTACGGCAAATATGGCGGAGGTAAGGGAGCGAGCTCCCCTCCCCGTCCCGGAGCCAGGCGCCCCCGGGCTCCGGTCGGGGAGGAGTGGAGTGGGCCTGGCCAGGAGAGGCCCGGCCCTGCCGGCGCCACTGCCCACCTGTTGTCCGGAACAGGCCACGCTGTGGGCGCGAGCTTTGCCGGGAACTTAGTTGGGATGGGTCCGGGGGTAGCAGGAAACGGAGGCGTAGTTGGACTTCGGGGGCAGTTTGAAGGGTCGGGAGCTGCGCAGCAGTGCGGGCGGCGGCGGAGGGCCAGCCTGCAGGGGAAGGGGTGCTGGTGGCGCAACTTGGCCGGCCGGTGCTGGGGGCCGGGAGCGGAGCTGCTGCTTCCTCTTGCGAAGTTTCTTCCCTCCCTGGCCGAGATGCTGTTGCGCCCTTCCGCGTCACCCCCGCTGCCACCCATCTACTTCGCGAGGAAAACCCAGTGCGGAGCGGCCTGTGAGAACTTACTTTCTTATAGTGGAGCAGCTAACCTGGCCGCCGCCGTGCAGCCCTGCAGGGTGGGGGGTCGCCCCCTTTTCTCCAGTTTCACCCCCCCCCCCATGCCTTCACCGCGCAAAGGTAGAAGCCCAGTTGCTTTTCCACCTTTCCCCCCTTCTCTTTCCGGGCTTGTTTTTGTTTGCTTTTTCACCCTTCCAAGTCAAAACTTTTTTTTCCCCCTCTAATAAAAGTTTTCCTTCTTTGAGATACATGTATATGTATAATTTTTTGTTTTGTTTTGTTTTGGTCTCTTTCCTCTTCTAGTAGGCAAATTCCCAAAGCCCCTTTCTTCCGTGGTAGGTGTTTTACATATTTGGACCTCAGAGCGGTGGGTAAAGAATTACTGTTGGTGTGTGATCAGTTGGAATTTGTATGTGCTACTGAAAATTTTAAAGTTTTTGCGTCTGATTTAAGCCTTTAAATAAACAGAGGCAGTTTTGTGGAGTTGTTTTGTTTCGTTTACTTTTATTCCTTCACTTGTGGAAGGATTTCGTTTTTCGTTATCCCCTGGAGTTGGAAATTATATATTTGGACTTTTCGGTCTCTTATGAGCTAAGGTACTCTATAAATATTTTTCTTGTTTGAATTGCTATTTTCATGGCTTCAGAGGCACCCAAAACAGATTCAGGAAGTTGGTAATTTTATGTAGTGATGGCTGCTTTTGTCAACACAGTGATATCCCTTTTAAGTTTTGAGATACAGAAACATGTTTAGTTATGGAAACCTTTTCATGTGACTGTTGAGTGAAGAAACCTAATGGTTAATTCTTCTGGAGTGGCTCTTATGGTATTATTTCTGCTCTCTTTATCTATCAAAACTGGCTTTATGTTTATGTCCTGATTATTTACTGTTTAAGGAGAAAGAAATTTTGCTCTAGTAGATTGTTGCTAGTACTTTTTAAATATATTTGCTATTTCTAAATTGCAGCTAAATTTAGGTCTTAGATTTGACTCTTCGTGGTTATAAAAATGTAGTTAAAGGCATATGGGTTGGAGAATACTATTGCTGTTTCATTTCTGCGATTCGATTCATTTCATTAGTCTTGAGAGTAGAGACGTGGATTTTAGTCCTGGTGAATTCAGTTCTTACTCTTGATTGATTTCTTTCATATGTAAGGGAGAGAAATAGTGGGTACTAAATTTAAATATATTTTGTCAGTTAGTTTTCAGTGGGCCTTTTTTTCCAGAGTGCCCATTAGATAAGCCGCGTTATGCTATGTAGGTAGTGTTTCATTCCCTAATGCTGCTGCTTATGGTGGTTTGAGCTTTAAGCTGTATAGTCATTCTAAGGCAAGATACAGTTGAAGGAAAATAACTTACTGTGTGAAAATACAGTGAAATTTCAGTTTAGGGAAACCATCACAAATGTTACTGCCTAGAGTACTAGGAACTTTGTATATGTATTAACATTTTTTTCTCAGTTCAGAAATTAAAGATGATTGCTTTAGGGTAAGATAGAAGGAAAGCAATGCTTAAGATCACTAGTCATTTCCTAATATTTCCTAGTATATTTTTTAGTTTTCTTAAACATTTCAACACTTGAAGAATGAAGCTCTCATGTTTTGTAGAAATGCATGGGTAGTTCAATTCGGAAAAGCAGAAGCCTGGATTTTGCTTTCAGTGTATTTATTTAATTCTTGGTATCTTTACATAATTCATCTTTCGAATTCTTCAGTTACCTGTAGATGTTTTATTTATACTGAATTTGGAGGCAGAGTAGTATAAACTTCTTGCTCTATATCCTAGAAAAAAAATGTAAAACTGGTGAAGAGTTGAAAAAGTAGAATTAATTTATATTTTTCCTGGTCTCAGTACTTTCATAATTAGAATGATTTTCAAAACCAATAATTTCAATAAACTAGATGAAGGAGGAAGTGCTTGGTTTATAGAGTGCTTTTACTTACCTTAGTGAGAGCTCTCAGTAGATTGATTTTTTTTGTGATGCCAATGTAAAGCATGTGGCAAAATAATTCATATGCTGAGCTGTTGCACTTTGGATCCAGTAGATGTGAGGATTGAAGATGACTGGTGAAATACAGTAATGGGCAAAGCCATAATATGCTTTTCTTTGATAAATCTGAGGGGAAAAACAGGTTATTGTAGAAGCATGTCTCCAGAGAAAAAACAGGTATTAGGCTTCTGGGGTTTTTGTTGCTGCTGTTTCCTCTGAGAGAATGACCCTGACTTTGTTTTTCTAGAAAAATATTTAGTTCTTGAATACAAATTACTTTAGATTTGAATAGGGTGTAATGAATTCATAGTTGATCTGATCATCTCAGTCCATGATAGTAAGTAAGAGTATTTGTTCTTAAATTGTGGTAACATTGAAAATATCTAATATGCTTAGAAGAAATGCACATGTTCTGTTTCTTAATACTTTATGATCATACTTCTCATTGTTTTATCCCCTAAACTTATTACTGACTTTCTTAAAGGAGGCTCTCATAGTCACACTTAAAAGAGAAAAAATTACAGGCTATTCAGAATTTTAAGAACGCAATGAGTGATAACAAAAAATAAGAGGAAGAAATGGTCCTTTGGGTCTTATAAGGAATGTAGTATAGGGACATTTGGGAGTGAACAATTTGTCTTTTATTTCAGAGTTTGTAAACATGTGAGGGACTTTTTTCTATAGGAAAAAAAATTGAAAAAGCCATAGCACAGTGCAAGACCTACCTTTCACCTAGGTCACAATTCTCTGGTATAAAGAAAAGAAGTTTAATGTATTTAGTTCATGTAATCATTTTAAATATTTTAATATTTCTAAAAATGATAATCTACTTTCATTATTATATCTGTCCATTCATTTCTCTTAAAAACAGACTCCTTCCCTAGCACTTTTCTGAATGTGCCTGGATTTTGTTCTTTAAGGAAGTAGGAAATGTTGAATGTTACTCTTTAAAATGTTTTAACTCTTATTAAGCAAAATTTGTTTCACTGCAATGAGTTTAAGCTTTAAATAATTCTCTACACTGGTAATGATTCTTCTTTTAGTATTTATATTTTAGAGTTAATAAGGTTTTAATCCAAAGTACTCAAAAATACCCTTCCATGAGAACTCTGAAAAGTTTAACTCAGAGTAAAAGTCAAAGCACTTGATAAAGTGGGACAGGTTTAGTTGGAGAAATAATGAAGTGAATTACTGTAAAATAATTCTGGTGAGACTTATCAGTTTGCCAAATAATTCAGGAATAAACACAACCATTAATGTTTAAAAGATTTTCAAATGGTTTTGAAATTCATTGGAGTGATTGCACTTTTTAAGTACCAGTCCTTGTTTGGAGCACCTTTTTTTTTTTTTTTTTTTTTTAATTTTTGTGACTTAAAATAAGTCAGACTGTTATCATTATGCTTATGTAGTTGATATGAAATTTATAAAGTAGAACCCCAAAAGCTTCTTTGCAAATTGAGGTTTTTTCCTCATAGTGCTAGACTGTTAAAATACATCCCATCCATTTACCTGAGTACTCCATAGTAGTGTTTTGATTTTTTGAGCAATTCATAATAAAAATAAAATACCTAGGTCTCAAAGAAAATTGAACTAAACTTGAAGAAACTAAATTTTTTCATCATAGAGAAAATGAAACTGAACTGAGTTTATATAATTTGCCTTAGGTTGCACAATTAGTGTGTGATACGATTAAGACTTTTGAATTCCTAGTGCCTATTTTCCATAATGTCATTCTAGTCTCTAAATTACAACTACTATGATAAATTTGCTAATCTTAGCTCATATGCATTCTTTTTTTTAAAACAGTATCTTCCAAATTGGCAATCTGTTTTGTTTTTTTAAGTTAGTTTGTTTGTTTATATGAAATGCAGAGTTAGGCCAGCGCCGTGGCTCAACAGGCTAATCCTCCGCCTTGCGGCGCCGGCACACCGGGTTCTAGTCCCGGTCGGGGCGCCGGATTCTGTCCCGGTTGCCCCTCTTCCAGGCCAGCCCTCTGCTGTGGCCCGGGAGTGCAGTGGAGGATGGCCCAGGTGCTTGGGCCCTGCACCCCATGGGGAGACCAGGAAAAGCACCTGGCTCCTGGCTCCTGCCATCGGACGAGCGCGGTGCGCCGGCCGCAGCGCGCCGACCGCGGCGGCCATTGGAGGGTGAACCAATGGCAAAGGAAGACCTTTCTCTCTGTCTCTCTCTCTCACTGTCCACTCTGCCTGTCAAAAAAAAAAAAAAAATCATAAAAGAAATGCAGAGTTAGAGAGAGAGAGAAAATATTCCATCAGCTGATTCATTGCCCAAATGAATGCAACAGCCAGGGTTGGGCCAGGCAGAAGCCAGGAGCCTGAGGCTTTTTCTGGGTCTCCTATTTGGCTGCAGGGGCCCATGGAGTTGGGCCATCATCTGCTGCTTTCCCAGCTGCATTAGCAGGGAGCTGGATTGAAAGTGAAGCAGCAGATCTTGAACTGGCTACTACATGGGATGCCAGCATCGCAGGTGGAGGCTTTACCCCCTAAGCCACAACACTGGCCCCCTCCAATGCATGCTTAACTTTTTTATACTTATGCTTTTTTGAGCTTAAGTATAAAACATCCGAGTGACGGTCTTGAATGGGGGCTGTGGGGGGAGGGAAAATAAGCCCCTTGGCACAGTACATTTCACCTTTCAATTTGGAGTAAGATAGCTGCTTCCTGACTTCTATATCCCCATTTTCAGAACTCTGAGAATCTGATTTAGAGAGGGTGATAGCAGCGCTTAAAGATGTGATAGTTGAAGTGGTTTGAGGGGAAGAAATCATTTTGACAGTTAACTCACTGAAAGTGAGCTTTGGATTTCCTGGAATAAAAGGGTCTCCTGATTACTTTGTGGTTTTACTACCTTAATTTTTTTAAGAGGTAAAGGTAATATGCTAGTTAATCTTTCACTCTGTCCCAAATTATAGTTTTTTGTTTTTTTTTTTTTTGTATGAGAAATTTCCTTCCATGTTGTAGAAAATTGTGAAAGAAACATTTGAAAGTATCAGGCATTGAATGTTTGTTACAACTGTTAGGAACTTTATCGACTAAATGATACAAATATGTGAAATATGTGGGTGAAGGTAACTTGCTATAAAAGTGACTGGAATTTATCTTTTGATTGTCTGCGTATGTGTATGTGTAGTGTTTTCCATCTGAGATAAAAGTGTGCCAAAGAAAATTAATTTTCTAAAATTATACTTAAAAAACAGCAAGTACTGTTTTCTTAAAAGTTGCAACCTAAAGGAAATAAAACTGGTTCAGAATTCCCCAAGATAATCCCCACTGCCTTTTTTTTTTTTTTTTTTTAAAGACTGAGTAATGTATGAACATGGTTAGAAAAGCCCAGTAGCACAGAAAGGTCTAACATGGGAGGTGAGGGGGAGCTGCCTCTCCCTGACATGCTCCCCTAGGGGTACCTATTCGTGTATTGTGTGTGTTCATTTGGGGGACATTTTAAATACATATTCTATCCCAATTTACTCCCTGATTCTATACTTTTTTCTTTATTCCTATTTTCACATTTTTTCTTAAAACACTAAGAACTCTTTCTCATTCTTTTTAATGGTTTCATAATCTTCCATTATTTGAAATAAGTATAATTTCTAAATTGTTAAGTGATAGACTTTACATTTCTTACCTTTTTGCTATGAGCAGCATTGTTGTAATGAATGTTATAAGCATGTTGATATACTTTTTTAGGTAAATTCATGGATAAGTTCATGTTATCAAAATTATTTCCAGAGTGGTTGAAACAACTCAGGTTTTTTCAAACAGCATATGGCTACGGATTTATTTTTTGCTATTATTTGAAAGGCAGAGCAACAGAGAGTGGGACACATATAGAGATCTTCATTTGTTGGTTCACTCCCCAAATGGCTGCAACAACCAGGTCTGGGGCAGGCTGAAGTCAGGAGCCAGGAACTCCATCTGGGTCTTCCACAAAGGTGTCAGCCACACAAGTACTTGGGCCATCTTCTCCCTTCCTAGATGCATTTGCAGGAAACTAGATCTGAAGCTGAATAGCCAGTGCTCTATAGGATCCTGATGTGGCAAGAGGCAGTTTAACCCACTGTGCCACATCACTGGCCTCTTGAATACATTTTGATCCCAAATTTTAATCTTTTTTTTTTTTTTCTGCTTAAACTCTACAGTTTTAGCCTTTCTTTTTAGGGGGGGAACAAAAGCTATTGCTATAAGTATTTGTTTATTTTGTTCTTACCTCTTTCCCTCCCTTTCTGATTGACGTTAGTAATTAATAGTAGATCTTGCATGTCTTCCTGGAAGGTATTGTTAGATACCAGCTTCTAAAGAGACATAGTTAACAGTGTCGCTTAGCAGGTAAATTGCATTCACATTTAAACATGCTTTGAACTGATGAAAAGCATTTTAAAAAGAAAGAGAAAGTGAGAAAGAGGAGAGAGGCACAGAGAGAAAAATATTTATACATATATATATGTGTATATATATATGTATATATTTTACAGGCAGAGTGGACAAGGGGAGAGAGAGAGAGAAAGGTTTTCATTTTTGCCGTTGGTTCACCCTCCAGTGGCCACCGCGGCCGGCGAGCTGTGGCCAGCACACCGCGCTGATCCAATGGCAGGAGCCAGGTGCTTCTGGTCTCCCATGGGGTGCAGGGCCCAAGCACTTGGGCCATCCTCCTCTGCACTCCCTGGCCACAGCAGAGAGCTTGCCTGGAAGAGGGGCAACCGGGACAGAATCCAGCGCCCTGTCCGGGACTAGAACCCGGGGTGCCTGCGCCACTAGGCAGAGGATTAGCCTATTGAGCCGCGGCACTGGCCTTTTATTTTGTTTTTCTAGTAGATAATGGGAGGAACACTGAGGAGTCAGAAGTTGTGGGTTTCAGGTCTGCTTCACCTAACCTTGGTCTAGTCACTTTATCTCCCTGGGTTTACTAATTTATAAAATGAGGTGGGTAGATATTGTTGCCAGTTTTATGATTGTGCTCCAGTGACTATATGAATTTGAAAATGTGTAGCACTGTCTAAACATAAACTAGTGCTGCTATTATTTTATGCCTAATGAAAATTGCCCTCTTTGCACACTGAAACCTTCTGTTGTAACTATATTCAACTTTTGTCTTGAAATATATTGTTGTCCAGTTGCACAATTTAATATTTAGAATTTGAGTCATTTTCATTTACCATTTTCCAGAAGCTTACCTTTGGTTTAATTGAATATAGTTCACTCTCAAGAAACTTAGCTCACTCTTACTCTCCTACTGATACAGTAGAATTTATTTTGTACATGAAATATTGAAGATACTAAGTGTATTCATGGGCCAAACATCACCTTTTCCTCTCTTCTGTGTCTACACATGCCTTCAGTCAAGTCATAGTTTGAAAGATTCCTGTATCCTTAAAGAAAGTTTCTAAATTGATTTGAGAGACAAAATGAGAATTCCCTACTGCTGGCTCAGCGTCAATTCCTGAGATGGTGATCAGGCCAGGAACTCAACCCAGGTCTCCCACTGCAGCCTGTTAGTAAGAAAGGAGTCAGGAGCCAGAACTGAGTATCAAATTCAGTACTATGATGTGGGATGTGGGTATCTTAAACACTAGGCTAAATGCTAGTCCACGTTAATGGTATCTTTGAACACAGGCTGTTCCCTATGCTGGTTATACTTAGAAATGCTACCAGTCTTAAAAACATTTGATATCTTATGAAAGGAAAGTAATTGAAGCTTTTTTCAGAACTTTGGTAACTATTTACTAATAAAAAAACAATCAGTATGAGATTTACTGGCGTTTGGTACTGTGAGGCCTTCTGCAAACTGAAGTGTAGGGATGCCCTTTGCAATTCAATATCTCTGTTGTTTCTAATACCTAACATCTGTAGAAACATACCTTTTTTTGAATAGTCATTTTTAATCAAAGTCTTTTATCAGAAGAATGTTAAATAGAATAATTATGGAGTTCTAAAAAAAACTAAAGTCTCAAACTTTGAAGATCCTGAGTTCTAAGAAATACCAGTGATTTTTATGCCATGCAGGACTGTTCCAAAGTTTACTAAAATGGAAAAGATGGGCTGGCATTGTGGCATAGTAGGTTACGCCACCACCTGGGACGCAGGCATCCCATATGGGTGCTGGTTTGAGTCCCCGCTGTTGTATTTCCAATCCCGCTGCCTGCTGATGGGCCTGGGAATGCAACAGAAGATAGTCCAAAGTGCTTGGGCCTTGCACCCAAATGGGAGACCCTGATGAATGACCCTGTTGGCTTCAGCCTGTCCCTGCCCTGGCTGTAGGCCATTTGCGGAGTGAATCAGCAGATGGAGGATTTTTGTCTGTCTCTCCTTCCCTCTGTAACCCTGCCTTTCACATAAATAAACCTTTAGTAAAAAAGAAAGAAAACAAGAAAAGCATTGTAAAGCTGCTTTCCGTGGATGGTGAACTTGGGAGCAGGTGAAGGTGGTCATCGGCATTGCTGTGGCCTTGCGCAAAGATTTTGCTTATACTTAGGAAATACACTGTAACTGTCTGAAATATAAGTGAGTTAATATTTTTAAATATTGGTTTCCTGAATAAGTTCATTTAGTGCTTAAATCAATTTTAAGCCGGAAATGTGTAGCTCTGCCTAAAAGATGTTAAGCAAGTTGGAAACCCTAATGATTACATTACTCTATTTGCATCACCCTACTCTTCAGCTTTCCATTAAAAGAATTTAATTAAAAAATAGGACTATATTGACTGTGCTTTGGCAGAATAATTTGTAAATAATGGTAGTCGTGTAACATTGGAAATATTTAATACTGGCTACTCTCTTTTCATTAGAATGATAATGCTGCAAGAAAGAACCATTCTTTTCTAAGAATTTAAAGCAAAAAATAGGACCTTTGAGAAAGTGTGCCTCAAGAACTTGATGTAAATCACCATGCCATTCTTACATTACATATTTTATTATGTAGTAGCATTACAGAAAATTTTGCAAATGGAATCTTAGTACATTGGAATTTGACCTGATTTTTAAATTTTAAAGAATTGGGCATTTTCCTCATTTCTGTTTTGTTCTCCTTGCTTCTGTGCCCCATTGTTGAGCAGAAAGAAAATACTGTAATATCCCTTTCTCCCTTTGGTATTGTTTTTGGCCTTCCATCATCTTTGTCTTCTAATAAGCATGAAATATATAGCTCTGAATGAATTGGCAAAATTTTACTCCTAAGGATAACATCTTTTGAGTTACTGAATTTGTCCTTAAGGTGTTTGTGTTTGTGGTTGATTTGTTTTTAATTGTGGATTAACTGGATTAAGATAAAACACAGCCACACACTGTCAGGTGGTGCATACTAAAATAAGTTGCTACCAGTTTACTCTTTCAATTTTCCAGTAGCTTTTAGTTAACTTTTATGACAAGTAGAGTGACAAAGTAGTAGAAGGAACATTGAAATTGGATTTTGTGCACGCTTCCTTTAGATAATCTAACGTCTCTAGGCATTGGCTTGAATGATTGCTAACAGTAGTGTAAAAGTATGTTTTTTATTCCTAAAGTTAACTTTAATGTAGTGTTCAGTGCTTAAATAACATTTTAATTTTTTCAGCCACTTTCTTACAATCTAATTTTTAGTTAAGATAATTTCTTAAATTTTTCTTATCTCCCTTCTGACACACATTTTTCTAAGCCAGAGACCAGTTTGATTGCAAAGTGTATGCAGTTTTTTCTAAATTGATATGAGAAAGTCTATTTCAAAAAATTCTAAAGATCTAAAAATCCTACCTCTTAAACCACATTCTTGTATTTGCCTTTAAAAATCTGAATCAATTTCATATTGTCTTAGTTTTTAAATTTAGAAATGTTTTTGAGTTCTGTTTATATATAATGAAAGATTTATGCAAGAAGTTTTAATATATCTTACCTAATTTAGATATTAAAACTTCCTATATAGTTTTTAGTCTCATGTTAGCATTGGATGATTCCATTACTGTTTGTGAAGATACACAATACAAAAATGCTAATTTTTCTTCTTTTCTCTCCTCATTAGCCATCTGTTGAGTCTTCAAGTCCAGGTAAGTATTTTCCTGGATTTTTATATATATGCATAATATAAATATATATATTTGGCTAACATTTGTCCTATTAGTTGCATAAAGGCTAGAGGCATTAGATTATCATCTGACTTGCTTTTCTTCCAAATGCTTCTTTTCTCTGGGGAAAAAGAAATGGATGAAATGTTTGACAGCCCATGAAAGTACAGGTGAGGCTGCTGTGAGTTCATCGTCATGACTATTTTGGGGTTCTTTTTTTCTTTTTCTTTCTATGAATTGCCGTGTGTATTTCTTACAGTTTTAAATTGTTACTTGGTTTGAAGTATATATGAATTTTTTAAGAGATCAGCTTAGTAATACCTACTTGTATAGGAAATGGAGTTTTTATTTTTGAGAAAAAAAATAGTGTATTTACTGAGGGAGAGGAAAATAAAAAATTCAAGTCAGTAATGATCTAAATCACTGACATTGTTCTCACAAGTTTAACCTTTGATCATGTTTCTATGATTTTATTTTTTATTCTTCCTCACATAATCTACAGATTATTTTCCCTTACTTAGATACTGCAAACTTGGGAGCTTTGGAACAATGTGGGCCACAAATATTTTTAATTGCAATATTATTTAAACATTAAAATATTTTCATATAAATCAAGGTCGAGGATTTTCATATCAGTTGCATCACTGAATATTGTATTTTTACATGGCAGTAATTGGTTGAATTTAAATAGCAGTGAGAAAAGAGTTGGGAATTAGTCTCTTGCCTTAGTTTCCAAGGACTTTACCAAGAGAAGTGAGAGTTGTCCTCTGCATGAGGTATACAGGTTAAAGAACAGCCCGGTATGGCAGGTTGAAAAAGGGAGTCCTCTGAAGCATAGTAGTGTTTTGTTTGAAAGTAAGTCACATATATATTGGATATGCAGATACAGTGTTTTCCATATCACTGAGTTTTCAGATTATTGAAGCATTACCTTTCTTCGTTTAGAAGTTTTAGGAAGAAAACTTTTAAAAATGCTTAACAGCTTAACAGCATATAAGTCTTTTTCTTTCTTTTCTTTTTTCTTCTTTCTTTTTTCCTCTCTCCCTTCCCCTTCCTTCCCCTTCCCCTTTTTCTTTTTCTTTTCTTTCCCTTTCCCTTTCCTTCCTCCCTCCCCTTCCCTTTCCTCCCCTTCCCTTCACTTTCCTCCCCTTCTCCCTCCCCTCCCCTCCCCTTCACTTCCTTCCCCGTTCCCTCCCCTCCCCTTCCTTCCCCTTCCCTTTCTTCCCTTTCTTTCTTCTGGGTCCTTTACATAGCCACAAATCATTGTACTCTGTGAGGGTTTTAGAATAGATTACCTCCAGATCCCTTTTAAAAGATCAGTAGGAGTGCAGTGGAGGATGG
Source organism: Sylvilagus floridanus (assembly GCA_949820135.1). Classification (NCBI taxonomy): domain Eukaryota; kingdom Metazoa; phylum Chordata; class Mammalia; order Lagomorpha; family Leporidae; genus Sylvilagus; species Sylvilagus floridanus. The sequence goes on from OX463225.1 coordinate 57,609,592, forward strand.
CCCAAGTGTTTGGGCCCCCCTGCACCCCATGGGAAACCAGAATAAGCACCTGGCTCCTGCCTTCAATCAGTGCGAGGCGCCGGCCAAGGCGGCCATTGGAGGGTGAACCAATGGCAAAGGAAGACCTTTCTCTCTGTCTCTCTCTCTTACTGTCCACTCTGCCTGTCAAAAAAAAAAAAATCAGTGTACTAAATTGGTAGTTGATTTTGTCTTTATTTCAGCTGAAAAATCTCTTCGGTATGCTTGAAATTAAAGTACATTAGGCTTTGTGACATTTCTGAAACTCAGCATTTTCTTTTTTTTTTTTCCTTCTTCCTGGCTTATAAGTACGTCCTGAGTGATAGATGTTGGAAGTAATCTGGTCACTGTAACCTTTTTAGGATGGAATTGCTTCAATATTTTTTTGTTTGTTTTAAGCAGAAGAACCATTTTCATTGAAAAAATCGGTTCTAGTTGTTTTTCTTATTATTGTGATATTGTGAATAGGCTGAGTTATGAGGCATTCATCAACTAATGCATAAGTATATACAAATAATGAAAATGGTACTAGTAAAAAACATTCTCAGTGTCCATTGCGTTTGAATCAGCCTAGTAGAACTGGAAAAAATAGTGGAGTTTGAAATATCCAAACATCTTTAATATCACTTGCTATGTGTTGAATATTTATACATACAGATTGAATGTTTATGCTTTGTTTTCAGACTGAGGAAGGTCTCAGAGTTAGACAGGATTTATAATATGAAGCTTTTGCCCAAGGGAGTTCCTTCTGTTCTTAAAGTAATGCTGGTTATAGGCAGTTAAAGAAGTTGGTGAAGAAAATTAAAAGTTGAGGCTTTGTGTACAAAAGCCTTTGGTCCACTGGTAAAAGGCTGTGCCCTTTGTAGCATCTGTACTTTGGAGCCAGTGCTACTAATGGTAGTCACGTGACCATGATAAGTGATTTGTCTTAGGCTCCACCTGGGTAAGACATAGTGGAGACATAATATAAGGTCTAGTAGCCATTGCAAGACTGGTAGCCATTAGAGGTGGAGATTAAGGGAGGGAAAGATAATCAGATGCAATTAAATGAGTACATGTGATACATTGTAAAATGAAATTATCTTTGAATTTTTGAAATGGTTTATCTTTTAGCAATTCTGTAGTAGGGTGGGAATTGAAGACAAAGCAGTGATACATGTTCTAAATGTGAAGCAAGATACTTATTTACACAAAATATGAGGCTCCCTGTCCCTAATAATTTATTAAATAGATATTTTTTTTTCCACCTAGGAGACACCTAACGATGGGCCTAGCAATTATAAAGGAATAAAATGGTTAGTTGGTCCTAAAGAAAAAGACAAAGTCAGATAAAACAGAGATTAAATTAAGGCAAGGAAAAATTTTGAATGTTTATAGAAACAAATGCGATGTGTATGGAGGAAGGAAGAAAAAATGTATTTATGCTTTGTTATTTAATATAGTGAGAAGTAGAGTGGTAGTATTCAAATATAATTGGCTTTGCACATAATAACAAAATATAGGAACTTGGGGTTACGCATGTAACATGATTTAATACTGTGTACTAATAAAAGCTTGATTTTTTTTCTTTTAAGTAGCTGATAAATGATATTAGAAAAATAAATTAGGAATTCAGCATACTTGTTTTTGACAATACCTGCATCCAACAAAAATTATGATTAAGATAGTAGTATATAAAGATGGATCTATCTATTTATTTGAAAGACTGAGTTAGAGAGAGAGGTGGAGACAGAGAGAGAGGTCTTCCATATGTTGGTTCACTCCCCAAATGGCCATACAGCAAGAGCTGAGCTGATCTGAAGCCAGGAGCCAGCAGGAGCTTCTTCCGGGTCTCCCATGTAGGTGTAGGGGTCCAAGCACCTGAGCCATCTTCTACTGCTTTTCCAGGTGCATTAATAGGGAACTGGATCGAAGTGGAGCAGCTGAGATTGAACCAGTGACCAAAAGGGATGCTGGCACTGCAGGCCAGGGCTTTAACCTGCTGCATCACGAACTACCCACCACGTCCCTCCACTCTTTTTTTAAAAAATGATTTTCTGCTAACAGGGAGAAGAAAAGTAGAGATAACACTCTGGAGGAATACACAATTACAGACTACTAAAAGTCCCAGAAATTTTATGAGAATTTTCCATTGAAAACCTAGAAAGAAATAGTTACCAGTTGAGACAAATGATAGCTCCCTTACTGGTTGTCAAGTTGGTGCTCCAACACAATACCCTGTCCAGTCCCTCAGTTAATGTAACAGTGCTCTACTAAATTATTACTTTTTTTATTATTATTTCCAGGAAAAGTTAAGGTAATATACCTGTACTTTTCTAAATGTTTTTATTTTGCAAATAATTCTTAAACTCTGATAACTATTAGTAACTCCTTTTTACTGTAATTTAATGTAACATTACATCTGATTTGTCTGGCAGTTATGTAATTATTTTATATTTAAAATACAACTTAATATATTTTTTATGTGTAAATGTGTATGCCTCAAAGAATTCAGTGACTATTAAGTGCTTTGCCATTTGTACTGGCTTGGAATCATCATCTTAGTCAACTTAGCATACTGAGGGGCCAGTGCTGTGGCATAGCAGGTAAAGCTGCAGCCTGCAGTGCTGGCATCCCATATGGGTGCTGGTTCTAGTCCTGGCAGCTCTACCTCTGATCTAGCTCTCTACTATGTTCTGGGAGAGCAGTACAAGATAGCCCAAGTCCTTGGGCCCCTGTACCCACATGGGAGACCTGGAAGAAGCTCCTGGTTTCAGATCAGCGTAGCTCCAGCCATTGGGGCCAACTGGGGAGTGAACCAGCAGATGGAAGACCTCTTTCTGCCTCTCCTTCTCTCTCTGTGTATCTCTTTCAAATAAATGATTAAAAAATTAATGAAAAATAGACTGCTGAAATACTCTTTGAGGTAGGATGATGGTAAGCAATTCACTTGTTTATTAGTAAACCATGCTTTGGAAACTTATATCTAGATTTAGTGATGGTCAAATGTGAGGAAATTTTACAGGGTATATATGCCCAGCCTTGGCAATTTACTATTACAAAGCCATATTCCCCAACCACCAGGCTGAAAGTAAGTTAGATTAGCTTACACATCAGTTGCCTGTTAGTTTACTTTTAATGCTGCCAATAAGAATTCTGCATGCAATTTTACTAAATTTTGCTTTTGTCCTGTTTTGAGTTAATTAATATCAAAGTCAACTAAAAACAGCTGCTCAAATATTGGAAGGTACCGTAAAGGAAGTAATGGTAGAGGAATGCATCTCCCATTTTTCTAGACTATATGCAAGGGTTCTCCAAAAAGTTCATTGAAAGATGAAAATAAAAGATGTTTATTTTACTGCATAAATATTTGAAATCCATGCTTCACTTTTTCCTTATACCTATTTTCCATCAACTTTTTGAAGATCCTCAGTACAGTCATGTGGCAGGTCTGAGAAAGGAATGAATCACTAGGTCATTTTGTTGTATAAACATAAAGAATACCTACACAAACCGAGATGGTGTACCCTTATGATATAGTCACTGTTGTATATATAGTCCGTCATTGAAGAAAAGTGTCATTAAGTGACTCATGACAGTGTTCAGATGACTGTAACTTTCACATGGCTCTGAAGTTCCTCAGTGGTCACAGGAATTCATACTCTATGAGTGCATCAAATGGTTAGAAATTATGATTTTTTTGTATGCAAAAAAGCCATTCCTGCCTGATATGATTTATTACTCATAGCTTATCTTTCATATTTCAAGGATTGCAGCACACTTTTTAAAAAGCTATCAACATTCCTACCCCATTTTTGCATTTTAACTGAGTATCTAGGGATGAGAGATGCAGAAATAATCCCTAAGAAATACTTTTTTGGGTGATGATGAATAAGGGCAAGAATTTTTAAGATTGATAAATATTTACATATTTTTTCTTATAGTTGCAACTTATATCCAACTTCACATTAGTAAAGCATAGACACTAATATTGATAAGACACATTTGATTTGGTTTACCAAACTTTTTTAAAATATTCTTTACCAGGAGGTTCAGCAACATCAGATGACCATGAATTTGATCCATCAGCTGACATGCTGGTACATGATTTTGATGATGAACGAACATTAGAAGAGGAAGAAATGATGGAAGGAGAAACAAACTTCAGTTCTGAAATAGAGGATCTTGCAAGGGTAAATAATATTAAATAGATTGAGGGGGTACAGTAGTTAAAACTCTTTGGAGAGAGGCAACTTGAAGTCTTGGTTTGCTGTCTGATTTTGGGGAAGAGTTATGTGTTATATAGCCTGTACTGAAAAATTCAATACTGTTATAGGTGGTATATTTAAAATTTGTAATGAAGGCATATTAAAAAAAAGATATTCAGTGGAACAGCACAAATCTGGGTTAACAGACTATAAAATGATCCTAAATTTTGTCTTCATGCACTTTTTATCCTTTCCCAATTATAGTACCTTTCGCTTACTCCCCTTTAGAGCATCATTTCCCATTCACTACTTAAAGTGCTGCACATTGTTTCCACCCCTTCCTTTCCAGGTGACCAATGCCTTTCTTTGTTGGATTTAATTTTTTTTCAGTGGAATTCAATATAATTTACCATTACTGTCTTACTCGATTCTGTCCTGTTTCTCCAGTCTCTCTTCTGTTGAGTATCCTTTGCATATTCTTTTCCCCTTACCTAAGTTTAAACATTGGCATTTTCTGATTGTCAATTCTGGACTACTTTCTCTCCTGTCTCTGTGTAGACCAATATTTTTCAAAAAATAGTAGGAAGGTCAGCTACGTTAGACTCACACATGGAATTTTAAAAAACAAATTCCTATGCCTGAAGGTACCCTCAGAGGTACCTGGAGAAGTACCCATTATAAAATTACTAAGCTATGAGATCTAATTTATTTCCATGATTTCTCTATGCTCAGTTTTTCTTAGTTTATATTTCTAGCACTACGCTATTCACTGTCTCCTGTTTGGGTTGTCTGACTTGACAAATCTGTTTGGATATTTCAACAGATAACTCTTAAATTTTAATGTCCCAAACAGAACTGCTGATTGTTGTTCTCCCTCTCCTGTTCCTTCCCTGCTTTCTCTATGTCACTTAAAAATAGCATGACTGTTTTACCCCGTTGAATCTAACTTAGGAACCAAGCATTTTCCTTCATTACTAATATCCAGTTCCTAAATAAGCTTGTCATTTCTGTCCACACAAATATCTTACTTTACTCTTTTGCTCCTTGTCTTCTCAGTTTGCCTTCATTTCTAGCTTAGACGACTGCAGTAGTTTCCTAACTGCTTTTCCAGTTTTCTCTTTCACCATCGTTCTCCCAATATATTTCCATCCAATAACTATGATGATCTTTTCAAAATATAAATCAATTTATATCAACCTTTTTGGCTTTCCATTACCACCAAAGAAAATCTGGACTTAACGTGTCCAGCAAAGCCACCTACAAGATACAACTTCTTATCCATGTATTATACTGCCCCTTTTATTCTAAGCTGCTTTCATTCTTTGGAGACCTACTTCCTATTTCAAGGCTTCTCAGCTGATTCTCACTCTCTGGTACATGCTTCACAGGACTAGCTTTTTGTCCTCTGGGTTTGCTGTTGCCTCCTCAGAATGGCCTTTCCTGGGTATAATCAGCATTTGTTATGTGTGTATGTGGCTTTTAACCATTTTATCCTTTTCAGTGCTTCCTTTATACCTAACACAGTTTGTAATTATGTGTCTAATTCATCAACTGTATCATCTATTAATTTCATGGGTGGGGGACCATGATTGTTTTATTCACTAGTCACTTAATTTAAGTGTTGAATGAGTGAATGGTAAATCAATGTCGTGTGTACTCTGATAAAATTTATTGCACATATGATCTGATATACTGGACTCTGATAAAATGGAACATGAAAAATGATATAGTGCTGCCTTTTAAGGATTTGAATATGTAATACAGAAAAATGAGTGCTTTTTTATAGAAGAAAATAATGTTGGTTTCAGAATTTTCATTAGAAACTTTTAAAAATGGATAGATTTAAAGAGCTTAAATATTTTGTCAGATGGTCTCATTTTGGATCATTTAATGATTAGAGTCTAATGTACAATGCCTAAGATACTTAATATTTTATTATTTTGAGCCAGAGAATAGACTTGGTGTTTGTGGCAATAGTGTATATTGGTTATCACAAAAGCCTTTGAGTCAGAATTACTCTTTAAAAGTAAGAGGTTTTGAAAACTGTTCAGATTTGCTTGAATGACTCAGAATTTAGGTGAACATCAAGGGGAACTATAGATTTAATGTAGTCACTTCACAGATTTGTGAAGTAGAAAGGCACTTATTTTCAGTTTGCCTAAATTTACGGGAACTTCTGTCACTTCAGATATATTTTTCTGCTGAATAACTAACTCATCGATGGGATAAAATCTAAAGGAGGAAATCTTATATTTTCCATCTTACCACATTCTGTTTTAATTCAAGTACTGATTAGTAAGAGAAAGCAATCAAGTTCAGTTTGTACTAGGTTGTGGGGTAGGATGACGGTTGTTTTCTTCCATTTCAGAAAATAACCTTTATACCTAACATAAAACATTAATTTGAAGCATATCATTTCCTTTTGCTAGTTCTCCTTCCACCTTTTTCACCAGATCCTCATAGTTCCTAAATTTGTTTCAAATGATCCTTTCTTAGAACATAGTAATTAAAATAGAACTATTTATTGAGGATATACAAAGGAAGAAAAAGACAAAAGAGCCAATCCCTAATCAGCCCTTCACCACTTAGATTCTTCTCTAACTTCTCCTAGAAATAATTAAGGCTTAGGTTTAAACAGCATATAACTGCTAACTGCTTTCATTTATAACCTGAAGATAAGCCACTTCAGGGTCAACATGTGGGATTTCTTATCAACTCTGTAGGTATAAACCCAATTACTGTACGAATTTACACAACTGCCTTTACTGTGCATCAGCAGGAAGCTGGAGTCAAAAGCGACAGTTGGGAATGAAACCCTGGTAGTACAAATTTGGGATGTGGGTGTCCTAAGCCCAATGACCACCCCCAAATAGACTTTTTAATTCCATTTTTCCATGAACTTTTTGAAATTTCCTCTTAAATGTAAAGGCAGTGTAGAGCAGTTGGTCTAGGTCTGTGATCCGGCTGTAGTACTTAATCAGCTTGTGACTTTGGATAAGTTACTTAACATTGTTAAGCTTTAGTTATTACAAGGATAATATATCTAAAGCACTTAGCACGATGTCTGACACATGAGAGGTTACATCATTCATAGATACGTGGAACCCAAAGATATGTAGAACCCAAAACTGAAAAATCCAAACTTGACCCATAGTTTTACTTTACTCTGTTTGCCCATTTGTATACTGTTAATTCTTGTAGGAATGGAATAAAACACTGTGCTACTGTATTGTGATGTTTAAATTTAAGTTGAAGGAATCCTTCCTAGTACCTGGTAGAATAGAGACTTTGATTAATATAAACTGATGAGAAATTCTCTGGAATAGGCGACTAACAGGCCCTCATATAATATGTACTGTTGGCTAAGTTTTTTATTCATACCTTAGTCTTTTCAGAAGGAAATCACATTTGCTTTAATAGGATTTTGTTATTGTTAAAGCATCAGAATTTGGAAGTACAGAGATAGAAATCCATCTTGAACTACCTAGTCAAAATAAATAAATTAGTGTAAATTTAGCTCATGGGATTTCGTAAAGTGTGGGGATATAACCAAGCCTCCGGGACTCAAGTGTCATCAAAATATATTTCCTCCATTTCTGCTTTCCTACATGATGGACTTCCTTTTTCAGACCAACTTTCTGAAGATGCTGTCATGTCACTAAGATTTACTGCTTAAGAAAAGTCTATTTCTTTAACATCAGTTAATATAATTTCAGAAACAAACTGAGGTGTAGATAATATGCCCACTTCAGAACTATGGCCAGGGAATGCAGTGATTCAGGTGCTATGGTCCAGGAGGGCAGCTTATAATCAAAACAGGTTCTTGGAAAGCAGGAAAGGATATTTACTGGAAAAGATGGTGCAGAATAAAAGATAGTAGGACAGGGTTGGGGACAAATTACAATAAATGATCTACTTAATTCTTTATGCTTGCTAAATTAAGTATTTCAGTTAGCACAAAGTAGGGACACAATATTTGAAACAAAATTCCTCAGCAAAATTAATTGCTGGTTTTTGTTGAAGCCTCATGTTTAAGATCCTAACTTTACACATCAAATAAAATACTTTTTCATACTACCGTCAAGTTTTGACTTATATTTTCAGTGGTAATACTTGCTTTTTCCTTGTTGCTTATTAACTACATGATGAGTGATAGCAGTTAAAAATTCATACCTAAGGGGCTGGTGCTGTGGTATACTAGGTTAAGCCTCTGCCTGCAGTGCTGGCCTCCATATGGGTGCTGGTTCCTGTACCTGCTGCTCCTCTTCCGATCCAGCTCTCTGCTATTGCCTGGGAAAGCAGTAGAAGATGGCCCAGGAGCTTGGGTACCTGAACTGCATGGGAGACCCGGAAGAAGCTCCTGGCTCCTGGCTTCAGATTGGCCCAGCTCTAGCTGTTGGGGCCATCTGGGGAGTGAACCAGCAGATGGAAGACCTTTTTCTCTGTTTTCCCTCTCTATGTCTGTAACTCTGCCTCTCAAATAAATAAATTTAAAAAAACTTTAAAGAAAAATTAAAAGCATAATACCACCATATACTACTTGCTTTTAATATTAATCAATTTGATTAGATAGGCAAGTATATTTGTTTACACATGATAGAACCCACCTCAAAGATAACTGAACTGAAAATAAACTGTTTTAAGTTACCTGAATTTGTGCTCCTATTTCTAAGGAATGCATAGATAGGACCAGGGATTCAGCCTCGGTAGGACCTTTATCACTCCTAACCCTGGTTAAATCCTGCAGAAGAATCTCTTCAATTTTTTCTTTTCTGTAACTACTCAGTTGGATTAGATTCTGATCATAACACAGGTGAATGACAGCAGCAAATTCCCATCTTGCTCTACCTCCTTGGCACAAAAATAAAGCTGACCTCTGTTTAAGTCGATGTTGAACATTTCTTTCTTTTTTTTTTTTTTTTTTGACAGGCAGAGTGGACAGTGAGAGAGAGACAGAGAGACAGAGAGAAAGGTCTTCCTTTGCCGTTGCTTCACCCTCCAATGGCCATCGTGGCCAGCACGCTGCAGCTGGCGCACTGTGCTAATCCGATGGCAGGAGCCAGGTGCTTCTGGTCTCCCATGGGGTGCAGGGCCCAAGCACTTGGGCCATCCTCCACTGCACTCCCTGGCCACAGCAGGGAGCTGGCCTGGAAGAGGGGCAGCTGGGACAGAATCCGGCACCCCGACCGGGCCTAGAACCCGGTGTGCCGGCGCCGCAAGGCGGAGGATTAGCCTGTTGAGCCACGGCGCCGGCCCGAACATTTCTTGTGTGTGTAATTTTCCCTGAGCCCTTGCATAGTGTCAGTAGCTGCTCCACGCCTGTTCTCAAATTTATCTAAAGAATATAGCATATCTCCATAGAAACTAGGTAACTAGAAAAATTAGGTTTAAAAACACCAACCTTTCAGTAATCTATAATCTGTCAGTAATGGTCTTCTGGAATTATATTTCCCTTTTTAGTTAATACAGTCAGTATCTGAGCTTTAAGCTGAGTGACCTGATTATTCATTTTTGTTTCTTGTGCATTTATCATCTCCTCTGACCTAAAGGGTTTTTTTTCATCTGCCAATTCTGTTACTGTTTATTTTAATTCAGCTTCTCCAGATGCACTGTGATTGGACCATTTTTGACTCTGTTCTTTGCTTAGTCAATATTCGTATTGTTGGTGAATTTTTCTTAGAGAAATGAATTTTACAGTGAGTCAGATTTCTCATCTGTGTTTCAAAGAGGGAAAAATCTTGATCTAACTAATGTCAGGCATCTTGATAGTGGTTAAAAAAAAAACCTCTGCATGCAGTTAGTCTCTTTTCCTCTTTTTGACAGATGCCTGAGCTAGCTGTCATGTTAGTGATAAGCCTTATTAAAAATAATGTTGAAGCTTTATTATTTCCCGCTGGAAACACTGGTTTGTAGATATCTTATCCTATGCCTTTGAGATCAGTGGTTCTCTGGTTGCTTCCTTGCCAGTAGTAATCAGCACTTTGGACTTTGAAAAAATGCAGACTTTTAGGCCACATCTAAGCCCTATAGGTAGGAAACTAAGGGAAGTCCCAACGCCTTGTTTCAATAAGCCCCCAAGGTGGAGCCATCGTTTTGGAGCAGTGGACTAAACTGCCACTTAAGATGCCACCATCTCATATTGGAGTGGCAGTTCAAATCTCAGCTGCTCTGCTTCCAACCCAGCTCCCTGCTGATACACTTGGCGAAACAATAGAAAGATGACCCAAGTATATAGGCCTATTCCACTCACTTGGGAAACCTGGATGGTGTTCTGGACTCCTGGCTTTGACCTGGCCCAGCCCTGGCCATTACAACCTTGTAGGGAATGAACCAGTGGTTAAATGATCTCTGTCACTCTGCCTTTTAAATAAGTAAAATAAATCTTAAAAAAAAAAAAAAAGCCCCTAAGGTGATTCTAATGCCCTTGGATAAGATGACTCAAGGGCATTTATATGTTTTTATTTACATGCCATGGTCTAGGCAAAAGATGAGTTCAGTATCCAGCACTGCTATTTAAATAGTAATGTGATCTTAAAGTATCACTTAACTGAAAAAATTAGAAGTTACAGTAACAAATATTAAGATAGTTTTTGGGGCAGGCGCCATGGCGCACTAGGTTAATCCTCGGCCTGTGGCGCCCGCATCCCATATGGGCGCCGGGTTCTAGTCCCAGTTGTTCCTCTTCCAGTCCAGCTCTCTGCTGTGGCCCGGGAGGGCAGTGGAGGATGGCCCAAGTGCTTGGGCCCCTGTACCCACATGGAAGACCAGGAAGAAGCACCTGGCTCCTGGCTCAGCTCAGCTCCTGGCGCAGCTCTGGCCGTTACAGCCATTTGGAGAGTGAACCAATGGAAGGAAGACCTTTCTCTCTTTTTCTCACTGTCTGTAACTCTACCTGTCAAATAAATAAAATCTTTAAAAAAAAATAGTTTTGAGGATGAAATATGAAAGAAGCTCTTCAAAAATTCTTAAGGGCAGTAAACATTAGCAGCAAACTGTTAATGCTGAACTTATTTTTTCTGGCTTGGCCCATATTCATACTTGTGACTTAATTTGTTAAACTTGCATCTAATTTTGGGTGCAGGATGAGCTTAAGAAAAATTACATAAACTGGAATTAGGTGTAGGTATTGTGGAAAGTCTCTGTCAGTGTGTGATATTTTTCTCTGTTTGGATACTCCTATGTGATACTTCCAAAGATCTAAAAAGACTGTGAATGCAATAACTTTGCTTTTGTTCTTATACAAGAATAAGTGAAATCAAAGCATCTATCATCGAAGATACTTTATGTGGCTATTTGCTGTCAGTGTAAATAAACCTTTTTCATACTCTAGTTCTACCTATATCTATCTTGTTAAATACTGACTTTAATTTATTGCCATGACTAGATCCTTGAAGACCTTGATCAGTGTTGGTATTTTTTTTTTAAGTTTTATTTTATTTATTTGAAAGTTGGAGTTGCAGAGAGGGAGGGAGGAAGAGAGAAAGAGAGGTGTCTTCCATCCACTGGTTCACTCCCCAAATGGCAGAAACAGCCAGGGTTAGGCCAGGCTGGAGCCAGGAGCCAAGAGCTTCCCTGGGGTCTCCCAGGTGGTTCTAGGGGCCTAAGCTCCTGGGCCATCTTCTGCTGCTTTCCCAGGCACATTAGCAGGGAGCTGGATTGAGAAGTATAGCAGCTAGGACTCAGACAGTTACCCGTTTGCGATACTGGTGCCACAGCAGAGGCTTAATCTGCTATACCACAATGCTGGGCCCCATATTGGTGTATTTTGAGATTAAATTATAAGAGCTGTCAAGTATGTCATGCTGCCACTTTTCAGGCTGTTGCTGTGCAAATAATTGGGGCTTTCAGAATCTTTTTCTTGTTCAGAAACAGATTTACTGATTTATAACCAGAATACCCATTTATAATGTTGAATGGAAGTTTCTCTCTATAAGAAAATCTATCTAAATTATAATCAGGAGATTGTTTCTGGTGTATGATTTATGAATGAAGAAGATTAGATTGTATGATCTAAGGGATAGTGTCATCAGGTTATATTTGGGGACTGTCATGCCCATCTCCATCATAGCAGTGTGTTTTAATACATGGGCTAGACTTATTTCTGTCCCTGATAAGGCACAGAATGCTGGAGAAATTATATCTTAATTCATAATTATGGTTCTTTAGGTTCTGAACTGTCTGACGTTTCTTTTGTTTTTCTTCAGAGCATGTGTTTTATGTGTCGTGTGCAGTGGTGTGTGTGTATAGAATATATTCAGTTGATTTGGGTCAAATTTTTTTGTATAACCAGAATTCTAATCTGTTTTTCCCTGAGACTTTGTGTGACTTGATGATGATTAGAGTGAGTACATTGTGCAGAAAACTGATTTTAAAGCATGTAGATACTGCTTCATTTGCAGATGATACATATTTTGGAGAGGTTTAAGGAGATTCCTGGCTGAGACACCATGGAGTACACATTAGATTGTTTAAATCTTACTTATTTATTTGCATGTCAGTTACACAAAGAGGAGAGAGAGAGAGAGAGAGAGAGAGAGAGAGAGAGAGAGATCTTCCATCTGCTGGTTCACTCTCCAATTGGCCGCAATAGCCAAAGTTGCGCTGATCAGGAGCCAAGAGCCTCCCTCAGGTCTCCCATGTGGGTGCAGGGGCCCAAGGACTTGGGCCATCTTCTACTGCTTTCTCAGGCCACAGCAGAGAGCTGGATCAGAAGTGGAACAGCTGGATCTCGAACCAGCACCTGTATGGGATGCTAGCGCTTCAGGCCAGGGCATTAACCCACTGCACCACAGCGCCGGACCCAAACTTGTGTAAATTTTATGATTTAAATTGCTTAGTCTTTCAGCCTGTTTCCTCATCTGTGAAATGGAAATAATATAACTGTTCTGTAAGGCAGATGATAAAGATTGCATGAGATGATTTTAAATGGAAATGGAAGTAACCATGGAAAAAGTTATTTGGCTGATGTAATCCAGTGTTATTTCTGTATATCATCTTCGTTTTTCTTTTAATGTATTTGGACTGGACTGTGAATTTCTTCTCCCTTTATGGGTTGTTAACTTAGTTTATAATCTATCTATCTTACAGTTATTCTCTTTCCCTCAAATTAAGTATGATATTCCTGATAATTAGTCAACATGTAACTATCCATATACATATACTGAATTGCTAGTAAAAAGAAGTCAGTTTTAGACCAATGACACTTAAAAATTTATTTATTTGAAAAGCAGAGAGGAAGAAACAGAGAGCCTTGATCCACTGATTCACTGCAAGAATGCCCTATCAACTGGAACTGGGCCAGTCCAAAGCTGGGAGCTGGGAAATCAATACAAGTCTACCACATGGGTGGCAAGGACCCAATTATTTGAGCCATCTTGTGGTGCCTCCCAGGTAGCATTTTGGCGGGAAGCTGGAACCAGAAGCAGAGCTGGGACTTGAACTCAGGCACTCCAGTAAAGGGTACAAGTGTCCTGGGCAGCATCTTAAGGACTGGGGACATAAGGACACTTTCTGTTACACTTAAGTATTTTGTTACCAGCAATTATAATTGGTCAAGTTTTTAGTAATACTTCAAAGACGGGAAAGTTCCTAGATTTCAGAAATATTTTCTGATTTGAGAATTCTTAGCACAGTTCTAAAAGTGTTCTTTATAGAATAAATACTTTATATATTTGTGCACTATAACTTGGAAATAGGAAATTACTGACTTAGAAATTAACTTTTAATTTTGTCTGTTTAGGAAGGCGACATGCCAATTCATGAACTTCTCAGCCTTTATGGTTATGACAGTACTGTTCGATTACCTGAAGAAGATGAGGAGGAGGAGGAAGAGGAAGAAGAAGGGGAAGATGATGAAGATGCTGATAATGATGACAACAGTGGCTGTAGTGGGGAAAATAAAGTAAGGTTATATACATACATAAATAATAGATCTCTCTTAAGTGTGGTGGATATGTTCCAAGACCCTCAGTACATATCTGAAACTGTAGATGATAGTACTTAACTCAGAACATACTTATTTTTTCTATGGATATAAGATTACTTCAAAAAGTTGGTGGAAAGTACATATTATGAAACAAACTGTGCAAGGATTTCAAAAAATCTTATACCAAAATAAACTCATGTTTTAATTACATTTTTCCATGAACCTTTTGAAGTATTCTCATTGATAGCCATGATAAAACCTAATGTATAAATTAAGCATTGTTAGAGATTAACAACAATAATTAATAATAAAATAGGGCAATTATAACAGTGTAGTTTAATAAAAGACATGTGAAGTTGTGTGTCTTGAAGGAGTCATGATAAATACTGACATTTTCAGACAGTGGTTGACCATAGGAAAAAACTACAGAAAGTGAAGCTACAGATGGTTGGGACTTATATACGCTTAAAATTGTAGTGTTATTCTTATGGAAGTTACAGTTTCTTAATATGTTCATGTTGATTACTTATTTCTATAGAAATTACACTATTTGTATTTTTTGAAGACTGTATTAATTTATTTACTTAAAAGATAGAAGTAGAGACAGAGAGAGAGGTCTTCCATCTGCTGTTTTACTTCTCAAATGGCTGCAATGACCTGAGCTGAGCCAATCTGAAGCCAGGAGTCAGGATCCTCCTCCAGGTCCCTCACGTGGATTCAGGGGCCCAAGGACCTGGGCCACCCTCTGCTGCCTTCCAGGTACATCAGCAAGGAGCAGGATCAGAAGTGGAACAGCTAGGACCTGAACCGGCTGCAGCTAGCACTATAGGCGACGGCTTTAACCTGCTTTACCACTGAGCCACCCCTACTCATTACTCTTTCCGCTTCAAAAGTAATATGTCTAAATGTCAAAAGTTAAGGTATCATAGAAATACATCATAAAAGTTGGAAATCTCCCTGTAGTCCACTTGTGAGAGGTAAGTTTGATTTGTGTGTTTCCAGACTTTGGGTCTGTTCTGAAAGGTTTATTACAAAACTTTTAAAAAGATTCTAATCCTTTTATAATTGACAGTTCTGTGTTCATTTTCCTTTGTTTTGAAATAATTTGATTTATAAAAGATTTTCAGTGATACAGAAAGTTCTTATGTACTCCCCTACAATCTCCCTATAGTATTAATATCTTATATAACCTTGGTATATTTATCAAGGCTAAGAAATTGGCACTGCTACAGTGCTGTTAACTAATCTACAGACTGCTTAGATTCACCAGGTTTTCCACTAATATCCTTTTTCGTGTTTTAGGAACCAGCCCAGAACACCATGTTGCATTGAGTGAATTCATTTTTAGTCTTTTAGATATGTTAAGAAGAAAATGTTAACATTGTAGCCTTTTTTCTGCAAGAGTTTTCTTTATATCGTGAATAACCTTATTTCATAGGAAGAGCATATAAAGGATTCATCTGGTCAGGAGGATGAAACTCAGTCTTCCAATGATGATCCATCGCAGTCTGTTGCTTCTCAGGATGCCCAAGAGATAATCCGCCCACGTCGGTGTAAATATTTTGATACAAGTAAGTGTTGTTGGTTGCTATAGTTTGGATATATTTTTACTATTTTATGTATCACTTAAACTACAGTGGCTTAAAATTAAATTACTTAAATATGATTTGGGAACATTTTAGTGTACTTACGCAAACCAAGATTTCTGTGACTTCATTAGATGAAATAATGTTATGGGACCACCAACATTATATGTGGTCCATCATTGCTGAAAACATTTTAAGCAGTGTATATATTCATAAGCACTGCTTTCTCTAATTAATTGATTCTTTTGTTAAAAAAAGTTCTTGATTCTTGAGGAAGAAATGCATTACATTCAGAAGGCACTTCCCTAATTTACTTACAGTTAGCTTCTGTTCAGAAATGTCCGGTAGTCAAGGCAAAATTTAATGTATAAATTAAATATTTGTGTGTACCACCTGTTCCGTCATACTCATTCTAAGCAAGAGTCATTGAGGCTTTTGGAAAGGCAAGTCAGCCACCGGTGTAAATAATAAATATATGGTCTAATTTCCATAGTTGAAAAGGAAGAAAAACACTTGGAAAAAAATAACCTTTTGTAAAATGTAGTAATGTAATTACTGAATATAAATATACCTACTATTTGTATGAATGATTTATAACACAGTTTAGACATGATTGTAATACTGCTAAGGAACAATTTTTGTATAATACTAGGAGTTTTCATAAAATATTTTGCCCAAGTGAATCGTGCAAAGAGGGATTAGTTATTAAAATAATTGTGTTAATTTTAAATTTGGAGCAAATCTGTTAGTATTTTTCCCCTTAGAAGAAGAACAGGTCTGTTGCCAGTGCACTTTAAAGTGTGATTTGGGGGTGGTGATTTAATACAGCCTTCTGGTCAAGCTATTCATTAGGCTATCCATGTCCCACATTGGAGTACTTGGGTTCAGTCCCCACATCTGGCCCCTAATACTAGTTTCTTGTTACTGTGGACCCTGGTAAAGCAGTGATAATGTCTCAAGTATCTTGTGTTTCTGCCTCCTGCTTGGGATACCTGGAATGAATTCCTGATTCTTGGCCTTAGCTCCGTAGCCATTTTGAGCATTTGGTGAGTGAATTAGAAGATGAGAGCTTTCTCTGTTTGCCTCTCAAATAAATAATTTTTTAAAAGTAGGATGCTAAGTCACTGCTTTGCTTCTTGAAACAATGTTTATTTTATACTTCTAATTTGGTATTTGATTTGTGTGGAAGCTATACATATGTATATCATCTGTATTATACCATGTACCATATACATACACATACATACACCATCTATAATAGCTTTTCTGTAGAGGTTAATTTATGTAGTGTTGTTTTGAACTTTGTGTGTAATTTTTTGCTTTAAGAAGATGCTAACAATCTAATAGCTTTCACATTTCTACATCTTTATAGGTAAACATTTTTTTACTCCAGAATGAAAGCAAACAACTTGGCTGCTCTGAATAGAATGGAGGGCTTTGTATATCTAGCCCAACTCATTTGTTCCCTTTAAAGTGATGCCGTAGAATTCCCAGTGCTCCAAAGAGTACTGTTTGGAAATCATGTTTTGTGCAGACCCTCATTTTCTAAGTGAAGAAATTGAAATCATATCATTTATCCTGTTAACAGGCTTTTAAGAACAGAGTGAATAGTAGAAACAGATTATTTCGCCTCTGAACCAACATTTTTCCCTGAAGGTTTTGGAAGAAATGATTTGATAAGAATTCTGTTCTAAAACGTTTATAGTGTTTTTTCCCAAGTTTTTGTTTTTAACTTTTATTTATCTATTTTCCTTTTATGTAAAAGAGAGAGAGAGAGAGACAGGCAGAGGTCTATCCCATGGTTCACTCCCCAAAATGCCTGCCATAGCTAGGGCTTGTCCAGGCCGAACCCAGAAGCCTGGAACCCAATTTGTGTGTTCCACCTGGGTAACAGGGACCCATACACTTGAGCCATAGATGCTGCCTCCCGTGGTGTGCCTTAACAGAAAGCTGAAGAAGAAACATGAGCTGGGACTTGAACCCAGGCACTCTGATAAGAGAGACATTGTCCTAAGCAGTGTTGTAATCACTACACCAAGCATATACCTGCCCAATTTATAGTTTTTTGTTTATTCTTTTTTTTGTATTTGTAAGAGAGTATTGATGTTTAATTAAAAGTATCTTTGCCTAACTCACCCTAGATACCTTTTGGCATATATAAATATTGATGATAGATGTAAAAATGCAGATATATAGATACGGACAGGATAAGCAGTTGTTTTATAGTATTCCTATCCTATTTGTTTTAGATAGTGAAATAGAAGAAGAATCTGAAGAAGATGAAGATTATATTCCATCTGAAGACTGGAAAAAGGTAGTTAGAAACATACTTTCCCAAAACTTGTTTATTTATAAGAGGACCAAGTATAATTATTGTTACTATGTATATTACTAAATTGATATAAACTCTTTTGTTACATTTAAATATTTAGTGAATGTTAGTGAATGTTCAGATTCCTTCTGAATACATTCAGATGAGAAACAGATTTATCTTTCTATAAAATAAAACGATGGTATTGAAAGAATTCGACTTTGTTGAACAAACAGGACTCAAACCAAGATTAGAAACTCAAATTTCTTATCTAATCCTGAACTAGTGCTAAATTAGACTTTTATTGCACTGTGAAAGTATTGCATGTTATTTTTTTCGGGGGTGGGAAGAGGATGCAGTTATGGTAGTTATAATATGAAAGTAAATTTTGTTTAGTAATTCAGATTGTAAGTTTTTCATTCTCTTACAATTAAAAGGGAAAACACAGAATGATTGAATTTAATTTGGATAACTGTTAAGCATATTGTGTGAAAAGAGAGATTTGAGTTCTTTATAACTATATATTATTAAATAAATAAATTTTTAAAATGGCTGTCAAAATAACACTGGCATTATTCTTACATTATAGAATTATACTTCAATTCAGTAGTTAAGTTAAAAGAATCAATTTTAAGTTGTTGCAAAGGAGTTGACTTTGAGTTCTTAAATAAGCTATCAAAGTAGGTAAATTGGTTAAAACAGATCATTTTTATAAAAGGAATGATATTCTTAATGAGAGATCCACTGATCTAGCCTTTTTTTAAAAAAAATTATTGTTTTTTGTTCCTAGTTGGTCTGATTTTAAATTTAGTGTGTAAGTTACTTTGTGAACATGCTCTTTAAAAAAAACAAAACAAAACAAAAAAGATTTAATTTATTTGAAAGGGAGAGTTTCAGAGAGAGAGGGATAGATGGGTGTGAGGAGGAAGAGAGAAAGGGAGTGACAGATAGACAAACACAGCAGAGCTGGGCCAGGCTGAAGCCAGGAGCCAGGATCTTCTTGGGCCATCCTCCACTGCTTTCCCAGGTGCATTAGCAGGAAGCTGGGTTGGAAGTGGAACAGCCAGGTCTTGAACCAACATCCATCTGCTACACCACAACTCTGGCCCCAGAAAAATAATTCGAGATCCATTTCCTTATATATAATATGGAAATTAGAATGTCAGCCTTATGGGACTTGGTGAAGATTAAATGAAAATTCTGTGAGATCCTGGTATATAATCTAAAATGCTATTTCCCTTCCTTGCCATATACTACAGAACAGAGTGTTGAAAAAAAGTGTTCTGAATGCAGTAGGAAAAAAGAAATGTGTTATTTTATGTTAAGAAAAACAACACTGCTAGTTTAAATGATCTGGAGTATACAGATCTAGTATCAATGGATACTTCTAGAATCCCACTTTGGTAGTCATAGGTGAGTAAAGTTAAAAGAGGTTTTCTGTAAGGACTCATTATAATGAAAGACTTGCAGGGAATAACTGTCAAGGAGAGGAGAAAATTTGTCATTTATGATATTCTTTTCAGAAAACTGAACATGAAAAAAGACTGCCTTCCCTACACAGTCATAACTTTATTACTTCAAACTTATTTTTGGAGTTACACTAGGTAAAATGAGATAGGATAACATAGGAGAGAGGAACTTTTCAAATCCTAAGAGCTATATTTAACCTTCCTAGAAGGAAGGTTAATTTTATGCTGCTTCTGCCCAAATCTTCATTTTGAAATGCCAGTAAGTTTGTTCTTAACATTTAGCCACCAGAAAAGAGTATCCATGTAATCCTGGTTCTCACGTGTTGTGAAATCATTTTTTTAAAGATTTATTTATTTATTTGAAAGGCAGAGAGTTACATAGAGTGTGGGAGAATCAGGGAGAGGAAAGAAATACCTGTCTGCTGGTTCACTCCCCAAATGGCTGCAACAGTTGGGGCTGGGCCAGGCTAAAGCCAGGAGGTGGAATTCCAACCTGAATCTCCCACATGGGGGCAGGTTTCTAAGCGCTTGGGCCATCTCCTGATGTTTTCACAGGCACAGTAGGAAGGAGCTAGATTGTAAGTGGAGCAGCAGGCACTTAAACCGGTGCCATTAAGGGATGCAGGCATTTCAGGCGGTAGCTTAACCTGTTATATCACAATTCTGGCCCCATGAAGTCTTATCAGTAGTGATTTCAAGTTGCCTTTCTGAATCGCCACTTTCAACTCATCTGTGATTTGATTATATAGATTTGATTACCAGATTTTCCTATAAAATTTCAGTTCTTTTAGGGGGACAAGGGAGTCCCTTCTATATTTTATGTTGTTTTGGTGGAAGTTAAGGACCAACCTGCTTATCCATTTGGTTTGGAGTTATATCCATTTGTCCCCTATTGAACTTTCTACAAACTGTTTATTACTTCTCTTACCTTTAAGCTGTGCTTCTCAGACTTAAATATGTGTCATAATCACCTAGAGAGTATTAAAATACTAGTTACAGAATTGCACCGCCAGTTTCTTTTTCAGTAGGTTTGTATTAAGACCTGAGTGTCTGCATTTCTAAAGTTTCCTGGGTGACACTGGTATTGAAATACAGGGAGAGACCATACTTTAAGACCACTTTCTTAGAAGGAGACACTCTGAAAATATTTGTTTGATTTATGTTTTTCAAAGTGTTTTGCAATTATCCTAATAAAAATTTTGGAATTTGCTTTTATTTTTCTCTATAATTTGAAGGTTTGAAGTAAGGTTTATATTCATTGTCCACATTACATTTCACCCCATTACTATTAGTAATACTTTCATCCAATCATATCTATGCTCTTATCTATTATTAACTCATTCATCCTCACAATGCTTCTGTGAGGTAGTTTGTATTTGCATTTTGTGACAGGAACCAGAGACAGTTTGCCCATGAGGATGGTAAAGCTAGAAAATGGATGTAAAATGTATTACTAGATCTTATTAATGTTTTGTATTATTTTTAAAATAGGAGATTATGGTGGGCTCCATGTTTCAAGCAGAGATTCCAGTTGGCATTTGTAGATACAAAGAAAATGAAAAAGGTGGGTTTATTAGTAAAGTTACATAGCTGACCTTAAACTTTTGAAGTGAAGAGAACTGTGTTTTATGTGTCTAAGATAATAAGAATATGACAGCCTACTAAGTAACTCCTGGTTTATGAATTGAACCCTGCATTGTATTTACGAAAAAAAAAGTTAACTATTTTTTCATTGTTGTTTTTCCCCCATTTTTTAAAATGCTCTAATCTGTACTCTTTTCTAACCTTTATAATTTAGTTTTAAAAAGCAAATTATTTGTGTAATAGGTTTAAAAACAAACTGCAGAGTAAATAACATACAGAAAGCTTATTCGCTTCCAAAAGTTTTAATTTGTTAGAGTGCTTTGATGTTTGTATTTTTAAAAGTAATTTGGAAAAACAACTTGTACTTAAATTTTACATGATTTTTTAATCATTTTAATCTGAAAGTCCTGAGGTAAATCATACTTTCAAGAAAATTCTTGAAGGTTTTTAAGAGTCTGTTTCATAGTATTTACCTTGAGAGAGGTACAGAAAGAATGCTCTGTGTTTATTTAATTTGTTTTCTTTTTCTTTTTAACTGATGAAGATTGTACATATTTATTATCATGTAATGTTTCCATATACTGCATAATGTCCAGTAAGAAAACAGAAAGCATCTGTTTTCTTAAACATTTATCATTTGTTCATGACAAAA
Source organism: Sylvilagus floridanus (assembly GCA_949820135.1). Lineage (NCBI taxonomy): Eukaryota > Metazoa > Chordata > Mammalia > Lagomorpha > Leporidae > Sylvilagus > Sylvilagus floridanus. The sequence goes on from OX463225.1 coordinate 57,631,324, forward strand.
ACATAAAAAACCCTTTCTTCTAGCTTTTTTTCTATTTATGGTTACCCTGCTATACAGTAGAACATCAGAATTACTTTCTAACTCCTGTCCAGCTATAACTTAGTACCTGTTAACTAACTTTTCTTCCTTTTTCCCTCTCCCCTGCTTTATTTGGTAACCACCGTTCTACTCTCAACTTCTAGAAGATCATCTTTTTAAAAAAAGATTTATTTATTTGAAAGGCAGAGTTACAGAGAGGCAGAGGCAGAGAGAGAAAGAGGTCTTCCATCCGCTGGTTCACTCCTTATATGGCCGCAACTGTCAGACCTGGGCCTATCCGAAGCCAGGAGCTTCCTCCAGGTCTCCCACCTATGTGCAGGGGTCTGAGGGCTTGGGCTATCCTTCACTGCCTTCCCAGGCCACAGCAGAGGGCTGGATTGGAAGTGGAGCATTCAGATCTGGAACCGGCACCTATGTGGGATGCTGGTACTGCAAGCAGTGGCTTTACCCACTATACCACAGCGCTGGTCTGGAAGATCAGATTTTTTTTGTTTGTTTCTTTTCATCTACTTGAAAGGCAGAGAGAGAGAGAGAGAGAGAGATCTTCCATCTGCTGGTTACTCTGCACACAAATGCTTGCACAGCCAGTCTGGGTCAGGCCAAAGCCAAGATCCCAGAACTCCATTCAGATATCCCCTGCGGATGGCAGGGTTCAAAGCACTTGGGCCATCATCTGCCACCTCCCAGAATGCATTAAGAGAAAGCTATATCAGAAACCTAAGGGTTGGGACTCCAACTGGCATTCTGATATGATTTGCGGGTCTGCTAAGCACTTGATGTATATATGTGCCACACTTTCTTTATACATCCATCAGTTGATGGACACCTAGGTTGTTTGCGTTTCTTGTCTGTCGTGAATAGTACTATAATAAACTTGGGAATTCAGGTGGCTCATTGACAGACTGATTTTATTTCCCTTGTGTATATCCTAGTGGAATTGCTGGATCATCTGGTAGTTCTATTTTTAAATTTTTGAGGAGCTTCCATTTCTGTTGTCTACAGTATCTGTGTAAAGGTTCCCTTTTCTCCACATGTTTGCCAGCACTACTTGCTTTTATATTTTTCATAACAACCAGTTAATTTGTGTGAGGTGATACCTCATTGTGAGTTGTTTTTTTGTTTTGTGTTTATGTTTTCATTTATCTGAAAGGCTGCTTTGCCTGATTCACTCTCCAAATTTCCACAGCATCAGGCCTGATCTAGCCTGGAGCCTGAAACTTTACCCAGTTCTCCTATGTTGGTGGCCAGAGACCCAGCCATTTGAGCCATCATCTGCTGCCTCCCAAGAAGCACATTTTTGGCATGTTTGTCATCCTAAGTACTGGCTTAACTACTGTACCCAGTGCCCACCTGCTCATTGTAGTTTGGGTTTCCATTTTCCAAATGACTAGTGATAGTGAACATTTTTTTCATCTACCTGTTGGCCATTTGTATGTCTTTCTTTGAAAATTGTTTAGATCTACTTTCCAGTTTTAAATGGTATTATTTGGATGTTTGATTTTTTTTTTTTTTTGCTATGAGTAGATTTAAGTTCTTACATAATGTTTACTAATCCCTTGTCAGATGTGTAACTTAGAAATAATTTTTCCCAGCCAAAACACTGTGCCAAAAAATGACCTAAATGAAAGATCTCTGTGAGTGAGATCCTGGTGGAAAGAAGGGGCCATCAAAGAAGGAGGTACTTTTCTCTGAAGAGAGAACTTCCACTTTGATTATGGCCTTGTCTAAATAAGATCAGAGTTGGTGAACTCAAGAGGCTTCCATAGCTTTGGCAGCTCATGACAAGAGCCTCGGGTGATTGCTGATGTCATAATTAAGACTGTCAGTTGTTAAATCAACAGCAGGAGTCACTGTGCACTTATGAGAATTAACAGTAAAACTAGTCTTCAAACAGTACTTTATACTTTTTGTGTCTGTGTGGGTGCAAACTGTTAAAATCTTTACTTAGTACATACTAAATTGATCTTCTGTATATAAAGGTAATTAAAAGTGAATCTTAATTAAGAATGGAATGGGAGAGGGAGTGGGAGAAGGGAGAGTTTGCAGGTGGGAGGGTGGTTAAAGTCTCTCTGAGTACTATATGTATTTGTATCCCATAGGTTTTTGTAAGTTGTGTTTTGATTTTAATTTATTTCATGATAGCATTTGATATTTTTAATTTCTTCCTTCATCTATTGATTGTTGTGGAATAAGTGTTTAATTTGCATCAGAAATTATTTCCAGAGTTTCTCTTGTTATTGCTTGGTAGTGTTTGCATTGTGGTTAGAAAAGATTCTCAGTATGATTTCTATTTTGCTTAATTTGTTGAAGCTTGTTGTTACTTTCCATATGATCTACCCTGCAGAATCTTTTGTATGCTCTGGAAAATAATGTGCATTCTGCAGCTCTTGGATGAAGTGCTTTGTAGGTGTTAGTTATATCCAAATTATGTAGAGAACACTTTAACTCTGCTGTTTCTTAGTTTTCAGTCTAAATGATCTATACATCTGTGACATCTATGAAAGTCTAATACTTTGCTGTAGTGTCCTATACAATGTTGTATTGGAGTTTGTTTCTCATAGGTCAATTATTATTTCTTCATATATTTAATATCTTAATATATTTCTTAATATTCGTATATTCTGATACTTGGTGTATATATATTTACAGTTGTTATTTTTCTCCTACTTGGTTGAACCCTTTATGTAATGACGTCCTTTGTTTCTTTTTACTGATTTTAGTTTGTTTTATCTGATGTGAGTATAGTTATTCCAGTTTCCTTTTGGGTCCCACTTTCATGGAATTTTATTACATTCTTCCACTTTGAATTTATACATATCTACAAAGGTGAAATGCTGCTTTAAGATTTCTCAAATGTACTTTCTACCTCTTAAGTTTTCACTAGTCCCTCTTGAACGCCCCCCCAACTCTTAGATATTTCCTCTTTTAATGCTATCCCAATGTTGCAGTAAGCTTTTTTCATTATCTTCAGTCTTTTTTCTTCTCTGTGTATTTCAGAATCTTTGAGCTTATTGATTCTTCTGTTTGATGTGTTTTGCCATTCATGCCTTTTACTGAGTTTTTCTCATTTCTTTTGTGTATTTTTCAGTATGAGGTTTTCTGTTTTTTAGAATCACTTCCCTCTCTTTAACAGTGTGGAAGAGTATTAAATTATTTCTCTTTTGTTCTCCTGAAATTCATTGTATTTCCTTAAAATGGCTGTTTTGAATACTTTTTTTCCTCATAGAAACCTTTTATTTTATTTTATTTAAAGAGTACAAATTTCATAAGCACAACATCAGGAATGTAGTGATTCCTCCCACCATACCCACCCTCCCACCCCTGCTCCCACACCATGTTTTGAATTCTTTACCCAAGAATTTGCAAATGTCCATTACTATCTGCTTGATTTTGGCACTCATTTTGTTTGTTAGGTGAGGTCATGGTGTCCTGAAAATTGTTGATACTTCTTGGATTACAGTGTCATCTCCACAGAGAAGAATCATAATCTGGTTTTATTTGAAGTCTTCATAATCTGGTTTTGTTTGTGCCTGTCCTTCTTATAATTCTGAACAATTTCTTTGTTTTCTCTAAATGTGTAGACACTTCTGCTATTAGGCACTATATCATGCTGTTATTTGAGGTTTTTCTGTAAGTCATTGTTGGTGTGTTGCTGTCTCAGCCCTAGAGGATATAATTCCAATCAAGTGAGGCCACAGGAGTCCATTTGGCAATAGGGCAGTTCCAAAGGCTTCATTTTCAGGCATTCACATGGGGAAGGGAGCCATTAGAATCTGTCCACTGTTGGGCTTTCCTAACTCGGCACTAAGTTCCAACACAGTACTTACTGTCTGCCCACGTTTCAGGGAAGGGTTGTAAAGGCAGTCTCTTGTTCACCAAGGCTTAAAGTTGAGTTTCACAGAGATTAGTCCCTACAAAGTCTTGGGGGTGCATGCCATGTTCATGTAAGGCTGAAAGTGATACCAAAAAGAAGTCGGTCCCAAAGAGGCACAGGTGTGTCTACTTGATGCTGGAGTAGTCTGGAGGCCCTATCTGCAAGCACTGGTCACTAGGCTTTATCAGGTACTGGATCTCACCATGCTTGGCCCAGCTTTGAACTACAAGGAAAATTCCCAAATTGCTTTTTATGTCCTACTCCCCAACAGCAAGAACCTCTCTCCAGTATCTACCAGAGATGATAGAGTTGGTCTTCTGAGCTTCTTCACTAAAGAGGATCCAAAGGCTCAGTCTGTACTCACCTAGGGATAGGGACACATAGGGCTTCATCCAGCACTGATGTGATTTCTCTCATAACAGGTCTGGTACTAGATTTTGAAGTCTTAAAATATGGACTTAATTCCTTTTCTCTACCCCATGCAGGAAGCAAGGCATTTCTACATTGTACTAATTGCAGCTTGAGGAAGGGTAGCAAGGGCAGTCGTTTCCTTGCTGCTTATTTCAAAGCACCTTCTCTTACTATCTTAAAACCAAGTATTATAGTCTCTCACCAGGCTTCCATAGTTCTTGTGAAAGTGGTTGGGTGCATGAGTAGTTCAAATTTGTATGTCTGCGGGGAGATGATCACTGGAGCATCTCAGCCACAGTCTTGCTTTGCCTCTCCCTGTAAGATTATTTTCTTTCTATCTGGTGCTTGATCTTGAAGGTTAGGTGAGAGGAAGCTAGATAAAAAGTAGAGAAAAGCAAGGACAATTTGAAATTCAGAAAGACAGATGAATTCACATCCATCTTTCATTGCCTGTATTCTTGATGAAGACCTGCAGGAGAATCTGGCACGCTTCTTGGAGCAAAACACATACCTGGCAGTAGGGTTTAAGAAGTTGGTAGAGGATGCAGGGGTAGTTTGGTGGCAGGCCCAACTGCTGCCCTATGGCAGACAGACTAACTAGTAGATTCTAATAATGTATGTTAACTACAGAAGTATCTCTTCCAGCCTTTTGCACATGAAAATAAAAATGTGTATTTTTTTTTTTTTTTTTGAAAGGCAGAGTGGACAGTGAGAGAAAGAGAGAAAGGTCTTCCTTTGCTGTTGGTTCACTCCAATGGCTGCCGCAGCAGGTGCACCGCACTGATCCAAAGGCAGGAGTCAGGTGCTTCTCCTGGTCTCCCATGGGGTACAGGGCCCAAATACTTGGGCCATCCTCCACTGTACTCCGGGCCATAGCAGAGAGCTGGCCTGGAAGAGGGGCAACTGGGACAGAATCTGGCGCCCCAACCGGGACTAGAACCCCGTGTGCCGGCGCCACTAGGCAGAGGATTAGCCTGTTGAGCCGCGGCGCTGACCCAAAATGTGTATATTCTTAAAGAGCTCATGTGCAGTATGATACATTCAGTACTAGAAATCTTTATTTCTTTTATTTCACTTTTCTGCTCCACATTTCAGTTTTACATATCCAAAAGCTTCTGGAGTTGTAGAAATCTTGGTTATTTTCCTTTCAGCATTCTCTTCCTACTCTTGATGTTATGAGGATGCATCTGTTCTTAGGACAAACAGCAGTTCAGAGGCAGCAAGAGATGACACGCCAGTAAATTTTTGTGACAACAGAAGATATTTAATAGCTTTTTCAGTTTATTCCCACAACATATAGGAACATTAAAGTGTATCAAAATGCATTGACTTTGTTACATATAGAAAGTCTGGATATCTTCTGTGAGCACATTTTAATTGATGGCTAAAATAAATGATTTATTGGCTTTTGTGTGTTTTATAGTTAAATTTTAAATATTGTGTTTTACTTTTGTATGTCTTCAAGTTAGATAAAATGGGAGAAGCAAACCACATTTTTTATGTTAATGTGATATTAATACAAGTAGTACAGTGTAGTTCATACACAATTCTAAGAATACACAATTCTAAGAATATAATGATATTCCCTATATGCTTAGTGTGAGTTGACTACTGAGTTACTTCCTTTTGCAGATAAACAAAGAACTAAGAGACATTCATTCCTTTTTATGAAATTTTTAAAAATTTTGACTAAGACGTTAATGTCCATCTTCTGACAGAACGGTATTTAGTAGATGGGTAAGAAATAAGTCAGTTACATAGCAAATATGGCTCAAGATGATAGCTTATCTGAATAAATTTTATCTTCCATTTTAACTGCTATGCCAAAAGCCACCTTTTATGTTTATATTCTTCTTTTGCATGTATTATTTTCAAATATCACAGTGAATGTGAATGATCATAGTCCCCAGTTATTTAATTTTTTTAGGACTTACTCATTTATTTGAAAGGCAGAATTACTGAGAGAGAGAGATCTTTCATCTGCTGGTTCACTCCCCAGATGACCACAACAACTCGGGAGCTTCTTCTGGGTCTCTCAACATGGGTGTAGGGGCCCAAGCACCACTTGAGTCATCCTCCACTACTTTCTCAGTAACAGGGAGCTGAATTAGAAGTGGAGCAGCTGGGATCCTAACTAGTGCATAATTGGATTGGGCTGCTGCTTTTTTTTTTTTTTTTTTTTTTGATAGGCAGAGTGGACAGTGAGAGAGACAGAAAAGTCTTCCTTTGCTGTTGGTTCACCCCACAATGGCCACTGCAGCTGGCGCGCTTCACTGGCCTACAGCACTGATCCAAAGCCAGGAACCAGGTGCTTTTCCTGGTCTCCCATGCGGGTGCAGGGCCCAAGCACTTGGACCATCCTCCACTGTACTCCCGGGCCACAGCGGAGAGCTGGACAGGAAGAGGAGTGACTGGGACTAGAACCCAGAGTGCCGGCGTCGCAGGCGGAGGATTAACCTATTGAGCTGCGGCGCTGGCTGAGGGATGCTGTTTCTTAGGCAGTGGCTTTACACCAGGCTCTAGCTCTTTAGTGATTTCATTTCTGGTTTAAGTTTTCAATGATAATTTGAGTTTGGAAAGCAGTTGTCTTTTTGTTTTGTTTTGTTTTTTAGGAAAAGGTGTGATGTATAAATCTTTCTCATTTAAGCATGTTAGATCATGTGAGGAAGATCAGATTTGACTTAATGAGTTGACATTGTGTTTCAGGAGTTGCTGTCCAGATAACAAGAATTCACATGCACTTAGGATATCTTATACATACAAACCAAACTTGTGATGCTCTTATGTAAACCATACTGTTAGAAATAAAGGTTGTCAATGGGCCGGTGCTATGGCATAACAAGTAAATCCACTGCCTGCAGTGCCGGCATCCCATAAGGGTGCCACTTCAGGTCCCTGCTGCTTCACTTTCGATCCAGCTCTCTGCTATGGCCTGGGAAAGCAGTGGAGGATGGCCTTGGGTCCTTGCACCCACGTGGGAGACCCAGAAGAAGCTCCTGGCTCCTGGCTTCGGATTGGCGCAGCTCCGGCCATTGCAGCCAACTGGGGAGTGAACCAGCAGATGGAAGACCTCTTTCTCTGCCTATCCTCTCTCTCTGTACTTTGACTTTCAAGTAAATAAATAAATAAAAGAAATAAAGGTTGTCAAAGGGATAGGGCTGATTAGCACATTCTTATGGAGAATTTTCACAGGGTATTTTTCATCAGTTTTATAAGCATAAACATTTTTAGTTAAAGTGCTATAGGACTAAGATATCTTCATATTTTTATTGTTAGGATTACTTGATAGATGAATCAAAATTCTCCTTTTGGTTATATAAGGAATCCATCAGTGAACCTAAGATATCTTCATAGTTTTATTTTAAGAATTACTTGATGAGTCAAAATTCTCCTTTTCAGTAATAGAAGAAATGCTCTTGGCTGGTGCCCCGGATCAATAGGCTAATCCTCTGCCTGCGGCGCCGGCACACCAGGTTCTAATCCCATTTGGGGTGCCGGATTCTGTCCTGGTTGCTCCTCTTCCTGTCCAGCTCTCTGCTGTGGCCCGGGAATACAGTAGAGGATGGCCCAAGTGCTTGGGCCCTGCACCCACATGGGAGACCAGGAAAAGCACCTGGCTCCTGGCTTCGCATCAGCGCAGTGCACTGGCCGCAGCGGCCATTGGAGGGTGAACCAACGGAAAAGGAAGACCTTTCTCTCTGTTTCTCCCTCTCACTGTCCACTCTGCCTGACCAAAAAAAAAATACAAAAAACAAAAAGAAATGCTGAGGGTCTTAGAAGGACATCAACAGACATTTTTCTCTCTGCCATCTGATTTCTTTTTTACTAGGTCCCATGCAAACTGTATTCCTCCTTAGCAATCAGTCCTAATTCAAACAAACAGGATTTGTTAGTTACACTCATTCCAGTTATGCTTCTTTGAAGCCGTATTTTAGTTACTAAAATCTCATTAACTGTGCATTTATTAAGTTTTTCTTAAGTATACCTGTATTATCATTTATGCCAAAGTTTAAGTCTTTTCTTGATATCCATATGGGATTGGTTCCAAGATCCCCTCTGCCCCATGCATACCAAAATATGTGGATGCTCAAGTCCCTTAGGGAAATGACAGCATTTGCATATAACCTAGGCATAGCCTTCTGTGTATTTTATGTCATCTATAGAATTCTTACACTATCTAATACAATGTAAATGTTTATGTTAATACTTTTTACACCATATTGTTTAGGGAATCATAATTTCTAAAAAACTGTTTATTACAGACAAGGTGTTTTTCTGAATATTTTATTTTTTTAAAATATTTTCAATCTACAATTGGTGAATCCTCAGATATAGATTCAGAGGGCCGACTACATTATAACCATATTTTTAAAAGATTTATTTGTAAGGCAAAATGACGGGGGAAGGAGATAGAGATTGTTCATCTGCTGGTTCACTCCCCAAATGATGGCCACAGTGCCTGGGGCTGTGCCAGGCATAAGGAAGGAGCCTAGAGCTCCCATAGGGGGCAGGGGCCTAAGTTATTAGAGCATATGCATTTGCAGTGAGCACACCAATATGGGATTCAGGATGTAAGTGATAACTTACCCTGTTCTACCACGCCAGCCCTTACAGCCATTTTTTAAAATCCATTTTTGTACCCTTAGTACTATGTTGATCCTTGCCATATAGGAACTTAGTAAACATTTGGTGCCTGAGTTAATACAGTAACAGAACTGATAATAGAGTCAGTAAATTTGAATTAGTACTCAGGCATTTGACCTTAGTAATGTTTACTGAACTTCTCTTCATCTATAATACAATAAAAATAGCATATATTTACAGTTACATGTAATGTTTTTACATATAGTATAGTATAGTATTGATGTGCTAGGTGCTTAGTGAGCAGCAATAATACTCAGCTAGTCTTTACATTGTATTTAGGTTTTATTAATCAGATTTTCAGAAAATATTAGTGATATCCTTTTTACTTGCAGGTGACAAAAATCCAGTTCACCTTAAGCAAACAAGAATTTACTAGAAATCTGTCCCGAATGGCTTCACATATAATTGGATTTAGGGTCTCTTATGCTATAAGGCTACCCCCTACTCCTCACTTTATTGTAAGATGGGCTAAGATGGCTATACTTTACACAGTCCTTAAAATTAGAGTACATTCCCCAAAAGTCCTGGTGAGAGCCCCTATTGACTCATCTTGAGTTGTGTGCCAAGCCAGAAGTATTCACTGTGACCAGAAAGATGAATGAGTTTTCTGACTTGCCATGGGTCATTTATTTATTCCTGGAACTCTTGGGGGTAGTGTCAACCCCAGCCAGACCATTTGAGAAAGGTTTAATTTTGAAAGTGATACTAGACAAATGAAAAGCATTCTGTTTCTTAATGTATCTGGTTTTTCAGTTCTATGTGTGTTTCATTGTTTCTCTCATACTCAACACTGATGTTTTGTGATAAGACTACATAAGGAATGCTGGTAAGCAAGCTGCAATGCATAGAACAGCCTCCTGTCCCCCATCACCACTAAGGATTATCTGACCAAAAGGTCAGTACAGCTAATATTGAAAACCCTGCAGTAGATAAATTGAGAATGAAATGGAGACCTTTCTCTCTGTCTCTCTCTCTCACTGTCTACTCTGCCTGTCAAAAAAAAAGAAAAAGAAAAGGCCGGCGCTGTGGCTCACTAGGCTAATCCTCCGCCTTGCAGCGCCAACGCACCAGGTTCTAGTCCTAGTCGGGGCGCCGGATTCTGTCCTGGTTGCCCCTCTTCCAGTCCAGCTCTCTGCTGTGGCCAGGGAGTGCAGTGGAGGATGGCCCAAGTGCTTGGGCCCTGCACCCACATGGGAGACCAGGAGAAGTACCTGGCTCCTGCCATTGGATCAGCGCAGTGCACCGGCCACAGCGCGCCGGCCGTGGCGGCCATTGGAGGGTGAACCAACGGCAAAGGAAGACCTTTCTCTCTGTCTCTCTCTCTCACTGTCCACTCTGCCTGTCAAAAAAAAAAAAAAAAAAGAATTAAATGGTCTATTTAGGGAAAAGGAAAAAGGTCAAGGGAAAGATATGATTAGCCATATTCCCAAATTTTTATGCTTGGGTGACGTAAACATTAAATTGCTGGGGATTAGGTGGTGAATTGGAAAAGACCATGCGAATTGTTTCTAATGAATGTTTGGCAGGTTATTATAGTTCTCACATTCCTTAACTTAACCTTAGTTGGTACTGGTTAAATAGCGCTGATATTAAAAGCTAAGACCAGAACAATTTTGGAGTATTTTAGATTTCAGGTAGACATGCTCATCTGTGAAAGCACTATTCAAACAGGCAACATTCATTTAACCTATGTGTGAAAACTCAGCTAGGCAAGTTAAAGGTCATGTCATTATTCAGAGTATGACCTTTTAAGAATATGGAGATTTCTGTTGTAAACCACATTATTACACCATAGTGCTAATTATATACATCAGCATTTTCATCCTTTTAATAAATTTTTATTTATTTGAAAGGCTAAAAGAGACTAACAGAGATCTCTCATCTGCTGATTCACACTCTCAAGGGCTTGCCACAGCTGGGCCTGACTAGGCCAGGCCAAAGCCAAGAGCCAGGAACTCAATCCTGGTCATCCACACAGTGGCAGGGACCGAATCTCCTCATACATTGATTAGAGAATTTCCCTTAGACATTAGTAAAACTGGTAGCTAATAATAGACATTTATTCATTGGGAATTAATTTTGCATATTGTGGAAGTTTGTTTATGGTTTTTTGGTATTAGTCTGTCTCAGCTTCTTCCTACATCATTTTTGCATTTCTCTGGTCAAATGTGTGATAAACCTGCTTCCTGCTTGCAGCTCCCACCTTCCATTCTTTCCCCTAAACAGATACTTAAAGTGGATCTCATGAAACTATTTTGACAAATCATTTTGCTTATTTGATAAGCTCAGTTTGAATTTTCTAGTATTATTCTGGATTATAAAATAGAAAAGTCAATATATCAGTTCCTTGTTACTTAAAGTGTGGTCTACAACAAGCAGCATTGTAATCACTTGTGAATTAGTAAGAGTTGCAGACATAGGGACCTGTCATACCTGTGGAGTCAGAAGCTTTAACAAGATGCTTTAAGAGCACTTCTTGCTGGTGAATTCCTGCGTTCTAAGCTCTAATCACATAAAAATTGTCTGCTAGTAATGTTAGATGGGTATGTTTCTGATTGCTTCTCAAAAGTTCTAATATTTAGGTTGGTAATTGATTTAGAGTATGAAATAGTTTCAGAAAATTCCATTACATTACAGTAATTGAGATTTTGAAAATCTAGCATGTTCATGTCATTTAATATGACATTTTTTTCTTACTATTGCTATTCAGAGTTCTAATCTTCATATCATATGTAAGTGGTATTTTTCCTGTATTTTTTTGGTTTAATCATAATTTTAAAACATCTGTTGCCTATTAAGATCAAAGGTACAGGGTCCATATTCTATGTAGAATGCAAATTTAACTGAAAAATAATTTGATCTGTCTGGAACCAGGAAAAGCAATGTGGCTTACTCTGTGGAATTGCTAGTTATTCTCATCTTGTGGTCATTATTGAATGTATTGTAGTTACATAAAATTGGTGTGTTATTCTCAGGTTAATGAAATACTCAGGGCTAGTCTTAACCTGTCTAGCTAGCCACAGTTCCAGGAATCTGATATGATATTTGGTGCCCGCTGGCCTTTGGTTGTCTTCCAGGCTTAAGCAGGGATATTTGTTTCCTATTCTTACTGGAACTTGGAGAATATTGGTAGTGATTACAGAAATACTCACATCTTCCAAGTTGTGTGTGCTTGTCTCATAGGCCCAAATGTAAGGCCTTACATGGCCTCGTTCATCATGCACCCACCACTGTGATAATATGAAAACCACAGTCTGCTCCCCTTAGAAAATAGAGGTTGAGCCCAGACCAGAAGTTGATAGCAGTATACCCAGATTCCCTTACCATTGGAGTTTTATTGTATTCACAATTTAGAGTCTAACTAGAATTGTACCAAAAGAATAGGAGTAACATTTGTTAAACAAAATTTTCTAGGTATCATCCTTTAAGCTGTACTATAGGTATATCTATTTCAGGAAACAGAAAAGAGTAAAAGGTTTCAAAGTATATGTTTGTTGGCAGGAGAAGGGAAGCCCAAGGTAATTTATGTGAAAATAAACATATTGCCTGGTACACAGGATGTTTAGGAATTAACTGTTAATTCCTTTTCATAATGAAAAATAAAGCAAAATAAAACTTTCTTCAACTCTGCTTCACTTTAATTCCTTTCTCTACCCTCAGAACCATACTTTTCAAGCATTTTCTATCTAATTTCTTGACTTCACATTTACTCTTCAGTCTTCAAAAGTGTGGCTCCTGCTTCCATCTCTGGACGGAAGTAATTCTCACAACATTCACTTCCTCATCAGTAAATTCAGTATGCCTTTTTCAGTTTTCATCCTGGTCTCTCAACAACTTTTAACCAGTCTTTTAATCCACTCTTTGAAGAACTTTGTCCCCTTAACTGCTTCATTGCCATACTCTTGGTGTCCCTTCTGCCTTGTAAGTTCCTTCTTAATTGTGCCTAAAGTTTTTTCTTCTTGTCATTTAGAATTCTACAAGACTCTGTCCTAGGTTATTTTCCTTTCCTTTCACTTTTTAAATTTTGGTGAGTTTTAAACTTTAACATTATTATAATGGAAATTATGATGAAACAAATGCTTTTTTGAAATAGTGAATTTTGTTTTCATGAAGACTACATACATTATAGTACATTTTCAAATGTCACAGAAAAATATGAAGAAGACTAAAAAACTAAAAAAATACCCTAAACCCCACTACCAAGAAATAAGCAATGTTAACATGTGTGTGTTCCTTGAGACATCTTTTCAAAAATAATTATAGCTGATATCCATTTAACCTTAATATGTATCCTGGAACTATCTTAAAGTTCATCAAATCCTTACAGGTCTAGGTAGTAGAGTTATTATTATCCCATTTCACAATGAGGCAGAGGAAAGGAAGTAATTCGCATAGGGTCATACAAGTATTCAAGGTGGAATTCAAACCAAAAAGCTTGGAATTTGGTAAACTTCAAAGTAAGTCAGACTGATTCTGAAGGGATAGAAGTAGTATATGCTCACTGTCTAGAATGCTTCATTGACATAGGCAATACATGTTGCCCAGTAAGGAAATCAAGCAGGTAGTAGGACACTTGACCTCTTGGTTTTCAACATTTGGTTATTAAGCATGTTACTTCTTCAGTGGTATGTTAAAGCAAACTGCCACAGTTATTGGCAATTTTTATTGATAATGTGTCTTATTATTTCAGTTTATGAAAATGATGATCAGCTCCTGTGGGACCCTGAGTACTTACCAGAAGATAAAGTGATTGTGTTTCTTAAGGATGCCTCGAGGAGAACAGGAGATGAGAAAGGAGTCGAAGCAATTCCTGAGGGGTCTCACATAAAAGACAATGAACAGGTGTGTGAGTAAGAAATGACAGTGAGAATTGCCCTCAGAGAAATTAGACAGACAATTTAATCCAAATTCCTGTAATACAATTGACAGAATCTGAGGTTAATATCTACATAAGATACTGTTTGCACTCACTGATGTTTCATGTTTCCTCTGTATACTGTCTACTGTGGCTATCCGTGTGAGTATGTATATATTCAAGTTGTGAAATTCATCTGGGGTAATGTTTAATTATATTTGAGATAAAACCAGTGTCTTCACAAACCTATAAGCATTGTTTTTCTTTTCTTATTTGTTTACAATTATCTTACAATGGAAAGCTCAAACAGCCACAAAGAAGAGATTATTATTTCTTAATTTCTGAAATATTGTGGCTCCAACGTTTGGGTGCTTACACATCCTACTTTGTATATGTTTAAAGGTAACTGATTATCAAGATTAAATTTTATGTTTATTTTTCCTTGGTGTTCCATATGTTGTATTTAGTAAAATTATTTACCCTCAAGAGAGGATGGAGCCAAACACTGGATATTGGAAAAACCTTTACTCTTAAGAAACTACACTATTGAACTGTTCATAGTCTGAATCATATTGAAACTTTTTAATTTCCTAGGCTTTATATGAATTGGTTAAATGCAATTTTGATACAGAAGAAGCATTGAGAAGATTAAGATTCAATGTAAAAGCAGCAAGAGGTAAGCATGTATATACTAAATTTTGCTTTCATGGTTTGACAGAAAATTAAAACATTTTTCAGTTTACTTAGACACGTAAGAGTTAATAATACTGATCTTTCTGAATTCAGTAAATACTTAGAGAATATAAGTATTATTTGTATAAAGTGTTTTGAAGAATACAATTAAAGCCACCCTTCTATGAGAAAGTAGGCCAGGAGCCAGCATTGTGGCATAATGCATACAGACATCACATATAATGTTGGCATGACATATGGGTGCTAGTTCTTGTCCCAGCTGCTCCACTTGTGATCCAGCTCACTGCTAATGCACCTGAGAAAAGCAGCAGGAGATGGCCACTCACGTGGGAGACCTGGATGAAACTCCTGGTACCTGGCTTCGGCCTGGCCTGGCACTGAGGCCATATGGAGAAGGAACCAGGGATTGAAGATCTCTCTGTCTCTCTCTAACTCTGGCTTTGAAATAAATAAATCTTTTTAAAAAAGAAAGAGAAAATAAGACCATTTAAGAAAAATATAAAACTACATCTCAAAATTTTAAAGCATATTTATAAATATTTTCTTAGTTGATCTTAATAACAACTGTCTGAGCTAAGTAATATAATAGAAATGAGTTAATCAGAGACTTTGAACTAAAGTGTCTTGGTCCATGCAGACATAATTCATAAATTATGAAGCCATAACTAAAATCCTGATTTTCCTTTTTTATTCTAATTCTGATTCCCACCCTGCTTCACAGAGAGTACTATTCTTAAATAATTAACAAGTGAAAGGTATTTATTTATTCAACAAAGATTTAAGAGCCTAAGTTCTGAGGACATAACTATAATAAAATCCTTGCCTTTGTGGTGCCAAGAAGCATGGGCAGGGAAACTGGAAAATAGTTATGGTGAATTCTTCTAAGAATTGGAAAGTACTGTTAAAATCTATTGCAGTGGAACTTAACCTAGCTTGGGGAAGAGAATGCACATTTTAGGGAAAACTTCTAGCATGAAATATTTCTGCTGGATTATGAAAGACTTACCTCAGTGATGGCAGATGTGGTATAGGAGGCAGGGAATAATTAAAGGCAAAATGGGGGAGGGGGGACATGAGGTAAAGTTTGAAGTACGAAAAAATTTACTGCATCTAAGGAATTAGATTTTTAATATAGTTGGATCATTAGGAATTAGAAAGAGACCCAAGGTAAAGTGGAGAGATAGCGATCAAATATCATTCAAAATTTTATGAAATCAAAATTTTTTCTACTTTATCTTCTCTTTAATCAGTAATAGGGCTAAGGAGTAAAATGCTTCCCTATTTTTATCAGAAAGTTACAATTTTACTTGCAGTTTTGTTTGTCACATGCAATATTTAGAGTAATATTGCTTAATAGTTTTTCTTCCATATTTTGTCAGAGGAATTGTCTGTATGGACAGAAGAAGAGTGCAGAAATTTTGAACAAGGGCTGAAGGCCTATGGAAAGGATTTTCATTTGATTCAGGCTAATAAAGTAAGTAAGATATGTTCTCTTTGGTGTCCCTTTGTATTGTATATCTTAATTTGCTATGTTTTCTGGTTTAAAGGTTTTACGTTGAGTAATATAATATTTTAGTTTATAGCAAATTAGCATAATAAGCATACTTGAATTTCCTGATATAAATTTGCCAGGTGTCTATTTTTAGTGCACAATATTGGAAGTGTTAAAGAACTAGATTAATTTACATCTTTTAATCAGCTTCTGTGTAGGGTATGTGTATGTGCAATGGAGTTACTGTTTTTCATAGTAGCTGTTTTTCATAGTCTGCAACAAGATATTTTAAAGATAGTCTTTACATTAACTTTGAAACTTTAAAGCACTTCAGTCTTGAGTGATCTATAATCAGATACTTTAGATTTACTCTGGTTTTAATCAAGATTGAATTTAATAATGGGGCAGATGCTGTGGAGCAGTAGGTTAGTCCTCTGCCTGCGGCACGGGCGTTCCATGTGGGTGCCGGTTCTCGTCCCAGCTGCTCCTCTTCCAGTCCAGCTTTCTGCTGTGGCCTGGGAAGGCAGTGGAGGATGACCCAAGTGCTTGGGCCTCTGCACCCACATGGAAGACCAGGAGGAAGTACCTGGCTCCTGGCTTCGGATCGGCATGGCTCTGGCTGTTGTGGCTGTCTGGGGAGAGAACCAACAGGAGGAATACCTTTTTCTCTGTCTCTCCCTCTCACTGTCTGTAACTCTACGTCTCAAATAAATAAATAAAATCTAAAAAAAAATTTAATGTTCCAGAAGCATGTATCTCAGTAGGTTAGCAGTATAATATATTATCGTCACAGATTTACAATTTTACTTAACATGCTTATCATTCCATATTGATAATGTGAGTTACACAGGGTATACCCTCAGAGAACTTGATAATTATTTTAGATTTTATTTGGAGTTTAATTCTTAAGCTAAAACCAGATAAGATTTTAAATCTAAACAAATATATAGAAAATATATAAATATTTATATATATAACATATATTCTAAATAAATATTTAGAATATATAAATATACAAATATATAGAAAAATTCACTCTTTCTTTAGATACTAGGACAGCTAAAGTCTCAAGGCTTAAATATAGTTCATTAATTCCTAGACTTATAAACATTGCGTTATTTTTTATTGAACACAAAGACAGGGAGGTTGTCTTTCTATAGTTCCTAAAAAAATAGCCTTTATGTTTTGTGTGGAAGCTTGTCCAGGACTGTGTTGAAAGGATGTAAGGTTGTTATTTGAGGCTCTAAATATTCTTTTACCACATTTTTTGTTAATACTTCTAGCTGTGACTGTATAGTATCTCATTGCTTTGTTTAACTAGTATTTAGCATTAGTTTATATTCATTGAATAAAGTAGTTACTTAAAAATCCTGAGTTCAATTTTTTCTTAGTTTTGTCAAACATTAATATATATTAGTTCAGCCTTTATTATCTTGTTGGATTTTTGTAGCTGAGATTAGATGTAACTAAGAGAAGTTTTGAGTCTTTAGTGTGTAGGGTAACTTGGAAAATAGTTTCATTGGTGTCAATAATATGTATTCCTAATGCAGTATCTATCTGATAACCTTAAATACAATCAGAATTCTAGGAAAACAAATTTATTATGTTGATGCCTAGCCATATTATTTCTTTTTTCCCCCACTATTGTTTCATGATTAAAAGGAACAAAGATTTTTCTAAGCTTTCATGTTTGAATTCAAACACTGTTGAACCAAACCATGCTGGATAACTGGGATGGAGGTGGGACTAGAAGGTAGCAACAGCAATCAATCAATGTGATTTTTTTTGAAAGAAAAAGAACTTACTAGTTGACTTGAAACTAAGCCAAAAAAAAAAAAAAAAAATGTGAGCCGAAGAAAAGAAAAAAATTTAACAGTACTAAAAATAAGACATTGATTGCTTTATAAATTTAGGGGATGCTGATGTTTTAATATTATAGAATGGAAGTCATTTGGCATGTGTATGTGAAGGATCGGAGGAACAGTAATTGTTTAAGAAGGAGAAGAATAGCCCCCAGTGAAAACATCAGTGTATAAAGTTTGTATATTAACCATAAATTCTATTATGATGGCTTATTTTTCAGAAGATTTTTCATAATGTTAATTCTGCATGTCCCAAAGTGTCTTTCCATTTTTGCTTTCAGTAAGATACAATTGACTTGGCTTGAATCTATCTAGAAATAAAATTCTAATATATATTTTAAAGCCCTATTGCTGTCAATCTCAGAGCAACATGGGCCAAGGTTGTAAAGTGCAAGCAGAGAGGAAGGAAGAAAAATAAATGTCAGGTAAGGAAGGATGTCATCGTCAATTGCTCTTAGATAAAACCGGTTCCACAGGCTACCTATTTCAAGATCAGAAATTTGGGGCTTAAAGCAATACCATCTTTCATTCAAATAGGCAGATAGCTTTTTTGCCTTCTAAACTGCTAGTACTTTGTATATCAACCTTACCATGTCTTGAAGCTAGCAAAAATGAGATTTTTTTTTTTGTCAACATCACATTAATCCCATAGATGTTGAACATGAAGGGAGCCATCCAAGTTGCACAAGTAGGAGGGCATGGTAAGTAAGCCACAGGAGTAACCTCGTAAACAGAGCATTACCATTATCTTAATAGCTGCTCACCAGTGTGGCATATTCTCAGACTTCCTAGAAAGTAAATTAACGGTATCTATATTGCTTTTGAATCTTGTGAAATGAACCTTAAAGATAGTTTCCCTAGGTGCTCTTTGAGTAAAAACGTATTTGCCAACTGTGCCTGATGCTCCTTCATTCAGGTGAATGACACTTCCAGGCATTTGAAATAGAAGAGTATTTTTATAGTAAATTAGGATGATAGTTTTTTTTGTTGTTGTTGTTGTTGTTGTTGTTTTTTGATAGTAGTTTTTTGAAAAGCAGAATGCTAAATATCTGAAGACCTGCTGTCATTGTATTTCTCCTGATGAAAGTTTAGGAAGATAGCTTTCAACACAGCTGCTGCAGTATTGTATTTTATACACAGTATTATATGTCAGTTAAGGAGTAAATTTTCTTTCAAACTTCAGATGATTTTCATGAAATGACTCCATTAACGAAGTAATTCTTAAAAAACAAGCATTTTGTTTCTTACAGGTCCGAACAAGGTCAGTTGGTGAATGTGTAGCATTCTATTACATGTGGAAAAAATCTGAACGTTACGATTTCTTTGCTCAACAAACACGATTTGGAAAAAAGAAATATAATCTTCATCCTGGTGTAACGTGAGTTAATTTCTTTAGAGTTACATATGTATTTTTGCTAAGCATTCCTGTAATTTTCTTGAGAATTAGAATTTTCAGAATATTATTTTTATGGTAGATTTTACCGTAGTTTAAGTTGGGTATTACATATTTTCAGAGGGCAGTTAGACTTTTCAAGGTCTTAACAAAACATTGTAAACCATAGTTCATATTATTTGAGACAACAAACGTATCATTAAAGCAAGATTTGGAATACATGTTTTCATTAGGTACCCCTGTGAAGAAATGGATCCGAACACCTGTGAAATAACGTTTTGTTAAATTCTATTCCATTCAGTAAAATCAAAGGTACTTTGAAAGACGTGAGAATTAGAAAGAAGAGAGATTATCTTTTCTACAATTGGATATGCCTAATAGAGGCTCTTTAATGAGGAAGGAAAATCAATGCTTTTCTTTGTCAGTGTACGTTTTGGTCTCAGAAACCAAAGTAAGATTTGAGTGTTGAATGTAGATGATAATAAAAGGAGAAAAAGATAGGGATATAATACATCAAGTCAGATTATGTATTTTGTTACAAGCTTTGTATAGAGGAAAGAACATGAACTTTTGTGAGTTCCCTTTTCCTAGCTTTCTTGAATCTTTTTCTCTAACATGAGTAATATTTAATAACTAGTAATACAATTCTAGCCTACTCCAGTGACAGATACAGGATTTTATGTCTACTCTGTGTGAAATGTTTTTTATATGCCTAGTTTAGTTCCTGTGCATCAAATTGTCTTTATCTCATTCAGTCTAATTTTGGAATGAAACTTTCTACCACCACCACTGTATAGTCTTATCCTTATTCTCTGATGTTTACAGAATACAAAAAGCTGTGGTTCAGTTTGCTCAGTATGTACCAGTAAAGATATTCTTAATGCTAGCCAGATTATAAGGATGTGCATATATATATATATTTTTATTATGTTTTTCAAACTCCTAGGCTGGACTGTTTCTTGGTCATGTTAATTTATAGGTAGGTGCCTGTTGGTTACTTCCTAGGAGGATCACATGCTCCAAAACCCAAGCAAAATAATTTGAAAAATAAATGAGCATGATTGGCCCCTGAAAATCATGGGACAATAGACTGTGTACCATATTCCCCATTATTCAAAGCTGATGATGGCTAAAGTGGAATTTGATATATAGTAAGAGTTCACATTTTATTTAATTGTTTAATGTAACTAAATTTATAGTTAAATATTTTTTCTGGGTTATTCATTGATAGTATTCAAGCATAATGACGTAGAACTTGATACAGTGATCCAGTTGCAGAGTATATCTTACAATAGTCACGGTTTTCAAACTATTCTATAGGGAAAAGCAATAGTAATATCTTTCATTTTTTTCACCCATTTCAGAAATAATGTTTACACACGAACTACAGTCAATCTGTCGTCATCAGCAGTAAGAAAATAAGAATTGCCATGCTGGGTCAGACCCATGCTTCATCCAGTTTTCTCTTTCAGAAAGCATCACCAAGGGAAGTGTTGTGGGCTGGCTTAGTTGGTCCTCTGTGATGTCAAGCTCAACAGGTTAGGTAGGGATGTACACCAAACCTTCTAGTTTCTCTAATAAATCTCTCCATAGTTTCTGGACCCTTTTGGAAGATACTTCACTCTATAACTCTGATTCCTCTCAAGTATTCTGTAGATGGAGTAGCCACAATTAAACATAATCCATATCTTCTTTGTTCTCAGGCTTAAAGAATTAACAGCGGTCCCCTGGTTTAATGGTATGGCATGAACAAATGTTTTTCCCTTTAGGCAAGAATACCATGGTTTTGTAGCCTCAGTTACATCCCCTTTTAGACTTTCATAAAGTATTTTTTAGATTTTCTCAACTGAAATTTTTTTTTATTGAAGCTCATTTGTTTTACCTGTGTTATATCCTCTGTAAGAAATGGTGGCATTGTTTTCCAACATGGCAAGAAATCATGATTTTCTGTAAACATAGAGAAATTTTTCTGGTTTATTATTTTCTGTTAATATTTGCATTTTAAGTGATTACATCAAAAATTAACTTAAAGCTTTTAGAGAAAAGTTTGAGTGAATTTTTACATCTTTCTAAGGTCAGAATCCCTGGCTCAAAGCACTTTCAGGAAAGTTGTTTGTTCATTTTCCATTTAATTATTACATTCCATTTATTATCATAATGGAGCAGATTTGTCACTTTCTTGGCTACAAACTGCCTTTGAAAGGTCCTCCTACAGATTGTCCCTGTTCACTGCCTAGAGTCGAGAGCCACATGCAAAATGGAGATTGTACTGTAAAATATTCAGTCTTCCAAATGTTAAAAAAAAAAAAAATGGAGGCAGGGATAAAATTATCTTGGCATAACTCCAGTTCCTGAATACTGCCCCAACTTTCTGAATGGTCTTCCTGACTCTTCTTTGTCCTTCTGGATGCATTCATCTTTAGGAAATAATGATAATAGTTACTGTGATTCTGTCACAGTGTCATTGCTATACTCCAGAATTTTAAATAATTTACTGTCTAATCAACTCCAGCTTTCTTTGCTCAGTCTTTTAACATTCTCCATTGTCCATTCCCACCATACCGTGTTTTTGTCCAACAATTCCTCATCATATGTATCCTGTTTAATTAACCTTAGTATCTGAGGTCTTCAGCATAATCATTTGTTTCTGTATCTTTCAAAGTTGTTATGTAATTATCCTACAATTCTAATGGATAGAGCTGAAGAGGTCTTAATGATCATGAAATTTAATTCCCTCCATTTACTGATGAAGAAAATAAACTTAGAGTGTCAAATTGGTAGGTCACTATCATGCATTTCTGGGATACGTGTTTGAAACTTCAGACCATTAGAAGTTTCTTGGTCAGGAATCATGTCCTTATATTTATTTTACTTCTCATAATGCACGGGACACTGATCATATAATTTGAGATTTTAACTACAAATTAAGGTTATGTTGTCAGCTTATCACACTGGCAGAAAAGTTCTAAGAGCCTTCACTGTTTACTTCTTACTCCATTCTTATTCTGCTTGCAGAATTCTAAGATTCCTATTGTACATATTCTGAAGGAACTTTAAAATACAGTTTTTATTTAACGTCTCTTCTGTGTCATGGACAATTTAAGTACCAGTGGCACAGAGCACACAAAACAGACTAAAATTACTGCACTTGGCATATTTAAACTCTTAATGCTGTTATCAACAAACTTTTCAGTAAAGAGGTAGAAAGTAAATACTGTATGCTCTGAAGGCCTTGTGATCTGTCACAACTACTCAGCTGAATGGTTATTGCATGAAAGCAGTTGAACTCAGCATTGGCTGAGTACAATATTTATAAAACAGATGGCCAGCCCACAGGTCATAGTCTGCTGATCTTGGTTCAGTGATTTAGGAGCAATTCATGCACATATCTAATACCATAAGACAGGTGGGATTTATCTGCATTTTGTAGGTAAAGACAGTAAACATCAGTGAGACGTATTTGGCGCAGATCTTTTGACATCAAGACAGTTGTCACTTACTTATAACTATGTAGTTCAGGAATGACTTAGGGAAGAAATAAGCTAATCTCTAGTGAGATAATAATAGGATAAAGCCAGCAAATATGCCTAGGAATTTAGTTAGCTTATTAAAGCTCAAATCTAATACAGAATATATTTAGGAAGGTTTTGGGAGGTGATTAGTCCTTTTTTTATAGGCCCTACTTTGTCTTTCAGGTAATGCCTTTAAGATCCTTAAAATCCTGTCGGCATATTCTTTTGTATTTCTGATGACATCATCCCTATTTCTTCCCTTACAGACCCTCCAGTTTTAGTTGGGCCACTTGAGCATTTGCATACAATTTAAAATGTTTTAAACTTCATTTAGTTCTTTAAAATTTGCTAGTTTAAAGCCTTTGTGCATTTTCCCCTATAAAGTGTAATCAAAAGGTGCTTTCCATTTAAGTGTTCAGATGCTGGTGCAGTAGACTTGGAATATGAAAGTATTTCAAAAAGTTCATGGAAAATAGTATTAAAAGATAAGTTTTGGGTGTAAAAATATTTAAAGTCATATATACTCATATTTATTAATAAAGAGTTCTAAATTTAACCTCAAGCAATTTTAATTTTAGGCTTTTTTAATAGAAGATAATTGGCTTTTATTTTATTTTATTTTAAGGGATTACATGGATCGTCTTCTGGATGAAAGTGAAAGTGCTGCTTCTAGCAGAGCACCATCCCCTCCCCCAACTGCTTCAAATAGTAGTAACAGCCAATCTGAGAAAGAAGATGGCACTACAAGCAATAGTAATCAAAATGGTAAGCAACCAACGAAACATTTCTGTTGCTTCATAATAAGAGCACTGTGCTTTCAGTAGCTTAAGAATATTCAGTTTGGGTTCCTTTTAAGCTTCCTAAGCAGAAAATAAAAATTGCAAGTAACAGATGAAGCATATATAATATCGCTGTACATTAATACTACCACAGAATACAAAGTGATTGGATAGACTGCTCATTGACCATCATCACTAAGAAGTAGCTTTAATGAAGTTTACTGTTAACAGCTATCATTTCTTTTCAGAAAGTTTTTTTTCTGGAGCATTTTTTTGTGTTTTGAGTACTTTTCTTTGATAACATTATAACATTGAAGAATGAGAAAAGATGAAGTGTTAGACATTAATATTTCACAGAAACACTGATTTTTTTTCCTCCTTAAAAAAGAGAAGCAAAAACATACCAATGTGTTTTGAGATTCAGATAGTGTTTTTTTTTTAAATATACAGCAGACCAGAAATCATTGTGCTGACCATTATCAGCAAGAATTAGTCAAAAAATAACTGATTTTTTGCTTTAGAATGGTCTTCCTAAGTAAGAGTAGCCAAGCAGAAAAATAAGCCCCACCCCCAGGCACTACTCTGTAGGAGGAAACTGGTGAATAAGAGATGGGGGAGGGCCAGTGGAGAGCTAACCTTCCCTTAATAGAAACTGGAAGAGAAATGTAATGAGAGCTTTTTTTTTTCTTTTTTAAGGTTTATTTTTATTTATTTGAAAGAGAGGTATCTTCTGTCTACTGGTTCATTCCCCCAAATAGCTGTAACTACAAGAGCTGAGCCAGGCCAAAGCCAGGAGCTTTTTCCAGGTCTCCATGGGTGTGCCACTTGGGCCATTTTCTGACACTTTCCCAGGAGCATTAGCAGAGAGCTGGATTGGAAGTGGAGCAGTCAGGACTCAAACCCGCACTCATATGGGATGCTGGTGTGGCAGGCAGCAGCTTAACCCACAGTGCTGGCCCCACAGTGAAAGCTTTGATCCTTTTTCTGAACTTTAGTCCCATCCTTAACGTTGCTACTGGAGTGTCTATACTTAGTTCATGTCAAGACTGCTCTCTGTCCCCTCACTACTTCCTCTTCTAAGAATAAGCCGAGGAGGGAGGAACTTTGGGTCCAGTAACAATATTCTGATCCAAGAAGATTCATTGACATGATGTCTAATGCCAGCTGCATCCATTTTAAAGTACAGTAAGAAGCTGAGACTCTGACTGTGAGTCTCTCTTTTCCTGTTTAACATCTTAGGACCATATCATTTTTTTCTTTTAGTATTTGATGAGAACTTATTTTTCACTTACATCAGGTATTAGAGTCAGTTCTCCAGATTTTCCAAAGAAAGGATAGAACTTCTTAACTCAATTTTATTTCATTTATAATGGGGTGGGGTCTTTTTTTTTTTTTTTTTTTTTGCCTTTCCCTATCATTACCCACCTTCTTCCAAAAGTAACAAGTATCCTGACTTGCTAAGGGCACTAACTGTCCTGACTACCCAGAATAGTTTAGTTACACCTATTTTGAATTCTACATAAATACATTCATACAGTACATGTACTATATTGTGTCAGGCTTCTTTCAGTCAACAATATAGTCCTAAGATTTATACATGCCATGAATATACCTATAGTTCACTCAGTCCTTTGCTGTTCCATTCTGTATGCCATTGCTGTTTACACTACCATTGAAGAATATTTGATTTAACTATTACAAATTTAAATTCATAAAATTATTTTTTATAAAGCTTTTATTTAAAGAATATAAATTTCCAAAGTACAGCTTATGGATTACAATGGCTTCCCCCGCCCATAACTTCCCTCCCACCCGCAACCCTCCCCTTTCCCGCCCCCTCTCCCCTAGCATTCACATCAAGATTCCTTTTCAGTTCTCTTTATATACAGAAGATCAGTTTAGTACATATTACGTAAAGATTTCAACAGTTTGCCCTCACATAGAGACAGAAAGTGAAAATACTGTTGGAGTACTAGTTATAGTATTAATTCACAATGTACAGCACATTAAGGACAGAGATCCTACATGATATTTTTTTAAAAAATTGATTAATTTTCTATGCAATTCCCAATTTAACACCAAAATTTTTTAACCATTTTCAATTATCTTTATATACAGAAGATCGATACAGTATATACTAAGTAAAGATTTCATCAGTTTGCACCCACACAGAAACTTTGTGTTTCTGTATGGGTCTTATTTTTTTTAAAGATTTATTTTATTTATTTGAAAGGCACAATTATAGAGACAGAGAGGATGAGAGAAAGACATCTTCCACCTGTTGGTTCACTTCTCAAATGGCTGCCCAGCCAGGAAACAAGAGCTTGATCTGGTTATCCCACATGGGTGTAGGGACTCAAGAACTTGGGCCATCTTTGCCACTTTCCCGCAGGTAGCTGGATTGGAGGTAGAGCAGCCAGGACTCTAACCGGAGCCCAAATGGAATGCTGGTGTTGTAGGCAGCAACTTTACCCACTATGCCACAATGGCTTTACTTACTACACCACAATGCTGGCCCTTACAATGAAGTTTTTTAGAAGTTAGTGCCTTGAAATTGTTTTTAACCTAATCACTGTCTCACCTAGCTTTTTGGGGGCTTGCTGCTATAGAATTGTTCCAGTCTCATATGCTGCATAATCTCTGCATTCATGATTTGAGTGTATTTTTGACTTGGGGAAAACAGAATATTTTCTTTGACCAAAATGTAATATTTGAGATTCACCTGTATACCAAATATTTCCCAGGTAATTACATTTTAGTTCTTTCTAGTGGTATATCCTGTATTTTACTTGCTATCACTAAATTTTTGTTTTGTTGTGTATTTTTGGATGCTGCAGCATCAACTTTTTTAACACTAAGACATAGAACTTCAGCCTACTCATATAAATATAGAGTTATCTTTTAAATGCACAAGACCCATAGATTTACATTAAGAATAAGAAACTCATGGCATCCTGGTTTGATATAGCAGTAGGAAACTTAACATTGATTTTGGTTCTACATGTTTTTACAGAGTTACAGCTCTTTTACTAAATCTGAATAATTTATACCTATCTGTTTATGCCAATTTTTGTCACATAATACCTAAAATGCTTTTAAATTATGCCAAAAATCTTTTATTTCCCTTTATTAACTTATTTAATCTTCACAGCAGCCCTGTGAGGTGTATCACTATGATCCTCATTGTATATGTAAAGAAACTGAGGGACAGAAAGCACAAATAACCTGCCTAGAGTCACACAGTAGGAACAGGGCCAGAAATCAGATTTTATGTGTGTATGTATTTCTGAACAAATGTGAGACAACTTTCTTAATGAAAGCTGTTTCACAGTAGCTGTTTTGTGATAGTTTACAATTTAATAATTTCATATTAGCAATTTTATTTACTTTCTTTCCAACTCAGGGGTATCATCTAATGGACCAGGTGAAATATTAAACAAAGAAGAAGTAAAAGTAGAAGGGCTACACATAAATGGACCAACAGGTGGGAATAAGAAGCCACTTCACACAGATATGGATACTAATGGTTATGAAACAGATAACCTTACCACTGACCCCAAACTTGCCCATATGACTGCAAGAAACGAAAATGATTTTGATGAAAAAAATGAGAGACCTGCCAAAAGGCGAAGGATAAACAGCAATGGAAAAGAAAGTCCGGGTTCTTCTGAATTTTTCCAAGAAGCAATGTCACATGGAAAATTTGAAGAACTTGAAAACACAGATGACTAAATTTTAAACCTATTTTACTTTGTTTGGAGTAAACTCTGGTGTGACTAAAATTTTCAGGGTTGATGGGTTACCTTAAAAAGTTGATTTCCTTGATGCAGTTAGTGAAAACTTGAAAATTTGAATTGAGTCCTAACTTTAGAAAATAAGGTTTCATAATCCTGCCTTTTGTGAATTTTTTTACTTTAAAATAGTCAAAAGCCCTTTTAAGGATATAAAAATAGTTTAACAAATTTGAACTAAAAATATACCTATATATTCTAATTTGATATATTAATCATAAAATTTCACTACAAGGTAATTTTTGCTTAGTTTGATACAGAGGAGTGCAAAACACCAAATTCAGATTTCTGCTTAACACCAATTTTTCTGAGTTGCTTCAAATATCTTTATAGATATTCTTCTCTCCATACAAATTGAACATCATTATTTAAGGAAACCCTTATGAATCCTGAAAGTTATGCTAGCATGATTTTTTATATATAGAAGTTTAAAAATAAACCAAGTCAGGTTTGTATATGTAAAATTGTTGACATCAATGATGTCTTTCCATATTCTTATCTGGGCTTAAGAAATACATTCTGTATTTTTCCAGATTCTTTGTAGCCTTTGAAAGATTTTTACAGTACATATGTCTTGACTGAGCTGTCCTTTCTTAATACAAAAGCTTGTATAATTTTCTTAACTTGTACAGTTGGTAAACTTTTATGAGAGGAATTGATATTCTGAGTCTGTCAGCTTTCATTTTATTTTGCTAAGGTTTTTCTAATGAATTTTTAAGTGTTTGTGTAGTAACCAAGTCATGTTTCTTATCCAGGTAGTAAAAGCGTTCATAAAGAGTTGTGAAATTTTTTTTCCAAATTTCTACATAAAGATGGATAATTTGAGAATTCTGAAATTGAAGCATGATGCTTAGACTGCAGTTTGTTTTTGCATTTGCTATAATTTTCAGAGTTATTTTTGAAGCAGAAGTTTAAGGTCAGTTTAAAGTACTTAAATGTGTCATGCTGACCAGAATCCGGTTGAGTTATTTTTATATGCATTATAAAATTTCCCAGTTTTGCATTAGACAGAGGGGAACAGGTCAAGTGATATTTAGATTTTGGCACACACAAGAAGTAGTTGTTGGCAGATGATACTGATTTTTATGAGGAACAAGAGATGAAGTTTGAAAAGTTTGCAGACGTTCCTGTTTCAATCCAGTTTTTCAGATTTGATAGTGTTTTTCCAAAATGAAAAGAAGATACATAGTAACCACTGCTCTGTGTGATTATGAATAGGATTATCCATCTTCATAGCCTTGTAAGAGTACCACTTTATTTTTAGCGCAAAATTCTTATTAAAAATGTAGTTTTATACAGCTAGCTGATAGACCAATCTATATCCAACTTTTATAAAATATTATTAACTCTTGTTTTTCTCACACAGGCATACCCTAATGCTTCTTTGATTTATTTTCAGCCATCAGTTCAAGAGCCACTGCCTTTTGAAAAAAATCTCTGGTCTTATTTTTAATGGCTCAACTATCTAATTCAACTTAGTAGAGATTTGCACTGAGAAATTATTGTTTAGACCTTACCCCCATGAAGTATTATTGTTAACATATGTTCAAACTGCTTCCTTCACGAATGTGAACAACTTTTTTTCCCAAACAGTGTTAAAAGCCACTTTACAACACTTGACTTCATAAAGTATACATTCACTGTCATTATATGCATATCCAAGTAAATCAAAGTTTTGGGTGGAAGCGTTGAGAAACGTGTTTTTGTTGTTGTTTTGTTTTACTTAAAACATTAATTTATCCAGAATAGCAGTTTTACCAGATGATCTCAATCCGTTTTTTAAATCAAATTTTATTAAATGAATCCAAAGCATCCTAGCTGTTTGTCAAAGATAACTACAGAAATGTTTCAAAAGAAAGGTGATGCTGTACTTTTCAAACTGTTGCAATATTAGAATTGCCATTTTTACCTTTTATTAAAAGATGAATTTTTGTTTGCAGGTTTTTTTTAAAATTCTTGCAAACTATTATAGGAATGTTTTAAGTAAATTCTCAGGCATGTTTGCAAATACGGCACATGTATAAATGTTAGGAAATTTTACTTTATTGTCTCTTTAAAGTATGCCTAAAGACATTCCACTATGATACATGATTCTCAGCTTTTCATAAAGAAATATTTAATTGTATTTTATGTTTATACAGGTATTTTACATAGTACTTTGTTCATAATGCAGCCACTAGAACTTGATAAGTCATTGCACTATTTAAAAATGTTTAGTAATATCATGAATTTAATTTGCTTAACATTTAGTACATTTCATAACTTTTGAACTCTTGACAAATTGCATTGGGAAAAGAAGCTTTTGTTAATAGCCACTTAGACTGCCACCCCATCCCCAAGCCTGGCAAAGCACTATCATTCTCATTTGGAATGGTTTTCTGTTTCCTGATGTGTTTTTAAACAGAGTTCAGAATCTGCAACTCAGTTCAGTACAAATCTCTTGACCTTTAAAATGTATTTGAAGTAATATTTAAATAGGAATTTAAAATTATGAATTAGATGTTTTTAAATTTATGCATAGTAATTTTGCACTGTAAAATAATTACCTTCTCCCATTCCCTGTCTGCCATTCTGAATATGCTTATTAAAATATTTTTTTAAACATGTTTGCCTACATTATGCTTTGTGAATGTTTCCCATTAGATTAGTTATTAGGTTTTAATTATACATTTTTAAGTTAGTATGATGCACAATTATTTACAATGCAAATGTATACAGTCTCTGTTCCATTTATTCCTAGGCATATTGCACTAAGTAGTTTTCAGTGGTTCCTGGTCCCGTTTACCTCATCTTGGATGATATATTTTTTCTTGTTTGTCTCCTCAAACATCTTTTATTTCCTGGACCTCCATTCACACTATTTCTCTTCCTCTTGAACTATATAAATAGAAATAATTTGTTCTCTCCTTTTGCAGTAGAGTTCATATCCCATAATATTTTGTAAAATAAAGCTTGTTTTGTCATACTGGCTTTGCTATCAGTGGAAAAATAAAAGTGGGCACTTGGAATAACTAAGGGTTTATGAATTTGCGTAGGCAATAGTTAGAGGTGTGCTGAGAACCCCAAGGGAGTTTAACTGGCTGTGTGTCACCACTAAATACCAGAGATGATAAGATTTTCCCAGCCGTAGTCTATATACATGATAAATGCCAGTGTGAAAAACTGTATAACATAGGAGCAGGTATTTCCAAATTTTAACATTTTATTTTCTCATCATTTTGTATTATGTACTTCTGATAATTCAGATTTTTTTACTACAGAAATCAGCTCCATTCTTTTATAATCAAGTTCCTCCAAGAATGGGCTGATTCCATTTATTTGAGTGTCTGGATTAATCTCCTTATTTTCTATGAGCCCATTTATTCAATGCTCATTTATTCACTATTTTTTTTTCCTGAATATTTTATGTGAAAGGAAGACAGATGGAGAGGCCTTCTTACCTTTGGTTCACTTGTCAAATGACCACAATAAGCCAGCGCTGGGCCAGGCCGAAGCCAGGAGCCTAGAACTGAATCCACGTCTTCCCTGTGGGTTGTGGGATGCAGGGACTCAAGTCTTCACTTGCTTCCTCCAAAAGTGCACATTACAGGAAGCTGGATCAGAAAGGAAGCCCAGCCTGAAGCCCAAGCCCTCTGATACAGGTTGTGGGCATCCGAAGTGTTGATTTAACCCTGTGCCACACGTCTGGCCTTCTGACACATTTTTAAAGCCTGCTTATTCTGTGAAGACTTAACATACAAATTTGAACCAAATTCTAGTACTTATCAAAATGATAATTAAATTATCCTGAAATTTAAATATTGTCCTTATGTTTTCATGTATCTGTTAGCCATCAAATATTTGCAAGCCTCTATTTTTGCAAGTACTGTGCTTGTAATTGCTTTAGAAATGTATGTTTTGGGGCCCGGCGTGGCTCACTGAGTTAATCCTCTGCCTGCATCCCATATGAGCGCCAGGTTCTAGTCCCAGTTGTTCCTCTTCCAGTCTAGCTCTCTGCTGTGGCCTGGGAAGGCAGTGGAGGATGGCCCAAGTGCTTAGGCCCTGCACCGGTATGGGAGACCAGGAGGAAGCACCTGGCTCCTGGCTTCAGATCGACGCAGTGCCAGCTATGGCAGCCATTTGGGACGTGAACTAGCGGAAGGAAGACCTTTCTCTCTGTTTCTCCCTCTCACTGTCTGTAACTCTACCTCTCAAATAACATACATAAAAATCTTAAAAAAAAAATTAATCTGAAAGAGTTATATAGAGAAAGACAGAGAGAGGTCTTCCATCCGCTGGTTCACTCCCCCAAATGGCCGCAGTGTCTGGAGCTGAGCGGATCTGAAGTCAGGAACCAGGAGCTTTTCCTGGTCTCCCATGTGGACGCATGCGTTTTAGCAGAGAGCTGAATCGGAAGTGGACCAGCCAGGACATATGGGATGCCGGTACTTCAGGCAGGGGCTTTTCACCTGCTGTGCCACAGCACAGGCCCCCAGACTTTCTAAAGTTTGGAAGAGGTGAAGCCTTTTTTAATTTTTTTAAATTTATTTGACAGAGTTAGAAAGGTCTTCCTTCCATTGGTTCACCCCCAAAATGGCCACTACGGCCGGCACTGCACCTATCCGAAGCCAGGAGCCAGGAGCTTCCTCCTGGTCTCCCATGGGGTGCAGGGCCCAAGCACTTGGGCCATCCTCCACTGCACTCCCGGGCCACAGCAGAGAGCTGCACTAGAAGAGGAGCAACCGGGACTAGAACCTGGCACCCATATGGGATGCTGGCGCCACAGGTGGAGGACTCAACCAAGTGAGCCACGGCACTGTCCCCAAGGTGAGGCCTTTTTATGAGAAAAAGAGATCTAGTTCCTGAATTAGAAATTATTTTTTCTAGAAACTGATAAGAGATCAAGAAGAGAATGGCATCAGAGTAGACTAATCATGAGCTGTTTAAAATTCCTCACAGGAAAATCTAGGTTAAAGGAACAAACATTTCAAAAAGAGGGACTTTTCAGTTCTTAGCATACCCTTTTCACCAACTGGCTTAATTGAGTGAACATAAGTCAGTTCTTGGTAGGAGCTAATAGTTGCATTCAGAATTCGGAGTATGTTCTTTCAGGTTGGTTCATTTTAGAAATGCTCTATTCTTTTCCTCTGAATGTATTTGTAAGTGATGGAAATTTGAGTGACTAGTACTGAGCTTTAAAACAGCTTGGATTAGCTTCATAAGCTGATCTGCTATGTGACCTTACTGCCTGCACCTTCTTCCACTGTTCAGTGAAGTTTCCATGTAAAAGACATTACAAATCACACGCGCTATGTCTACAAAAGTCATAAGGTGTATAGTGGAGTTTGTGAACAGAGATGAGATACCATGGCCAGGAAGCGGTCTTCGTTTATGCCAGCGTAAGACTTAGTTGGATTCATAGCCAAAAAGACTGGGCCCCGAACAAAGACAGGTATTTTCTTACATACAGTTTTAGCTTCTTTGTCTGCCTTACATGGCTTTGTGCATTCATTTGATTGGAATTCTAATGTTACATGACGGCCACAGGAGTTGAAACCATACTGCACATACGTATATAGTTACTGCTGGTGGTTTTTTTGCTACACAATAACTGAGCTCTACCTCTAACACGAGGTTAACACAACTGCTCCGTAGTAGCAAGCAGAACCTGAAATGGTTACTTAGGAGCAGTTGAAGCATTAATAGACATGCAGATAATGACCACATTTCATTATTTCTATGGTGAATGTCTTTTTCTCTGACTTGGGGGAGGCCTGTACCACAGTGGCTAATGCTAGTACTGAGCCAAAGAGAAAAAACCAGCCCACTTAAAATTGTGGCAGATGAAAGTTGTAATACTGTTAAGCACAAGATGATACCTGTTTTGCGGAAGAGGTGTATTTTCATGTATCTATGATTAGGAAAAATAATGGTCATGTACCAAAAGTACTAATTATTTCTGAGTGGTGGAATTAACTGTGGTCAGGCCCCCTTGTTAACAAAATCTCTAAATAACGCATCGTCATAGGCGCCACTTCGGGTTTTGCGTGGCTGGTCCATTCTGACAGCCTCCAGCTGTCCGTGTTTGTTTCTGTCCCTGTCACGCTCCCAGATTCAAGCACAGTGCCTCTTACAAAGAAAACATCTGCTCATTGAACATACTAGCCCTATTTTTAGTTTCCTAAAATGACTGTTTGTCTCATCTGCGCTTAGGAAGGCCAGGCCCTCCTCTGGCTTCTCTCTCCAGGGTTTGCCCCACTCTACTCGGCCTTTGGGGATCAATCCTGAGCTGCCCCCATTCTTTAATTGTATCCAGTAAGATAAAGGTGCACTCTCATCCAGGCGCTGCAGCAGTAACCCTAGCGCTGGCTTAAATTAAAAAATAAAAGACTTCTGCCTTTGTTTTTTCTTTTTGAGCTCTGCCTCTAGGAGTTTTGAAAACCATTCCCAAATGGTTCCCTGATTAAACTGGGAAATGGCACCCCCATGGAGTGTGTAACCTTGTACCTAGACATTCTCCACTTCCTAAATCCTGTTACCTGGTGGGAGGGCTGAGAGAGAAGAAATATTTCATCAGAATGAAACATTTCATGAATGTTGCCAGCCTTGGTCACCCACACTTCCACAGGGTGTCTGAATCTGTGCACTCTCACTGGGGAACAAACCTCAAGCCTCCAGGGCCCAACCTTGCGTCTACTACTCTCCCACAGTAACTCACACCATACTTCCATTTCAGCCATGGGACAGCCTAAAACAGAACCACCCTGTTCAAAACACTGAAGAGCTTTTCCCAGTCCCATTCATCCAAAGTCTTGCCATGTTTCAAAATTTCTCGTGATCTGGCCTCTATTGGTAAGCTTGTTGTAAACAAAATTACTAAAAACTGCCAATCTAGAAAATTAGGAAGACACCACTGTGCCAGCCTCACAGAGCTGTTGAGATTATAAAATGAGATCACAATGGGAAAATCTGCTAGAGTACTAGATCAAGACCCGGTAACAGTGCAGGTCTACAATCCTCTAATCCAAAACCTTTGTGGCCAGAATTTGAAAGGAATACTTTAAAAGAAATTATATATTTGAAAGGCAGAGTTACATATAGTGATTTCCCATCTGTTTCGCTCCCCAAATGGCTATAATGGCCAGAGCTGGGCTAGGTGAAAACCAAGAGCCTAGAATTCCACCCCGGTCTCCCCCATGGATGGTACATCCGCTGCTTTCCCAGGTGCATTAGCAGGGAGGTGGGTCTGAAGTGGAGCAGCAGGGACTCATACAGGAGGCCAGCGTTTCAGGTGGCAGCTTAACGCGCTGCACCACAGTGCCAGCCTGGAAAGGAATCTTTAAACACACACACACATCTACAGCAAGGACTAGGAGCCTACAGTTTCAAAAAAGCTGTAGTTGAAAAAAATGCATTCATCGTTGCACAAATCTTAGGTCAAAATTTGGTGCCAAATTAGCATCAAACACAAGAAAAACTTCAGTTTTCAGGGACCTATGGATTTCAGAATTACAAACTTGTAGCAGCCTCTAAATTCTTGCTAGCACTTTTTTGGCAGTTTGTCCAACTGCCTTTACGTTATGTAACTAGCAGAGAAGCAAGTCAACCAGCAGGTGCGTTTTGACGCGTAGAGCGGCTATAGAACCGTGCACACTTTGGGTCTTTTGTGGGGCCAACAGGAAGCCTGTACGCATGTCACTGGATGAGGAGAGCCTGCCAAAGCCCAGATGTGGTTCCCCTGGAGCCTCTCAGCCCTCTTATTTCACAAAAAGGAACACCTAAGCCACAAAACAGACAAATGACTTGTCCAAGGCTCAGCGGCTCTAGACTGAGCTCGCTAGGGCCAGATCCCTTGGTCCTTTTTCTTCACAGCACTTAACGGTTGACATGGATTCGTGGCTAGCCCAGCTCTTTCCTAGTAAGTCCCTGTGGCCAGGGAAGTGAGTGAGCACCAGCTACCCACTAGCCAACCTGTCTTTGTGGCTAGGCCGGTAGGTCTTCGACACAAGATGGCAGCTCCCTTTTGATTCATTTGGCTAGAAAGTTGAAGCATTGCTCAAAAGGAACATGTGCTAGTCACAGAAAAGGACCACAGCCAGACACGAGAAACCTATTGCAAATACTCTCTGCCATTGTAAGTGACTGCTGTTGCAGGCACTGTGCTCAGTGTGCATTAAAAACCAATCTTCACATTTACGCTAATTCACAAATAAGGAAACGGAGCTGCCTTGAAAAGTTAAAGGTGTTGCTCTCTGCAATGATCTGGATGCTGTTTACCTACTTCCCCAAGTCTGGCCTTCGTGTTGTAGTGTAGGAAACCCCTGTTGCTTGCTAACAACCTATTCTCTTAGCTTGTCTCTCCCAAGTCGGAGTTCTGGAGACACGAAGTTTCCTCAAATTGGAAAAAAAGATGGAGGGAGTAGGCTCTGAAAATAGCAGAAATGCAAGCCTCTCTCTAACGAGATCTCAGAGGAACGGCTTAGGCGAGGAGGACAGGCTGGAGCAACAGGCATGGGAACAGCACCATCACCAGGCCCAAGTCTGGGATCCCTGGTGTCGTCTGCTTTCAAGAGACTCCTTCGAGTCACTAGGGAGTTCAGCAGAGGCCATGAGGGACTAGAAGGTCCCTCTGTTCTCCAGGCACCAGGCAGTTCCTCTGGATCTTTCGTAATCTTAGGGAAGGACTGGGACTGGATTTCTTGCTAAATGGCAAAATAGGAACTCAGATCTAATTTGACTTAAAAGAATGAATTTACACTTCTTAACCCACTATGCCACAAACTGGTCCAATTTTACATTTCTTAACACTGAAGCATTATACTTGACTATTATTCTAAGGTAGGCCTTAGGGCAAATGTCTATTTTGTGTAACGACTTGCTCAGGGCCCCACTGTCCTCCCCTGCTTGTTTACTTTCCTCTAAAGTAAGGACAGTAATAGGACTATTTTTATTTTTTTTAAAGATTTATTTATTTATTTGAAAGAGTTACACAGAGAGAGGAGAGGCAGAGAGAGAGAAAGAGAGAGGTCTTCCATCCGATGGTCCACTCCCCAATTGGCTGCAACGGCCGGAGCTGCGCTGATCTGAAGCCAGGAGCCAGGAGCTTCTTCCAGGTCTCCCATGTGGGTGCAGGCCACAGCAGAGAGCTGGATAGTAAGTGGAGCAGCTGAGATTAGAATCAGCACCCATATGGGATGCTGGCCTTCAGGCCAGGGCGTTAACCGGTGTGCCATAGCACTTGCCCCAGGACTAACTTTAAAGGATTGTTTAGGGGAGTAAAATGTGTCAGAATGTACAATACTAAGAAAAAACCTACCCAACACCTAGCCAAGGCTCAATAAATTTGTCTTTACTGTGTGGTAGAGAGGACACTTTGCAAACAGTATCTTTTTGCTAACTGCAGACAGCTCTGGGGGGAAACTCTTGATCACCTTTAAAGTGCTCCTAGTGAATGGCCTAGCAGTTAGGATGCTGATTAAGAAGCCTGTGTCTCATATTGGAGTGGCTGGGCTCAGTGAACAGCAGCCTTGTATCAGCCACACTTCCCTCTGGTCTTGCCCTCCATGAGCCGCAGCTGATGGTAATCCACATGGCCAATGGTCACAGTCCCATGACCCTGTTCTAGGGCCAATCTGATTTAGGGTGGTTCCACAGCTAAGCCACACTGGTAGCCAGGGAGCCCATCTGGCTGGCAGATTTTTCCTTTTTGCTTCATTCTGCTGCCTTTTGAGCAGGTGTGTAACCAAAAGGCCACCGCCTGCCTGTGATGACACATGAATTTGCCAACCTGACATAACAGTACATGGTCCAAGGACGTCCCCCAGCTGGTGTGATCATCCTAAAATGTGAACGAGGCCAGGTTTCTGCCTTGGTTGATTCAAAAAACTATTAATTGCCTACTCTGTGTCTAAAATTACTCATTCAACAATTTCTGAACTTAGAACGGGCTAAGCACTGTTCCAGGTGTCAAGGATACTGCAGGGGCCGGCGCTGTGGAGTAGCGGGTAAAGCTGCCGCCTGCAGTGCCAGCATTCCATATGGGTGCTAGTTTGAGACCCGGCTGCTCCACTTCCGATGCGGCTCTCGACTATGGCCTGGGAAAGCAGTAGAAGATGGCCCAAGTCCTCAGGCCCCTGCACCTGCGTGGGAGACCCGGAGGAAGCTCCTGGCTTCAGATCAGCACAGCTCTGGCCATTGTGGCCAATTGTGGAGCGAACCAGCGGATGGAAGACCTCTCTCTCTCTCTCTCTCTCTTTCAAGTAAATAAATAAGTCTAAAAAAACAAAAAGGATACTGCAGTGAACAAAAACATCTCTGCCTTCATAAAGCTTCAGTGTGATTAGAGACTCGTGCTGTAGACAGAAAGCAGCGTAGGAGAGGAACGGGGAACAGGTGAGGACAGGCACCATTTCAGAGGGGCTGCTCAGGGAAAGTCCAGCGACCTGGGCATGCGCCGTGCGGACAGACGGGGAGAAGTGCTGGAGGCAGGGAATACGGACGGTGGTCCCCTCAGGATCTTCTCAGTCGAATCCCAGCTGTCCTCCAAGAATCAGTGCAAAAGGCGCTTTTCCACGAAGACTCCCCCAGCATTCCCAGGTAGAACGAAACATTCCACCCCCTCCCCTTTTTAGAAACTGGTATTTATTTCCCACCATCTTTGTTTCCATTATTGCTTCAGCGACTGAAGAGCAGCGCGAGACCACTCAGTGGCTGCTCCGACCCACTCAGAGGCCGAGCAGCGGGAGCTGGAGCCGGGTCTGCAGTGGGAACTGCCGAGCAGGCGCAGGGCGCCTGCACACCTCAGCCCCGCCCGCGGCCTCAGGGTGAGCGGCGTGGACTCACCAGCTGGGCGATCCTTCCCCCGGACATTCTCCCTTGGCCACAGCTGCTTCAGCAGCAACCTGCTCTTTTCCAGTCTCTTCAGGATCTCTCCTCCCATCCATTCTTACACGTCTCTCAGCACACTTTGATGATCCTATCACTGTCCTCAAAAATATTCACTCAAAATAAATGACTCAATCACCCGAGGGTACGCAGACATAAGGCACTCCTGCAAAACCCCTCTGCTGCCACCTTTAACACGTGGGATGTTGCTGGGAGTGTATTTTCTTTGGAAAGAAAAGGGTGTTTGGATGAAAGTGCAGGTTTTGAAGTTCTCAACTGAGGGACACAAATCCCTTAGCCTTGCTTAAGCCACCGTTTATGCGTCAGTAAAGGGCTGTAAGTGCCAAATACACAAAACCACATTTCAGGGCAAACCTGGTGAAAGCACACGTCCGCCCTTAAGTAATCCGCTTTTCCTTCTTAGCTAAGCGTACAGCTTCCCAGCGTTTCTCCCCCAATACCAGCTGTTGCCACAAGAGGGCGTCAGCAGCACGGCAGGAAAGGCACGGCTGGCTGCCGCGCAGATTCACCCAGCCTCCAACTCCACGCTTAAGCGCTCAACCCGTGGTTCGTGAATTTTGAATGAAGTATGGCATCGGACAAGCAAGCACAGGTGATGAACGTGCCACCAAGCGTGTTAGAGACAGACTAAGAGAAACAAGAACCTCGCATTACCCATGAAATGCCAAGGCGTTTGGAGTCAGACAGAGGTTTATATGTGGTTCCATCACTGTACGGGGCAATTGTACCCCCTTCAGCTTAATCCGTAAAACATGCTTGTGGCCTGATGCATGGACAACTGGACAGAATGTGGCAAGTCATGAGAACTGTAGGGAACAAGGACTGGGGGCACCCGGTAGCTGCCAGCCTGCTTGAGGCAGAAAAGGCACCAGCAGCGCATCCTGCTCCGTTGAGCGACAGCTTGTTCCCAAAGCAGACAGCCCTCCGCTGCAAGGAAGCCACGGAGATACCCCAGAAAGAGCAGCACCGAGGCAGGTGTGGTGGCACAGCGGGTTTAGCTGCTGCATGCAACACCAGCATCCCATTTAGGGGCCAGTTCAAGTCCCAGCTGCTCTGTTTCCCATTCAGCTTTCTGTACTCAGGAACTTCAAAAAGTTCATGGAAAGTACTATTAGGAAAGAACCATGCACGGACTCCAAGGTTTGCAACAAAACAAACTCTTTTTTTTTTAAATTCCAGTTTTCAGTGAATTTTTGAAGTCTCTTTGTATACAAAAATTAGGCCAAGTTGAGCTGGCTCTGTGGCATAGTAGGTTGAGCCTCAGCCTGCAGTACCAGCATCCCATATGGGTGCAGATTTGTGTTCCAGCTGCTTCACTTCTGTTCCAGCTCCCTGCTGATGGCCTGGGAAAGCAGTGGAAGAGGTCCCAAGTGCTCGGGCCCCTATACTCGTGTGGGGGTCCCAGAACAGGCTCTTGGCTCCTGGCTTCAGATTGGCCCAGCTCCAGCCATTGTGGCCATATGGGGAGTGACCCAGCAGATGTAAGACTTCTCTCTGTCTGCAGTGCCAGCATCCTATATGGGCACCAGTTCGAGTCCCAGCTGCTGCTCTTCCGATCCAGCTCTCTGCTATGGCCTGGGAAAGCAGCAGAAGATGGCCCAAGTCCTTTGGCCCCTGCACCTGCGTGCAAGACCCAGAAGAAGTTCCTGGCTCCTGGCTTCGGATCGGCACAGCTCCGGCCATTGCGGCCAACTGGGGAGTGAACCAGTGGATGGAAGACTTCTCTCTCTGTCTCTCCTTATCTGTGTAACTCTGATTTTCAAGTAAATAAATAACTCTTTAAAATAGATAAATAAATCAAATTTTTTTTTGTAAAAATTAGCTCAAAATGCATATATGAGCTACATGGAAGATTAAAATTACAAAACTCTTGGAAGAACACAGGAAAATTCCATGACAGTGGATTTAGATATATCACCAAAAGCACAGGCAACAATTTAAAAAGTGGATAAATTGTGTTACTTCAACATTTAAAGCTTCTATGCTATGTTATCATCCACCTTTGTAAAGGCAGTGTAAAACCCTGGCCTGAGGCGCCAGCATCCTATATGGGCGCCAGTTCTAGTCCTGGCTGTTCCTCTTCTGATCCAGCTCTCTGCTGTGGCCTGGGAAAGCAGAGAAGATGGCCCAAGTCCTTGGGCCCCTGCACCCACATGGGAGATCCAGAAGAGCTCCTGGCTTCAGATGCAGCTCCAGCAATTGCGGCCATCTGGGGAGTGAACCAGTGGAGGGAAGACCTCTCTCTCTCTGTCTCTACCTCTCTCTGTAACTCTTTCCAATAAAAAAAAAAAATCTTAAAAAAAAAAAACTTCTACAATTTAACAACAAAAACCAATCATTTTTAAAAAGATGGTCAAAGGAGTTAAACAGGTATTTCTCCAAAAAAATGCATATATGTCCAACACATATGAAAAGATGTTCCACATCACTTGTCATTAGGGAAATAAAATCAAAACTATAATGGGATTCTATCACCTCTCACTCACTAGTACAGCTACTATCTAAAAAGCGGAAAACAAGCGTTGGTGAGGGTGCAGAGGAGTGGGGAGCAGAGCTGGCGAGAATGGCTCAGTTACAATGGGAAACCACGCAGTGGTTCCTCAGTTAGCGGTGCAGTCACTACCTGAAATCTCACTTCTGGGCACATGACGAACAGAACTGAAGCAGGATCTCAAAGAGATCTGTGTGCCCCTGGGGACAGCAGCGTTTATTCCCGACAGCCGAGAGGCACAAGCAACCCGAGTATCTATCAGTAGCTGAATGGAAAAACACAATGTGGTGTCTATGTACAGTGAAATTATCACTCAGCCGTAAATGGAAAGCAAACTGTGACACGCAACACATGCCACACAGATGAACCTAAAGGACGAGATGGCGAGCCGGGCAAGCCTATCTGACAGCACCGTGTGACTGCACTGGTAGGAGGGACCTGCAACTGTCAGTCACGGAAACGGAAAGACTGGTGGTTTCGAGGGACTTAAGAGGAGCGGAAAATGAGTTTTTTTGAATTGTATGGAGTTTCTGTTCTGCAAGATGAGAAGTTTTTGGAGATCATTTGTACATGTGGATATACTTAACTCTGCAGAATTTACACAACGGTTAAAGCAGTATATTTTATTTAAAAACAATTCATGTCTTACTGTGCTTCTCTGACTTGCCTCTCTGAGCCTGCTATACCAAATGCCTCTCCTGCTGAGCATACTTGACTTTTGGTTATTGCCTAGCAGGGTTATTCGGAGACTAAGATGCCTGAATATGCAGATGACACATGCTGAAAGCAGGAAGGTGAGTATTCTTCCCTTCCAGTCCACCGCAAGTACGCACTACCTGTGCAAAACTTTCACATGGAAAGCAACTTTCCTCTCTTACTGGGTCTCCATCCCGTACCGGAGCGCCATCCTCACACACGGCCGACTGCTGGCTCTGTACACTGTCTGTGTGTGCACATAGGAAGGAATCCTAATACATGTTTTCAGGAAAAAGGATTTATTTAACACTGTTACAAAAATATTTAGGCACATAATTTCATGTTTATGTCACCCAATTTACATATCTCAATCCTCAGTACCTTTTAAAAACACTAAAATGGTCATTTGGTAAATAGACTCTATATTGAAAAAATATTGAGAGAGACTACCATTTGTAGACAAAAATCATCTGCATGAGAAAGAAAACATTTGTGAACAAATAATCTCTAAAAATATTTTTGTGAGACAATAAATCTAACCAGTAGATTTCTCTTTAAAAAGTTATCTTCAAAATAAAGCTTAAAAAACAAAACACTGTAGAATATCTCCTTATACCACAATGTGGCACCCAAACAGTAAGTCCTAGAAGACAGGTGGAACACCAGCGCTCACATCTCTGACAGCTGAGACCAGCCTGGAACAGGCAGCACAAGTCCAGGGCAGTTAGTTCAGAGAGGGCAAAGGGCTGTGTGGCTGGCTGTGCGGGAGCCACCGAAGATGACACATGGGGAAAGCCAACTGAGCTCCCGTTCGGAGACCTAAGTACTTTCCAGAAAACAGTTTTCCTCAATTGAAATTTACCATCACAGCGTGAAAGCAATCTCATTCTTTCTTTAAAAACAGGTACAATCACCCGCATCACAACACAGCCACAAGTACGCCTGGAAAGGTATTGAAAAAACAAGAGAAGGCCGACTGTTACCTTCCAGCATTCTGGAGGCAGCGTGTCCAGGCCATTTCCTTCAGGAAATGACACACGTGTCCCAGGCCTCAGCCTTTTAGGAGAAGAAACGGAGAACCTTGTTTTGCCCAGAGTCTCACCATGAAATAGTGCTGGTAGCCACGCCTGCTGAGTGTCTACTACGTACTAGGCATTGTGCTAAGTTATCTCATTTGTTCTGACTATTTCCTCCTCAGGGAGGGAAAGATACATTGGGGACTTGTTCCCTGGAGGAAGCTGTATCATGGGGTTCCTGGGAAGACAGGATTTGAGCTGCCGAGCAGGAGGGACTCAGGCACTTCTCAGAATCTTAAGAGCCACCTCGCTCATCTCAGAGCCACATACACAGTGAGTGAGACTGAAGACCTGCGCTCGCTCTGTGGGTGAGGCACCCCGAGAAGCAGTGACCCCGAGGATGCTGCAGCAGCTCTGGCTTACAGCTCACCCTGCCTCTGACTCCATTCTCCCCCGCAGGGCTCGGGCCACCAGCCCTGGCTAGAGAATTAGCCGCTCCTCAAGCATAAGAATGATGCCAACTCAGCTGTTTCCCCCATGCATAGCAAAATGCCTGGCATGCATCCAAAAGCTGTCTGTTAAGTCTTTGCCCGCCGAAATGAGGCTGTAACAAGGAAAGCAGAGGCAGGCCCAAAGCCCTCGGTACTATGCCAAACCGACCATGTGAAACTGCCATTCTTTCCATGAGCACCGGGCCTCAGCTTCCCCGACCGCAACCGTCCACAGGTGCCCGGAACCACAGGCCTGCCGAAAACAAGCGGGTGTGCTGCAGGCCGAACCCTCTGACTGACCGACTCGGAGTAAGAGCCACATGGGCAGTGGCAACTCACGAGACATTGCTGCTATCTGCAGTCTGGCCAACTAGGGTCATTCTAATCCTTCGGCATTGCCAAAAACATTTTGGCTAAGGAGGACTTCACTTTCATTAATTCAAGGAAGAGGAGTCAGTAGTCAGACTCTGGCTTTCAGAATTCCCACCACAGCTCATCTGTCTCATGGACAAGCATTTAACCTGCTTCTTTTTCCCCCAACAGAGAGTTAATAGGTCAAAGAATTTTTGCCAGGTAAGACCAAACTTGGGGCAAAATGTAGACATTCTGGGGGCTATCTGAATACCCGGTACCTCTCCAGTATACTACACAGGCCTGCACATAACTGAAAACATCAACTCCAAAACCAGTGGCCAGTCTGTTTTATCTCCGTCTTATCCAGGCTGCATTCTCTTAACTCGAGATATTGGTGGCAGCTGAAGGAGGCATCCAGGAATCAGAACACGGGCAGGGAAGAAGCCCCACGATGCTGCACAGCTTGGTTCGGCCGGCAGGGGCAGCCCAGCAAGGTCCCTGAGGTAGAGAAGCCTGTCACCTCCATTTAGTGAAGTTGTGTTTCTCGGGATTTTCCCAAGTAAACCTGGAGCCGTGGCAGGTCTTCAAGGGAACCTGACCCCCAAGAAGCAGCTCAGGCCAGCGCCGTGGCTCAACAGGCTAATCCTCTGCCTTGCGGCGCCGGCACACCGGGTTCTAGTCCCGGTTGGGGCACCGGATTCTGTCCCGGTTGCCCCTCTTCCAGGCCAGCCCTCTGCTGTGGCCAGGGAGTGCAGTGGAGGATGGCCCAAAGGCTTGGGTCCTGCACCCATGGGAGACCAGGAGAAGCACCTGGCTCCTGCCATCGGATCAGCGCGGTGCGCCGGCTGCAGCGCGCTGGCCACGGCAGCCATTGGAGGGTGAACCAACGACAAAGGAAGACCTTTCTCTCTGTTTCTCTCTCTCTCTCACTGTCCACTCTGCCTGTCAAAAAAAAAATTAATAAAAAAAATAAAAAAGGAAAAGCAGCAGCTCAATCCCTGGTCGGGTTCTAGGCCAACACCTCTTAAACAGTAAGAAATTCCGCAACAAAAATTACTACCAGTATCAAAGTTCTCTGCTTCACATATGTGGCAGAAGGATCCAGATGGCTAAAATTAGCTCTCACCAGGCACTTCCAGCTCACCTCGGCAAAAACCGGGCCACGGCAGACAACAGGCACAGCCAGAAATGCCTATCAGCTGAGGTCGGC
This sequence comes from Sylvilagus floridanus, assembly GCA_949820135.1. NCBI lineage: Eukaryota > Metazoa > Chordata > Mammalia > Lagomorpha > Leporidae > Sylvilagus > Sylvilagus floridanus. The sequence goes on from OX463225.1 coordinate 57,675,811, forward strand.
CTGGAAGTCAGATGAACTCTCTGAGACAGAGGATGACCTGTCTGTCACTCACTCGGATTTGCAAAGTTTTCTGACCCCCTAAGAGGGGAAGGGCAGTTAATCAAATGACAGCCTGCTTCAAGGGCAAGCACATGGATTTTGGTTTTTGATAAGTCAGTTTTCTCTGAGGCTTGTTTTCTTACAGGTAAAAGATGGGCAATAGGATCCATGAAACAAGATTCTAGCCTATTCTCAAGTCACATGATGCTTATGCAACTTGGAACTTCAGAGTTGGCTGCAGGGCTCACACTAGGAACAAAGCACCACTGGCCAGGCTTTCACAGAGACAAACCAAAACCAGGGAGACAGGAATGACCTCAATATAACTTTTGAAATAGGAAAAAAAAATCCTTTTGGTTTCTTTCTGAGATACCAAAGTACCAACTGTTCAGGTCAGCTGAGCCCACTGGATCCCAAAACCAACAAAACAGAAGCTAGCCTGCACACCAGCGTACAGGTACCCAGCCTCGGACATACCGACTGCACAATGGGCCTGGGCAAAGACACTCAGCCCCAAGTCGCAGACTGTGTGTGATTCACAACCCCTGCGTCCAGAGAAGCAACTCAGGCTGCCTTCCCAGAACACAGAACTGGTCTGAAGAGAAGCTGACAAGCTCAGGAAGTGAGCCCAGGGGCGCCGGATGCAGGCGGGCGTGTCCAAAGGAGAGAGGTGCGCTCCTCGCTGAGAAGGAGGGGAGAGACGGCAGCTGTAACACTCACGTGGCCACAGAAAGGCCAAGCGTGGACAATGCAACCCTAACAGCCTTCCTCCTCAAGCCCTAGGCTCAGAAAATGGGACATCGCCATGCTAAACCGTAACGGGGCCGAAACAGCAGCCACAGAACCCAGATGTACGGTGGCATGTGGAAACAGATGGTGGTCACCTTGCCTGTCCTCCATTCTCTCTGAGAAGGGGGTCAGTGGTGGGCTGCCCTGGTTTCCTCACCTGCACTCACCTCACTCCCGGGACGGGGAGGCCGGCTGCTGCAGACGAGCCGGGACGGGGGCTTCCAGGCCCAGCTACGTGTCTGCAGTTTCTGAGAGCTGAAACAACCCGCTTCTGGTCACAAGGTCTCCTGGATGGACTGACAGAGCTAAGTTCTTCATCCTACCGGCAGTCACCATGGCAGCAGTAACAGCGTTCGGCCACCTCCCAAGACGTCCCTGTACCCCTGGCACTTAGCACAATGCCCAGCACAAACGTGACACACTGCAGTTGGATTAGCGAGTTTGGTCAATCCAAAAAATCGAGTGAAAGACCTACTGCTATCCCTTCATGATCCCAATCCACACAACAAAGAGGGAACAACGAACTTTCCAGGAATGTACTCCGCTCGTCCCCTGAGTTTTCAGGGAAGCCCAGGGAAAGCAATACCCTTCAGAGCCCCACCTATTTTTTTCAGTGCCAAAGTTGTGTTCTTTGGCAGCCACAGTGATGATATCATGAAGACAACGTCACCATAGGAAATAAAACTCAAAGAAGAGAAATTCCAGAAATCTGGCTGCACTTCCAGGAGGAGAAAGGCTGGGTCTCCAGTCTCAGCGACAAGCTGAATGACGAGGCTCCAGCTGGAGCACGTGGAAATATGCAGCTCTCAGGGACACCTGCATATCAAACTAGCAAATAAAATATCTGCAAAACACTGATGTTTCATTGTCGGCGTAGAAGAAAAATAAATTAAAAAGCCCAGGATATTTTCCCGTCTAATATAAATTAATTCAAACAACATATTTAAAATAGAGTCAATTATAAGTTTCTCTCATAAAAATTTAAAAGGCAGCAATCAATCTTCAGATTGTACAAGTGCAAAGGAATGGTATTTTCTCCATGATCAAGACACCTCCGTTTCTGCGTAGGAACTGCCAGTGTTTGCTGGCCCAATCTCAGGCCTACGTAGCTGCAGGAATCCTCTGGTCACACGGCTCCCTTCCCCTTAGTGTCCAGCTTGCTGCTTGCCTCTGACTGCTTGCTCAGCTGCTCCTCAGTGAACGTGATGTAGGAATACACCAGGCTCCCAGCAATGCTACGAAACAGAAAACCACCATCAGAGAGGGAGGACGGTATTGTCTTAGGAGGAACACTCTACAAAGTGTTAACCCCAAAACTCACAAATTGCAAATTCCTTAGATAAAGGGTCCAAGGTTCCACAGCAGGGAATTACACAAGTTCTTGCAATGGGATTAATAGGCATCCTTAAAAATAATACCAAATGAAAACAGCTAATGACATCTTCAGTGAGAAAAACCTCACACACTATTAAGCACTGTCTAATCCCATTTGATTAAACAGACATCAGTACGTACACCAATCTGAAGCAGAACAGACATAAGTCTAGAAGGAACACACCAAGAATATTAACCGCAGTTACATGTGAATGGGGAGATGACTTCTTTTATCTGGTAATTTTTTTTTGTATTTTTGGAATTTTTAAAAGTACGCAGTCAAGATTCAAGATAAAAGTTATTTAAAATAATAATGGAAAACACTGCAACTAGTGAGTGAACATGCAGACCCTGGGAGAGTCCCAGAGCTGGCTGGTCTGTGGGGAACAGCTCACATCTGAGTCTTGCGCACTGGACAGCTGGTCTCCAGTCTCCCACACTTCCCATCACACCTGTCACCATGAAGGATCATCTTCAGGGACAGTGATTATTCTGTTTGCTCTTTGCAGGGATCTTAAACCCACCTGGGATCCACAGACTCCTGCCCCAATCACTGTGCTGAAAGTGAACTGGAGGAGCCGCCAGAGCTGACAGGCATGGCCCGGCCTGGCCAGCCCTGCTCTTCTGGGAGACGGCTTCCCAGGACCCTCTGGGCCCCCAGTCAGCTGCGTGCCTGGGCTGCGCTCTGCTTTTGGATGTTCGTGACCTGGGTTTGGCCCTCATCTTCTGCTTACTTGACTCATCAACTTGCTGCTTAAGTGAAATTTGTTCTGTTTCCTCCTGGGCTTTGGCAGTCCAGCCCCAGACCAGCTCCTGCTCCCACTGTGAAGGAAGCGAGAGCTGGTACTGGCTCTGGACTGCACACGCTTATAAATTATTACCCCTTCTCTAAGACCCTGGTCAATCCTAACTATCTAACTTTCCTCCAACCTCCAGGTTCCTCCTCGTCCTATCTGAACCCTACAGCCCTTAATAATCAAACGGTGACCACTTAGTCAAGTCTGGTATGTGTCAGGCACGTTCCAGGTTTCCTGCCACTGCAATACTCCTGTAAGGTCACTACTCCTGCAAGCCGCCTACTTTAAGACGAGGAAACTGCGTCCCAGAGCCATAACTTGTTCAGGATCACCAAGCTTCCTAATAAAACACAGGCCAGTCTTTCACCACGGCCCTGATGGGCCCTACTCCATCTGATATTGCCATCAGTTGGCCTTATTCTGTCCCCAGGAGGCTGCAGATTCCCTGTTCTTCTATCTCCACAGGGTCTCTTGCACAGGGACCGGCACTTCGGAGCACCACAGTAATTGGCGAGCTGACCATCCCTTAGGAGCCCACTCAACAAAGGGCCGTCAGGAGCCAGACCTGACACGCTGGTGTTCACTGGGCTTCATCCTTCCTTCATCCGGCAGGTTTTTTCCACTTGGTCTTTTTGGAGTTAGACAGACTCTCCTGGAAATTTCTGGTGCCTCCAGCCTATGACTTCCCTGGCAGTCGGGCTGGGCCCCAGGAGAGGTCTTCCTGAAACCTGCCCAACCGAAGCGGAAAATTCTGGGAAGTTCCAGTGTATGCTCAATTGCCCTTTGCCCCCCAACCCCACCCTGCCTCCAGAACAGCAGCACGGCCGCCACTGCTTTCTTTCGCCTGCTCCTTCTCTAGCGTCCCCCTCCCACAACCATCTAAAGTATCACAACGTCCTCTTCTTCCTGTCCACACAGCCTCTGATGGTCACGGGGAAGTACAGGATACAAGGTGACAAAGGAGGAACTGGCACTGTGGCGCAGTGGCTAAGTGCCTCTCGGAACGCCAGCACCCCCTATCAGAGCACTGGTCCCAGTCCCTGCTGCTCTGCTCCAACCCCGCTCCCTGCTAATGTGCCTGGGAAGGCAGCAAAGACGGCCAAAGTGCTTGGGCCTCTGCCAACCACGTGGGAGACCGGGATCAAGTTCCTGGCTCCTGGCTTCTGCCTGACCCAGCTCCGACCCTTGAGGGCATTTGGGAAAGAACCAGTGAATGGAAGATCTCTCTTTTCTCTCTCTCTGTTTCTCAGACTGTATCACTCTCTCTCTTTCTAATAAATAAAGTAAATCTTTAAGAAAAATGACAAGGAATACCCTGGAATTTATTCCAGGCTTAGTTTTTCAGATGAACCTAGACCCCACAATGCTATTACAGTCAGTGCGACAGCAACAAAAATGGCCCCTTGTTAGGGATGGTTCAAACCCTAAATAGACTACTTACTCTGAAATCCTAAGGAAATTAAGTAATCTCTCTGAGATTCCAGTTCTGTACTAAATGACATAAGTAAACTACCATGTATCCAGGCTTGTCTGAGATTAAGTGAAATCCCATGCCTAAAGGATCTGGCCCCACATCTGGAACACAGCAAGCAGTCAGTGAATACTCATTCCCCCTCCACCACCTTCCTTGTCAGCCCTGACACTCACACAGCACAGGGCAGAGGCACTGTTAACCAAAGGCAGGGCACTATACTAACAAGGGTCTTAGTGTATCTGGTTACCAAAGCAAAATTCCCTAACCCAGGGGGCTTATAAACAACAGAAATGTATTTTGTACAGTTCTATAGTCTGGGGAGTCTAAGATTAAGGTAGATGTGGTATCTGGGGAGGACTCTCTTCGTTCATGGACAGGGACTTTGCACCAAGCCCTCTCATTGAAGAAGGGCTGAGGGAACTCTCTGGGATCCCTTTCACGAGGACACTAATCCCACTCACGAGGGCTCTAGCCCCACAAGCCAATCACCTCCCAAAGCACCATCTCCTAATACCATCACCCAAGGAGCTGGGATTTCAACAAAGGAGCTTGGGGAGACACAACCCAACAAAGGGGAATTAACACAGCACAAAACACACAGGGAGAATGTTGCCACATGGTACTCAAAGAACCACAGTAAAAACAAAACACAGGGAGGGGAGTACCATTATATTCTTAGAATTATATCTATGAACCACATGAAATCTGTTCTTATATTAATGAAAAATACATGAAATTATAGAACAGAAAAACAGAGACTGTTGGTACAGTCTGTTCAACTGTCACAAACGTCAGCTCTTAGCAACAATAAAAGATTTTCTGGAGGGCAGAGCAAGAGAGTGGCTAGTAAGACCTTCTGCTGACACCGATTTGGACAGCTATTCACGCACCAGACTACAAGAGCTGGAGACCACTGTGCCTGGTCTTGGTGAAGAAGCACTGAAGAAGGCAGAAAGCAAGGAGCTGGTCATGTCAACCTTCCTCCACCCCCAAGCAGCACAGTGTGGAGAGAGATGCTTCCCACTTGGGGAGGGACAAGGGATTAAGTCCAGGATGCAGTACCAGGCCTAGAAAGATGAAACCAAGTGATGGACACAGCCCCAGGGCTTCAGGGTGCAGATCAGAATCCAGGGGGCAAAGATTCCAATCAGTTTCCATGGCCACTTTATCCCCACTGCCTGAAACAATGTGTGACGTGTGCAGGGCACCCAACAAATACTTGTTTAGCATTAAATACATCCTCCTAGCTAGATTATACAAATTTCCATCTTGAGAGAAGGTACAGATTTTGGCTATGCACTAAGCAGTTACTTCCTTCAGTATATAGTCAGGACAGGCTCAACAGCTGATTCTCACCCTGCCTGCCAAGGGAGATCAGAAAAGAAAAATAAACCACTAATCATGCAGGAAGCCAGCAAAGAGACTCGAAATGTTCAGAACAAGAAGTCACTTTCATCTCTTACCCCATAAACTCTCCCATGACTAACAGGATCCTGACAAGAAGGAGAAGACCAAGATCAGAACCTCAGCTCTGCTTCTGAACTATGGTAGCTGTGTGACCAAGTTATATCACTTCTCTGAGCCTCAATTTATTATCAAGTGAAATGAGCGATGACTTAACAAAATGACACAGCAAAAGATGGCCATCAGGGAGCCAGCACTGTGGCCTACCAGGTTAAACTGCCGAATGCAACGCAGCATCTCATATGAGCACTGGCTAACTCCTGGCTGCTCCACTTCCAATCTAGCTCCATGCTAATGCCTGGGAAAGCAGCAGAAGATGGCCAAATACTTGAGCCCCTGTCACCCATATGGGAGACAAACAGACTTTTAAGCTCCTGGATTTGGCCTGGCCTGGCCCTGGCTGGTGTAGTCATTTGAGAAGTGAATCAGAGGATGGAGATCTCTTATCTGTCTGTCTGTTTCTTTCTAACTCTGCCTTTCAAATAAATAAATAAATCTTAACAAAAAAAGATGGTCATCAGATATAAGGTATATAACAAATATTAACTACCTACCTGTTGCCTTTCCAGATATCTATCATTTATGTCATCTCTATACTAAGGTTATGTGTTGGTTGGTTGGTACACATACTTTTAAAAATAGAAGAATTTTAAGTCATAGAAGTCTGGCGAGGATGTGAAACATTCGATCTGCCAGTAGTTTTAGAAGTTTTCCCAACAATTAGAAAAAAAAAAAAAAAGGCTCCATGATATTGCCATGATATCTTTGGAACTCAAAGTCCTTGACAGGGATACGATTTGCTTTATTAATGAATAGGAGTCAGCAAATGCTGAGATCAGAATTCTGGTAAGTTAGCCATGTACATATGTATGAGGGTTTTAAGTACACGTTCCCCACTTATCCTTTTGTTCAGTGTTATTTTTTTAAAAGAAGTTTTTTTAAATGATTAGGAACAGTTTTCTTCTTTACCGGTATCTTTGACACTTTAAACTACCTATATATTCCCATCATTTTCTCCCTTTCTTCCGTGCTCTTTATCTTAAAAAAAAAAAACAAAAACAAAAAAAAAACCCTAAGCATGGGGCATGGGAGGAGGATTCCCATTACAACTAGAAGGAGAACACATTTTATGTATTTTCCACACTTGGAAAAGGTTCCTTCAAATTGCTAACTCCCCCTAAAAATAGCCTCACACCTACTGACCACATGACACATCTCCCACTGGACTTCCAGGCTGAATCACAGAAGGTTAGTGGTAGAATTAGAATATACAACTCCAGTTCAGACCCCACGTTTTATATAATTAGATGAGAAACCTGAGCTTATGAAAAGTGAATTATGGCTTGCTAGTGGCACCATCAGAAACAATACTAGTTCTGCTGTATTTTGGAGTAGTTCTCTCTGGTCATGAATTAAGATAAAATTAAGGGGCTAGCTGGTCTCCCTACAACCTTCTCAAAAGTACAAGTTATTCTGATGAGATCTCAGATACAGAACTCTACAAACAAGCCTGGAAGATGTTACATCAAGAGCGACTAACTGATAACACAAAACATGTCTTTCTTTCTCCAAATGAGACAGCCACCAAGTGATGGCAAAGCTGAAGCCTTCACTTCAGGAGAAGGCGGGAACCAGAAGAGTCCCACGAGAATCAAATATTCCCGGGAGCAGCAGTCTGGAGCTAGGAAGTAACATACACTTCTAGGGAACAGGCAAAGTTGCTCCAAAAATGACGGAGTCGTGGGTTCAGGTGCTGGGCAGAGGCAGCTAGACCAAACTCTTCAGAAGCCAACTCGATCAACCTTACAGTCTGAGCTGCACCATGTCCCAGTCCAGAGATTGTGCAGACCCTGTCTGGTCACACAGACTATAGTACAATTGTTTATGTTATACAAAAGGATCTTAGTTTAAGAGCTTTTAATGAGGGGCTGGTGCTGTGGTGCAGCGGTCTGAGCCACCATCTGCAGTGCCAGCATTCCATGAGGGCACGGGTTCAAGTCCGAGCTACTCCGCTTCCAATTCAGCTCCCTGCTGGTGTGCCCAGGAAAGCAGTGAAATATGGTTCAAGTGGTTGGGTGCCTGCATCCACGTGGGCTACCAGGAGAAGTCTCCTGGCTCCTGGCTTCGGTTGACCCAGCCTTGGCTGTTGTGGCCATTTGGGGAGTGAACCAGGGGATGGAAGACCTTTCTGTCTCTCCCCCCGCCCCCTAACTCTAACTTTCAACTAAATACATAAATCTTTTATTTAAAAAAAGGGTTTGTAATCAATGTGGTGACGTAATTATGAAGGAACATGAAAATGAAATTTACTCATTAATAATTCATCATTCACTAATCAGATCGGAGGTTTAGAATGAAGAACGAGACGACAAAGTGGCTGGATAACACAGGGAATGCATCTTAGCTTCTTTGTGAAATGGAATAGTCACAGAATCTGCCTCACAGAACTATATGAAGCATGGAGCATTTATGATAGTGCCTTGCACAAATAAGCATGAAAAATACAGGATAGTATTCTTATTTTTGAATGCTTGTTATGGACCTGGCACGGATATATGGGCACAAATATGAATAAAATAAGTGATTTCTGTCCTCTATATATAGCTGAGAATCTAAACACATGTATGATTTACTAGGCTACATTACACTTGTTCAGTCATTTACTTAAGGGGAACACATTAACGGGTGAGAACTTGGGCTTCAAGTCCAGCCCATCAGGCTTGCAATACTTGCTAGCTGGGTAACATCAGCAGAGCTATGAGAGGAGATCACCAAGTTTTTCTAGAGCAGAATGCCTGGCATATAGCAACAGGCTCGATACATACCTTTGGAATGCATTCAAGTTACTCAACCTCCCTAACCCTCACACTTACAAAATGGTGACTACAAAAAACTGCAAAACAATAGTACTAGAAATCAGGCAATTCAATGGAAAAAGGACCATATGTTCAATAAAAGGTATTGGAACAAATGACTATCTTATAAAACACATATAAAAGAACCTTGATTCATACTTCACACTACATACAAAAATTAATCCAAAACAGGTTATATATATATAACTATAAAATAATATCTAGAAGAAAACATATCAAAAAAATCAGTATGACCTTGTGTTAGGCAAAGATTTCTCAGACAATTGGGCTTTATCAAATTTAAAAATTGTAACACAAATTGTAGTGCAGTGGTTAAGCCTTTGCTTGTGACCCACTGCCCATGTTAGAATGTTGGCTACTCTGCTTCTGATCCACCTTCCTGAAAATGTGTCTCAGAAGCAGAAGATGATGCCTCAAGTACTTGAGTCTCTGCCACCCATAGAGGAGACCCAGATAGAGTTCCTAGCTCCTGGTTTTGACCTGGCTCAGTTCCAGCTGTTGCAGCCACTGGGGAGTAAACCAAGAAACTTGGAAGGTCTCTCTCCCCTCTTTGTCACTTTGCCTTTCAAATAAAAAAATTTTTTTTGGATATTTATTTGAAAGGCAGAGTGACAGAAAAAGAGAAGATTCTTCCAGTCTGCTGGTTCATTCCCCAGATGGCCATAATGACCAGGTCTGGGCCAGACCAAAGCCAGAAGCCAGGAGTCCCATCCGGGTCTCTGACATGGATGCAGGGGCCTAAGGGCTTGGGCCATCTTCTGCTGCTTTCCCAGGTGCATTAGCAGGGATTTGGATCAGAAGCAGAGAAGCTGGGACTCAAACCAGCACCCATTTGGGATGCTGGCATTACAGGTGGTAGCTTATTCAGTTATATCATAATACCAGCCCCCCCAAAATTTTTTTCTTCAAAAGAAAAAAACGGCCGGCGCTGCAGCTCAATAGGCTAGTCCTCCACCTTGCGGCACCAGCACACTGGGTTCTAGTCCCGGTCAGGGCACTGGATTCTGTCCCAGATGCCCCTCTTCCAGGCCAGCTCTCTGCTGTGGCCAGGGAGTGCAGTGGAGGATGGCCCAAGTGCTTGGGTCCTGCACCCCATGGGAGATCAGGAGAAGCACCTGGCTCCTGGCTTTGGATCAGCACGGTGCACCGGCCGCAGCGCGCCAGCCGCGCCGGCCATTGGAGGGTGAACCAATGGCAAAGGAAGACCTTTCTCTCTGTCTCTTTCTCTCACTGTCCACTCTGCCTGTCAAAAAAATAAATAAATAAAAAATAAAGAGAATGAAAAAACCAAGCCACAAACTGGGAAACAATATTTCAAAATCACATATCTGATAAGGACTTGTATCCACAATATATATGGAACTCTAAGCACTTATCTAAAAAAATTTTTTTTAAAGTGGGGAAAATATATAAATAGCCATCATACCAGGAATATACACAGATAGCAAATACACAGGCACATGAAAAGATGCTCAACATCATTAACCATTAAGTACTTAATTAAAAATATAACAAAATATCACTACAGTTCTAGAAAAATGGTTACAATTAAGAAAACTGACAATGCCATGGGTCAATATGTAGGGAAACTGAAATTCTCACATGTTGCTGGCAGTTATGCAAAATGGTCCTGACAATTTGGAAAACAGTGTGGCAATTTTTATGACATCAAACATACACTTAGCATATCAACACTAAATACTGACCCAAGTGAAACTAAATCTTAGGTTCACCCACTAACATCTAAGCAAATGTTTATGGCTAATAGACAATAGCTAAAAACTAAAAAAAAAAAAAAAAAAAAAATCTTTCAAATGGTAAAAGTACAAACTGTGATATATCTATATAACAGAATACTACTTAGCAATAAAATGTATAAACTGATACATGCAACACCAGATTGAAAGTCAAGTGCAGTATGCTGAGTGAAAAAGCTAGCCTCAAGAGCCACATGCATTATGTCACATTTATATGACATTCTGGAGAGTATAGAGACAGAACACAGATCTTTGCCAGGGGAGTGGAAACTGTTCAATCCAGAGACTATGGAGCGGTTTGAGGTGTGTAACAGAATTGCTTTGTGATTGCCGTGGTGGCTACATAACTGCTGGCTACATAACTGCGTGCAATTTGCAAAACGCACAGAACTCTACTTTTGAAAGGATGATTCTTACTGTACTTAACCATATATTATTTTTCTTGAGTGGAGTAAAAAGAAAAGAATCACAGACAAAGATGAGTGCCAGAAATTCTAAGTGTAGCAGGCACAGCTGTGAGGCCGATGACGTCAGTATCAGGAACGGCAACATTACTCAGGCCTCGCCCCAGGCCAGGGCCCGAGCGCGATGGGCGCTCAGGAGCAAGCTCTGTCTGAGCTCCTGTTTGTTCTCCACCTTCTCTGTTGCTTTTTTTAGCTTGGCTGAGCACTCTGGAATCAGCTACTGGAAAGAAGGCCTTTAGGGGAGCTGGAGAAAGACAAGCTCTGAATAGACCTGGGGTGGGAAAAAAACCTCCATAAATCACAAAGTTGGGTCGAGCTCGAGAGGCAGGCTCTTGTTTCCTGCACTTGAACCCCACCAGAGACAGGACTTTTGGAACTTTTCTTAAAACAACAAAAAAATGAGGCAGAGAGTTAGATGTGTCTACATTTAACTGGAGTTCAGTTAGAGATTTCATTCGAAGCCCAGTTTACCAGAAATTGACCGACATCATTCCAAGCAAAGAGAAATCTAGTCAGTAGTTCCTGAGTCTGTTTTTTGCATTAAAAAAATAAAAAAGTGACAGAGAGTGGGGTTGTGGAATGCCTACCTCTGATTCTGCTTTCGGTCTAGTGGAAGAAAATCAAAAGAACTATCAACAATAAAATCATATTCTTTATCTTACAGAGAAAAGTAGGTAAGAAATGAGACATATCTCTTCTAGTTAAAAGCTAAAAAGTACACTGTAATGAAAACAATACCTGAATAAAGATACCATGATTCGAACTCCAAACTCTGCAAATAGTCTGAATGCTAACTGGATAACTAAAGCATTTCACTTATTCTATCTTTGTAATAAAACAGGAATTAAAAAGGAGATATGATATGCAAAATCATTACAATAAAATATGAAAACAATGAGAAATTACTAAAAATATTATGAGAGCAGAGAATGACACAAAAAGAAGTTCTAGAATTTTAAAGATGCTGGTTTTGACACATGTTACTTTAACATTTGTTGTCATATTCCAACATATTCAGGCTCCTAGAAAGTTGTTTTATTTTTTAAAAATAGTCTGCAAATATACAAGGAACTCAAACAACTCAATAGCAAAAACAAGATGAAACAAAAAAAGTCATAGTCCAATTGAAAGATGCACAATAAATTGATTGATATTTTATCTGAGAAGCAACCCCCCACTCCCACCCCCACCCCCACACACAGCCTTGCTCCACTGGTTTACTCCCTAATCTCCAACAACAGCCCCGAGCTGGGAACAAAGCGGGAGCAGGGAACCCAGTCCAAGTCTCCCAAGTGAGTGGCAAGAACCCAAACACCAGAGCCACCCCTGATGCCTCCCAAGGTCTGAACAGGCAGGAAGCTGAAGTCAGTAGCCAGAGCCAAGAATCAAATCCAGGTCCTCCAATGTGGGACACCTGCTGCATGGGTAACAGATCTAAGTAGATACTTCTCAAAGGAAGACATTCAAATGGCCAACCAGGACCTGAAAAAAGGCTCAACACCACTGATCATCAGGAAATGAAAATGAAAACCACAATGAGACATCACACCTCTCCAGTTCGATCAGCTACTATCAAAAAGACAAATGCCAACAAGTGCTGGCAAGGGTGCCGAGGAAGGGGAAGCCCTGCCAACCCGCTGTTGGGAGTGCAAATTAGTACCATCATGTGGACAGCAGGGTGGAGGCCTCTCAAAAAATTAAATAGAACCACCATGTGACCTAGCAACCACACCACTGAGTGGACAGCCAAGGGAAAGGAATTCACTCTGTTGAAGAAAGATTATCAGCAGTCTGTTCACAATACCTGAGAAAGGGAAACAAGCTAAATATCTATCAGCTGAAGAATGGATAAAAAAAACACAGCATTTATACAATGGAACATTAATCATCCATGAAAAGGGATGACCACGTCAATGTCATCTTCAAAAAACTCACTATCACCAATGACAGACCAACTAGACAGAAAATCAACAAAGAAACAATAGAGGTGTGTTTGTGGACCAAATGGACCTTACTGATATCTAAGAGCTTTCACCCCACAGTTGCAGAATACACATTCTTTTCATCAGTGCATGGAACTTTCTCTAGGATTGACCATATTCTAGGCCATAAAGCAAGTGTCAGCAAATTCAAAAAAATGGAAATCATACCATGCATCTTTTCTGACCACAGTGGAATGAACCCGGAAATTAAATACTCAAGAATCTGGAGAACACATGCAAATACATGGAGACTGAACACGCTCCTGAACAAACAGTGGGTCACAGAAAAAAATCAAAAGAGAAATCAAAAAAATTCTGGAAATGAATGCTATACAGCATATACAACATATCAACATTTGTATCATATAACATTTTGATACAATATATCAAAACTTATGGGATATAGCAAAAGCAGTGTTAAGAGGGAAGCTTATAGCAGTTGATGTCTACATCGAGAAACTGTAAAGGCACCAAATGAATGAGCTATCAATGCATCTCAAGAACTCAGAAAAACAACAAACCAAATCCAAAATTAGTAGGAGGAAAAAATATTTAAATTAGAGAATAAACAAAATTGAAACCAAAAAACAATACAAAAAGTTAGTGAAATGAAGAGCTATTTATTTGAAAAAATAAAATTGATACACCATTGTCCCAATTAACCAAAAAAAAAAGAAAAAAAAGAAAAAGGATAAGACCCAAATCAATAGAATCAGAGATGAAAAATGAAATGTAACACAGATAAAACAAAAATAAAAGAATCATCAGGAATTACCATAAAGAGCTACATGCCAACAAATGAAATAATCTAGAAGAAATGGATAGATCACTAGACACATATGATCTACCAAAATTAAGTCACAAAAACACAGAAAACCTAAACAGACCAATTACCAAGACAGAAACTGAATCAGTAATAAAGACCCTCTCAAAAAAGAAAAGCTCAGGAAAGACAGCTTAATTGCTGAATTCTACCAGACAGTTAAAGAAGAACTAATTTCAATTCTTCTCAAGCTATTCAAAATAATTGAAAGGAAGAGAATCATCCTAAACTTCTATGTAGGCAGCATCACCCTGATTCAAAAATCAGAAAAAGAAATAACACACAAAGAAAACTATAGAGCAATATCCCTGATGAACATAGATGCAAAAATCCTCAACAAAATCCCAGCTAATTGACTCCAACAACACATTACAAAAATTATTCACTCGGACCAAATGGGATTTATCCCTGGTATTCAGGGATGGTTCAACATTCACAAACCAATAAACATGACACATCACATTAACAAGCTGAAAAACAAAACTGTGTGATTATTTCAATACATGCAAAGAAAACATTTGATAAAATATTACAGCATTTCATGATGAAAACCTTAAGCAAACTGGATATAGAAGGAACATTCCTCAACACAATCAAGGCAACTTATGACAAACCCACAGCTAGCAACTTATTGAATGAGGAAAAGTTGGAAGCATTTCCACTAAGACCCAGAACAAGGCAAGGATGTCCACTCACACCATAGCTATTCAATACTGGAAATTTTAGCCAGAGCCATTAAGCAAGAAAAAGAAATTAAAGTGATTTGGAAAGGAGGAGGTCAAATTATCCCTATTTGCAGATGACATGATTCTTCTTTTTGTTGTTTGTCTGTTTTGTTGTTGTTTCAGATGATATGATCCTATATATAGGGGAACCAAAAGACTCCATTCAGAGGCTACTGGAACTCATAAAGGAGGGTGGTAAAGTGGCAGGATATAAAATTGACACAGACAAATCAATATTCTTTGTTTACATAGAAATGCCATGCCTGAAAAAGGATGTCTAAGATCAATCCCATTCACAATAGCTACAAAAAAATTAAATATCTTGGAATAAATTTAACCAGGTAAGTTCAAGATCGCTACAATGAAAATTATAAAACATTAAATAAAAGAGCCAAAACAATGGAAAAATCTTCCATGTTTGTAAGAATTAATATCATAAAAATGTCCATGCTATTGAAAACAATTTACATATTCCATGCAATTCTAATCAAAATACCAATGAGGGGCCAGTGCTGTGGTGTAGTAGGTTAATCCACCACATGTGGTGCCTGCATCCCTTACAGGTGCCAATTCTAGTACCGGCTGCTCCTCTTCTGATCCAGCTCTCTGCTGTGGCCTGGGAAAGCAGTGGAGGATGGCCCAAGTCCCTGGGCCCCTGCACCGGCGTGGGAGACTGGGAAGAGGCAGCTGGCTCCTGGCTTCAGATTGGCGCAGCTCCAGCCATTTTGGCCAATTGGAGAGTGAACCAGCAGATGGAAGACCTTTCTCTGTCTCTCCCTCTCATTGTCTGTAACTCTACCTCTCAAATAAATAAATAAAATCTTTAAAAAACAAGCAAACAAATAAATAAAATACCAATGACATTCTTCTCAATTCTAGAAAAAAGGATGCTAAAATTCAGATGGAAATACAAGAGACCCCAAATAGCTAAAGCAATCTTACAATATAAACAAAGTTGGAGGCATCACAATACCAGATTTCAAGATACACTGCAGGGCAGTTAGAATCAAAATAGCCTGGTACTGGCCGGCGCTATGGCTCAACAGGCTAATCCTCCGCCTTGCGGTGCTGGTACACCAGGTTCTAGTCCCGGTCGGGGCGCCAGATTCTGTCCCGGTTGCCCCTCTTCCAGGCCAGCTCTCTGCTGTGGCCAGGGAGTGCAGTGGAGGATGGCCCAAGTGCTTGGGCCCTGCACCCCATGGGAGACCAGGAGAAGCACTTGGCTCCTGCCATCGGATCAGCGTGGTACGCCGGCCACGGCGGCCATTGGAGGGTGAACCAACAGCAAAAGGCAGACCTTTCTCTCTGTCTCTCTCTCTCACTGTCCACTCTGCCTGTCAAAAAAAAAAAAAAAAACCACACACACACACAAAATAGCCTGGTACTGGCCACACACACACACACACACACAAAAGACATGTAGACCAATGGAACAGAACAGAAACTCCATGGGGCAGGTGCTGTGGTGTAGCGGTAAAGCAGCGGCCTGCAGTGCCAGCATCCCATATGGGTGCCAGTTTGAGTCCCGGCTGCTCCACTTCCAATCCAGCTCTCTGCCAAGGCCTGGGAAAGCAGCTGAAGATGGCCCAGCTACTTGGGCCTCTGCACCCACATGGTCGGCCCAAAAGATGTTTCTGGCTCCTGGCTTTGGATCAGCTCAGCTCTGGCTGTTGCAGTCATTTGGGGAGTGAACCAGCAGAATGGAAGACTTCTCCCTCTCCCTCTCTCTGGCTCTATGTCTCTCTAACTCTGTCTCCCGAATAAATAAAATAAATCTTTTTTAAAAAAAAGAATAGAAATTCCAGAAATCAATCCACGAATCTACAACCAACTTATTTTTGACAAAGGAGCTAAAATCATCCCCTGGAGAAAGGCAGTTTTTTGAACAAATGGTGCTGGGAAATCTGGATCTCTACATGTAGAAGTATGATACAAGGCGCCTACCTTACACTTTACCCAACAATCTACTCAAAATGAATCAAGGACCTAAATCTACAACCCAATACGATCAAATTACTAGAGAAAATTGGGGAAACTCTGGAAGACATTAGCAAAGTCTTCTTGGAAAAGACCCCAGAAGCACAGGCAATCAAAGTCAAAATGGACAAATGGGATTACATCAAGCTGAGAAGCTTCTGTACTGCAAAAGAAACACTCGGCAAAGTGAAGAGGCAACCCACAGAATGGGAGAAAATATTTGCAAACGATGCAACTGATAAAGGACTAATATCCAAAATCTATAAGGAGCTCAAGAAACTCAACAACAACATAACAAGCTAGTTAAGAAATGGGCAAAGGACCTAAACAGACATTTTTCAAAAAGGAAATTCAAGTGGCTAACAGACAACACAGAAAATGCTCAGGATCACTAGCCATTCAGGAAATGAAAGTGAAAACCACAATGAGGTTCAACCTTACCCCAGTTAAAACAGCTATCATCCCAAAATCATAAAACAATAAATTCTAGCAAGGATGTGGGGAACAATGTAGCCTAATCCATTGTTGGTGAGAATGTAAACTGGGGTTACAATTGTAGAAAATAATGAAAATACTTCAGAAATCTGAAAATAGATCTACCATAGGACCCAGCAATCCCACTCCTGGGAATTTACCCAAACAAAATGAAATCAGCATCTGAAAGATTTATCTATACCCCCATGTTAATTGCAGCTCAATTCACATTAGCTGAAATATGGAATCAACCCAAATGTCCATCAATAGATGGCTGGATAAAGAAATTATGGTATGTATATATACTACAGAATACTACTCAGCAATAAAAAAGATTAAAATCCTGTCTTCTAACAAAATGGATGCAATTGGAAATCATTATATTTAGTGAAATAAGACAGTCTCAAAAAGACAAATACCATATGTTTTCCTGATCACAGTAACTAATAGAGTACCTAAAATGTAACGTATAGGAGTGAGATTGACATTTTCAGATTCACTGATTGTTTATAGCCCTTGTCTCTACTGTTGAGGAAAAGTGGTTTTTTTCTTCATATTATTTGTTGAACTCTTAGTGTAGGGATAATCTTATGAGTATTAAGTAAACTGAAAATAGATCTTTGTAAAAATTAAGAGTGGGAATGGGACAGGGAGGAGGAAGAAGGGTGGGAGCATGGGTGAGAGGGAGGGTAACGTGGGAAGTATCACTATGTTCCTAAATCTCTATATATGAAATACATGAAATCTGTATACCTTAAATAAAATATTTTTAAAAAGATAATGAAGTACATATATATAATGGAATTACTCAGCCACGGATAGGGATGATCTTGTCATCTGTAACAGTCTGGATGGAACTGAAGGCTATCATATTAAGTGAAACAAGCTAGGCACAGAAAGACAAGTATTGCATGATCTCATGCACAACTGAAATCTAAAAAAGCTGATCTCCTAGAAGTTCAGAGTAGAATAGTGGTTACCAAAGGCTAGGGAGAGTAGAGAAGGAGGGAATGAAGAAAGTTGATTAATGATATTAAGATATATAAGAGGAAGAAGCACTAGCGTTCTACTACATATTAGGGTGACCAAAGAAAACAAGAATGGACTGTGGAGGTTGGCAATGTGGCGTAGCAAGCAAAGCCCCACCTGCAGTGCTGACAATCCATATGGGTACCAATTGGAATTCCAGCTGCTCCGCTTCCAATCCAGCTCACTGCTAATGTGCCTAAGAAAAGCAGCAGGTGATGGCCCAAGTACTTGGGCCTCTGCCAGCCATTTGGAGAGCTGGATGAAGCTCCTGGCTCCTGGCTTCGGTCTGGCCCAGCTCTGGCCATTGTAGCCATCTGGGGAGTGAATCAACTGATAGAAAAAAGAGTCTCTCCTGCTGTCTCTGTAACTCTTTCAAATACATAAATAAATCTTTTTTAAAAATGGACAGGCTATGTAGTTTTCTTTAAAAAAAATAAAATAAAAAGCTAGGACAAAGGTTTCTTTGCCAGAAAGAACTGATAAATATATGATGAGATAGATATGGCTTAAGATTTATTTTATTTATTAGAAAGGCAGAGTTACAGAGAGAAAGAGAGAGGGAAAGAGAGCGAGCTCTTCCATCTTTGGGTTCACTCCCCAAATGGCAGCAATAGCCAAATCTGGGCCAGACTGACACCAGCAGCCAGGAGCTTCATCCAGGTCTCCCATATAGGTGCAGGAGCCCAGGCACTTGGGTCATCCTCCACTGCCTTCCTGGGAGCATTAGCAGGGAGCGTGGACAGGAAATGGAGCAGCTAGGACTCGAACTAGCACCCAAATGGGAGACTGCAGTTGCAGGCAATGGCTTAACCCATCATGCCACAATGCAGTTCCAAGAAAGGTATGTTTACTCTGATTTGAACCTTATATTATACATGTATCAAAATATCACATATCTCATAAATATGATATTTATGTATGTTAAATTTTTTTAAAATCGCCTACAATACAAAAAGATACATCTAGCCGTTTTTTTTTTTTTTCACAGTTTTACTGAGGTATGTTTGAAATTAAAAAAAAACTTGCAAATATTTAATGCATACAGTTTGTTGAGTTTGGGCATACACACATACCTGTGATACTGTCACCACATCTTTATCACTTCCAAAAGTTCCCTGTGTCCCTCTTCAGGTTTTTCTTTTTGGGGTAAGAGCACTTACCATGAGATCTTCCCTCTTAACAAATTTTTAAGCACACAACACTGTATTGTTAACCATAAGTACTGTGTTGTACAGTAGATTTGTGTAACTTATTCATCCTATATAACATTACTCCCAATGAACAATAATTCCTTGTCTTCCCTTGCTTGTAAATCTCTGGCAATGACATTCAAAATTCTAGAATTGAGAAAGATCTGAAATTCAATGCAGGTCACCCCCTTCATTAACAAAGCTAAGTAAGGTCTGAAGAAAGCCAGTGATATGTCTAAGGTCAGACACAAGCAGTTGTGACAGAGAGAGTATCATTTAGCACTGAACTTCTTGGCAATACTACACTGCCATCTGGCACAACTATTGGATGACTGTTGTTTGAAGCATTGGGAGTTCAACCTGCAGAAAAAGTTCTCCAAACATTGCATATCATATGAATGCATTTTCTCCTCCTTCTTAAAATACATTATGTAGAGCCATTAAATATCTAGTGCACAGTAGGCATTCCATAAATGAACAAGTCTGCCATTGAACTAACAGCCCAGGGATGGCTGTTTGGTCAAGTGGTTGGCATGCCTGCATCCTGTATCAAAATGCCTGATGCCTCTGTGGCTCCTCATTCCAGCTTCCTGCTGATTCAGACCCCGGCAGTCAGAAGTAATGGCTCAAGTAATTGTTCCAATCACCCACGTGGGAGACCTGGATTGAGGTCTCAGCTCTCAGATTCAGCCTCAGCCAGGATCTGTTGCAGACATTTGGAGAGATAACCAGCAGATGGGAATGGGCGCTCTCTATCTCATTCTCTCTTTCTCAAATGAATAATTTTACAAAGTAATAATGCAACCTTACTATGACACTATTTGACACTACTCTTATCTAAATTCTACTAGTCAACATGGTTATATTTAATTGAAAATTTTTACTTACCTGATATTTAAGCCAATGAAATTTGTCCATGTGAAAATATAATCTCCACCAAAGACCATTCCAATATAAGTTATTAATATATTCTAAAATGGAAAAGGGCAATATTTTGTCACACAGATGTAACTGAACTTTCAAAATATAAATACAGAAGCTTCAGTTGCCTAACAAGCATGGCATTGGCCTCCAAATATATATATACAAAATCATCCATGTGGTGATCAAGATACTTATCCTTAAATACAAAAATCAACACACATTACCACCACTACCAACCCTGGAAAGAGTGTAGGATGAGCAAGAACACTAAAGGACTCAATGACATTCACCTGTTCCCGATCTAGTCCTCCAAAAGATAAATGCTTTCACCAAGATGAAAAATACGGACAAGATTATCAAACTTTCCCTGCCTTGTGGTATGGGCTGACATTACGAATCTGAACAAAGAAGCACCGCTGTTACCAGGGACAGAAAACACAGATGTATCTAGCGGTCTTAGGAAAGTCAGCTTTCTTCTCCACTGAGATAACTGTTGGCCTGTGAGACAGAGGATGGGAAAACTGCTTGTGTGGCAGCACCTTTGCATCTTTCTTTAAAAAGGAAAAAGAGGACTTGATCAACATGAAGACTTATTTTTGGAGGAATTGTCCTCAGTATCTTAAAAAACGCATGGGAATAAGCCTCAAAATAGTGCATCCCAAATCACCTCTCCCAACACTGCCAGGCATGTAGCCATCCTCAGACCACAAAAGTGGAAAGCAGCTTTCCAAAGTCAGTATTCAATCCCTCCTCAATCTCTCTTCTTTCATGAGTATTGGAAGCCACGGCCTCCCCCTCTGCTCTTGCAACCGCCACGAGCCGCAAATGTCAGGAACATTTTTAGTACCTGGGCTCTTCCAGATTAGCTTAAGAGATGGAAAATAAAGTGCTATGGTGTTCTTAAAGGCCAAAAACAACTTTCAGAATTATTTTTATATCGGAGTGCCCTTTGAGAGCATTCAGAATTGCATCAGCCTCTTCTGGCTCTAAGAATGAAGACACAAGTTACCTTAGAGCAGATTTGCTTACTATTTCAAGGGAAAATTCCCGTAACCATAAGCCAGGCCAGTGGGCAAAGCTGGGAAAGTGTGTAACAGGACCTCTCTGTGTATTCAGGGATCCAGGGAGACAGGTCATTAATTTACATAAGCTGCCCAGACAACTTCAGAAAGGGAGGCGGCAGGGTCCAGTGTGCTCTGAATCAGAAGTAACAAAAACTGTACATATATACTAGGGCATCTTACACAAGACAGGCTACCAGGACAAGACAGCAACATCCCCCAAACAGCAGGTATCAGGAAGCCTAGAAGAGTCTATCCTGGTAGCTCAAAATTAAAATTGCAAATGCACACTCCAGTATACCTATGCACTGTCTGGAAACCTTGTTTAAAATGCAGATTTCCAGGCTGTATCTGGAGACTCTGTCTCAGTACATCTGGGATAAGCCTAAGAACTGCCACTTTTAGCTAGTTTTCCTACGAGATTTTCCCACCACGCCAGAGAAGCAAACAATGTTGATCCCAGGGTCTGCAGAGTTGGGACCCTCAAGCACAGAAGGAGGCTTAACGATTCAGAACAGGCTGAGACTGGGAGGCCAGCGTAGAAGCTCTACCATGGCCCAGCAAGGGGACCAGTGGCTCCGATGCGTCTGAAGGCACCTGCCATGCTTAAAGAGATCCCATGCAGCAGTGAGAAACAGGAGCAACGGTGAACTAACCAAACAATCCAGTTTTTCCACTCCCTCTAGAGTTTGACTAAGTCATGGAATTCTTGGACTACCATGTGGAGGAACACATATCAAAAGGCAAGTACAGATTTTATGTTAACAAGAACATTAATTATGGGCCAACACTACGGCATAGTGGTTAAGCCTCTACCTGCAGTGCTGGCATCCCATATGGGTACCAGTTTGTGTCCTGGCTGCGCCTTTTCTGATCCAGCTCTCTGCTTATGGCCTGGGAAAGCAATGGAAGATGGCCCAAGTGCTTGGGCCCCTGCCCCCACGTGGAAAAACTAGAAGAAGCTTCTGGTTCCTGGCTTCAGGTTGGCCCAGCTCTGGCCATTGCAGCCATTTAGGGAGTGAATCAACGGATGGAAGACCTCTCTCTCTGTCTCTCCATTTGTAACTCTGCCTCTCAAATAAATAAATAAAATCTTAAAAAAAAAAAAGATCAGGGCTGGCGCTGTGGCATAGCAGGTTAAGCTGCCACCTGCAGTGCTGCCGTCCCATATGGGCACCAGTTTGAATCCCAGCTGCCCCACTTCAGATCCAGCTCTCTGCTGTGGCCTGAGAGAGCAGAAGATGGACCTTGGGCCCCTGCACCCATGTGGGAGACCTGGAAGAAGCTCTTGGCTTTAGATTGGCCCAGCTCCAGTCATTGCAGTCAACTGGAGAATGAACCAGTGGATGGAAGACCTTTCTCTCTCTTTCTCTTGGGCAGCGAGGCCCCTGGACTTGGGCCATCTTCCACTGCTTTCCCAGACCATAGCAGAGAACTGGATCACAAGTGGAGCAGTCGGGTCTCAAACCAGCACCCAAATGGGATACCAGCACTGTAGGCAGTGGCTTTACCTGCTATGCCACAGCGCTAGCGCCAGCCCCTCTCTTAGGTTCTTACTGCTCTTCATGTGAAAACAAACCTTCTACTATGTTTTTGAAGCATTCACTCTGCAAAATCAAACACAGCTGAAAGCTAATCGAGGGGCTAACCCTGTCTCGGCCAGCCCAGTTCTCCAAATGCAGATGGTCTCAGGTTTTCTGGGGGGAGTCACACAATTAATTTGTTATAGCTTAATACAGAACGCTATTCACGCCAAACACTTCCAGTCCCAGGATTTTTAAGTCACAGACTTTCTGGAGTTTTAACCCACTGTAGTTTCTAAAATGTAACGAAGTGGGTAGCACTGCAGCGGGGGTGCCGAGAGAAGCACGCCAGGAGAAACCCTACCTCTCCAGCCCTCTTCTCTCACTACTGACTGCGTGGGCACCCGAAAGGCCATCATAGTTTCCCCAATGATCAGGGACCTCTCTCTTTGTCTTGCCTTTTTCAGAAAGCAAGTCCACTTTGCTAATTCATTAGAAACTCAGATGTGCAGTGGCCTCTTTGATCCTAAAGCCCCAGAATCACAAAGTCTGACGAGGAAGGCCTCAGGCCTCAGGCCTCAAGCCACTAACTCAGTATTCAAGTCAACCTGGCTGCCTGGCTAAAGACCAGCGAGTCACCCTCAAATAAAATGGAGCAGTAGGAAATGATATCACTGGAAATGCCAGACCCAGCTTTTAAAAGTGGGCCATGGAAGGACTGGCTCAGGCTAGGAAACTCCCTCGATCAGCTCGTGGCAGGCATCCTCTCCTTACAAGCCAGCCAGAGCTCAGCGAGGCTGAGAACAGAAGTGGCCTTACTGGGCCTTTCCAGGGCTGTCTCTCTCAGTGCCACGTTACCTAGCTGCCCTGGCAGGAGGAGGCCCAGTTCTCCTTGGTCCTCTACTCTCAGATAATACCGTGTTCTCTGCCCTTACCCCTCAGAGCTAAGTTGCCTGCAAGCAGAAACTGTGTCTAGCTTGAGGTTTTAAGCATTGTTTTGGAAACTGTCACCAAAATTAGCCAAACTATCACGATCATGGGGTTTGAGGCCACAGCCAGATGAGCTTTAGAAGCACAATTTTCAAATAAAGCACGTTCCAAAAAGAAAACAGGACTTTTTATTTCCAACTCACCTTAATACAGCCAACTATTGTAGTTGTAAGAGCAGAATTATACTGAGTGCAGAGCACTATGGAGTACATCAAGATAAACCTGGAATGGAGAAAGAAACAGTGTGTTTGAAGAAGGAGCCAGTTGCTTACTCCACCATCTCCGGCCAAGAGAAACAAGCGGCGCTGCCCAAGCTAGCCCATTCTGGCCTCTGACCAACTGTGAGCTCCCCCACCTCCCTGCTGCTTGGGCTGCAGCTTCAGATTTTTTAAAAATTTTGCTAAAGAGAAACACATGTCCACAGCAGGTGTTCTGCCGTGCCATCTTCACCAAAATCCTGAAAGCATCACTGGTAATCAATGAGTACTATTCAAAGATCACGCTTCCTCCACTTCCACCTGAGCCAGGCAGACAGCGCAGGGCTCAGAGACCCTTGTTCAGCTGCCCACATCCCACGAGGGCAGTCGGACCTCTGGGCCAGGAAGAAGGCCAGAGTGATCCTTAAGGATGAAAGACAAACTAACACCACTTTAAGAAGGGATGCCAGTTAACAACTGGGTGGCAGCAGGCGCAATCCTCAGACTAGCACTGAGGTTTCCGTCTTGAGGCCCCAGGTCGACTCTATTTTGAAGCACCTGCTCCGCGCTGCCTGCCAGGTTCAATCACAAGCAGCGACAACTGAAGTGTTGAGGAAATTACCAGAAAAATACGGAGGTGAGAACAGGCATAGTTTAGATACCCTAAAGAGTCCAGAACAAACTTTTCTAGGAAACCCATCTATTAATAAGGCAGCAATGGCTCACCCCATCACACAGGAGAGGGTAAACTGCAGCAGAAACAGAGCGTCGGCCCAGCCTTCAAACTCCATCGCCTGTAATACACAAGAGAGCATTCGGTTTCAGAGCAGACCCTCAGTAGCAGCTGCGCTATGCACCTGCGGGAGTCCTTTCTCTGCATTTGCGCCGACATACACAGTGCAGCCGTGTACTTCCTTCTGTCACTCCCATGACAGAGTGATGCTCAAGAATGTCAAGGATACGGAGCTGAACCAAGTAAGTGGTTTCAAAAGGTTTTCTCCTTTCCAAAATGGAATGTGGGGGAGAGAGACCTCGTGCAAAGAAACTGAGACTCCCAGGAGGCACCAGCAACACCTGCCCAAATGCAGCAGCTCTCACAGAAGGATATGCTGGCATGAAAGAATTTCTCAAATATTCAAATACGTATTTGTAAGGCTAAATCCAGCTGAGGTCTATTCGTGAGGAATCACTGCTTTAAAATAGCTAATTCTAAAAGCAAAGTATGTGTGTGTGTGTGTGTGTGTGTGTGTGCAGTTAATGTGTTTTCTTTGTTAAATCCAAAGAACAGGAATAAAGAGAAATGAAAGGGTGCATTGGTATCTCTCATCCAGGAGCAAGGCTTTCTCTCTCAAGTACACAGTTTCCTTTACAACATGAACTTGATAAGCAAATGTGAAAAACGTTCCACCTTTCATCTCTCTGCCAACCTGTCCAGCTTCCACTCTTGCCACTTCCATGCACATTTCACTGCTGCAGGGCTCCAGCCACACCAGGCTTCTTGCGGTTCATGAAGCCCAATGAACAATTTCACACTTCCCCTCAAATTCCAACTTGAGGGCCCTTTGCAGCGCCTTCCCTCTCCACGCCCCAGTACTCCTCTCCAGCACCACGCCCCTTTCTACAACGTGTCCACAAACTGTGAGCCCCCTGTGGGGAGGGCCCACATTTCTCTAACTGTGTTCCTAACAGCACTGGACAGACAGTACACATTCGGTTTGTTTATGGTTCTTTGTTGTGATAACATATAAAAGTAAAATTCACCATTTTTAATGGAAAGTTCCATTAGTACTGAGAACTGTATAGTCACATCATCACCATTACAATCATGATAAAGAAATCCCTACACACACACACACACACACACACACACACAGAAACTATCCCCTGCCCCTTTAGTCAGTCCCTTCCACCTGCTAGCCCCAGGCAACTTCTATTTACTTTCTGCTACCATAATTTCACTGTTCAACAACTTCATAAAAATGGAATTGTATCACAGGTATTCTTTTATGTCTTGAGAATTTTACTTTATATGATGCTTTTGACATTCAGCCATGCTGAGGGTATATCAATGACTCATTTTTATTGTCAAAATGTATTGCATCTTATGAGTATACTAAACCATCATTTGTTTACTTAGTTATATATAAGTCAAGTCCACATTTATTTGGGTTGCTTTCAAAACTTGCTATGATGACTAAAACTACAATGAATCTGTTCAGTACAAGACTCTGGATATGTTTATAAATACCCAAAAGATGGGACTGCTGGTTCTTTTGGTATGTGTATCTTTTCTGACCACATGGAATGAAGCTGGAAATTAAAACTTAAACTATAGAAAATATACAAACACATGGAGACTGAACAACATGCTCCTGAATAAACAGTGGGTCATAGAAGAAATCAAAAGGGAAATAAAAAAATTTAGAGAAATGAATGAAAAAGACAACACAACCTATCAAAACTTATGGGATAAGCAAAAGCAGTGTTAAGGCAAGAGTTTATAGCAATTAGTCTCTACATTAATAAATTAGAAAGGGGTGGTGCTGTGGTGCAGTGGGTTAAAGCCCCGGCCTGCATTGCTGGCATCCCATATGGGCACTGGTTCAAGTCCCGACTGCTCTACTTCCAATCCAGCTCATTGCTAATGCACCTGGGAAAGCAGAGGATGGCCCAAGTCCTTGTGTCCCTGAACCCATATGGGAGACCCAGAAGACGCTTCTGGCTACTGGCTTTGGATCAGCTCAGCTCCAGCCATTGCGGCCATCTGGGGAGTGAACCAGCAGATAGAAGACTTCTTCTCACGCTCTCTCTGTAACTCTTTCAAATAAATAAAATAAATCTTTTTAAAAAAAGAAATCGGAAAGATATAAAATAAATGTTCTAACCATGCATCTGAAGGACCTAGAAAAACAAGAGCAAACCAAACCCAAAATTAGTAGGAGGAAAGAAAGAATAAAAATTAAAGAATAAACAAAATTGAAATAAGATTGGTGAAATCATAAAAGATTGGTGAAATGAAGAGTTGTTTTTTTGAAAAAATAAAAAAAACTGAAAAATCACTGGCCCAATTATCCAAAAGAAAAAAGGGAGAAGACCCAAATGAATAAAATCAGAAATGAAATAGCAAATGTTATAATTGCTACCACAACAGAAATAAAAAGAATCAGCAGGAGTTATTAAAAACAGTTACACAGCCACAAGTTGGAAAATTTAGAAGAAATGATAAATTTCTAGGCACATAATTTATCAAAATTGCAGTACAAAAACCTGAATAGACCAATAACCAAGGCTGAGATTGAATCAATAATAAAGAGCCTCACTGCTTAATTCTACCAAACTCTTAAAGAACTCATTCCAGTTCTTCGTAAACTATTCAAAACAACTTAAAGGGAGGGAATCCTCCCAAACTCCTTCTATGTGGCCAGTATTACTTTAATTCCAAAACCAGAAAAAGATACAACAAAAAAGGGAATTATAGACCAATATCCCTGATGAACATACATGCAAAAATCCTTAAAAAATACTAGCTAATTGAATCCAACAAAACATCAAAAACATCATCCACTCAGACTAATTAGAATTTATCTCAGAGATGCAGGGATGGTTCAATACACACAAATCAATAAATATGACACATCACATTAATGGAGTGAAGAATAAAAACCATGTGATTATCTCAACAGATGTAGAGAAAATATTTGATAAAATACAATATCTTTTTTATCCTTCATGATAAAAATCTTTAAAAAAAAATTGGGTATAGCCAGAATATACTTGAACACAATAACATAATACATGACAAATCCACAGGCAGCATCATACTGAATGGGGAAAAGTGGGATGCATGTCCACTAAGGTCTGAAACCAGACTAGGATACCCACTCTCACCATTACTATTCAATATAGTTTTGCCAGTTTTAGCCAGAACCATTAGATAGGAAAAATAAATCAAAGGGATACAAATTAGAAAAGAGGAAGTCAATTTATCCCTATTTGCAGATGACATGATTCTATATATAGGGGAACCAAGACTCTACTAAGGAACTATTGGAATTCCTAAGATAATTCAGCAAAGTTGCAGGATATAAAATCAACAGTATTTGTATATACAAACAATGCTCTGGCTGAGAATGTAAGGTCAGTCCCATTCATAATAGCTACAAAATAATTTTCATAACTTGGGATAAATTTATCCAAAGATGTGAAGGATCTCTAAGAGCAATAAACATTATAAAACATTAGTGGAAGAAACAGATTAAGACGCACACATGAGGGGCTGGCACTGTGGCTCAGCGGGTTGATACCCTGGCCTGAAGCACTGGCATCCCATATGGGTGCCTGTTCTAGTCCTAGCTGCTCCTCTTCCGATCTAGCTCTCTGCTATGGCCTGGGAAAGCAGTACAAGATGGCCCGGGTCCTTGGGCCCCTGCACCCATGTGGGAGACCTGGAAGAAGCTCCTGGCTCCTGGCTTTGGATCGGCGCATCTCCGGCTGTTGCAGCCATCTGGGGAGTGGACCGTCGGATGGAAGATCTCTCTTTCTCTCTCTCTGCCTCTCCTCTCTCTGTGTAGCTCTTTCAAATAAATAAATAAATAAATAAATCTTTTAAAAAAATATGCACACATGAAAACAGAAAAATCTTCCATGTTCATGGACTGAAGAATTAATATCATCACAATGTCCACAGTACCCAAAGAAATTGACAGATTCAATGGGATCCCAGTCAAAGGACATTCTTCTCAGAGACAGCCAAAAAATGATTTGAAAATTCATATGGAAACATAAGAGACCCTGAATAGAAAAAGTAATGTTAAACAATATAAACAAAGCCATAGGCATCATAATACCAGATTTCAAGACATACTGCAGGGCTGTTATAATCAAAATAGCCTTTTACTAGCACAAAAAATAGACACATGGACCAACAGAACAGATCAGAAACCCCTCTCAATAAGAACTTCAGGCACATTAGATTAAGGACTCACTCTATCCAATTATGATCTCATCTTAACTAATTACATCTTAAAGATACCATATTTCTAAATAAGGTCACAGTCTAAGGTACTGGGTGGTTAGCACTTCAACATATGAATTTTGGGAGAACATAATGCAACCTAGAACTTTTCCAGGTTGATATCTGAATACTTAGTGAGGTCAGGGTCAACGTTCAAATTTTTGCATATAAATGTCAAATTGTCCAACACCATTCATTGAAAAGATTATTCTTACCTCATTAATTTATTTTGGTACCTTTGACAAAAACCAGTTCATTACATGCCCTACTTCTATTTCTAGATTCTCTGTTCTGTTCAGTAAATCCATGTGTACTCAGTCTAATATTGTACTGTCTTAATTACTATGGCTTTATAGGAAGTCTTAAAATCAAGTAGAATTTGATCCTTAATTTCTGGGATAAAACAACTTAGTCATGGTATGGTCCCTTCTTTATATATTGTTAGACTATGGTTTTTCCTCCTTTGTAGTATTTTTGTCAGCTTTTGGCTGACCATAGAAACCAGCTGAGATGTGATCTCTTCTATTTTCTGCAAGAATTTACACAGAAGTAGTATTACTTTTTTAAACATTTGAAGTATTCTCTAGTGAAGCAATCATAGCCTGAAGTTTTCTTTCTGGGAAAGTTTTTAACTACAAATTCAATTTCCTTAATAGAAAATAGGACTATTGTTAAATAACCCCATTATTAATTAGGGCTTTAATTAATTTTCATTAAAAAATGTCTGTTAATTATTTTATAGAGAGTTTTTTTTTTTTTCTCAAGAGAGGCAGAGAGAAAGAGAGAAAGACATACACAGACAGATCACTTCTGCTGGTTCACTCCCCAAATGACTCTGATCACTGGGCTGGGCCACACAGAAGCCAGAAGCCAGGATGTCAATCCAGGCCTCATATATGGGTTGGCCTGGACCCAACTACTTGAGCCATCACCTGCTGTCTCCCAGAGTTCACTTTAGCAGGATGCTAAAACTGGGAGTAAAGCCAGAATTCAAACCCAAGCACTTCAATATGGGACCAGATGTATTAACAGTGGTCTTAACCACTAGGCCAAATACTCACCCCTGGAAGAGGGATATTCTTGTTACCTATTTCATGTTAAGTGAGCTTTCATAGTTTGTCTTTTTTAAGAATTTGTTCATCTCAGCTGTCAAGTAAAATAATGTAACTTTGGTAATACTATTTTCTTATCATTCCAACTTATGTGGCTCTGTAATGATGTCTCTCTTTAATTCCCGAGAGAGGGTATTTGTGTATTCTCACTTTTTTACCTGATCATTTGGCTAGTTTAGCAATTTTATTAATCTAAAAAAAAAAAGGCAGCTTTTAGTTTGTTTTTATTTCATTAGTTTTTGCTTTTCTCTTACCTTCCTATGTTTACTTTGCATTTAATTTTCTCTTACTTTTCCAGACTGTTAAGTCTAAGCCTCTAGGTTAACATCACTGATTCTAGAGCTTTCTTCTTTTCTAAAAAAGCATTTAATCAAGATATGGATTTCCCTCTAAGCATTGCTTTATCTGCATCCCACAAATTTTTCTGTGTTGCATTCAGTTCAAAATATTTACTGTGACTTTTTTTCTTCTATGAATTATTTAGAAGTGCGTTAACTGGCAGATTTGGGGGATTTTCCAACTATTGTTATTATTATATTTTAATTCTGTTCTGACTTCAATTCTTTCAAATTATCAAGATTTGTATTGGTAAATGTTCCATTCAATGTGCACTTGAAAAGGAGGTATATTCTGTTGGTGCTGATGTTCGGTACAGTGTTCTGTTACATCAACTTTGAATGTGTTAATTTGATAATCCCTTCTTCTCTGTCCTCACCAACATTCAGTTTGGTGGTTTTATCAATTACTGAGAGAAGAATGCTAAGATCCCAGACACAATTGTGAGTTGGTCTACTTTTCTCTTCTGTTCGATAAGTTTCAGCTTCACATATTTTTTTTTTTTTTTTTTTTTTTTTTTCTCTTTATTTATTTTTTTTTTTTTTTATAAAGCTTTTATTTAAAGAATATAAATTTCCAAAGAACAGCTCATGGACCACAATGGCTCCCCCCCCACACAACTTCCCTCCCTCCCCCCACCCTCCACTTTTCCCGCTCCCTCTCCCCTTCCATTCACATCAAGATTCATTTTCAATTCTTTTTATACACAGGAGATCAATTTAGTACATATTACGTAAAGATTTCAACGGTTTGCCCTCGCATAGAGACACAAAATGATAATACTGTTGGAGTACTAGTTATAGTATTAATTCACAATGTACAGCACATTAAGGACAGAGATCCTACATGATTTTTTTTTTTAAAAATTGATTAATTGTCTATGCAATTTCCAGTTTAACACCAAGATTTTTTAATCATTTGCAATTATCTTTATATAAAGAAGATCGATTCAATATATACTATGTAAGGATTTCATCAGTTTGCACCCACACAGAAACACAAAGTGTAAAAATACTGTTTCAGTACTAGTAATAGCATCACTTCACATTGGATAACACATTAAGGACAGATCCCTCATGAGACGTAAGTACACAGTGACTCCTGATGTTGATTTAGCAATTTGACACTCTTGTTTATGGCGTCAGTAATCTCCCTAGGCTCTGGTCATGAGTTGCCGAGGCTATGGAAGCCTTTAGGGTTATCCGACTTCGATCTTATTCCCACAGGGCCATAGTCAAAGTGGAAGTTCTCTCCTCCCTTCAGAGAAAGGTACCTCCTTCTTTGATGGCCCCGTTCTTTCCACTGGGATCTCACTCGCAGAGATCTTTCATTTAGGTCTTCTGTTTTTTCCAGAGTGTCTTAGCTTTCCATGCCTAAAATATTCTCATGGGCTCTTGAGCCAGATCCGAATGCCTTAAGGGCTGATTCTGAGGCCAGAGTGCTATTTAGGACATCTGCCATTCTATGAGTCTGCTGTGTATCCTGCTTCCCATGTTGGATCATTCTCTCCCTAATGATGGAGTTAGAATTGTGCCAGGGGTTTCCAATACAACCCCATCAAGGTGGCATGTACCAAGGCCATCTCACTAGTGCAAGTGATCAATTTCAGCTCACAATTGATCACACTGATAGGTCTAAGAGCCAAAGGGATCACACAAACAAGACTAGTGTCTGCTAATACTAACTGATAGAATGAAAAAGGGAGAGAATGATCCAACATGGGAAGCAGGATTCACATATTTTAAAGCTAATCAAGAATAATATATTTAAGCTTGCTATGCCCACTTGGTGAATGTACCCTTTTGTCATCAAGAAGTGTCCTTCTTTATGGTATAGTTTCCTTTATGTGTATGCTACTTAAAATTTGCTGTGCTCCTTGTATGTGTGGGTTTAGAATTCTCATAAAATTTGGGTAAAATGTTTTTTTTAGTGTTTTGAAGCTTCCTTGTTTACTGTAAAGTCTAAAAGCAAACCACGCCGTCTTTGGACATCATGGTAAAGAAATAAAACTGGGTGAAAGATATCATTCCATTTTTTAAAATTCTCCAAAAAACCATTGAGGAAAAAAAATTGAATCCTCTTCCAAAAGTAAACTGCTAGGAAACTTAGTAAGGCAGAGACTGTCCGTGGTATAGACAATCATCTTGATTCTCTCTCTACCTTGGGAAAATTAGATCAGTTCACAAAGCCAGGGATGCTGCTACCCTCCCCACACTTCACTACTATAACCATCTGCCACAACCCCTCCTGCTCTGTCCCCTGCTCCTGGCACAGAGTAGAAACTGGAGCCCAGGTATCCTCACTACCTTTCAGTAGGCTCTGCCACACAGATAAAATCTATGTAATGATGATAAAATCACACTCTCCAGGGGCCAGCACTGTGGCTTAGCAGGTAAAAGCCACCTCCTGCTACACCAGCATCCCACCAGAATGATAGTTCAAGGCCCAGCTACTCCACTTCTGATCCAGCTCTCTGCTAATGTGCCTGGGGAAACCAGCAGAAGATGGCCCAAGTGCTTGGGCACCTGCAACCATATGGGAAACCCAGAAGTTGTTCCTGGCTCCTACTTCATTCTGGCTAAGCCCCAGGCATAGTGGCCATTTGGGAAATGAACCAACGGATGGAAGATCTCTATTTCTCTCTCTATAACTGTGCCTTTCAAATAAACAAATCTTTGAAATAAGAAATTTCAGCCTCCAGCTTACCAACCAGTTACTTGCTCTTACTTAAAATGGTATATTTTGAAAGGTAAACATGGTTAAACACATTACTCTGTCAGTTAAACAATACACAGGCAAAGAGAAAACATCTATTCATCCAAATATTAAGACTGATCCAATTGACTGGTTTTACCTATGAGAACACCAAGGCCCAAAAGGCAGAAGGTGATTTATCTATCTCTGTATGCGGGGAGAATAATTCAGAGTCTGAGAACCAATTTGTATCGTCTCATGAGTGACCCAGAAAAGATGAATAACCCTGGACAGGCTAAAGCAACAGCCCAAAATCTGTTATTCAGTCACCAGCGCTTAGTCAGAGACCATCCAGGTAGACGATTCTGTGTGGCAACTTGCCCTGTAACTCCTCTGAGCATGTAATATAACCAGGGATATAATGAAGACATTATCCAAGGAACTAGTGCCTACAGTACTGGCCTTGTGAGACTGACAGCGAGGGGACTGTTCCTCTGTCCCTACGTGAGAACACCTAGCAGGGTGTGCTGCCAGAAAGCCAACCTCCAACTCCTGCGACTCTGAATCGCTGTCTTTGTGCTGGAAACATGTACTTCTGGAGGTAGCAATGAACACATGTAAATGCAATCTGTGCTGACACTGCAGAGGGCCTTGGTCTGGTGAGGTCCATGCCACCTCCACCTATGTTAACCAGACTCCTACGGTGAACAGTGAGCTGGCTTCTGCAGGATACACAGATTTTTAAAAAGGAAAAAGAGAAACGTTTGAAAGTTTAAAGATGCATGCTTTTAAAAAAAGTAAAGGACACACACCCACAGACGGGTTTGGTTTCTCATCAGAATGCTCTGCCAAGAACTTACACAAGTGCCATGGGCTCACGGGGGTGAGTTGCTCAATTGAAACTTGCCTCTTGTGGGATTCCTGTACTAGCAGAGGGAAGTTTCCCCTCTTTATCTAAGGTGAACAGTGAGACTTTAAGAAAATAATTTGGGTCTGATTTTGCTTCGGTTTGCATCCCAGGTCAAGAGTCTGCAGTTCTGAATAATGAGAAAACAAACGGATCTGCTCCACCTTCTCTGGTTACTTCCAAACTTGGGACTCAATCACAGGACAGTCATCACTTAGAGAAAAGCGCTATCTTTTTCTAGTGTTCCTTTCACATATAGTAAAACTATATGTGAAATATATATATTTTTATATATTTATATATATTTTATATATAAAGTATTTATATATTTATATATTAAAAAGCATTTATATATATATAGATATTTACATGGCCATATAGTCAAAAAATATAGAAAGGTAAACAATTTGAAAAGTTTCACTCACACTTCTGTGCTACCTACCCTGTTCTCTCAAACCTGTACAAAAATTTGCTGGTAAAATTAGTTTACTGTATATTCTTCTAGAGTTTGGTTACTTAAACACATGAATAAATACATAAACATAGATAGATGATTTTTTCTCTCTTTATTTTAACCAAAGGTAGCATTCCATGTACACTGTTTTGCAATGGGCTGTTCCATTTCATCATTTATGCTTGGATCTTTTCAATCAACACACAGAGTTTCCATGCACAGTGACCCTGGGTCTACCAGGTGACAGCAGTTTATCAGCAAGGGTTACCAGGGAGCACTAGGCTCATGTCAGCTGTGAGAACACACACTGGACCTCAAACCCAACAAGGAGGTAGAACTGACCGACCCACTGCGATTTCTCCACAGTGCCCTTACAACACTTCTTCTACAGAACCTGTACGACTAGGCTGATCTTAGACTGGCGGTTCTGGTCCCCTGACAGACTAGATAGTCCTCAAAGGTAAGAACACGGTTCATTACCTTGTTTCTTATCTCCTGAGCCTTGTGCAGTGAGACACACACCAGCACCTCATTACCGTGCGAGCACGTTGAGGGAGAGCATGTTAAGAAGGAAGGAATGTTGAAAGAACAGCATGGGACTGTAAGGAAGCCAGTGAGTCCATCTGTACCCCAATAAACTTTTTTAAAAAATGACAGTAATTAGTAGCAAGAGTGAGGATGAGCAAACATTTATGTGAAACCCAAAATGCTGATGGGGTGTGACTACAAAACAATAAGCTCAGCTCCCATAATTAGTCTGTCATCCCAACGGGAAAATATTTAGATGAAATGCCATTTCCCAAAATCATTATTCTTCTAAAATACGCCTTTCTAACAAATTCATTGGAAAAGCAGACTACTCAAATTCCATTCCTTTGTTTAAAAACTGAAGAACAATTCCCTCTCTTTCTCTCTCTCTCTGCCTTTCCTCTATGTAATTATGACTTTCAAATAAATAAATCTAAAAAAAAAAATCCAAGAATCCAAGGAAAATCAAAATCTAATCCTAATATAAGTGGCAAAGCAATTTTTATACTATGAATAAAAATTCTAATTATACTAAAGCATTTCAAATGGAATGTAAGTTGCTGAACTTTGAAATAAGCATGAATTCTTCTTTAACAGTATAAACTATCATCACTCTGGAATGAAGAAATGTCTCCCCTGGCCAGTTTCTTCAGGTGGCTACAAGCTACCAGTCAAAGTTTCAACCTGAAAATCTCAACTCGGGCTAAGTCCTTAGAAAACATAACCATATTACTCCTTCCAACTTCCTCACATACAGATTGGTCTCAAGACTTGGGCTCATCTGTCCTGCCGTGAAGCGGCTATTTCACGCCACCTTCTTGCCCCCAGACTGAAGAAGGAAGGGTGCTTCTGCCAAGGTTTCCAGAAGGCAGAATACTGTGGGAAGACCAGGGTCTTTGGCACTGGGCTTGGGTTTAAATTCTGACTCCACTGGCACCAACAGTATCACTTTGAGCAACTCTGCTACTCTCTCTGAGCTTCTACTTACCTTGGAAAAGTAGGGTGGTTTGAACTTTCTAGAGCTGTTAGGTAGACATTAGATTTCATATCCAAAAGTGATGAGCACATAACAGAGACTCAATAAATGTTAGTTTCTTGTTCCACTTTTTTTCACAGTCACAAAATGTATTTTCAACATTCTTTTTTTAAATTTTTTAAAATTTATTTATTTGACAGATAGAGTTAGACAGTGAAGGAGAGAGACAGAGAGCAAGGTCTTCTTTCCATTGGTTCACTCCCCAGATGGCTGCTACGGCCAGAGCTATGCCGATCCAAAGCCAGGAGCCAGGAGCTTTTTCCTGGTCTCCCACGTGGTTGCAGGCGCCCAAGCACTTGCACCATCCTCCACTGCTTTCCCAGGCCATAGCAGAGAGCTGGACTGGAAGAGGAGCAGCCGGGACTATAACCTGGTGCCCATATGGGATGCCGGAACTGCAGGCGGAGGATTAACCAAGTGAGCCATGGCGCTGGCCCCATATATTCAACATTCTAACAGCAACAGTTTTTTCCTACTTTGGGCCCATGGTTAGGTCTGCTGGTAGCCAGGTCTCAATTTATGATAATATTTATACACATATTCAAGATGACCTGTGCCAGATCTTTAAAAGATGTCTTGATGAAGAATGAATGAATAAAACTTCAAGAGCTGTCAATCTCCTGCCCTTGCGTTCAAGAACAATTGTGTAACAGCCTAACTGCCTTCTAGAACCTTTTATTTCAGCTCCCACTGATTTATGGGAATTGTCACTGTCTTAAGAATGAATGATCAACTCATTTATTCTGAAGAAGCCACTAGTAAGAGGAATTATGAGACAGCATCTGGTGCAGAAATCTTTGGTAGAATTCTGGATTTCTATTTAGTTTGTAAAATTCTGTGAATCCTAATAGGGTATCAATTTTTATCCTATGAACATAGGTTTATTTTAGAGAAAAAAATCTGCTCTGCATTTATTTTGACACCCTATTCTGGGTTTACTTACTTCAACATTTGAAGAAAACTAGGAAGCTACTATACCAGTTACATTATTTGTATTTATATTATAATATACTGCATCAGCATTTATACAGTTAAATTCACCACACAGTGCTAAATAACTCCTAAGGGGGAGAAAAATAGCCTGGGATTTAAGCCAAAAAGACAACAGTATACAAAAACTGTGAATTGCTAGTGACGTGCAGCATTTTGTTTAGGGTTTAAACAATTTTATTGCTTCAGAATTTTATGATTCAAGGATAGTTTGCTCTCATTCTTGTGTTTTATAGTTCAGCAGAAACGCAAAAACTTCCTCCCTCTATCCTGCCATTTAACAAAAGAGCAGGAGTTAGCATGCACTATTTTTATGTTGACAGCCAGAGCTGTTTTGAGCTATTTTAGAACAGGCCAATGCTTATGCCAAGAAAAAAGGTTAGCAAGACATTAGCAAGCTAACGAGTACCTTTTCAGCTTTTGACCACTTAATAAGTACATTTCTGTTTTTAACAACCCAAACGTCTATCTTTCAAAA
Organism: Sylvilagus floridanus; assembly: GCA_949820135.1. Lineage (NCBI taxonomy): Eukaryota > Metazoa > Chordata > Mammalia > Lagomorpha > Leporidae > Sylvilagus > Sylvilagus floridanus. The sequence goes on from OX463225.1 coordinate 57,713,289, forward strand.
TCATAAACAATAATGTAATTCATTCACATAAGCCATTAAACCATAATTAGAAAGTCTTACCTTTTGCGCATCTCCTGTGAAATATGCAATGGCCAGGGTGGGCAGAATCATGAACAGTGCATTGTAGTAGAGCAGACCATATTTTCCCAGCTCCTAGGATAGTAAATAATTACATGTTTCATTTGGTTCTGGCAGATAAATATACAAAGTCTCATATAGAATACCACCCCAAATACACATATGCATCATTCTGTGTCTCTCTTTTCAAAGTTTAAAGTGCTTTTAACTTCAACAGCTGCATTTAGGTCTAAAATGCAGCAGTACGCCTTTATGCCATTTGACTTGTGCAGTCGTAAAACCATAGGTAATAAAACTCCCAATTCATTTAGAGCATCTTAGTATGGCCATGCTGCTTCTAGGATAAACCAAACAATGGGCTGCTTCTAGTCACAAGCATCAAAAAATGGGCCTCAGGTCTATGGCAGCAGGAAAAGTCATACTGGGACAAAACCTTTACAATTGGGTGCTCCAGGCAGGGCTTTGGCCTGTCACTGAGATGCTTGTTTCACATCAGAAAGCCTGGGTCTGACTTCTGATCCCAGCTTCCTGCTAACGCAGATCCGGGGAGGCAGGAACAATGACTCAATTAATTGGGTTCCTGCCACCCACAAGGTAGACCTAGACTGAGTGCCTGGCTTCTAGTTTCAGCCCCCAGCCATGACAGGCATCTGTGGGGTGAACCAGCAGATGGGAACTCTCCTCTGGGTGTGTGTGTGTTTCTCAAATGAAAAAATGAAAAATAACAGGTTTCCTGTCCATCAGCCTGCCATGACTGTCATCCAGGAGGCAGAGGAGGTGCACGTGGGCACATCTGCACAGACAAGCACCAGCTAGATAACTGACACACAACAAAGCCATAAACGCCGAACCTGTTCTGCTATTCCTCTCACACTGTAACTGTTTTGAATGCCTTTCTCCCCACCTTTTACACAGACAAAAATCTGACATAGGGTTTCATCAGAGACATGTCAGTGTATTATGTTCTTTTACAGTGTTGCCTGGAATGCTGCTTAGTAGCCTCTGTGTACTTTGTTTCAGTACTTCTGTCTTTTATAGTGTTCCTGTTTATTTTTCTTGTTGTTAGTAGACTTTTCATACTGTTGGTAAGCCTTGTCTCTACAAAGAATTCCACCTTCAAGTTGGTGGCTTCCAATCTGCAAGCTTGCAAAAGCAGATCCATGACCTTAAAAGCTGTGACACCAGTCAGTCATCAATCAATTCTGAATGAGGAACGAAAGGGCTCTCCTATGAGTGAAATACACAGAAACCTTCTTTACTTCTTCCGAGGTTCTAAGTACTCTAGACTGTGCTACAATAGTAGCCACCAGCCACAGGTAGCTATTTAAATTTAATCTTCGTTACATAAAACTACTAACTCCTTTCCTCAGCAATATACCAGTCACTTTTCAGATGCTCAACAGCCACGTATGTGGAGGCTACTGATAATGGACAGCAGAGATTTGGAGACTTCCATCAGCACAGAGAATTCTACTGGGCGGAACTGCTTTAGACAGCTGAAGCTGCCAGCAAATGAAATGCTAATATTAGTATCTGCTTTCCAAAGCAACAGATCTTAAAGAAAACAACAGAATTCTAACTTTTAATTGTTTTCTTCTCTCTATTTAAACAACATGAAAATTTTTAGTAGTAGCTTCCCTAAAATAATCTATTATATATATTTCATGAACAACTACAAGGAAATGTCAGAACTGTTGATTATCCTACACAATGTATACATGCATTGAAATGTTGCACTATGGCCCATGAATATCTATAAATACTGTCAATAAAAAAAACTTTTAATGCAATTCTCATAGTCATCAAGGCAAGTACGTATAGGACAAGACACAAAAGGGGTACTTTTGTGTTGCAAACAAATCACACTGTCCTTGATTCTTCACAGTCATTCCAAAACAAAAAAAATCTATGAGAATAATGAAATCGGCTGGGGCAGCCACACAATCTACAGTTCTTTTCTAGAAGAGAAGGCAAAGCCCCAGGCTGAGCTAACACCAGCTTAATACCAACACTACTATTGAGTAGGACTTTTATATTTATGATCTGAAGTAGCTTAAAAAACACCATACATCCGGCAGAGCAAACTAAGCAGAGAGGGTGATCCAACTGCAGAGAAAATACAGATAGCAAAATGAGACAGAACGATGGTCAGTTAGAAGACTTAATTATGAGATAAAAACCTTGCAGCTACTCAGGAAAACCTGCAGTGACAGTTATGATAAACATTTCCTCTGCGTCTTCACACAGGATACATCATGACGTCAAGGAGTGCTCCCTCAATAACCAGCCAGGACACAGAGAGCTGAGCTCCCAGAGCTGTTTCTCACAGTGAAGCCACCTCAGAAAGTGATGTTCCAAAAACAATGTGGCTCAAACACTTAGCTTTCTGATCTAAAAGTAAAATTAAATGTGACTATATTCAAAATAAGAAGTAAACACACAAAAAAATCTTAAAAAGCTCTTGTGCACATGCTACAAGCAGAAGGTGAAGAACTAGGGAATACAAAGTTCCCATGTATGAGATTTCAAACAGGTACTCAGTGTTGCCCTGAGACAGGGGGACAGAGATCCTGGTTGCTGCCTAAAGCATCCCACTTCTTGGAGGGAAAATACACAAAGGGCACCCTCACTCTGCAACCCCCTCCAACACTCACTTGCCTTCAAATCACCCGAGGGCTTCCAGACATTTCTCTTTCTTATTCCAGGTCCCTTAGCAAACTGCTCTACAACACAGCCACAAACATTTATGACATTCTTCTCTAACGAACTTCCTGACTTCCCCTACCCCACTCTTAAGAAGTCAACAGTCACATAATCCCTTCTAGAAAAGCTACCAATAAAGCCTAAAGTGCTAATTAATTAAAAATAGTTCCTTCTGTGAGCACCCAAGTATTGGCATCTTAGTCTCAGAAACCCCCTCATGTCTTTCCTATGCCTCCTAAGTGTTTTTCATTATCCCTGGTTTTTTCCTTGATGAATTGACATTATCATTCCCCAAACATCAATTAAAGAAGCTTTAGATTATTACGTACTTTTGAATCTAATTTTTGTTTTACGTATGCACCATTTGCTGCTGTCAGGACATCGTTTATCAGAATAAAAACATATCCTTCCAGATCAAATGCCAAGTCGGAGCTGCAAAACATAAGCAACACTTTAAGAACAACTTAGATTTAAAGAACACACATTTCATTTTAAATACCTCCAAACTATCTGCAAGAACATCTTATCTAAGTGAACATTTGACATTTTATAAGCTGCTAGTATTCCTTGCTTCCTGGTCACAGTTTGCAATTTCATGTTCAAAAGGGATTGTTTTAGAAACAAGAATCACTAACACTGAAACAGCATTAGCAATAATCAATCATATCAGTTAACAACACTGCTCTGAAGTCAAAGTCAGGAAAGAACAAGCAACCAAATCCACCAACACAGTAAATCTGTGAAGCTTCAATTTCACAGATAAGGAAATCAAAAGGATGCAGTTGTTAAGTATCACTGTGTAAAGCTTCACACAAAAGGTAGGACTATCCAGCACAGGCAGCCAGGTCACCGGATGGAATTTCTGAAGCGTAAATTGTGGTTAGTTCTTGATTTCATCAAGCTACAGTAGTGTCTAAGCACACAGCAGGAACTTAAATAACTGCTCAAAAAACCTACAAGATTTAACTAGTTGGATTGAGAAAACTGAAAGTTTCTGGTGCTTAGTAAGGTACCAGGCACACAATAAGAACTCAGTAAATTCAACAGAATAAATGAAAATCTGAGACAAGTATGCCTCCGGCATTCTTTAGCACCCTCGCTACAATGGTGGCCTCACATCTGATGACTGTGATAATACTATAGACTTCCAGCTAAACTGTTAAACAGAACCAAGACTTCTGAGGAGCTCAACGCCACTGCAGTCGAAGGTAGAGCTAGCCTAATGCACAGGCCACCTACCCTAAGCAGTCTCACAAGCCTCTGACTTCTTTCAATGCCCTTTCCCAAGTCAAAGGTTCTAATTAGACAAGGCTGGTCCAGACAGTAATCCCCCTCAGAAGCTTTTCCCAGGCCAGAGTAAGCCTGAAGAAGTTCTGCTGTTGTGTACATGTGTGGCTCCCAGCAGCATCAAGCACACCATTTAGAGGTTAGCCGAGCGTCTCAAAGAAGAAGAAAGGAAACAGAATCTAGAAGGAAGAGCGGTCAGCTATATAATTAAATTCTAGTAACCAATCGTGCCGCTGTGTGTTTTTAGAATGAAATTTCACTTGCAGAGCTGGGGTAAAACAGGATTTGACTCACAATATTTTCTGCTGCCTATAACACAGGGACATGAGGAAGGTAGATGAGCCAGTGCAGGAACACTGGAACTCTCAGAGGAGATGCGTGTCACACAGACTCTGTGGCATCAGCAAAGCCATATATGCACAGCCTGCGCTGAGTAAAGCATAGATGCCTGCTAGCCACCACTTTAATCTTCTGTGACCTCAAGGGTGTAAACTTTCACCATATATTTAAAATCAAAACTTATGAAACAGGGAAACGTTTAGTATTCATTTAATCGAATAGTGTTACGGTATTTGTGGTACATCTTAAGGGAAGCCAAATAAAGCATGCTGTTACTCATTATTCTACAAGGCAAACGAGTCACTGCCGTTTTCTCCAGCTCCCAGAAGGGCAGACACTAAATTCCTTTCGCAGCATACAAAGAGGAAGACTGCCACACGGGTTATAAAATCACACAGGCTACAAAGGCAGGCACAGGCTGAAATTCCAGCTCTGCCCCTGGCTAGCTGTGCGACCTGCAGCAAGTTCCTGACTTAAGTTGTAGTTTTCTCAGCTATGAAATAGCAAAATTACCCCCACACTTCAGAGTGGCTGTGAGAACGCAGAAATGCGCAACACTGGTACATGGAAAGTACTCAGTAAGACAGTAACAAATCCTAATTGCATTCAACGAACTCTTAAGATCCCAAGAATCTTAATGTCATCAGCCCTAACCTTAATAGAACCAAAAAGATTTTTTTGAAACTTTTTTGTGTGCTTTTCAAGGATATGTTTGGTACTCAGACTATAAACAATTATTTTTATTGATAACTGATCATTTTAATAAATAATTACTGACAATCATGTGGTATATATTAGCCCAAACTTACCTGGCAGCTACAAAGGCTCCAATAATCATTGCAAATACAGTCATTTTAACACCCCAAGAAAAACTTTTCCTACAAAATAAAATAATTTAAACATTCATACGTGTGACTTTAGTTATTTACATAGATTCACAAACATTTCTAAGAAATCGGATATTTAAAAGAACCTTCTGAGGATGCAAAAACTCATTTTTGTTATATAAATATACTTTAGTCTTCCAATGTTATTATTAGTGAGTGTGAATGTTTATAAATCAGAATTTCTTCAAGTAGGAAAAGGTCACACATATGTGTAGTAAAAGTACTAAGACATGAATATTATTTAAAACCTGTATCTATAATTCTGACCCAATGGCAGGAATTCTAGGAAATAAATCTCACGTTCAGATAGGCTTCCAACTCCAAATTCATAACCCTCCCAACTACTGCTCCACAAATTATCATTCCAACACCAAAGGGAGAAAGCTGCTTAAACTTTCAAAAGTTGGAGTAGAAATAAGACAAATTATTTTAGTACTTCACATAGTGGTGGTACCTTTTCTAGGTGATTAAAATTGTTTAAAGAATAGATACATTAGAAATTTAGCTCACTTGAGTAAAACTCCTTCAGCAATCATTGTAAACAAGATGGAGAACCTCCTCAGAACTGTAAACATTGGCAAGCTGCAGAAATAAAAATAAGTAGGTAACATAAGGTTTTAGCCAGTTTTAAGCCAAGATTTTCCAAATCAGTAGTTTAAAATAATGTTAATCTCTTACTTCCATTAGGAAATTCCATATTAACTAAACTGTTTACTATAGCATGGTAGAGCTGATACATCCATTATCAAGCACTAATAACACCTAAGTTTTAATTTTATTCTGCTAACAATGCAAACACCCTAAATTGTAACCACGTCAGTCTTTAAGGGTGGGGAACAAACAAGGCCATCCAAATCATTTGGTCTGGCCCTGCCAAGGCAACCACAGATGGGAATGGATATGTATAACAGGCTAATTTTTAAGTGGATAATTCTGCATGGCCTGTGAATGACGTTATACATATCCAAATGGCCCTTGGCAAAAAAAAAGGTTCCCCACTTTTGCACTGAAAAAGACTTCTTTGTTCTGTATTCACTGGACTGTCTTCCCTTCCCATCTCCTAGACCACCCCAAAACATCTATGAAAATCCTAGCCTATGGAAAGTTCCTTGATAGTCCTTTGGTAAATCCCCAGAGCATCTGGCTTACATGCACTAACCAGATGCATGCAGCCTCATTCAATGTCATTATTTCTGAGTGCCTTCTACTTAGCTGGCAATCACAGGTAGAGTATGAATGAACGACGGAGGGACAACAATGGATGGGAAGAAAGCACACTCTACCAGCAGCACCTCGAAGCAGGCCTGCATTTCTCTGCAAGTGGGTCAGCATGTGGGAAAGGATGCCCCACCCAAGATAAATCTGCCTTCCTTGGAACATTCTCCAGAGATGTCACCTTGGTCATTCTGCCAGGTTTCTTGAGTTTAAAAGAGGAAGAAATGAAAACTGTCTGACAATTGACCCTCAGACATCTCCCCAGTCTGTTTTACAATCATCCAATTGCTCATGTGGAAATGGGGAATCCACGTTAAATGGTTTCCCTATGTGAGTAGTTTTAACATCACACACACCTAACACATACTACACTCCTCAACTGGAGAGGCCAGGAATTGCGAGGCGCGAGGAGAATAAGACAGTGTTGACGTGGAGTGGAGAGCTACTGCTTCTTTGAAAAACTGAATACACAGTCTCTATGGTTGTACTGCCATAGGTAAGCTATCAATCAGACTTGTATCAGGATTCCATCTGATTTTAACTACTTCACATTAAAAGAAAAGGATAGTTCTAGTGCCCACCCTCTGGTTTAGCTGTATGGAACTGGTCTAATATTACTATGCATGAACTATATTACATAAACAAATGAAATCTCAGAACGCTAGCTTATTAATTACTGCAGATCTGGAAGAATAATAAAAAAATCTCCTGCCACACCATTTTATAACATTTTACAACTCCTACCATTAAAATGGGGTTAGGGGACAAAACCAATCAACAATGGCTCTTTCTCTTCAAAGGAAAAGAGTTTAAACGAAAATCTTTGGTGCAAACATCATTATTTAGTAATAGAAACTTTCTGCTCCTTTTGGTTTTTTCAGGATCAATTACAACATATTAAACAGTTGACATTCAAGTACAGTTTTAAGAATACATTACAGTAACCTCACTAGGAAAATAAAGTTATCCATACTTCAGTTTCTTTGTGCTGAACAGTCCCGTGATTTGGTTCCCAAAATATAGTAGAGGTAGTGGAAACGTCTAGAAAATTTAAAAAGGGAAAACAAAACTCAATAATAAAGACAGCTCAAATAAGGTCCTTTCAAACAGAAACAGTTTCGGCTATAAGATCAAATTCTTTCTGCTTAAAACAAAAGATGAGTTCTCATATACAACTTGGACCCCTATGAAATTCGCAAACCATATCAACTTTTCTGCATTACCTGGGCAGAAAGAGACAGAGGGAGGAAGACAGTCAAGAAAAGACCAACACAGCACAGAAACATCATCTGCTTTAAAATATAACATAACAGCGCTCGACTTTAATGCCAGCAGGAAAGCAGAGTCAGGCAGGGGGAGAGAGAATTCCAAAATACACCCCACAGAGAAGCAGTACAGGATACACTGGCTGGATTATGGATTAGAGGGATACAGAACTGCAAAGCTGTTTACTCTCAACAAGTCTGCATCAACTACCACAGAAGAGTCTCAGGGTTTTTTTTCTCTTCCTCTTTATTTTAAAGAGACTGTGGGACCCCTTCAACCCATGTCACTACACATCAATTATACCCACTCTGTGAAGGGCAATTTGGAGACAGCAATTTTTAAACATGCAAGACACGGATGCAAAATATACAATGATTTCTTTTCAGAAAGTATCGCTGTTTTTTTTTTTTTCTTCTCTTTTTACCTTTCGAGGTACATTTCTGTCAAAGTCAGGAAACTTGACTACTCGGAGGGCCTTTCCCACCCAGAGAACTGCCACTGTGGCCACCATCTGCAGAGAACACAGATTCACTGTTCCACACATAAAGACACACACACAAGTTCTCACAACACCAACCCCTTTTGCGGAAGAATCCCACTAACCTGGCCAAGTCCAACACATAGTGAGGAGGGAAACCTACAAAAAGAGTAGAGAGAGAGAGAAAAACAGTTAGAAAAACCCAGTTGTAGCTCTGGGATTGTACCTTGCACATCGGCAACCTCCAAACGCCTCTTGATAAAATTCACACCAACCGCTACCCCGCTTCGCCAAATAAAAATCCTTGCGGGCTGCGGGCCACGCCGCTGATTCTGTAGCCTCGGGCGGCCACTTGTCTCATCTTGTCCCACTCCACAATTGCTGTCCCTGCCTGCAACGCTTTTCTCAAGGAAGTTAAGACAGATCTCAGCAACGGGTTCACACCTTTCAAAACCAACATCTAAAGCAACTTCGGCTGCAGAGTCCCGGGGGGGGGCAGCAAGAGGATAAACCGCACCGGAGCCTGAGGATGCGCACCGTCCCCCAAGGGGCTGTCAGCCGCCGAGGTGGGCACCGAAGCCCGCGCGTGCGAGCCAGTCCCCGCTGCGGAGGACGGAGGGCATCCCTGCCTCTCAGGGACCAGAAAGTCACCGAGCCACTCGCTCCATCGCTCTGAACGCCCCGAAAGGCAGGGCTCTCGGGGCGCTGGCACCTAGGGCGCTGCAGGCGCTGTCCCCAAAGCGGCCCCCGCCGCGCGCGCCGGGCCGGCCGGGGCTGGGCGCGAGCGGCGGGACCCCCGCTCCAGGCCCGCGCACCGAGCCGGCCCCGCAGCCCGGGCCGCGCGCCTCCGCCGCCCGCCCTGCCCAGCTCCCGCCCAACTTTGTTCAGCTTCAACTTTGGCAGCCAAAGTCCAGGCAAGCAGGCGCGCCGCCGCCGCCGCCCGCTCCTCCTCCGCGGCCTCGGCGCCGCCGCCTCGGCCCTACCTGTAGTTGGTGAGCACGCTCTTGTTCACCACCACGATGAGGAAGGAGCTCACGCCGTAAAAGCCGGCGGCCAGCAGCTTCAGAAACACGGTCAGCGTTTCGGCCGACGCCATCCCCAGCTCCTCCTCATCTCTGTGTGTGGAGGATTTCGCGGGGGCTTCTCCTTTAACCCGAGCATGCTGACGTCTATGAACTTCCGCCATGGCTGCGGCGGCGGCGGCGGCGGCGCGGGCCTGTGAGGGGAGCTGCGCGCGGGCCTGGCGGCGGCGCCGAGCGGCGCGGGGGCCTGCGGCGGCTTCCAGGGTCTTGCGGGATCGGGCTCGCGACCCGGGCGGCTGCACGCTGGCTGCCTCGGCTCCCCGCACTGCCGCCGCCCGTCCCCGCCCAGGGGCAGGGACACTGGGGTTCACACCCTCGGGAGACTTTGCTCCGCGGCATTGTGCAACGCGGGGTCACAGGGTAGGGACGCCGCCGCTCGCCCGGGTCTGGGCTAGGGCTGGTGAGGGCCTGGAGAACGGGGCGATCGCGAGTGCGGGACGCAGCGGGAGAAGCCCCGGGGACCGGGCGGGGGCACCGGAGCGCCAGCGGACGCTGAGCGCTGCGGTCGCCTTGCGCCTGCGCGGGCGTTGCGCTGGGTCTCCGCAGGACGCGTACCTGAGGTGACGGGTGCGGGCCGCCGCGGGGCTGCAAGGCCGTATTCTCCAGGTAATGCCCCCGCGAAAGTGCAGCCCTCCGCCCTCCTGTAACAGGTGGCCGGGTGGGTAGCTGGGGTCATAGCAGATGCGGTTCACTGTCCGCACTCAGATATTCCAGTCTGCAGTGCCTTGGCCTTCTCACACGTTCTGAGCCCAGAAGACACCGCACGGCGCTTGCTTTTGCAGATCAAGGAGGACTTTTTAAGGAAAAGTGTTGACAGAGCCCCCCCCCCCCCAAAAAAAAAAAGTAGCATGATAACCAAGCAGCTTGGGGATTGGTGGAAGTACAGGGTGTTTGGTGCCTAGGAGATTTGAGTTCCAATTCTAAGAATCCTGGAGATGTCCCCAACCCTTAGCTGTGTGCTCCTGGACCAATGAAATCTCAGCCTGGAGCGCCCAGCTCTGTGATGTAAAGCTAGCAGGGAACTAGTTTTCAGTAAGTGGGAGCCGTTATTTCACAACACAAGCAGATCTTCACTTTAAGGGAAGAAATCTATTTTCTAGCAAAAAACACTTTGAATTATTTCTCTAAATGCCTGGATGATAACCTTTGAAAATATTTTTTTCTTATTTTTGAGGTATAAAAAAAGTATAAGGTTTATCATTTAAACCCTTTATGTATTGCACAGTAAAATGGCATTAAGTACATTCATCTTGTTGTACACCCAGCACTTCTATTCTATCCCCAGCACTTTTTCACCACCCCAAACCAAAACTTTTTTTTTTGTCATAGTTTTTAATTTATTTATTTGGCAGGCAGAGAAGGAAAGAGATCTTGATTTGCTGGTTCACTCCCCCAAATGCTCACTGCAGACAGTGCTTGGCCACATAAAACCAAGAGCCTAGAATTCAATCCAAGTCTCCCATGTGGTTTTCAGGGACTCAAGTAGTTGAGCCCTTACCTGAGGCCTGTGAGTAACAGGAAGCTGGAATTGGAAGCAATCTAAGATTCAAACCCAGGCAGGCACTACACTACGGGATGCAGCAGGCATCATAGCAGCATCTAAATACTGAGAACACTGCCTCCTCCCCACCCCTGCCGCCACAACTGGAAACTGAAATTCTTCACCCAGTAAGCATCCATTCCCCATTCCCTACCCTGATCCCCCACAGATTAGTGTCCTGCTTCCAGCCTTTACGGATTTGACTACCTGAGGTACAATAAATCTTCAATATGTAGTGTGAAAAAAACTATGCACAGACTACAAAAATGTTTTATACCAAAATAATCTTTTTTAAAAGATTTTTATTTATTTATTTGACAGGTAGAGTTACAGACAGTGAGAGAGAGAGAAAGGTCTTCAATCTGATGGTTCAGCCCTTAAATGGCTGCAACGGCCGGAGCTACACCGATCCGAAACCAGGAGATTCTTCAGGGTCTCCCACATTGGTACAGGAGCCCAAACACTTGGGCCATCCTCCACTGCCTTCCCAGGCCACAGCAGAGAGCTGGCCTGGAAGAGGAGCAACTGGCACTAGAACCCAGCACCTATATGGGATGCCAGCGCTGCAGGTGGAGGATTAACCTAGTGTGCCACTGTGCCGGCCCCCAAAATAATCTTTTAATTCCATTTTTTTCAAGACCTTTTGAAGTTCCTCATATAAATGGAATCATCCATTATTTGCCTTTTTGTGACTGGTGTATTTTTACTTAGCAGGTTTTCCAGGTTCACCATAATATATGGTAAATAAAATTAACAAATTGATCTCCAAAGAGGTTGTACCAATTCTGTATTCCATCGACACTGCATGGAAATGAAACCCTCTTTCATAAAGTCAGATGGCAACAGTGGAGAAAACAAAGAATTAGATAATAGTTCAGGTTCTACCCTGTGAGGCATGAAATGCCAGGTACAAATTTCTGCAATGAATCAATAGCAATTACACACAACGAACATAAGTCTGAGAGTAATGATCCAAGCAGCTACTATTGTTTTTCCGCAGCATGATTAGCTTGTTTATTAACAAATATTTATTAAGAGCTACTTAGAGCTGCATTGGATTTTCTCCATACCAGTAATGATTGGGTTGCTATGGACATTCAGCAAAATGCTATGGCATCTAAGGGAGTCCAGCATAAAGGTAATATAGAGAAAACATAGATAGCATATATACTCGAATAGGAATTCACCCCTTCCCCATCTTTTAGGCACTTAGACTGTTAGGTAATGTTTGGTATGAGGTTACTTCAAAAAGTTCATGGAAATGCATACTGTGAACAGACTGTAGGGATTTTAAATTTTTCTTATATCAAAATTAACATCTATTCATTCTGTTTTTGGATGAACTGTTTGAATTCACCTCAATAATATTAATTATAGAATTAATTATATATCAAAGGGGCTAGTGCTGTGGCATAATAGCTGAACAGCTGGCATCCCATATGGGCACCAGTTCATGGCCCAGCTGCTCCTCTTCCTATCCAGCTCCCTGCTAATGTACCTGGGAAAGCAGTGGAAGGTGACCCAAGTGCTTGGGCCCCTGCACCAATGGGGGAGACCAAGAAGAAGCTCCTGGCTTCTGGCTTCGGATCTGCTCAGCTCCAGCCATTGTGGCCATTTAGAGAGTGAACCAGCAGATGGAAGACCTCACTCTCTGTCTCTCCCTCTATCTGTAACTCTGCATCTCAAATAAATCAATCAATTTTTTTAAAAAAGAAAGATATGAGGTTTGCGTATTTGATAAAATTGAATAAAGATTGAAGCATGTCTATAAAAAATTTTCAGGATTGGAAAGACTGCATTAAATGTTCTCATTGATGTACAAGCCTACTCTAGAAAGCTCAGCTTTGTGAGTTGATAAATTTTGTGTCTTGCTATTTAGAATGACTAGCAGAAAAATCTCTGCAGTTAGATCATGCTTTTTTATCACAATATTGCTTTTAGCCCTCAAGATTCCTCATAAGGGAAATTTGATTCTGGTAATTTTGGCATCATAGAATGATTTTGTAAGGATTTGCTCCCTTCCAGATGTTCTGAATAATTTAATAAGAATTGGTGTTAGTTCTTTAGAAGTTTCATAAAATCCGGCAGTGAAGCCTTGCAGTCCTGGGCTTTCTTTTGTTTAGAGGCTCTTTGTTACTGAGTCTCAGCTTTGGTTGTTATTGTATTCATGTTTTCTAATTGTATGTGTCCAGAAACCTACCCATTTCTTCTAGATTTTACAATTTGCTGGTATGATTGATTATAACAATTCCTAGTGATTCTCTGTATTTCTGTGATATCAGTTGTAATATCTCCTTTTCCATCTATGATTTTATTTTATTTTTTAAATATTTATTTTATTGGAGCCGACACTGTGGCATAGTCGGTAGAGCTGACGCCTGCAGTGCTGGCATCCTATATGAGCACTGGTTCTAGTCCCAGCTGCTGTACTTTCGATCCAGCTTTCTGCTATGGCCTGAGAAATCAGTAGAAGATGGCCCAAGCCTTTGGGCCTCTTCACTCATGTGGGAGACCCAGAAGAAGCTCCTGGCTCCTAGCTCCGGATTGGTACAGCTCCGGCCATTGCAGCATCTGGGGAGTGAACCAGCAGATGGAAGACCTCTCTCTCTTTGCCTCTGCCTCTCTGTAGCTCTGCCTTTCAAATAAATAAAAAGACTTATTTATTTATTTGAAAGGCAGAGCTACAGTGGTGGCAAGAAACAGAGAGAGAGAGAGAGCGAGCGAGCCAAAGAGAAAGAGTCAATCTTCCATCTGCTGATTCACTCCCCAAATGGCCACAACTGCCAAGGCTAGGCCAGGGTGAAGGCAAGAGCCAGGAGCTTCTTCTGGGTCCTCCACTTGAGTTCAGGCCTAAGCACTTGGAATATCTTCCAATGCTTTCCCAGATGCATTAGCAGGGTGCTGGATCATAAGTGGAGCAGCAGTGTCTCAAACCAGTGTGCATATGGGGTATCAGTGTCACAGGCTGCAACTTTACCATCTATGCCACAATGCCAGCCCCTCTGATTTTTATTAATTTTGTGTCTTCTCCCCTTTTTTCTTGGTTAATTGGGACAATGACTTTTTAACCAATTTTATTTTTCCTAAAAACAATCTCTTCATTTGATTGATCATTTGTATAGTTTTTCATTTCTATTTTTAAAATTTTTCTCTAATTTTTAGGTTTGCTTTGTTCTTATTTTTCCAGGTCTTTGAGATGCACTTTTAGCTTATTTATTTGGTATCATGCCTTTTTTTCCCCATGTAGGCACTTAATGCTTTAAACCTTCCTCTTAAAACTACTTCTGTTCTATTACATAAATTTTGATATGTTGTGTCTTCATTTTCATTAGTTTCAAGGAATTTTTTATTTCCCTTTTGATTTCTTCTCTGACCCACTGTTCCTTCAGGAACATGTTGTTCAGTCTCCATATATTTTTCTCTATGTATAATTTCTAGAGTTTCTTTTCTTAATTTCTAGTTTTATTCCATTGCTGTCTGAAAAGATACATTATATGACTTCAACTTTTTTGAATTTGTTGAGACTTGTCTTATATACAGTCTACACTAGAAAATGTTCCATCTGCTGATGAAAGCAATGTGTATTCTGCAGCTGTTAGATGAAATATTTTGTGGATATCTATTGGGTCTATTTGGTCTACAGTGTAGATTACCTCTGTTCTCTCTTAATTTTTTGTCTGGTTAATCTGTCCATTGAAGTCACCCAGTATTATTGTATTGGAGCTTATGTCTCCCTTTGGATCCATTAACATTTGTTTTATAAAACTGGGTGCCCTAGATTGGGTGCATATACATTTACTATGGTCACTTCTTTTTGAATTGATCCCTTATTCATTACATAGTGACCTTAGTTGTCTATTTTTTTAAAGTCTTTCTTCTCTAATATGAAAATAGCTACTCCTGCTTGCTTTTGATTTCCATGGAATATATTTCCATCCTTTCACTTTCAGTTGGTGTGTATATTTATTGGTGAAGTGTGTTTCTTGTAGGCAGCATGTAATTGGGTTTTGTGTTTCTATCTATTCATCCAATTTGTATCTTTTAATTGGGAAACTTTATAAATTTACATTCAAAGTTATTCACATTCTTTCATGATGCTGGTTGTCTTTCTCTGTTTCTGCATGTAGTGTGTCATTAAGTACGCTTTGTAAGAGTGGCAAGGTGTTCATACACTCTTTCAAGTGTTTATCTTAGAAGGTCTTTATTTCACCTTCAGTTATAAATAAGAGCTTCACTGTGTATTCTCAGTTGGCAGGATTTTTTTCTTCTCTTTAGAGTTGTACTGTATCTCTCCATTCTCTCCTATCCTGTAGGGTTTCTGTTGAGGAATCTGTTGTCAATCTGATTGGAAATCTTTTAAATGTGACCTAGCATTTCTCTCATGTGAATTTTAAGATCTTTTCTTCATGTTTTACTTTTGAAATTTTGACTGTAAGGTGTCATGATGAGGATCTTTTCTGATCATGACTGTTTGAGATTCTGTGTGATTACTGTTTTTGAATGTCCACATATTTCTCAAAATTAGGGAACTTTTCAGCTATTATTTCACTGAATAGCTTTTCCAAACCATTTTTTGTCCATTCAGGAATTCCTAAGGCTTGTACATTGTTTGAAGGTATCTCCAAGATCCCAAGCATTGCTTTCATTCTTTCTGGTTTTTTTCTTCTCCTTTTTTTTTTTATCTGAATGGCATATTTCAAAAGACCTGTGTTTTAGATCTGATATTATTTCTTCTGCCTTATCCAGTCTGTTGTTAAGGATGTTTTACTTGACTGATTGAGTACTTAATTTGGAGTATTTCTCTTTGGTTCTTAATCAATACCTCTATCTCTGCTAAATTTTTCATCCATGTCATGTACTGATTTCTTAATTCAACTATTTCTCTGTTCAGTAACCTTTTTTAAAAAAGATTTATTTGAAATTCAGAGTTACACAGAAAGAGAAGGACAGGGAGAGAAAAAGGGAGAGAAAGAGGAAGAGAGAAAGAAAAAAACAAAGAGAGGTCTTCAATCCACTGGTTCACTCTCCAGTTGACCACAACAGCCTGATCTGGGCCAATCCAAAGCTAGGAGCCAAGAACTACTTCTAGTCTCCCATGCAGGTCCAGGGGCCCAAGGACTTGGACCATCTTATACTGCTTTCCCAGGCCATAGCAGTGAGCTGGATTGGAAGTGGAGCAGCTGGGACTCAAACTGGCACCCATATGGGATGGCAGCACTGCAGGCGGCAGCTTTATATACTACATCACAGCGCCAGCCCTATGTTCAGGAACTTTAAAATCATTCTTTTGAATTATTTTTTCAGGGACTTCATGAATCTCCTTTTTTCACAGTATAATGTTAATGCATCATCATGTTGATTTCAGGAGATCATTTTGCCTCATATTCCTTGTGTTTCTACACTGAATTTTGCACATCCAGGGGACTTCTTATTTCTATCACTTCTAGAGAATCATTTTTGCTGATGGAAATCTTTATTCCTGGAGATATAACGCTGGGTATTAGTTTGGTAGAGTGCTTGTCTTTTGTTTTGGTTAGATTTTGTAGCATAGCCTCCCTGTGCCTTTATTTGCTATAGTTCATTGTAGCAGCAGTAAGTATCTGGGCCATTCCTGTGGTCACTGAGATTCCTGTTATGCAGGTGTCCACCATCTCTTGAGGAAATGACTGGACTTGGGTAATGTTCTTTCTAGGTGTTGGGATCAAGTGTTGCTCATGTTTTGGTTGTGCCTGATACATAGATTCCCAAATGCAAATCAGGCACTGTAGTTGTGAGATCAGTGCTGGCTCTAGGATCCGGGTAGCTTTGAGACTCCCAGATGCTTCCAGATCTAGAGCTCCAAGAGTTGCACTAATGCAGGATGGAAGAGGCAAGACCCACAGATACTGTCTGAGAGTGCCTGGATTGGTGAGAGTGGCTTTGGCTCTGTAGTAGTAGGACAAGCTTTATGTGCCACTCTGTGTGCTGCTTTCTGCCTTGGCTAGAGTGCAGGTTCCTCAGACTCAAGCATCAAGTGAGAACCAACATCAAAATTTTGGCAGCTTCTGTGATAGAGGCTAGAGCTTGCAGCACTGAGACCCACACTGGGCCTGGGCAGAGGATGCGTACTTGCTCAGAGATCCCAGCAATCTGTAGTGTTGTACTGTGTTAGACTCAGGACAAAGTGCAGTTGCAAGTCCCAGTGGGCAAGGTATTGCTGAGATAGGTAGAGAACCTAAGTCTTATGCCAGAACTCCAGGGATGTGTGCTGGGTAGGACCAGAGAGCCCTTGTCTGTGGGTCAAGAATCCAGAGTGATATCTGAGATGGATGTGGTGCAGCACTTCTGACTACTATCAGTGGGGTTGTGGGGTGTTGGAGCCAACTGGTATGTTCAATTTCCAGCTTACACTGTGCAATAGTGAACCAGCTGATTCACTGCTCTGAGTGAGTGCACAGTGCCAGCACACTTCACCTACCCAGATGTGCCCTCTACCCAGATCACCAAAGCACTCTGCATTACACCCTTCTACTTCACTAGGAGATTTGACCCCAGTGTGCAGGGAGTTCTGAACTTCCTCAATTGGCAGACTGGGAGGTTTCATGGGAACCCAGCCATTACCTGCAATTTTTCACGTGGTTGGGGGAGGGGATGCAGTAGGAAAAATGATGATACCCAATTCTTTTTTTATTTTTTATTTTTGACAGGCAGAGTGGACAGTAAGAGAGAGAGAGACAGAGAGAAAGGTCTTCCTTTTGCCATTGGTTCACCCTCCAATGGCCACTGCAGCTGGTGCTGCGCTGATCTGAAGCCAGTAGCCAGGTGCTTCTGGTCTCCCATGCGGGTACAGGGCTCAAGGACTTGGGCCATCCTCCACTGCACTCCTGGGCCATAGCAGAGAGCTTGCCTGGAAGAGGGGCAACCGGGACAGAATCTGGCGCCCCGACTGGGACTAGAACCCGGTGTGCCGGCACCGCAGGCGGAGGATTAGCCTATTGAGCTGCGGTGCCAGCCAATGATACCCAATTCTGATGGAGCAGGTCCCTATCCTAGCTGCCCTGCCTTCATTGTTACCACACTGCAGAGCACTGTGTGGGCCTGGCCTCTAGGGCTGCCACTGCCCTGTTAGCCCCAGCTGGAGACTTAGGGTTCAGTCTGCCCTGCTGGAATGCAGGAATGTCTTTGGAATCCCTGGTGTAAAGCAGTTAGATGGGCTAAGAGTTAGGTTAGATCTCTGTTAGAATGAGAGGCTACCTTTATCAACACTTAATTTTATCATGATATCACCAGACAGGATTATCAATCCCAGACCTCTGATGGGTCTTTTCCCTGCCTCCTGATTGACTGCTATTCTAGCCCTCTCATTGGCTGTTAGCTGGCATTCTGCTCTTCTTCTGTTTGGTTAAATCTACCGCCAATCATAGAGAGCAATTTTGTGCATAAAAGAACAAGTGCCTATAGGCAACTCCTGGCAACTCCTTTCTTGGAGATCCCTCATGACTTTTGTGTCTGGATGTTTCTCACTTCAATAAATCTCACTTTGCTCACTGTCTCTGTCTGTGAGGAAATTCTTCTTCGATGTGAGACAAGAACTGAGATCTCCTTCATTGTCCTGTAACACTGGGGAAAAGATAGGCAAGGACCTTGTGAAACTATGTTTACTCTCTCAATATGGTGGCTCTCTGCCAAAATCCCTCTCTGAGGACTGGGAGAGGGAGCCATGTGGGTTCCCTCTCTGAATCCTGGGAGCCTCAAGTTTTCCAGGGAGTGCTGCTCACTGAGTTGTAGTCTGTTGTGGTTGGATTCCTTTCCAAGAAGGATCACCTATGTGAGTTGTTTGCGCAGATGGGCTCCACCTACACTCTCCTGCTCTCCCTTTCCCCCACAATAGAAAATCTCCTGGCTATGGGGCAGGGGCTTCAGATACTCCTGGTTTAGCTTAGTTCCTCTTTCGTTTCTCTCTGTGCCTATTATTGGTATCCCACTGTGTTTCCGCTGTTCTCTTACTGCATCAAGTGCTCTTTCTTAGGCAGTCACTTCTACATGTAGCTGCCTTTCTCAGAGGAGGAGATAAATGCTGAACTTCTCTGTATAGCTATCTTGACTAATCTCAGAGTCCTAGAATTTGCCTCTCCCAAGGAGATAAAGGGGTGAGAAGAGAAACTATGACTGTTGCTAAGGATTTACAGAAGCAACTTGACCATGAAGAAGATTATTACAAACTCAAGATTATTGCAAGATCTTAGTAGAGTCACAGACAAGGAAGGGAAGGAGGAGTTGGGATCATCGGACAGGTGATAGCATCCGCTTCTGTTGAAAGGGTCAGATCTCAAGAAGAGGTGGCTTCAGACCTCATCCCAAACCTCACTCCATACTACCCCAATCTAGCACAACCCCAGGTGATTGTGGGAATTTACTTCTATTTGTTTTTTTAATCTATTCAGTGTTTTTTTTTTCAGAAAAGATTGTTGAATTTTGTCAAATTTTTTTCTGCATCTGTTGAGATAATTGGGTGATTTCAATCCTTTGTACTATTAATATGTTGGATCACATTCATTGATTTCATATATTGAGCCATCCATGCAATTTAGGGATAAATTCTACTTGATTGTGGTAAGTGATACTTTTAATGTAGTGTTGAATTATTTACTAGTGTTTGGTTGAACACTCTTCTATCTATATTAATCAGATAATGACCTGCAGTGTTCTTTTCTTGTGGTGTCCTTTATAGGCTTTGATATAAGGATAATGCGGTCCCCATAAAATGAGTTTGGAAATTTTCCTTCATTTTTCAATTTAGGTGTGTTGGAGAGAAGCTAGCATTAGTTGTTCCTTAAATATTTGGAAGAATTGTCCAAGGAAGCCATCTTGTCCCAGATTTTCTTTTATTGAGGTTTTCCAATGATTGATTCAATCTCTTTACTAGTTATCAGTATTTTCAGATTTTCTACTTCTTTATAATTCAATATTGGTATGGTTTATGATTCTAAGAATTTATCTACTTCCTATGAGCATGCCAATTTTTTGATATACAATTACTCATAGTAATCTTTTACAATCATTAGTGTTTTTATGGCATCAGTTCTAAAATCCCCTCTTTCACTTTATCATTTATAAAAATAAAATTTCTCAATGTTTCTATTTTTATAGTCTAAAGATTTTTTAATTTTGTTAATGATTTAAAAAAATACAATTTCTGTTATTTTTATATTATTTTCTAATTCTCTATTTCATTATTTCTGCTTGAATCTTTATTGTTTCCTTCCTTCTGGTTTCTATAGTAATGGTTTGTTCTTATTTTTCTAGTTCCAAAAGATGTAAAGTCAGATCGTTTATGGATATGCTTCCTCATTTCTTACAATTTTAATTTATTGTTATTTTTATGTTCTGCAAGGGTTCTATACATATTTATATATTTTATTTAAATTATACAAATGTCATATATTTCCTTTATACTGTTTTAGGAACATACTGACACTTCCCCCTCCACCACCAACCCTCCCACCCACACTGCAACCCTTCTTCCCCCTCCCTCTCATATTCCCACTCTAAATTTTCACAATGATCTCTTTTCAGTATGACTATATAGTTAACACTACTCTAAGTAAAAGAGTTGAACAAATAATATGAAGAGAAAACAAAAAACACTGTTCCTCAATGAAGGAGACAAGGGCTATAAGCAATCATTGCTTCTCAAGATTTCTATTTCACTCCAATAAATTATATTTCAGGTACTCTATTAGTTACCATTACCTCAGATGAGGGAGAACATATGATATCTGTTCTTCGGGGATTGATTTATTACACTAAATATAATGGTTTCCAGTTGCAACCATCTTGTTGCAAAAGACAGGATTTCATGTTTTTTTTTTACAACTGAGTAGTAATCCAGCATGTATATATATATATATATATACACTATAATTTCCTTATCCTGTCATTAGTTGATCTCGGTTGATTCTATGTCTTAGCTACTGTGAATTGTGCTGCAATGAGCATGAGGATACAGATCACTCTTTTATATACCATTTTCTTTTGGTTTGGGTAAATTCCCAGGAGTGGGATAGCTGGATTGTATGGTAGGTCTGTATTCAAATTTCTGAGGTATCTCTGCACTGTCTTCCACAGTGATTGCACCAGTTTACGTTCCCACCAATAGTGTACCAGAGTACCTTTTTCCCTACATGCTCACCAGCATTCGTCATTTGTTGATTTCTATGTGTGGGTCATTCTAACTAGGGTAAGGTGAAACCTCATTGTGGTTTTGATTTGCATTTCTCTGATGGCTAGTAATCCTGAACATTTTCTCAAGTGTCTGTTGGCCATTTAATTCCCTCTGTTGAAAAATGCCTGTTCCAGTCCTTTCCCCATTTCTTAACTGAATTGTTTGTTTTGTTGTTGTTGAGTTTCTTGAGATCTTTATAGATTCTGGATGTTAACCCTAGAGTTTCTTAGTTAGCAAATATTTTCTCCCATTCTGTTGGTTGCCTCTTTACTTTGCTGAGTATTTCTTTTGCTATGTAGAAGCTTCTCAGCTTGATGTAGTCCCATTTGTCAATTTTGGTTTTGATTGCCTATGCTTGTATGATTTTTTTCCAAGAAATCTTTGCCTGTGTCTGTGTCTTGCAGAGTTTCCCCAATGTTCCCAAATGATTTGATGGTATCTATTCATAGATTTAGGTCTTTGATCCATTTTGAGTGGATTTTTGTCTAAAGTATAAGGTAGGCGTTGTGTTTTACACTTCTGCATGTGGAGAACCAGTTTCCCCAGCATCATTTGTTAAAGAAGAGACTGTCGTTCTTCCAGGGATTGGTTTTAGCTACTTTGTCAAAGATAAGTTGGTTGTAGATACAGGGATTGATTTCTAGAGTTTCTATTCTATTCCATTGGTCTTCAAGTCTGTTTTCATTCCAGTATCAGGCTGTTTTGATTATAACTGCCTGTAGTATGTCTTGAAATCTGATTTGTGATGCTTCAGGCTTTGTTTTTGTTGTGTAAAATTGCTTTAGCTAGTTGGGGGTCTCTTGTGTTTCCCTATGAATTCTAGTAAAATTTTTTCTAGGTCTGCAAAGAATGTTGTTGATATTTTGATTGGGATTGCATTGAATCTGTAAATTGCTTTTGGTAAAATGGAAATATTGAGGATGTTGATTCTTCCAATCCATGGAAATGGAAGATTTTTCCATTTTTTAATGTTTTCTTCTATTTCTTTCTTTAGTGCTTTATAATTTTGATCATAAAGATCTTTGACATCTTCGGTTAAATTTATTCCAAGGTAGTTGATTCTTTTTTGGATCTATTATGAATGAGACTGATCTTAAAAGTTCTCTCAGCCATGACCTTATCTGTGTACACAGGAGCTATTGATTTTTCTATGTTAATTTTATATCCTGCCACTTCACCAAACTCTTTTGTGGGTATCAGTAGTCTCTCAGTAGAGTTTTTTGGATCCCCTATAAAGGATCATGTCATCTGCAAATAGGAACAGTTTGACTTCATCCTTCCCAATTTGTATCCCTTTGATTTCTTTTTCTTGCCTTATGGCTTCAGCTAAAACTTCCAGTACTATATTAAATAACAATGGTGAGAGTAGGCATCCTTGCCTGGTTCTGGATCTTAAGAGGAATGCTTCCAGCTTTTCCCCATTCGATAGGTTGCTGGCCATGGATTTGTCATAGTCTGCCTTGATTGTGTTTGCTTAAGGTTTTCTTTAGGATGCAATGTTGTATTTTATCAAATCTTTTTCTGTATCTATTGATATAACCATATGGTTTTTGTTCTTTAGTTTGTTAATGTGATGCATCACATTTATGGATTTATGAATGTTGAACCATCCCTGCACACTAGGGATAAATCCCACTTGTTCCAGGTGAATGATCTTTCAGATGTGTTACTTAATGCTATTGGTTAATATTTTGTTGAGGATTTTTGCGTCTATGTTCTTCAGGGATATTGTTCTACAGTTCTCTTTCTCTGTTGCATCTTTTTCCAGCTAGGAATTATGGTATTTTTAAAAATGAATTACCTTTATTTAAATGATTTATTTAAAAATTTTTCATTTTATGTATTTGAAAGGAAATGCAACAGGGGAGGAAGGGACACAGGAAGAGGGAGATCTATCATCCACTGGCTCAATCCCCAAAGGCTATCTATAGCTAGGGCTGGGTTGGGTTAGAGCCAGGAGTCAGTAACTCCATTCTGGCCTCCCACGTCGATATCAAGGGCCCAAGTACTTCAGCCATCCTCTGCTGCCTTCCCAGGTATGTCAGCAGACAGTTGTATCAACAGTGGCATAGCCAGGACTTGAACTGGCACTCCAATATGAGATGGCCGCATCTCAAGAAATAACTTGACCCATTGTACAATAGGCCTTTGATCTGTTAGATAGGACAAGAACACAGCAACAACAAAAAACTAAAAATCCAATCCTCCTGGTGAACATAAATACAAAATTCTCAACAAAATCCTGGCAAATTGAATACAACTGAACATCAAACATTTCATTCACTATGTTCAAGTGACTTCATTGTTATTTGACAGTTCAATGTGTGAAAATCAATAAATGTAATATATCACTTCATCAGAATGAAGGATAGAAGTCATATGGTCATCTCAACAGATACAGAAAAAATAGTAAAATTCATGATTGCTTCGTAATAAAAACCCTGAACAAATTAGGTATAGAAGGATTGTCCATCAATATAATAAAGACCATATATGATAAACCTACAACCAACATCATATTGAACGGAGATAAGTTAAAAGTATTTCATTATGATCTGGAATAAGACAAATATCCCACTATCACTTCTCATTTTATGTATAATACTGGAAGTGGTAGCCTGAGAATTTGGCAACAGAATAAATAAAATACATATGAATAGGAAGAGAGAAATTAAAACTGTTTGCAGGTTATATGATTCTCTTTATATATAAAAACCTAAAGATTACCAAGAGACTATGAGAATTGATAAATTCAGTGAAGTTGCAGCATATAAAACCAACATTTTAAAAAAACAGTAATATCTTTCTATATTAATAATTAACTTTCTGCGAAAGAATTCATGAAACCAATCCCATTCATAACTTACAGAAAGAATAAAATACATTGGAATAAATTAATGAAGTAGAAAAACCCTACAATAAAAAAAATCACAAAACAATGATGCAACAAATTGAAGAAGATACCAAAAAATGGCAAGGCTTCCCATGTCATGGACTTGAACTAATATAGTCAAAATGTTCATACTATTCAAAGTGATTTATAGATTCACTGTAATCCCCCAAAAATACCAATGACACTCTTTACTGAAGTAGAAAAAATAATTCATATGGAAACACAAAACATCCCCTAAATACAAAGTAGTCTGGAACAAAAAGAACAAAAGTGGAGGCAACAACATACCTAATTTCAACACATTGTATTTGCCTATATTTACCAAAACAGCCTGGTACTGGGATAAAAACAGATACATAGACCAATGGAACAATAGTAATACCTCAAATAAATCCATGCGTCTACAGCCAATTGACTCATGACAAAGGAACCAAAAACATTCAAAAGCATACTAAAAACATAGTTTCTTCAATAAATTGTGCTGAGGAAATTGGAGTAAATGCAAAAAAAAATTAAACCTTGCCCTAAACCATCTCTCACCCTATACAAATTCAGTTCTTAAATGTAACCTTTTGCCACAAACTTCCCTCAGCCTTCTATGTTTCCTGCATCTGATAACTTTCAGTATGCTGTATTTTCATTTTCATTTGTTTCAACATATTTTCTAGCTTCCCTTTTGATGTCTTCTTTAATCTATTTGTTTTTCAAGAATGTGTTAATTTAAAATATTTGACAAGTTGCCTGTTTCCCCTCTTCTATTAATTTCTAGTTTCATTTCATTATAGTCAGAAAACTTATGTGGCATGATTTTAATTCTCTTAAATTTGCCAAGACTGATTTGTGACTTAACAGGTGATCTATTATGTGGAAAATTTTATTTGTGCTTGAGAAAAATGTATATTCTCCTGCTGTTTGAGTGGAATGTACTATATATGTTCTCGTAGGTTCATTTGGTGTCTAGAGCTGTTCAAGTCCTGTGTTTTCTATTGACCCTCTGTTTGCTCTATGTGCTATTGAAAGTAGAGTATTTAAATTTCCTACCATTATTTGGTTGCTGTCTATTTCTTCAGCTCTCTGGATGTTTGAGTTGTGCATGAAGCCTACATAAAACAACTTATAACAAGTTTACATTTGTTACATATATAATTTTATATCTTATTAGTGAATTGCCTGCCCCTTTTACCATTATTTAATGTCCTTTTATCCTTTGTGACAATTTGATGTAGTGTCTCTCTTTCTGTTATGTGTGACCACACCTACTCCTTTTTAATTAAAAATTTCTTGTGATATCTTTTTTCATCCCTTTACTTTCAGCTTATCTAATATTTAAAGTGATTTGTTTAAAAAAAGATTATTCATTTATTTATTTGAAAGATGAATCAAAGGAGAGAGAGGGAGAGAGACAGGTATCTTCCATCTGCTGGTTCACTCCCCAAATAGCTGCAGCAGCCAGGGGTGGACCAGGCCAAAGACAAGAGCTGGGAACTCCATCTGAGTCTTCCATATGGGTGTTAGGGACACAAGTACTTGGGCCATCTTCTGCTACCTCCCCAGGGGCATTAGCAGGAAACTGGACCCACATGGGAGACTGGAAGAAGCTCCTGGCTCCTGGCTTCAGATCAGCACAACTCTGTCTATTGCAGTCATTTGGGGAGTGAGCCAGTATACAGAAGACTTCTCTCTCTTTCTGCTTCTGCTTCTCTGTAACTCTGCCTTTCAGACTATTAAATAAACTTTAAAAAAACAATATTTTATTTATTTACAAGGCAGAGTGATATAGAGAAAGGTGGATAGAGAGACAGAGACAGAGAGAGATGATAGATTGATCAGTCTTCTATCTACTAGTTCACTCCTCAAATGGCTGGGTCTGGCTGGGCTGAAGCCAGGAGCCAGGAACTCCATCCATGTGTCTGATGTGGATGGCAGGGACTGCAGCACTTGGGCCTTCATCTGCTGACTTCCTAGGCACATTATCAGGGTATTGGATTGGATGTGGAACACCCAGTACTCAAACAAGCACTCCAATATGGGATGTCAGCATTATAGGCACTGGCTTAACTTGTTGCACCACACACATGCCCCTCCATTTTCATTTTTTCTGTGTGTTTTCTGTATATATTTTGTTTGTGGTAACCATGAGGCTTAAATACATGACTTAAGATTTTTTAAAAAGATTATTTATTTATTTATGTGAAAGAGTTACACAAAGAGAGAGGAGAGGCACAGAGTGGGGGAGGTCTTCCATACGTTGGCTCATTCCCCAACTAGCCTCAATGGCCAGAGCTACGCCAATCTGAAGCCAGGAGCCAGGAGCCTTCTCTGGGTCTCCCACATGGCTGCAGGTGCCCAAGGGCTTGGGCCATCCTCCACTGCCTTCCCAGGTCACAGCAGAGAGCTGCATCAGAAGTAGAGCAGCTAGGTACTGAACCAGCACCCATATGGGATACCAGTGACTCACATCAGGGTGTTAACCCACTGCACCACAGAGCTGGCACCCATGCCTTAAGATTTTAACAATCTATTTTGAGGCGTTATCAACTGAGTTTTAATTACATATACATGGAATTTTTTTTCTTTTTTCAGGACCTCTAAATTGGTTGATATTTCTCCCATCTCCACCCCCTTGTAGGAGCTGGAGCTTAATTTTCCTATTCTTTTATAAGCTTTCTTCTTCTTTTAAAAAAAAAAGATTTATTTATTTGAAAGAGAGAGAGAAAGGAGGGGAAGAATGAATATCTTCCATCTGCTGGTTTACTCACCAGATAGCCACCATGGCCAGGGCTGTCCATGCCAAAGCCAGGAACCAGAAACTTCTTCTGGGTCTCCCAAATGTGTGGTGGGTGCCCAAGCACTTGGGCCATCTCCCACTGCTTTCCCCAGGCCATCACATGGAGTTGGATAGGAAGTGCAGCAGCCAGGACAGGAACCAGTGCCCAATAGGGATACCAGTAGGCAACCAGTGCCCATTAGGGATACCAGTTTCACAGGAAGTGGCTTTACCCACTACACCACAATGCTGGCCCCAATTCTCCTTTTCTTGAATGAGTGCTAATCTTAGTGACTCCCCCAAATATTCTGACAAATAAATTATAGAAAGGGACAAAATAACAGTTTTACAATGGAGAAATATGGTGGATACCACATTATCCAAATGATCACAGTTGGTGTCACCAGTATAATCATGTTGTTGACATATGATGTAGACCCTGTACTTCTGTGGAATTCTTTCCTAAAAGCCAGAACACCCTTCTAATCATAAGATATCAAGAAGTATACCCAATTTGGGATTTTTAAACAAAATACTTGGTCAGTACTCTTCAAAACTCTCAAAGTTATCAAAAACATGGAAAGATTGAACAACTATCCCAGATCAGTGGGTGCTTAAGCAACAAAGTGACTAAATTCAATGTGGTATCCTAAATTGTATATAGGAAAGAAAAATACCATTGTGGAACACTGATATAATTCAAATAAAATCTTAATGTTATCTTTAAGTTGTTCTCTTTTTTCAACTTATCAAAGATGTTGACATGATAGACAGGAAGATCCTAGATATCAGAGTAAGGAGGGAGCTTACTGCTCTAGTCTAAAAGAAGAGAGTTTGTAAAAAAAAAAAAAAAAATGAGAGAGTGCAGTCTCAGGGAAGAGTTAGGGAGAAAATGACAGAAGAAACTTCATGCAAACTAGAGGGACACTGCAGACCTATGTGGAAGGTGTAGGAGTGCACAACTCAGGACTCCAGCAGCCAAGAACCTCAGCACCAGCTTTGGAGAGTGAGGTGAAACCAGCCTACAGCAGCTCAAACCACTGATGATAATGCTGTGAGACTGGCATGGGACCGGCTTGGAGCCCTGTGGGAAACAGTATACCTGTTAATCTAGAGGAGAAAAAAAGGGACACATTTCTTGTTCCCTGACCATCCTGCACTGACATCCTGTAATAAGCCAAGAGGATGGGCATCATTTTGGACATTCATAACAGTTGCACTGGTTTATCTCTACATGCCTAACAACCAGCTTAGGGGAGATGCCTGAGTCTGGCTGGAAGAACTAACAGAGGGCTGGATGCTCGTGACTGTGGGAGGCTTGTCTGCTAGGACTGTGAAAACACTGTGACTATGTGGGTGGGTGCAGGGTGTGGCTGGGACTTTGGGCAGTCACTGTGAGAAACTCCACATGCTCGGAGCCCCCTATTTCCCTGGTGAGGTCATTGCTCTGGGATCCGTCCTCCCACCAAGGATTGCACAGAGCCTTGTTGTGGTTCTTGGGGCAGCACAGATGAATATTGTACTCAGGGGGCTATCAGCCAGGCATTGGTCTCCTTTGAGGAGAGGAGGTGAGCATGAGACTATGCCAACAGGTCAGAACAAACACCTCATACAAAAAAAAAATGAGATTTAGCATGCTTAACCTGGGTGTCACTTTGGACACTAAACCACAGAGGCATACTCCAAAGATAAAAGCCATCACAGGGAAAAATCAAAACAAAGCAAAAAAGAAACCAACAAATATCTCTACAAATGCTGAATAATAAATTCAGTGATCCAAGAAACAATAAGGAAGACAACATCACCCCCCAAGGAACATAACACTTAAATAATAGAATGCGAAGATGAAGAGATTGAAGAAATGCCAGAATGGAATTCAAAAATATTGATCATACAATTACTTAGAAGTAATCAGAAGCAAACCCACAAACTAATGAAATCCACACATGACATGAAAAAATTTCCCCCATGAAATTGAGATCTTTTTTTGTTTAAAGCTTATTATTTGAAAGTCAAACTTACATGGAGAGAGAAGGAGAGGCAGAGAGAGAGAAAGAGAGAGAGAGGTCTTCCATCTGCTGGCTCACTCCACAGTTGGACAGCAATGGCCAGAGCTGTGCTGATCCTTAGCCAAGAGCCAGGAGCCAGGATCTTTAACAGGGGCCAAAGGACTTGGGCCATCTTCTACTGCTTTCCCAGGCCATAACAGAGAGTTGGATTAGAAGTGGAACAGCTGGGACACGAACTGGTGCCCACATGGGATGCTGGCACTGCAGGTGGCAGCTTTACCTATTATGCCGCAGCAACAGCCCCAAAATTGAGCTCTTAAAGAGAAATCAAAATTAAATCCTGGAAATGAACTTTTCAATAGAACAAATAAAGACTGTGGTGGAAAGCCTTAATAGCAAACTTGGGTAAAGCAGAAGAAAGAATATCCAAGTTAGAAGACAAATCTCTGGAAATTTTTCAGTCTGAGAAAAAAAAAAAAAGGAGAAATTAGAAAACTAAAAAATACTGTTGGAGATCTACAGGATACTAACAAATGACCCAATATACAAGTCTTAGGAAGGTGTGGAAAAAGGAATGGAATAGAAGTTCTCTTTAGTGAAATAATAACAGAAAAATTCTCTAATTTGGAGAAAGAAAGGGATGTCCAAGTACAGGAAGCACATAGAGCACTTAATAGACACGAGCAGAAAATATCTTCACTACAACACATTGTAGTCAAACTCTCCACAGTAAAACATAAAGAAAAGATTCTAAAATGTGCATGAGAGATTACTTCCAGAGGATCTCCAATTAGACTCACAGCTGACTTCTCATCAGAAACTCTACAGGCCAGAAGGGAATAGAGAGATATAGTCCACATTTTAAAGGAAAAAAACTGTCAACCCAGAATACTGCACCCTGCAAAACTCATCTATGAATAAAGATGAAATAAAAACCTTCCATAATGAACAGATATTGAAAGAATTTGTTGCCACTCATCCAGCCTTACAAAAGATGCTTAAGGATGTGCTACAGACAGAAAAACAGAAAAATAGCCATCATTACGAAAGAATGAGAAGGCAGAAAATCTCCCAGCAGAAGTACAAAAGAAATCCAAAGAAAAACAGTAGGAATACTTATGGAAAAATGGCAGGGTCAAGTAGTCACCTTGAATGTAAATGGCCTCAACTCTCCAGTTAAAAGATACAGACTGATTGAATGGATTACAAAACAAGACCCACCTCTTTGCTGCCTACAAGAAACACATCTCACCAACAAAGATACATGCTTATTGAAAGTGAAAGAGGGAAAAAGATATTCCACACTAACCGAAACCAATAAAGAGTTGCTGTAGCCATCCTGAGATAAGACAAAATAGACTATAACACAAAATCTGTTAAAAGAGACAGAGAAGGGCACTATGTAATG
This sequence comes from Sylvilagus floridanus, assembly GCA_949820135.1. Lineage (NCBI taxonomy): Eukaryota > Metazoa > Chordata > Mammalia > Lagomorpha > Leporidae > Sylvilagus > Sylvilagus floridanus. The sequence continues at coordinate 57,743,445 of OX463225.1, forward strand.
GTTAAGAGATAATTCAACAGGGAGATGTGACTATTATAAACATATATGCAACATGGCCAGTGTCCTATCGAATGTGGAAAAGTTGGAAGCATTCCCACTCAGATTCAGAACCAGACAAGGATGCCACTCTCGCCACTGCTATTTAATATAGCCCTGGAAGTTTTATCCAGATCCATTAGGCAAGAAAAAGAAATCAAAGGGGTACAAATTGGGAAGGAGGAATTCAAAAATTGCCAAAGGACTTAAACAGGATTTTTCTTTTTCTTTTTTTTTTTGACAGGAAGAGTGGACTGAGAGAGAGACAGAGAGAAAGGTCTTCCTTTGCCGTTGGTTCACCCTCCAATGGCTGCCGCGGCCGGCGCGCTGCGGCCCGCGCACCGCGCTGATCCGATGGCAGGAGCCAGGTGCTAGGTGCTTTTTCCTGGTCTCCTATGGGGTGCAGGGCCCAAGCACTTGGGCCATCCTCCACTGCACTCCCGGGCCACAGCAGAGAGCTGGCCTGGAAGAGGGGCAACCGGGACAGAATCCAGCGCCCCGACCGGGACTAGAACCCGGTGTGCCGGCGCCGCAAGGCAGAGGATTAGCCTGTTGAGCCACGGCACCGACTTAAACAGGATTTTTCAAAAGAGGAAATACAAATGACCAACAGACACATGAAAAAATACTCAGGATCATGAACCATCAGGGAAATGCAACTCAAAACCACAATGAGGTTTCACCTCAACCTAGTTAGACTGGATTTCATACAGAAATCAATAAACAACAAACGCTGGCAAGGATGAGGGGTAAATGGTACCCTAATCCACTGTTGGTGGGAATGTAAAATGGTACGGTCACTGGAAGACAGTATGGAGATACCTCAGAAATCTGAATATAGACCTACCATATGACCCAGCCATCCCACTCCTTGGAATTTACCAAAGGGAAATGAAATCAACATATGAAGATTTATCTGCACCCCTACACTCATTGCAGCTCAATTCACAATAGCTAAGATATGGAATCAACCCAAATGCCTGTCAACTGAAGACTGGATAAAGAAATTATGGGATATGTACATTACATAATACTACACAGGAGTAAAAAAATGAAATTCAGTCATTTGCAACAAATGGATGATGCTGGAAAACATCATACTTGGTGAAATAAGCCAATCCCAAAAGGACAAATACTGTATGTTCCTCCTGACCTGTGAGAATAGTAGAGCACCTAGAAGGCGACCTATAGAAGTGAAATTGACTCTTTGAGATGTGATGACTTTGAACAGCTCTTGTCTCAACTGCTGAGGAACAGGTTTTTTCCCCATATATTTGTTGAATTCTTTCTTTTACATAGTGTTAACTATATGTGTAAAAGTTAATTGACAAAAGATCTTAGTAGAAAATAAGAATGAGAATAGAAGAAGGAGGAGGAAAAGGGATGGGAGAGTGGGTGGGAGGGCAGGTATGGTGGGAAGAATCATCATGTTCCTGAAGTTCTAGTTATGAAATATATGAACCTTGTGTTCCTTTACTAAATGATTTCTTGGGAAAAAATACAAAAAAGATGTTTTTTTTTTTTCCTGAACTCACTGCCCTCTAGTTCTGCCACATCCTTACTCTTAACTTGTCCACTTTTTGTTTTTTATGTTTGTTTGTTTAATGTCTGTCTCTTCCCCCCAGAAATATTAGCTCCATAAACAGGGGTGGATACAAGTGAAAAGAAAAAGAGTAATTCTTTGCATAGTTTGGATTCAAGAAAGAAAATATTTCACTGAACCTGACAAAAAACAACTAGCATTGGAGTTACTTCCAAGGAAGAACAGGGCATTGGACCAAATGAGAGAGTCTAAGATTCCAAACAATTAACATATTAAGATAGCATGACAATATGAGAAGGTAATGTTTGAGTCTACTTTGAACTCTGAAATAGAAGCATCAATGATATGGGCCAGGAGAGGGAAATCCTGGGTAGAAATTTGGGTATAGTCAAAAGAGAAAAGTAAAGATTGAAGGTTTACATATGTAAATACAAGGAGGCATCTCTAAGAAATGTTGAGGATACTGTAGGTTTCAGAGGTGACCCTTTCCTGGAAAGACCCGTTGTTGATAAATCATACAACTGTGTCCACATTACCTCATTAATTCTACTTAGGTCTGATATTCATGCAATGCACCAATATGGCCACGCTGTATGTAGAATTTTGAAATGTTCTATGAACTGAGGGGAAACCTGGTTTCGGCCTCTTGGTACCAATTGGTTAGCTTAGATATAGTCTTTTGCTTACATTCATTGTCTTTGTAGAGTTGAACTTTCTCAGAGTAGAGCATTGGGAATGTAGTCAGTTTCTGTTGAAGCTACATAAGAACAAAAGTCATGTCTGTTTTATTCATTGTTAAATACCCAGCAGGTAGCTCAGTGACGGCACATGATAAGCACTTACTCAACAGACATTTTGATTAAAAGGTGAACAGTAAAGAAAATAAAACCTTGAAGATCTGAAAAGATCACCAACAATCATAGAAAAACAAATCATCTAAAGTTTCCCCTGTTGCACAGGTGATGAATTTGAGGTCTCAAGAAGTTGCAGTCTTGGAACCCATGCTGTGGCTTAGCAGATAAAAGCTGCCCTCTGCAGTGCCAGCAGCCCATATGTGTGCCGGTTTGAGTCCCAGCTGCTCCACTTCCAATCCAACTATCTGTTATGTCCTAGGTAAGCAATAGAAGATGGCCCAAGACCTCGGGTCCCTGCACCCAAGTGGGAGATCTGGAAGAAGCTCCTGGCTCCTGACTGCAGATTGGCGCAGCTCTGGCCATTGCGGCCAATTGGGGAGTGAACCAGCAGATGGAAAACCTTTTTTTTTTAAAGCTTTTATTTAAAGAATATAAATTTCCAAAGTACAGCTTATGGATTACAATGGCTTCCCCCCCACCCCCATAACTTCCCTCCCACCCGCAACCCTCCCCTTTCCCGCTCCCTCTCCCCTTCCATTCACATCAAGATTCATTTTCAATTTTCTTTATATACGGAAGATCAGTTTAGTATATTTTAGGTAAAGATTTCAACAGTTTGCCCCCACATAGCAACACAAGGTGAAAAATACTGTTGGAGTACTAGTTATAATATTAATTCACAATGTACAGCACATTAAGGACAGAGATCCTACATGAAGATGGAAAACCTTTATCTCTCTCTCTTTCTGCCTCTGCCTCTCTGTAACTCTGCCTCTCAAATAAATAAATTTTTAAAAATAGATAAAAAATAAAAATAAAAAAGAAGTTGAGATCTTGCCCATCCAACCTTTATTCATTAATAGAACTGATTGCAGAACCCTGGCCTGTGTATCTCCATTCCATGTTCTTTTAATTATTCTGAGCTGCCTCCCTTAGATCCAAGGAGACAATCCCCCTTATAATAGGACATCACAGAATCAGAGTTGACCATAATTCTCCGTCAACCTCATGGGATCTAGAATTTAAGCTGTAGAGTTACATCAGGAAGTAATCACACGTAACAGCTGCAAATGGTTTTGCTTTACTACCATTTTTGGATCTGGTGGGCACTGTGAGGTCAAGAGTTTAAGCAGAGTGGGAGAGTTTGAAAAAGTCATTATGGAATATGTGAGAAGAAGTTAACAGGAGTTAATAAGGTGCTCGTTGAGGACAGGAAGAATGGTGTTCACATTAAATGTGATAACAGTATGGTAGGTGAATTTTCTCAGCAAATGTCATTAAGAACAGTGGCTTTTCTTTTTTTTTTATAAAGCTTTTATTTAAAGAATATAAATTTCCAAAGTACAGCTTATGGATTACAATGGCTCCCCCCCACACAACTTCCCTCCCTCCCGCTACCCTCCCCTTTCCCACTCCCTCTCCCCTTCTGTTCACATCAAGATTCATTTTCAATTCTCTTTATACACTAGAACAGTGGCTTTTCTACTTGCTACTTGTTGAATTCTTTATTTAGTGGAGGGTTAGACTTGTGATTATAAAGTAAATTAAAAGTATATAATAAAAATGAAAAATAAGGAAGGAGGAGAGAGGGAAGGAAAAAAGAAGGAAGGGGAGTAGGGTGGTAAGTATCATGCTCATATGGTATTTCATATGAAATTTGCTCCCCTTATATAAATAAATTTAAAAATAACAAATATCCAATCCAAAATGTCAATAGTGCTAAATTTGAGAAAGCCTCCCATAGAAAAGTGTTTCAGTGTTATAGTAGTCACATGTGGCTAGTAGTCACTATATTGAACAACATATATCTAGAACACTTCTATCACTGTAGAACATGCTAGTAAATGATTCTGGAAGATTTTCAAGACTCAATTTACCTCTGAGGTCCTAAGCAAAACAATGAATGAAAAAGAGGAAAGGCACAAGATAGTAAGGATGCTGGGGAAAAAAAAACAATGCAAAAGGATGAACCAGAACTGTCCTCAGAAGTACCAGTGACCAACTACAGTCACTAAACGTGTGGGACATGTCTGAAATAGAGAGCCCCTAATCTGATTCTTGATGTATGAATCACAGCAAAGTGTAGCTTTTGGATCAAATGACCTATTGCCTCTCTGTACGATTGTTGAAAAACTAAACACCACTTTGCAAATGCCAGTGTGCTCCACTTACCTATTCTTTTGCTTCTCTCTTACCTCATTGCTATAGCTATGCATGCACGGTCCTACCTCTTTTCTAAGGAGACAACATACACAATCAAGGTTTTCTTTAGAGTAAAATAAGCATTAAATAAGATATGTGTTTAAAGTTATCCTATTAGACTTGAATAATGACTGGTTTTAATTCTCTTTTTGGGTACTAAAATACTGTTCTGATCGAATCACACCTGTATTCAATTCTAGGCACCTGAATCCTGTAGAAAAATGAGCTCCCTTTGGTGCTTTTAAATATCTGAATGGTTCCCCATAGAAATGTTTAAAAATATTACCTGGTATTTAGAAATAAGAGAAATGCTGACTACATGTTCTTTCAGTGAAGTACTGGGAATTGTCTGACAGAAAGCTGATAAATTAATTACATCTATAGGGATATACAGCTTTGGCTGCTTGTTTAAAAGAGGTTAACTGGTAGAAAACCAACAGCAATGCAGATATTGTTATCCATGACAATGCACTTGAAATACTGCAGAGAAATAACTGATTTCCCTCCAGTAGTAAAGATAATCCCATTGTTTTAAATTTATCACCTTCTATGACATTAACCAGTAGTGCATTTATTAGCATATTAGCAATTTTTGGCTGCCTTGAATATATAAATCTGTTTTTTCTTTTAAACTGGTTTTAACATCTTCCTCTATAGTCATTAATACAGTCTTTGACATGTTCATTTTATTTATCTATAAGATTCATGCTTTTTAACTTCCTGAAAATTATACTTAGAAGAAATCTACCTGGTCAGTATTGCTCCTGTATCCAGTGCAGTGGATCAAGGATGTTTAATGGAAGTCACAATTTTTTTTAAAAAGTATTAGCATACAAGTCTTGTGCTCAGGTGTAAATTTAATGTGGTTATGCTACAATCTCTTACTCTATGTAAGAGGAAGAAACATTGTAGGTGTGCTATATGTGTGTGTATGATCAAGGTAGTGAAATGCCATCTCATATTTAGCTATGTGATATTCTCATAAAAAGCTTTCTTTAATATAGTTTAATAATGTAGGTAACAAATTTTTAATATTCATGCAGAATATGTGAGGCTAGGTTCAGACCATGCTGGTGTTTCAAGAGCTAGGCTGGGCAAGGAAATTAGTGAGGGTGGCCTGGGATCCTAGTATCTGAGTTCCAAGAATGTGTGACTCAGCAAGAAAGGGAAGATTGATGACTTGAAAACAATTTGAAAAGAAAGGAAGGAAGGAGGGAGAGAAAAGGAAGAAGGGGGAAGGAGGAAAGTATGGCTCTCTTCTTAGAACTGTACCTATGAAATACATGAAGTCTGTTCTTTTTATATTAATTTAGCAAAAAGAAAGCAAGTTGAGCTGTTCTCATGGGTGTCCCTGCCACCCTGTCGACACTCACTATGGGCCAGTACCTATGTCAAATGCTGGGGATCCAGATCCAGACCTGCACTATCACTTTCTCACTTCTGGCAAGAGGTGAGATTTTAAATCTTCAATTTGATGTTCTATATTCAGAATATTTAACAAGAGGCCTTTTGATATAAAGTACATTGGAAGATAAGCACTGAGGCTTGAGGGAGCTAAAAAATGATGTCCATCTTCCCTATCAGAATTTGAAAGCAGTTGAGAGATGCAGGAGTTAGAATGATTGCAGTTATAGCACAATTTGAAGTGTTTAGACAACATGACTTAGGTTTGGGATCTAAATTGGCTTGTTGAGGACCCTGTTCTGCCTCCTTATTCCCAACTGTGGGATTGCTTGTCCCATGGGACCATCAAATAGTCAGAAGGCACTCATTTTCTAAGGGTGCCTGCCCTTTCTCATCTGGAACAAGAGGAAGAAGAAAAAAATCAATTCCCTGGTACTTACAGTCTATTAAGAAATTAGTCTGAACCAATCAAGAAAGCTGGGCTAATTGCTACCACCTGCAATCAGGCTTGACACAACTCGATGGGGGAAAGTGAGTAATGGATGGGCCAGGAGACACTGAGTATCACCCTAGAAAAGACTCTTTCACCCCAAAAGTAAACAAGAGGAAGAAAAAGTTCAATATTCTTTCCTAACTTTTTTTACACTTTGGACTTCATCATTAAGTTAATAGTCAATCAGGGTTGTGTCCATCATCCCATGGAAAGCAGATTAGCAACTGCCAGGAAAGTCCTGCTCCTACTTTCATGAGATTGCCTTCTTGAGTTCACCTAAGAGTGTTGGTCACTGGTGTTGATTATGTATCCAGAGTCTCTCAAATCATACATTAATCATTATATTAGTCAGATCAACTACAAGACCATGATGTATCAAGATAAAAATATCATTTGTCACTACATTCCTTTAGCTGGAATGCTATTTTTCTTACATGGCTCAGGGAAGCTCAGATCACAGTATCTAATTGGCTATGGACCCAAAAGTGGTAGAAGGTAAAAGTCTAATCTAATGTGGGTTAGTGCTATAGAAAGGTTAAAAGAAAAACTAAATGCCAGAAATAATCCAAGCATCTACAAACGACTTATATACGACAAAGGAGCTAAAACTAATCCTTAGACGAAGGACAGTCTCTTCAGCAAATGGTACCGGGAAAACTGGATTTCCACATGCAGAAGTATGAAGCAAGACCCCTACCATAAGCCTTACACAAAAGTCCACTCAAAATGTATTAAAGACCTAAATCTATAACCTGACACCATCAAATTATTAGAGAACATCGGGGAAAACCTGCAAGATATTGGTATAGGCAAAGAGTTCTTAGAAAAGACGCCAGAAGCACAGGCAATCAAAGCCAAAATTGACAAGTGGGATTACATAAAATTCAGAAGCTTCTGTACTACAAAAGAAATACACAGCAAAGTGAAGAGACAACTGACAGAATAGGAGAAATTATTTGCAAGCTATATAACTGAAAAAGGATTAATAACCAAGATATATAAAGAGATCAAGAAATTCCACAACAACAAAACAAACAGCCATGTTATGAAATAGGCAAAATAATTAAACAGACATTTTTCAAAAGAGGAAATCCACATGGCCAACAGACACTTGAGAAAGTCAGGATCACTAGCATTTAGAGAAACGCAAATTCTAACCACAATGAGGTTTCACCTCATCCCCCGTTAGAATGGCTTTCATACAGAAATCAACAAACAACAAATGCTGTAGAGGATGTGAGTGAAAAAGATACCCTAATACACTCTTGGTGGAAATGTAAACTGGTAAAGCCACTATGGAAGATAGTTTGGAGGTACTTCAGAAATATGAATATAGTACTACCATATGACCCAGACATCACACTCCTGGGAATTTACCCCAGGGAAATGAGATCAGTGAATAAAAGAGTTATCTGCACACCCACGTTTATCGCAGCTCAATTCACAACAGCTAAGAGATGGAATCAAACCAAATACCCATCAACTGAAGACTGGATAAAGAAATTATCGGATATGTACACCATGGAATACTACACAGTAGTAAAAAAAAATGAAATCCAGTTATTTGCAACAAAATTGGTGAATCTGGTAAACGTCATACTTAGAGAAATAAGCCAGTCCCAAATGGACAAATACCATATATTCTCTCTGACCTGTGATAACTAAGAGGGCACCTAAAAGGCAATATATGGAAGTGAAGTTGACACTTTGAAAAGCAGTTATTTGAACAGTCCTTCGCTTGACTTTGAGGGACAGGTTTTTTTTTTTTTTATGCTATTTGTTGAACCCTTTACTTAACATAGAGTTAATAATATGTGTATAAAGTTAATTGAAAATAGATCCTCGTAGTGGGAATAAGAAAGGGAAGAGATGTACAATTTGGAACATGCTCAAGCTGACTTGCCCCAAACGGTAGAGTTAGAAACATACCAGGGGGTTCCAATTCAATCTCATCAAGGTGGCATGTACAAATGCCATCTCACTAGTCCCAAGTGATCAATTTCTGTTCACAATTGATCATAATGATAGGACTAAGAGTCAAAGGGATCACATAAACAAGACTAGTGTCTGCAAATACTTACCGATAGAATAAAAAAGGGAGCGAATGATCCAACATGGGAAGCGAGATACACAGCAGACTCATAGAATGGCGGATGTCCTAAACAGCACTCTGGCCTCAGAATCAGCCCTTAAGGCATGCGGATCCAGCTGAAAAGCCCATGAGAGTATTTCAGGCATGGAAAGCCAAGACACTCTGTCAAAAAAAATGACCTAAATGAAAGATCTCCACGAGTGAGATCCCAGCAGAAAGAACAGGTCATCAAAGAAGGAGGTACCTTTCTCTGAAAGGAAGAGAGAACTTCCACTTTGACTATGACCTTGTCTAAATATGATCAGAGTTGGTGAACTCAAAAGGCTTCCATAGCCTTGGCAACTCATGACAAGAGCCTAGGGTGATTACTGATGCCATAAACAAGAGTGTCCAATTGTTAACAACAGGAGTCACTGTGCACTTACTCCTCATGTAGGATCTCTGTCCTTAATGTGCTGTACATTGTGATTTAATGCTATAACTAGTAGTTAAACAGTATTTTTCACTTTTTGTTTCTGTGTGGGTGCAAACTGTTGAAATCTTTACTTAATATATGCTAAACTGATCTTCTGTATATAAAGATAATTGAAAATGAATCTTGATGTGAATGGAAGGGGAGAGGGAGTGGGAAAGGGGAGGGTTGCAGGTGGGAGGGAAGTTATTGGGGGGTGACATTGTAATCCATAAGCTGTACTTTGGAAATATATATTCATTAAATAAAGTTAAAAAAAGAAAATAGATCTTAGTAAAAAATAAGGGTGGGGATAAGAGAGGGAGGAGGAAGAGGGGTTGGGAGTATGAGTGGGAGTGTGGCCACAGTGGAAAGAATCACCCTCTTCCTAAAATTGTAATTGTGAAGTGTATGAAGCTTGTAACTCTAAAGCTGTACAGTTCTGCATACATTCCTACAGACTTACTTCTAAGGGTACAGTTTTAAAACTTGCCATGAGACCCCAATTCCCCTTAAGCTGGGTGGTAAAAATACCATCCTCAGTGTTAAAGTGATCATATCGATAGGATTAAGTGTTACAATGATCATATAGATAGGATTAAGTGTTAAAGTCATCATATAAATAGAATTAAGTATCTGATAATAATAATAGAGGGCTGGCGCTGTGGCATAGCAGGTAAAGCTGCCACCTGCAGTGCCGGCATCCCATATGGGTGCTGGTTCTAGTCCCTGCTGCTCCACTTCTGATCCAGCTCTCTGCTATTGCCTGAGAAAGCAGTAGGAGATGGCCCAAGTCCTTGGTCCCCTACACCCATGTGGGAGACCCAGAAGAAACTCCTGGCTCCTGGCTTCAGATTGGCCCTGCTCTGACCATTGCAACAATTTAGGGAGTGAACCATCAGATGGAAGACCTCTCTGCCTCTGCCTTTTCTGCTGCCTCTCTGTAATTCTGCCTTTTAAATAAATCAGTCTTAAGAAAATTTCTCATTTTGGTCAGTCTCTCAATCTTGAGACATTGACTAAAACCTTGGGCATGGATGCCACTTTCTGTCGACATGATGGACTTAGCTGGTCTCAATTTGGAATTCACAATGAGAAGTCAGTTGAATGACTTTGTTCTATTTGTGGTTTTGGTGCTCTAATTAGAATGAGACCGTATCATGTACAGTCAGGGCTGCATACAAGCACTTAAGGTTCCTGAGAGGATACAGCACACCAGGGAAACTACTATGAGGAGTAATTGGGGGAGAACATCAAGAGACTGATGTCTACACCCAAAAAGGAGTTCCTATTAAACAAGCCAATTAAAATGAGTAAATAGTGGAAGAAGAATCTACTTGTTTTTAATCATAGAACTTGTTTGTTGACTTCTTATAGCTGAGTTTCTACCATACCAGATATAATTATCCAAGGGCAGCAAAAGGTGTTAACTTTTGCATACCTATTTGATCAATTTGATAATTTGAATGATTTGAATCATTTGATGAGTAGGTCACCCTAAGTAATGCTGTTATCTAAAACATCTTTATTAAGAGAACTTAAACCAATTCAAAGGGTAACTATAGCCTTTCCAATAGAGTGTACTAGGGTAGTTAACATTGGAAAGAGACTTCTAGTCATAACTTTGTTTATAATATCTCAAGATATGGAAAGAGTATCCTACCAAAAGATGCCCAATTAGGGGTATTTATAACTTCAGAAAAATTTATTTTATAGTTCAAATTAAGAGATGTTCAGTTTGGTTATGAAGTGATAGTGGAACTGGTAGCATCCCTAATCCACATTGGCCCCTTATTTTCTACTTATTGAAGCATGAGGCTGCCAGTGAATGCAGTTGATTTAATCTTCCACAGATAAAATTTTATCCTGGAGCAGCACACCAGAGAGTTGTTGGTGGAATGCCTTATATGTTAAGGGTCACCCATAAAGAGGCGCTAATAATATTTATCCAAGGCTCCATTATTGAATCATTACATAATTGGAGACTAAGAATAATTAAGGGATTAGGGTTATAAGTTTGTGTACAAACTTTTGAATTATTCGTTTTGGTTTTCTTATTCATTTTATGGCATACTTTAACTACAAAACCTTCACTATAGGTTTTGTATGCTATTAGATTTTAAAAAAGGATCCTGAATATGTTAATTTAAAAGCTTAATTCTGTATAAAAGGTTATATGTACAATTTGAATGAATAGTCACACTGAAAGTATTAGTGAAATTTGTTACAGAGTGTTACAACATAATCTTTAATATCTCCAAGATTATTTATGGATTCGTGTTTAATATAACACAGCAAGTTAAGTTCCTTGCAGAAGCTATCCATTGTGAAATTATAATTACCACATTATCTTACAAGGCATAAACAAAACAGAAGTGTAGGGAAAAGGAGGAGGGGACAAAGAGTTCACAATGTCTGAGGAGAGGTCTTGATCTGTGACCTTGGGAAAGCGTCCACATCTAAGTTGTCATCTGCCTCTGAAGAGAAATCTTCTTAGTCAGTTTTACCTTGAAATCTTCAATGCCTCCAGAGTCTAGAGTGTTCCTCGTGAGTTGAGAGGTGTAAACCCAAGACCCTCTAGCTGTGAAGGTTTGTTGCAGCGTGAACAGTGAGAATTTCTAGTGTCTGAGGGGATGGCCGCCTTTCTTTGGTGTCATTTCCCAAATACCCAATATCCATGTTTTAAATCATGAAAGATCCGGTTGTCATGAAGGGCTTTTCATGTGGTGAGGACATATTTTGGTATAATTCAGGAAGTCTTGTAATATTGAGTCCTATCTGAGTTTATAAGAGTGAGATGAAGGTAAGGATTTAGCACTAGTGGCATAGACCTTCCAGTAGCTAATTCCTAAGGGGTAAGTCAGGTTTCCTAGTATAAATGGGTCTGCTTGCCATTAAGGCCATTGGTAATACTTTGGGCCAAGGTGACCCAGCCAATTCAATTAGTTTCGCTCAATTTCATTGTATTTGCAATACCTTATTTATCTGTTTTATAACTCGTCTGAAGAAACAAGTACCTCTGTCACTGGATATCTCTCCAGAAATGTCTCCATATAAGAGCATTTTAAATTATTTATTTACCTGAGAAGCATAAACAGATAGACATACACAAACACACGGAACAGGAGAGCAAGAGCAAGAGAGAGAGAGAGAGAGAGAATGAATTAACCAACCAACCAAAAAGGAGCATCAGGTCCTTGAGATGCTTATCCTTTTATTCACTCTCCAAATGCCTGTAATGGCTGGGACTGGATCCTCAAGTTGGAAATTCAGTTCAGTTCTCCCAAATGAGTAACAGGGACCCAACTTCTTGAGCTATGACCATTACTTCTGAGGGTTTGCATGAGCAAGAAACTGAAGTTGAGAGTGGGTGCAGGGCTTGAACTCAATTAATTCTGATATAAGATCTGAATATCTTAACTGCTAAACAAAATGCGCACCCCAGGAAGCATATTTTGTATCTTCTTAGCTACTGTTGTAGCATTGGATTTCCCACACAGATAAGCTTCTACCCAAATAGAAAACATACAAACTACCACAAAACTCAGTTATCCCACCTAAGGTGGCAATTGATTGAAACCCATTTGTAAATGTTCAAATGATAATGTTAGTGATGGAAATGAACCACTTGAGGTTTTATATTCCCAGGATTATTGGTTTGATAAATAAGACATTGGTTATAGATCATTTTAGCAATTAAAACACCATCTCCCTAATATTTCCCTATAATTTGGGTCATCTTTTCTACACCATAACGAGTCTTGCCTATATACCATGATGAGTCATGGAGTATAAGGATTTTTAAAATGGAAGCTTTAAGGATCTAGGAAGAACCAAGTGGCTATCCAGGCCTTCTATGTGTCCATGCTTAATACTGAATTTACAGTCTTTTAAATATCAGTTTTGTTTCTCAAGTTCCTGTGCATAGTGCTGTATAGTAAATAGATTATCATAGGTAACCTAATTTGGATCAATCTTATGGAATTAATCCAGATTGTGTATGTTAATAATTGTAGTACTCACTGACTTAGTGTGAAAATCTACCAAAGCATTTCCTGGATATTCAATTAATTCTATTTGACCTTAGGTTAGCAGTTTAGTGACCCAATTAATTTCTCCACTGGCATTCTGGGAATGCTTATCTGGTCCAATGGAATGACCTTATAGTTATCAGAAACCTGTGCTTGTCAGAGTTTTGAATGGGTCTTCTTAAAGATCAAATACTTTGTGAACAGATGCCCATGAATAGCATTGATGGCACACACTAAAAGAAAATCTCAAGTTTCAAGCAGAAATAGAAGAATCCAAACCAATTTTACTTCTTTACCTATGAAATTTCAAAAGTCCTTCCTTAAAAACTTAAATGCTTCTAATCCAAACTGTTTCTCCTCCAGTACAAACTTTCTTCCTTTTTTTTAATTTAAGCTTTTATTTAAAGAATATAAATTTCCAAAGTACAGCTTTTGGATTACAATGGCTCCCCCCCACATTAACTTCCCTCCCACCCGCAACCCTCCCCTTTCCCGCTCCCTCTCTCCTTACATTCACATCAAGATTCATTTTCAATTCTCTTTATACACAGAAGATCAGTTTAGTACATATTACGTAAAGATCTCAACAGTTTGCCCCCACATAGCAACACAAAGTAAAAAATACTGTTGGAGTACTAGTTATAGTATTAATTCACAATGTACAGCACATTAAGGACAGAGATCCTACATGATTTTTTTAAAGAATTGATTATCTATGCAATTTCCAATTTAACACCAAGATTTTTTAATCATTTGCAATTATCTTTATATACAGAAGATCGATTCAGTATATACTAAGTAAAGATTTCATCAGTTTGCACCCACACAGAAACACAAAGTGTAAAAGTACTGTTTCAGTACTAGTTATAGCATTACTTCACATTGGATAACACATTAAGGACAGATCCCTCTTGAGACGTAAGTACACAGTGACTCCTGATGTTGATTTAACAACTTGACATTCTTGTTTATGGCGTCAGTAATCTCCCTAGGCTCTAGTCATGAGTTGCTGAGGCTATGGAAGCCTTTAGGGTTCGCCGACTTTGATCTTATTCCAACAGGGTCATAGTCAAAGTGGAGGTTCTCTCCTCCCTTCAGAGAAAGGTACCTCCTTCTTTGATGGCCCCGTTCTTTCCACTGGGATCTCACTTGCAGAGATCTTTCATTTAGGTCTTCTTTTTTTTGTTTTTCAGAGTGTCTTAGCTTTCCATGCCTAAAATATTCTCATGTGCTCTTGAGCCAGATCCGAATGCCTTAAGGGCTGATTCTGAGGCCAGAGTGCTATTTAGGACATCTGCCATTCTATGAGTCTGCTGTGTATCTCGCTTCCCACGTTGGATCTTTTTCTAGTACTAGTGGTTGAACTCTGTAATGAGCACAATTATTCTTAGGTGTTTAAATTTTAACTGAAAAGTGACCCCTGTTAAATATAAGAGTGGGAATAAGAGAGGGAGGAGATGTACAATTTGGGACATGCTCAATCGGACTTGCCCCAAATGATGGAGTTAGAAACGTGCCAGGGGATCCCAATACAATCCCATCAAGGTGGCATGTACCAATGCCATCTCACTAGTCCAAGTGATCAATTTCAGTTCACAATTGATCACACTGATAGGTCTAAGAGTCAAAGGGATCACACAAACAAAACTAGTGTCTGCTAATGCTAACTGATAGAATCAAAAAGCCAGTACAAAATTTCTTACTCAGTTTTGTCTTTTAATTGTTGGAATTATAAAATTATTGCTTTTTACTATTTTCAGATAAACTCTATGGAATAAATTGTAAATTAAGTAGGCTTTTGTGGTCAATCTTAATTTATCACTTCCAAGATTAGTTTTATGTGAAATATATTCTGAATTCCAAACAAATGGATTACAAATTAGCTTTTAAAATGTATTGTGGAGCTCACGCTGTGACATAGCTGGTAAAGCTGCTGCCTACAGTGCCAGCATCCTACATGGGTGCTGGTTCAAGTCCCAGCTGCTTCACTTCCTATCCAACTCCCTGCTATGGTTTGGGAAGGCAGTGGAATATGGCCCATGTCCTTGGGCCCCTGCACCTATTTGGGAAATTTGGAGGAAGCTCCTGGCTCCTGGCTTCGGATCATCCCAGCTCCAGCCTTGCGGCCATTTGGGGAATGAACCAGAGGACGGAGGGTCTCTCTCTCTCTCTCTCTCTCTCTCTCTCTCTCTCTCCCCCCTCTTTGCTTTTGCTTCTCTGACTCTGCCTTTCAAGTAAATAAATAAGCTTAAAATGCAACTTGTTTTTTTAATTTTACCTTCATATTGTTTGAATTAATGAGAAACAATAAAATAGCAATGTAATAACATACTTCAAAATAGTTAATACTTACAGGATTAGCTATAAAATTATTTTGGTTACTAAATACATTATTAATTTAAATTATTTAGTGATTCATAAAAATATTATACTTGAAAAAATTACATAATGAAGTTCCAACATCTACTAACACAAAAAGCTAATTTTACAAAATTTTTAATTGCATAAATTGTGAACATAATGCTTTTTCCCATGATTATGAAAAATTCAGATATATGATTAACTCAATGTTCATTAATTAAATCATAAGGTTTTCTTACTTGATAATCAACTACTTGGCTTTAAACAGTAAAATTGTGCCAGGGGATTTCAATACAATCCCATCAAGGTGGCATGTACCAAGGCCATCTCATTAGTCCAAGTGATCAATTTCAGCTCACAATTGATCACACTGATAGGTCTAAGAGTCAAAGGGATCGCACAAGCAAGACTAGTGTCTGCTAATACTAACTGATAGAATGAAAAAGGGAGAGAATGATCCAACATGGGAAGCAGGATACACAGCAGACTCATAGAATGGCAGATGTCCTAAATAGCACTCTGGCCTCAGAATCAGCCCTTAAGGCATTCGGATCTGGCTCAAGAGCCCATGAGAATAGTTTAGGCATGGAAAGCCAAGACATTCTGGAAAAAACAGAAGACCTAAATGAAAGATCTCTGCGAGTGAGATCCCAGTGGAAAGAACGGGGCCATCAAAGAAGGAGGTACTTTTCTCTGAAGGGAGGAGAGAACCTCCACTTTGACTATGACCCTGTCGGAATAAGATCGAAGTCCACGAACCCTAAAGGCTTCCATAGCCTCGGCAACTCATGACCAGAGCCTAGGGAGATTACTGACGCCATAAACAAGAGTGTCAAATTGTTAAATCAACATCAGGAGTCACTGTGTACTTACGTCTCATGAGGGATCTGTCCTTAATGTGTTATCCAATGTGAAATAATGCTATTACTGGTACTGAAACAGTATTTTTACACTTTGTGTTTCTGAGTGGGTGCAAACTGATGAAATCTTTACATAGTATATATTGAATAGATCTTCTTTATATAAAGATAATTGCAAATGATTAAAAAATCTTGGTGTTAAATTGGAAATTGCATAGACAATTAATCAATTTTTTAAAAAAAAATCATGTAGGATCTCTGTCCTTAATGTGCTGTACATTGTGAATTAATACTATAACTAGCACTCCAACAGTATTATCATTTTGTGTCTCTATGCGAGGGCAAACCGTTGAAATCTTTACGTAATATGTACTAAATTGATCTTCTGTGTATAAAGAGAATTGAAAATGAATCTTGATGTGAACAGAAGGGGAGAGGGAGCGGGAAAGGGGAGGGTAGGGGTAGGGAGAGAAGTTGTGGGGGGGGAGCCATTGTGATCCATAAGCTGTTCTTTGGAAATTTATATTCTTTAATTAAAATTTTTTTATAAAAAAAAAACAGTAAATTTCTAGTCAATTTATGCCAGTCTGAGTACCAAATCAGAATTTATTGTAGGGATGTTATTGATTGATCATTCTAAATAACTGAAATAAGTAATGAACTAATTCCTCTTGTTACTTTCTAATTTTGTCTTATTATTTACTACGAGTGTTGATTATTCTTGAACAGACCACCTTGATTTGTTAATTCCAATTTCTATACCTTTCTTGTACCATCCAATAAAATATTACTATTTGAAAAAGAATTTCGTCTATAATCTTGAAACGGTAATTTGCTTCTTTTCACCCCAAGATTGCTGTACAAATGGTGCTTTGTGAGGTAACTAATTTTCATCTGGCAAATTTAACAAATCATCCAGTGGTGTTATATTCTTTGATTTGTGTATTTTGAGTATATTTTTGACAGGCTTTGAGAAACATGTGAAAGGCAAGGCACTAAATTTGTGTGTGTCCATTGGTTTTACTGTGTAAAACATTTTTTCACATTTGCCAACTTTAGTATTCATTTCTTGAACAACAGTTTTATCCAGGTAATGCACAATTTTTTTGGTGAGGCTGGAAGAAGCCTGTGGGGGCCTATTGCAAGATCCATTTTCTAACTTCTGATTGTTACTTTTCTCCTTTGTGATCCTGTGGCGCATTTCAAAGGGCATAGGTCGTGTATCATTCCTCCATGCTATAGATGTAGTTTTTTGGGGTTTGCAAAGAGTGATAGATTGACCACTAACTAAAGATTTGAGAATATCACAATTTCTTTCTAAAACAAAGTTTGTTCTTTTACGTAAATAAGTGGTTTCATTGTTCAAAGGATAAGTAGAATGTCTATTTTTGGTCAAAAGCAACATTTGTACATTTCTTGTGTCATGGAAAATGATGGGATTTGTTTCACTTTCTTCCTGTGGATTAAAAAAAGAATACTCAGTCATAAGTCTATTGAGGCAAGAAATACACTTTAAACATAAAAATTAAGTCAAACATTATTAAACATTATTCCAACAATGACCACATAGGAGTATTTATTTATTTTGCTCTTAGGGAATGTGTAAACTAATTTATTTATTTTTTAACTTTCTGGTTTTTTTAAAACTTTATTTAATAAATATAAATTTCCAAAGTACAGCTATTGGATTACAGTGACTTCCCCCCCATAGCATCCTGCTCCCTCTCCCATCCCATTCACATCAAGATTCATTTTCAATTATCTTTATATACAGAAGATCAATTTATTATATATTAACTAAAGATTTCAACGGTTTGTACTCATACAGAAACACAAAGTATAAAGTACTGTTTGAGTACTAGTTATACCATTGATTCACATAGTACAATACATTAAGGACAGAGATCCTACAGGGGGAGTAAGTGCACAGTGACTCCTGTTGTTGATTTAACAATTGACACAGTAATCTCCCTAGGCTCTTGTCATGAGTTGCCAAGGCTATGGAAGCCTTTTGAGTTCGCCAACTCTGATCTTATTTAGACAAGGCCATAGTCAAAGTGGAAGTTCTGTCCTCCCTTCAGAGAAAGGTACCTCCTTCTTTGATGGCCCATTCTTTCCACTGGGATCTCACTCACAGAGATCAGAGATCTTTCAGTTAGGTGGTTTTTGTTTTTTGTTGTTGTTGTTTGTTTTTTTTTTGCCAGAGTGTCTTGTCTTTCCATGCCTGGAATACTCTCATGGGCTTTTCAGCCGGATCCGCATGACTTAAGGGCTGATTCTGAAGCCAGAGTGCTGTTTAAGATATCTGCCATTCTATGGGTCTGCTGTGTATCCTGCTTCCCATGTTGGATGGTTATCTCCTTTTTAATTCTATCAGTTGGTATTAGCAGGCACTAGTCTTGTTTATGTGATCCCTTTGACTCTTAGACCTATCATTATGATCAATTGTGAACAGAAATTGATCACTTGGACTAGTGAGATGGCCTTGGTACATGCCACCTTGATGGGATTGAATTGGAACCCCCTGGTATGTTTCTAACTCTACCAATTGGGTTAAGAAATGTATTCATATTAAATACATAGGAGTTTAATATGAACAGTAATGATATTCAAATGTAAACAAAGCATGTACTTGCATGTGGTATACTTCCTTCTCCTCTTAATATTTTATGACATGGCAGGGATAAAATCTGAACTTTTGGCCTTGTTAGGTTCTTTTTGAAATAAAATATGATACAAAGAAATAAGTACAGTTCTTAAAGATTTGGAGTGTTGTCATTGCAAAATAAAGTTGTGGGTAAGATAGAGCATTATGTTGGCATTTTTTAATTTCAATACTCCAGAAAAAAAAGCATATCAGGGCTGGCGCTGTGGTGTAGTGGGTAAGGCCGCTGCCTGCAGTTCCGGTATCCCATATGAGGACCAGTTTGAGTTCTGGCTGTTCCACTTCCTATCCAGCTCTCTGCTATGGCCTGGGAAAGCAGTGGAAGATGGCTCACATCTTTGGGCCCCTGTGCCTGCATGGGAGACTTGGAGGATCTCCTAGATCCTGGCTCCTAGCTACAGATCCGTGCAGCTCCAGTGATCATGTGGGGAATGAGCCAGTGAACTGAAGATCTCTCTCTCTCTCTCTCTGTCTCTCTCTCTCTGTAACTTTGCTTTTCAAATAAATAAATAAAATCTTTAAAAAGGATTATTACCAAAGAAATAGACTACATATATATTATTAGTATTTAGCTTGAAAATTTTTACTTGTTGCATATTATCATTGGTGGTGAATTAAGCCTGTGATTATAGAGTGAATTAAAATTATGTCTTGACCGGCGCCATGGCTCAATAGGCTAATCCTCTGCCTTGTAGCGCCCACACACCGGGTTCTAGTCCCGGTCAGGGCACCGGATTCTGTCCCGGTTGCCCATCTTCCAGGCCAGCTCTCTGCTGTGGCCCAGGAGTGCAGTGGAGGATGGCCCAAGTGCTTGGGCCCTGCACCCCATGGGAGACCAGGAGAAGCACCTGGCTCCTGCCATCGTATCAGCGCAGTGCGCAGGCCGTGGCAGCCGTTGGAGGGTGAACCAATGGCAAAGGAAGACCTTTTTCTCTCTCTCTCTCTCTCACTGTCCACTCTGCCTGTCAAAAAATAAAAGAAAAAATATGTCTTTGCAAAAATTAAAGAAAAAAACAGAAAAGAAGAAAGGAGAGGGATTGAGGAAGGGAGAATATGAGGGGAGGAAATATGGTTATCTTCTTAAAACTATACCTATGAAATACATAAAATCTGTTTTCTTTATATTAATAAAACATTTTTAAAATAGAGAAATAAAATTTAGTCACCTAAAAAATAAAACTTGAGTCAATAATTGTAACTTTTTGTTTAAAAATATAACTAATGAAATAAGAATTTAGTCATTGCTCTTGAATATATTTAGTATAAAAGACAAATTAATGCCTGTGATTTTTTTCTTTTTTTTTTTTAAGATTTATTTACTTGAGAGACAGAGTTAGAGAGAGAGAGGGAAAGACAGAGAGGTCTTCCATCCTCTGGTTCACTCCCCAAATGGCCGCAACAGCCTCATCTGGCCTGATCTGAAGCCAGAAGCCAGGAGCTTCCTCTGGATATCCTATGTGGATGCAGGGATCACGCACTTAGGCCACCTTCCACTGCTTTCTCAGTCCATTAGCAGAGGGCTGGATTGGAAGAGGAGCAGCCAGGACTCAAACCAGCACCCATATGGGATGCCAGCACCACAGGCAGATGCTTAGCTCACTACACCACTACGGCCCCAATGTGTTTATTAAAAATGTGACCAAAGACTAATTTGAAATCTACTATTGGTGCCTATATTTCCTATTTAGCCACAGCAGTGGAATGTTGGTATAGTTTTGATCTGTCAAATATCCTACAGGATTTCCCATCTTATTCGTCTGTGAACCCTGTGCCGGCAGAAACTCTTTGTCAGCCTCTCTTGGTGTGATCTAGGCTCTGCCAATCAGATATGCCTCTGGCAGTTTTCAGCTCAGAAAAAGCAAGCCCTGTGTAAAGGAAGGCAATGTGAAGACTCTGAAGGATGGTGTAAGCTTTGGTAATCTAGCTTTGAATGGCATCCTTGTCAAAGGTCATGGCAAGAGCATGTACTGTCCAGCATCAGAGTTGTAAACTGTTATCTGTGACAATAGTGTGGAGCTCAGGGGAGCAGGCTAAGGGTGAAACTATTTGATTCCTGATGAGAGAGTTTTCAAGCCAGGTCACCTTGCTACATATGCTGCTGTGGGCTCCCAAATAACCTTAAACAAATGCATATTCTGTTTTTTGGGTTTTTGTTTTGTTTTGTTTTGTTTTGTTTTTTGACAGGCAGAGTGGACAGTGAGAGAGAGAGAGAAAGGTCTTCCTTTGCCATTGCTTCACCCTCCAATGGCCGCCGCGCCCGGCGCGTTGCGGCCTGCGCACCATGCTGATCCGATGGCAGGAGCCAGGTGCTTCTCCTGGTCTCCCATGGGGTACAGGGCCCAAGCACTTAGGCCATCCTCCACTGCACTCCCAGGCCACAACAGAGAGCTGGCCTGGAAGATGGGCAACCGGGACAGAATCCGGTGCCCTGACCGGTACTAGAACCCGGTGTGCGGGCGCTGCAAGGCGGAGGATTAGCCTGTTGAGCTGCGGCGCCTGCCACAAATGCATATTCTGATCAAAACAGCTGAAATAATTGTTAGAAAAATTAACACATTATCTAGTCATTTTGTAATTTGTATTTTTTATTTGGTATTTCTATTATAGTCAAGAAAATTTGATAAAGCCTTCCTCATAAAGAAAAACAACATTTCTAACAGATGCAAAGGAATCCCAGTGTTGAGAGTAATGCTGAAAGAACATTAAGAATTTAAGTGCTGATACATGTTGGAATGTGAAACTTAAAAATAAGAAGGCTTTATCAAAGATTCTGGTCACTGGAACACTCACGTATGATGGATTCCTACAAGTGACTGTGAATAAGCATATTTACTAAATAACAATAGATATTACCATATGAAAAGGTTCTCTTTTTGCTGGACTAATGATCTTGGCATTTGGATTTTTCAGTTCATCCTCAAAGCATAAGGGGACCAAGTTTTTCTTTCTTTCTGAATAATAATCACTGAATTGACAATTTCTGGTTGACTTATTTTCTTTTGTGTTAATATCATTCGTCTGTGGAGGGGCTTTCCTTCTGAAAATGAAAACAAGTTTGGGAAAATGTTTAAGGCTGATGGCATCCTGTCAGGCAACTCCCAGCCTGGCTGCTTCCTTTTATCTCTAAAAGTCACTGCCAACATCGCCACCAGACCCTCTCCCAGATACTTTTAAACTGGTAAGACCA
The DNA here is from genome assembly GCA_949820135.1 of Sylvilagus floridanus. Classification (NCBI taxonomy): domain Eukaryota; kingdom Metazoa; phylum Chordata; class Mammalia; order Lagomorpha; family Leporidae; genus Sylvilagus; species Sylvilagus floridanus. The sequence continues at coordinate 57,765,624 of OX463225.1, forward strand.
TCACTTCTTGCCTAGTTTCTCTGAGAAAACAGCAAAAGCAGGGGTGGCAGCAAAATGGATACTTGTGTAACTTGTTGGTTTTTGAGTGGGGAGGACGTGTACTATGTAGGTTGGTGAGAACACTAAAGGTTGAGAGATATTTGCCACAACCTTTGTTGAGATTCTGGGGGAAACTTCACACCAACTTAAAGTGATTCCAGCTTTGTTAAGAAGATGGAATGGTGCACCCATGGGACATGGGCAGTGAGTTGAGGATTTTCAAGGGACTTGCCATTGCAGGGATGAAGTAACCTATGACAAATGTTTGATATGAGGAGACTATGGGCTGTCTTGTTTAAAGAGGGTTTGGATCGAGGATATGATAGACTCAGAGGGTTCTTCTACACAAGTGGATGTTGAGGGTATACCCTCGCCAAGATTAGAGAGAAAAGGTCATAAGTCCATGAGCCACAGATACTTAGGAAAAGTATCAGCAGCCACAGAATACTTAGGAAAAGGAAGGTAATCATCAATCCTGGCAGCAGCACAATAGTACCAACCATGACCTTTAGTCAGATACCTTTTCCTCAATGTCACAGATTCCAGTAAACCCTCACTCACTGTGTTGGAATGAGAAGGTAATGCCAAGATGGCTGCTGGCAATGGAAACTGCCTGGCAACAGGCCATGATTGGATGGCTTTGGAAACCACATGGCAATGGAGCCTGCCTGGCAACAGGCTGTGATTGGTTAGGGCATAAACCGCCCCTTGACTGGATTGGCTGCCTTGGCTATATAAGCTGCTGTACCAACTGAAATAAATGAGTCTGTGGGCTGCTCGCCTCTGGCCTCCTTTCACTCAACTCCCAGGGTCTGTGTGGTGACTCCACGCCTCTTGCCCCCACCATGCTCCTCCTCTCAGAATGAATCCACCTCAACATCTCACATTCTCAGATACCTTCTCAGGAAGAAACCAGAGGACTGAGTTAAACGTAAAGAGGTTGTTCATTATTACTGCAAATAAAGGTCAAGACACATTGGATTAACAGGATTTTCCCCCTTAAACAGTGATTTATGAGCTCATGAGAAAGATCTGAACTTTTTGAAAAATTTTACTTAAGGTACACAAACTTCATGTATTTCATATATACAAATTCAAGAACATAGTGATTCTTCCCAACCTACCCTCCCTCCTGACTGACTCCCACACTTCTTCCTCCTCCATTTCCTATTCCTATTATTTTTTACAAAAATCTATTGGCAGTTAACTTTATCTTCATAAGATAGTGTGAAGAAAAAGAAATACACTGTTCCTCAACAGTTGAGATAAGAGCTATTCAAAATCATTGCATCTTAAAGTGTCCATTTCACTTCTATACATCACCTTTTAGATACTCTGTTACCACAGACCAAGAACATATTGCATCTGTCTTTTGGGGACAGGCTTATCTCATTAAGGATAATGGTTTCCAGTTGTATCCATTCTGTAAATGACGGAATTTCATTTTTTTAACCACTGTGTACTATCCCATAGTGAATATATACCATAATTTATTTATCCAGTCTTCAGTTGATGGACATCTGGGTTGATTCCATATCTTGCTATTGTGAGTTGAGCAGCAATAAACATGGGGGTACAAATAGCGTTCATATGCTGATTTCTTTTCATTTGTATAAATTCCCAGGAGTGGGAATGCCTGGTCATGTGGTAGGTCTATATTGAGATTTCTGATAGCTCCATACTGTCTTCCACAGTAGCCACACAAGTTTACATTCCCACCAAGAATGGATTATGGTACATTTTCCCCACATCCTAACCAGTATTTTTTGTCTGTTGATTTCAGTATGAAAGCCATTCTAACTGGGGTGAGGTGAAACCTCAATGTGGACTTGATTTGCATTTCCCTGTTGGCTAGTGATCCTGAGAATTTTTTCATGTGTCTGTTGGCCATTTGAATTTCATCTCTTGAAAAATTCCTGTTCAGGCCCTTTGCCCATTTCTTAACTGGATTATTTGATTTGTTGTTACTGAGTTTCATGAGCTCTTTATATATTCTGGTTATTAATCCTTTATCAGTTGCAGAGTTTACAAATATTTTCTCCCCTTCTGTCAGTTGCCTGTTCAATTTGCAGAGTGTTTTTTCCAGTGCAGAAGCTTTTCCACGTGATGTAATCCCATTTGTCAATTTTGGCTTTGATTGCCTTGCTTAAAGGGTCTTTTCAAAGAAGTCTTTGCTGGTGAGGCCGAGGCAACTTTGGCTGGCTGACAAGGTCACAGCAGAAGGTCTGTTTCAGCAAGGTGTGAGAAGGACAGATGTAGTCCTCTTGGTGGTTTTAGAATTGTTGGGAACTACACTCAGCTTAAGAAAGCCAAAGCTTCCTGGTGGTCCTGCTAATGATTGTTGTATTCCTAATTTTAGGGAAGAACGCTTAGTCTCATTATCCCAAAAATGTCCATTGCTTTGTAGAATTTTAATCAAGCAGAATGTTAGTGTAGGAGAAAGGGTTAATGCTTTATGCAAGGTTGAGCTCTTTGTGGAAAAGAATTAAAAGGCAACAGTCTCCCTGGTATATACTTCCCATTAGAATAAAGATAAATGTTATTAGAGCTTTAATTCACTATATGCTACAAATACTACAATGGTTAGGATGTCAAAACTGTAGAATATATCTAAGTGAACCTTTAAATAAGTACAATAAAGAAATTAAAGAATTACAGAAAGAACTTCAAAGAGAGGATACATTTTTAAAAAGGGTCTGCTTTGAACTTGGGGCTTTTAGTAAAGATTAGATTAGGAAGGTACTATTCTAGCTTGTGTAGCCAATTTCTGCATAGTTCAGCAGCACTCGAGGCCTTGGCTTGTGTGGGCAGCCCGTTATCTCACACGTGTCTGTGATTGTAACCCATGCTCTGAATATGCCCTTGAAAATCAAAGAAATTGTAATTAAAAATAATGGACAACAGACTTATTATTGTGAGAAAAAAAGAATCATTATGTGGCTTATGATATAAAAATAAAGTCTGGTGCTCGAGAGCCAGAGCCATGCCATCAGCCTGCTATGAGTGTGTCTCTCATTTCTTCGAGTGCCGACACCTCTCACACCTTAGGGACCCTGGACTGGCTGGAGCTGGTCTCCGGCACTTTGCCTAAGCCAATGTCTTATAGGGTTTCCCCAATGTTTTCTTCTAATTTGATGCTATTGAGTCCTAGATTCAGGTCTTTGATCCATTTTGAGTGGATTTTTGTGTAAGGTAGAAGTGCGGGGTGGGGAGGGTGTCTTGTTTATACTTCTGCTTGTGGATATCCAGTTTCCCCAGGACCATTTGTTGAAGAGACTGTCCTTGCTCCAGTGATTAATTTTCAGTTCCTTTGTTAGGAATAAGTTGGTTGTAGATGCATGGATTGGTTTCTGGACCTTCTATTCTGTTCCATTGTTCTCCATGTCTGTTTGTTTGCCATCACCAGGCTGTTTTGAGTATAAGTGTTCTGTAATATTACATGAAATCTGGTATTGTGATGTCTCTGGCTTTGTTTTTTGTTGTATAAGATTAATTTAACTATTCAGGGTCTATTGTATTTCCCTGTGAATTTCAGCATCATTTTTTTTCTAGATCTGAGAAGAATGTGTTTGGCATTTTAATTGGGATCACATTGAATCTGTCAATTGCTTTTTGTAATATGGATATTGTGATGATATTGATTCTTCCAATCAATGAACATGGAAGATTTTTTTTCCCATTTTTTTGTGTCTTCTTCTATTTCTTTCTTTAATGTTTTGTAATTTTCATAATAGAGATCTTTGAAATTCTTGGTTAAATTTATTCCAAGGTATTTAATTTTTATAGCTAATATGAATGGGAGTGATCTTACAAGTTCTTTCTCAGCCATGGCATTATCTTTGTTTAGAAAGGCTATTTATTTTTTGTGTGTTAATTTTATAACCTGCCACTCTACCAAAGTCTTTTATGAGTTCCGAGAGCCTCTTAGTGAAGTCATTTGGACTTCCTGTATTTAGAAGCATGTATCTTTTTTGGTGAGATGTGTTTCTTGAAAGCAGTAAATAGATGGGTTTTATTTTTTAATCCATTCAGCCTCTCTGTATATTTTAACTGGTGAGTTTAGGCCATTTATATTCAGGATTACTATTGACAAGTTACAACTTTTCCCATATATACATTCTTATTGTTTACTTTGGATTTCCTTTGTACTTTTACTGGGAGATTTCCTGCCTTCACCTTCTTTCATAGTGATGATCATTTTCTGCATTTCTATGTGTAGCACATCCTTAAGCAACTTTTGTAAACCTAGATGAATGGTGACAAATTCTTTCAATTTCTGTTTGTTATTGAAGGTCTTTATTTCATCTTCATTGATAAATGAGAGCTTTGTAGGGTGCAGTATTCTGGGTTGACAGATGTTTTTTTCTGTTAAGACTTGAACTATGTCTCTCTGTTGTCTCCTAGCCTTGAGGGTTTCTGATGAGAAGTCAGCTGTGAGTTTCGTTGGAGATCCTCTGAAAGTAATCTTGCATTTCATGCACATTTTAGAATCTTTTCTTTATGTCTTACTGTTGAAAGTTTCACTACAATGTGTCGTGGTAAAGATCTTTTCTGGTTATGTCTATTAGGAGTTCTGTGTGCTTCTTGTACTTGGGCGTCTCTTCAATTGGGGAAGTTTCCTGTAATTATTTAACTAAATAGGCCATTTAATCCATTCTCCTACATGTTGGGTCATTTGATAGTATCCCATAAATCTCCAACACTGTTTTTAATTATTCTTATTTCTTCTCCTTCTTCTTCTTTTTTTTTTTTTTGTCTGACTGAAAGATTTCCTAAGATTTGTCTTCTAGCTTGGATATTTTTTCTTCTGCCTCATCAAGTCTGCTATTAAGGCTTTCCACTGCATTCTTTATTTGATCTATTGAATTCTTCACTTTAATATTTCATTTTAATTTCAACTTAAAATCTCAGTTTCATGGGACAAATTTTCATTCATGTCGTGTATGGATTTGTTTAATTCATGGATTTGCTTCTGATTACTTCTGGGTATCAATTTTTTGAATTCTGTTTCTGGCAGTTCATCAATCCCTTCATCTTTACAATCTAGTATTGAAGTATTGTTGTGTTCATATAGAGGCATCATGTTTTATTCCTTATTCCTGCTTCTTGAATTTATGGATTTATTCTTAGGCTTTTGTGGAGATACTCGTTTTTTCCTCCAATGGCTTTTATCTTTGAACTCTGCCTCTATGGCTTAGTGGAATGTCTGCTGTTTCATTGAATACCCAGAGATGTGTGCTGGATGTTGTCAGGGAGCTCTGATAAATGGCCCAGGATGGGGCGAGTATCCAGGGTGAAACCCAAGTGGGCATGGTAGATATCTTTTTTTATCAGAAGTGAGTATTTGAGGACCTCTGTTGGCATAATCACACCCTCACATCATCTCTTCCTAGGTGACCAGTGCCCAAGTGTTAGCACACAGTGGGTACAAACTCATCTGCGCTGCCATAAGTACCACACAAAGGATCTGTGAAGTCCTTAGTGTGAACACAGATCTTTCTGCAATGACCCACCGCAGGTAATCATGGAGCTCTGAGCACGTGGCGCTGCTCACAGTGACTGCCCAGAGACCCAGCTACATCACACCATCTCATGCCCTCAGATTTCCCACCATCTCAGCACACAAGACTCCCATAGTCTCAGGGTGCAGAGGATCTACTCTGCCCTGCTAGCCTGTCCTGGCCACACAGAGACAGAGACATTCCAGTGCCAGCCGCCTGTGCTGCTCCACCTTGGCAGTCTGAGCACCAGAGCTTGTGATATGTTGAGACACTGGGGGTACCTCACAGTCCTATGTGAGTGTTCAGCCCCCATTAATCCTCATAGCCTGACTTGACATCAATGGGGAACATGGATTTTTCCCTCTGGTCCTGGATCACATGCATACACAAAAAAAACAGGTCACAGCTCCTTCTTGTTTCATTATGGTACTTTCTCACTGCTGGTTGCCCCATGTGTGGACAGGAGCCACTGCCAAAGCTACTGACAAGATGATGCCTATCTATTCTCCGCTGCTGGGCATGTGCACAAGAAATGGCACAGCTGTTATATTTGTCCAAAATGGTGCCCGCCCTCTCTCAGCCCTTTGCTGGCACTGTTGTGGGCCAAACAGGGTGGGAGAAAATGTCTCTTTATTTTTTCCTTGCTATTTTGGCAGGGTTGAGTCACACAAAGTTCTCTCCCCAGCTATATTGCCAGTGGCATAGGCTGCTACAGTCTGATCTCACCTCATTTTCCAAAGCTAGTGCTCTCTCAGGCTCTCAGCTGCCAGGGTCCTGTGTTGGATCTGTAATCTGTGTTGTAATCTGTAATCAATTAATCTGTAATCTGCCCACACCCAACCAAGTAGCCCCATGGATCCCTCTTCCTTCTGTAGAATTTCCACTGCAGTGTTCTCCCTAACTCTCCCCTGAGAATGCACTCTTACCAATTTTTTACTGTCTTTCCCCAGCCTAGAACAGTAAGCTCCCTCCCTATTCTACCATCTTGAAAAACCAAGATCAGAACTTTATACAAAAAATAAGGACCTATTTTTTCATGTCTGTGTTCTAATATAAATTTTTGCCTCTACTTCAAAAGCATAAATGTATTTTCACTATTCATTTTCCCATGTCCTTCTCTCCATTTGACTGAGTTACAGTTTAGATGTGATACCTACTGACTAAGCAGTCTTGAACCATTCATTGGATTGTCTTGTGGGACTAAATGTTAATAATAAGCCAGGATGAATTAATTTTGTCCTATTACAAGATAAAAAGCAAAATTCCTACTATCACAAACTTCATTCAATAGAGTAAAATATTTGTGTCTGAAATAGATTGAATTTGTATTCTTTGTATTAATATCATGTTAGCATGTCAATTATGCTATAGTAATTATTATGCATTTGCTGTGACCCTGAATTGAATGTACTGAACTGAATGTACTGATAGATTCCTTAAAAATTGTAAAACAAGTTACCTTTTATTGACGGCATCTTCTAAGTGGACAAAAGAATCCAATAATTTCCCAGTTTTGTTTTCAATTTGAGCTGAGATGGAAAAAGATTTTCATAAAAAACATGTATGTATTGTGGCATCTTGAAAATATCTTGTATAAAATATCTCATAACATTTTCTTTTTTTAAAGATTTATTTTATTTGAAAGTCAGAGTTACAGAGAGGCAGACACAGAGAGAGGGAGAGAGAGAGAAAGGTCTTCCATCTGCTGGTTCACTCCCCAGATGGCTGCAATGCCCGGAGCTGTGCCAATCTGAAGCCAGGAGCCAGGAGATTCTTTCAAGTCTCCCACGTGGATGCAGGGGCCCAAGGACTTGGGACATCTTCCAATGCTTTCCCAGGCCATAGCAGAGAGCTGGATGAAAAGTAGAGCAGCCGGGACTTGAACCATTGCCCATATGGGATGCCGGCACTGCATGTGGTGGCTTTTACCCACTATGCCACAGTTCCTACCTGTCCTAACATTTTCTACCCCATGGAGAACATTCTAATTGATATGTTTTATACAAACACTGGGATAAATATTGAGTGTACTTGTGACAGGCTTCCATAGGGCCAAGGGGCAGACTCGAGGGCTGAAAAATCAATATAACTCATAACCCCAGTATACTGATTGGAAAGCTCTGTTTCAGAGGGAGGAGCTAGTCAATAAGCAAGTAAATCAACAAATAAATCAATGGCATACACAAATTCCAAGTCCTTGTAAGTATTATGCAAGAATATAAACATGTTACTTCACTTATGTTAGCAATTGAGAGCCTCTCATAGGAGGGAATATTTGAGGTAAAATCTGAGTAGAGAGAAGGAAGCATCCAGGCAAATAGCTGGGGGAACAGCTTTGTGAAATTAATGAATTGAAAGAAAATGCCAAGAGATTCACTAGACATACATAGATGTTAAAAAGTAAGGGAAAGAGTGCAGTCTTAGGAGGAGTTAGGGAGAAAACAGCAGAGGGAACTCTGTGCAAATTGGAGGGACACAGTGGACCTACATGAAGGATCAGAATATATAAAGAGACAGAAAACTCAACAACAACAAAACAATCAACACAGTTAAGAAATAGACAAGGAAATTAAACAGACATTTTTCAAAAGAGGAAATTCACATGGCCAACCAACACATAAAAAAATACTCAGGATCACCAGGCGTCAGGGAAATGCAAATCAAAACCACAATGAGATTTCACCTCATTCCCTCCGCCCCATTAGAATGGCTTTCATAAAGAAATCAACAAACAGCAAATGCTGGTGAGGATGTGGGGAAAAAATACCCCAATCCACTGTTGCTGGGAAGGTAAACTGGTACAGTCACTGTGGAATACAGTATGGAGATATCCAGAAATTGAATATATACTTACCATAAGACCCAACCATCCCACTCCTGAAAATTACCCAAGGGAAATGAAATCAGCAAATAAAAGAGTTATCTGCATCCCTATGTTTATTTCAGCTCAATTCACAATAGCTAAGACATGGAATCAACACAACTTCCCATCAACTGAAGACTGGATAAAGAAATTATGGGATATATACTCTATGGAATACTACAAAGTGGTAAAAAAAAAAAATGAAAACCAGTCATTTGCAACAACATGGATGAATCTGGAAAACGTCATACATAGTGAAATAAGCCAGTCCCAAAGGGACAAATATCGTACGTTTCCACGATCTGTGAGAACTAATAGAGCACCTAAAAGGAAGGCTGAGGAAGTGAACTTGACACTTTGAGAAGCAATGACTTCAATAGCCCTTGTCTTGACTGTTGAGGAACAGTTTGTTTTCCTCTTTTTCATACTATTTGTTGAACCTTTTTACTTAATCATATGTGTATAAAGTCAATTGAAAATAGAGCTCAGTAAAAAATAAGAGTGGGCATAAGTGATGGAGGAGCAAGTTTGTAACTGTAATGCTTTGGCCTGGCCCAGGCCTGGCTGTTGCAGCCCTCTTGGGGAATGAACCAGCAAATGAAGGATGTTTTTCTCTCTGTGTCTCCTTATCTTTCTGTAATTCTATGTTTTGAAATAACTAAATAAATCTTTTAAAAAATAGAACAAGAAGAAGAAGGACTGGAAAGAGCTTATATGCCAACGTAAGGAATCTGAACTTCACCACTTTTGTAATACAGTGTCTTCATCTGTTTTTAAGTAAGAAAATATGGTGAATGTTCAAAAATAGTACTTGATTACAGATTTTCTTCAAGCTTACATCCTAAATTTGGATGCAGTTAACTTTCAGTTATTTCAATATAAACATGCAATTTGAATACCTGTGCATGAAATAGAGTCTTTTTCCTTTTCAGAAGTGTTAATGTGGGAGCTCAGTACAGGAGACAAGATTGTAGAACTGAAGGACCTTCCACAGGCTTGTAGAGGCTGTGAATATAGAACACACAAGGGCTCTGCATTTTCCAGATGAACAGCAAGCAAAATGAAAAACTATCACAGAAATTATTTTTATTGTGCATATATTTAAAAATCATTTTACTTGATAATTCATATTTGGAATGTTTAATTATGGTAACTAACAACTGTATGGTTCATTTAACGCTTTCAAATATAATGCTATATTTTATTCTCAAAATTCCCTATGAGACAGACATTATCACTACTACTTTATGGATAACAAAGCAAACCTGCAGAAGGGAAAGGGCAGGCATCTGGCGCAGTAGTTAGAAACTTCTTGGGACAATTACATTTCATTTTTCTGTGCCTGGGTGCAAGGCCTGACTCCACTTATGGCTCCAGCTTCCTACTAGTACACACCCTGGGAAATAACAGGTGATGGCTCCAGTCCTGGGTCCCTACCATCCATGTGGGAAATCTGGGCTGAGTTCCAGGCTTCTGGCTTCTGCCTGGCCCAGCCATGGCTTTTGCAGGCATTTTGAGGGTAAACCAGTGGATGGAAGATTTCTCTTCACATCTGTCTGTCTTATAGCTTCTAATCCAGCTTCCTGCTAATGTGTTGGAAGGCAGCAGAGATGACTCAAGTGTTTCTGCCCCTGACACACAGATGGCGTTTCTGGCTCCTGGGTTTGGCCTGACCCAGCCATAGCTATGCAGATTCTTAGGGAATGAGTCCACAGATTCTCTCTCTGCCTTTCAAGTAAATGAAAAATGAATAAAAATAAACATTTTTAAAAATTGAATCATCGTTACACAGTAAAATGGTATTTTTCACTGTTCTGAAGGCTAGGAAGTCCAGCCTTCAGATCAAGGCACTGGCAGGGTTGCTGTCTGGTGAGGGTCCATGCTCTGTTCCACAGGTGAACCCTTGTCATGCTTCACATGGCGAGAAGTGGCAAACAACTCCCTTACACGGCTCTTCTAAGGTCCCTAATTCTGTTCTAGAAATGTTCAGCCCTTCTGACTGAATCACATCCCTAAAGCCCATCTCTTAATGCCATCACATTTGTAATTAAACTTCCAAATGTGAATTTTGGAAGGACACATTCCAATCACGTAACAACCAGATAAGATAAAAATTAGCAACTTCAAAGATACATATCATGATCAACGAAAAGGACACCTGGTACCAGCAGAAACATGTAATTTAAGAAACTAAGAGAACATAAGAAAATGAACTCTAATATCTTTGGAAATTTTTTGAGAACAAATGTGACAGGATTTTATAGGGGTGATAAACAACCACAGAGTTTATTTTGTTTTTGTTTTGTTTTGTTTTGACAGGCAGAGTTAGACAGTGAGAGAAAGAGAGAGAAAGGTCTTCCTTCCGTTGGTTCACCCTCAAATGGTCGCCATGGCCGGCGCAGAAGCCAGGAGCCAGGTGCCTCCTCCTGGTCTCCTGTGCAGGTGCAGGGCCCAAGCACCTGGGCCATCCTCCACTGCCCTCCTGGGCCACAGCAGAGAGCTGGACTGGAAGAGGAGCAACTGGGACAGAAGCGGCACCCCAACAGGGACTAGAACCCCAGGGTGCCGGCGCCACAGGCGGAGGATTAGCCTAGTGAGCTGCGGCACCGGCCAGCAACCACAGAGTTTTAGAAACATTGGGAAGTGAAATTATGACCGCTGAACGAAAGTGCAGAAAAAGGACTGAAAGAGGAAACTCAGAAATTTCTCATAATGAAGGGCAAACTTTCAGAAACAAAAAAAAATCTCAAAAAGCATTTTAGAAAATACGTCCAATGAATCTTATCAATAGAAAATAGGAAAAGTAGTAAAGATGAAATTATCCAGAAATAATAAAAAGACTCCCATGTCGGAGGCAGAAAATTGACCTTCTACCTCCCAAGGTGCGTATTTGCTGGAAGCTGGTATTGGGAGTGCAGCTGGGACTCAAACCCAGGCATTCCTACATGGACTGTGGGCATTCAAAGTGGCATCCCTACTGCTTGTTCAAAAAGCTTCTTCAGTAGCATTTAAACCTGTTTATAGTAATCATTATTGCAATTATATACTTTGATTAACTGTAGCTGCTTAAAAATGGTATTAGCTACATATTATAAGATTAACAAATGATGTACATTTTTATATCATAAAGTAAGATGTTTAAATTATGCATTTATAGTTTTATCTGAAGAAAACACATCTTTATATTATCTATACAAAGTAGAGTCTTATGTAATATCAGAGCTGAAATCATTTTAAAATTTTATGCCTTTGAATCCAAAATCTATTTTAATTTGAGATTTATAGAGGTATGTATAAAATTATTAAGGCCAATCTGAATTTCTGCTAATTATAAGTATGCAGAACTAAACCTACCTCAGGTGTATCCTTAAGGTAATGAAAAAGTTCAACAGATCTTGATTTTAGATTTTCTTCTATTTTTTCTAAAGAAAAATAATCCAAACATAAGTATTTCATAACCTTAGACTACTTCTAGCCAAACTCAATCAACCATTTCTGGTAGTCATCAATCAACCATTACTAGTAGTAAACTATTCAGAAATACAGTTTAATATTCTTCTTTTTTTACATATACATTGTTTGTATTGCTTTTACATTCTAGAGCTCAATCTATTCTAAAATGATTTGCCTTAAAAGTGAATTTTATTAACAGATACATAATTGTATTGTATAACGTTTTCTTCTTGGGGAAAAATAGATGCAAGTTTTTTATTTAACTGATAAGCAAAGGAGCCAATGTTGTGGTGCTGTAGGTTAAGCCAGTGCTTACAATGCCAGTATCCCACACTGGAGCACTGGTTCAAGTCCTGGCTGTTCTTCTTCTGATCCAGCTCCCTGCTAATGTGACTAGGAAAACAGAATAAGATGACCCAAGTACTTGGGCCTCTCCCACCACATGGGAGACCTGGATGGAGTTCCAGGCTTCAGCCTTTGGCATTGCATTGCCCCAACCATGGTGGCCACTGGGGAGTGAATCAGGGGATGGAAGATCTCTTTCTGTCTCTCCCTTTTTCTCTTTCATGCTGCCTTTCAAATAAATAAAATAAATTTATTTTTTGGAAAAACTGATAAGCAAAGAGAGAGAAAGCTTCCATCTGCTGGTTTACTTCATAATGCCAGGGATAGACTGGGGCTAGGGAGGAGCCAGGAGTGCAATCCTGGTCTCTCATAAGTGTGGCAGGAACCCAACAATCTGAACCATCACTATTACCTCTCAGAGTCTGCATTGGTGGGAAGCTGGGGGCAAGAGCCAGAGCTTGGAATCAAACATAGAATGCGACATTTCAACTTTTAGGCTAAATGCCCACTCAAAAAAAGTAGGTTTTTAAATATTGTGGAATCATACATATTTTTCAAAAGGAATCTTTTGATCAATTCATTTGAAAAAAATAATTCCCTCTACCTGCACTTTCACACCCCCAATCATGAATTTTATAAACTTGGATTATCACCTAAGGAACTTTCTTTTTTGTTTTATTTTTAAGATTTATTTATTTACTTGAAAGTCAGAGTTACACAGAGAGAGAAGGAGAGGCCAAAAGAAAGAGAGAGGTCTTCCATCCACTGGTTTACTCCCCAATTGGCTGCAACAGCTGGAGCTTCACCAATCTGAAGCCAGGAGCCAGGAACCTCTTCTGGGTCTCCCATGTGGGTTCAGGGGCCCAAGGACTTGGGCCACCTTCTACTACTTTCCCAGGCCATAGCAGAGAGCTGGATCGGAAATGGAGCAGCCAGGACATGAACCAGCACCCATATGCAATGACCTGCACTGCAGACGGTGGCTTTACCCACCGTGCCACAGCACCAGCCCCCAAGGATTTTTCTTAAAGGATAGTGTAGGGCTTGAGCATACAGAGTACGGCTTTAGCAAACTTAAATCCAAATCATACTTTTTTGTAAGTTATGTGCCTTAGGAAATTTGCATTACCTCTCTGAGCCTTACTTTCCTCTCTGTTAATTGGAAATAACAGTACTTACAAGATTAAATAAGAGACATAACAGGGGCTGGTGCTGTGGCGCAGTAGGCTAATCCTACTGGCTGCTCCTCTTCCAGTCCGGCTCTCTGCTGTGGCCTGGGAAAGCAGAGGAGGATGGCCCAAGTGCTTGCACATCTGCACTCACATGGGAGCTCCTGGCTTCGGATTGGCTCAGCTCTGACCATTGCAGCCATTTGGGGAGTGAACCAGTGGAAGGCAGACTTTTCTCTGTCTCTCCCTCTCACTGTCTGTGACTCTCCTCTCAAATAAACAAATCTTAGAGAGACAGAACAAGCAATATGGAATCTGGTACTCATTCAAACAACAGCTATGTGTTCATCACTTACTTTATGCCCGACACTGGTGCTGGACCCTGGACTGATGCATATATTTTACTGGGTAAAGTAGAAAATAAATAGGTAAAAAGATGAAAGAGTGAATAATTATACATTGAGATACATGCTGTGCCAGAAATGAACACATTTTGGTGAAGGAGAACAATAAAAAGAGGTATCATTTAGACAAGGAAGTCAAAGAGGAGCTTTCCTAACAGATGCCATTTAATGAAAACATGCAAATGAGGAGAAAGCTATGTGGATAAGGAGCGCAAATCTAGGCAGGCAGCAGCCTGGCAGCTGCACTGAAAAGATACAGTTTAAGTGAAGTGCGGGAAAGCACAAGAGAGACTGAATATACAAGCGAAGGTCATAATATATAGGATCTTTGTAAGAACAGGTTTCATACTAAGTACAGTGAGAAGTCACTAAAAGGGCTTTAATTAGGAGATGATGAAACAGCTTTAAAAAGATCATGTGATTTTAGAAAAGAAAACGAACCAGAGAGTTCTGCTGCCATTATTAAGGGCCAGATAATTAGTACCAGGCTTCCTAGTGAAGGCAACTAAAAAAGCTGGACAGAATCATTTTTAAAAACCTAAAGAGGGGCTGGCACTGTGGCCTAGCACGTTAAGCCACCACCTGCAATGTCTGCATCCCATATGGGTGTTGGTTCATAACCTAGCTGCGCCATTTCCAATCCAGCTTTGTGCTAATGTGCCTGGGAAAGCAGTGGAAGATGGCCCAAGTGCCTGGGCCTCTGCTCCCATGTGGGAGACCTGTAGGAAACTCCTGACTCCTGGCCTCAGCCTGGCTCCACTTTGCTGTTGTGGCCACTTGGGGAATGAACCAGCAGATGGGAAGATTTCCCTGTCTCTCTGTCTCTGTCTCTCTCTGTAACTCTGCCTTTTGAATAGATAAATAAATCTAAAACAAAACAACTACACACACACACATACCTAGAGCATCCAAGAGCTGAAAGCTGATAACAGATTTGGTAAGAAGGTAGGAACTCAGATACTAAGTCCCACAAACAAAGCCACGTTTACCCTGAGAGTATGTGTGATATGAAAGTAAGCTTAGGTTTTAGAAACCTCATGGGCTGAAATACACAAAAACTAAAATAAGACCAAAGATTCAAAAGTGAGATATTGAAATGATTTTCTCTCCTGATCTCCTCCCCAGAGAATGCCACTGGCACTCATTTTACCTGGAATTCCAAAGGGTTATAACCTTATGGTAAGAGAATACCAGAAGAAATACGTGTGTGTGTGTGTGTGTGTGTGTGTGTGTGTGTGTGTGTGTATAGGACTGAAGTTAGTGCTCCTCCCACCTGGGAGTTCCAGGGAAATAATAGCCATGAATGTGGGCTAAGGAATGTTTTGATGAGTATTGCTTCCAGATATCTGAAAGAAACCATAAAAATTTTCTCTGTGGTAAGGTCCCATCATCTTAGTCTTCAAATTGTTTCCAAATAGTGTCCAGCACACATTCAAAGATAATAAGGTACATAAGGAAATATGACATTACAAAAGTGAACCACTGGAAAGCAGACAATACAGACACAAAGATTGCAAGTGTCAGACATAGATATACCTACCATGTTTACAAAGTAAGAAATAAGTCTGGAAATAGCTAAAGCAATAAAAGTCATAAAGCACATTTAGAAAAGATATGTTCTTAACATATTTTTTATGTTTTTTCTCCAGAAGCAATTGATTTGATGCAACAGAAGAAAAAAATATAAATGTAGACCACAGATCAGAAGAAAGAATTAGGAATTTATCAGAGGAAGACACAAAGAGGAAAAATGCAGAGAGGAGGGCAGGAGACAACAGAGACCTCAGTAAAGTTTAACACACATTTCACCAGTGTTCCATAAAGAGGAGGTAAGAATTAAATATAGAGGAATTTTTTTAAGAAATATGACAGATTTTTTCAGAATTGATCAGTTACCAAGCCTCAATAAATTTGCAAGTCTCAATAAATCCTAAGCAAAATAAGTAAAAGTCAGTTCATTATTGCACATAACATAGTGGAAATACATAAAAGAAAGAAAAGAGGATAACCTATTCCCTTGAAAGAAATGGCAGTTAATCTAATTTGTCAATGGCAACAATGGAAGCCAAAAAATAGAACACTACTTTCAGTGTGTGTAAAAGAAAAGAATTTCCAGCCCACAATTAAATATTCAACAAAATATCCTTATGGGATCAAAGTAAAATAAAGAATCTTTGGATAAAAACTGAGAAAGCATACCACAGGAAGATATGCACTAAAGGGGACAAAAGATACATTATATAAAGACAGAGAAATAAAAATCTAATGGAACATAGACTGTGTAAATAAAGTTATGTTTTAGTATTTAAAATATATTGAAATAAGATTACAGCAGTAATAGAAATTCTGTAAAGGAATGAAATAATTTACATTCAGGCAACTGAATATTATTCAGTGATAAAAAGAAGTGAGCTATCAAACCATGAACATGTGGAAGAGTGGAAGAACTCTGACCACACATCACTCAGTGAAAGGAACATATCTGAAAAGGCTGCTCACTCTTTGTGACATTCTGGGGAAAGTGGAAACTGTGGAAATTGTAGAAAAAAAATCAGTGGCTACCAGGGGTTGGGAAATAAGAAGGACAGAGTGCAGAGCAGTTTTAGAACCATGAAACTCTTCTGCATGATACTATACTATAATGGTGAGTATGTGCCTTTCTCCATTTGTCAAAACCCATAGAATGTACAACACTAACAGTGAATCCTAGGGGTCGGTGCTGTCTCCAACTCCTGGGAATTTACCTAAGGGAAATTAAATCAGCATATGAAAGAGTTATATACCCCCATATTTATTGCAGCTCAATTCATAATAACTAAGATATGTATTCATCCCTTTGACTCTTAGACCTATCAGTGTGATCAATTGTGAACTGAAATTGATCACTTGGACTAGTGAGATGGCCTTGGTACATGCCACCTTGATGGGATTGTATTGGAATCCCCTGGCACGATTCTAACTCCATCATTTGGGGCAGGTCCGATTGAGCATTTCCCAAATTGTACATCTCCTCCCTCTCTTATTGATCACACTGATAGGTCTAAGAGTCAAAGGAATCACACAAACAAGGCTAGTGTCTGCTAATACTAAGTGATAGAATCAAAAAGGGAGAGAATGATCCAACATGGGAAGCGAGATACACAGCAGACTCATAGAATGGCAGATGTCCTAAATAGCACTCTGGCCTCAGAATCAGCCCTTAAGGCATTCAGATCTGGCTCAAGAGCCCATGAGAATATTTTAGGCATGGAAAGCCAAGACAGTCTGGAAAAAAACAGAAGACCTAAATGAAAGATCTCTGCAAGTGAGATCCCAGTGGAAAGAACGGGGCCATCAAAGAAGGAGGTACCTTTCTCTGAAGGGAGGAGAGAACTTCCACTTTGACTATAACCCTGTCAGAAAAAGATCGAAGTCGGCGAACCCTAAAGGCTTCCATAGCCTCAGCAACTCATGACTAGAACCTAGGGAGATTACTGATGCCATAAACAAGAGTGTCAAATTGTTAAATCAACAAGAGGAGTCACTGTGTACTTACGTCTCATGAGGGATCTGTCCTTAATGTGTTGTCCAATGTGAAGTAATGCTATAACTAGTACTGAAACAGTACTTTTACACTTTGTGTTTCTGTGTGGGTACAAACTGATGAAATCTTTACTTAGTATATACTGAATCGATCTTCTGTATATAAAGATAATTGCAAATGATTAAAAAATCTTGGTGTTAAATTGGAAATTGCATAGATAATTAATCAATTCTTTAAAAAAAATCATGTAGGATCTCTGTCCTTAATGTGCTGTACATTGTGAATTAATACTATAACTAGTACTCCAACAGTATTTTCACTTTGTGTCTCTATGTGAGGGCAAACTGTTGAGATCTTTACGCAATATGTACTAAACTGATCTTCTGTGTATAAAGAGAATCGAAAATGAATCTTGATGTGAATGAAAGGGGAGAGGGAGCAGGAAAGGGGAGGGTTGCGGGTGGGAGGGAAGTTATGGGGGGGGAAGCCATTGTAATCCATGAGCTGTACTTTGGAAATTTATATTCTTTAAATAAAAGCTTTATTAAAAAAAAGAAACCTAAAAAAAAAAAAAGATATGGATTCAGCTGGCGCCACGGCTCACTTAGCTATTCCTTCACCTGCGATGCTGGCACCCCAGGTTCTAGTCCTGTTTGTGGCGCTGGATTCTGTCCTAGTTGCTCCTCTTCCAGTCCAGCTCTCTGCTGTGGCCTGGGAAGGCAGTGGAGGATGGCCCAAATGCTTGGGCCCTGCACCTGTATGGAGACCAGGAGGAAGTGCCTGGCTCCTGGCTTTGGATCGGCATGGCGCGCCAGCCATGGCAGCCATTTTGGGGGTGAACCAATGGAAGGAAGACCTTTCTCTCTGTCTCTCTCTCTGTCACTGTCTAACTCTGCCTGTCAAAAAAAAAAAAAAGATATGATTTGACCAAAATGTCTGTCAACCGAAGACTGGATAATGAAATTATGAGATATGTATACCATGGAATACTACACAGCGGTAAAAAAAAAAAAAAGAAAGAAAGCCTGTCATTTGCAACAAAATGGATGCAACTGGAAAACATCTTATTTAGTGAAATAAGCCAGTTCCAAAAAGACAAATACCATATGTTCTCTGTGATCTGTGATAACTAATAGAGCTCCTAAAAGGTCATCTATAGAACTGAAATTGACACTTTGAGATGCAATGACTTTGAACAACTCTTCTCTCTACTATTGAGGAACAATTTTTTTTCTTTAATACTATTTGTTGAGCTCTTTGCTTACTATAGAGTTGATCATATGTGTATAAAATTAATTGAAAATAGATCTTAGTAAAAAATAAGATTGGGAATAGGAGAGGGAGGAGGAAGATGGGTAGGAGTGTGGATGGGAGGGTGGGTACAGTGGGAAGAATCACTATGTTCCTAAAGTTGTACTTAAGAAATGCATGAAGTTTTATCCCTTAAATAAAAGGTTTCTGGGAAAAAAAGATACCTGTGCCACCATTTTTGTAGCATCGCTGTTCACTATAGACAAAATATGCAATCAACTGAGGTGCCCATCATCAAATCATCAGATAAACAAAATGTTATACAGACACACATACACACACAATATTATCCATCCTTTAAAAGTGAAATTCTACCATTTGAGGCAAAATGAGAGTACCTGGAGGACATCATGCTGAGTAAATTAAGCAGGACACAGAAAGACAAGTATCACACACTCTCCCTCGTATGTGGGAACTAAAAATAAATAGGTAAATAAATAAAACAAAAAGGAAAGAAATGTCTGTGTATCACTATTGCTGCAAATACAGTTTTGTCAAATTTTGTTTTATGTTTGTATAAAGTGAATGGTTCAGAATGTTATACTTCTATAGTTTTAATGATTTATGATGATTTTTAAATTTACTATATATGGTCAAAGGAAAAAAAAAGCTGGGAACTAGGAATCCATTCCAGATCTTCCACATAGATCATAGGAACCCAATTACTTGAGCCATTATTGCATCTACCAGGTCTGCAATAGCAGGAAGCTGGAGTCAGGTGCCCCACCTGGATATCGAACACAAAGACTCCAATAAGGGATATGGGCATCCTAACTGGCCTCTTAACTACAAGAACAAATACTGGCCCCTTGACTTTATTTTTTTAATAATAACAAGGTAACTCTTAGGGTTGAGAACCAAGGAAGCTAAGGGAATTTCTTTTTAAAAGGAAAAAAATCTCCTGTAAACATAAATATATTTCTATTCTTTGAATTGTCTAAAATATCCACTTTGATAAAGTGCCCATTTCTTCACGGTAAATTTTTCTTTCTTTTTTAAGGTTTATTTATTTGAAATTCAGTGTTACAGAGAGAGAGAGAGAGAGAGAGAGAGGTCTTTGATCCACTGATTCACTCCCAAAATGGCCACATCAGCAGGGTCTGCACAAGGCCAAAGCCAGGAGCCAGGAGCTTCTTCCAGGTCTCCCACATGGGTGCAGGGACCTAAGCACTTGGGCTATTCTCTTCTGCTTTTCCCAGGCCATTATTGGGGAGCTGGATCAGAAGTGGATCAGCCTGTACTCAAACCTGCACCCATATGAGATGCTGGCATAGAAGACAGTAGCTTAACCCACTGCGCTGCAATGCCAACCCCAGTAAATTCTTCATTATAGCTCACATAAATGCTTTTGATGGAAAAAACTTTTCTTTCTTTCTTTTTTTTTTTTTTTTTTTTTTGGACAGAGTGGACAGTGAGAGAGAAGAGAGACAGAGAGAAAGGTCTTCCTTTGCCATTGATTCACCCTCCAATGGCCGCCGCGGCCAGCGCACTGTGGCCTGCACACCGTGCTGATCTGAAGGCAGGAGCCAGGTGCTTCTCCTGGTCTCCCATGGGGTGCAGGGCCCAATCACCAGGGCCATCCTCCACTGCCTTTCCGGGCCACAGCAGAGAGCTGGCCTGGAAGAGGGGCAACCGGAACAGAATCCGGTGCCCCGACCGGGACTAGAACCCCAGTGTTCTAGGCTGAGGATTAGCTTATTGAGCCATGGCGCTGGCAGGAAAAAACTTTTCAATAATTTTTAATGTACACATTAACAAATAATAATAAATAGTAAGATGATTTATTAATAAAGAAGCAAGTGTTACAGAAGGCATTACCTGTTGGCTTACTTTCTTCATTTTTTGTATTTGTTGGACCAAGGTGTGGTCTAACGTCTGACTTTTCAAAATCATTCTTTCCAGGTTTATGCTCACATTTGAAAGAGACATGCCTGGGGGTAAAATAAGCCATAATAAAAAGTGAATTTATAAAATGAATCTAAAAAATACATTTGGAGAAATAGATTTGGATAGTTTATTGATATGATCTATTAATATTTTGTAGTCCAAATGTAAAACATTAATACTGGTTAGGTAGGAGCCAAAAATATTACTGATAGTCATTTGAAGTAGAGGGCAACAGGAAATCTCCAGACTGCTGGGGCAGGGCACCCCAGGAAGCTATTACTCACAAGCTATTCACAAGTATTTGCCAGCAAAATACTCTGGAAAGTAGTTCAGTGAGATATAAGAGCTATTGCCCAATCAGAATGCAAGTGGCAAGACATAGAGTTAAGAATGGCTTAGCCACCAGAATTATGGACCAGATATGATCATAGCCTTTATCTATTGCAAGCAGGAATTTTTCTCTTCTAACATCTTTAACTGGTGTAGTGGTTCATTTTAGGTAACCACCTGATTGGATTATTTTACCTAGAAAACTGGTAACTATTTCTGGGTGTGTCTGTGAGGATGTTTCCAGAAGAGGCTGGCCCATGAGTCCATGGATTAATAGAGGAAGAGCTACCTTCAACAGTGTGGGCACCATCCCATTAGCTTGGGATGGCTTCCTCTCTCTCCAGGAGCTGGGCTACACACTTCTCCATTCTTGAACATCAGAACTCCTGGGATCTCTGCCCTTTGTACTCTAGGACTTAGACCAACAGCTTCCCAATCATTCCCTGTTCCCTGTTATACCAAATCTCACTGGGTCTTAGAAATATACTCCAAATCTAACCACTTTCTTCCTCATTACTTTGACCTTAGCCCAAGATCCCATCATCTTTCACCTCAACTGCACCTGCACATCTCTCTCTTCTGTTTACTCTCCCTGCTACCACTTTGGACTTGGACTGAGTCACATAGCTGCATCCTAGGTTCTAAGACTCACAGCACCCTGTCATGGGACTTCTAAGTCTCAAAAATCAGGTGAGCCAATTCTTCTATTAAATCTTCCATCTATATCTGTATCTATATCCATATCTATGCCAATATCTACTTCATCCCTCTAGCATCTATCTCTATCTATCTATCTATCTATCTATCTATCTATCTATCTATCTATTATACATCCATTTCTCTTATCTCTCTATTGGTTCTGTCACTCTGGAAGACCTCATACAACTGGCTAATGATATTTTATAGTGATAGTATATCAGCATAGACATGTCTGTTGACTGAAATGATCAGAACTGAGATGGAGAATCAAAGTTAAAAGGGTTGACCCAGAAGCAATCTGAATTGGCTGCTTGGCAGGCTGCTCTTTGGCTACAGGCTCTGTACTTTTCTTACAGGGCGGGTACATGCACTGGGTTAAGTTTAAACAAGACTGCCTTATGCAGTTGTCAATCACGTTAAAAACCAGGATGAAAATCTGGTAAACATCTTGGTTATTGAGGTATGGGACTGGTGCTGTGGCATAGCAGGTAAAGCTGCTTCCTGCAGTGCCAGCCTCCCATATAGGCACCAGTTTGAGTCCTGGCTGCTCCACTTCCCATCCAGCTCTCTGCTATGGACTGGGAAAGCAGTAGAAGATGGTCCAAGTCCTTTGGTCCCAGCACCCATGTGGGAGACCTGGAAGAAGCTCCTAGATCCTGGCTTCCGATTAACACACTTCTGGCCATTGCGGCCAACTGGGGAGTGAAGCAGACGATGAAAGACCTCTCTCTCTCTCTCTCTCTCTCTCTCTCTCTCTCTCTCCCTCTCCTCTCTCTGTGTAACTCTGACTTTCAAGTAAATAAATAAATCTTTTTTAAAAAATTAAAAAAGAGGTATAGTACATTTCTGCACTAGATACTATCTATATGTGAAGAGGCAAGCAATGGGGTTTTTCAGACAAAGGGATTGTCAACCATTTTTCCTTTAACGGCCCTAAGAGAGAGAGCTTCCTCCATCTCAAATGGCAGGGGATGCTTCCTGGGTCACAGAGTTTGTGAAAAGTCATTTTACTTGGGGGACTGACTTCAAAGCATCTTCATAGCATAGATCATGTCTCAGCATTCTTAGGCCTCTGCAGTCACCACTCCACAGTGATGTTCACCCATCGGACTTGTAAATGCAGGAGCCACCCATAACTCAGTCCTGAGACTTCACTCACCTTAGTTGACATCATCAAGTCCTACACCTTTAAATACCACTTATAAACGGATATCTCCACATTTCTAGCCAATGCCAAAGTCTTTCCTGAACTTCAATTTTAAATGCAACTGCCTACATGACTCCTGCATTTAGAGGTAATTTCAAACTTAACATATTCAGAACCAAATTTTTATTCCATCCCTTCCCACTCAGTTTCTTATCCTGGTTTCCATAGCTTCTTTCCATCAGAGGCTTGGGCCATAAGGTTTTCAAGCATCTTTTCTTTTTCTTTCTCTTTCTCTCATTTCCCACTTTCAATCCACCAGAAAAATCTCACAGAATCTCGGAAATGCGTTTCAGATCCAGTGACCTCTCTCCTCATTACTTTCGCCTGGTCCAAGGTCCCTTCATGGTTCATCAGAAGTGCTTCTGTTGTCCCTAGCTGTCTTCTATTTCTTCTCCCAGCTATCACTCCTGTCTCCAATATCATATTTGCAATGCACTCTTAGTGATACTTGTAAATGCATTATTGTTTCCCTTCAAATGTTTCCTGTCAGACTCCAGAATCTGAATTCTTCCAGGCAGAAAGTCTTTCTATGTCAAAGAACTGCCACCAAATGTCTCTCCAGGCTTCTCAGTCCCGAGCTGCTGTCACCTTCACTTCCATGGGGAGCAGTGTAGCCC
Source organism: Sylvilagus floridanus (assembly GCA_949820135.1). Classification (NCBI taxonomy): domain Eukaryota; kingdom Metazoa; phylum Chordata; class Mammalia; order Lagomorpha; family Leporidae; genus Sylvilagus; species Sylvilagus floridanus. The sequence goes on from OX463225.1 coordinate 57,788,972, forward strand.
AGCTGTTCGGTGTAGGGAAAGGACCACCTAAGGATCTTGGCACTTTCCCTGTCATCTGCCTGTAATATTCTCCCCCAGGTGTTGATATGCTTACTCATACACTTTTAAACCTTTGCTACTTTCTGCTTCTTCAAAAAGGCCTTAAATCCTCCTTCCCATCTAAAATAATAATCCCTGTGTACCTTAATTTTACTATATTTTTCTTAATAGAATTTATCACAAAGAGGGAAGGGGAGGGGAGGAGGCGGGGGAGGGGAAGGGAAGGGAAGGGAAGGGAAGGGAAGGGAAGGGAAGGGAAGGGAAGGGAAGGGAAGGGAAGGGAAAGAAGGGATCCTTTGTCTGCAGGTTCACTCCACAAAGTAAACATAACAGCCAGATCTGTGCTGGGCTGAAGCCAAGAGCCAGGAACTCCATCTTGTTCTCCCACATGGGTGGCGATGTCCCAATCAGTTGAATCATACTCTATTGCCTTCCCAGGCACTCTAGCAGGAAGCCAGGCTGTAAGCAGAAGATCCAGGACTCAAACTGGCCAACTGGATATAGCATGCCAACAACTCAAGAAGCATCTTAAACTGCCACGCCACAACTTTCTCTTTTTTAAAGATTTATTTTGAAAATCAAAATTACAAAGAAAGAGAGAGAAACAGAGAAAAGAGATCTAACATCCGTTGGTTCATTCTCTAAGTGACTGCAACATCCAGCACTGAGTCAGGTTGAAGACAGGAGCTAGGAGCTTCACTGGCTCACCCACATGGGTGTCAGGGGCCCAAGCACTTGGGCCATCCTCTGCTGCCTTTCCCAGGCCATCAGCAAGGAGCTAGACCAGAAGTGGAGCAGCTAGGACATAAATTGGCACCCATATGAGATGCCAGCAGCACAAGCAGTGACTCCACGCGCTAAGCCATGATGCCAGCTCCTCAACTTTTTAAAATGTGGGCAAACAACAACTCAAGGCCAGATTTGTAGTGTTAGACAATTTCTGTTGTGGAAATTCTAACATGGTCAATTTCAAGCTACTAATGACATCACCGAATGTGGAATTGAGTAGATGTGCAGTAGCATACTAGAATACTTATTCACCATATAGTATGTCATTGCAATTTTAGTTTACATAATTTAGTTCTAATAGAGGATATTCAATAATCATCTCACCAAAGCATTGAGATGATTCAACAAACCAGCTAACGAATTAGCAGGAGCTGACTTTAGCAAACTACTGTTCCCATACATGAGATGAAAGAGATCAAGAGAGGAGAGGAGAGAGGAGGAAGTGTCCTAGAGGAAGGTCAAAGATACCCAACAGTCATAGGTAGAGACTGGAAAATCAAATGGTTGGTCTTGCCCTCTTTCCATTTCAGCTTCTCCAGTGTTGTTAGACTGTCTTGTATGGGCAGGCAAAAACCCCAATTATAATTTGGGATAAAAATACTGAGTTTCACAGACTCTTAATAACCTAAGTTATAAGGGTGAATTAAATTAGAGAAATCGCTTTACATTTGTATGTCCTTGAATCAAGCATAGGCAATAAGAGCTAAACTAGTATTGTAGATTTCTGAAACTCTGTATTTTTAAATTGTGTTTTAAATTGTGTCAGACTTTGGGACCAAAGCTGTGTTTATAACAAAGAATGGAGAACTGTTCCATCTTTGTCTATTCTCAGAGACCATTTATATGGTTCTTTGAAACTTTACAGAAACTCACCCTTGACACAACTTAAAAGTGGTGCTTTGTGAAAGAGATCTTTGACTATTTTCTCAAAATTTTCCAGTTGCTGATCCATTTCTCTTTCTTTTTTGTTGCTAAGATTATTTTCTCCATTTATATTTTCCCAAAAGATCAGCCGTTATCACACCCACATTGCAAAGCAGTGTAAGTATACAAATGAACTTCAAAAAGTTTGTGGAAAATGGAATGAGAAGTAAAAATATAAACTTTATTTCTCAACATACTTTCCACAAATACAAGACACCTCTGTGATCAATTATACAAGTCATTTAATCCATTCCTAAAGAACTGGGGATTCTGGAAATTCAAGTATGTGAATGTCATCTTTTTTACATTACTAACTGAAGAAGAATGGCAGCTCTTTAAAGATATCTTGAAGTTCAAAACAAAAATCAAAAGGAGCCAAAACAGGACTGTAAGGTTAATGTCCAATTTACAATCAAAACTTGCATAGTTGCCATGGGTGGATAACAGGAATTAGCAGAGGCTTTGTTGTGGTGGAAAAGGATTCCCTGGGAAAGCTTCCCTCGTGTTTTCCTGCTAAAGCTTTGGCTAAACTCTCAAAAACTCACAGTAAACAGATGTTTTCATTCTTTGGCTATCCTGAAATCTGGTAAGCAAAATGCCTTGAGCATCCCACATAAGTGTTGCCATGACCCAATTTGCTTTTTGGTGAGTCTGCTTTTGATGTTACTCAACTGCTTCCACCTCATGGCAGCCATTGCTCTTATTGTGCTTTGTCTTCAGAATCCTACTGGTAAAGCCATGTTTCATCTCCCATCACAATTCTTCAAAGAAATGCTTCAAGATCTTGGTCCCACTTGTTTAAAATTTCCACTGAAAACTCTACTGTTGTCTATAACAGATCTAGGTGCAATATTTTGGGTATCCATTGAATAGAAAGATTGTTCAACTGTAACTTTGCAGTAGGCACTGTGGAAGCCTAACCACTTGAGATGTCTTTGGGGTTGGATGTTTTTCTGTTGTTAATCATCAGTCCTCATCAATTATAGTCTGGAAAAGGTGAAATGTGACATGGATGGGCAGCTGCTGAAGGTTTCATTATCAACATCATCTCATCCATTTTTAAAATGAATTATCAATTTTTTAGAATATTTTATTTATTTAATTGAGAGGTAGAGTTAAAGACAGCGAGAGGGAGACAGAGAGAAAGATCTTCCATTGCTGGTTCACTTCCCAAATGGTTGCAACGGCCAGAGCTGGGCTGCTCTGAAGCTGGGAGCTAAGTGCTTCTTCCAAGTATCCCACATGGGCACAGAGGCCCAAGTGCTTGGGCCATCTTCTACTGCTTTCCCAGAGAGCTGGCTCGGAAGAGGAGCAGCCAGGACTAGAACCAGCACCCATATGGGAAGCTGGCGTCGCAGGTAGTGCATGAAAAAGATTTGTTTACAGAGTTACAGAGAGAGAGAGAGTAAGAGAGAATAAGACACAGAGAGATCTTCCATCCACTGATTTCACACACCAAATGGCCGCAACGGCCATAGCCAAGCCAGGCCAAAGTCAGGAGCCAGCAGCCAAAAGCTTTTTCCAGTCTCCCATGTTGGTGGCAGGGTCCCAGGAACTTCGGACATCTTCCACTGCTTTCCCAGGCACATTAGCAGAAAGCGGAATCAGAAGTGGAACAGCAGGGTCTCAAACTGGTACCCATATGGAATGCTGAGACTGTAAGCCATGGCTTAACTCACTGTGCCACAGCACCATCCCCAGTTATCAATTGCCATAACATTTTCATTAAGTATCAGTGATTCCACCATTCCACCCTCCAAGCTTCCCCATAAATTTGATGCTCTTCTTCTTCAATTTTACCAGATTCCTGTTGCTCTGATAGGCTCTCCTCAAACTGATGGGATATTTTTCTTTTTTAGTATCTCAAGCCGGATTAGGTATGTTATTAACAAATTGGTATGAATTCATTTTGGTGCAAAAATTTTTGAAATTCATGCATAGTTTCTTCAATGTATTTTCCAGGAAGGAATTTTTAAAGACCCTATATATAGGGGCCGGTATGGTGGCGTAGTGGGTAAGGCCACCGCTTGCAGTGCCAGCATCCCATATGGGTGCTGGTTCAAGTTCCGGCTGCTCCACATCTGATCCAGCTCTCTGCTATGGCCTAGGAAAGCAGTAGAGGAGGCCCAAGTCCTTGGGCCCCTGCACCCATGTGGGAGACCCGGAAGTAGCTCCTGGCTCCTGGCTTCAGATTGGCACATCTCCAACCATTGTAGCAATCTGGGGAGTGAACCAGTGGATGGAAGACCTCTCTCTCTCTCTCTTTTTCTTTCTTCTCTCTCTCTCTCTCTCTCTCTCTGCCTCTCCTTCTCTGTGTAACTCTTTCAAGTGAAATAAATAAATCTTTTTAAAAAAAGATCCTATGTATAAAGTATTCCTTTATAATGTTTCATTTTTTTCTATGTTCATGGGTATGGCTCCTTCCACACTGTCAATATGGTGCTATTATATTGCCATTTTGTTCTCTTTCATTTCTCAAATTATCATAATTTTAACATTCATTCAAGAGGTACTAGACATGCTAACTTTCCCAAATGCCTTAAAATTTCTTTGTACTTAAAAGAAGAAAGCCAAAGTTTGCAGGACTCTGGGAGATGACAGCTTTTCTTTGATCTTTAAATGCATATTTAGCATGATTTACAATCAATATATTGAACTAAGGACTAAGTGCTATATATTTGGCTTATAATATTAATTATACATATAGCTTGTCCTTAACTGATCTTGACTTTCTTTTCTAGTTTATATGAGCACACACTGATTTCAAAATGTTTTTTCATTAAATTTGTCTTTTAACTCCACTTTCCATCAACTTTTTGACGTACCTTATAGTCCTTTGTCATGTTTTTTATTGTATTATATGTATTGTTTTGTATTGTATATGGATCAATTTTGTCAACTTACCTAATATACTAATATGACTAAATTATAAATCCTGCTATCTAGAAGCGAGTAGAGTTACAGGATAGATAAAACAGATATATAAATAGTTTCCTTCTAGGTTGATAGGGGCATAGATGAAGACATTGTACAACTTAATCAGGATTGGTCCACCATTATTTTTAATGCTCACTTTTCCTATCTGCTGGTTCACTCCCCAAGTGGCTGCAATGGCCATGGCTGGGCCAAACTGAAGCCAGGAGGCAGGAAGGAGAGGCCAGGAGATTCTTCTGGATCTCCCACGTGGGTGTAGGAGCCCAGGGAGTAGCTACTTTTACATGCGCATTAGTAGGGAGCTGGATCAAGAGTGGAGCAGCTGGGACTTGAACCAAACCCTATATGGGATGCCGGTATCTCAGGCAGTGGTTTACCCCACTACACAACACCAGTGTGTGTTGATCCTACTTATAAACTAACACATTATCATAATGTTGGGAGAAGACTTGAAACACCTGATCAAAGACAATAACTATTTATTACTCGACAGGAGGAGCAATCACATTACACACCAGTTCCCTGAACCCCAGTGCCACAGAGCAACAGAGGGCCAGCTGACACTCGCATGGGTGGGTCGTCACAGGAATGGAGCACTGAGTTTAAGACATCCAAATTTCTATAATATACAGTATGTATGTCTGCTGTTAATCCAAAGGATAGATATCTTTCTGCCTTTTGAGGTTGTTCACTACACAAACATCCTTACAAAGTCAGTCTTAAATGCTTCTGTACACAGTAATACAGAAATGCAAGAGATACATGGAGAGTTGTTTCTGAACAAAAGGAGGGAAGTAGGAAAAGGAATGGTAGGGATAAGAGCCTAGAAATAGGAATTGTATTCTTAGCATTGGATTCTCATAGAAGTTAGGGACCAGAACCTGGAATTATGAATTTGGTGGGATAATGCCCCAGTGTAAGATTAAATCTGTCTTTCATAGACTTCCTGCATTTTGCATTAAAAACAAACATCTATCCTTTCTTCTCCTTCCTTCCTTCCTTCCTTCCTTCCTTCCTTCCTTCCTTCCTTCCTTCCTTCTTTCATTTCTTCCTTCTTTCATTTCTTCCTTCCTCTTATATTTAGAAAAATTCCCTGTGAAAGTATATCCAGTCTTAGCTGAGTTAAGGGGAACATAGACAAAGGCTTCAAATTTGAGTTGCATGAGCTGGAATTATAGGAAGTCTGCTGCACAGAAGTGGGAAGAGCCATTGACATGGCACTGGATGCAAAGGAAAAAGACCCCAGGGACAGGGACAGCTCAGATAGAAGCATGGAAGCTGCTCCTTCCAAGCTGGAAATTCTTGTGGATTACTTCCCAAGTAACTTTTGTTTTGTTTTCACAATACAGCTACTTTGAGATGGAAACACAGACTTTGATTTTGGCATCATGGGATAATTTAAGATACATTTTTCTGTAACAAAGATACTCATTTATTGGGCTCTTTATTTCATTTATTTAATTTTTTAAAATGCTTATTTATTTAAGAGATTCACAGAGACAATTCTCAAATGCCTGCAGCCACTGGGCTGAAGCTAGAAGCCAAGAAATGAAAACTCAGTTCAAGTCTCACGTATGAGCCTCACACAGGACTCCAACTGCTTGAGCCATCACCACTCCCTCCTAGGGGTGTGCATTAGTGCAGCCATTTGCAGAGTGAACCAACAGATGGAAAAAAATCTCTCTGTATCTCTTCTTCTCTCTGTCTGTAACTCTACCTCTTAACTAACTAAATAAATATATTTTAAAATAAAGTTATAATTAATATTCTCAGAGAATTAAACAGTAATTGAAAACAAGCTATGTTCCTTAATTTTTGCATAGATTACTTGCGGTCTAATCTTTGTAATTTTGCAGGGAATTAACACATGGGTGGCAATTTTAAATAGTCTTACTTTATAGACAAAATTATACAGGATATGTTAACAACTATGAGTGTTAGCAAGAACTCTGTCTTTTGTAGAAATTGTTGCTACCTAAAGAATTTGCTTACTTTGAGAAATAACACACAGCTGTTATATGAGGAAACCCACTTGAAGACAGGCAGGCGGGAGACAGGAACAGTCTTACATCACAAGACAGCCTCAGTAGGCTGCTGCTTAGACTTACCTAAATATCCCTGATCTTCTTACTTTCTTTAGGCAAATTTTATTATCTTTGGCTGGAGGAAAACCCTAACTCTTGTGGAGATTCTTACACTTTTTCTTTTTTTTTAAGATTTATTTATTTATTTATGTATTTATTTGAAAGTCAGAGTTACACACAGAGAGAAGGAGAGGCAGAGAGAGGGAGAGAGGTCTTCCATCCGATGGTTCACTCCCCAGTTGGCTGAAATGGCCGGAACTGTGCTGATCCGAAGCCAGGAACCAGGAGCTTCTTCCGGGTCTCCCATGAGGGTGCAGGAGCCCAAAGACTTGGGCCATCTTCTACTGCTTTCCCAGGCCATAGCAGAGAGCCGGATGGGAAGTAGAGCAGCCGGGTCTTGAACCAGCGCCCATGTGGGATGCTGTTGCTTCAGGCCAGGGTGTTAACACGCTGTGCCTAAGCACCAGCCCAATAATTCTCTTTTTTCTTCTTCTCCTTCTCCCTTTCCCTCTGCCCCTCTCCCTCTCCCTTCTCTTCCTCCTTCTCCTCCTCCATCTTCTTCTTCTTTTGGCTGATTCTGCTCTCCTGGACACTGATCAAACAAATCTCCCTGGTCTTTGAATGCTGCAAATATGTACCACTTTGTCGGTATAGTTCGCACACTTCCCAGTTAGCCAGGCTTACACTTGACTCAAAAGGAACATTACTCAGATGTTGATGGGTTTCACTGTCACTAACACAGAATCAATGATGTCTTTACAAACTTTAGGAAATGATCTTCTTAGACAAGAAAGCAGTAACAACTATAAACCATTGCTCATTGCCTTTGAATGTATCTAATGGGTCATTAGCCTTATACTATCCTGTTACATATATATGTTATGCCATATAACATATATATGTTATATATATGTTATACCATATGTTATATATATGTTATACCATATAACATATATATGTTACACCACATATATATATATGTACATATATGTGTGTAGATATATATTCTTCCTTTTCCTTCCCCATATTCTCAAAACTTTATTTTATGTCATTTTTCTGGGCATTAATATATTATATTTTAATATGGATAGTTCCATAAGTGATTTTGAAGCAAAGTAATTAAAACAAAGTAAGTAATGTAAGAAATTTGTGATAAAGCTAACTTTTATAAGCTATTAGTATTGACTTGTGCTGGAAAAAAACTCTTCTGCTAACTTGTGGCTCCCCGTTGGAAACATGTTCTAGTATCTCAGTAAATCTCAGTAAATAATTCACATATGATGGAGTGATATTTCTTGCCACAGTCAGGATGCTTACAAGTAAATCAGGCATTAGTACAATTGTGGGAATAGTTGTTTTACTTCATTTTCAAGTCGTTGTTCAGTACTCTTCCAGACACCTCCCCTTGGGTGCCTCACAGGCATATTTAACATAAACAAAATGAAATGAGATGAATCACAGCTGTTTCATGTTAATCCTCTCATCCACCTAATCTTCTCACAAGTCCTCTACCTAAGTACAAAAGGTTACAATGCACCTTGGCAGCAAGCCCGAGAGGTTACAGTCACTTCCTGTTGAAACTGGCAGTGAGGAGGGCCACAGGCTCTGACTGCAGGCCACTAGGATTTTAACACAATCTCTGCCAATTCTTACTGTGTGACCTTGGGCAAGTAATTTAACTTCACTGAGACGGATTTTTCATCTGCAAAATCTGCTTTACACAGTGGATTGTTACATAGGATAAATGAAAGAACAGTATTTATACTACCAGCAATATCCAGTTGATTTTAAGTTCTATTGAGGGGCTGGCGCTGTGCCGCAGCAGGTTAACACCCTGGCCTGAAGAGCCAGCATCCCACATGTTCTAATCCACTTCTGATCCAGCTCTCTGCTATGGCCTGGGAAAGCAGTAGAGGACGGTCCAAAGAAGCAGCTCCTAGCTCCTGGTTTCTGGCTTCCTATCAGCTCAGCTCCAGCTGTGGTGGCCAACTGGGTAGTGAACCAGGGATGGAAGATCTCTGTCTCTCTCTCTCTCTCTCTCTCTGTCTCTCTCTCTCTCTCTGCTTCTCCTTCTCTCTATGTAACTCTGACTTTCAAATAAATAAATAAATCTTAAAAAAAGTTTTATTGATTCTACATCTTAGTACTTGGGCTCTCTTCTATATTTCTTATGCCTGGAAAAATTCTCTGACATTAGAAATGTACTTATGGTAATGAATGACTGAGATTGACCTGTTCATGCCATCCCTTGTAAGGATGCAGAGAAACCACCTTATGTGTCTTCGAATGTATTACTTTAAACTTAAAGTAAATCCTGACAATTATCTGGAGCAACATAATGGAGTTCAAGAATTCTTTAAAAATTCAGCATTGCTATTACCATCTACACTAGCGAAATATTATGATGATAAATATTTTATAAACCAGGAATATCCACAACAGTGATTTAATATATTTTAACTCATACCCATTATAAAATACACCATATGACAAAGCTCAATTTAAAATACTGTGCGTAGTATCAGACAAAAATAATGCTTTAAAACTTCAAACTGAAAATTGGAGGTAATTCTGATAGTTACGCTTTTGGTTTTTTGATGTCATTCAACTTGTTTTTTCTGATCTTTGACAGTGCCTTAGCTGTGGGTGTAGCAAGAGCCTCTTCAAATTCCAGCCGAAAATCAAATGTCAGGGGTATGACCAAAACATTTTTTCTTCCTTCACGCTGGAGCCGGTTTTTCTACAGCAAAGTCAAAGTAGAAAAAAACAAAAAAGGAAGTGTGTTTGATATAAGAAATCCCTCCTTGCCAACACACACATGAATGCGTGCACACCATGTTATACATCTATGTGCATGTAATAGCAAACAAAATAGAAAACGAGGAAGCTAGTGCACTAAATTTCTAAAATTTGTCTATGTCTTTGCTCTATGTCCCAAATCACTCTTTTCCATCTACAGTCTGAGCTGCTTCACTAGACAGATGATCACAAGGCTTTGCTGTGGTTTAACAGGATATGGCTCTTAGGGTTCCAAAGTCTTGTGACTTTACACTAAGAAAGTGAAAACTTAATCCAGCTGTGCTGTCTAGGAGGTGAGCGGAGTCATAGGTCCATATATCACTGGGCGTGTGACTTCAGAAGACAGTTTTTGAGAGAGGGTGGCTTCTAAATCCAACATGGGCCCAGCCATGCTGTCTGCTTCCAAGCTTGCCGTGTGATTGTTCCTTCCCTCGTGTTCTGCCTTTGCCATCCTCTGGCCTCCGCCGGTGGCTGCCCACAGTGACTGTGATCTTCAAAACAGTGAGCCAAAATAAAGTTCTCTCCATCACAAGTAGCCTTTTTCCGGTATCCGGTATAGTGACCAAAAGCTGATTAATACAGAAAATTGCTAATGAGGAATGGAATCATTACTGTAAGGATAGCTAAAGTTGGGGAGGCAGCTTTGGAATTACTACTAACTGGCAGATGTTGGAAGAGTTTGAAAGGCTGGACTAGGACAAGTCCGGAATGCTGAGTATTATGGGTGATTCTGGATAAGGCTCAGAAGAAGAGGACATGAGGAACGAGGTGGAACAGCTTAGAAATCGGCTAAGTGGCTCTGACTGAATGTGGACAGGAATGCGGACAGTAAAGGCCATGCTGATGAAGTTTCAGATAAAAGTAAGATCCTGGTGGGAATTGAACTAAAGTCCATCCCATTATACCGTGGAAAAGAACCTGTCTGTACTGCGTCCCTGGCCTCAGAGAGTGGAAGGCAGAACTTAAATATGAGGGACTTATTTGACAACAGAGACTTCTAAAGAGCAAAACATTCAGGTGGGAGCATCGATAGTACTGGCCACTTCTCATCCACTGCACAGTGAGAATCAGAAGCAAAAAAGAACAGAGTAGAAGGATTTGGAAAAGTCACAGTCTGGCTAGGGAAGGAGCAAAGAAAAACCCAGTTTGGAACAGAAGAGTAGGGAAGGAAAATTTCTTGTATTTTTTAAGATTTATTTATTCATTCATTCATTCATTCATTCATTTGCTAGGCAGAGCCACAGAGAGGCAGAGAGAGAGAGAGAGAGAGAGAGAGAGAGGTCCTCCACCCACTGATTCACTCCCCAAATGGCTGCAACGGCTGGAGCTGGGCCAATCCAAAGCAGGAGCTTCTTCCAGGTCTTCCAAGGGTGTAGGGGCCCAAGGGCTTGGGCCATATTTCACTGCTTTCCCAGGCCATAACAGAGAGCTGGATCAAAAGAGGAGCAGCCGGGACTCAAACCAGTGCCCTAATGGGATGCCAGCACTACAAGCAGTGGTTTTACCGGCTATGCCACAATGCCTGCCCCAGGAAAATTTCTTGATAAAGAAATTTGTGCATGGTTGAGGGGTTGGGATTTGGCTTTGTGGCACAGCAGTTAAGTGCCATTTGGGATGCCCACCTCCCATATCGGATTGCTGGTTCAAGTCCAGTTACTCTCTTCTGATCCAGCTCCCTGCTATTAAACTTGGGAAGCAGCAGATGACAGATGACGGCTCAAGCACTTGAGTCCCTGCCAATCATGTGGAAGACTCATACGGAGTTCCTGGATCTTGGCTTCAGTCTATCAGCCCCAGCTGTTGAGGCCATCTGGGGAGTGAACTAGAGCACACAGAAGGTCTCCCCTCACTACTCGTTCACACACACAGCCTTTCACTTAAATAAAAAAAAAAAAACTTTTTAAAACATTTGTTCAAGTAAAAGGGAGTAATACGCTAATAACAAGACAATGTGAGATAGATTCCAAAGGCATCTCAGGAATCTTTAAAGATTTATTTATTTATTTGAAAGATAAAGTCGAGAGAGAGAGAGAGAGAGAGAGAGAGAGAGAGAGAGACTTCAATCCACTGGTTCACTCCCTAAATGGCCACAACATGCAGAGATGGGTAAAGCTGAAGCCAGGAGCCAGGGGATTCTTCCAGGTCTCCCACATGGGTGCAGGGGCCCAGGATCTTGGGCCATCTTCCACTGCTCTCCCAGGCACATTAGCAAGGAGCTAGATTGCAAGAGGATCAGCCGGCACTGGAGCTGGTGCTCATACGGGATAATGGCGCTGCAGGCCACAGCTTAACCTCCTGCGCCACAGTACAGAAACCCATCTAGCAAATCTTTAACTTTTCTGCTCCCATCATAGCCCAGAAGCCTGGGAAAGCAGACCCGCTTCCCAAGAGTGCCTCAGCATTCATTTATCTGCATACAACTGACACAGCCGTAATTTAATCTGCCCAGGTACGCCTCATGCCGGTGGCAAGCCTTGTTGGAGTCCACGTGATGCCGGTTTTGCAGAAATGCAGAATGCAAGAATTATGGAGCTATGACAGATTCCATTGAGATAAAAAAACCTAGGGAACCAGGCAGGATTATGTCTCAGGGTTGGAACACCTGCGTGGAACACCTGCATGGGGGCAATGCCTGGGGGGAATGCTGGAAGGAAGCTGCAGTGCAAACTTCAGCAGGGTACAGTGAATAGCAGTGTGAAGCATTCACGGGGCAAAGGGGCAAGCAGCATGCTGCAGAGGCCTTGGAAAGCACAAACATCAACAAGCAGCCTCCCAGAGCAGCCAGGGGGGCAGAGAGCACCAGAGCGTGGGGGAAAGGAGACTCCACCTAGATTTCAAAGACATGTGGACAGCTTGACTGTGGACGCACACACCTGTCACAAGGGTAGAGCCACTGCAGAGCGCCTCCAATGAAGCAATGCCAAGCAGAAATGTGCAGCTGGAGCTGCTGTAGAGGCCCCAGCAGGGCAATGCCTAGTGAAGATTCAGCAAGGAGACTCCAATTTGTGAGATGAGAGCACGTGCTGGGACCGATGGAGCTTTAAGGGTGGGGTTATCCAAGCCCTTGGGATCTTACCCTCCACAATATGCCCAGGACGCTGGCCATTGGGGCTTAAGAATTTAATGCTTGCACTGCTAGGTTCTGGGTTTTTTTGCTTTGGTCCAATTAATTCCCTCTACCTAGAATGGAAACGTGTCACCCTATCTACTCACCACTGTATCGTGGAAGTATGTAACTTGGATTTTTACAAGCTCACAGTTGAAGTTTACCTTGAGTCTCAGAAGAGATTTGGGAATTTAGACTTTTGAATTAATGTTTGACTGAGTTAAAGCTATTGTGAATGGAATGAGTGTATGTTGTATGTGAGAATGACAAGTTTTGGGGAGGCAGAGGTAGGATGCTATGATTTCAATAGGATATGGCTCCCAAACTAAAGCAGGTGGTTAAATCCCAGTGTCATAATTTGATTCTACTAAAAGAAGCTTAATCCAATCATGAGGCCAAAGAAATAGGCCTAGTGGGAGGCCCTTAGTTCATTGTGGACATGCCCTGATATTTCTCACAGGAGAATGGTCATAAGAGCCAAGTTTGGGGGCAGCGCTGTGGCATAGTAGGTTAAGCTGCCACCTGCAGTGCCAACATCCCATATGGGTGCCAGTTCATGTCCTGGTTGCTCCACTTCTGATCCATCTCCCTGCTAATGTGCCTGGGAAAGCAATAGAAGATGGCCCAAGTACTTGGGCCCCTGCACCCACATGGAAGAAGCTCCTGGCTCTAACTTCAGACGGGTCCAGCTCTGGCTGTTGCAGCCATTTGGGGAGTGAAACAGCGGATGGAAGACCTCTCTGCTTCTCCCCCTGTCTCTGTGTATGTGTATCTCTGCCTTTCAAATAAATAAATACATCTTTAAAAAACAAACGAGTTGAGTTTGGCCTGTCCTCTTTGCTTCCTGGCTGGCCACGTGATTTCGCCCCACACATGCTCCACCACTGCCATCCCCTAGCCTCACCACTTTATAAACCACTTTCCTTCACAAGTAGTTTCTCTTTGGTATTTGTTGCAGTGATGAAAAAGTGCTATCTCCTAGCAGTTTTAAGCATTTTAAGAAAAGACCTATAAATTTAGCAAAGACAACAGTGATAAAGTTATTAGAACGATGGCAATCATCTCTCTCCAATCTGCTCCTCTTCCTGTAGGCACACATATGGTGAATGTCACACCAACCTTCATGTGAGTTAGAAATAGAGTTAAGAAAGCAATCAAAAGAGTACTTTGTTAAAATATTTATACAGATGGACTGAAGGGGACAGAGGATAGAGCTGAAGCACTATTTAAGGAGTTGACTTAAAGTTTGCTCTAAAAACCTCTCTCATCGCAGCACAGAGAAATAAAGAGATGACAAATTTGAAAGCAAAGTCTGCCAATGATGGGGTAAGTGCTAGGAGAATTAACCTCCTGCTGTTACAACCAGGAAATCAGAAATGAAGATTACTGCCTTCAAGCATAAGAAAGCAGAGCAGGACCAGATCCCTGAAAGAAGAGAACCAAATGGGGTAAACAGTCCAAGAGCCCAACTAGTACCTGGAGGCAGTTTCTGGGCTCAGGTGCAGGGAGGGGAATCCTGATGAGTTTGCCTTAACTGAAACCAAACTTTGTGACCTTGATCTTGCTGAATTTAAGAGAACCATTGCCGTAGCAGTCACTCTTGGGCATTCACCCCAGCGAAATGACAACTTCTCCTCATACAAAAACCGACGTCAACATTCATAGCAGTTTTATTGTTAATAGCAAAATCCTAAAAACAACCTAAATGTCCTCCAATGAATGAGTTGTTGAAACTCTGGACATCCATGTGATACTATTCAGCAACGAAATTTGTATCTCATTTATATTATGGTGCAAAAACCACAGTGAACCTCAAGGCCCATTATACTTAATGAAAAAGTCAATCCCAAAATGTTATAGTGAATGATTTAATTTATATAACATTTTCAAAATTATAGAGGTCTAAAAATTAGTGATAATTATGGATAGAGACAGGGGAGTTCTTGTATGGATGGAAAACTGCTGGAATTCCTTATGCAATGTTTGCAACTTTAGATACAGGATTACCAAAACTATGCATATATTATCCCATTTTATCATTAAAAAGGGACTCTACCTGGTATCCATATGGGATGCTGGAGCTGCAGACCATGACTTAACCCATTATACCACAACTCTGGCCCCTTCTTTTTAATAGATCAACTAACTAATTTTTATATATTTAATATATTGGTAAGACCTATAAGAGTTGCCACATTTAAGGTTTAACTGCTTAGGATTTTTATTTTAAGCAAATTTGATACATAATGTAACCTAACATGACAGCTATCCAGAAGTTATCTTGTATATTCTGTAAATTTTTCACTTAGATGACTCTTTCAACTAATACAATCTTTTAAAATATTTTTGAACTTTTTTATGTATTTATGTGCTTTTAACAAATCAGTTTACATATTCATATTTATAAATCATTCTAAAAAGTGAAATTATTCTTATTTGAAACATTAACTTCATAATTATTAAATCAAACTTTAGCTTTTCCTTTATGAACCTTTGCTCTTTGGTCCAAGAGTGTCTTTTCTTGTTTATCCAGGACCTCTAACTTTTCCAAGATTTTTTCTGCCATCATCAGTCAGTAATTCCTATTGAAAAGGGAGAAAAAAATTCTAAAGAAATTCAAATTTAAATTTATAGTGAATTATTTAGGCATAAGCTAAGAGGAGACTCACCTTTAAATCTCTGTTTTAGGCAAACATCAGAATTGCAGCCATCCTGGAATAATCATAGAATTGCAAGTGTGCCAAAGTTTTTCCAATAGGAAGCCAATAGCACTGCCAGGTTTGTGTGGGCCATAGAATTGCTTAATTTATGATAAAGATTACCATATGAGGATTTGATGTGACTCATACTTAAAGTAGGGACATATGGCTTGATTTACATCTCTTTGCTCTTTGTCATGCTATAATTTTAAAGAAAGTAAAAGCAAAGACCTCAGATTTATATATTTAATTTCATTTAAATTAAGCTGGTCAATGATCCAAGGCTGTTAATATAGTACTTAGGAGGCAATTAGTCACACAGAAGGAGTAGCAGCTAAGCTGGTTAGGCTCTATTACTATTTTCCAGTTAATTAATATCTAGCTGTAAGTGTGTTCTAGTTGATTAATATCACTGAACATCTCATCTGAGGTCAAAGGACAAATGTTTGGCTCAGGAAGCTCTACGTTAGGCATCAGGATCTAGTCTAATTTATTTTCATTTTATATATAAAAACTGAAGGCCACAAAATCCCTATGGCCACAAGAACTACATTAATTCCTTCTAAAGGCACCACCCCACTGATCTACTTTCTTCCAACTAGGCCCCACCTCTTAAAGGTTCCAGCACCTTGCATACTGCCACACTGGGGAGCAAGCTTCTAACCTATGAACCTTAGGAGAACATACTTAAAACATATCCACACCATAGCACCAATGAGGCAAAGAACTTACACACAGGAATTTCTGGATCATGGGGGTGAGAGCAGACAGTACATCTTATTATGAACTAGATAACCTCTGGTTGTGCTGCAGGGTAAAAGAGTTAACACAATATGAATGTCTTAGGCTCTCTGGATCTCCTCCAGGAGATCTGGGGAGAAAATATCAGAGTATCTGGATACTATATACTTTCCTTGCAGACCCAGGAACCAGGCCTCTTGTAAATCCTAACAAAAACTATGAAATGTTAGTTTCTGGGTTCCCCTTAAATGGAATGAGTTTAAGGAAGTGAAAAAGGCCCCCAGAGTCCTCACCACAATTTCTTTTATTACAAAGATTTCTATTTCTCAGGAAGAGATAGGAAGTTAAATAACTGGAAGCATCAGCATACTGAAGTGAGTGGGTTCCCCAGGTTGAGGAATACATAAATTACACAAGGACATGCTGCTTGTTCACAAGAAAAAGAGAGAGCACCCACTGTTTCATTCTCCAGATGGCCACAACAGCCAGGGCTGAGCCAGGCAGAAGCCGGGAGCCAGGACCTTCACCCAGATTGCCCACCTGGGTGACAGGAGTCCAAGCACCTGGACCATCTTCCCCTGCTTTTCCCAGGCCACCAGCAGGGAGCTGAATCAGAAGTGGAGCATCTGGGGACACAAACCGGAATCCATGTGGGATGCTGGCATCACAGGCAATGGCTTCTACCCTCTATGCCGCAACGCCAGCTCCTGTTCTAATTTCTTAAATCCTTTCTCTTTCCAGTTGACCATTATTTGGTTTCTTTCTGAATAATTTCACAAAGTCTGCTCTCATAGATCACCAGGGTCACCATCTTATAAGTTACCATACACTTTTCTGTTCTTAGTTGAATTCTTATAGCATTTATTTATTTCCATGGAAACTCTTATCTCTCTTGGTCCCTGTGAAAACAGTCACATCTTCCTGCTCTAAAGACCCCTTGTCATGTCCCCAACTTTCTCTTCTGTCTTACTTCACTCCCTAAACACCAGCAGTCCTAAGGGTCCAGCCGTCTTCCTCATCATTCCATGTATTCTTCCAAGACGACCTCGGCAACCCATGCTTCATCTATCACCACCTATTTCCAAACAACATCTCTCTTCTGAGCTCCAAACCTATATTCTTGGCTCAACCCATTATCTCAAATGTAGGATTAGGAGTAGCCCAAGCGCAGGATTAGGAGTAGCTTGTTCTCACCCTTCCTTTCCCAACAGAAAATCTCCTCTAGCCTTTATTATCACATTAATATCTCTAGGTCTGTAGCTCATGCACCTAGGAGGGACAGTAAGTCTTGATCTTCATTATACCTGTAGGATAAACTAGAAAACCTCTAAGGAATGGAGATTCTCAGTTGACCTATAAGTCAGAATTTATGGAGGTGAAGATTAGCAATCTATTACTGAAGTTCAGGATTTGCTCAATTCCTTTTCACCTCTCCCACCTTTATGTACACAAAAATATTATCTTAACACATGTTATATCTGAAATATATTTTAGCTCTTTTCTGATCAATTCATATTGCTATTGCTTCAATTTAGGATTCCATAACTTGTTGCCTGGAATATTACAGTAGCTTCAAAATTTATCCATACATTTAACCCATTTCATTCTCCATTCTGTCTATTCCATTCCTCACATCTGCCTGAATTTTTTTTTTCAGGAAAATACAGTCGCACGCCTCCCTGCTTAAAGCTTTAACCCCTTCCAACAGCTTTCAGAACAAATGATTCAGGGGTTGCACCATCTGTAGCACTATGGCAATCCCATAGGCAGTGCTGATTTGAATCCTGACTGTTCCACTTCCCATCCAGCTCCCTGTTAATGTGCCTGGGAAAGCAATGGAGGATGGCCCACCTGCACCCACATGGGAGACATAGACGAAGCTCCTGGCTTCTGGCTTCCGTCTGGCCCAGCTCTGGCAGCTCTATCTATTTGGGGAGTGAACCAGCAGATAGACGATATAATATCCCTCTCTCTCTCTCTCTCTCTCTCTCTCTCTCTCTCTCTCTCTCTTTTCTCTCCCTTTCTCTCTCTGTAATTCTGACTTTCAAATAAATCAATGAATCTTTTATAAAAAAGAAGATCCTTGATTCATCATATGAGGCTCATCGTTTGACCTCTGACCATATCCTGAATTTTACTTGTCACTTGCTCATGTACCCTTGATACCTCAGTCATAATGAACAACTTGTGTTGTGTTTACTTATTGCTTTGCTTTTGCTATTTGCTCTGCCTGCAAAGCCTATCTTCTATTCTTTGTATTCCTAAGTCCTGGTCATCCTAGACCCAACACAAGTCACACCTCTGTTAGGAAGCTTTCCCAGATACTTTATGATTTAGATGACAAACATCTGTGATCATGTGAAATCTTAGTATACAGCTGTCCTATCACTTGTCACACTCTAGTAAGACATTTTGTATATATGTCTTATTCCCCCACCAAATGATGGGTTCCTGGAAGGCAGGAACCATATCTGATTATCTCATTCATTTTTGTAATTCTAATATCTAACAACTTAAATAAATGAGTCAATCATCATCCACAAAGGAAATGCACAACTGTAAATGCTATGAACTGTTAGCATGCATTTAGCCTGCTGCAACTTTTAGTTTATATTCATTATTATGCACAAATCTTTGACAGAGTCTTGACAAGGTTCTTCTAGATCAAGAGGCAGCATAGCACAGTGCTTAACGACATAGACCCGGGAGTCCATCTGCCTGGATTTGAATCCTTAGCTTTGCCACTGACCAGCTGCGTGATTATGGGCTGGCTGCTTAATCTCTGTGTTGTCCACCTGGAAAGTGGAAGCAGTAAAAGTATCTGCTTCGTGGGGGCTGTTATGCGTTTTAACTGTGCCAATGTAAATGACATATAAATGTTAGTAAATAAATAAGTCTTAAGTAATGAGACACGTACCAGTTGGAGGTGTGTGGGAGTTCCTTATAATAAATGCTGCCAGAGGCACAGTGTCCATTTGCACGCTAAGCTTCTTTCTACCATACCTGCCAGCACATGATCGTCAGCGATCTCCATACGTCTAACTTCCTACTTGCTTCCTTCTCAATACGTTGCTTCAATTATATTTCAAACATTTCCCACTTTGGAACTTGGGAAACAATGAAAATACATTCAGCAATTTAGCATCTTCTATTTTAATTCAAGAATTCGCTATCTTCTCTACATCTGATTATGGTTTCTTGTCTTTCCATAATTTCTTCATAGTTTTACTTCTGAATTTTCTGTTAGATTCTTATTCTGAGCCCAGGGAACAGTAAGTAAAACCTGTTGTCCTGTAAAGCCCAAGGCTAGACCTTAAATAGCCAAAAACTATTCAGGGAGATTATCCTAAGAAGCATTAGGTCTCTGCACTGGAGTCTCATCAATAAGCAAACTTAGTTTTGTTTTCATTAAGCCCAATTATTCCCCATAACTAGGGGCTGGAGAAATGATTTTACTTCTTTAATAGGTATAGATATTTCTGTAGCACTTTTTAAAAAAAGGCTTTTTATTTCTTGGGGCTGGTGGTGTGGTACAGTGGGTTAAGCCACCACCTGAGATACCAAAACCACATGTTGGAGAGCTGGTTTGAGTCCCAGCAACCCTGCTTCTGATCCAGCTGCCTACTAATGTGCCTGGGAAAGCAACCACTGATAGGCCAAGAACCTGGGCCCCTGCCACGCTTGTGGGAGACTCAGATTGACTTATGGGCTCCTGGCTTTGACGTGGCCCAATACTGGTCATTGCAGCCATTCAGGGAATAAAAAAATCAGCAAATGGAAGATCTCTCTCTCTCTCTCTCTCTCTCTCTTTCTCTCATTCTCTATCTCTGTCACTCTGCCTTTCAAGTAAATACATAAATACTTTCTTTAAAAAATACCCTTTTTATTTAGAATAGTTTTAAATTTACAAAACAAAAACTGTGAAGTAGCACAGAGTTCCTGCATAGCCACACACAGCTCCCCCTATGGTTAACATCTTATGTTACCATGATATATTTGTCACAGCCTATAAACCTCACCCAGCCTCCTCTATTTTTAACATCCCATATTACTAAATTGGTCATACTTATCAAATCACACCCAGATTCCTCTATTTTTTTCTGATGTGTACTCCTTCAATCCCCCCCAACCCTCCCGTCCCCATCTGAGGCACTCTCTGTACTTACAGCTGGGAAGAAATGCTCTCCTCTGGAATCTTGGGCTTCTTGCGTCACAGAAGCCTGCCTTGGAATCTCCGAGCTAGAATGGCCCAACTGTCTCCCACAGAATCCCGTCAGCTGCTGGGCTGCAGTCACACGTGGGGGCCAAGGTCACTGTGATCCTTGCTTTCATTTCCATGGCTGCTGTCCTCCTCCAGACCTTCAGGTTTTCACTTTCCCTGCCCTGAGTTATGGCCTAATCCTCCTCCACCTCCAGCTCCACCCCCAATTTGCCTGTCCCTAACCTTCTCTCTCAGCCCTCAAATATGGAGACTTGGAAACACCACCAGAGCTGTCTTTCTTAAACAGTCACTAGTTGGGTTCAGCTCCAGTCCTGTTACAAAACACCAGCCGAACTCCTCAGAGGACATGCGAGACCATTGAGGAAGTCAGCCAGGGTCTAGCCCGGTTCACCTTTCCCATTTGTCTGCCCCATTGTTGCCCCCTCCACTGAGGCTACTGCTCCCATGCCTGGGACGCATCCCCTTTCCACATCACGTTCTTTATTCCTGCTTTTCCTTCCACTGGAAATGTTCTGGCCTCTGTCTTCCAGCCAGAAGCCTCCTCTTCATCAAGATGTGGTGCAGAGATGACTTTTTTATGAAATTTTCCTTGTTCCCTTGTCTCAGTGGCACCATCTTTCCCTTGTATGTTCTTATTGTACATTGCCACTTACCCCACCCCCTTCTCTGCACTAGGCAAAGTTATATCTCACTGGAATCTGAAAGTTACACTTGAATTTGGGGATGCCTCTGAATATGACATTTTAGAAAGAGGAATCCCAATGGATCTGCAATAAATTATGTTACTTTGTGATGATTTACTGGAGCATGAAATATGAAGTTGAGTGAATTATAAAATATGTCTCTTGCCAGATCTAAACTCAGTAAAAAATTGTTTTAAAATGAAACTTGGATTTATGTCCTTAATTATTGGGTTGATAATGACATTTTTGGGGTCAAAAAGTATACAACGAAATAGAGAATTCACCCAGTAGGCCAGAATAAATTCCCAATCGCTGTCACAGTAAATCATCCACAGGCTTCAGTGCCAGGTTTGTCGGCATCAAAGAGGTCAGCGTCAACTTTATTAGACCATCACAGGCTGGGTCGTTACGAAAATAGCAATATAGACCTTTAGAAAGGTTGCTTTAAGAGCACTATTTCAATTTAATGGCACCTTTGGAACTGAAAACAAAAGCCAACAAAACTCAATACTGTCAACATAATAGTTCCACTAAGTCTTTTTCAGCAAGTTTTTTTTTTTTTAAAGATTTATTTATTTATTTGAAAGTCAGAGTTACACAGAAAGAGGAAGAGGTAGAGATGAGAGAGAGGGAGAGAATCTTCCATCCGCTGGTTCGTTCCCCAAATGGCTGCAATGGCCAGGCCTGAGTCAGGTCAAAGTCAGGAGCCAGGAGCTTCTTCAGGGTCTCCCATATGGGTGCAAAGGTCCAGTATTTGGACCATCCTCCTCTGCTTTCCCAGAAGCATTAGCAGGGAGCAGGACTGGAAGTGAAGCAACCAGGTACCCAACTGGTGCCCCATGGGATGCCAGTGTTGCAGATGGCAGCTTGACCTGCTACTTCACAATGCTGCCCCCATTTTTCAGTAAGTTCTAAATATCCCCTATTAAAAAGGAGAATTCAGGACAACTAAGAGAGTCTCAACACTCACAAGCTAAGAGCTGGACTGAGCAATTACCTATAAAATGTAGGCTTAAAACAGAATTACTTCTAGTATATGTCTGTGTTAGTTCCAAACTTTACAGCCTGAAGACAAAGTCTGACACTTTTTAAATTTTTATTAATATAAAGAAAACAGGTTTCGTGTATTTCATAGGTACAGTTCTACGTAGTTAACTGTATTTCCCTCTCTGCTTTCCTTCCCCCAATTCCTTTCCTTCTTTCCTTTTTTCTTTGATTTTTGCAAAAACGTAATTTCAATCCAGTCTATAATCACAGGCTTAATGCAGCACTAGCCATAATATATAAAAAGTAGAAAGACCACAGTTCCACAGGAGTACAAGCAAAGGCTAAAAACAAGAATCAAATCACAAAATGTCCATTTCATTCCTGTGCATTTTTTGTTTTCTATATTAATTACCACATAGCAGAGAAATCATATGATATTTTTCTTTTTGAGTTTGGCTTATTTCATTAAGCCTAATGGTTTCCAGTTGTTCCAAAAGACAGATTTCATTCTTTTTATGGTTGAGTGGTATTCCACATTTTCTTTATGCAGTCATCAGTTGATGGACAACTGGATTGATTCCAAATCTTAGTTGTCTTCTGTAATGGTTGCACTAATTTATATTCCCACCAACAATGCATTAGGGTACCTTTCCCCCCATCTTCACCAGCATTTGTTATTTTTTGATTTTTGGATGATAGCCATTCTAACTGTGGTAAAGTGAAACCTAATTGTTGTTTTTATTTGCATTTCTCTGATGGCTAGTGATCCTGAGCATTTTTTTTTTTCTGTTGGCCATTTATATTTCATCCATTGAAAAATGCCTGTTCATGGGGCCAGCGCCATGACTCACTTGGTTAATCCTCCACCTGTGGCGCCAGCATCCCATATGGGCACTGGGTTCTAGTCCCGGTTGCTCCTCTTCCAGTACAGCTCTCTGCTGTGGCTTGGGAGGGCAGTAGAGGATGGCCTAAGTGCTTGGGCTCCTGCACCTGCATGGGAGACTAGGAAGAAGCACCTGGCTCCTGGCTTTGGATTGGTGCAGTGTGCCGGCCATGGTGGCCATTTGGAGGGTGAACCAACAGAAGGAAGACCTTTCTCTCTGTCTCTCTCTCTCACTGTCTATAACTCTACCTGTCAAATAAAGGAAAAAATGCAAAAAGAAGAAAAATGCCTGTTTATGTCTTTTGTCCGTTTCTTTTCTTTTCTTTCTTTCTTTTTTTGATAGGCAGAGTTAGACAGTGAGAGAGAGAGAGACAGAGAGAAAGGTCTTCCTTCTGTTGGTTCACCCCCCAAATGGCCACTATGACCAGAGCCCCAGGAGCCAGGTGCTTCCCCCTGGTCTCTCATGCAGGTGCAAGGCCCAAGCACTTGGCCATTCTCCACTGCCCTCCTGGGCCACAGCAGAGAGCTGGACTGGAAGAGAAGCAACTGGGACAGGACTGGTGTCCCAGTTGGGACTAGAACCCAGAGTACTGGCACCACAGGTGGAGGACTAGCCTAGTGAGCCTCGATGCTGGCCCTTTGTCCATTTCTTAACTGGATTGTTTGTTTTGTTGTTGTTGAGTTTCTTGAGCTCTTTGTAGATTTGGGATATTAATCCTTTAATCAGTTGCATAGTTTGTAAATATTTTCTCCATTTCTGTTGGTTCCTTCTTCATTTTATTGAGTGTTTCCTTTGTGGTTGCAGATGCTTCTCAACTTGATATTATCCCATTTGTCTATTTTGACTTTCATTGCCTGTGATTCTGGGGTCTTTTCCAAGAAATCTTTGCCTATACTGATGTTTTGCAGATTTCCCCCAGTGTTCTCCTCTAGTAATTTGGTGGTATCAGGTCATAGATTTATGTACTTGATCCATTTTGAGTTGATCTTTGTATTAGGTGTAGGGTAGGGGTCTTGTTTCATACTTCTACATGCATAGGTCTAATTTTCCCAGCACTAAGGCCTGACACAGTCTACCAAGGGTTGCATTGGGGCCACAGTAAGCCATCTCTCTGTTAAATGACTGATTTTTACTCACTGATGAGATAACTGATTTGAACTACTTCACATTCAAGCAGACACAAGGGAATCTTTTGTCTTCCAAACCTAAAATGCTGATAATTTAATGGCCTTTATAATAGGCTGAATGATGTCTGCCCCAAATTTGTATGTTAAAGCTCTGACCCCTATTCAGAATTTGATTATATTTGGAGATTCATACTTTAGAAAAGTTAAATTGAAATTGTTAGGGTTGACTCTAGTGCAATACTTCAACATGTTTACGGAAAAGTAGATTCAAAAGATAAGTTCATTTTAGTGCAAAACATGTTTGAAATCCTCACATAGTTTTTTTTTTTTTTTCCCAATAAACACTTTCCACAAACTCTTTGCAGGTCCCTCATATCAAAAAATCTGCCTGACTAAACCTATGTTTCTCCTATTTCACCTCTTATCACTGTACAGATTTCAAGTTCTATCTTTCCCAGCATCTACTTTCCTCTCTCTCCTGGCTCTGGTGGTCACTTTATACTCCTATGTAGTCCAATAGCCATGTGTCCTGTATAAATAGAAACAATTTCCTGTGCTTTTCCCAGTTCTGAAAGGTCTTGAGAGTGATGTTACCTTTCCTAGCAGGGGTTTTGCCCATGTACTTTCTTCACTAACAGCCAAAGTGACTCACCGAATACTTACTGGTGTGAAGCTGACTGAGCTGCAGGTGTGGAAAGAGAGATTAAGAAAGGGAGAAGATTGGGAAAAACAAACTGGGATGCAGTGACTTTGCTTCTCTTTATTGTGATTCCTTTTTTCTTTTATACTTACCTGGAAACAGGATTACAAAAAGAAGTTCAAAATTTCCCCCACGCAGCTTGCATTTCTGAATGAAAGTCAGTTGCTCCTATTTGAATATTTGATGGAAGATTCACTCTTATTCCCCAAAATAAGAAGGCTATGGTTGGTAAGATAACTTTTGGATTTTATAAATTATATAGCAAGCTTGGACACACATATCCCACTTCTTTCATACACACACCAACATATATACACCTCAGAACTGTCATCTAAAGATAACTAATTTGACAAAAATTTGTATTTGAACAAGATGGAGGAACTTTCTTCAATATTGATGAGACTTTTTAATTAACAATTAAGCTATAAGCATTTCAGGGATGTAACTTATCTGAAACAAATCAATACAGAAAAGAACTTTAAAAACAGCATTATCAACCGCTACAAGTCTTTGCTAGTATTGATGGCAGCAAGTTTGCAAAAAAATGTATTTATAGCAATGTATTAATAAAAACTTGGCTAGACGTTGCTTTTCAACATCAATGTGTGAAAGCAATGCAACTAATTTGTTTCACAGACTTAAAATATTAGAATTGTAATCATGAAAAGTATGTTTGATTCTACCATATTTTTTTTCTTTTCTTTTCTTTTATATATATAAAGCTTTTATTTAAAAAATATAAATTTCCAAAGTACAGCTTATGGATTACAATGGCTCCCCCCCACACAACTTCCCTCCCACCCGCTACCCTCCCCTTTCCCGCTCCCTCTCCCCTTGCATACACATCAAGATTCATTTTCGATTCTCTTTATACACAGAAGATCAGTTTAGTACATATTATGTAAAGATCTCAACAGTTTGCCCTCACATAGAGACATAAAGTGAAAATACTGTTGGAGTACTAGTTATAGTATTAATTCACAATGTACAGCACATTAAGGACAGAGATCCTACATGATATTTTTTAAAGAATTGATTAATTATCTATGCAATTTAATTATCTATGCAAATTCCAATTTAACACCAAGATTTTTTAATCATTTGCAATTATCTTTATATACAGAAGATCGATTCAGTATATACTAAGTAAAGATTTCATCAGTTTGCACCCACACAGAAACACAAAGTGTAAAAATACTGTTTCAGTACTAGTTATAGCATTACTTCACATTGGATAACACATTAAGGACAGATCCCTCATGAGACGTAAGTACACAGTGACTCCTGATGTTGATTTAACAATTTGACACTCTTGTTTATGGCGTCAGTAATCTCCCTAGGCTCCAGTCATGAGTTGCTGAGGCTTGGAAGCCTTTAGGGTTTGCCGACTTTGATCTTATTCTGACAGGGTTATAGTCAAAGTGGAAGTTCTCTCCTCCCTTCAGAGAAAGGTACCTCCTTCTTTGATGGCCCCGTTCTTTCCACTGGGATCTCACTCGCAGAGATCTTTCATTTAGGTCTTCTTTTTTTTGTTTTTCAGAGTGTCTTGGCTTTCCATGCCTAAAATATTCTCATGTGCTCTTGAGCCAGATCCGAGTGCCTTAAGGGCTGATTCTGAGGCCAGAGTGCTATTTAGGACATCTGTCATTCTATGGGTCTGCTGTGTATCCTGCTTCCCATGTTGGATCATTCTCTCCCTTTTTGATTCTATCAGTTAGTATTAGCAGACACTAGTCTTGTTTGTGTGATTCCTTTGACTCTTAGACCTATCAGTGTGATCAATTGTGAACAGAAATTGATCACTTGGACTAGTGAGATGGCCTTGGTACATGCCACCTTGATGGGATTATATTGGAATCCCCTGGCACGATTCTAACTCCATCATTTGGGGCAGATCTGATTGAGCATGTCCCAAATTGTGCATCTGCTCCCTCTCTTATTCCCACTCTTATATTTCACAGGGATCACTTTTCAGTTAAAATCTAAACACCTAAGAATAATTGTGTGTTAATTACAGAGTTCAACCACTAGTACTAGGATAAAAAATACTAAAATGGATAAAGTATTACATTGTACAACAACAGTCAGCAAAGGAGCTGATCAAGTCACTGTTTCTCATAGTGTCCATTTCACTTCAAAAGGTTTCCCCTTTAGTGCTCAGTTAGTTGTCGCCGATCAGGGAGAACATATGATATTTGTCCCTTTGGGACGGGCTTAAATCACTCAGAATGATGTTTTCCAGATTCCTCCATCTTGTTGCAAATGACTGGATTTCATTGTTTTGACTGCTGTATAGAATTCTATAGAGTACATGTCCCATAATTTCTTTATCTAGTCTACTGTTGATGGGCATTTGGGTTGGTTCCAGGTCTTAGCTATTGTGAATTGAGCCGCAATAAACATTACTGTGCAGACGGCTTTTTTGTTTGCCCATTTAATTTCCTTTGGGTAAATTCCAAGGAGTGGGATGGCTGGGTTGAATGGTAGGGTTATATTCAGGTTTCTGAGGAATCTCCAGACTGACTTCCATAGTGGCTTCACCAGTTTGCATTCCCACCAACAGTGGATTAGTGTCCCTTTTTCCCCATATCCTCTCCAGCATCTATTGTTGGTGGATTTCTGAATGTGAGCCATTCTAACCGGGGTGAGGTGAAACCTCATTGTGGTTTTAATTTGCATTTCCCTGATTGCTAGTGATCTTGAACATTTTTCCACGTGTCTGTTGGCCATTTGGATTTCCTCTTTTGAAAAATGTCTATTGAGGTCCTTGGCCCATCTCTTAAGTGGGTTGTTTGTTTTGATGTTGTGGAGTTTCTTAATTTCTTTGTAGATTCTGGTTATCAACCCTTTATCTGTTGCATAGTTTGCAAATATATTTTCCCATTTCTGTCGGTTTCCTTTTCACTTTTCTGACTGTTTCTTTTACAGTACAGAAACTTCTCAATTTGATGCAATCCCAGTAGTTAATTTTGGCTTCGAGTGCCTGTGCTTCTGGGGTATTTTCCAAGAAGTCTTTGCCAGTACCTATGTCTTGCAGGGTTTCACCAATGCTCCCTAATAATTTGATGGTGTTGGGTCGTAGATTTAAGTCTTTAATCCATGTTGAATGAATTTTTGTGTAAGGTGAAGGTAGGCCTTTTCCCTAATCATGGAAGGGAATGCAACTGTAAAGTTCAGAGGGCAAATTCTCTGTGATATTCTTGTCCTTTCTTCAGATACTAAATGCAAGGAGTTTCCAAAATCCTGAATAGAAGTCTCACAGAACTCACTGAAAGGCATGATAATTATACTTAGGATAAAATTTATTGCATGGAAAGAATATCGATTAAAATCAGCCAAGGGAACAAGTACATAGGTAGAATACAGGTTCTAGGAGAAGTACAAAATGTGGAGCTTCCAGTGTCCTCTTCCTGGGAAGTCAGGACAAATCACGCTCCCAATATTGCTGTATGACAAGACATATGGAATACTGGCAACCAGAGAAACACACCCAAATTTTGTGCCTAGAATTTTTGTCAGGTTCATCACATAGCCATGAATGACTGATTGCCTGCAAGGTTCATTAGACTCCTGGATGCCTTGTGGCATGTGACTCAAAGCCTTCATCTTAAGTCACACCCTTGGCATCTGTGGGGGGGGTCCAGACAGCACCTCTGGCCCCTGGGGGTGTGTTCAGCTCCTCATTCCGTACCACTGCCTTAGACAATCTAGACTGAATCAAGATCCCTAGGCAAACAATGATTCTCCTGTCAGACATAACTTCCCAGCAGCCAAGGGCAAAGGCCAGACTTTCTTTTTGGGATTCTTTTCTATAAACTCTTTGCTGTCCATCTACTACATTAGGTTTAGAAAGTAAAAAATCTATGACTCTCTACCCCTACCCTCAGTGCTTTCTGGATGAGGGTGCCTCCCCACCTCCTTTTCTAACATAGCCATGAGGCCTAGGAAAAGGGTCAATATTCTTCAACCCTCTTACTGTCCCTTTCCAAGCCTTGATTTTCCTTTTAGGAAACACTGCCTCTTGTGAGGTTGATGCCAACTGCCTCAGAACATCTCGTGAACAAATTTCCAGTCACTTTCCGCTTTTGCAGAATTGGAAACTTTCCTGATGTTCCTTTTTATATCAAGTCCACAAAGTCAATGGACTTGCCTCAAAAACTCATTAACCATCCACACTAGGCTGTCTTTACTTCATTGTCCTTTAACACTGCAACTCTGGAATCTTACTCACTAACAGGTTATCTCCCAGCACAGCCCCTCATCCCTTTAACCCATTATCTCTCTTGTTCTAGATAGCAGGCTCCTTGTTCCCTCTGGCTTTCCATCTCTGACTGCCCTTACGTTATTCGATTTGTTCTCAATTGGAAACTTTTCACTTCTGGTTCCTTGAAAGGTTCCCTTCCCTTGACTTCAATTGTGCCTCCTTCCTGCTTCTCTTTTTCCCTTACTATTTCCTGATTACCCTCTTCCACAGACTCTTATTCCTCTACCCTTTGGTATTCCTCTACCTGGTATTCTTTCTTGGTTCTTTTCTCTCTCTATTTCCTTCCTAGGCTCAACATTGCCCTCAGAATTCCGTCAAAATTATGCAGCACAAGAATGTAGAAACTTTTACTATCTGAATCCAATCTATGTTGAACTGAGTTCTGACTTCCTTTTCAGTTTTCTCTAAGCCAGCCTGTGGTACATAAGATGACAACCTGATCAGTGTTCTAGTATGACCCTTTAGCCACACCACTTTGATTCTAGTCATATTCAACAGGTTATTCCAACCACTGTGTAATTTGATCCATTTGTTCTCGGTGTTCAAAACATACTTTGCTATCTAATAGATTCCTGTTATTTTTTTTAACAACTTATTTATTTGAAAGGTAGAGTGACAGAGACTGGATGAAAGAGATGCCATCTGCTGGTTCACTCCTCAAATGACCACAATGACCGGGGCTGGACTAGGCCAAAATCAGGATCCCAGAATTCCATCCAGGTCTCCCATGTGGGTGATAGGGGCCCAAGCACTTGGGACATCTTCCACTGCTTTCCAAAGTGCATTATCAGGGAGCTGGATCAGAAGTGGTGAAGCCAAGACTTGAACCCACACTCATATGGGATGCTTCTGTCACAGGTGGCAGCCTAAGCCACTCAGCCACAATGCTGGTCCCTAGAATTTTGGATTTTTAAAAAATGAGTAGATCTATAAATTTGCTATTTACAAGAGAAAAAATATATGCCACTCTTGTGGTCTGAATTTAATGGAGCCTTCTATTGCTTTTTAGAATGAAATATGAGCAGGATTTAATTCTTTTTATTAAAATATATATATATATATATATATATATTTTCATTGTGTTTGAAAGGCAAAGAGACAGAGACAGACAAAGAGAAATCTTCCATCACTGATTACCCCCCCCCATTCAAATGACTGTAGCAGCCGGGGCTGGGCCAAGCCAAAACCAAGTGTCTGGAACTCAGTGCAGGTCTCCCACATGGGTGGTATACACCCAAGTACTTGAGCCATCACCTATTACCTCCAAGTGTGCGGATTAGCAGGAAGCTGGAAATGGAAGTGGAGCTGGACTCAAACCCAGTCACTTGGATATGGGATGGGGCATCCCAAGTGCTGTTTTAACAACTGTGCCAAACTCTAACATATTGAATAACTTTTTAATTTAACAACTGATGAGTAAAATGTAAAAGTTCTTATAAAGAAGGCCGTAACAAGTATCACATAGGAAATGTGTAAAATATGAAGATGTCTAAAGAAGATAAATTAATCACCCTAGATTTACTCTGTCAAATGAGAAAGCAGTAATGTGACAAGCTAACTTATTACCTGTTTACAAGTGTGAACACTTTAATTTCCCAGTAATGTGAAGAAAATGAGATGTTTGGAAGGAATATTCTGAAAGTCAGTTAGCAACTGACTATAAAGTTAATATCTCTCCTGAGGTAAGAATAATTGAGTTATGTCTGCAATTTCAAGTGAGGGAAAATGCGTTAAGCTCCTCAGTGCTTAAATTACTGTGTTCTAACAGAATTTAATAATAAACTACTTGAGCTCCACTACGGACAGAAACATGAAAACACAGCTTTATTGCCAAAAGAGTCTCCCAAGAGCAGTACTTAAAAAAAACTGCTTTTATATTTCAATAGAATTTTTGTATGCTCTCAAGTATAGTGCTAAAGAATTCAACATTTTACTTTTTTCCCAGTGTAAACTTGTGCTCTATTTCCTCGATACTTTTTCCATTTTATTGTGATATTGGATAAAAATGTGCAAAGGAGCAAAGCATTGAACTCAATGTGGGAGTTCAGTCCTATTTTACTTGTCACCCCCTCAACCAAGAAACTAACATTGAGTATGAGTATTTATGTGTCAGACACTGTGATGCACATGTTATAGACATACATTCACTGTACAGGGCTTCCCCAAGGGCTTGGGGTATATATTACTGTCCACATTTTACAGAGAAGGAAACTGAGTATAAAAGAGGTTGGTGACTTGTCTAAGATCATTCAGCTTGTAAATAGCTATGCTGGAATTCAACCTCAGATCGTGAAATGGGTATTTGGCATAGAGGTGCTCGGGACACGACACCCACATCCCATAATACAGTACTTGGGTTCAAGTCCAGCTCCACTCCCAACTGCAGCTTCCTGCTAATGCACACCATGGGAGGCAGTGGTGACAACTCAAGTACTCGGATCGCTGCCACCTATGTGGAAGACTTGGATTGCGTTTCTGGCTCCCAACTATGGTCTTGGCCCACCCCTAGCAGTTGTGGGCACTGGGGAAGAAAATCAGAAGATGGGAACTCTGTCTCCTTGTTTCTTTATCTGCTAAATAATAAATAAATAAATAAATAAAATTTAAAAGACATGACCTGCTCTTATAAACTCAGTAATTTGGAAAGAACAATTTTAACTTAGAATACCTGGGGATGCGTTCCTTAAAGTCGGAGAGAGTTTGTAGAAAAATGGTATTCTTGCTTCTTTGAAGTGACATCTGTAGAATTTCCAGTACAGTCTCTGACATTTCAAGAGCTGCCTAGTTCTCTACTTTAACATTTTGGCATCGACAAACTCTATGTACCTCATTTTACTGAGCTTGTATCTCTGGAGTGATCCTAAAGTGGACAGTTACTGTCTTTCTTGCGCAGCATCCGGTCTTCTGGATTGTGTTTCTCCCATCCACCCTGTGGAGAGTAAGTGACAGCACCAGCCTCCTGTCCTTCCTTACCTCCCGCTCTAATCAGGGCTCCGCTCTGGACGTGCACAGCTTCCCTGGGTATATCTCTCTGCCCTGGACTTGGTGCTCTGCCGTGGACTTGCTTTGACCGAGTGCTGGAAGGCACACGTGGAAGTCAGGACAGCTCTAAACCTGAACTTCTTTTTTCTTAGAAAACTTTTATTTAATAAACGTAAACTCAGAAAGTACAACTTTTGGATTATAGCAGTTTTTCCCCCCATAACCACCCTCCCACCTGCACACCATCCCATCTCCTACTCCCTCTCCCATCCCATTCTTCATTAAGATTCATTTTTAATTATCTTTATATACAGAAAATCAACTCTATACTAAGTAAAGATTTCAACAGTTAGCACCCATACAGACATACAAAGTATAAAGTACTGTTTGAAGACTAGTTTTACTGTTACAGAGAAGGAAACTGAGTATAAAAGAGGTTGGTGACTTGTCTAAGATCATTCAGCTTGTAAATAGCTATGCTGGAATTCAACCTCAGATCGTGAAATGGGTATTTGGCATAGAGGTGCCATAGTACAACATATTAAGGACATGCAGAGTAAGTGCACAATGACTCCTATTGTTGATTTAACAATTGACACTCTTATTTATGATGTCAGTAATCACCGGAGGCTCTTGTCATGAGCTGCCAAGGCTATGGAAGCCTCTTGAGTTCACAAACTCTGACCTTATTTAGACAAAGCCATAATCAAAGTGGAAGTTTTCTCCTCCCTTCAGAGAAAGGTACCTTCTTCTTTAATGGCCCGATCTTTCCACCGGGATCTCACTCACAGAAATCTTTCATTTGGGTCATTTTTTGCCACAGTATCTTGGCTTTCCATGCCTGAGAAACTTTCATGGGCTTTTTAGCCAGATCCGAATGCCATAAGGGCTGATTCTGAGGCCAGAGTGCTGTCTACACCTGAGCTTCGGAGGCCTGCGATGTTCATAGTCTGGCTTACTGGCTCCATGAAGAATATGATCTTGGGTGGATACAGAGAGTGTCCCCAACAGCAGGAAGCACAGCTGCCCCAGCCAGCTGACAGACCTGTGTGATGAATGACAGCTATGTTGAACCTCTGGCTGGCATGCTTTGTTATGGAACATTACAGCTCCCACTACCCAGAACCCTTGGACTCCCAAAGTTCTTATCAGATCAGATCCCCCTTTCCTGACATCACTTTCCAGAGGCGGACTGGGCCATCTAGAGCTCTTCTCAATACTTTGAACTTGGAGAGAGGACATCAGGCACTCCTTCTAGTTCTAAAAGTCAGAAGTTAAGCAGAGATGGTGGCCACCTTGTGGACAAAGCAGAGTTGCAGTGAGAAAGAATTCAAGTCAGGAGGCGAAGGGCGACACCTAGGGGCTTCTTATAGTTGCTGTTCTTATGGCCCTGAGGCAACCTTGTCTGTTTTTAGGTTCCATGAACCCATGAATTTTTCCTTTTCTGGTGAAGCTATTTTGGTTGGGTTTGGTCTTTTGAATGTGTATTCACACACACACACACACACACACACACACACACACTCCATTTTCTTTTCTTCATTGTGACAAAACTCATGTAACATGCAATGCACCATGTTAACCATTTTCAAGTGTACAGTGAACAGCTCATTGGTGTCTAGAACTTGTTCACCTGCAAAACTGAACCACTGCACCCACTGAACAGCTCCCTTCCCCTTCCTCCCTACCTCTGGTAATCACTGCTCTACTTGCTGTTTCTGAATTTGAGGCTTTCAGATACCCAACATCCTTAGAATCATGTAGTTTTTGTCTTCTGGTAACTGGACTGCTTCACTTAGCAAGATGTCCTTAAGGTGTGTCCTTGTTGTTGCATAATACAGAATTTCATTCATTTCAAAGGCTTAATCATATTCTATTGTACACACACCACTTTTCTTTATCCATTTATCTCTTAAGGAACATTCCACCTCTTGGCTATTGTGAGTAATGCTACAATGAACATGAGTGTACAAATATGCGAATACACATATTTTCTTGATAACTTCAAACTATTAGTTATTTATACAATCTCTGCTTCTTTAGTTTGGGTCACAACAAGCCACCAATCAAACATTCTTCTGAGCTTTCTCATCCTGACCTGTAGCCATGCTAAATTTTTTAACAACAAAAATTCCATCGTTCCCATATTTTAGGGGCTCTCTTTAAGTGCCATGCCTTCTGCATCCTGTATATTCTCAATAGAGAATTACTTCCTTTTTACTCAGATCTCCATAGCTTATCTCTTCCTTTCTCTGGTTCTTATCCAGAGATAAGAATTCCATTAATTCCATTTTTTGTGCTGTGATCTTTCTGATGAAAAGCACAATGTTATATCAATATTTATATTTCCAAAGTACCCTATCAAATGTCTTAGATATAATAGACTCTCAGTGAATATTTGTAGAATTTGGGTGGTCTACCACCAAAATGCCCGAGTTAAAACTGGATTCTCTTCTTTTATCTGAACAAGTCCATATTTATTCTCATCTACTTTTAAAAATTTCTTTTGTATTTTTATTTACTTTATTTTGTCAAGTTTTTTAAAATCATTAATGGGAAAAGAGTTATGAAAATAGATTACTTTTCAAGCTAATTTCAAGAAAATAAAATTCTTTACATTGTATTATCTAATTGAAAACATATTTTAAAATATGTATTTATTTATGAAAACAAGGTTAAAAAGTATGGTCTAGTTTAAAATTAAAATTTAGTTAAAATAGTGTTTTTCAAATGAAAAGATATCTATTTCACTAATATAAACTACATTTTAAAAGTAATAGATCATTAATGCTATAATAGTATGTCATTTTTAACAATTTAAAATACTACAGAAAAGTATAAAGAAGACTTCAATATGTACACATAGACTTAATAATTTTTAACATCTTGATATATTTGTGTCATATGTAAATATCATTTATATATACACGCTGTTTTTTAAAGCAGGGGTAGATTTATTAATATGTAATCTCACAGACTCATGACAAAGATCATAAAATGAGGAAACACAGGTATATTATTATGTGAAGGGTATAATTCATTAAAGACAACATTTATAAATATCTATAAATGTGATAATATAGCATCCACATTTTTCTACAGTGACTTTCACATATGAGAGAAAACATGATATTTGTCTTTCTGTGTATTATTTCACTTAGTATATTGATATCCAACTTCATCTACTTTGTTGTAAAGGTCAGGATTTCATTCTTTTTTGTGGCTGAGTAATATTTTATTATACACATATACCACACTTTCTTTATCCGTTCATCCACTGATAGATGTCAAAGCTAATTCCACAACTTTGCTTTAGTGAATAGTGCTACAATAAACATGGGAGTGCATTTATCTATTTAAGCTGATGATTTCACTTCCTTCATATGTATTCCTAGGTTTAGGAGAGCTGGTCCATATGACACATTTATTTTTAGTTTTTTGAGGAATCTTCATATGGTTTTCCATAATGACTATACTAATTTGCATTTCCACCAACAATGCTTTAAGGTCACTTTTTATCCACATCCTACCAGCATGTGTTATGTTTTGACTTTTTTGACTTACTAACTTTGTACTGGAGATTGGATTTTTAATCATTCCATGGCCTATGGTTAGACTGAAATTAAATCCCTAAATTAGAATTCAGTAAGTTAGTTTGTTAAAAATCAAAGTATTTGTTGCCTAACATTCAGCAGATTAAATTTCACCATCCTTCAGATTGAATATTTAGATTCTATGATTTTTTGACATAAAACCATTCCTTGGTATCTACTGAAGATTGATCCCAAGACCCCTAATAATGTAACAATCCAAGATGATAAATCCCCTAATATATAGTGGGATAATATTATTCAGACCAAAGAGAAGAAGGAGGAGGAGCAGGAGGAAGAGGAAGAGGAGGAGGAGGAGAGGAGGAGAAGGGGGAGGAATAATTAGAAAACTAACAAATCATTTTGGAGATCTATGGGATACTATCAAATGACTCAACATATAGATCTTAGAAGTTCCTGAAGGCATGGAAAGATAGGATGGTTTAGAAGGCCTTTTTAGTGAAATAATTACAAAAAGCTTCCCCAATTTGGAGAAAGAAAGGGAAATCCAAGCACAGGTAACAGAGAACTCCTAATAGACATGACCAGAAAAGATCCTCATCACAATACATTATAGTCAAACTCTCCATAGTGAAACATAAAGAAGAGATTCTAAAACATGCATGAGAGGAACACCAGATTACTTTCAGAGGATCTCCAATTAGTCGCACAGCTGACTTCTCATCAGAAACCCTACTGACTAAGAGAGAATGGCGAGATATATTTCAAATCTTAAAAGAAAAAAAAAAACTGTTAATCCAGAATACTGTAGCCTGCAAAGCTCTCATTTATGAATGAAGGTTAAATAAAGACTTTCCACAACAAACAGAAACTGAATTTGTCACCACTCATCCAGATGCTTGAGAATGTGTTACACAGAAACACAGAAACATGGTCATCACTATGAAAGAAGATGAAGGCAGAAAATCTCAGTGAAAGTAAGAAAGGAAATCCAAAGTAAATTATAGAAATATTTATGGGAAAAATTCTTCTCACAAGTTGTTACTTATCAATAGTCACCTTGAATGTAAATGCCCTCAATTCTGTAGTCAAAAGATACGGACTGACTGAATGGATTAAAAAAGAGAAAACATCTATTTGCTGACTACAAGAAACACATCTCACCAACAAAGTAATGAAGTCTGAAAGTGAAAGGATGGAAAAAGATATTCCATGCTAACAGAAATCAAAAAAGAGCTGGCATAACCTTGGTAACATCAGACTAAATAAACTTTAAATAAGAACTGTTAAAAGAGACAAAGAATGGCAGTGTATAATGATTAAGGGATCAATTCAATGTGAAGATTTGCCTATTATAAATGTATATGCACCTAATTATAGAGCACCTGGCTATTTAAATGTTAATGGATCTAAAAGGAGAAACATGCAGTCCAATCAGTCCAATAAAATAGTAATGGGAGACCAATACCCCACTTTCAGCAATCGACAGATAAACCAGACAGAAAATTAGCAAGGAAACAACAGAGTTAATCAACAGTATAAACCAAATGTGTCTATTGTATATTTATAGAACTTTCCATCCTACAGTTGCAGAATAAAAATTCTTCTCACAGTGCATGGAACTTTCTCTAGGATAGCTCACACACTGGGCCATAAAACAAGTCTCAGCAAACTCAAAAATCGAGATCATCCATGCATCTTCTCTGAGCCCAATGTAATGAAATGAAGATGAGAATACAATGTATCATAATTTATAGGATACAGCCA
Source organism: Sylvilagus floridanus (assembly GCA_949820135.1). NCBI lineage: Eukaryota > Metazoa > Chordata > Mammalia > Lagomorpha > Leporidae > Sylvilagus > Sylvilagus floridanus. The sequence goes on from OX463225.1 coordinate 57,826,254, forward strand.
AGACAGTATTTAAAGGAAAGTTTATACCAAAAGGCACAAAATAAATGAGCTATCAATACATCTCAAGGACCTAGAAAAATAAAATCAAACAAACCCAAAATTAGTAGGAAAAAGTAATAAAGTAATAATTAACATAAGAGAAGAAATAAACAAAATTGAAACCAAAATAACAATACAGAAGATCAGCAAAAGGAAGAGTTGGTTTTTTGAAAACATAAAAAAAAAATTGATACACCATTGGCCAAACTAACCAAAAAAAGGGAGAAGGCCCCCATTAATAAAATTAGAGATGAAAAAGGAAATGTAACACAGATACCACAGAAATAAAAAGAATCAACAGAAATTACCACAATGAGCTGTGTGCCAACAAATCAGGAAATCAAGAAGAAATGAATAGATTCCTGGACACATGTAACCTGCCTAAATTGAACCATGAAGACATAGAAAACTTAAATAGACCAATAAACCAGAGAGGAACTGAATAAGTAATAAAGACTCTCCCAACAAAGAAAAGCCCAGGACCGAATGTCCTCACTGCTGAATTCTACCAGACATTTAAAGAAGTAACTCCAATTCTTCTCAAGCTATTCAAAACAATTCAAAGGGAGGGAATTCTCCCAGATTCCTTTTATGAAGCCAACGTCACCTTAACTCCTAAATGTGAAAAAGATACAATAGAGAAGGAGAACTACAGACCAATTTCCCTGATGAACATAGACACAAAAATTCTCAACAAATACTAGCCAGTCAAATGCACCAACATATCAGAAAGATCATTCACTCAGTCCAAGTGGGATTTATCTCTGATAGATAAGGATGGTTCAACATTCACTAATCAATCATATGACACATAAAATTGACCAACTGAAGAACAAAAACCTTATGATTACCTCAATAGATACAGATTTGATAAAATAGATAAAACAGAACATCCTTTCATGATGAAAACTTCCAGCAAATTGAGTAGAAGGAATATTCCTCAACACAATCAAGGCAGTTTATGATAAACCCACAGCCAGCATCTTATTCAATAGGGAAAAATTGAAAGCATTCCCACTAAGATCCAGCACCAGACAAGGATGCCTACTCTCACCTTTGCTATGCAGTATGGTCCTGGAAGTTTTAGCTAGAGCCATTTGCAATAAAAAGAAATCAAAGGGATACAAATTGGGAAGGAGGAAGTCAAGCTATGCCTATTTGCAAATGACATGATTCTATATATAAGAGGTCCAAAAGACTCCACTGAGAAACTTGTTGGAACTCATAAAAGACTTTGGTAAAGTGGCAGGATATAAAATCAATACACAAAAACCAGCAGTTTTTATATACACAGTTATTGCCACAGCTGAGAAAGAACTTCTAAGCTCAATCCCATTCATAATTGCTGCAAAAAATAATTGAATGCTTTGGAATAAATTTAACCAAGGACATCAAAGAGCTCTATGATGAGAATTACAAGACATTAAAGAAAGAAATAGAAGAAGACTCAAAAAAAATTGGAAAAATCTTTCATGTTCAATGATTGGAAGAATCAATATCATCAAAATGCCTATACTACCAAAAGTAATTTACAGATTCAATATGATGCCAATCAAAATACCAAGAAAATTATTCTTATATAGAAAAAATAATGCTGAAAGTTATATGGAAACACAGGAGACCCAGAATAGCTAAAGCAATCTTATACAACATAACAAAATTGGAGGTGTCACAATACTAGATTTCAAGACGTATTACAGGGCAGTTACAATCAAAACAGCCTGGTATTGGCACAAAAACAGATGTATATACCAATGGAACAGAGTAGAAACACCAGAAAACATCTCATGCATCTACAACTAACTTACCTTTGACAAAAGAGCTAAAATCAATTCCTGGAGCAAGGACAATCTCTTCAATAAATGATGCTGAGAAAACTGGATCTCTGAATGTATGAAGTAAGACCCCTACCTTTTACCTTCCACAGAAATCCACTCAAAATGGATTAAAGACTTAAATCTATGACCTGATACCATCAAATTACTAGAGAACATTGGAGAAACCTTACAATGTATTGGCATGGGCAATGAGTTCTTGGGAAGACCCCAGGGTCACAGGCAATCAGAGTCAAAATCAACAAACAGGATTGCATCAAATTGAGAAGCTTCTGCACAGCAAAAGTAATACCCAACAGTGAAGAGGCAACCAGCAGAATATGAGAAATTATTTTCAAACTCTGCAACTGATGAAAGATTAATTTCCAGATTTTATAAAGTGCTCAAGAAACTCAGCAATAACAAAATAAACAACCTAGTTAAGAAATAGGCAAAGAATTAAAACAGGCATTTTTTTTTCTTTCTAAGATTTATTTTATTTATTTGAAAGGCAGTGTTACAGAGAGAGAGAGAGGGGGACAGGAATAGAGAGGGAACGACAAAGAGATCTTCCATCCACTGGTTGATTTCCCAAATGGCCAAAACAACTGGAGCTGGGCCAGGCTGAAATCAGGAGCCAGTTGCTTCTTGTGGTCTCCCACATGTGTGCAGGGGTGCAATTACTGGGCCATCTTCGACTGCTTTCCCAGGTATATTAGCAGGGAGCTGCATCTGAAGTGAAGCAGGTAGTACTCAAACTGGTGTTCATATAAGATGTAAATAGGCATTTTTCAAAAGAGGATATCAAAACAGCCAATAGACACATGAAAAAAATGGTCAGGATCACCAACCATCAGGGAAATTCAAATCAAAACCACAATCAGGTTTCTCTTAGCCTTTAGAATGAAGAAATCAACAAACAACAAATCCTGGTCAGGATGTTGGGAAAAAGGCACTCTAATCCATTGCTGGTGGGAATGTAAACTGGTATAGTCACTGAGGAAGATAGTATGGAGATACCTCAGAAATCTCATTATGGACCTACCATATGATCTACCCATGCCACTTCTGGGAATTTACCCAAGGGAAAATGAAATCAGCATATGAGAGAGTTATCTATACCCCCATGTTTATTGCAGCTCAATTCACAATAGCTAAGATGTGGAATCAACCCAAATGTCTATAAACTGAAGACTGGATAAAAAAATTATAGGACACCATAATTTCTTGCACAGCAGTAAGAAAAAATGAAATCCTGTCATTTGCAACAAAATGGATGAAACTGGAAAACATTATACTTAGTGAAATAAGTGAGTCCAAAAAGGACAACTGGCATATATTCTCCATGATTTGTGGTAAATAATAGAGCACCTAAAAAAAGGTAATCCATAGAAGTGAAATTGACACTTTGAGATGCAATAACTTTGAACAACCCTGTCTCCACCATTGAGGAAGTTCCTTTTTTCATACAATTTGTTGAACTCTTTACTTAGTATAGAGCTAATCTTACGTGTATAAAGTTAATTGAAAATAGATTTTAGTAAAAAATAAGAATGGGAAGAGGAAAGCGAGGAGGAAAATGGGTGGGATTGTGGGTGAGAGGGCATGTAGGATGGTAAGAATCACTGTGTTCCTGAAATCATATTTATGAAAAGCATGAAGTTAGAATTCCTTAAATAAAAAGTTTTTGATAAAAATAAATAAATAATATTGGAATATAACAAAAACACCTCTTCCCATATACTTTAAATCAAGGCTCAATTGCTATAATACCTGATACAATGAAAAATGTTGTATAAATGACTGTTACACTATATTGTTTAAGGAACATTGATGAGAAAAAAAAGTCTTTACATATTCAGTACAGATACAACCATCATAAGCCTAACTGCATGGAACATGTCACCAATAGCATTGCAAAATTGATCTATGGTTGATTGAATTCACACCTGCAGATACAGAGGGGCAGCTGTACTTAGTTAACAATTTGCCCAATCATAAATAAGTGTATTTCCTGGTTGCCCTCTTATTATGTCTAGCAGAAAAATTGTTTCAGTTTATTTTTCCTGATATATTTTACATAATAGCATTCTGGGTTGAGTCCTAGTATGTCCTTCTGGTGGTAAATAGCTAATTTTAAGTGATACATCAATGAATATTTTCATTTAATAGGTGTATATTCACTTCAGCGTGTGTTAGGAAAAACAAAACTTATTTTCTGGACGTGACTTTTCAGGATGAGGCTAGTGGGCTGGTGCATGTAAAGATGTGGTCGTCTGCTCACCATGTGAATCACAGAGATAGGACTCAGTCCTGCCTGGGGTGATCATGAATGAACCTCTCTCTGGGGACTGAATCCCCTCCTATAACTGTTCATAAGAATGTATCACTTGGATGATGTTGCTCACTCATGTATTTTCTTTTTATATATATATAAAGCTTTTATTTAAAGAATATAAATTTCCAAAGTACAGCTTATGTATTACAATGGCTTCCCCCCCATAACTTCCCTTCCACCCGCAACCCTCCCCTTTCCCTCTCCCTCTCCCCTTAGCTATTGAATTTTCTGACTTGTTCTTGCATTTATTGAAGCACTAAACTGAAATATCACTTAGAGAAACTGGCTATTGCTAAATAATGGGGCTGGGGCCAGCTCTGTGGCATAGCGGGTAAAGCCCCTAATTTTTTTTCTTCCATCTTCAGGTGATACTCAAAGTTTTTTGCTGCTTACTTGTGCCAATGCTAAAGACTATGCTTTCAGGTCAACCCTTTCAATGCTTATTTATTTATTTAAAGATTGATTTATTTGAAAGTCAGAGTTACACAGAGAGAGAAGGAGAGGCAGAGAGAGAGAGAGAGAGGTCTTCCATCCACTGGTTCACTCCCCAGTTGACCACACAGCCAGAGCTGTGCCAATCCGAAGCCAAGAGCCAGGAGCTTTTTCCAGTCTCCCACGTGGGTGTAGGGGCCCAAGGACTTGGGCCATCCTCCACTGCTTTCCCAGGCCACAGCAGAGAGCTGGATCGGAAGTGGAGCAGCCGGGACTCAAACCGGTGCTTTCTGGAATGTGGGCACTACAGGCAGTGGCTTTACCCTCTATACCTCAGCGCCAGCACCTTAACATTTTTTTTGTATTTCAATGTATTTAGTAATTTTTAAATATGTTCAATTTCCATATATGTATAGATAATCATCCCCAAAATAGAAAGTTGCAAAAAATTAAAAGGAATCAAAAAATAATCTTCGTTCTATAATTCAAAAAAAATCACTATGGATATTTTGGAGTCCTTTTTTCACATACAGTTTTTATTGACTTGTGTAGTAAGCTCTAGTGCAGTAGTCTTTAAAATGTTTTCCTTGAGCACTCTTAAAAGAAGCTTTGAAACCTCACCACTAATTCTCTTGCATATTGTAAAGTTAACATCTGAAATAGTAAGCAAAATTTACAACTGGGGCTGAGAGACTGGTGGTCAGCCCTGGGGTCAGTAACCACTAGAAACCACGGCTTCTGGAAGGCTGCCTGGATCTGGCTACTGAAGTTCCCAGGCTTGAAATGGCCAGAAATAAGAGTTGTCCCAGGCCGGCGCCGTGGCTCAACAGGCTAATCCTCCGCCTTGCGGCACCGGCACACCAGGTTCTAGTCCCGGATTCTGTCCCGGTTGCCCCTCTTCCAGGCCAGCCCTCTGCTGTGGCCTGGGAGTGCAGTGGAGGATGGCCCAAGTGCTTGGGTCCTGCACCCCATGGGAGACCAGGAAAAAGCACCTAGCACCTGGCTCCTGCCATCGGATGAGCACAGTGCGCCGGTCGCAGCGCACCGTCCCTGGCAGCCATTGGAGGGTGAACCAACGGAAGGAAGACCTTTCTCTCTGTCTCTCTCTCTCACTGTCCATGCAGCAACTCCAGCACAGCCCTCTGGCCAGTGTTCCAGTAAGATATGACACTGACATCAGCAACGTTGTCTATGACAACAATGTCATGAACAACCCACAGAAGGTTCTCACAGATCCTCTTTGAATTTATGATGTAGGTGTCACCATTTTCCTTTTGTAGATGTCCTATTCCACTTGGAAGTCAAGATTGGTGCCACCTAAGTGGATTTCTGCAGCAAGGAATTTGAGGAAACCCTTCTCCTTCATTTGCAGAACATCAAGGGTTCCGGACGTTGCGAAAGCTTCCCTTTAAGTTACATCGGGCATCAAGAACAATGCTGTATGGACCCTTCTGTGGGTAGCATGGAAAGGGTCACAAATTGCTTCTGATGCCCTAACTTCAGATTATTCAAAATTGAGCCTCTTTATATCTTTGAAATGGCTAAAGTTTATAGTATCTGAATATGGACTGAAAATACAACTATTTTAGTAAGTTTCACTTTTCCAAAAAATATATAAAGTGAGATTAAATGCCTTGATTGTTTCTGCAAAGAGGTTCCCCTGGAAGCAATATTTCCATTTACCCATTGGTGTGATTTATATCTAGAGTAGCACACGAGACAGATTTTGGTTGCAGGCATGCTGTTCTTTATGAATTGAGAGAATGACGACTGTGAACCGAGAGAAATCAAATTTAGAAAAGGACACATATGAAGTCGAGAATCTGGAAATTGACTTCCTTAAAAGTATGCATATGGTCTTTCCGAGTTAGAGTTGTCTACTATCATCTCTACTTTTAGCACTTTTAAGTATCTAACAGGCTCCTAGGAAATAGGCAAAGTTGACTGTGAATTCACAGCTTACAAGAAATAGTGATGATCCAGGCTGTAGCAGCCTTTCCTCTAGCAGAGCTGAGTGAACCATAGGTGCTAATTATTGAGATGAATGGGGCCAACTGCATGTGAGTAGTGTAATTTTTTGGATGGGCTCAAAAGATTGTGGAATTTTATTTTATCTTCAAAGAATCCATGTGCCTCTTTATGAAAAATAGGATTGTCAATTCAGTGGTTAAGAAAATTAATACACCTAAGTGGCACCTCATTTATTTGGCATATTTGAAGCATGAGTAAAAATATTCTCAAGGTAATTAAAGCATGATTTCAAGGCCACAAAGTTAGAAAAGTAAGTCTAATATTTTTGAGAAACATGTAAATTATGCTTTTTTTAAATTACAGATTTATGAGTTGGAAGGTAGGGCAAGCCTAGGCAATGAACTGAGTCCACTGGGGAAGCAGAATGGGTATGGTTGGGGTGGTACACACACCCATGGGAGTAGCAGGAGAGCCAGTCAAAAGAAAGATGCCAGGACCATGAAAGCTAGTTCAAAGTCATAAATGTCAGAGAGAGTCAAAGAATGGGCAAGAAACCACCCTGCATCAGTGGAGTCAAATCAGTGAAATGTAGCCCTGTAGGAGTTTCCACTCAGGGATAAAGGGTATGAAAGCGTGACCTTGACACTGTCATATATTCCTCTCTGCTCTCAGCTATTTTCATATCTCTACTTGAGTGTTTTAGTAATTTTTGTATATTAAAAGATCTTTGCCACTTCAGAGTCTGCCCCAGTTCCAAGCACAGAGCGTGCTGGCCCACTGAAGGCCCTTGGTGAACATGCAGCCCTATAGTAACAGAAAGTCTAATCACTTATCAGAGTGAGTGTTGCCTTCTACTGCACACACTCTATAGTGTGTTGGACAAAGGAAAATATTTCTTCAGGGTCGAACCTTTGGAGCTGTATGTATGAAACTACCTTAAGTGGGACATGGGGGGTTGCCTACAGCACACGCAGTCACCCTGGCCCTTGCTTCTCTCATCCTCAACTTGCGAGGACCCACCCACGTTGTTGTCCCTCTTTGTGAATTGTCTTTCCAATGGCAGTTCTGTCATCTCGGTTCACTTCGTGACCATGTAAGAAAGAGGGCAGGTATGTGTCTGATCTCTGGCAGGGAGTGAGGTGGGGTTGCAGCCACACTTCACCCAGCACAGTACAGTAAGCCTTCTCACTGAGGCATCTGCTTTGTACCCAGTGTAGAGAGAGAGAAGGGGCTGCCCCATGGCATCCTGCCTACCAAGAATTGTGCCGCCTCTTTCCTGAACACACTCATTTATTAGAGGACTCTTTGACCTCTCCAAGGAGCTGACATTATCATCTCTGTTTCAAAAACCCCCTCATCCAACCACCCACCAGCCACTCTGTCCTCCCATAATATTGGTTTCTCCGTTCCATACTGAAGTGCTAGACCTCTGAGGCACTAAATTTTAAATCTCCCAAATCATGTCTTCTAACAAGATCTGCATCACCAGCAGTGCCTGCAGAGGGAAGGCTTGGGAGCTCTACACTACTGTAGTATTCAGATGCTCTCCTCCTCCACTAAAATCACTTCAAAGAAGCATAGTAATCTAAGTAAGAAAGGCATACCTGCCATGCAAGCTCATATCTCTAGTCTCCTAGTCCCTCTCTCTAATCAGATCATCAGCCCTCAGCCAAGCCTATTAAAAATGCTAGAGTTGTCCTAATGCTTCCCCATAGAAAGACGGTAGGGTTCCCTTCTGTATACGCAGAGATTGGTTAAGTTGCCATTCAAGGATTCAAAAGTTTATTCCCTCTCCTGTTCATTATCCATTCCCCACCACTTACAGCATCTGGATCCTGTGATAAAATAGATCCCTCCAGACTTGTTCCCCTCAGGGCAGCCCAGTGTCCCTAAGCGACAGTTGAACATCTTGGTTTAACAGCTCAGATGAACCCCAGGAACTTGCTCTGTCTGCCACAAAGAATGAAACAGTTGAGCACGTGAGAAAGGAAAGATAAGAAAGATGAGAAACTCCTGTGGATTTAGCTGGGGGGAGTGTTCACTGTTTCCTGCGCCAGGAGTTTATATATGTGAAACATTAGACATTTCTCACAAAACAAAGAAAAAGCTCCATTTTGGAGCCTGTTGAGGAGGGGTCTATTTGTCTTCCCCATACTCCCAAGACTGGTCACAGACATCTCCAGCCACCTGACCTTATACGTGGCCTTTAATCCAGAGCCTGCTTCTCTCCCCACTAATCAACAAGATTCTTTATGTCTCCCCCCATTCTCAGGCCTGCTTCTTAACTCAGACCGGTTTCCTAGCTAGAGTAAGAACATTTTCCGCACACCAGAGAGGCCTTTTGTCCCCTCTACCTTCCTACCACTCTTGTTGTGACTCCTTTCAGGGGCCGTCTTGGTCTCTAGCTGCTCTTAACTGGAAGATCACAACCAGTCTACATCAAGGAGCCCTGCTATAGTCTAAACCTTTGCGTCCCTCTTAAACCCATATGTTGGAATTGAATCCTCAATGTTCTGGTAGTAAGAAGTGGAGCCTTGAATGGGGAGAAGTGGGTTAAACCTGCTGCTCGTGATGCCAGCACTCCATTTTGGAACTCTGGTTAGAGACCCAGCTACTCTACTTCCAATCCAGCTCCCTGCTGGTGCATCCAGGAAGAGAGCAGAAGATGGCACAAGTGTTTAGCTCCTGCCACCCATGTGGGAAACCAAAAGCAAGTTTCTGCCTCCTGATTTTGGCCTGGTCTGAGACTAGGTGTTGTGGCCACTTGGGGAATGAACCAGGAGATGGATGATTCATTCCATCTCTCTCTCTCTCTCTCTCTCTCTCTCTCTCTCTCTCTCTCTCTCTCTCTCCCCCTCCCTCTTATGTTACTCGGCCTTTCAAATAAATAAATCTTTTAAAAAAATAAAAGTCCTGGGCCTTTGGAAGATGCTAGGGATATGAGGGTGGAGCCTTTGTGAGTGGGATTAGTGCCTTTGGAAGGAGGCCTGCTGAGTGGAGGGGAGTCTTGTCTGTCCCTTCTGTCCTGTGCGGATGCCCAGAAGACACTATTGGTGAAGAAAAGAGTGAGTCCTCACCAGACACTGAACTATCTGTGCCCTGAACTTGGACTTTCCAGCCTCCAGAACTGTGAGCAATAAATTTCTTGTGTTTATAAATTATCTCATATAAGGTGTTTTGTTACAGCAACCCACAGGGACTAAGACAAGTCTCTTCCAGTAGCCAGTTAGCTGATGACAATGTTTGCTGCCTCTGACAAGGGGACTGGAGATATTTTCCACCCACTAAATGCAGGTAAATTTATAGAAAACATGATTACACAAGGAGCACAACTCTAGTTGTTTCCATGTGTTCTGGCTTTAAGTTCTCCAGGAAGGATTTTCTTTTAAAGGTTTGGGAAATATCTAAACTATTGCACTATTTGCCCTCAAGATATGATAATATAATTATTAATTTAAAATGTTTTCAGGATCATACATTTTATACTGTTACCCTTTTGTAAATGGAAATAATTTTGAAGATAAAATAGGATATGGAGGAGTGGGGGCGGAGAAGGAAGGAAATATCATTATACTCTTAGAATTGTGTATGTGAACTTCATGGAATCTATTTTCTTTGCATTAATATCACGTTAACATAAGAATTGTGTTGTAGTAATTACCATGCATTTGCTGTGACCCTGAGAATCTAGTGTGTTGATAAATTCTTGGAAAAAATAAGATGAGATATTCTTTGAAGTTACATGGGGACAAGCTTGAATTGGACTGTCTTTGGGCCAACTCAAATGACAGCACTGCCGGCCAAGAGAAAGCTAAGGCAAAGGGTCTGATGCTTTCACATTAGCAAATGAAGTCACACTAATTACATACAAGATTGTATACAATATAACCTCATTATTAATTAATACTCTTGGCATTTTGGTGGGGTGTTCATTCACAAAGATGCAAAGTATCGGGGCCAGCCCTATAGCACAGCGCTGGACTGAAGCACCGGCATCCCATATGGGCGCCAGTTCTAGTCCCGGCTGCTCCTCTTCCCATTCAGCTCTCTGCTATGGCCTGGGAAAGCAGTAGAAGATGGCCCAAGTCTTTGGGCCCCTGCACCCACGTGAGAGACCAGGAAGAAGCTCCTGGCTTTGGATCGGCACAGCGCTGGCCATGTGGCCATCTGGGGAGTGAACCAACAGATGGAAGCTCTCTCTCTGTCTCTATCTCTCTCTGTAACTAGGCATGGATTATAATTGTTGGGAATTAGCTCAATGTTAATGACTCAATCATCTATATTATATAAAGATATATTTCAGAAGAAACACATAAAACAAGATTATGTGTTGAATGATTGATGGAAATGTGAGTAGATGATCAGAAAAAAAACTATTAAAATAATTAAGGGGTGGGGTCAGTGCTATGACACAATGAATTGAAGTCCTGGCCTGCAGTGCTGGCATCCCATATGGGCGCCAGTTTGAGTTCCAGCTGCTCTACTTCTGATCCAATGCCCTGCTAAAGTACCTGGGAAAGCAGTAGAAGATGGCCCAAATCCTTGGGCTCCTGTGCTCATGTGGAGACATGGAAGAAGCTCCTGGCTCCTGGCTTTGGATCAGCTCAGCTCTGACCATTGTAACCATTTGGGGAATGAATCAGTGGATGGAAGACTTTCTCTCTCTCTTTCTCTCTCTGTCTCTCTCTGTAACTGTCTTTCAGGTAAATTTTTAAAAATCTTTAAAAAAAAGTAAATTAGGGGTAGGCATTTGGCCTAGAAGTTAAGAAATTGGGGGGCCGGTGCTGTGGCACAGTGGGTTAAAGCCCTGGCCTGAAGTGCCGGCATCCCATATGGGTGCCGGTTCTAGTCCCAGCTGCTCCTCTTCCTATCCATCTCTTTGCTATGGCCTGGGAAAGCAGTGGAGGATGGCCCAAGTCCTTGGGCCCCTGCACCACGTGGGAGACCTGGAGGAAGCTCCTGGCTCCTGGCTTCGGATCCATGCAGCTCCGGCCATTGCAGCCATCTGGGGAGTGAACCAACGGATGGAAAAGCTCTCTCTCTCTCTCTGCCTCTCCTCTCTCTGTGAAACTCTGACTTTCAAATAAATAAAATAAATCTTTAAAAAAAGAAGCTAAGCAGTTGGTTGGGACACCCACATCACCTATCAGTGCCAGGTCCTGGCTCTACTCCTAATTTCAGCTTATTCACAATGCAGACCATAGGAGGAAGCAGGTGATGGCTCAATAAGTGGGTCTGCTGCTTTGACCTGGTCCAGCCCAGCTTTGTGGGCATTGGAGGTGTAAGCCAGTGAATGAAACATCTCACTGTCTCAGTCTCCTTCTTCTTGTCTCTCTCTAAAATAGATAGACAGATATATGTTTAAGATAATTAATGAATTGGAATTAAAATTTAAAATGTCCATCAAGGAAATTAGGGAGTGAGCATTGAGGTATAGTAGACTAAGCTGCCACTTTGGACACCTGCATCCATATTGGAGTACCAATTCAAGTCCTGTCTCCTTCATTGCTAATCCAGCTTCCTGTTAATGTACCTGGGAAGACAGTGGATAAGGGCACTTTCAAAACAGGAAATTCAAATGGCCAACAGACACATGAAAAAATGCTCAGGATCACTACCCTTCAGGGAAATACAAATAAAAACCACAGCAATGGTTCACCTCATCCCAGTTAGAGTGACTCTCATACAGAAATTAACAAACAATAAATGCTGGCGACGATGCAGGGAAAGGGTACCCTAATCCACTGTTGGTGGGAATGTAAACTTTTGCAGCCATTGTGGAAAATAGTAAGGAGATTCCTCAGAAATCTGAAAATAGATATACCATAATGTTGCAGTTGATTTCTCAACAATGTTGCAGTGGATTCATTTCTGAGAGGAGGAGCATGGTGGGGGCAAGAGGCGCGGAGTCACCACACAGACCCTGGGAGTCGGGTGAAAGTGCGCTTGAGGCAAGCAACCCGCAGACTAGTTTATTTCAGTTGGTACAACATCTTATATAGCCAAGACCAGCCAATCCAGTCAAGGGGTGCTCTGTGCCCCAACCAATCATAGCCTGTTGCCAGGCAGGCTCCATTGCCAGGTGGGTTTCAAAGCCATTCCTGAGTAACTGACGCTCGCTTGCCAGCAGCCACCTTGGCATGGCCTTCTCATTCCACCACATCATAATGACCCAGCAATCCCACTTCTGGAAATTTACCCAAAGGAAATGAAATCATCATATGAAATAGTTCTCTGTACCCCCATGTTTATTGCAGCTCAATTCACAATAGTTAAGATATAGAATCAACTCAGTTGCACATCAACTGATGACTGGATAAAGAACTTGAGATATATATAGTATGAAATACTACTCAGCCACAAAAGAAGAATGAATCCTGTCTTTTGCAACAAAATGGATGCAACTGGGAATCATTATACTTGATGAAATAAGCAAGTCCCAAAAAGACAAATACCATATTTTTTCCCTGGTTTGTGGTAACTAGTAGAGTACTAAAAAATGTAATGTGTGAGCAATGTTGGCATTTTGAGATTCAGTGACTGTTTACAGCCCTTATTTCTACTGTTGAGGAACAGTGTTATTTTCTGCCTAATATTTGTTGAACTCTTAAAGTTAATCTTATGAGTATAAAATAAACTGAAAGTAAGTCATTGAAAAAATTAAAAGAAAGAATAAGAAAGGAAGGAGAAGGGAGGGTGGTAGCCTGGGAGGAAGAGAGGGTAGGGAAGAAAGTATCACTATGCTCTTAAATCTGTATGTATGACATAGATGAAATTTGTTCACCTAAAAACTAAATAAATTAATTATATCTAAAAAAGTTTTAAAAATTTAAAGAAGCACATAAATTAATATGATATTAGTTGCAAATTAAAAAAGTATATTTTTCATGTCAAAAAATTTGACAAGGCATGTGTGTATGTTCTTGGATGAGACATATAATTTTAAATGAACCCAAGGAAGAAAGTACTGACTAGGCAGTTCACTTTCAGTAATCTGGGTTTTCCCAAATAGTGACATGAGAGCCAGTCATTTCAAACTGGACAGTTTGAGTTTCTCTTTAAGAACAGGAAATGTAGGTCAGGGCTCTACTGACATTTCCAACTGCTTCATAGCTGAAAATCTGAAGTGAGCATTGCCAAGCAGACAGAGGAGACAGAAGGCATGACACAGCCAACAAGTAAAGCCACCTACATCTACATGGAATTATGAGCTCCAAATAGGTTGAAAGGTAAAGAGACAACAGCTATCCGAATAGACAGTTCTATTTCCTTTTGGAAATACATGGGCCAAGTGGTTTTCTAAGATCTTTGTTATAGCATTTGGGGACTCCTGGAAGTTGCTGCAGCAGTAATATTGCTAGATATCACATCCCTTGCAATAACAATTACTGCATATAATAGAATAGATGCAGTCATTACATAGTCAAACTCTATTAATTTATAACTAGGACCATTTCAGGGCTTGTATTCCTCTTCCTTATAAAGGGAAGATCTACCGCCAACAAATTATGAAAAGGATGCCTATATACCTGATCTTGGGGACCCCTATTTTTAAAAATTTTTCAGGTGTTTGATGCTATCTGATGAACTAGGAGTTTTGCTTTTTATCATTGTTCTATATTAAAGGCTAAGGTTTTATTAAACAGGTTAAAAATGCAGTGATGGAATGATGTTAATTATTGAGTAGCTGAATTATTCAATAACATAAGTAACTGATACATGGCAGCAGGCAGCTCTGGTTCTAAACTAGTGACACTATTATTGGAATTTTCACCCTGTGCTTATTCTGAATTCTTTAGAAATCAAAATGTTCTCTGTGGGTTTAACTGAAGGCAGCACTTTTGCCTTTGTGTCACCTTGTTTTTCTTTACTTTATATGTTTTTTCTCTGGTAATTCTGAACTTTTTGGATTTCTCTAGTTTTGCTCATCAAAGACTGATATTTTTACTGCTCAAAAGTGTATAACTCTTGTCAGGAGAATAATTCAGAGTTAGAGCAAAGAGCAGAGATATCTGATGAGAAAGACGACTGGGAGGAATTGCATTTAACTGATAGTCAAAAACTTCTGCTAAGATAATTCATTGTGATTTGCTAAAAGTGTTTATTTATTTGCAAGGCAGAGAGATGCAGTGAAAAATTTCCTATCTGCTCATTCACTCACTGGTGCCTACAAAAGCTGGGCTGGGTCAGGTCAAACCCGGGAACCAGGAATTCAGTCTGGATCTCCCATGTGGGTGCCAGGGACTCAAGTACTTGAGGCATCACCTGATGCCTCCCAGGATGCACATTGACAGAAAACTGGAATTGTAAGTGGAGTTGGCACTTGAACCTAGGCACCGCTGTAGGGAATGGGTCATCCCAAGCAACACTTTAATTGCTAGGTCAAATGCTTACTCTGTAGTTTTATTCTTCTGCCTTTTATTGCACCTGCTCACACGCCAGTGACATTTCTTTGTCCTTGTTTCCTCACTTCCTTCTTCCCCTCTTTCTTTCTACCTTGGAAAGGTTTCCATCCATAACTATTTTTTTGACAGGCAGAGTAGACAGTGAGAGAGAGAGACAGAGAGAAAGGTCTTCTTTTTGCCGTTGGTTCACCCTCCAATGGCCGCCACAGCCGTGCACCGCACTGATCCGATGGCAGCAGCCAGGTGCTTCTCCTGGTCTCCCATGGGGTGCAGGGCCCAAGCACTTGGGCCATCCTCCACTGCACTCCCTGGCCACAGCAGAGAGCTGGGCTGGAAGAGGAGCAACTGGGACAGAATCCGGCACCCCGACCAGGACTAGAACCTGGTGTGCCGGCGCCGCAAAGCAGAGGATTAGTCTATTGAGCTGTGGCGCCAGCCCCATCCATAACTATTAAGACAAAAATATAGGGGCAGGTACTGTGGTGCCGGGCTAAGTCCCTGCCTGCAGTGCTGGCGTACCATATGGGCATCAGTTAAAGTACCAGCTGCTTTACTTCCAATCCAATTCCCTACCAATGCACCTAGGAAAGCAGTGGAAGAAATCCTTGGGCTCCTGCACTCCATGTGGGAGACCTGGAAGAAGCTCCTGGCTTTGGCCTGGTCTGGCCCCAATGGTGTGCCATTGGGGGAGTGAAGCAGCAGATGAAAGATCTCTCTCTCTCTCTCTCTCTCTCTCTCTCTCTACTTCTTCTCTCCCTCTGTCTCTCTCTCTCTGTAACTCTGCCTGTCAAATAAATAAATCTTTAAAAAATATTTTCATTATCTTATTAAAATATAACAAGTTAGGCATTTTCACATTTTTTTCCAGAGAGAAACAAAAGATTTTTTCCTTCTTTCAGGCATGAATCAGGTCTCCATTCAATGGGATGTGGTCATAGCCCTTTATATCCTCTTCAGTTGGTGTCATGGAGGTAGAGTATTTTGATAGTTATCCCTTGTTTTGTTTACCCTGTAGGATATTGAGTGATTATTATTTTGAACTTATTAGGCTACAATCTCTAAGGAATAAAAATAATTAGATTGGGGAAAACTGTATGTATATGAAAGTTATATGCAATGAGATGAAGCTGCCTCCAAATGCAGAATTCTTTCCTCCAATATACCTGCTGGAGAGCTCTTTAATTTCATACATGAGTATTTCCACAAAGGAGCTTATTGCTTTGAGTTGGCATGTTCTATCTCTTGCAACTGTTATGGGATAACTTACTAAAAGTTTGAGTTTAATTCCTTTGTACAAACCACTCAGTGATGGTCACAATATGTCAGGCTCTCTGACAGCTTTTTATGCCTCACAACCACTCTGTGCAGTACTATTATGTGCTAGTAGTATTCCCCTCTCTTCTTTTTAAAGATTATTCATTTGAAAGGCAAAATGACAGGGGTCGGGAGGAGATATCTTCCATCCACTATTTCACTCTCCAAATGCCCACAATGGCCCGGGGCTGGGCCAGGCTGAAGCCAGCAGCCTGGAACTCCATCCAGATGTCCCACATGGGTGCAGGAGCACAAGTACTTGGGCCACCTTCTAGTGCCTTCCCCAGTGCACTATCAGGGAGCTGGACGGGAAGCAGAGCATCTGAGGCTCAAACTGGAATAGGACGCCAGCAATGCAAGTAGTGAATTAGCCCTCAGTGCCACAACGCCAGCTCCTATTGCTATCTTTTTAATTTTTTTTAAGATTTAGTTTAT
Source organism: Sylvilagus floridanus (assembly GCA_949820135.1). Classification (NCBI taxonomy): domain Eukaryota; kingdom Metazoa; phylum Chordata; class Mammalia; order Lagomorpha; family Leporidae; genus Sylvilagus; species Sylvilagus floridanus. The sequence goes on from OX463225.1 coordinate 57,843,002, forward strand.
TTATTTGAAAGATAGGCTTACAGAGAAATACAGAAAGATATTTACTTCTTTTTAACATTGAACCTATAATAATTACATTGTTTTGCAACTTGCTTTTTTTAAAAAAAAAGATTTATTTATTTACTTGAAAGTCAGAGTTACACAGAGAGAGGAGAGGCAGAGAGAGAGAGAGAGAAGGAGAGGAAGAAAGAGAGAGAGAGAGAAGTCTTCCCTCCGCTGGTTCACTCCCCAGATGGCCACAACGGCCAGAGCTGGGCTGATCCGAAGCCAGGAGCCAGGTGCTTCCACCTGGGCTCCTGTGCAGGTGCAGGGGCCCAAGGACTTGGGCCATCCTCTATGCTTTCCCAGGCCATAGCAAAGAGCTGGATCAGAAGTGGAGCAGCCAGGACTCAAACCGGCACCCATATGGGATGCCGGTACTGCAGATGGCGGCTTTACCTGCTCCGCCACAGTGCCAGGCCTGCAACTTGCATTTTTACTTAACAATATATTGTGAACACTTCTTCATATTGTTAAACTGATGATGGATTTTTTTGGTTGTCAAGCACCAGAATTTTGTCATGGGCAAGAGTATGGCTTTATTTGTTAAGTTCAGAATTTCCTGATAAAAGTAGCCTTTATCTAAAAAAGGAAGATTGGCTGAGTAGCTAGGGAAAGGGGTTTGGATTCTGCAGGGCTCAGTGTTAGTCTAATTATATCTTTGAAAAACAGTATAGCTTCATGATGCTTCCATTCTCCCCTTTGATGCAGTGATGCAGGAGGTTTAGTTATATTTACTCTTTAGACATTTAGAGAAGATAAAAGGCTCACTCTAGCCTTGTGGGATATTGCTGAATATCAATAGAAGGATGCTAAAAGCACAGTATCATAAACTAATCAACAGAACACATACACTTAGCCTTCAAACTTTCTTTCAATGAAATAATTTCATTAATAGAAAAGAATCAATTTTAAATGCCATGCCATCATTTTCTCGATGACTTATTTTAATTTTACACAAAGAATGCATTGTTTCTTCTGTTTATTTCCAGGTATTACAAATATAAACTGTTCTGGCCACATCTGGGTAGAACCAGCCACAATCTTTAAGATGGGTATGGATGTCTCTATATATTGCCGAACAATTAAGAATTGTCAACCAAGAAAATTTTATTTTTACAAAAATGGCATTAAAGAAAGATCTCAAAGCATGAGGATTAATGCAACAACAGCCCAGCTTTGGTATAAAAGCTTTGCGGAGCCACGGGCTTCTGTGTACTGCACTGCTGAGTGTCTGGGACAATCTGGAGAGAAACTGATATGTGGAGAAGACATTTCTTCTGGATGTAAGTGTTGGGGCACATTTAGAATGCAAACAAAAGAACATCTAACTATTAACTAATAATTGGCAGTTTTGTCTAGAAATAGAGACAAGTTGATGTATTTCACTCCTTAGATGGTTTTAATATGGGAGCTGCTATGTCAGCCACCTCCAGGGCCAGGCTGGGGAGCTGTAATGAGCAGAGGAGGCTGGAGCACCTGTGTGGAGAAGAAAGCACCTGGATGGTCTGCTGGGACAGCCACTCCAGCCCCGGCGTCGTGGGGGCTCAGGGTCCCTAGCGTTTGACTCTTCAAAGCAAGACAGAAATAGGAATTTCTAATGCAAGCTCTGAAAATTTTGAAAGGTTGCTAATGCATTCACAACTCAATTTTTTACTATTACCCTGCTCAAACATGATGTGTGTGTAAGGGTCCAAACCCTCAGACTTAAAATGTTGCTATTTTCACCTTTTTTTAACTTGTGGTTTTTGTTTGTTTTCAAAATTGATATCATCAACCTGGAAACCGACTCATATCAGAAATTCTGAGGCCAAGATTCAGGGAGAGTTGCAGAACTCACAGCTTTGCCTTCCCACAACGCCACTGATGACTATGTGACCTTGTGGACATTGTTTCACCAATCTGAGTTTCAGTTCCTTGTCTGTAAAATGAGGCTAATTATATTTGGCTGTGTCAAATGCCGAATCCAATAATTCACTTAAATGCATATTATAAACTTTAAAGTACAACACCAATGCCCAAATCCTCAAAAATGCATCTTTTTGATAAAATATGGATAGATACTAATACAGTCTTCTGCTTCTCATCCCACTGCCCCGTTGCAATTCACCCTTTGTTACATTGATGACTAAAAAAAACTTTAGTCAAGTTCATCTTAAAAATATATCCTAACTCCAATTTGTATTCATAGCATTCTGGAGGTGTTTGTGTTACTATGGTAATATGAGCTGGCTTGTACAATTACACATGTTTAATTCTTGTTTCTACAGTTATGAAGCGTAGATCAAATTCAGCATTGTTTAAACTTAGAGATTCATTGTCTATGGCACTTGGGACCATTATCAGTGGAAGCTCAAGGGCTTCAGATCTTTGCAATACTCCTTTCGGTTAAACTTTAAGACTTAGATCTGAGTTCTTGTTTATTCCTCACCTCCAGACCCTAGTTCACAAGAGCCAGACCACTGCTGCCACTACTGCTTGGCTGTTCCAGTGGCAGCCTGAAAAGCAGGAGGCTTCCTAGTTCTTTAGTGAGGCCATTGCCCTACTCAATTCTGGGCATCTGATCCTATATATGGGAAGTGGTAGAAGTTGAGGAAGGAAACCAGTTCAGTGTTGAAGTCAAAGAACATTGTTGACAAATGTATGCCTTAACCATGCTAAACTTGTCCTAAATTGTGGAAATTAAACCACAGGTAGATATCTTATCAGATGTATGAAATCTCCTTGGCTTGTCCACATCCTCAGGAAACAAAACCAACCCTCAAATCTTAAATGCAGGGGTCTTCAAAAGTGAATGGAAAATGCATATTTTTTAAAATGACTATGCTTTTTTTTTCAAAAAAAAATCTGTGCATCAATATAAATTTATCTTTTAATTCCATTTTCCATGAATTGTTGAAGTCCCTCCTAGTTTTCTAGTAATCCTTAGGGGATAGGAGGGGTTTGGGGAGAAAACACAATTTCTACAGACAGCAAATAAGCAACTTCCATTGTTACTGGAAAAGGTCATTGTTCACTGAAGCCAGAGGAAGCAAAACACTGAAAGAAAAACACTGAAACCAAAGGAAGCAAAACAAGTATCACCTCTGTTGAGAGCCAAAGTCCCAACAAATTTAGTCGGTAGATCTGATTGACTTTTATTTGTGATTCATGAATCAGGCAAAATCTTATGCTATAAAATAGACAGGTGTTCCACTGGGCATGACAGACTGGCTGGTTTTTCTAAGGTGGGAGCAGATTGGTTAACATCAGGTTACGTTCCCTGTAAAGGTTAAAGCAGAAGGAACTTCCTTACCAAGCTAATTCCAACTGTTGGCTGTGAATCTCCTGGTTTCTAGACAAACTAGTCTGTTTGGGTTTTACCTGCTTCCTCAATGTTTCAGTGTAATTGTGCAGCACTTGGTACCATTGATTCCATTTTGATTTCGTCTGTTAGGACCTGGTACAGAAGCTCAGTCCAAAACAGGGACCTCCTATAGATTGTATTTAAGACATCCTTCTCTGTGTGGCACTTTGTGGGGCTGATGACTCCCAACACCCCTGCCAGTGTTGACTGAGGAGCCTCTGCCCTAAAACCCAACACAGGTAATATTGACGGTCAGAGAAGGACTTTGATTCCCTCCTAGGACAATTCAGTAGAAGTGTTACCGGAGAACAGCAGGGTCCTTGTCTTTGTGCAATAAAGAATTCTGGCATGAGACAGAGAGTAAGTGGAAAGTAAATAGCAAGGTTTATTAGGGCCGGGACATCCGTGAGAACGATGGGTACCTCTCCAGACAGAACCTGAGAGAGAGTGCCCAGTTGCTCAGACTGGGGGAGAGCGAGGTTACATGGTGAGTGGAGAGAGTACACCTGGGCAGGCCAGGTGGGCAACTCAGCAGAGAGGCAGAGGGCTGAGCGCACAGTCCAGTTGAAGCCGGGGGGTTTTAAGGGGATGGGCCTTGCCTTCCCTCTCTGCTCCTCTTGGAACAAAGGACTTTTTGGATGTAGATACAAAAAATTCCTGTCTGAGTTTTCCCCCTGAAGTTATCAGACAGGAGGAAGCCTGGCTGGCGTCTCCCTAGTTAGAGGAAGGATGGGCAGGGACTCCTGGAAGATCAGTAGAATATTTGATGTGCAGATACTGGACTGCACCTGGAAGGTTATCAGGCAGAAAGGGCAGGACCCCCACCTGGCAGGTTATCTGGATGACTATGAGATGCATATGCTGGACCTAGATGTCAACTCTTTAGGCCTTTGTCACACACACATAACCTCATATCTGACTTGTACCTAACAGAAACACACTCTCCGCTGATGGCTGTGTAGAAGGAGCACCACTCTTTCCATCCACTTAGCGTGCGCATTGTAAATCCTGATGCAGCTGTCTGGTTCTGAGTGTGAAAATGTAACTACCATGTAAGGATTTACTCAGACCCCACTACTCAAGCTGATATGCTCCTGGCTGCTGCATTCGTCACCAACTACACTTGCTATTTAACTAGGTCAAGAAAAGTTGTTTGAGGGTTTTCGCGGCATTCTAGAAATCACGTTGCTTTCACTGTGCCACTTTGATCACAGGATGTTTGTCCTGTGAACACTGCTATGTCAACTACCCTTACAGCTTTGAACAAAAGGATTATTTCTATATTTTTAAACTGAAGCCAATTCATAAAGTATAGAAGATAAATGAGTCATTGGTTTCCCTGAAAAGTGTATTTTATTGTGTGATTTGTACATATAAACTATGTTATCACAATTTCCAATTTAAGCCATAAACTTAAGCACTAGATAATATTCATTTTATCTGTAATTAAGTGCACATAGACAGTATATTTGTTCTAACAAGGTCATAGTATTTGTGGGATAAAACACTCCAAAATATCTTTATCATTTGAAAATACTAAATTAAAATAAACTCTATACAGTTGTATTTATACTTGATCATTTAATGGCTCTGTCTCTACATTGTTGCATATTAATAAATCCTGTGCTTCTTTGCATATGCATATGTAAAGTCAGAGTTCTGATCTTTTGCAAAGTTAATTAACCAACAGATATTTATAACCTTCACCACTCACTTCATGTATAAGGCTGTGGAGTAACAGAGTCTAAAAGACTGGTGGTTTTCTCTTATGATGGCCAGATCAATGCCACCCTCTATCTAAAATCAGAATTAAAAATCACTCCAGCACAAATCATTGCAATCAATAAGGAACCACAATGTACTCTGTATCCAAAATGATTAATGCTCCACATCTGTCTCCTGTAAGGCTCAAAACAACTTAAAATTATTTCTTTTACCTTAGTTGGAACCTAGTTTCTCCCCAATGTAATTCAATGCTACAACTCACCAAAATATGTTACAGTACTTTAGGATGTTCCTTATCCTTTGAAAATAGTTTTTCAACTATTTCAATTCAATATGGAAAGCTTAAAAAGCAAAAGAGAAATGCTCATTATTTCTATAATCCTGTAATTTTGTCATTACCATAATCTCTCTTCAATAATTTGGAATATGTATTTCTGTTTTTAGTCTCTCCCTCTCTCTCCCTCTCTAAGCCACAAACTATTTTGTGCCACAAACTATTTTGCAACTTGCTTTATTAACTCAATGATTACTTAACTAAATATATTTCTAATTACTTCCAAATGCCAGGTACTGAAGTTGTCTCCTACAGAATTGTTTTTGGATGTATATTTAGACTGTCTTATAGTTTATTGAACCTTATTTCAGACACTGAGATAGTTTCCAATTATCCCATTATTATAAACAATATTTCTTATAAACAATATTTATTATAAACAATATATAAACAATGTTGTTAAGGGAACAACACTTTTGCTAAATATTTTTATATATCTATGAACATTTTATTAAAGATGTATTCCTAGATGTAAAATGTTGAGTTGCAAAATATTATTTTCATGTTTAAAGACTGTGATGTAAAAACTGCTCTCCATAAAGATAGTACCAATTTGTACTCCACCAGAAGTGTGTTAAAGGATTTCCCCAAGTCCATTACCATTACCAGTGCATATTACTATTTTTCAAAATTCTTGCCAGCTTGATAAATTTAAATTATTTCATTACATTGTTCTGATTTGCAACAAAGATATAGTTTAACATATTTTTTGTTTTATAAGTGATATTCTTGGTAGATAGTTTGTAGGTGATGTAAGCGTATACCTGATAAATCTTTGGCTGTAACTTCAAGTGCATAAATGTCTTTATGTTTATTCCTTACAAATCCTCATTCTTCTATCTGTCTGGTCATTCTGTTAAGAGTCAAATATCCCTGGCAGTATTTCATAAGTACACAGACAAGCTGAGAAAGCCATAATTGAAAACTGGGTATTTAATAAATACTCAATATTTCCGTAGTTCTATTCTTAAGAATATTCATCATGATTATTTATGAATTATTGGATGATATGACTGAAAATTACAGATGTGCTTCCATAGATATCATCAGAATCCTCCCATGTTTTCCCCTTTCTTGAGTTTTTACCCCCTATATTGGCCGTTTACAAGACTCTTTCGCTATGACAACAAGACAGTCATCGACAACTCAGAGTTCACATGCTACTCAGAGACAACAAGCACCCCTTTTACAATGACTCCAGAAAAAGTCCCTTGGAGAATTCTGATTCGTTCATCTTGAGTCATGTGCTCATTCCCAAGGGAAATTCTCTGATTAGTCAGCCTAGGTCAAGAGCACTCTTTTTTAGAGTCTAGTGATTGGCAACCCCTTGGAGTGGGGTAGAGCAGGAGTGAGGCTGGAGATGGGTGACTGGGGGCAAGTTGGTTCTCAAAGGAGAAAGATGCTAGCAGGCAAAAAGTCACAATGAGCTCCATAAGTTAGCCACCTGGAAAAAAATGTAAGTAGGTGTGGGATGGAAGGGAGGAAGGAGTGGAGAGAGAGAAAGAACCATGGAATTCTGTGAGTATCAAACTTCAAAAAAAAAATCTGTTAACATAAAATGGACCATTTTACCAGGCTTTGGTGTACAATTCAGTGGCATTAAGCACATTCACTGTGTAAAACAGTTACTACAATTTAGCTCCACTTAATACTGAAACTCTGTACTCATTGAACAAGAACTCTCTGTTTCCCCTCCCCCCAGCCCATGGCACCTAACTTTCTGCTTTCTGTTTCCACGAGGCTGACTATTCCAGGTACTTCATATAAGTGGAATCATAGTGTTTTTCCTTTTGTGCCTGGCTTATTCTGCCCAGCATACTGTTATCCATTCTCACCTATGTTGTAGCATGTGTTGAAATGTCCTTCCTTATGACAATTAGATAATATTCCATTGCATGCAAGGATAACAAACATTTAAAATGAATAATGAAATATGCATGAGTCCGCAGTGGGAGCTAATCTGTCAAAGCAGTAAACAAACAAACCAAAAACTGCAGGGAAATAAAAACTCTTTTACAAGAGCCAAAGAACAGAGGAATCTATCTGCAAAACATCAAATGCTGTAGATGTGAAGGTCAATTCCAACTGATAGAAGATCATGGGCTTTGTTGAAGGGAAAGACCTTAAAGATTCCAGCAACAGTGGTTTTGGTAGAATTGTGGGGGCCAGATCCTGGTTGTTTGGAGCTCATGACTAAAGGGAGATAAAGAATTGTGAACTCTTTTAAAATATTTAGCCATTATAAAAAGGAGAAAGTTACAGTGGTAGCTAAAGTGAGGCGGGACTTGGGAGATCTATGATGTCATGTTATGTTATGTTACATCATATCATATGTCATGTCATGTCATGATGTAATGTGATGTGAAGTTATTTGGATAGGAGGAATTTGACTATGTTAGTAGTATCCAAAAAAAATGAGAATATCCTAAAGTAAATGAAAGAGAGCAGCGATGTTTAATGTTAAAGTGGTTTGCAAGGTGAGGTGGTAGGGATGGAACGAGGCATTGAGTACCAACTGGCCAGGTTTCCCCCCAAAACTGACTAACTACAAAGAACTTCCTGCTTCCTAAGGTGGTTCCTAGGTGATACATTTTGTTGCAGATCCGCCAGATGCTCCTGAGGACGTAACCTGTGTCATTCATGAATATTCAGACCACATGACTTGTACTTGGAATGCCGGGAAACTCACTCACATAGCCACAAAGTATGTGGTGCATGTGAAGAGGTACGTGCCTTCTTTCATGGCTTCACTTAAGATTTCCATCGCAATGAAGCCTGGGTTGAGCTTCAAGTTCAGATCCAGGAAATCAGCCTCAAGCACTCAGTATTTACTCCGGTTCTGCTGAACTTCCTAATTACGATCAGGGAAGCTCCCAACACCCTTTTTGGGTCATGAAGATTTTCAGTCTGTGAGGCAATGCGTTCTGTGTTCCTTCTGTTCTTTTTGCTCATTGTTGGGTGACTGGTAACAGAAACCTAATGGTGCAGCACAGCCGTTTAAAATGCTTGCCTAAATTCCAGTTCTATTCTTGTAGGGTTTAGACAATTTATCCAATCTCTCCGAATTACCATTTATTTATCTTTAAACTAGGCCTAAAAATGGAAACAAATGCACAACTTTGTTCTAATTAATTTAGTGGAATTTAACTTTTAAAGTATGTATCATAGTACCAGGTCCATAGTTAGCATGAAATTCACGGAAGCTATTAGTCGTTAACAATGACTCCTAGATCTTAATTTTTTTTTGACAGGCAGAGTGGACAGTGAGAGAGAGAGACAGAGAGAAAGGTCTTCCTTTTGCCGTTGGTTCACCCTCCAATGGCTGCCGCGGATGGCGCGCTGCGGCCAGCCCACCGCGCTCATCTGATGGCAGGAGCCAGGTGCTAGGTGCTTTTTCCTGGTCTCCCATGGGGTGCAGGGCCCAAGCACTTGGGCCATCCTCCACTGCACTCCTGGGCCACAGCAGAGGGCTGGCCTGGAAGAGGGGCAACCGGGACAGAATCTGGCGCCCCGACCGGGACTAGAACCCGGTGTGCCGGTGCTGCAAGGCGGAGGATTAGCCTGTTGAGCCACGGCGCCGGCCCTAGATCTTAATTTTTATCTTACAGACTGATCAACTGTCCTGGTTTGCCCAACACTAAAGGGGTTTCCTAGACACAAGACTTGCAGTTTTACAGCTGGAAAACTGATCACCCTATTCACTGTTTCCTGATTTGTTAGTTTATTTATTTTTTTAGTTTTTTTTTAGATTTATTTATTTATTTGACAGGTAGAGTTACAGACAGTGAGAGAGAGAGAGAGAGAGAGAGAGAGAGAGAGAAAGGTCTTCCTTCTGTTGGTTCACTCCCCAAATGGCCCCAATGGCTGGAGCTGCAATGATCCGAAGCCAGGAGCCAGGAGCCAGGAGCCAGGAACCAGGAGCCTCCTCCTGGTCTCCCATGCAGTACAGGGGCCCAAGCACTTGGGCCATCCTCCACTGCTTTCCCAGGCCATGGCAGAGAGCTGGACTGGAAGAGGAGCAACCAGGACTAAAACCAGCGTCCATATGGGATGCCAGTGCCGCAGGCGGAGGATTAACCTAGTGTGCTACAGTGCCGGCCCCTGTTAGTTTATTTTTTAACAAAAGAATTCCTCACATAATATATTTGAAGTACACACTTTTTCTTAAAAATTTCACAAACTATTTGTTTTTAAGATTTATTTATTTATTTATTTGAAAGGCACAGTTACAGAGAGAGAGAAGGAGAGGCAGAGAAAGAGAGAGGTCTTCCATCCACTGGTTTACTCCCCAAATGGCTGCCACAGCCAGGGCTAGGCAACATCGAAGCCAGGAGCCAGGAGCTTCATTTGGGTGCAGGGGCCGAAGCACTTGGGCCATCTTCTGCTGCTTTTGGTATATGTTGAAAACATTGAAATATCTTTTGTAAAGAATAACATATGTTTAGGAAATATAAAAAAGTGAGAAATTCATGACAATGATCACAACAAGGGGAAAAGGGTATGTTATCTTTTACATGATACATTTTGATGAAGCAATATTAGTAACTGTATGCCAAATGATATGACATTAACATAATTTTTATACTCTATTCTAGCTTCCATAAATAAGAGAAAACATATGATGTTTGTCTTTCTGAGATGGGCTTATTTCACTTAGCATAATGATCTCCAGGTCTATCCATTTTATTGCAAATATCAGAACTTTATTCTTTTCATGGCTGAGTAATATTCCATTGTGTATATAAAACACATTTTCTTTCTCCAGTCATCTAGGTTAATTCCGTATCTTTGCTATTGTGAATTGAGCTGCTGTAAACATGGGAAGGCAGAGAACTCTTGCATGTACTGATTTTATTTCCTTTGGATGTGTTCCAGGAGTGGACTAGCAGGGTAGTATGGAAGAGCTACTTATAGTTTTTCTGAGGAATCTGTACACTGTTTTCCATAATTGTTGTACTAATTCACATTCCCACCAATAGTGTACTAGTGTACTTCTTTCTCCACAACCTCACCAGCATTTGTTATTTTTTGATTTTTGGAAAATAGCCATTCTTTTTTTTAAATATAAAGCTTTTATTTAGAGAATATAAATTTCCAAAGTACAGCTTATGTATTACAATGGCTTCCCCCCCATAACTAAGGCGCAATCTCATTGTGGTTTTGATTTGCATTTTCCTGATGGCTAGTGATCCTGCTGCTCTGTGATCATCAGTGGATCACCCTTAATCCTCAAGTGCTGCTGACATCCTCCCATGGACTTCTACACCTGCAGGGCATTGGCCAGAAGGGTGTCACGTGTCTTGTCCACACCAGCTGATGAGAACCTGGGCGGAGGACATTGAAGATGGAATGTGGTGCTACCACCCAACACTAGCTGCCATAGTTGCTGTGTGACCTTGGAAAAGTTGGTTAGGCCTGCTGAGCCTCTGCCTCCTGTGAGATGGGAATCATTAATACCTAAAAACTTACAGGAAAGCATGTAGGAGATGCTCAGAAACAGCAAAGACAGAAAGAAACGCCCTAATCCATTTGTGCTTCTACAACAAAATGCTATAAAAGACAGATATCTATTACTCACAGTCCTGGAGGCAAGTTGCCCATAGATTGTCTGGTGTGGGCCCTTTCCTCATAGATGTTGCCTTCTTTGTGTCCTTGTATGGTAAAATGTGCAAGGTAGCTTCCTTCAACCTCTTTTTAGGAGTGAGCATTTGGCCTAACAGCTAAGCCACTTCTTGGGCTGTACATCCCATACTGGAGTGCCTGGGATCAAGTCCTAGCTCCACTTCTGATTCCAGCTGGCACCTAAGTCATGTAATGGGCAGCAGCAGATAACAGCTCAAATAATTGGGTTCCTGCCACCCACGTGGGAGACCTAGATTAGGTTCTGGGCTCCTGGCTTCAACCTTGACCAGCTCCAGCTCTCGTGGATGTCTGGGAAGTGAACCAGCAGATGGGAGCTTGCTCTCTCTCTCTCTCTCTCTCTCTCTCTCTCTCTTTCTCTACCTCTCAAACCAAAACAAAGCAAAACAGATACCTCTTTTTATAAGAGCACTAAATTCATTCATGAGAGTAGAGTCCTCCTAGTATCACCTTCTAAAAGCTGTATTTATTTGGGGTTGGAGTTGTGGTATAGAGGGAAAAGCTGTTGCCCGTGACACTAGCATAATCACACTAGCATAATAACCCATATGGATGGGTGCCAGTTCGTGTCACCAATGTATCACCTCCAATCCAGCTCCCTGCTAATGGCCTAGGAAAAGCAGCAGAAGATGGCACAAGTTTCCGGGCCCCTTTCATCCACGTGGGATATGGATGAAACTCTTGGTTCCTGGCTTTGGCCTGGCCCAGTCCTGATCATTGCAGCCATTAAAAAAAAAGATTTATCTATTATAAAGGCAGAATTACAGAGATGGAGAGGGAGAGAGAAAGAGAGAGAGAGAGAGTAAGAAAGGTCTTCCATCCACTGGTTCACTCCCCAGATTGGCTGCAATTGCCAACACTGGGCCAGGCAGAAGCCAGAAGCCTGGAACTTCATCTCGGTCTCTCATGTGGGTGGAAGGGGCTCAAAAGCGTGGGCCATCTTCCACTGCTTTCCCAGGCACATTAGCAAGAAGCTGGATCATAATGGAATGGGTACCCATATGTGATTCCGGCATCACAGGTAGCAATTTAACCCACTGTGCCACAATGCCAGCCCTGAGGCTCCACTTTCAATACAACTGCAGTGGGGGTTAGTTTTCAACATAGGAATTTGGAGGGACACACCAATCTCCAGACAACCGGCAAGGACTTTTAGAATGTTATGGTGAGCCAGCGCCATGGCCCAATAGGCTATTTCTCCGCCTTGCGGGGCCGGCACCCCAGGTTCTAGTCCCCATCAGGGTGCTGGATTCTGTCCCAGTTGCCCCTCTTCCAGGCCAGCTCTCTGCTGTGGCCAGGAGTGCAGTGGAGGATGGCCCAGGTCCTTGGGCCCTGCACCAGCATGGGAGACCAGGAAAAGCACCTGGCACCTGGCTCTTGCCATTGGATCAGCGTGGTGCGCCGGCCAAAGCGCACTGGCCGTGGCGGCCATTGGAGGGTGAACCAATGGCGAAAGGAAGACCTTTCTCTCTGTCTCTCACACTGTCCACTCTACCTGTCAAAAAATTAAAAATAAATAAAAAAAATTTTAAAAGAATGTTATGGTACCCTCAAGGCTAATTCCCTAGGCAATTTGATTTGTTCTTACATCAAACCTGACTGATTTGGAGAAGATTAATATAAGTGAAAAAATGATCATTACAGTAATTTAAAAAAATTTAAACTGTTGAGTGTGTTCTAAAAAGAAAGAGTAATTTTGTAACCATTCTGTGCATGTGTGACAATCATAAATCCACTCAATCATTCAGATTAGAGTATAAGTTCAATGCGGCAAGAGACTTTGTTTTCTTCAAAGCTTTACCAATTGAACCTAGAATGGAGACTGATACTTAGTAAGTGTTCAATAAGTATTTGCCCAGTGGTTGTTCGAATTGATAACTAAAAATAGACATTTATTGCATTCTCCTTTCACAGTCTAATTAAATAATAATACAAGCTCACATGTATTCTTAAAATTCTTTTTCACTGTTTTTCCTAAAACCCAGTTGTACAGGTTGAGTTCACTCATCTGAAAATCCAAAATTTTTCAGTAAGTCCCTGACACCACAAAATGAAAAATTCCACACTGTGAAACTTTATTTCATGGACAATTTATTTAAAATATTATAGAAAAATTGTCTTCAGGCCACGTGTATAAAGTATACATGAAGCATAACTGGACTTCATATTTAGATTTGGATTCCATTTCCAAGATATCTCTTCATTATATGGAAATATTCCAAAAACTAAGAAAACTCTGAAATCCTGAACACTCTGGTTGCAAGCATTTTGGATAAGGGAAACTGTAAATTAGCCAAACTCTGACAAATCTAATCCAGATTCTGAACTGAGGAAGTCCAGGTTAACAGGATTTTAGCATTCTTATAAATATTTATTTATTTATTTATTTGAAGTCAGTTTGAGAGAGAGAGAGAAGGAGAGATGGGGTGGGAGGCGGTGGAGAGCGAGCGAGTGAGCTTGCATCTGCTGATTCACTCCCAAGACTGCCCAATAGCCAGGGTTGGGCCAGACCAAAGCCAGGAGCCAGGAGCTTTATCTGGGTCTCTCACATGGGTGGCAGGAACCCAAACACTTGCACTCTTTTGTTGTTTTTCCCAGGCCATTACCAGTGAGCTGCACCAGAAGTGGAGCAGCTGAGACATGAACTGGTGCCCACATGGGTTGCCAGCAGCAAGGACAGAACACAGATTAGCTTAAAAACGAATTTTCTCCTCTGGCAAATGGAACGCATGAGCTCCTGTAAGCATAGACAAGTAGGAAAAGGAAACCAATATCTATTCGGCTTACAATTAATTAAAAACAGACTTGTAAGTTGAAAATAATTAGAGGAAAGTCAATTTCTCCAACTACCAAAAAAAATCTTTTCCTCCAGGAAACAGTTGACTTATAGTGAATGTTGTGGTTGAAGTATTAAGTATCAGATTTAAAGACGTACTTCTAGGTCCTGAGTGATTAGGGGGTTTTCCACCTTGGCAGAGAGGTAGATATCAGCGTTTGCAAGGTTTCACTTCCAACTCATGTGGCTGTTTTCCGGTAAAACTGCCCTTATATCAAAGCCTGTCACCTCAGCCACCCACTGCTTTCACCAGTGGCGAAGAGGCAGTATTCCCTCCATGGTGGTCTGGCCATCAGGGGCCTCCTGGCGTTGGTTTGAAGTTGTTGAGAAGAGTAATCATGTCCGTATTTCTTCAAGAACTTTCTTCTCCTCAGCTCCTGTGTGATGGTGAGCTGCTTGGCTATTCACGTAGCTCTTCTACCTCCTGTATTTTGCTGTGTTCTGATGGATAGTGCTAGAAAAAAAAACTAATCACTGCTAATTAGTGCCTCGTTACTGTTGTCCCACTACCTTAACAGCTTATGTTGAGCTTCGGTTGCTCTTTCTCTATCTTGGACGCTCTTGCGTTGTCTGGCACAGTGCCTTCTACTCAATAAATACTTGCTGAGTGAAAAGGAATGAATGACAGCCCCACATGCTGTTCCATTCAAGTCAGTTTGGCAATATGCAGTGTATCATGTCTTCGTGTGCTGGATCTTACTCCTCACACCAGTGCCTCCACATTGCTCCCTCAATTTCCCCATCTCCTTGTCACTGTCTTTTCTACACTTATTGGATCCTTCACAGACATGCTGTCACATCTGCCCTTCTGAGAAATCCGTCCATCTGTATCTCTGCTCTCTTTTATGACAAAACTCCTTAAAAGAATTGTCTTACTGGCTCTACTTTGTCTCTCTTGCTTCCATTTAATCTAGTTTAATCACAGTCTTTGCCCTCACCACTCCCCTGAAATGTTTGTATCAAGGTCACTGATGCTTTGTGCATTGTCAAACCCAATAGTATTCTCAGTCCTCATCCTGTGTCACAGGAGCTGTTCACCCAGATCTTTGTTTCCTGCTTTCGGCTTCCAGGACACCACTCCCCTTTGCTCCTCTTCCCACCTCCCTGGATGCTTTTTCTGTTTGTTTTGCTGATTCCCCTTTGTTTCCAGTAAAGTAATAGTGACCTGCAACTGTATCCTAGGACTTCTCATTACATAGTGTTTATCTTGTCCTTTACCTAAAAGATCACATCAAATTTATGATGTAAAACTCCTCAGTGTACATCTCCAGTCCAAATGGCTCCTCTGAACAGTCATTGCCCTATTGCTAACTTCTCACTCAAAGTTCCCTCATAGATGTCCAAAATGTCTCTCCAGTTAACATTTCTCAAAAACAAATGCCCAATTTTCTCTCCCCAGATTTGCATCCCAATCCCTGTGATCGGCAATTCTGTCTATCTCGTCATTCACTCAAAATCAACGGAGTAGTCCTGGATTCCTCTGTATTGTACTCTTTGTCCAGCTGGGCAGCAAAACCACTTGAATCTGTCTTAAACTGCTGGCCGCTTCTCCCTACCTACACTGCCCCATCATTTCTTCTCTGGGTTAGTACAAAAATATCCTAGTGGATCTCCAGGAGCCTCCGGCTTCACCCACAGAGTTTCTCATTCACAAGTAGTTAAATTAATCTTTTTTCACATGCTGCTCAGATCATGTCACCTCTCTGCTCAGAATTTTACATTTTACTCCGACACCTAAGCCAGAGTTCTTCAACATTCCTACTGCCCTTACAAGATTTCTAAATCTCCTTATCCAAAACTCTTTGATCTCATCTCTGATTCCTTTCCATCTCCCTCCATTGAAACCTCACTGATCTTCTTGCTTTTCTTTGAACATGTGCTTCATGAAAGTTGGGACTTTATCTATCTTTATCTACAAATATGTCTGTAGCAATGTCAGTGTTAATATTTGCTGAGTGAGTGATTAAACAAATGGAAGACATTATTCACTATTATCACCATCAATCAGTAGTATTTATTGAGAAATCTATTAATTATAACTAAGGCTGAATGCATGGGAAAATCAGAAAAATAAAAATCATGCTTACTCCTTTTTTTACAGGAGTAACACAACATCAGAACCTCCAGCAGATGTTGGGAAACTTGGGAGTTTGAGCTTGGTTTGGAGAGACCCCCAGCTAGACTCCCTCCAGATTCTTGTCTGCCCATGTGTAGGAATACAGCCAGGAGATGTAGGGGGAGAAGAACAGAAAAGCAGGATATTTATTGAAAGACAAATTGATATTGCCCATTCAGATCTGAGTGTGGGCAACATCATAGAGAATTGTCCACACCCAGGCTGGGGTTGTCCTTTTATAGATAAGGAGTAATGGTCAACACAGGGGCTAATTGAATGGAGTTCAATGGAGGCAGGGTTTGAGTGGTGCTTCAGTACCTGTGGTGGTCTCCAGGAAAGTGTCCTGGCATCTGATGCATAATGGAAAGTGAGGCTTTGTATGGTGGGGAGCGGGTGTGCCAAGTCTTTAGCTATGTTGAGTAGACACAGAAAGTGATGAGCTTTGAGCAGTATGTGTCACTTGGGTATTGGCAATCCTCTGATTCCTCTCCACTCACTAGCTACCTGCCTACCCATATCACTTTTAGCCAATAAGTTGTTATATTTTGGCCCCCACACAAAAAAATAAGGAACTCAAAAACATTGTAAGATGCGATTCTGTAAGAGATATCCCCTCTGCTGTCAACACAACACTTCTGACATCAAATGTGGGTGGGATAAGGGGTTTTTCCACATGGCAACTAGTTGTCCCCTAGAACCAAGTAGGTTTCCTTCAATTATTTTCTCACACTGTCTATCAGGAGATAGCTTTACACCCTACAGGTTGAGGGCTCAGTCCCACAAGGTCACACCCACTGCTTCAGATGCCAATCACAAGCCAAAGGTTGTGAACTGTTCTGACCAAAAAACTAAAAGTTGAGGTTCCTATAACTCTCACCTAATTTGCTAGAGTGACTCATAGAGCTCAGAGAAATATTTTTATTTATGTTGTCCCATTTGTTACAAAGGATTTTACAGAAGATACAGAGGGGAAGGACAGCAGGTAGAAGAAATGCACAGGGCAAGGCAGGTGGGGGAGGGTCGTGGAGCTTCCATGGCCTCTCTGAACACAGCATCCTCAGGCATCTCTTGTGGTCAGCTGCCCAGAAGTTTTCTGGACACAGTTCTTTTGGGTCTTTATGGGGGCTTCCTTATCAGGGCTGTTTGATTACATCATTGGCAGTAAGTGATCTGCTCTACCTTCAGTCCTTCTCCCCAAAGGTGGGAGTAGGGACTAAAAGTCCCAAGCTTCTTATCACATGGTTGGTTTCCCCTGGCAACCAGCCACCATCCTGAGGCTATACAAGAGCACCACTCCCATCAATCATCACAGTAGTACAAAAAGTCACTCATGCTTTAAAGATTACAAAAATTTCAGGAGCTGTGTGCCAGGAACCAGGCAGAGACCAAATAATCTATTTCTTATTATATAACAGTATCGCAAACCCTACAGTAAAACAGCCCTAAGATATGGTCACTCATTATTATTGGATTCTTCAACTAAAATAGTGCATCGTGGTCTTGATGCTAACATAAGGTAGACTTAAAAAGCAAAATTAAATTACCTAGAAAATATAGTTAATGTCGGTTTGAGCATAAATTTCCATTTTGACTTGTGATCTCAGTATGTGTGGTAAAAGAAATAGCCACAAACCAATTGAGAACATGTGTGTGGTTTTCTCTAACTGGAAAATACTCAACAATGCCCTACTTACCACTTGCACACGATTGCCATTTTTCTTGTTTTCACGTTTGAATTCTTTTTCAGCAGGTTAGCATTCCTTTTAACAAGTTGTCTCCTATTTTTCAAAGAATATAAGGCAACTATGTGAACATCTAAATTTAGCAGCATAATTTAAAATTAGATGCATGCAATATAAATGAAATGTCGCTGACTAAAACATACCAATTTTTGAAATTTCTTTTGTATTCATTAGAGTGTATGAAAGTATATCAGAAATACCTTTTAAATCATAATGAGTTTGTGTTCAATGAGTACTTTATTATGTAGGAAGCCATCTTACTTTCTTATTTCATTTACTCATTTATCTGAGTTATTTGGGATAACAACAATGTTATTCCTACTTTAAATGAGCAAACTGAAGTTCAAAGTAGACCAGTGAGGTTAAGAAACTTGCTCAAGTCCTGCAACTTAACAAGGGGCAAAGCTGAGATGTGAACCTAGTTCTGTTTCTACAACCCAAGCCCTTTGCTTTTAGTAACCGTGATGGGTCTGTCTCGCATCCCATGGGCGTGAGCAGAGAGACAGCATTGGAAAACTCATGGAAATGAATAACCCCAATGACCTTTCACCTTAGAGAATTTCCCTGATCCCTTGTTTATCTTGCTTTGGTGGTAACAATAAATTCATATATGTATATATATGAGATGTCATAGATATGATATATATAAATTTATATATTATCATTTCTGTAGCATTTGATTCATAAATGCATTTATGGTTTGGCAGCATAAGCCCAGTTGCTCTTTTTGGTATCTCAGCAAGCGTGTGGTGTAGAGTCCAAATGCATAGGTGGCCGCTGTGACAGCACCTGGAGCAGAGCTTTGAGGAGGAAATGACAGTGAATGTAAGCTCTGTGTTCTCCAGGAAGAGATGAGATTAGATAAGGAAATCAGGTCAGAGTTTGCCTCAGGAGCCTGAATGCTCTAACTGGAATGGTACAAAGAAGAGGAGATGACCCCGAGGAGGGATGGCACGCAAGTCTGTGAAGTATTTCCAGTCATCATAAGAACGGAGGGCCCCTGGCTTTCCACTGTTGTTCAAATTTCAAAGTTATTTTCCATCTAAATTAGTATGGCTATCAAATTAGGTTTTGCAATGGCATACAATTAACTTAGGAATCTCTGGGTAGTATCACAACAGCTAATATAAGGCCTAGATCATGGATCTAGTTATGAAAACTGTGAGGAAAGATAGAAGAAAATATAATTATACATGTTTATTTATTAATTGTTTATTAATAAATTTAATTTATTAATTTATTAATTTATCAAATTGTTCATTTGAAAGGCAGAAGGAGAGAGAGAGAGAATCCACCATCTACCCCCTAAATGCCCACAACAGCCAAGGCTGGGGGAGGCCAAAGCCAGGACCCTAGAACTCAGTCCAGATCTACCACATGCATGACAAGGGGCCCAGTACTTGTGCCATCATCTGCTGCCTCCAGAGTGTGTATTGGAAGGAAGCTGGAATTTAAAGTGGAGCTGGGACTTAACGCCAGGGACTCTGATATGGAATGTGAGGACACCAAGTGGTGTTTTAACTTCTGCACCACTCACACGAAGAAAATATTATTTTTTAAAATGCTTAACGTTGTTTGGTAATTGGGTGGCTCTTAAGGAGAGAAAATTCTCTAAAAGGGCAAACTGAGAACAAAGGACAGCATGCCTGTAACCCATTATGTCCCATTGTCCTGTATCTAGAACACCTACCAAGACGTAAATTGAACGATATATACCACTTATGGTAACTTCAAAATAAATATTATATTGTCAAATAATCACAGAATTAAAAACTTGGGACTTAATGGTATTGTAATTGCTAGTTTGCATGGAAAGATAATTTAGTTGTAAATCTGCTAAAGTTATGATCCTAGCCTGACACCTGACGAAGCTCCCACAGAAAGCACAAATGCTTAATAGCCTACTGTGGGGTAGCCTTTGGAGCCAAGACTGGGAGGGAGCCCAGGGGAAAAGCACATGGGGAAAGGCAAGTGCCGGAGGGACCAGTGCTCCAGTGAGGACCTGGGGACTTGACCACGGAAAGGGCTTTGTTGTAGCAGAGCAGTTTCAGGGGGGAAGTAAAATCACAATAAAAGGCTAAAAGATTAATAGTAGCTCTGATGGAATTCCTAAGAATGTAGAAAATCCCACTGTGAAATTTAAGAAAAGGAAATATAAAGAGTTGGGTGCTTGAAGGTTTCAACGCTTGTAAACTTAGCAAAGTCCACTGAAAACACTGCTGCATTATAGATGGGCCTGATTATAGATAACGGGGTGTGCTTCAGAGCACAAGGGGCCCAGTGTTTGTCTCCATAGACTTCCCACATGTGTTATGAGCCAACTGAGAGACACCAAGGGGTGAGCAGGCACAATCCAAAATCTCAAAATGTAATCATTAATTATAAACATTTAGTTTAATATTTAAGTACTTTCAAATGTCCAAATACTTTTTAATATTTCAAATATTTAATGATATTTATTAACAATGAAACTGTTAATGTAGAGCATGACTTTGGGATATGGTGAAGTTTCTCCCAGAATAGACAGATTTACCCTACTCTGCACATGCCCAGTTCTTCATCCATGAGTCAGGGATGAGGAAGGTGGCCTTCATCTTCAAGAGGGCAGAGGGAATTGGGGGTGGACAGGAGGCAAGGGCTGAGGACAATCTGTCTTCACAGAAGCGGGAAAAGAGGAGAAGAAACACTTTGCAGCACTGTCCTCAACACTACCCTGCCTGTTACCCCCTTAAAAGTGTGCGCGGCCGGCACCGCGGCTCACTAGGCTAATCCTCCACCTTGCGGTGCCAGCACACCGGGTTCTAGTCCTGGTCCGGGCACCGGATTCTGTCCCGATTGCCCCTCTTCCAGGCCAGCTCTCTGTGTGGCCAGGGAGTGCAGTGGAGGATGGCCCAAGTGCTTGGGCCCTGCACCCCATGGGAGACCAGGAAAAGCACCTGGCTCCTGGCTTCAGATCAGCGCGGTGCGTCGGCCGCAGTGGGCATTGAAGGGTGAACCAACGGAAAAGGAAGACCTTTCTCTCTGTCTCTCTCTCACTGTCCACTCTGCCTGTCCAAAAAAAAAAAAAAAAAGTGTTGTGCGGTTATTTGGAGGATAGAAGTTTAAAAACAGAGCTCAAACTTTCTGTCCAAACCCAATGTCAATTAATAAAACTGGGAATTTCAGCACTAATAGATAGCCCTTAAAATTTTTCCAAGCTTAATTGGCTAATTAAAAATCATCACCCAGTCCTGCGCTGTGGCTCACTTGGTTAATCCTCAGCCTGCGGCGCCGGCATCCCATATGGGCGCCGGATTCTAGTCCTGGTTGCTCCTCTTCCAGTCCAGCTCTCTGCTGTGGCCCGGGAAGGCAGTGGAGGATGGCCCAGCTCCTTGGGCCCTGCACCCACGTGGGAAACCAGGAGGAAGTACCTGGCTCCTGGCTTCAGGTCAGCAGAGTGCCGGCCATAGTGGCCATTTGGGGAGTAAACCAACGGAGGGAAGACCTTCCTCTTTGTCTCTCTCTCTCTCTCTCTCTCTCTCTCTCTCTCTAACTCTACCTGTCAAATAAAAAAAATCATCACCCAGTTATAGAAACATAAATATAATTTTAATGATATTTAATAGTTCTCTCTATTTCCCATTCCACACCAGGTCTTTCTCTTCTATTGTCATCACTGTCTTGGGCAGTAAATGACTTCCTTTCCCCTTGTCCCATTGGTTACAAGTTCCAGTCAGTTCTACTTTCAAAGTCCATCCCCGGCGATCTCCACTTACTTCAGACTAAAAATGCAAGTTTTGATTATTGAATAGACTTTTTTTTTCTCCTACCTCCATTTTCATTTCCTTGCTATCTACCCTCCAGCTTCAGGGACCAGTACCACCCCCAGGTGATGTGGGCAAGGGGTAAATAGATTTCCTTCCAGGCTCTTGTCATGCACACAGACAAGCATTCGAAGTGCTGACACATTTTGATTGACAAGTAGGAAGATAGAATTAAATGGGGCAGGGGTGGTTTGTAGGTACTTCCAGCTCAGCAGACCCATCTATCTCCTATCTATCTATCTATCTATCCCCTATCACGGGAACCCTCAAAGCGGTGAGAATCTGATTAAATTCACTCTCCCCATCACTCACATGATGGGACCCCACCCATCAGCAGCTCACACTGCTCTATTTCAAGTTACTTCTGTGCTTCTATGCTTCAGAGGAGTGCACTTGTGGAACTTTCTCAGAGATGTCAAGACCTCTCACTTATTTGTTTTAGAACATGTCGCTTAGCTCTTCCTCTTAAAATTATGTTTATTGGTTTGTTTTTATTCATTGGAAAGGGAAACAGACAGAGCTCTCATTCACTAATTCACTCCCCAGTTGGGCCTGGGCCTGGGCCAAGCTGAAGCCAGGAGCCTGGAACTCCACCAGGGTGTCCCATGTCAGTGGCAGGAACTCAAGTACTTGAACCATCACCTGTTGCCTCCCAGAATCACATGAACAGTAAGTTGGGTAGCTGGGACTCAAACTAGGCACTCCTGCAAGGAATGCCAGTGTCCCAAACAGTGGCTCAACTCACTGGACCCCATTGTCCACCCCATGCTGGTTTTTCCCTGCCTAGAAAGTTGACCTTATCATACCCTTCTTGATCTCTCACCCCGCATCAACTCCTCCTCCCATCCTCACCATTCACCCTATATCCTGGAAGAAATGTCTGACTTCAAAGCCCTTGAACTGAACCCCTGTGCTATGCTCCTCCCTGGACTCAAATCATGTATTTCCAACTATGTCCAGGGCCAAATGGGCATAATATGCATAGAGCCTAGGGCCCACACTATGTATAGGATTCCATGAAAATGTTTAATTTCATTTAAAATCCGAAGATAAAAATGCACTGTTACGTTAAAGAAAATGTTTTAATATATCATATTAATATATTTGCCATTAGAGCAATAGAATTCTAAATACACGTGAACACATGAAGGCATGTACATATGTGTATATTATATGTATATTATGTGTATATGTTGTATGTATATATTTGTATGTGTATATGTATGTGTTGTATATGTTTTGTGTTTATATAATTTAATGCATAAGTTTAAGTCTATATGTAGATATAACTTATAGAGATAGATACATACATGCACTTTTTTAAATGAGGACAGGGTCCATGAAAGTAAAAATGCTTAGAGCCTTTGCCAAATTTGAATTTTTTTAAGAACTTTTTGAAGTTAAAATTTATTTTTCAGTAAAATTTTATGTCAGAAAGCCAACTCAAAATGTTAGCATCAAAAACGAATCCTGATGTGGTGATGTGGTGAAGTAGGTTAAGGCTCAGTTTACGAAGCCAGTTCAGGCCCTGTTTGCTCTATTTCCAATCCAGTTTCTTGCTAATGTGTCTGTGAAGGCAACAGAGTATGGCCCAAGTACTTGGACCCCTGTCATCCATGAGGGAGCTCAGATGGAGTTCCTGACTCCTGGCTTTGGCCAGACCCAGTCCTGACTGTAGTGGTCATGTGGGCAGTGAACCAGTGGACAAATATTCTCTGTCTCTCTCTCTCTCGTCTCTCCATCTATCTCCCTCTCTCTTTGTTACTCTGCTTTCAAAGAAACAAAGAAATATTTTAAAAAAATACTTTTGGAATAATTAATCAAATTAAATGTAACTTATGATTATCTTTTTTTAAAGTTTGGAGACAGAAGAACAACAACAATATCTCACCTCAAGTTTTATTAACATCTCCACTGATTCATTACAAAGTGGCAAGAAGTATTTGGTTTGGGTCCAAGCTGCAAATGCGCTAGGCATGGAGGAATCAAAACCATTGCAAATTCACCTGGATGATATAGGTAAAGTAAAAGAAATTCTATAATGTCTTTGATAATAACTAATTCATGCTGGCCTGGTCAAATGAAGCCTAAGTCTAAAACACTAAAACCAAGTGTCAGAGTTCTTCCAGATAAAGAAACAGAAATTACTTGTGTTTCTCCCTGTGAGAGACAACTGATAGAGGAGTACTGCTACCACTTTGGGGATGTCCTTCAGTCATATTTCTATATGGATGTGGGTGTTTTGACAGAAATTTTGGGGAACTTCTTGTATTCCAACTATTGTTCTTAAAGCCAGAAAAAAGAAGATGGACAAGGAACCTGCCCTGGCATAGTTTGTAATCTACCAGGGAAGATGGCAGGAAACAAGGATTATAATAAAGGATTATAATAAAGAGATGAGACTTAAACTAAAGCATTAGACATTGTTTGGGAACTTACATAGGGTCATTTTGCTTTTGTTTGAGAAATTTTAAAAATGCATAGAATATTACAGAGAATTATGCTGACATCTCTATGTTTATCAGCCAGATTTAACACATGTTAACCTTGTTGATTCAGATGTTTTGGGTTTTGCCTTTATTAAAACTTACAATAAATAATAAATTCTTCTATTAATTTAATCTCTATTAATTTAATTTAATCTCTATTAATTTAATCTTCTATTAATTTAATCTATTAATTTAATTTCTGAATATATAATAGTTTGGCCCCTTCTTGTTGGAAATTTTCACTGTTTTCAATTTTTCACTGATGGAAACTATATTGCCATAAACAATCTTGTGGCTAAATTTTTGTTAAGTTCCTCATTGATTTTGAAAGAAATTTCAAAATGTAATTAAACTTGAGCCTTACACAACTACATATAAGTCTTAAAATCAAAATTCAGACAGAGAGCATCAGCATCAGGTGTAAAAAGTCAGTCTCTCTTTGGAGATATTAGTACAACTTATTTCTGTTACAATTAAAGATGGTTTGAAAATGCTACCATTTATGTGACATTTTCCTGTGTGCTAGCTACTTTTATGTACATTATTGTACTGAACCTACACAACAGTTGTGTTTTGTAGAAGAGATCACAATTTGCACATGAGGAAACTAAAGCTTAGTGACATTAAAAGAAAACTTGTGTAGCAGAGCTGGGAGGCATCTAATTCCAATATCTATTTCCCATATCTTCAGTCCTTATGAGAGAAATAAAAGCACATGGCAATGTGCCTGACAACCTTCCTGCTGATTGATGATCTAGAGATGTGAAGTCTTCCCTTGGGTTACAACAGAGGTCCACTTGCTCATCACTGTGGTCTTCTATCACAACTAATATCTCTACTAACTTCAACTACTTCTACTAATGATATTGGTCTAAAGATCCCTTATGCTCTGAACACTGGATTTGAAAGCATGCACACCTGACTACGGTGATGAACAATAACTCCAATTTACTGTATCTTCTTGGAGTTACAGTTCTGTTGAACCTGATCTACACATTTTTGACACTTTACATTTTGAGGTGGGATGCAATAATATCCTTTTCTTAAAACAGGTTCCCCTTGATAGATTAATGACTTGTAAAGGCAAACGTGTCCATTATCATTTTGGCCATTTCACTTTTAGGAACTACTTTTTAATTGGTAGTAGTATTATTACTATTATTAACAGTATGATCTTAATAACATTGTATCCATTTATTTAACACACAATGTGTTTTAGACACTTAACATGCATATGACATTTACTTTTGGGAACAACATATGATAGTAGTGTACCCATTTTGCAGATGAGGAAAATGGTAAAATAGTTTGGCCAAGGCCACTTAACTAGTGAAGAGGAGAGCTAATTTCCATCCTAGGTGGAAGTAGGTTCTATACTAGACCTGCTGGCTTGCTGTGGTTAACTATATCCCACCATCCACAAAAGAAAATGTCACCTGACCTCCACCTCCAAGTCTGGCTTCTCACACTGTGACCTGGAAGCCTAGAGTTGTTATTCCTTCTCCTTCTCTTCCCTCTCTCTCTACTTGCCCTTCCTTCTCATCCCATTCCTGCTTTCTTATTATCCCAAGATAGACTCAGAAGCTCAGGATCAAATTTCCGGGTTAATGAAGTAGGGAGCTCCAGTCAACGAAATCATCGAATTGTTAGAAAATGAGCTGCTTTCATTGATGACACTTTGAGAATGGATCTTTGCAAGTCAGATAAATGAACTGTTCTACAAAATAGAAAACAGAAGACGCTCCTGGGAACAATTTCCATGCAGCAGCTGTGAGGCTGGGCTTTAACCACGTTAAGGAGGTCATGCTAGAACACAGGGCAGAGTTAGCTGTGCAGTAACCCTGTGCCAGAGTGATAAGTGAGAGGAGTGCTCTAAAGATCTCTTGTAGGGAAATAAATTTCAACAGAGAAAGTGCAGTGCCTTCTGCCTGCCATTTTGAACATTAATTTTCATCAGGGTATAAACAGAGATAAATTATATTTTGTTGGGAAAACAACACTATAATCAGGATCTTTATTTCAACACAAATGGAACCTAAAAGCATGACATTTATGATGGATTTGACAGTTTTTAAAAGTAAGATTTAGTAGGAATGTTTGCAACATAAGCAATGAGTAAAAGTTCAATATTGGAGTCTGATATAATAAACTACACCTTCAAATAGCTATTAAATAGGGACTTGTTCAAACCTAAAGGATTAGATCTCTATCATGTTGACCTGTTTTATGTGAAAGCTCTCATCAAACTCTGCATTTCTCATAGGACTATAAAAACTTTTGCTTCCTCAGAATATTTCTTTCTTAAAAGGGTCTGTCAACCTAAACAATACCCAGGCAGAGATTCTCCAAGGATTAATATTAGGGACTACTTTGAAATAGGAAGGTTTCAAAGGCAAGATGAGGAGGATTATATAAGTTGTCTTGAATCAGTTATCCTTGGCTTCAAGGTGGTCTCCATCAGAGATAAGCAGAGCTGCTGGGCAGCTGTCCTTGCACGAGTATTTTCCGTGGAAGGTTGCAGTGACACAGTGACACTTGAGTATGGTTGTGCAGTCTTTTGTGACAGTTCTGGGTGTCAGGCAAATGTGCATGAGATGCCCTCCTTCACAGCCTCCTGGCTCGGTTTATTTATTGATGCACAAGCAACTCCATTTTGATTCTGACAGTTTCACAGGCCTAAGAATGCTTGTGCTACTGAAACAGAGGCCAAGCCAAACTGAGAGATGGGAGACAGGAGGAAGAGGGCCATTTGTGGCATTGAGGGAGCCTAAATGATCCTATGTGGCCTCAGCATGGATCTGCTTTCTTCACACTAGAAATCTTTGAATGTTGATTTTTGTTACAAGAAGCTTGTACGAGCAGAGGGAGAGCAGCTTCAGCATTCAGAGATAAAAGTTAAGTACCATAATCTCTTTAGTTAATCTATTCCACTACTACTCCTATTCTATGCTAGATTTAGCCTAAATATTTTATCATAGGACTGTGTCATTGGAGAGCCAATCTTTAATTTTTGTATTTCTCTATAAGTCACCAACTTATGCACATAAATTTAGAAAGTAGTCACTGATAATAAAGCAATAATTTTCCCAAATAAAACTTTATAAACTTAGAATAAATGCAAACAAGTTAATTTATAGAGTATTTTAAGTTGTAATGATGGTCTGTAAAAACACACACACGGGCTTCTGGTTTCTTTGTTAACTAATACATCTAGCAAAGTTGCAGGTTTTCATTGATCCATGATGCATACAGGAGAACTAGAAAGTGTCAGTGATTCTAATCTGTTCAGACAAAACAAACTTATAAGCATTTAAAAACTTATTTATTAATTTTCATTGTGTTTGAAAGGCAGAAAGACAGGGATCTTCCATCTACCAGCTCACTCCCCAAAAACCTGTGAACAGCCAGGAGTGGGTCAGGCCAAACCCAGGAGCTGGGACCCCATCTGGGTCTCCCACATGGGTAGTAGGGACTCAAGTACTTGAGCCATCGCCTGCTGGCTTCTAGGATGTACATTAGCAGGAAGCTGAATGGGAAGGAGAAAAGTCAGAACTTGAGCTAGGTACTCCTATGTGGCATGCAGATATCCTAAGTATGGATTCATGCACTCTATCAAATGACTGCCCCATACAGTTTAGAAACAGTGACTCTAGTTCCATGATTGTTCTAGAATAACAAAACAGCTAGTAAGCTAATTAGTAAGAATTTCAGTTCCCTTATTGTTATAGAACATGGCAACAATTTGTAAAGTCTCATTCTGGAGACTCATTTTGTCAAATCTTACTTCCAAGGACAAATTTACCTTGAAGAAAAATGAAACAAGTCTGCAATAGATCTAAATATTCATACAAGTTCTCCCATTACATAAAATAAGGACATTATTGTGAAAAGTGTCAATTAACATCTTATCAAATCAGATCTTCTGAACTGAATGTGAAAATATCATCTCTCCCACGCTAATATAGGCAAGAGGAGATACCTCCTTTATCTCTCTTTTATACTCTTTGGTTAATAGGATTAGGTTCTGGAATTTCATTAGTTGGGATTTGAAGAGGTGGCAATTAGGGGAAGGAAAGCAAAATTAGAGTTAAGTTTAAAAGAAATGAAGAATGATATGAATAGATTAGCAAACAAGAAAATGTTAATTGTTATTTAGATCCTTTTTTTTAAGCAGGTCTATGTATTGATGAAAAGATACCAGTTTCTTACTAGGCAGGTTTTAAACTGCTAGGTTGTGTATGTTTTATTTTGTTTTTCTAGTGATACCTTCTGCATCCATCATTTCCAGGGCTGAGAATATAAATGCTACAGTGCCCAAGACCGTCATTTATTGGAATAGTCTAACAACAATTGAAAAGATTTCCTGTGAAATGAGATACAAGGCTACAACAAACCAAACCTGGAATGTAAGTTAAACTTTCATGATTCTTTAATATGTGACTGAATGATTTAAAAGATAAGTTAACTGGGCCAGTGCCGTGGCTCACTTGGGTAAATCCTCCACCTGCGGCACCAGCATCCCATTTGGGAGCCGGGTTCTAGTGCCGGTTGGGGTGCCGATTCTAGTCCCGGTTGCTCCTCTTCCAGTCCAGCTCTCTGCTGTGGCCCGAGAAGGCGGTGGAGGATGGCCCAGGTGCTTGGGCCCCTGCACCCGCATGGGAGATTGGAAGGAAGCATCTGGCTCCTGGCTTCGGATCCGCATAGCTCTGGTTGTGGCGGCCATTTGAGGAGTGAACCAATGGAGGGAAGACCTTTCTCTCTGCTCCACTTCTAATCCAACTCCCTGCTAATGAGCCTGAGAAAGCAGTGGAAGATTGCCAAGTGCTTGGGGCCCTGCCACCCACATGGGAAACCCAGATGAAGCTCCTGACTCTTGGCTTTGTCTTGGCCCAGCACTGGATGTGGTGGCCATTTAGGGAGTGAACCAGCAGGTAGAACATCTTTCTCTGTATGTGTCTCCCTTTCCCAATGTAACTCTACCTTTCAAATAAATAAATCTTTTAAAAATATGATGAAGTGGTGGCAGGCATCTGGGTCAGCGTGAAGATGTTGCTTTGAATGCTCACTTTCCATATCAGTGCCTGGGTCTGAGTTCCTACTCCACTTCTGATCCAGCTTCCTGCTAATGTGCACCCTGGAAAGGCAGTAGATGATGGCTTTGAATCCCTATTCCCCATGTGGAAGACCTAGATGGAGCTCCTGACTCCTAGATCTTGCCTGGCCCAGCTCCAGCTATTGTGGGCATTTGGAAAGTTAAACAGCAGATGGAAGACATTTCTCTCTCTCTCTGTCTCCACCCTTATAAAATCTTTAAAAATTGAGAATGAAAGATCAGGTTTTGGTTCAAAACTCATATTTTAATACCTCTACCGTGCTTCTAAATACATCCAGAGAAAAGTGAGTTACCATTTTACCCAGCTACCCAAGTCACAATAGCAAGAATGAAGACTTGCTTTATGTTTGCCAAAAGGAAAGCCTTGAGGCTAAAATACACGCTCCCGAGTTCAAAGCCTTGTTCAGGCTGGAACAGGGATCTTGTCTCACTGCAAGAAAAGAATTCAGGAAAGATACTGAGAATGGCGATCAGCAAGCTAGGAAAGTTTGATGAAGGAGCTACACCTTACAGATCAGGCGAGCTACTCAGCAGAAAACTGAGTGTCCCCTCTGCATTAGATTGGGGTGTTTATGAGTATGGGGTCAACTTTTCCCCACACACCTTCCTGCAGCATATTGACACATGGAAGGCTTCCCACACATGAGAGTCCCACCTGTTGCCGGGGAAGGGGTGGTTAATCACACAAGTTGTAATCAGACAGAAAGATCCCTGGGTGCTTAGCCAAGAGGATTCCCCTGGGAAGTCCTGGGAGTAAAGAGACAGAAACCTAATGACAGGAAGGTTCCCAAGGGCTGGATCTCCCCAAGGCATCTAGGTCCTTCCCTCATTCAACTACACAAACTTCCTGGCTTTCACACACAGGTTATGTCTGTCTTCCTGCCTAATGTTACCGGTTAAATACAGAAGTTCTAGGACTTCAAATCTTCTTCTTGCTTTACTTTATAACCTGAAAGTTTATATCTGTTTCTAGTCCTACAATCATGGATAACAATCTGCCGTAGAAACTGAAGTGAAGTGCAAATAAGAAACATTAATTTCTTGCCATTAGGGGGTTCAGCTTGTCCAGCTGAGAGCGGGTCTTTGCTGTGCAGCTGATTTGCTCACAGGCCTGACCATGGTTTCTCCTCTACATGTCCACAGTCCATTTCCTGGGACTAATGGACTAGCCTGGGTGTGTCATACTCATACTGATGGCAGACAGCAAGAGCACTTAAGCCCGATCTCAGTAGCACCTTCCTGCCTTCTGCTTGCATTGTGTTCACCAACAGTCCATTGGCCCAAAGAAGCCACATGACCAAGTGCAAATTTGGAAGACCCTCAAGGATACACAGCAAAGGCAAACGTTATAAGGCAGGGAAAAGAGCCTCTTTTTCACTTACCAGTAGGATATATTTTAAAAATCTAAATAGAGGGGCCAGTGCTGTGGCACACAGGTTAATGCCCTAGCCTGAAGCGCCAGCATCCCTTATGGGAGCCGGTTCTAGTCCCGGCTGCTCCTCTTCGATCCAACTCTCTGCTATGGCCTGGGAAAGCAGTAGAAGATGGTCCAAATCCTTGGGCCTCTGCACCCACGTGGAGACCCGGAAGAAGCTCCTGGCTCCTGGCTTCGGATCAGCACAACTCCAGCCATTGCTGCCAAATGGGGAGCAGATGGAAGACCATCAGATGGAAGACCTTTCTCTCTCTCTGCCTCTCCTCTCTCTGTCTAACTCTGGCTTTCAAATAACTAAATAAATCTTGAAAAAAATCTAAAAAGCAAGAGAAGAAAACAATGGTATACAAAATACAAAATCATAGTTACATAGAATGAACAAGTCTAGAGAGTTAACATAGAACATGAGAGCTATAGATAGTAAAATTGTACTACACATGGGATTCATGCTCAGTGAGCAGAATTTAGCTGCTCTTGCCATAAAAACAGACCAGAAGGAGTAACTATGTGAGAGGATGGATATGCTGATATACTTCGCTATGGTAACCTTCTTACTGGGTACACGTGTCCCATAATACTTTGGATATCTTAAATACACACAATAGACTCTGTTTTTGAAAAAGTCTTCTTTCTATTTTGAATTCTGGCTGACTTCAGAGTATTTCTTTTCTTCAAGAGAACTTTATCTGTAAATATAATGGTACGAGACATATTGGAGGATAACAACTTCCTTGCAGGGGAAGCTATTATAAAGCAGAGTGCATTTGAAAGTCAAATCTTGGGCGCAATAACCAAAACCTCTCCTGGATTCCAGGAGACTCCAGGTGCCCACCAGTCATATTTACAAAGCTGAAAATCCCAAGGGCCACGAGTTATAGAAACTCTGATATCTTTCAGGGACCATGCTGTCCTCTCAACAGATATCTTCATGAATTTTACATTTTCAATGTATTATAAGCTTTAAAGATTGATGCTAAAATTGGATTTTAATAGAGGACTCCCTGAATGACATTGAAACCTTATTGTTGTTGTTTTTCATCCTGATAGCTTTAACTTTCTTTTTCATGAGCATTTGGTAACTGTTCTCTCCAAATCATTACATAAGTGCATTTTTAGATGCATTTAATGTCTGCCTTTCAATCATGCTTTGCTTGTTTCAGTAAGTCACTTACTGTAATAGACTGTTCAAGTACTTTGGTTTCCTCTTCCAACTGAAACAGCTTGTTTGGGGTCATTTTTTGTTACAGCTTATAGCACATTGTAGTGCACTAGAAAAGAGATTTGAAGTTTGTTCCTCAGTTATTTTCTTTTTTATATTCCATAGGATATTTATGGTTCAATATTCTTAAATGCTTTCTTTATTATTTCCCTCCCATATACATGTGAGAGTCTTCAAAATATTCCTGGAAAAAATGAAAGTAAAAAATACAAGTAAAAAATATAAACTTTATTTCTCAGCATCGTTTGCATGAAGTTTAAGAGAATTTTTTGTATGTATGAGATTAGCCATTTAGTTCATCCCTGAAGAGCTAAGGATCCTGGAAATTTAACCATATCAGTGCAGTCCTCTTATATTGTTAACTGCAGAAAAATGGAAGTCTTTTAAAGATTTTTTTAAAGATTTACTTAATTTATTTAAAAGGTAGAGACACAGAGAGAATGAGAGAGTAAGATCTTACAACTGCTGGTTCACTCCTCAAATGACCACATTTGCCAGGGCTGAACCAGGCCAAAGCCAGGAGCCAGGAACTCCATCCAGGTCTCCCATTGGGTATCAGAGGCCCAAGAACTTGTGCCATCTTCTGCTGCTTTTCTAAGCTCATCAGCAGGAAGCTGGATAAGAAGCCAAACTAGCCCCCCGACATGGGATGCAGGTGTCACATACGGAGGCTTAACCCGTGCACCACATCACTACCTCCTAAAGATTTCTTAGGATTAGGAAATAAAAATAATGCAGAAGGAGCCGAATCAAGATTGTAAGGTCGATTCCTACTGATTTTCCCTCAAAACTCTCCCAAGGGTGGGTGTTGTGGTACAGTATGTTAAACCAATGTTTGAGTCACCATCATTCTATGTTGGGGTGCCAGCTGAGTCCTGTCCTCTGCTTCTAATTCAGCTCCCTGCTAATGTGCCTGGGAAGGCAGCAGATAATTACCCAAGTTCTAAGTTCTTGGGTCCTTGCTACCTATGGAGGAGACCTGGATAAAGTTCCTAACTCCTGACTTCTGTTACTCCTGCCTGTTACAGGCAACTGGGGGACGAATCGATGTATGGAAGATCTCTCTCTCTCTCTCTTTTCCCCTTTTCCCACTCCCTCTCCTTTTCTCCCTCTCAAATAAATAAACACATTTTTTAAAAAATATTTATCTCCATGATTAAAAAATCTCCCCCTCAAATTGGTGTTTCTTGATGAGCGAAATGAGCAGGACCATTGTAGCTCACAAGGACTCTTTCCTGAAACTTTCCCGGGTGTCCTTCTGCTAAAGCTTTGTCTAACTTTCTCCACTCTGCTGACCAGTGAAGTTTATAATGCTCGAGCCCTCCAGAAAGTCAATAAGCAATTTTGAGTATCTCCAAAACCATTGCCATGATCTTTGTTCTTGACTGACCCACTTTCCTTTGCACCACTTCTACCTCTTGGTAGCCATTACTTTAATTGTGCTTTGTCTTCAGGATTGTTTTTGGTAAGGCCATGTTTCAACTCTTGCTACAATTCTTCAAAGAAATGCTTCAGGATCTTGATGCATGTGTTTAAAAATTTCCATCGAAAGTTCTGCCCCTGAATGTAGCTGATCTGGATGCAACAGGTTTGACATCCATTAAGCAAAAATTTATTCAACCCTGACTTTTCAATCAGAATAATTGTGTGAGAGGTACCTGTTGAAGTGTCTATGGTGCTGGCTATTGTTCCTGCTGTGAATTGTTAGTCTCTCCGATTAAGGCACAAACAGGGATCATTTTTTCCTCACAAGTTGGGGAGGATGGTCTGCTGCAATGGGCTTCACCTTCAACATCGTCTCATCCCTTCTTAAAATAAATAATCTATTTACAAACTCCTGACTTTTCTGGGGGAATGTTACCATAAAATTTGTAAAAACATCAATGATTTTATCATTTTGCCCCCAAGCATCACCACAAATTTGATGTTTGTCCTTGTTTCAATTTGAACAGAATGCATGCTCTGATAGAGACCCTTTTCAAAATGATGCCTTGTTGGGGCCGGCTCCGTGGCTCACTTGGTTAATCCTCCCCCTGCGGTGCCAGCATCCCATATGGGCGCTGGTTCTAGTCCCGGCGGTTCCTCTTCCAGTCCAGCTCTCTGCTGTGGTCCGGGAGTGCAGTGGAGGATGGCCCAAGTGCTTGGGCCCTGCACCTGCATGGGAGACCAGGAGAAGCACCTGGCTCCTGGCGTCAGACTAGCGCAGCACCGGCCGTTGCAGCCATCTGGGTCGTGGACCAACGAAAGGAAGACCTTTCTCTCTGTCTCTCTTTCTCTCTCACTGTCTATAACTCTACCTGTCAAATTAAAAAAAAAAATTTCAAAATAATGTTTTGTGTTTCTTAGCACCTCATAGTAGACCCTGTTCAGACATAACAAATTACCTTGAGTTTATTTGGGTGCAAAAAATATTTTGAAATCTATGCATAATTTTTTCATGACACACATTTTCCATGAACTTTTTGATGATTCTTCATATACTAGGCCTTGTAGAATCTGGATAAACCTGCAACAATGGTAAATATAATGGCTTAGTTTATGAGTAGTATTTTCTAAAAGTCATCAAGAAGTAAAATTATTTCATTCTTCAGGAAGAATTAGTTAACCAAATATCCAACTACAGAAAGAGAAGATTCAGGCAACTGCTATCAGATCCGTCCTTTCCACAAGCCATTATTAAGAATATATTAGGCCAGCACCGTGGCTCACTAGGCTAATCCTCCGCCTTGCGGCGCCAGCACACCGGGTTCTAGTCCCGGTCGGGGCACTGGAATCTGTCCTGGTTGCCCCTCTTCCAGGCCAGCTCTCTGCTGTGGCCCGGGAGTGCAGTGGAGGATGGCCCAAGTGCTTGGGCCCTGCACCCCATGGGAGACCAGGAAAAAGCACCTAGCACTTGGCTCCTGCCATTGGATGAGCGTGGTGCACTGGCCGCAGCGCGCCGGCTGCGGCGGCCATTGGAGGGTGAACCAACGGCAAAGGAAGACCTTTCTCTCTGTCTCTCTCTCTCACTGTCCACTCTGCCTGCCAAAAAAAAAGAAAGAAAGAAAGAATATATTACTTGTTGGATATCCTCAATATTTAAAAGTTTGAGAGAGTTGTCCAGCTAAAAGCAGTATGCAATACACTTTTAGTGTTTAAATATGTTTTTGAAGGTTAATTTAAAATGTTCATGAAAAAAACTGAATTAAAAGAACGAATTAAGGAACCAGCACTGTGGGGTAACAGATTAAGCCACTCCCTGCAATGCCAGTATCCCATATGGTATCCCGTATTTCTCAGCTGTTCCACTTCCAATCCTGCTCCCTGCTAATGCACATGGGAAAGCAGTGGAAGGTGACCCAAGTCCTTGGGTCCCTGCACCCGCATGGGAGACCCAAATAAAGCTGCTGACTCCTGACTTCAGCCTGGCTCAGACCTGGCTGTTGTGGCCATTTGGGAATTGAACCAGCAGATGGACAATCTTTCTCTACCTCCCCTCCCCCCACCTTGTAACTCTGCCTTTCAAATAAAATAAATCTTAAAAAAAAAAAGAATGAATTGAAATCCATCTTAGCTTTCTCACAATATACATTGTCCAAATATAACTAGAAAGTTTTTTTGCACCAAAATGAGCTCATACTTTTACTTTCATCTTGCCATGAACTTTTTGAAAGACACTTGCATTAACAGTGCTCTATCCCTTTCTGTTTTCCCAAGTTCTAGAAGAGTGCTTAGAAGATAAAAGGTGCTCAGACATTTCTGCTGAATGGAATAATTGTTGTGTTTTCGCTGTATACTGTATTTTCACTGTCATTCATCCATTTTAGGTTAGAAAATTCAACACCAACTTTACATATGTGCAACAGTCAGAATTTTGCCTGGAGCCAAACATTACATATATATTTCAAGTGAGATGTCAAGAAACAGGGAAAAAGTACTGGCAGCCCTGGAGTTCACCCTTCTTTCATAAGACACCTGAAAAAGGTGAGAATATTTATTGACTTTATTCTCTTAGGTTTCATTTATTTTAACTTTTGTTTCTTTTTTAAGTACATATTTTTTTTCCTGCTTGACTTATACCAGAATTGACAAAACAATCTGAATTGTCATTTTTCTTTGATTTTGTTGAGGCTGACTACAATTGATGCAATAGTCCTCAAACATACCTGGACATAGAAACCACATAAGGGTGTCTGTTTGAGATGCATGTTCACCATCCCCACCCCCTAAGGGTTTGATTCCACCATGGGAAGTAGGGAGTTCTCAAAAATCTCATGTGTGCAAATGTCTTATGTGATTGTGGGGTGTAAATTAATCAAAGATCTTGTTGAAAAATAGAGTTACATTAAACTCGTTAAGACATTCTGATAAAAGGGACACAAATCAAGTATTTTTTTTTTTTTGACAGGCAGAGTGGACAGTGAGAGAGAGAGAGACAGAGAGAAAGGTCTTCCTTTTTGCCGTTGGTTCACCCTCCAATAGCTGCCGTGGCCAGCACACCGCGCTGATCCGAAGGCAGGAGCCAGGTGCTTCTCCTGGTCTCCCATGGGGTGCAGGGCCCAAGCACTTGGGCCATCCTCCACTGCACTCCCTGGCCACAGCAGAGAGCTGGCCTGGAAGAGGGGCAACCGGGACAGAATCCGGCGACCCGTCCAGGACTAGAACCCGGTGTGCCGGCACTGCAAGGGAGAGGATTAGCCTACTGAGCTGTGGCGCTGGCCCCACAAATCAAATCTTATCAATAAACATTGGTTAACTACTATATGTAAATCAATCAGAAAGAGTTAAAACATTTAAACTTGAGATTTATTATCCTCTCAACAACAGGATCTTTCACTATTTTCTTCTTCTTCTAAGATCAGCCGAGATCTCGTGCGTTCAGGGTGTTATAGCTGTAGAATATTTTCTTATTTTTAATATTGTTATCTTAATTTTATATCCAAGTCATTCTATAACATCTTAGCCAAATGGACTTCAAGTGTAAGAATTTTTAAAAAAAATCTATTTTAGCTGTCATAAAAAAAATTAAAAACAGCCTCATTTATCTGAAGATACCCCCGTACTGTAGGTAGCTTATGAACTAGATTTAAAATTTTCCAATTAAGACTGAAGGATTTAATCATATTCACAGTAGTGTTGATATCATTCTTATTACATCTTAGGATTATGTTTTTTTTTTTTTTTTTTTTTTTTTTTTTTTTTTTTTTTTTTTACAGGCAGAGTGGACAGTGAGAGAGAGAGAGAGAGAGAAAGGTCTTCCTTTGCCGTTGGTTCACCCTCCAATGGCCGCCGCGGCCGGCGCACCGCGCTCCTCCGATGGCAGGAGCCAGGAGCCAGGTGCTTTTCCTGGTCTCCCCATGGGGTGCAGGGCCCAAGCACTTGGGCCATCCTCCACTGCACTCCTGGGCCACAGCAGAGGGCTGGCCTGGAAGAGGGGCAACCGGGACAGAATCCGGTGCCCCGACCGGGACTAGAACCCGGTGTGCCGGCGCCGCAAGGCGGAGGATTAGCCTGTTGAGCCACGGCGCCGGCCAGGATTATGTTTTCAAAATGGTTTGGCATTATTAATAGCAGCCAAATAAGAGGGAGCAAAAGGAGCCAGATGAGCTGAAAAGTTCTTTTAGCGCCCCCTAATGCCCAACTCTTAGAAATACATTAAATGAATAGGTGTCTATTTTTTCCCCCGATACCATCAATTCTGTCTTTTAAAAATTTGTATTTATTTTAGAGGTGAAGAGAAATAAAAGAGAAACAAATAGGCAGACAGAACTCCTATCTGCTGGTTCACTCCCAAAATGCCCACAACAACTGGGGCTGGGCTGCCAGAGACAGGAATACAAAACTCAGTCCAGGTCTCCCAACCATCACCTGCTGTATATCAGGCTGTTCTCCATAGGTAACGTTTTAAGTACCAGGAAATAGGGACTAAGAACACCACACCTGCTCTCCAACAGTCTAAATTGAAAGGCTTTTTTTCCTAAGGAGAAAAATTCCTGAAGGGGAGAAATGTGCTAAGTACTCCTGAAAACGTGCAGTTATCTAAGTTTAGTATGTTAGCTAAGACAAACAAAAGATTATTTTCTTGACACAAATTCTTATTTGAGGAACAGTGAACATGTGCTATGGAAAGAGCTAATATTAAATCTTTCTGAAAACATGTTTATTTTTTTGTTTGCCAAAGCAATTCAAACGTATAATATACAACAGAGAAACACCTGTTATTTACATTTTAATGAATACTAGGTTTTTTTTCCTATTCACCTATTTTTCTAGTGATTGATGCTATGGTGTGTATCCTGTTTTCTATCCTGATTTTCTTAGTCTGGTTTTTTAAAAACTAATTTAATGGCTGTACAACCTTCCAATTAATGAATGTATTACAATTATTTATTATTTATTTTTTAATTTATGAATGCATTACAATTTATTTATTACAATTATTTATTTAGTAATTTCCTTATTTAAATCATACTAAATAAATAATTTGTGCTACTTCCATTTTTTCCTATTATCAACAAACTTATTTGAGTAGGTTTATTTTTAAACTCTCTTATTTCTTTATGTCTAAAAAAGAATTGGATCAAATGTTAAGCATACTTTATTTTTTAATTTATTTTACTTTTGCCAAAATTTTATTTTTTCCCAAATAAACCTTTTATTTAAGGAGTACAAACTTCATGTATTTCATAAATACTACTTTAGGAATATTGTTATTCTTCTCACCAGATCAGCCCTCCCACCCACACTCCCACCACTCCTCCTCCTCCCTCTCCCATTCCCAGTCCCATTCTCCACTAAGATTCACTTTCAATTAACTTAATACACAGAAGACTAACTCTATACTAAGATTTCAGCAATTTGCACATAAAAAAAACACCTGTTACTCAATAATTGAGACAAGGGCTGTTCTTATCTTTCACTTAACAAACTAAAATGAAACAAATCTGAGAACAAGTTTTACACTTAACTCTCATAACACAACTCTTTGAGGACAGAGGTCCTGCATGGGAAGTTAGTGCACAGTGACTCCTGTTGATAATTTAACAATTAACACTCCTATGTACGACATCAGTGATCACCTGAGGCTCTTGACATGAGCTGCCTAGGCTATGGAAGCCTATTGAATCCACAAACTGTCAGTATTTAGAAAAGGCCATAAGCAAAGTGGAAGTTCTCTCTTCACTTCAGAGAAAAATACATCCTTCTTTGATGGCCCCTTCTTTCCACTGGGGTCTCATCCAAAGAGATCCTTCATGCAGATCATTTTTTGCCACAGTGCCTTGGCTTTTTCCATGCCTGAAATACTCTCGCGGGCTTTTCAGCCAGACCAGAATACCTTAAGGGCTGATTCCGAGGTCACAGAGAAGCACATTTTAAAATGCAGATGTATGTTGTCAAATATGCCTTATCTTCTTTTCAAAGATTTTATTTATTTATTTGAGAGGTAGAGTTACAGAGAGAGAGGCAGAGACAGAGAGAAAGGTTTTCCATCTGCTGATTCACTCCCCAAATAGTCACAGCGGCTGGAGCCAAGAGGCTCCCAAGTCAGGAGCCAGAGATTATTCCAGGTCTTCCATCGGGTGCAGAGGCCCAAGGACTTGGGCCATCTTCTACTGCTTTCCCAAACCACAGCAGAGAGCTGGATCGGAAGAGGAACAGACAGGACTAGAACCGGCGCCCACATGGGATGCCGGCGCTTCAGGCCAGGGCTTTAACTCGCTGAGTCACAGTACCGGCCCCTACAAGGTGCTTTCAAAATGACGCCCAGCAAGTATTGCAGGACAGATCATAATGCAGAGGTGGCTTGGGCTGCAGTCCCCCACCTTCTTGTGGCTCTTCTCTGGATCACGCCTGTCCTTGGCCTCTAAAAACCAGGTCTCAGTAAGAAACCAAAACAACTCGTTTGCAAGAAGGTCTACAAATAACATATATGACTTGATCTCTTTTTCTTCCCCCTTAAAATATTTAGATGTTAATGGAAAACAAAGCCCTATACTAAAAAAGAGAAAGAAAATCAACTCCTCAGAATGCAACACTGAGCTTTAGCCAACACTGGAGGTATCTCTGGGTAAGAGACCTGCTGTATTCCACCCTAGTGCAGTACAAGAGACCAGCTAAGTGGCTGAAGTGTTGAGTAACTTCAGGAGAAGAAATAATGCTCATTGGATTTTTATTGTGTGCTGGGCACTGGACAATATGCATTTCACATCTGAATTGTCCCTTCTCTATAAAAGGAGTGTAACTCGGGGCTGGCATCATGGTTCACTTGGCTAATCCTCCCCCTGCTGTGCCGGCATCCCATATGGGTGCCGATTCTAGTCCCAGCTGCTCCTCTTCCAGTCCAGCTCTCTCCTGTGGTCCAGGAGGGCAGTGGAGGATGGCCCAAGTGCTTGGGTGCCTGCACCTGCATGAGAGACCAGGAAAAGCACCTGGCTCCTGGCTTCGGATCGGTGCAGCGTGCCAGCCATGGCAGCCATTTAGGGGGTGAACCAACAGAAGGAAGACCTTTCTCTCTGTTGCTCTCTCTCTTTCACTGCCTAACTCTATCTGTCAAATAAATAAATAAATAAATAGGAGTGTAACTCTTTGGAATTATTTTTTTTAGACTTATATTTATTTGAAGGATGGAGTTACAGAGAAAGAGGGAGGGAGGGAGAGAGAAAGAGAGAGAGAGAGAGATCTTCCATCCACCAGTTGAAAGAGAGATCGATCTTCCATCCACTGGTTTAGTCCCCAGATGGCTGCAAGGCAAGGGCTGTGCCAGGCTGAACCCAGGAGCCAGGAGGATCTTCTGCGTTTCCCACATAGGTACAGGGGCCCAAGGACTTGGGTCATCTTCTGCTGCTTTTCTACAGGCTATTAGCAGAGAGCTGGATCAGAAGTAGAGCAGCCAGGACATGCACTAGCATCCCCATATGTGATGCC
This sequence comes from Sylvilagus floridanus, assembly GCA_949820135.1. Lineage (NCBI taxonomy): Eukaryota > Metazoa > Chordata > Mammalia > Lagomorpha > Leporidae > Sylvilagus > Sylvilagus floridanus. Next base: position 57,883,743 of record OX463225.1, read on the forward strand.
AGCATCACAGGCAGAGGCTTCACCCAATATGACACAACACCGGCCCCAGGAGTGTAATTTTTTGACAGGCAGAGTGGACAGTAAGAGAGAGAGAGACAGAGAGAAAGGTCTTCCTTTGCCGTTGGTTCACCCTCCAATGGTCGCCGCGGCCGGTGCACCGCGCTGATCCGAAGGCAGGAGCCAGGTGCTTCTCCTGGTCTCCCATGGGGTGCAGGGCCCAAGCACTTGGGCCATCCTCCCCTGCACTCCCTGGCCACAGCAGAGAGCTGGCCTGGAAGAGGAGCAACCGGGACAAAATCCACGCCCCGACCAGGACTAGAACCCGGTGTGGAGAACTAGCCTATTGAGCCATGGCACTGGCAGGAGTGTAATTCTTATGGCGTGGATGAAGAGGGTGAGGCCCAGGGAAATGCTGCAGTTTTGCCAAATGTTACCAAGCTGGTAAATGGCAAAGCTGGCACAACTCGGGCTTTGGGATTCCAGCACCCACATTTTTTATTCCAGTCCCCTTCCTAAGAGACATAGATGGGTCTCACATTGTCCCCCGCCACACACCAGCCACCTGGCCAAGTCCTCCTGTGCATATTAGCTAGCAATAAAACTGAGCTTCATTTCCAATGCAGGGTTTGTTGGGAAAATGCAAATACATCAGAAAAGAGCCATTTGATGTCACCAGCCATTTCTACTTTGACCAGAATACAAGTTGTAGAAGCAGGTTTGGGTTGAGATGATAAAGAAGAAACCCTGGGACTCCAGGAACCTTGGGAGGGGCGAGTCTGAGACAAGGATGCAGTACAGGTGGGAAAGGTGCACTTGCAAAGACTGGACCAGCACACAGAGTAACTACTGCGTTTTCCCACTGGAGCTGGTCCAGAAAAGCAGTGTTTCTGCACCAGAAACCAGGACACCTGCTTAAAATGCAGATTCCTGAGCCTGTCACCATGGAGTGATCCTTTTGCAGTGATGCATAAGAACCAGTGCCATAGAAGTCAGACTTCCTATAAGAAGGGGGAGTGTCATGAAGGATACCACAGAGTATGAACAGGTCATGTGGACAGAAAAGGGGAGACCTGGTTGCCCAACCCATCTTGAGTGTTGTCAGGGGGTGGGGAGGGATGGACATGTGAGAGCTACCTCTCATACTGTCTGGTCCCCTCTCGCTTGCTCTTTCCCCCAAGGCTCTGACTGTCCCTCGACAGCTTGGCAGCACAGAGTCCCAAGAAGCCCAGGACACAAGTCTGCTGCCCCAGCTCACCTTCCTCACACCCTCGTCTGCCCAGATCCTGCCCTGCCTCTGGATGGAGGCTGCAGTAGAGATGCTGAGAAGCCCAGAGGGCTACTGACATTGGAGCTTCTAACCCACCAGCCTGGACAAGTCACTATTAAATGTCCTGGGGGTTGTTGAGCAGGGCCACAAGGGCCCCACAGTAAAGAAGATCATTGATAAGATAATTGATCAGTATAGAAACCCACCCTGAAATCGTGAACGTCAGTTCCCTAAATCCACTTCCTGCGTGGAAAAGGTGAAACAGAGACTTCCAGGCAGGATGGGCTCAGCACATCTGCACTCCACAGATCGACACGCAGATCCCTTCGGGATGAAGCTAAGACACAGGCTTTATAACCCCGGTAATGACGAGTCAGAGGCCTGCAGGAAGAGCAGTCACGTTTCATGCTAATTAACCTGCTGCGATTGCTATTTGCCCAAGAAGAGTTTCCCAGAAATATCATATCATCCTTTTTTTTTTTTTTTTGACAATTTTCCGGAGGAAGGCATGTATGAGCAAGAGACTGAACAACGTATTACTTTGTTCTCACAAAATGCTACTGATTCCTGGATTAACTCTAAGTCCTTGGTGATTCTCATTAATTGTTCAGGACTTTTAGTGACTAAAAGAGAAAAGCAAATCTTAGACCAATGGAACTAAATATAGGCAACACTAAATGTAACGCAAATGAGATGGTGGCACACAGGGTGCGTTTTCAAAAATTCCATTATCTCTAATTAGAAATTTGTGATTTATCCACGTGGAGATGGATTATGAATTTGCAGATTCTGTGTTACTACATTGTGCTAAACAGGCACACAGTATTTCTTGAAAAACGAATCATTTTATTTTATTTTTAATGCATTTGATAGGAAGAGAGAGAAAGAGGGTGTGCATGCACTTCCTTGTACTGTTGCATTTCCCAAATGGCTGCAATGGGCAGGGTTGGGTGGGCCAAAGCTGTGAGTAGAGAACTCAGTCCAGGTCCTCCATATGAGTGGCAGGGGCCCAGCTCCTTGATCCATCACCACTGCCTCTCAGGGTCTATATTAGCAGGAAGGTGGAATTGAAAGCCAGAGCCAAGTATTGAACCTAGGAATCCCGGGTAGAACACAAAAATCTAAACCAACATCTTAACTTCTAAGCCAAATATCTGCCCTAACTAGTCAATTTAGACTGAATCTTCTTGGTGTCCTGTCCCTAATAAACCGCCAGGTTTCTCAAAATAAAAAAGCATCTCAGAGAGGTAAGATTTGGCCCAGCTGTTAAGACGCCACTTGGGATGCTCACGTTGCATATGGGAGTGCCTGGGTTTGAGTCCCGGCTCAGCTTCTTACTAATATGCACCCTGGGAGGCAGCAGGTAATGGCTCAAGTAGTTGGATCCCAGCCACCCACATGGGAGACCCGGATTAAGTTCCCTGCTCCTGGCTTGGTCTGGCCCAATGCCAGCTAGTATGGGCATTTGGGGAGTGAAGCAGCAATGGAAAATTTCTGGCTATCCATCTGTCTGTCTCTTTCTTAGCTTCTGCCTTTCAACAAAATATAAGTAAAATTGTTTTTAAAAGCTCAGAAAAGTTCATAATCTCTCTGAAGTTTGCAACCCACTAATAGAGAATAAAGATTACACTTGTCCATGAGGAAGTAACATCTTCTGTATTAGTTTCCTATGGCTGCTTGGTAGCTTAAAACAACATACCTTTGTTTTCTCATAATTCTGGAGGTGACAAATCAAAAAGCACAATCACTGGGCCAAAACCAAGATGTCAGCAAGGCCATGTTCCTTCTGAAAGCTCCAAAGTCCAGGTCGATTTCATCGTCTTTTCCAGATTCTAGAGGCTGTCTGCATCTCTTGACTCATGGCCCCGTCCAGGCCAGAAGCACACATCTTTCAGTCTTTCTCTGACTGTTGCCCTTCATTGGATCCACTCCTCTAATCTAGGATAATTGTCCCTTCTCAAGTCCCTTTAGCAGTAGAAGGGAATCTACTCACCTGTTCCAGGGATTAGAGCATAGGTAGCGCGTTACTTGTCCCACCACATTTCCCCATCAACCCACCCACCACCTACAATCATAATCTTACCAGAAAGGATAATTAGGTAGAATTGAGCAAAAGAAATCAAATCTAGATATCTTAATCAAAAAGGAATTATTGGAAATATAGCTGGAAATCTGTAAAGAGACTGGCAAAATGGCATGAGTAGGATCTTAATGTCGGCAGGAGTCATAACCATAGCCAAAATTGCAGCTCAGGAAGAATCTGGAAAGGACCCAGCAGCTGTCAAGTAACTGCCGCCACCTCCTGCCCTGTGCCCTGGACAGCTCACGGAGGTTGCTGTCACCAGGCTCTGGGTACAGCTTGCTGTCCCCACGTTGAATTCTAGGTGGCTTCCTGAAGCTCTTTGTCATTCAGCCCATGTTCTGAGTCTGAGAGTTGGGGAAGAAGTATCTTATTGGCTGGGCTTAGGTCTTCAGATTACTGCCAACTGCTGGCTGTGCAGAGAGTCTCTGCTCCCTTGAGACTTCCACAATGGGAAGCAATGCCTGCCTGTTACCTATTTTAGGATTCTCATAAAGTATATGTCCTGGTATTGGGCAATGGAAACAAAAGACAAATGTCCATTTGACCATTCAGACTCAGGGACAGAAGCATGCTGTAGCTGAGAGAAAAGCTGCACTTTGGAAGAATCTAAGACCACTTGGTAAATGTGGAAACTGCCCATTTGGCCTTGTGGATGTCTGCTGCACTTTGACACCAGATTGTATCTCCATACGGCCCATGTCAGTTAGGGGATGGTGGCTGCTGCTTTTACCTTTTCCTCCCCTTATTCTTCCTTTTTAATGCTGTGACTGCATATGTACATTTCTTATCTTCTACCTATACACACCAGGTACCTACAGCCCAGGAACAGAAGATTGAAGATAATCTCTTGAGTATGCTATATACACCCTGCCATCCTTAATTTACATGGATGACACCATAATCCACAAAATGATTCATTGACTTGTTTTGCAAGATGTGGTAATACATTTGTTCTTACATATAGTTTTCTCTGCTCTGGGCTGCTGGTGCCTATCTGATATGTATGATGACTGTTTTCACCTTGCTAATTGACATGGGCCAGGATCAAATCTTTGCCCTTGGTCCAATAATGTTGAATTCCAATCATATATCTGAAATGGCAGTTTGAGAAGATATCACTAAAATACTGTGAAACAACTGACATGAAAATGAGATGAGAAACAGAGAAACAAAAAGGAGATGCTTATGCCTTTTACTTACGCTTATGCCTTAAGAAAAATAGGAGAGTGGCAAAAAACCTTCAATAATTCAAAAAACACACCCTATATCTTTTGTAATATGACTCCTCTTTCTTGAATATCTACAATCTTCTGCAAGAGCAGTCCAGAAAGCTTCATGTGTTAGTATGCCCTTACCAACAAGTTTGGGGAGAACGGAAGTAAATAAACTTTAGAGATGTCGATACCTTCTGACCCAGTAATCCAGCTTGTAGAAATCCAGCCCTAGGAAATAATCAAAGATACAGAAAGGAAACTCATATATAATGATATCTATCCAAAAAATAATGATAAAAAATAAGAACTTGCAAGCAATCTAAAAGTCTGACAACAGTATTAGCTGATGCTTATTAAGGTTTTAATTTGTGTCAAATACAGTATTAAGTGCCTGCTAGGAACTATCTCATCAAACCTCATCAGTGAAGCCCTGCTATTATCCAATTTTACAAATGAAGAAACTGAGTCACAGGGAAGTTAAGCAACTTGCCCTGGGCCATGCTACGCCAAGTGCTACAGGCAGAACTTGGACTAAATTTCATTGGAGTTCACTGTTGGTGTTTGGAATCACCAAGTCCTATACTTTCTCAGTAGGAAAAGAGTAGAGTAAAATCACGATGGGATAGTGGGGTACTTCGAACAATTTTTAATAAAATGAGGAAATTTTCGCTATATAACATTGAGTGAAGGTGATAGTATACAACATTTGTTAAAGAGTATCATCCCCACTTGGGTACAGACATCCATAAAAACACTGCTAACAAACATAAAAATGATTGTTTCTAGTTTGTGGACAAATAAACAATTGTGTTTTCATTTCTAAACTTTTCAAGCATCCTAAAATTAGCATATATTGCTTGTACAATCAAGGAATATAGTTGGGTCTTTTGCTTTGTTTTGTTTTGTTTTAAAGATTCAGTTATTTACTTGAAAGAGTTACAGAGAGGGAAAGGCAGAGGCAGAAAAAGAGAGAGGTCTTACATTTGCTGATTCACTCCCCAAATGGCCTCAATGGCCAGAACTGGGCTAGACTGAAGCCAGGAACCAGGAGCTCCATCTGGGTCTCCCACATGGGTGCAGGGGTCCAAGCACTTGGACCATCCTCGCCTGCTTTCCCAGACCACTAGCAGAGAGCTAGATCGGAAGTGCAGCAGCCAGGACTCAAACCAGCACCCAAAGGCTTAATCCGCTACCCCACTGGGCTGGCACTGAAAATAATTGTTTTTAAGAAGAAAATAACACTGGAATGGAAGATCCAATAAATCAATGTTAAATAGCTTATCCCAGTCGTAGCCCGCTGTGGTGTGGTCTGAAGCCCAGCAAAGCCAGAGCAGCTGCTAGAGGGCTGCCTTTGCCCGACTGTTCCGCCCATCCTGAGCGCCCTGCTGCAGAAGTGAGGTTGTTAGTTAACAGCACTAGTGATCAGGACACCCTCTGTGCCAGAACTGCCTGGGATTTTCTACTCTTCAGTGTCTACCTAGGCACTTGGAACAAGTTATTCATTCTTTCTATACATGTTTCCTTGTCCATGAAATGAGGACAATATTATTATCTTCATGTTGTGATGATTAATTGAGAGACAGTATGTTGCCTGGAACATGACCAGAACACATTAATCATTCCTTAGAAAGGATAACAAAAAACATTACCCCAAGGTAGACGGAGAGCAGAGCTGAGGCGATGACTTGGCACCATGGCTAAGAGAGAGATGCAAAACATTACAATATTTCTAAAACCAGATTTGATTAAATTAAGCTGGTATTGCATGGACCAAAGAATGTAGTCAAGAATAAGAGATGGCATTTCTTGTTTGAAACCACTACAAATTCTCTACACACTGCCTACTGCAATACTGACGTCCAATGTCTGTGCATAAGCTACATAAAAACTTTTCCTAAATTAGAAATGACTTGGGGCCAGCACCGTGGCTCACTTGGTTAATCCTCCACCTTCGGTGCCAGCATCCCATATGGGCGCCGCCTTCTGTCCTGGTTGCTCCTCTTCCAGTCCAGCTCTCTGCTGTGGCCCAGGAAGGCAGTGGAGGATGGCCCAGGAAGCACCCGGCTCCTGGCTTCAGATCGGCGCAGCACCCTCCATAGCGGCCATTTGGGGAGTGAACCAATGGAAGGAAGACCTTTCTCTCTGTCTCTCTCTCTCTCACTGTCTATGACTCTACTTGTCAAATAAAAAAATAAAAAGAAGTTATAAAAAAAAGACTTGGTTTTTCAAGTGTATTCAATTATATCCTGTGTAATAATTGTAATAGTAATAGTATAGTAATAGGCATAATTTAAGACTCTGCTGTGGGGAGAGATAGAGTTGTCCCCTGTGAACATAATACCACAGCCCTCAAATAAATAATGAAAATATTTTCCAGCACCTTCTTCCAGCACTTTAGACAACATGCTGATGATTACAGCTGTTTGTAAAAGTTCTCTGTGTGTGTGTGTGTGTGTGTGTGTTTTATCATCGTGTGTGGATGCTTTTGTCTGTTAAAATACTTGAAAACGCTATAAAATATTAACAGCATGGAAGTAAGGAAGATACGATTAGGTGCGGTTCTTTCCTCCCCTTTTCATTTTTCCTTTTAAAAATATTTCCCTGTTATAATTGCTGCTTTTATAGTGAGCAGTGTTAAGTATGATTTAAGAAGAAATGACCTATCCACTTGGTGGCAGTATGCCTTGAAGAACATCCTCTGTATGGCTTCATTTCAGTCCTATGCTAAAAAATGTCATCATAGACTTGATTTCTCTTTCACAATCTTATTCATAAGTTGATTTATTTCAGATATCTGATGCTTTGTGAAATTACCCTGTGATAATTAAGCACTTTTAAATGAGTTAATCTAATTTAAATTAATGCACCTGTTTGATTTGAAACTATGATAACAGACTCTAAAAGATTATGTTTATTCTTTCTTAGGGCTAATAAAGCCCTATTCCAGATATAAAAATTATTTTTATACAGTATAAATTAGTAACTGAACCAAGTTTCATTGCCAAATAACCATCTGCAATTGATACAACAGAATTACATTAACCTGCATTAAAAGCCAATAGAACCATTCATCCAGTTTAAATAAAACTACTAACCTAAAAATAATCTGTTAAAACAAAAATAATATAGCAACATATGCTATAGACCCATGATTTTGCCAAATTGAAAACTGTGTTACATTTTAATGTAATATTTCTATTCTTAAATTTCAAAATAACTTAGCATCTGCTTGAGCTCCCTGAGAATGAACATTGGCCTACAAAGTACTGATTCAGATGAAAACACCTGGCCTTGAGGACATAACCATATTCCCTCGGGGTCTAATGAAACAACATACCCAGGGAGCAAAAGAAATTTGTAAAGCACTGAGAAGCTAAAGAGAGTTTCTGATTCATCACAATTCACAGGAACCCTTTTCCACTCGCTGTGGAGAAACCAGAATAAAAGCATAGGAAAGAATGTCTGGAGTTTCTGATGTTTTCATCTTCTACAATCCTCTACCAATTGTTCTCAGAAAAATGCCCTCCACGGGATCCTGTGCCCGCATCCAAATTAGCCTTTCACAAAACTTTCCAGTGACCCACAGGAACCTTTTTGTTGTGAAATGTGTGGTCCTTTTCTCAAAGAGAGTCCCAGGCTCCTCGGACCTCGGACCTCGTGGCTTATCACACAAGCTGGTGAGATTTCAATGACAGAGATGCGTCAAAGTCGCAATTTCTCCCTAGCTGCAAAGGTCATTTTTTGAAAAGAACAATCTGGACCCCAAAACTTGAATGACTGCATAAATAGCCTCTGAAGCGTTTTCTGGGATGCAGACCTGAGAACCATCTTCAGACACGTCAGCCAAGAGAACTGTGTCCTTGAAGTCACCTCTGGCAGCTTTTAATTATCAGGAGGGAGGAGCTGGGCAAAGCCACTGCAGGATTCTTTTGAATTCAGAATGAAAGTAAGTGGCTGCCAAGGCTGCTCACCCCACCCTGGTCAGGAGCTTTCATTAGCAAGGGCCCTGACAGCCTTGATGACTAAACAGGGCTGGCCAGGATCTTTGCAGGAAAGCAGCAGAGAGGAGTCATTAACGTTCCACCCCTGTGTTACAACCCCAAAATGCCTGCTAATCAAAATCCGGCTTCTTATGCAGAGCCAAGAGAGGTTGAGCAGCGCCCCAAAGATTGCACAAAAGCAAAAGTGACACATCGTGGAGGCTATTAAGGAAACTCACACTTGATTACATCATCGTTGGAAGGAATCGTGTAGAAAGTAGTTGCTGGGCATTTTTCTGGCTCCAGTGAAATAAAGTTCCTAGGGATTTGTTGCCTGGAAGCCTCAGGAAATTAGGGGACACACCCTGAAGTTTTACAAACCCTAGGTAATTTTTCATTGCCCTTGCTGTGTGTCTTCCTTTGAGATTCACCCAATTAAATAAAAAAGAGAGACACACTCAAAGCCATTGCTTTTATGCTGTCTTTCAAGCTGATTGAAGTGTCAGGCTGACTTTAATCACCTCTAACCGAGGAGCAACCAGGCAGCCTGAGTGCAAAATGTGAGAAGCCGAAGCTCTTTGCTTTTTGTTTAAGTTTCCCAGGTCACGCCGGAATCAGTCCACCACGATACCCGGAACTCTGGCCTTCTAGTTGCTTCCACCTTTAAAGAACACCACTTTACTTCTGGTAAGAAAACACCATTTGGGCTTTTGGGGTGCTCTTTAGTAACTACTCATTCTAACCCTCCATGTTAAACAATCATGGACCAGACCCAAGTTTCTGGATTACAAGGTGTGCTATGCACTTTCTACAGGAAAATAATCGACCAACTACAAATATCTGCCTAAAATTCAATTTAGAGTGGGTTGGGTGGAATATGCCTGCTCTTGCCATGGATTGGATACCTTCTCACTTCAATAGCTGCCATGTCTCAAGACCCAAAACTTCTTCCTAAAATGTCATAATTTGTCTACCATGGACAAATGATGGAGTTTGATGCATCACCTTTTTCAATCTTTGAAACAAGCCGGGGAGGTGCTGTATATCCATCTTATAATGAAAAAACTGAAGCTCACAGAGCTAAGAAACTTATCCAAGGCTACACAGCCGCTAAGTGGCAGACAAAAATTCAAACCCTGTTCTACATCCTGAAGTCTGTACTCATTCAAACCAGCTCCCATGTTGTGAGTATGACCGAGTGTTCTGTTGAGGAGCAAAGCGTAATGTTTCAGATATGGGAAAAAATAGGTCGAGTTGTGCAAGGAGCAAATAAGACTCTAAATATAAATTCCAAATGAAAAAACGTTAGACAGGACCATCTCGCCGTTAATTACAAGTAGACCATTTGTCTCCTTACACAGAAATAAGCCAGGAATAGTACAAGAATTTTTCAGGTTACATTGATATTCTTTGCATTTTTTGTTTTATTTATTCAATAAATATTCACTCAACAACTCCTATGTGCCAGGTACTGTCCCGGGTACTGCGGAATCAGCAGTGCAAACTATGAACCAACCAAGCCCCTGTCTGCATGACGCTTCCATGCTAGACAGACAGGAGGAAAGCCACGAACAAGACAGCTAGTACTGTGGTGGTGGTGGGTCCCAGAGGAGCATCAAACGAGGTTAGGGCATTTTGAATGTGTAGATGTGAGTCAGCTGTAAGCCAAGGGCTGTGCCTAGGTTCTGTATGGATCCCTGAAGCCCAGATGCCTACACAGACCTGCACCTCCACGTTTCTGTGGGAATTGTGGAGGCTAGCAGCTTGTGGCAGCTTTATTGGGTCTGTAATATAATCTCTGTCTCACAGAACAGAAAACCTGGGCCTTGGCAAGTTTCAAATTATGACGGAGGGTCCAGTGTTGATAGGTGGCAGAGCTCAATTTGAACCCAGGTATCTCAAGGGGTGCTCATGGTCACTTTGCTCTACTCTTTAGATCCCTTTGCCTGGCACAGTGATAACTTGGGGGTGCTCTGTCCTCCTCCAGGCACTAAAGCCCAAGGGTGTTTGTAAGCCTGGACATCACCCCCCCATACCATTTGTTATTTCAAATACTCAGCAGTAGGTCTTTCGCCCTAGGAAAACACTAATTCCATAGCCCACTGTGATTTTGGAGTAATCTAAAGCCACACAGGAGCTGCCCACCATTTTGCTTTAGGAGAGGGGCTGGAGACCAACATGTGTACAGTAGGCACAGATGGGGACTAACTAGGGTGGAGCCTATACAGTGTCTGCCACATGGTAAGTATCTAATTCATATTTGTAGGAAGGAGGGAGGGAGCAGAAGGGATGGAAGGAAGGCCATTACTCATCACAGTCTCCAAATTCCAATGCGTAAGCCATATCTCAACAACCTTCCACAGCTATTTGAAAATAGGGTTTTTCATAGCCCGTGTAGAAAATGTGATGATCCTACTGGGTAACACTTGCTGAATAAATTATATTAATTACTTAAATTTTTAGAAAATAGATTCAACTTCAAAATTCAAGAGAAGCATTGTTTTTATAAGTGTGAGTGCAAGATAGATGGCAATTGTTGTTTCTTTTTTATAACACATTGTTCAACATAGAGTGAATGCCCTTTCTTAACAGGAAAAAAATTCATGAACAATAAATTTTGAAGATTGATGACACATTGCCTGTAAATTTTATTGTGCACAAAAACTTAAAAAGAACACCTCAGTTGTGATTGTGGTCAGCTTTAGATCCTGTTACAGGCAGTTGGGAATTCTCCCCTGTGTCAGACAAACCAAATGAGGTTCATCACTGAAAATATTTATATCAAATATGCACTCACAAACTGACCACATGTGCTGGAGATGCACTTCTAGAAACCCACTGACATCAGATACGTGCAGCTTGATGTTCTCAAACAAGCGGTTGTTTCCTGGGGTACAGGTGTGCAGTTCGGAAGAACAGTCACCTTACAGTCCAAGGTAAAGGGTAATTTTGCTTCCTTCTTCCCCCTTTCCTGGAGACCAATGACTTTCATTTTGAGCAGAGTAGGGAGGATGATGAACACTAGTGCATAGTTAACATTATTTTGCTTTCCTTCCATTAGACAGCAGGCAAGACACTGGACTTCTGTTGGGAATGATCATCTTTGCTGTAATGTTGTCGATTCTTTCTTTGATTGGGATATTTAACAGAACACTCCGAACTGGGTAGGTTTTTGTAGAATTTCTATTTTCTAAGTTAGACTAAATATGTACCATCAAACTGTTATCAATTATCTACAAGGAAAATGCATGAATGACTTCATTCAGAAAGAGGAAAATGAAAGCAGCAATGTAAGATGACTATCAATCCCTGCTAGACTCTGGTCAAAAATCATTTATTTAGTCCTCACTGTGACCCTGCCGGAAAAGCTCTGTGGCCCATTTTACAGATGATGACATGAGGCTCAGGGAGAGGATGAGTCCTCCACCCGCAGTCACTGAGCGCAAAGCCAGAAGTCCAGAGACAACTGAAACCAAAACTCATGTTCTCCTCGACAAGACCCAGCCTTTTTCATTGTGCTTCCAGTTTATCTACTGCGCGCAGATTCTGTAAAGTGGTTAAGTCATGGTCTGCCTTGAGCTCTACCAAACAAACCCTCTGAATCAGTGTGCAGAGACATGAGGCAGGTTTGCATTTGTCACTTGGTTACCAATTGGGTTGGTGATCCAGCATCCAGTCCCACAACCCCTTTCCTGGCCTCCTTCCATCAGGTGTAATTTTTCCAATATCAGTATCAATAAAGAAGTATGCCTTGTTATTGAAAATGAAACTTTGAGGAAAGCAAGGCCTCTGGGTTTCTACATTTTACTGGATGCTTGGAGATTTCTCATCTGTTAACAGACAAGTTGTTTCTTGTGGCAGTCTCCCAGTATACCCAATTAGTCACAGATTTTGACACATACGCACAGTCTTTGCCAGACTCACACTGAGTTTCTCTTTCTTGCCATCACTTGCTTGGTGAGATCATCTCTCTTTTAAATTTGCAATCAAAATGCAGTAGGAACATTTTAAGTGAGCTATTCTGAATAAAGTATACTCATGATTTCTTATCTACATAGGCTTTTTCATCAGAACTTTTGTAACAATTCAGAATTTAAATTACACACTAATAAATGTGTCCCTAATGCCATTGTGAGTTGGGCAAACTAATATGGAATTATATTTACTTTAGATTTTCAAAAATATTTGATTATAAAATCCTTTGTATTATCTTAACTTCCAACTAATACCACATAAAAATATCAATATTTGTGCTATTATCCAAAGATGCCCTGGTTACTGTGAACTTATAAGTAATGTTAAATTTTCTACTAAGAATAACCTAAAATTTTTCCACTGGTAATAACAAATAAGGAAGCAAGGTAATCTTTGATAATTTTATTATCTAAATAAGTACTTCTTTTAAAAGATAAAAGAAACAAGAGATAATATAGACATTTGCATATGAGCAGACATGGTTAATATAACCATACATTATTTATAAAAGCCTTATACAAGAAACAGAAATAGACTAGACAACAAATATTCTTAACATAAGGAAACCAAGAGCAGGTAAATACACACACATGTGCTCTCCATGTATCAGTGTGCTATATAAAAACTTTGCTACAGAATATAAATTTCCAAAATACAGCTTATAGATTACAATGGCTTCCCCCCCATAATTCCCTCCCACCTGCAACCCTCCCCTTTCCCACTCCCTCTCCCCTTGCATTCACATCAAGGTTCATTTTCAATTCTCTTTATATACAGAAGATCAGTTTAGTATATATTAAGTAAAGATTTCAACAGTTTGCCCTCACATAGCAGCTAAAAGCGTTATTTAAAAAAAAAAAACTTTGCTACAATAGAATAGACATACGGATTTGGTCTAATTGTAAATATAGTAAGAGAATATTAATTAGTTTTAAAAACTGAATCATAAACCATTATATAAATATGTGTAAAGAAACCATTTTTACCCTAAAGTCCAAGGGCAAATTGGACTCGTGAAGCTCATTTAGCCATTTAGTTGCTAGTGGAAGTCCTTAGAGAACCTGTAAAACAGATAAACAGGTTTGATCCGTCGTTCCTGGGTATATGGCTAACATGTAGAAACATGCCTGAGATCAGTTTAGTCTCTCTTAAGTTCCTGGCACCACCTTCTTGCTCAAATCACTTTGTAGAGTCAACTCAGAAACTGTTGGTTCTGAGGAGTAGCTTGGGGGAAGAGAACACTTCAGCTTCTCTCCCTTTTTTGCATCATCCTATTCCAATGATTTATTTTTTTTTTTTGACAGGCAGAGTGGACAGTGGTTCACCCTCCAATGGCCGCTGCGGCCGGTGCAACGCGCTGATCCGATGGCAGGAGCCAGGTGCTTCTCCTGGTCTCCCATGGGGTGCAGTGCCCAAGCACTTGGGCCATCCTCCAGTGCACTCCCTGGCCACAGCAGAGAGCTGGCCTGGAAGAGGGGCCCACATGGGCCCACATGGGCTCCATTTCGAGTCCCAGCTGCTCCACTTCAGATCCAGTTCTCTGCAAATATGCCTGGGAAAGCAGCAGAAGATGGCCCAAGTGCTTGAGCCCCTGCACCCATCTGGAAGAACTAGAAGAAGCCCCTGGCTCCAGGCTTCTGCTTGGCCCAGCCCCAACCACTGTGGCCATTTGGGGAGTGAACCAGCAGATGGAAGATCTCTCTGCCTCTGTGTCGTCCTCTGTCCCAGTGTAACTCTTTCAAATAAATAAATAAATATTAAAAAAAAAAAAAACAGTTTCAGAGTTCCACAAAACCTCAAGGCAAAGTTACCCATCTCCTACTCCCTCCATATAAAAAAAGCTTGGAAGTACCACTATCATTGCAACCCTATCTGCAATAATTACAAAATTCAGAATTAGAATTGCCTGAATTCCAGAATTTCACTAAATATCATTCTCTTCTTTAATACCATGTAGTTGTGGTCACCTTGGAAGAGTCTATAAAACATCCTTTACATTTTTCAAACTCTCCCACTCTGCTGCTAGTGGTTTGCCAAATGTAGCATGCATACAGTTTCACTGCCAGAGTGGTTCTCCCAGTGACTTGAATCTAGTGTGAGTGTTTTGAAGTGTTGCTGCTCATTAGAAAGAGGTAGACCTATAGGGACAGGAGGAAAATCTGAAAGATATTCAATCAGCTTCCCACTTAAGTTTCTTGAGAGGAAACCTTAGATCCTGTATCAGAAAATTCGATTTTTTTTATTCCTGTGCACAACTTTTTACAATGATGCATAATGAATGATTTTTTACCATAATGGGATAAGTAGCTATGATAAGAAGCCTCCTGTGAAGTTTTGTTGCCAAGTGACTGTGCCTAACACAACCAACAAGAAAGTAAGTATATACATTATATTTCATACATACATAAACTCTTTTCCAAAATCTGTGCATTTCAGAATTGTAGTCAAAAGACTATGCAAGGTCCTTCACAAAGTTTATGGAAAATGGAATTAAAAGTTTATTTTTATACAAAAAAATCTTTGAAGTCCACACAAAAAACATGTATTTTTCATATACTTTTTTGAAACAGATTTATTTATTTATGTATTTGAAAGGCAGAGAGAGTGAGAGTGAAAGCAAGAGCGAGCAAGAGAGAGAGAGAGAGAGAGAGAGAGAGAATCTTTCCTTTGTTAATTCACTCCCCAGACGCCCACAACAACCCAGGCTATAGCCAGGATAAAAACCAGCACTCCATATAGAATCCACGTGTCCCAAGCATTGATTTAATCTGCTGTGCCACAACACCCACCCCTCTCAGGAACTTTTTGAAGACCTCTCATATGCATAAATTTCCTTGTTATTTTGCATCAAAAATTATCCTTTAATTCCACTTTCCATTAACTTTTTGAAGTTTGCTGGCAGATCAGAACTACAGGACAAAACTTTCGCTGGGCCTCCCATCCACTCCCCACCTCATCATCTCCTTACTGGAATGATTTCCTTACTCACACTTCAGAAAACTTGGTTTTTATTGTGATTTGCAGTTTAGTTGACGTCCTAATCTCCTATATGATTACCTGCACCAAATACTAAAGTGATATCTTCTTAATATGTCACTTTTGTTTTTTAGAATTAAAAGAAGAATCTTATTGCTAATACCAAAGTGGCTTTATGAAGACATTCCTAATATGAAAAACAGTAATGTTGTGAAAATGCTGCAGGTAACTAAACACCATCTAACTAAACCTCAGTGGCATTTGAGACAATCTAATAACTAATCTAGAATTCCCCATTCAAATCAATAAATGTGTAGACATAGTAACATAATCATAAACAACTATACTAACCAAATTGTACATATTTCAAATCCTGCTTAACAGAGATGAGAGACTAGAGATAGGAGAAGAAATGAGCGAGCGAGAGAGAGAGAGAGAGAGAGAGAGAGAAAAGGAAGGAAGGAAGGAAGGAAGGAAGGAAGGAAGGAAGGAAGAAGAGTCAGTGCAATAGAAAAGTTAGGAGAAGATTCTGGGACAGGTGCAAGAGTCACGTGGTGACCAAGCAATTGGTAAGTGTCTTCAGAGACAAAGGAAGGAGGGCACGAAGAGGCGCTCACTGGGTTGAGCCTCAAAGACTCAGAGGGACTTCTGTCTTACATGTGGTGGAACAGTAGGTGGAGCCCAAGCAGGGCCTCACTTCATTCTTCAGACTCCCTGCACTGTGAGAACATTAATGGGAGAAGACTGTGGAAAATGGAGTCACCAGGGATGAGCTAGGTTTCCATTTCAGCAAAGGAGAGAAGAGCATGCATCGGGAAGATCCTGAGGATATAAGGTCTTTGCTGGTTTGGCGGGGGCGGGGCGGGGTAAGCATCCGTTATGTGCTATTTTCTGGCACTCTTCTTGGTAAACAAGGAGCTCACAACCCGGCCAGGGGGTCAGACACAGCATCCAAGAATTGCCATGTAGTGTTAGAAGTGCAGCGACAGAAATGAACCCAGACATACAATGGGAGTGGAGAAGAAACAAAATGAAAGATGAGAAGGACTTGCTTAGTGGAAAGAGAGAACATTCAAAGTGGAGGGGACAGCATGAGCAAGTGTAAAGAGGTGAAAACAGCACGTGGGGTAGGAAGACAGGCATTTGGTGAAACAAATAAAAGTGGGTCTGTTTAAAGCTTCATTGAGCCCACTAACCAATACTCTCTCCAGCATATATCATCTGAACAAAGGTTATCTGAGTTAAAAGTAAGTTTTTGAGTTTGAACCATTGGTCAACAGAATGGAACAAAGTCTAAGACCCACTACCCAAAACCCTCTGTGATCTGATCCCAGTCGCTTTCTAGCATTATTCCAGCCACCCTCCTGTCACAACTTGTGATAAAGCAGCACCCAACATGCTGTCCCTGTCAAAACCTGGTGACCCCCCCCCCATGGAGCTGGGCCCAAAGAAAAGTTGAATGGCACCCCATGCCACTGTACTCAAACTCCTCTTCTTTGCCTAACTCTCTTCCTCGTTTAGGCTCCTGGAATTAAAGGTGAACCCTGGGGCTTCTCCTGATGAGGTGGTTTTCTGCCCAAGAGATTAACGAATGGTGTTGTAGTCTGCTTGGGCAGCCCTAACAGAACACCATAGACTGACTGGCTTAAATAAGACATTTCTATCTCCCAGTTTCAGAGGCTGAGAAGTCAAAGATCAAGGGGCTGGCCACCTGCGTTCCTGGCAAGGGCTCTCCTGCAGGCGGCTGCTTTCTCATATTGCAGGGAGAGAAAGAGAGATCATCTCTCCTATGTCTCTTCTTCACCTACTCCATTCATTCATGAAGGTGCCAGTCCTGCAACCTAATTACTTCCCCTGGACCATACCTCCAAATAACATACGATTGGCTTCCACAGACCAGTTTGGAGGGGAGAAATAAACATTCAGGTGGTGATAACTTTATAATTATGTTGCATGAGAGTTATTTGCCCTGGGAGGGCAGCCATGAGCTGGAAGGCCTCCAGTCCATTTCTTGACAGAAAAGTCATCAGCCCATTCTGATCATCACAGACAGATCTGAACTGTGAGTAGCTTTAGTGCCTTTAAAACCTCAGCACAAGGCACTTATCACAACCTCATTCTCAGTATGCAAGGAACATAGTCTTCTACCCCCCTTTTCCTTGATTCAAGCAGCAACCTATTTTCTTGGCATAGGCTCCATAAAATTTAGAAATATCCCAACATAGTCAAAAACCCAACTTTTGAAAGACCCTCAAATAATGTGCAAGATCCTTCTTTCTCTTTAAAATTTTTTAACCAAGAGGTATGACTAATACATGGATTATTTTTATTATTCCTTTCCTTTGGTCTCCTTATGGGAGAATGTAATAAGGATTTGGAAGTAAGCAGAACAACGAAAAGACAAAAGAAGGAAGTCACAGGGGAAGACAAACAACTTCAGAAAATCTGGGGAGGAAGGAAGGTTGAGGGAAAGCAAAATTTCAGCCCTTATTCAATTGCTCAGTTGGTTTTTTAAAAGTTATTTTTTGGGAGGTAACATTAAACAATGTTGTTTTTTCCTAGGATAAAAGTGAATTTATGAATCATAACCCCAGTGAACAAGTCCTATATGTGGATCCCATGATTACTGAGATAGGAGAAATCCTTCTCCCAGAAGAACACAAGCCTACAGACTCTAAGAAGGAAAAGAACACAGGCTCCCTGGAGACAAGAGACTGCCCGCAGAAGTCTCTGCCTGACAGTTCTACACTCGTGTATATTCCTGACCTCAACACTGGATATAAGCCCCAGATTTCACACTTTCTCAACAGCCACGATGAGAGAGACTCCTCAACTCTTGAAGCACCAGTGGATGCCTTAGACCTGGGAAAGGACCCAAGGTTAAAAAAATACCCAGATTTTGCTTTTTCTATTTCCAGCATGAATTCATTGAGCAACACACTACTTCTTGAAGAATTAAGCCTCATTTTAAACCAAGGGGAATGTATCATACAAAACTCAGTAGAGGGAGGAGCCAGCACGCTTTTGGAAAATGATGCATCCAATGAGCCTATTCCAGAACAGACCTTTCTGCCTGACGAATTTGTCTCCTGTTTGGGGATCATGAATGAGGAATTGCCATCTGCTGATTCTTACTTTCCACAAAACATTTTGGAAAGCAACTTCAACAGGATTTCACTCTTGGAAAAGTAGAGCTGGGTGGTCAGAGCAATACGGGAGCATAACCTTGCAGCTGGAAATTCAATCTCCTCCTCAATAGAAATTCAACTTGGCCTCATTTTGAAAAATCAGAGAATTCAGACCCAAAGACGGAATATACTTTGAGGTCAGGAGAAAAGCAGCATTACCGTATTTGTGTTTAGAGTATCAGCTGTTTCCTCTTTATGGCCCCTCCATGAAAGAGGTGGAGCAGTTCTCTGCATTGTATGAAGTAAAGGTACATGGGGCCGGCGCTGTGGCATAGCTCTGGTGCTGGCATTCCGTATGGGCGCCAGTTCAAGACCCGGATGTTCCACTTCTGATCCAGCTCTCTGCTATGGCCTTGGAAAGCAGTAGAAGATGGCCCAAGTCCTTGGGCCCCTGCACCCACATGGGAGATCAGGAATAAGCTCCTGGCTCCTGGCGTCAGATCGACGCAGCTCCGGCTGTTGTGGCCAATTGGGGAGTGAACCAGCGGATGGAAGACCTCTCTCTCTCCTTCTGCATCTCCTTCTCTCTGTGTAACTCTGACTTGCAAATAAACAAAATAAAAATCTTAAAAAAAATATGAGCGATACAAAATATGTGGCAGGAAATTAAACACTGAAAACTTCTTTAAATGTTATTATATACTTGCAAATGGAGAATCAAGGTTACTTTTCATTTTGTCACTTAAAGTTCTCATGATCAGATAAAAATATAGCCCCAAACAACAAAATAAGTAGAAGACAGAGGAGCAGTTAATTAGCATGTTTGCTGGGTTATTTTTTCCACTACTTTCCATTCAGGAAAAAGATCAGGGTTTGATTTCTCCTGAGTGTGATTCTGGTATAGAAGAGTTGTAGAACAGTGAAGTGTGCAAATAATAAATTAGCTGTCTTCATTCAAGTTAAGAGTGACGATATTGTCCTCCCATAGTGAGACTGCTGTCTTACTTACACTGTAATAACATTTGTGAGAAGTAGTAGATGCAGGGTCATCAGCACGTCATTATTTTTGTTATTAACTATGTATTAGATGTATATCAGAAATTGTTACCACAGATCCTTGTCCAAATCTGGGATGGCACATCTTTGCCCTACCTCCCTTTGCTCCATAAATTATGTCTCCTGCAGACATCACTAACTGAACACCAGGTATCTTTCTGCTGAGCTCAACCAGGACCTCAGAATCCTCCCAACCAGTGTCTTTGATGGCCACAGTCAATAAGGACAAGGATGGGAGATGAAACTGCCAACCAGCTCAATACTGAAAAGGGGTGACCTTAAAATACAAGTGCATGTTTTAACCCGAGAAATGATCCATAGCAGAGTTATCTGTCTGATGAATTTGTGGTCCTGTAAAATTTCTTAATGACCAGTACAGTTTGAAAAAAATTCATCGAATTTCTGGTTTTTTTCTAACAGTTGTCAACAATAACAACTTTTAATCGGATTTACTGGTTTAATTTTAATATCATAGACTAGGTAATTAAGAAAAAAACTCTATTTGCCTACTGTGTATTTTGCATATGCACAAGCCATTTTGTTTTGATTTTTCTTAATTAAAAAATATAAAAGCAATTTCAGTGTCAGTGACTGTTCCCGTAATGGTTTAACTACACAGCCTAGTTTTCCGTGATTTTTGTTCCTGTCCCTTGTGTTCATTTTGATGAGTGCCCCTTTTCACATCTCCCATTTAGGTGATTAAGTCATATGTTCAGTTAGTCTACAAAGTCTGTTTAATGTCTAATGCACTAGTATTTCATGAGAATTCATCTTTTTATGTGGAAAATCTCCTTTATTTTTTATAATTTACTAAAGTCATTTTTCTTCAACATGGAACATTAATATTCAGTGTGAAGAAAAAAAAATCCCCTGCTGTGATATTGTGTTCTGTTCACCCTAAAATATGTACCTATTTGTTTGCTTTACATATTCTGAAAAGAGCATGTTTTAATCACTAATGAAATACCAATGTAAAATACCCTGACTTGTAAATTATCAGATCCCTTTACTTTATTCCCCTCCAAAGGGAGAGCTGTAAGGAAGCAAAGAGGCAAATAGTACTTCAGATAGAGGTAACAAGAGACAAGGCAAATCTTGATATTTACCAATCTGATAAAGATATCTGGTAACAGGTGAAGAATATATTAATAAGGCGTTTCACTGACCCACTTCTCATCAAAATAGCTTTTGTGGAGCTTAAAGGATTACAGCATTATTTGATCTCCTACAAATGCTTTCCAGGCAGTGAGTGAGTGCCTCCTTTAAACTGCTCCTCCTTGCCCACTCAATGGGAAAGGGGCGTTTTTGTTCTTTGGTACCTTCCCTTCACTCACGTCACTCTTCAGCATGCGGGAGACACTTGTGATTGTGTCATAAGGTGGCTTGGTCAAGAGGCCTGGGTTTAAGTTCTTGTCTCTGGCCCAAGAAAAAAAGATGTAGGCAAAGGTCTGCAGAGAAACAAGATTTATTTACATGCAAAGCAAAGTACACACTCCAAAGGGAACGTGGACGTGCCTGAAGGTGAGCTGCACTCAGTGAGCTTCGGTCCATCCCTTTATAAGATTTGGGGCCATAGATGTGGTGTCAAGGGCAAGGTATAACTGAGTACTCATAGGAGGCAGAGTTTGAGTACTAAACATTTCTCCTTGCCCTCTTTTGTGAACTTTGAAGTGTCATGGCCTCGGGTGCATGATGGGAGCAGGGGTGTCAACCATGGTAATTTTATTATGATAACATTATAATTAGCTAAAGGTCATTGTGGAGGTTCAGCCAGCAGCTGTGTCGGTTATTTTTGGCAGGACCTGTTCTAAGCAGCAGTTTCGTGGAAACTGCTATTTTCTGGTGCATGGGGTAGAAGTTGGGGGAGGGTCAGAGGAATTTGAGCAGAGCAGATGGGACTACAGGGAGGAGCTGGTGACCTTAGGTCCTCCTTCATAGCTACTTTCTTACCTACATCAATTCCATCTTTGCCATTGACCTTTGTAGGGCCCCCAATGGGCTGAGAATTGACTTATATCTGCCATTGTCCCAAAAACTCATGGGGATAATTTCAACTGTTTTATTACAGTGCAGTTTTGACAAAGATGCATAGGTTCTCTTCCCATGATTCTTTCATTTGACAAAGATTTATTGAACTTCTAAATACCCCTACTATATGCAAGGGGCTTTAAGGGTTATAGGTGTTGACATGGCTGTGGGTTTCGCTGACCTGCACATTCTTGTTATAGAACATGCAACCTTGGAGCTTGTGTTCTAGAGAAAAGAGACAGAGAATAAATGAGGACAGTCATGGTCCTCAAGGAGCTCACATTTTACTGGGCAAGGGGCTAATGATAAGCTTTGAAGAGAGGCAGAAAGACATAAAGGAAAATGCCAGGTAACAATAAGTGCTATGCAGAGAAGGAAAATGGGTCTTGTGATAAGGAGCAACTAGGTGGCCACTTTACAATGGGTAGTCAGGAAAGACTGCTCCCAGGCAGTGACACAGAGGTTGCCATCTGAACCCCAGGAGCCAGTATAGGGATCAGCTTGCTACTGACAAGTCCTTTCTATAGAGAAATTTTGGAGGGGCTAATGTCTTTATATCTTTCTGTCCTGTGCAAGTGGTCCCCAGCCACTCATTCTGGCCCTCACCTTCTCCTCCTTTAAGCCATGATTTGCAGTAGACTCTGGGGATAAGTACATATCTTTTCATCTAGCTCTTGGGGCTATTATTAACTTTCTTTCTCTGAGTCTCACAGTCTTTGTGAGTTGCTGATTCCCAAATGGGCAAAACCTGCTTAAGACTGTGGATTAAGAAGGAGGAAGAAGAAACAGACAAAGCCTTTCAATGAACCACTCAGAAAGAGGAAGAGGAGAGAAAGATAACAAAAAGGCAGTTAGTACCTAGGGATATGGAAGCACAAAGAAATGCGATTCTGGACAAATTAAGCTGTTTCTGGAATATCCAGTTTCCTCTTGCTCTAGGATCTTCCTGGCCTTCAAGAACCCTTTTCTGACATGGAAGCAACGGAGACACACAAGTGAGTCCAGTTCATGTTGGTGCATGCATGTCTGTGTGTGTGCATGTACTTGCTTTATCTTTTTATAAACTTGTAGTTTATAAACCAGAGTTGGACATAATATTGAACGTAAAGAAGGCTGATGAGTTTTAGGATGTGGTTCTCTGGGACTGTGTCACTCTTTGGCCTCCTAGTGTGTTCCCAACTTCTTTGCATTTTGAGTCCTCTCCCTTTGATCAACATATGACTGGGCATAGGGCACAGGTCTTCAAAAATAAATGCTGATAACAGATTGTTTCTAAAGGCAATGTGTTGCAGAATCACAAATTGTAAAGCAGATGAGAGCAAACCTCCTGTTGACATGAAGGTGGGAGGCGGTGGGTATTCCTGTCTGTGCCTCTTCCCTCTCCCTCTCTGCACCTGTCTTTGGAACAGAGTGAAAGTACAAGACTGGGGCTTTCCTACTCCTTCCTAAGTGGTCTGGCTGCTGGGCGCACCTTGGGATTGAACCCACCAGGTTGCAAATTCAGGCTGAGACCAGAACCCCCCACTCCAAACTTCCTGTACCCTTAAGGCTTTGTAAACCGGTGCTTTCTCTCAGAGGCTGTTACTAGAGGCAGTACTCTACAGTACTATATGTGATAATTATCTTATTCCTTACCAATTACTTCATCATAAGTGTCTGCATTTGTTCAAGTTTATGTTCTTCTTGAGATCACTAAAATATTGTGTCGTGAACATAATTAGATTTTATAAACCCAAGATTGCCATATTGTGCTATGGTTTATCTCTTTATGAAGTAATTACATCAATTATAGGCGGTTATGTTTAAATGCGAATTGTTACCCACTTGGCAGACAGTATTGATTTAAAATAAAAGAAGTGATTAAAAACAATTTATGGAGCTCTCTCTCGGGTAAAAGCACAAAACCAATAGAAAATCTTATTCATGCAATGAGTTGTGCACAACGTTCTTGGATGCTGTAGTTAAGGCAAAATTACCAGGAACTCCAACAAAGGTTTGAATCTAAGACTGTTATTATGTGTCTTTCCTCCTGCTAAGATTACACCATTAAATTCAATTAACGCGTCATGCTAGGACTCTATTTGCAATTTTGCTAATTTCATTTTCAAGTTAATTTAAAATAATCATTCTTTAATCTTTCATACACAGAATTTCCATCTCCAAAGATGCATTCCTTTTGTGCTTATGTTCAAGAATACACATTATTATCTAAGTCCCGTAATTAGCATTCAGCAATATATTGAGAATTTATTCTTAAATGTTTGTTTGAGATAGTAATAACACCCTTCTGACCTAATGTTATGAGAGGAAGCAAACAAGCAAAGCTGAGCTATAGTGTTGTAGAAGCACTTCAAAAAAGTCAAGCAAAAAATCAAAATGCTGTCTCTAACCATCAAGGCATGCCTAAAATTAGTGACTGTGTCAGGGCACAGGAAGGAAATCATAAGCAGTCAAACCCTGTAACCCAAGTGTGAGATCCGGAAGTCAATAAACCTTGCTGTTTTCTTTCTGTTCACATCCTGACTGAGAATTTTACTAGAAGAGGGTGAGAGGGAAAGAATAGGAAAATAAAGAGAAAGCATTTTTATTTTTAAAGCTACACAGTACTTCATGAAAGTACACTTTAGAAACTCAAAGTAATAGCCAGAAAAATGAAGTGAAAGATGACAGATCCTCTTCACACTCCCACTACCCACCCCCATTATCAAAGACTGACTCTCAACAAATTAGTGTTTTTCTTTCCAGTTTTTTTTAAATTTAAACAGTTAAAATATGGTGTTGTTCTGTGACTTACTATTTTCTACCTAGCAGTATCTTGGAAATATTCACAAGCCTTTGTATGTAGGGTTGTCTTATTCTTTTAACAGTTGCATAGTATTCCATGAAATAAATGTATTATAATATATTTATGTATTCCATTTTTAAAAGATGTACTTACTTGAAATGCAGAATGACTGGGTGGGGGATGCAGAGAGAGAGAGAGACAGAGAGGGAGAGGGAGAACGAGAGGGAGATGGAGGTGTTCCAGACACTGGCTTACTCCTCACTTATGCACAACAGCTAGGGCTGGGCTAGACAGAAGCCAGAAGCCAAAAGCCAGGAACTCCATCTGGATTTCCCACATGAGTGCAGAGACTCAAGTGCTTTAGTCATCATCTGATGCTACCCAGGAGCATTAGTAGGGGGCTGGATTGGAAGCAGAGTAGCCAAGATTCAAACCTGTACTCCAATATGGAATGCAAAGTTCCACACAGTGGCTTAACCCACTGCTCCATGACTCCTGCTCCTTACCTGGTCTATTAATGGACATTTGGTTTTAAATTTTTCACTAGTAAGTGAAAAATTTTTCATAATAAGTTAAGCCTCCACCTTGGTGCCGGTATCCCATATGGATGCCAATTCGAGTCCCTGCTGCTCCACTTCTAATCCAGCTCTCTAATAATGGCCTGGGAAAGCAATCAAAGATGGCCCAAGTGCTGGGCCCCTACAACCACATGGGAGACTCAGAGGAGGTTCCTGGCTCCTGGCTTCAGGTTGGCCCAGCTCTGACCATTGCAGCCATTTAAGGAGTGAGCCAGCAGATCAAAGACCTCTCTCTCTGTCTCTCCCTCTCTGTAACTCTGCCTCTCAAATAAATAAACATTTAAAAAAATAACCTGTTACACTTATCATTACATGCATAGCATCACATTCTGGGGACAAGGGGAGAGCAAGGACAGATGCCCAAGTATTGAACTGCTGAGTTGAGAGATCAGATCATTTATATTTTGGTAAATATTACCGATTATTTCTCCAAAAAGACTGTGCCAATATTATCAGTGTTTAAAATGTTTGTCAACCTTGTAGGTGTCTTCTCTGCATTTTCTTTAGAAAATGAAATCGACTATTTTCTCATGTTTGTTGTGGTTTTGTAGTTCGTGTTTTTTATTTGCCGTTGTTCCATTCTTTGACCATTTCCCTATTGAGCAGCTGGCTATTTTCTTAGCTATCTTCAGGAATGATTAAGATATGATCAATTCTGTTATTTATCTTCTGAATACTTTCTCACAAATTATTTGTTGTTTAGTCTTTACATTTTCTTTTTCCAAATACAAATTTTAAACTGTATGTAGTCAAGCTCATGCTATTTTTCCCTTGAGATTTCTGGGCTCAGTATCATATTTGGCAAAATATTTTTTTTGACAGGCAGAGTTAGACAGTGAAAGAGAGAGATAGAGAGAAAGGTCTTCCTTTTTGCTTTGGTTTACCCCCCAAATGGCTGCCACGGCCAGCACACTGCACAGATCCGAAGCCAGGAGCCAGGTGCTCCCTCCTGGTCTCCCATGGGGTGCAGGGCCCAAGCACTTGGGCCATCCTCCACTGCTCTCCCGGGCCACAGCAGAGAGCTGGACTGGAAGAGGAGCAACCGGGATGGAATCCAGCGCCCCAACCAGGACTAGAATCCAGGGTGCTGGCGCTGCAGGCAAAAGATTAGCCAAGTGAGTCGCGGTGCCGGCCCAAAATATACTTTTAAGATAGAATATCTTCTGGTGATATTTAGCAATGGGAAAACAGTGGACATTGGAAGAACACAGATCTAATTAAAATCCCACTTTCTTAGATTCTGGCTATGTGGTTTCTTCTTTCTTTTTTTTTTTTTTTTAAAGATTTATTTATTTATTTGAAAGAGTTACAGAGAGAGAGAGAGAGAGAGAGAGAGAAAGGTCTTCCATCCGCTGGTTCACTCCTCAGGTGGCCACAATGGCCAGAGCTGCCCCAATCTGAAGCCAGGAGCCAGGAGCTTCTTCTGGGTCTCCCACATGGGTGCAGGGGCCCAAGGACTTGCGCCATCTTCTACTGCTTTCCCAGGCCACAGCAGAGCGCTGGATCAGAAGTGGAGCAGCTGGGACTAGGACTGGCACCCATATGGGATGCCACCACTGAGGCAGTGGCTTTACCCACTACGCCACAGTGCTGGCCCTGGTTTCTTCTTTCTTAAAAAAAAAAGTCCACATGAATACCTTCCTCTGGCATTAAATAAAACAATATGTGAAAGCTCTGGCTGAGTGCTTGACTCACTGTAGGCACTGCAGAACTTTTGATATAGCCAGAATTGGGAATACTCTCCAGCACCTTGTGGAAGAGGCAGGTGATGTCAGTGCACCAGTCAGTTGTGTGAGGAGGAGGTGAGGACCAGGAAGGAGAGGCTCAGAAAGCATTCACGTTTCCATAGTGTGGAAGTGCGTGCATGTCCCCGAGCAACAGCACCAACCCTAGCTTTCATCACACTCCGCAGCCTATGCTTTAGCATTCAGGCTTTCACAGCAAATATGCAAAATTTGATATTCTTGTGGCCCCCTATGAGTCTTCTTCCAAATCTCTTCTTATCTAGATTTAAATAAAGTGCAGCACTCATTTCACTCCAGGATTCTATATAGAAGATTTATTTTCTTAGTTGCTGAAACTGGAATTCACTTGTATTTCATAAAATGAAAAGATTAGGATCTTAAGAAACTGCCAGTTGCCTCATATTTGCAGGTTCATTTGTTCTTAGTATTCATTGCACTTTCCACTTGCTTTGTGACTTTGGAGAATCCATTTGACTGAATAGAGGCAGTGTCTACAGAAATCTGAGAGGGACAAGAGAGAGAGCTTGCTGGAGCCCACAGCAGCACAATTCTAATGCAACAAGTGAACAAAAAATCCTGAGACTCTTGCAAAACAACAGATGATAAATTTAAGTCATCCTTATCACTTTAATAAAATGATGATTTTGGGGGCCGGCGCTGCGGCACAGCATGTTAACACCCTGGCCTGAAGCGCCGACATCCCATATGGGCACCGGGTAGAGACTCGGCTGCTCCACTTCTGATCCAGCTCTCTGCTGTGGCCTGGGAAAGCAGTGGAAGATGACCCAAATCCTTGGGCCCTGCAGCCATGTGGGAGACCCCGAGGAGGCTCCTGGCTCCTGGCTTTGGATCAGCATAGCTCTGGCTGTTGCAGCCAATTGGGGAGTGAACCATCGGATGGAAGACCTGTCTCTCTCTCTCTCTCTCTCTGCCTCTCCTCCCTCTGTGTAACTCTTTCAAATAAATAAATCGTTAAAAAAAAACCAGAAATCTTTTTAAAAAATAAAAATAAAGTGATGATTTTTAAAAAGCACCCTTGGGACTGGCATTTTGGGTAAAGTTACCTATGCTGCCAATGCCAGCATCCTATGTGGGCTCGTGTTCAACACCAGATAGCTCCATTTCTGATCCAGCTCCCTGCTAATGGTCTGGGAAAAGAAGCAGAAGATGCCCCTTGTGCTTGGGCTCCTGCCATCCACGTGGGAAACCCAGATGAAGCTCCTGGTTCCTTGCTTTGGCCAGACTCTGCACTATCTGTGGCCATCTGGGGAGTGATCCAGCAGATGAAAGATCTCTCTGTGTGTGTATGTATGTGTGTGTCTCCCTCTCTCTCTGTAACTTTGACTTTCAAAATAAGTAAATAAATCTTTACTTAAAAAGTCACTGTTAAACTCTTTTGTTGTCTTTCTATTTTATTTCTTTTGCTTTACTAAGACCTGAATATCCTTGCTTAATGAAAACCACCCAGAAAAGCATGGAGATCTGGGGCCAGCACTATGGTACAGTAGGCTAAGCCTCTCCTGTGGTGCCAGCATCCCACATGGGCACTGTTCATGTCCCAGCTTCCTCTTCTAATCCAGCTCTCTGCTTATGATCTGAGAAAACAGTAGAGGATGGCCCAAGTGGTTGGGCCCCTGCATCCTAGGGAGACTTGGAAGAAGCTCCTGGCTCCTGGCTTTAGATCAGCTCAGCTCCAACCATTGCAGCCATTTGGGGAGTGAACCAGAAGATGGAGGAACTTTCTCTGTCTCTCACTGTCTGTCTGTAACTCTACCTCTCAAATAAGTAAATAAAATCTTTTTTTAAAAAAAAGCATGTAAAAATACAAATACCAGTGTAACTACATGGCAAATAGATGAGCTCAACTTTATTTTTTTAATTTTTTTCTTAAAAGCTCCAATTAAAGTGAAACAATACGGATTTCTGCATTTCAAATCTGCTATATGCCAAGTATGGGATGTTAGTCAATCATCAGCATCGTTTTACCCTCTCTTTCCTTGGCCTGGTTTCTTATTTATTTATTCATTTGGCAGAGAGTGATATCTATCTGCTATTTCATTCTCCAAATGCCTGCAAAGATAGTGGGGGATTCAATCTGGGTCTCCACGATGGGTGGCAGGGACCTAACTATTTGAGTCATCTCCATTGCCTCCCAGGGTCTGCATCAGCCCCAGGAAGCTGGAGTCAGCATCCAGAGCTGTGACTGAACCGAGGACAAGGGTGTCTTGACCACCAGCTTAACTGCTAGGCCAAACACTCGCTCTGCTTCCTGGGAAGGGATATTGATCTTGGTGTGCCTTACTTGAGAAGGTTGACCTGAGTTATTGACGCCTCCTTGAGACACTTTCTTCCCTTCACTCAAGGACATGAGGTACTCATGACCCCTTTCTCTGACCACTCATTCTTGGGCTCCTTTCCTGGTTTCTCCTAGTCTCTCTGTCACCTAAACTTCAGAGGCCCTACACCTCGGGTCTTAGTTTCTACCTTGGTGATCTTGTCCATTCTTATAGCTTTAAACACTAGCTGTATGTTATGAAAATAGATTTACCCTACCTCTACCTAAACTTTTCAATTCAAATGTTTACCTGACATCTGCATTGTGTGGAACATCAAGGCATGTTTCACAGGTGTCATTATCACAGTAAGTGGCACTGTCACTTTTCCCGTTGATCAAACATCTTGGTGTCATCCTTAACATTTTCTTTTTCTGTCACTGCTCACAACTACTCTATCAGGAAATCCTATTTACCTTACCTTCAAAATATATCCAGGAATTGGATCACTTCTTAGCCAACTCCACTACTCCAGCTCAAATCACTGCCAGCTCTTCCCTGGGTTGTTAGAAAAACCCACAAGGTTGATCCCCACCAGAGCAACTATGTGATTTCACAAATTAATATTTATCTGTTCAAAATCTCCCAATAGCTTCCCATCAAATCACCTGGCTACCTTTAAAACTAATTTGAAAATAACCCAAACTACCAAAACCAAACCACTGAAGTCTAAACACCACTGTAGTGCCACTGAGAGAGATTGATTCCTGGAATCTCATCCTCTTCTTCGAAAACCATCCATTCCAACAGATTAGGGTCTTATCTTTGTAAGATTATTTAAGTAAAGCGTTTCCCTAAAGCTCCTGTCTCTAGATACAGTTACACTGGGGATGACAGCTTGAATGTACGGATTTTGTGAGACACAATTCTGTCCATAACAGGAACCACTCTGCTATCTCCTCTGCTCCCCTTTTTCTAGAAACAGCTTCTTTCCTCCTATCCACAGGTTCCTCAAGAGCCACCCTGATCAGCTAGCTACAGTTGATTGACATGAGTTGTACAGCTGATCCAGGCTAAGCCAATCAAAAGCTTTCCCCAGGACTTGCCTCTGGAAATAACAGCTGGGCTGCGGGTATACACTTGATCCATGTTGGACCAACCAAAGATTTTCCCTAGGTATTTCGGAAATAGATCTAAGACAGATCTACAGAGAGATATAGATATAGATATAGATATAGATATAGATATAGATATAGATATAGACATAGATATAGACATAGACATAGATATAGATATAGATGTAGATATAAGGAGATAGAGATGAGAGGGAGAGAGACTCTCTCCTGTGACAGAAGGTTAGATGCCAAGTTTGGAAGCTGTTGTGGGGCTTGTATTTCTCCACATAGCTAGAATAAAAGGATGGTCACAGAGAAATTAAAAGATAAACAGAAAGGGCACAGAGAAGTGATAGAATGAGAGTCTTAAATACATTTGAATCCCTGGTTTTAATTAATAATGTTCAATCATGTTTATGACTTTCAAGAATACTTCAAAAAGTTCATAGAAAATATATGTTATCAGAAATCTATACATGGATTTCAAAATTTTTGTATCAAAATAAACTTATCTTTCAGTTCCATTTCCTGTGATTTTTTTTTAGTTGTCCTTGTATGGTTCATGAGAAACCTTTCTAATACAGTCTGTGTTTTTCTTTAGCAACTTAGGGTCAGGCTTCATACAGCTTCCTAGAATTTAAAAAAGAAAAAAGTTTTGTATAGCTTTGCACTTGAGCCTCTCAGAGCCTGCCTCATTTCCTAATACTGATTAGCAGGAGCCGGCATAGTTGTGCATTGGGTTAGACGACCGTTTTCGAAACCAGCATCCCAAAACAAAGTGCCAGTTCGAGTTCAGGTTGTTCTGCTTCCAAATCAGCTTCCCGCTAATGCACCTGCAAAGCAGCAAATGATAGACAAAGTACTTGGATCCCAGCCACCCACATGAAAGATCCAAATGGGTTCCTAACCCCTGGCTTCAGTCTGGCCTAGCTCTATATGTTGTAGCCACTTGGAGAGTAAACCAGCTGATAGAAGATACCTCTCTCTCTCTCTCTCTCTCTCTCTCTCTCTCTCTCTTCCCCCTCTTTGTCACTCTGCCTTCCAAATAAATAAATCTTTAAAAAGATAATGATTAGCAATAACTGATGGTGTTGGTTTTATCTTGTGCTTTACTTTATCTGAAACTGAAAAGGGACCATTGCACAAAAAACACTTAACATTGTTTTTGGTACATTGTTACTGAGGTTAAGCCTCAAGTCTCCCTACATCAACCCTACAACAACCTTTGCCATGACATATGAAAGAATTGGCAATACAGGAATTCAGTTTGAAGAAAACACCATAAATTTTCAAGGCCCATGCTGTCCTCACTGGACAGCATTTATCAACTCATTGTTCATCCTATTTGGAAGTGTAAAATCAAACTAATTGGGGCTGGCACTGTGGTTCTGTGGGTTAAGCTGCTGCCTACTGCACCAAAGATTTTCCCTAGGAATTTTGGAAATAGATCTATAGATAGATATCTATAACCATTGCATATAGGGTGCCGGTTTGAGTCCCAGCTCCTATACAGCTCTCTGCTAATGCACCTGGGAAAGCAGCAGAGGATGGCCCAAGTGTCTGGGCCCTGCACCCACATGGGAGACCTAGAAGAAGCTTCTGGATCCTGGCTTCTGCCTGCCCAGCCCTCGTTGTTGGGGCCATTTGGGAAGTGAAACAGTGGGTGGAAGATTTCTCTCTCTCTCTCTCTGTCTCTCCACCTCTCTCTGTCTCTCCTTCTCTCTAGTAAGTCTGTCTTTTTTTTAAAAAAAAAATATTTTGTTTATTTTATTTGAGAGGGAGAGTTACAGACAGCGAGAGGGAGAGACAGAGAAGTCTTCCTTCCATTGGTTCACTCCCCAAATTGTTGCAATGGCCAGAGCTGCGCCAATCTGAAGCCAGGAGCCAGGAGCTTCTTCTGAGTCTCCCACACGGGTGCAGAGGCCCAAGGACT
The DNA here is from genome assembly GCA_949820135.1 of Sylvilagus floridanus. Lineage (NCBI taxonomy): Eukaryota > Metazoa > Chordata > Mammalia > Lagomorpha > Leporidae > Sylvilagus > Sylvilagus floridanus. The sequence continues at coordinate 57,915,879 of OX463225.1, forward strand.
TGGGCCATCCTCTACTGCTTTCCCAGGCCATAGCAGAGAGCTGGACTGGAAGTGGAGCAGCTGGGACTAGAACCAGTGTCCATATAGGATGCCGGCACTGCAGGCAGAGGATTAACCTACTGTACCATGGCGCTGGCCCCAAGTCTGTTTTTTGAGTAAATAAATTTTTAAAAATCAAACTAAGTTCTAATGTATTTTACTTTTGTAAATGTTTATAATTATCATTTTCCATCCTAATAATAATTCCTGGATTAAGATATTGCATATTATCTAAGAAAAGGAAATTCTCTCCAGCTTACGTGACTGAGTTTCAGAATGTGAGTAAAGTATGGCTAACCAAAGTGCTCAGGCAAGCTGATGCAAATTTCCTTTTCTGTGACTACATAAGCAAACATCTTTTGCATGGTACCAAGTGTGATGGATGCAGCATGTAGAAGAGAAAGCCCTTTACCAGTGGTGAAGCAGAAACCAGGTAACTTTCTCATAAACTGGGGAAGAAATGACTTAAGTGTTAGCTTCCACATCTCCTACTCTGAAAAGGCTGAAGTGGTAGTAGGTGTCACAACCATTAACACAGAAAGTTGACAGAAACTAAGTCTCAGTGCACAAAAGGAAGAAAAAGTATGTGCTGAAAATGGGCTCTATGAATTCATACTGGTCTCTTCTCATTTATTAATTAATTTAATCTGCCTGACAACCTGTGAGGTTTTTGCTCCCTTTAGTCAATGTAAAAGCATAAAGATGTATTAGCGGCCAGTGCCGCGGCTCACTAGGCTAATCCTCTGCCTTGTGGCGCCGGCACACCAAGTTCTAGTCTCGTTCAGGGCACCGGATTCTGTCCCAGTTGTCCCCTTCCAGTCCAGCTCTCTGCTGTGACCTGGGAGTGCAGTGGAGAATGGCCCAAGTCCTTGGGCCCTGCATCCGCATGGGAGACCAGGAGAAGCACTTGGCTCCTGGCTTTGGATCAGCACGGTGCACCGGCCGCGGCGGCCATTAGAGGGTGAACCAACGGTAAAGGAAGACCTTTCTCTCTATCTCTCTCTCTCTCACTGTCCACTCTACCTGTCAAAAAAATAAATAAATAAAAATAAATAAAATAAAGATGTATTAGCAAGGATAAACCCTAAAAAACAACATTGAGGGAAAAGAAAGCAAACTGCAAAAAATTATATTTAATATTATTTCACTTATGTAAACATCCAGATGCTAAAATATATCATAAAAATACAAAAATATATGTTGGATTTCTGTACACCAGCTTCACTAACTTCATAGAGCTTGCCTCTGATCAGAAATAGAATTGAATGGGAGAAGTAAGATGGGCTTTAGTGGCATTTGTTATATTCTATCTCTTCTTTAAAAATTTTATTTAAGGTAAACGAATTTCATGTATTTTGTACATACAGATTTAAGAACATAGTGAGACTTCCCACCCTACCTTTCCTCCTCTTTCCTTCTTATTCCCTCTCTTAATTTTTATAATGGCCTGCTTTCAATTTTTTTTTTAGACAGGCAGAGTTAGACAGTGAGAGAGAGAGACAGAGAGAAAGGTCTTCCTTTTTCCGTTGGTCACCCCCCAAATGGCTGCCACAGCCACGCACTGAGCCGATCTGAAGCCAGGAGCCAGGTGCTTCTCCTGGTCTCCCATGCAGGAGCAGGGCCCATGCACTTGGGCCATCCTCCACTGCCTTCCTGGGCCACAGCAGAGAGCTGGACTGGAAGAGGAGCAACTGGGACAGAATCTGGGGTGCTGGCACCACAGGTGGTCAATTTCATACTCATAAGATTAACTCTATGCTAAATAAAGAGTTCAACAAATAGTATGAAGAGAAAAAAACAAACGCTGATCCTCAGCAGTAGAGACAAGGACTGTAAACAATCGCTGAATCTCAAAATGTCAATTTCTCTCCTAAACATTATATTTTTGGTACTCTATTAGTTACCACAGATCAGGGAAAAGATATGGTATTTGTCTTTTTGGGACTGGCTTATTTCACTAAGTATAATGGTTTCCAGTTGCATCCATTTTATTGCAAAAGACAGGATTTCATTCTTTTTTATGGCTGAGGAGTATTCTATTCTATATATATATATGTAATTTCTTTATTCAGTCTTCAGCTGATGGACATCTGGGCTAATTCCATATCTTAGCTATTGTGAATTAAGCTGCAATAAACACAGGAGTACAGATAACTCTTTCATACTCTGAGTTCATTTCCCATGGATAAATTTCCTAGAGTGAAATTGCAGGGTCATATGGTATATCTATTTTCAGTTTTCTAAGCATCTTCATACTTTCTTCCACAACAACTGTACTAGTTTACATTCCCACCAACAGTGGATTAGGATACCTTTTCCCCCATATCCTCGCCAGCATTTATTGTTTGTTGACTTCTGTATGGGAGCCATTCTAACTGGGGTGAGGCAAAGCCTTTTATTTTCAATTCCCTGATGGCTAGTGATCCTGAGCATTTTTTCATGTGTCTGTTGGCCTTTTGAAAAATGCCTGTTCAAGTCTTTTGCCCATTTCTTAACTGAATTGGTAGGTTTTTTTTTGTTGTTGTTGTTGTTGAGTTTCTTGAGTTCTTTATAGATTCTGGATATTAATCCTTAATCAATTTCATAGTTCTTAAATATTTTCTCCCATTCTGAAGGTTGCCTCTTCACTTTGCTGAATATTTTATCTCTTTGAGAAAGAAATGGATCTACCTCTGGTAAAAAAGGATTTAGCTAAAAATCTTCAGATCCCTTTAGCCCTAATATTCCAGTTATATTTATAACCTCAAAATACTTTAAAACATTTAGCCTGTTCATGAGTATTTGGACTGAATTTAACAGAATTCAACAAGCATACATTGAAAAATTTCTTTATGCAACGTGTTAAACTACCTATTCATGGGTAGATAAAACATTCTTTGGAGTGCTTCAAAGGCAAAAGGACTCTAATGTAGTTTTAAAAATACCACTTGGCTAATCATTTCCTTGAGATTTGTGTGAGGGATGGGCTTTGGTGAGAAAGAGGCTTCTAGCCATGTATGCCTGATGTGAAAACAGGAGCTTTTCATTCTTAGCATTGTTGAATCAATGAACTGCCCCATTAAGTGACACTCCAGAAGGATACATTATTACACACTGGAATTGACTGGTTCCCAATTGATAGCTACAGGTGAGTTGTATGTATTGAAACATACACTTATAACACTTATAAATAGTATTTTTATCAAGTACTAAGATAATTTAAAGAGAAACAGAACAGAGTTGAAAGTTGGCAATTATCTAGTGGATTTCTTCAACTTGGTAACCAAACTGGGTAACTCATGAAAAGAATTCATCTAGGGGTGAGTATACACTGTTATCGCCAAACATTGTTATCTTTGAGAGTCACCTACTATAAATGTGAACAAAAGAGATGTTTACTCATCAGGGTTCTTTCAGTTTCAAAGAATGGAAAACCTGACTCAAATGAACTTCAAAGAAACTTAAACAGCCAAACTATAGCGTTAACTTCAAGTACACCTTGATCGAGGAGCTAAGGCAACGACATCAACAGTTGTTTTTCCCTATGTCTTGGCTTGTCCTTCTGCATTGTTGGCCTAATTTTCAGGCTTCACATTGTGGCTATAACAACACAAGACTGAGGTCACCCTTATTACTATAATCTCAGGGTAAAGAGATGATATCAACTAAGCAATTCCTACACAAATTCTAATACTTACATTGCCTGGCATAACCCAAACCACATGTTTATACTGATAAGTCACTTTCACCATGGAATGAAATGCTCTCCTTTGCCAGACCAATGCCCACCAGAGGAGTCAGGGGTAAGGTTAGCTCTACTCAGAACATCTGGGGGTGAGTTGACCTTAGCAAATACTTCTCAAGTTTTAACATGCATTCGTGTTGCAGGAGGGATTTTGAAAACACATTCTAATTCAATAGGTCTAAAGAGGGCACAGAGAAACTGCATTTACAACCGTTTTTGCAAGGCAAAACTCCCAAGGAGCATGCTAAAATGATAGGATGGCTAGCTAGTTACAGGCCAGATACCACCTAAGGGTATGAGGAGCCCAGTGCCATATGACAACATCAGATCACTGTTAAAAAATCATTAAGATTTTCTTTTCTTTTTTTTTTTTTTTTTTTTAAGATTTTCAACTTGACTGCAGAACATTAAACTGAGCACAGGATTCTCCTAAGCTTGGGGCCTGTGCAACTTCCCAGGTCACATGCCCACGAAATGAGCCCTTGATTGCAGTCTCCTGCTGTGATGAGGTTGAGCTGGGGTCAAGAAAAGATTGCTATGGCCGGTGCCACAGCTCAATAGGCTAATCCTCTCCCTTGCAGCGCCGGCACACCGAGTTCTAGTCCCGGTCGGTCAGGGCGCCGGATTCTGTCCCGGTTGCCCCTCTTCCAGGCCAGCCTTCTGCTGTGGCCTGGGAGTGTAGTGGAGGATGGCCCAAGTGCTTGGGCCCTGCACCCCATGGGAGACCAGGAAAAAGCACCTAGCACCTGGCTTCTGCCATCAGATGAGCGCAGTGCACCGGCCGCAGCGCGCCGTCTGCGGCAGCCATTGGAGGGTGAACCAACGGCAAAGGAAAACCTTTCTCTCTGTCTCTCTCTCACTGTCCACTCTGCCTGTCAAAAAAAAAAAAAAAAAAAAAAGATTGCTGTGAACAATGGGAAATATATTATTCCCAATATTCTCTTCTTATATGGACAGCAGTTATGTTGGATTGGGGTCCACACCAAATTTTAATTTTAGTTTATCTACTGATTTAAAGACTGCCTCCAAATAGATTCATTTTCAAGATATTAGGGGTTGGAACTTCAACATACGAAGTTGAGGAGGGTGCAAAATTCACCCTATATATCCTCTTGTAGAAGTGTCTGATCAAGCCTCTTGCCCATTTCTCTTTTGGTTTGTCTGCTGATAGAAACTGTTTATGTATCTGAGATTCAAGCACTTTGTGTTTAGTTACAGGGGTTACAAATATCTCTCTGCTTTCTGAATGGTATCTTCTAATAAACAGAAGTCTCTAATTCTAATGCAATCAAGTTTGTCATTCTTTCCTTTGTGACCAGTTCTTTTGACTTCTGCTCCCTTCAAGGATATGAGGACATACAGTCTGCCTGATAGTTCTTTTGTGTACGGTATAAGAAAGAGGTTAATATATATGTTTCCATATGTATGTATATAATTGACATATAATTGATTCAGCACCTTTGATTAAAGAAATCATCTTCCTTTCCACTCTTGAATAATTCTGGATTATTTAAATTGATATTTAAAAATTGAGATAAAATAGATACTGATATAAAATTGGTATTTTTGTAATATTGAGTCTTCATGGTCTTACTCTCATGTGTTCTGTTCTTTGTATTTATCTTTCTTGAGTACATGGCTTGATGTATTTCATCACTTTGGAAAACTACCAGAAGTCATATCTTCAAATATTGCTTCTGCCCTTTTCTCCTTCTTTTATCTCTGGGAACTGCAGATACATGTACAATAGGTCTTTTTATTCTCACTTATATTTCTTATATATTTGTCTCTCTCTTCTTCAATTTGAATATTTTATTCTGAATTATATGCTGGTTTATTTTACCTTCAGCTACAATTAACCTGTGAAATTATTCCATTTAGTTCTTGTTTCATAATTGCATTTTTTTATTTTAGAACTTAAATATGATTCATTTTATAGTTTTTTATTTTCAACCATTTTGTTCTCTATCTTGCTATTTATTAAGCACTAAGTTCATTTAATTTTCACAGTTCTATGAGAACTAAAATTCCCATTGTTATTTTAAAATCCACATTTAAAAACTCTAATAATTATATCTTCTTTTTAAAATTATTTTTATTTATGTGAAAGAGTCACAGAGGGAAGTAGAGCCAGAGAGAGAGGTCTTCCATCTGCTGGGTCACTCCCCAAATGACCACAACAGCCAAAGCTGAGCTGATCCAAAGCCAGGAGCCAGGAGCTTCTTCTAGGTCTCCCATGTAGGCGCAGGAGCCCAAGGACTTGAGCCATCTTCTGCTGCTCTCCCAGGCCATAGTAGAGAGCTGGATAGGAAGTAGAGCAGCTAGGACTCAAACCGGTGCCGATATGGGATGCTGGCACTGCAGGCTGGGGCTTTAACCCACTGCACCATAGCGCCAGACCATAATTATATCATCTATGGCTCTGTTTTTATTTCCTTTCTTGTTTGGGGTCAATTATTGTGTTTGTGGAACTCTTAGTTTTTACTGAGCTCTAGACATTGCTACTAGCTCTTGAGCATACAACTCCATCACCAATCTTAGTTTTCTCCAACAATCAGGAATATGCACACATCTGGTGACAAAATATTAAAAACATGTCCTTTACAGAGTCATGGCTTTGAAGACATTTATTTTTCACCACTGGTAGGCTGGGGGAATCACGAACTCAAAATTCAGGTGTTGGACCTAGTTCAGCCATTAGCACGAGCAGCCTGTTGTGAGAACTCTACACATCAGGAGCTTGCAGAGTGGCCACCCTGGGTGTAATAGTATCTTGACCTCCCAAATCACATCCACCCAGAACCTCAGAAGTGACCCTGTTTGGAAAAGGGGTCTTTGCAGATGTAATCTGTTAGGATGAAATCATATTATATTAGGGTACACCCTAAATATAATGACTAGTATCCCTGTAAGGAGGTCACATGAAGGGGCTCACGCTGTGGTGCAGGCAAACCCACTGCCTGCAGCGCCGGCATCCTATATGGACTCCAGTTCAAGTCCTGGCTGCCCCTCTTCCTGTGCAGCTCTCTGCTATGGCCTGGGAAAGCAGTGGAGGATGGCCCAGATGCTTGGACCCCTGCACTCACATGGGAAGACCCCAAAGAAGCTCCTGGCTCCTGGCTTTGGATCTGTGCAGCTTAGGTTGTTGAAGCCGACTAGGGAGTGAACCAGCAAATGGAAGACCTCTGTCTCTCTCGCCCTCTCTCTGCCTCTCCTTCTCTGTGTTACTCTCTGACTTTCAAATAAATAAATCAATCTAAAAAAAAAAAAAAAAAAGGTCATATGAGAACACAGGCAGAAGTTAGATGTTGCCACAGCCAAGGAAGGCCAAGTCTTGCCAGGAGACAGGAGACTGGGACGACGCAAGTCAGGAGTCTTCACTGAAGCCTGTAGAGACACCAAGACCCACCTGGACTCGGGCACTGGCCTCTGGGACCGTGAGAGAACGGATTTCTTTTGTTTGAAGACCGCGATTCCTATTTCCGCTTTCTCACTGCTGTCCGGTTTTTCACCACACCCACCCCCCAGGCACTTCACGCGCTGGGCTTCAGTGACGTCATCTCTCAGCGCCGCACTGACACCCGCCGGTGGAAAAGGGAACAGCTCCGCCGCCCTTGGCCTCTGTTGGGCTCCTGCTCCTTCGGTTATCATGGCGCCGTCGCTGTGGAAGGGGCTGGTAGGCTTCGGCCTCTTTGCTCTAGCCCACGCCGCCTTTTCCGCTGCTCAGCATCGATCCTATATGCGACTGACAGAAAAGGAAGAGGAACCACTGCCAACAGATATAGTGCTTCAGACGCTTCTGGCCTTTGCAGTTACCTGCTATGGTACAGTTCATATTGCAGGGGAGTTTAAAACCATGGACGCTACTTCCGAACTAAAGAATAAGACATTTGCTACGTTAAGGAATCACCCATCCTTCTATGTCTTTAACCATCGTGGTCGAGTACTGTTCCGGCCTTCAGATACAAGAAACTCTTCCAATCGAGATGCGTTGTCCTCTAACACATCGGTGAAGTTACGAAAACTCGAGTCGCTGCGCCGTTAATATTTTACAAATTATAATAGGACAGGACACAGAGCTCAATATTGGAGTTTGGGGCATAAAACATTCTCCACATTAGTATTTATATTGATCTCTCAGACCAATTTAAAAAAAAAAAAATCTATGGCTCTTGTTTGTACGCTGTTAGTCAAGTCCTTAATGCAGTATTGGTTATCTATTGAAATGAATCTTTGATTGAATTTCATATAAGGAATTTTTTTCATTTAAGACAAATTAATTTTGTAAAGTCACTGTTTTGAACACATTGAAAAATGATGGTTTCTGTGATTATTTTCTTAAATTTCTTTTCTTTTGCGCTACAGTTTTAGGATCCTTTTGAAAATACTGTGTGATTACTCCATTTTGCAGCATGAATTATAGTAAAATGGTCTTCAGTTCTTAGTAAATGAACTTCCCTAATGAGACCAAAATGGTGATTTTCCACTCTTCTATCCCCTAAAAAGTGGCTCTGCTTCAGCAGATATTTGCCAGTTTTTAATTGATCCATGACTTCTTACTCCACCCCACTCCTATATACTTTCTAGCATTGACTTGTCTTTTTTAATTACTTCTCTGAGATTCTGTGTACAGTGAGAAATTTTTGTTAGAAATTCCTGTCATAGCAGAAGTATTTAACAAGTTCAACTTGTAAAGCCATTTGTGTTTTACAACACAAAATGTGCTCTAAGTGATTATGTAGTATAGGAATACTTGAAGACAGACCAAAAAAGACCATTTGTGATTTAATTATCCTGCCTATATAGAAGAATGAGATTTGTTGAAGAAAATCGATTACTTGTCACTAGTTTAACTTATTCAGAGTCTCTGTTTATTCCATGCTAAACTAGTGAACTAAATGAAAATAAAGGAAACTTCTCATTAATCTAAAGGCAGATTTAAAGGAATTGGGCCAAATATGTTCTAAATATTTGGAATGAATTTTTTTTTAGAAACTTCAAGGCCATTTAAGAAATTATCTTGTAGTTTTGATTAAAGAAAGTGTAGAGTTTTCTATCTTCACTCTGTTGGTGAAGGTAAGCATGAGGATACAAAAATGAATTGTTTTATAAACAGTGATTTTATTCTTTGAGAAATTTGGCTAGCTCTTTGGTCTAGAAAGCTGCAGGAATCTCAGCATTTTGGTGTAGAGAATAATGCATTTTTTTAATTGTACAGGTATAAACACATTGCTTTTGTTGAATTGTATGGGTGTAAAGGGAATAACTGTATGCAGGTTTGAAAAGGAAATATGCTTTAGGCGAGAGTCATAAGATGCCCTTGTACTTGATGGCATTTTTCCATTAGAAACAAACCTCACTTCTTTTATTCTGCCTGGTAACGCACAGTCCCAAGGCATGAGATGAATTTGTCATTGGATTTTTATTAGTGTTGTTTTGTTCTGTTTTGTTTTGCCTATCCAGTCTGTCTGTGGAACACTGACTCTGCTCTCTAATGAGAACAAAGTTAGAATCTGCTGATAGCCTAAAATAATTTAGTTAAAAGTGTGAAGGCAGGAGTTCAAGTGATGATAATTAAATCAACATAGTGTGTGAAAAACAAGCTCCTTATATCAGTCTTGTCTACCATTTCCTCAGGTATGACTTGATTTGAGAGAATTTCTTGTTTTCTTCTCTTTTGAGGCCGAATAATGTTGTTGAGATGTAGTTTGCCTACCTTACAGTTGACCCATTTAAAGGGTATAATTCTGTGACTTTCAATGATTTCACAAAATTGTGAAATATTAGCCACTTTTAGAACATTTTGCAGTCCCAAAAAGAATCCCCCTGCACTTTAAAAGTTGTCTCATTTTCTCCCAATGCTGGTCCCACTCCACCCCTGTCAACCCTAGGGAACTACTGATCTACTTTCTGTCTGTATAGATATACCTTCTCTGGACATTTACTATAAATGGATTCATAGGGTATCTGGTCTTCTCTGGGTGACTTCTCCCAAAGGATTGTTATGTGGAGTAAGAAGTTGTTCTTATCTTGTGATTAATTATTGCTGTGAAAGGCCATGATTGGCCAAATGAATATATTTAAGGAGAGAAGACTAGATACTTAACAAGTTTCTCAGATGATCGTATGTAACAGTTTTTTTTTTTTTTTATAGCATTCAGGTGTATTACTTATTAGATTTTGGCTAGTTTCTAGAATGGATATTGAACTCCTTGCTGCTCAGTTAGGAAAGACCTGCTAAAAATGATGCCAAATAATTTGGCATATAATTGACATAGTAATTTTCAGTGTGTACATCTTCGCCAGCAGCTTGTATACCTCAGGCCAACTGAGGTCCCCAGATTTCTTTTTCAATTGACTCCAGTCGATTTCTGTTGTCTTTTCCAAGTATGTACCATAGGACTAAAGGTGGTTTGGGTAACCCTGCTAAATGTATTAAGTATGGAACTTGATTTACAGTACTATTAGACAGTCTGTTACTGCCTAAGGCAGTTTAAAAATATGTGAGCTAGCTAGTCTGCAGTTGACTAGGATTTCAGTGACATTCAGAAATGTGTATCAATCAAAGTTCTCAAGAATACTGGAAGACTCACTTTTTTTTTTAAGATTTATTTTATTTATTTGAAGGACAGAATTTCAGAGAGAGAGAGGTCTTCCTTCCACTGGTTCACTCTCCAGATGGCGGCAAAGGCCAGAGCTGTGCCGATCTGAAGCCAGGAGCCAGGAGCCAGGAGCTTTTTCTGGGTCTCCCACATAAGTACAGGGGCCCAAAGCCTTGGGCCATCTTCTACTGCTTTCCCAGGCCATAGCAGAGAGCTGGATCAGAAGAGGAGCAGCTGGGACTAGAACCAGCGCCCATATGGGATGCCGGCACTGCAGACCAGGGCTTTAACCCGCTACACCATAGCGCTGGCCCCAGACTCACTTCTTAATAACCAAATGGCTCAGTGGCAAAAAAAATACAGATTTTTGAGTTGGAAACTCTCTAACTTCCTACTGATCGTTTCCTAAGCACTGTGGCTTAGTTCTGAGTGGCACAACAGCATCTTCCTGGTTGTATGTGGCCTGTTTCCATGAGGTATTGAGTGCTGTTGTTTGTTGTGAGCATCAGTGCCTGTAACACCAAGCTAAACACATTTTTTGGATATGGTCTCTCTCTTTAAATGACCTTACCCTGTCCAATAAGTAAATGATTGTCTCACCCTGTTTTTGGTAGTGATTTTTTTTGTTTGTTTCATTTTGTTTTGCGTTTTTGTTTTTTTACTCTCACTTCTGTTTCTCTGTACCCAGAAAAATGTAAGAGCTAATTTTATGACTGTATTTTCCAGTGTGATTTTGTTTTTACTAAATTCAATAGATACTTTATATTTAATTGTACATATCAACTCTTATTGCAGTCTTAAGCTTTAATACTCAGAATGTAGAATCTCATTTATATTCATGAATCGGTAAGTGCTCTTTGAGGTATAGGAGTTGGTTCTTGAGAAGCAGTGTCTACAATCATTCCATCGCAAATTTCTTATAGGCAGACAGCTCATACAAAATATCACTTTGTACCTAACAGGAAATCATGTTTTAAGTGTAAGAGAGTGAGAAAATGCAAGGGGAAAATTTCTATTTGTAAAACTTGGCAGTTACCTAAAGTATTTTGAAAACACTACCAGTATTCAAGCCTACTTAGAACTACCTCAAAATAAACTGCTAAGCAATGTTATTTAAAAAGGAGGACAAAAGATACATGTGACAAAAGGATCAGACAGTTTAGAAAGGCACAAAAATGAATCTTTTGTTCTTTTCCTTCCTACCCTAATATTTCACCCAAAGGTAACCAGCATCAACAGTCTCATTGTTCTTATAGTAATAAAAACCTTTTATTTGCCAGTGAACATACATTTAAAAAATTTACATTAAGGAATCAGACAATATATACTGTTCCGTAACTTGCTTTCTTCTGCTGTGTCTTATGAAATCTTTATTCATACAAAAATAATGATTTTTAATAACTGTGATGTCCCAGTATACATTAGTGGGCTTTTAGTTTTCCAATATTTTATTAAATTATATTGCAGTGAACATACTTGTACATATAATGAGACTGTATCAGTAGAATTAATTTATAGCAATAGGATTGCTAGATCAAAGAGTAATTTTCATTTTCAGTGCAGTAGTCTGCTGCCAGATTGTCCTCAGGAAACCTTGGCCTGGTGTGCTTCTACATACAGTGTGAGCATGATTGTTTACGGGGCCTGTGCTGATAGTGGGTACTATTTTTTATGTTTGATCACGTGAAAGTAAATGAGTGATATCTTGCATTTTTATGAGGAGATGGAACAGATTTTCAAGTGTATTGATTACTGCTATTTCATTTTCTGTGAGCTGTATGATTATATTCTGTTTCCTATTAGATGATTTGTTTTTTATTGATTTGTATGAGCTTTTTGTAAGCTAAGGAAGTTGGCTCACTGTCACATGTTTAATAACATTTTCCTGTTTTTTATTGATTTATGTAGTTATACTTATCAGTCTTTATGCCTTCTTTCCTTAGAAAGGACTTTACATTTATGAATGAATTTATTTTTCTAGTAAAAAAAAAAAAGACCACACAGACTGTGGTAGTTATAGTATCCATAGAAACCAATACAGTGACTAACAAATTTAATCATAACTTCTCTCCTTTACAATATTAAACTTGAGACATTGTTTTAGATGTGCTCAGGATTTAACTTGTAGAGGTGACTGAGTGAACCACATGGGAATGTCAATGCCATTGAAAGAAGGCTTGTTCCCTGTGGTTCCCTTCTCCCCAGGAGAAGGGGTGTGTGCCAGGCCACACAGAGCCACCTAGAGAAACACTGGGGTGTTCAGGAGGCAGGAGATGAGAAGGAGAAGCATGATCAGAACTTTTTTGTGGCTCCCATGAATGACAAAGGGTAGGCAAATTTGAGCAAGCTTAGGTTTGGTCAGTTTGAATAATTTTGGTGGGCTCTGGATTATTGGAGAGGTCCCTAGTTGCCCCATGTCTGATCATGGGATGACTTTGCACAGGGGAAATATTGCTGTGGAGTGAATGACATAACTGAAGAAGTGAAGGATATGGGCTTTGGATTAGTTGGTTTCACATGTATTCACGACATGTTGTTTACTACAGCTGAGATTAGACAGCTCTGGGAGGGACAGTCAAAGCAAGAAGGCCCCAATGTATCAAAGCAACGTAAAACACAGACAATTAAAAACATGACACACAGAAGACAGTCACCAGAAGCAGTAGTACTAGAAGGAAGACAGAATTTGAAACTTCTTTTAAGAGTCAGATTCTTGAAAGAATAACTTATATCCCATGTTTATTTGTCTCTCATTTACTCACCACAAACTGCAGCCAACTCTTTTCTTTGAAAATTGAAAAATTCCTCTTGTCCAGGTGATACCTGACCTCTTTGATGCCAAGCCCAGTTGGTATTTTCATCAACTGATATTTTCATTCATGCTACTTTCTCTATCAATCCTTTCCTTTCCCCCTGCCCTCCACAAGCAGAATGCATCTCGGGGCCAGTACTGTGGCATAGTGGGTTAGGTCTGCCTGCGATGCCAGCATCCCATATGGGCACTGGTTCGAGTCACAGCCGCTCCGTTTCTGATCCTGCTCTCTGCTGATGGCCTGGGAAATCAGCGGAAGATGACCCAAGTGCTTGGGATCCTGCACCCATGTGGGAGACCTGGAAGAAGCTCCTGGATCTTGGCTTTGGATCAGCCCAGCTCCAACCACTGCAGTGTGAACCAGCATCTGGATAATCTCTCGGTCTCTTGCTCACTCTGGCTGTAACTCTGCCTCTCGATTAAATAAATAAATCTTGAAAAAAAAAGGAGGGAAGGGAGGGAGGGAGGGAGGGAAAGAAAGAACCTCACCTGCCTTGGTGCTGTTTTGTACCTCACAGAAACGTTGATCGCTCACCTTAAATATTTCATTGCTCCTACTGCTTACGTATGTACTTCCTCTAGTGAAATGCAAGCTGCCAGACGCTGTACTTCTATCCTTAACATTGAGCAAGCTTCTCTCTTTGATGTCTAGAATCTCACACAGAGTAACTTACCTGCAAATCTTTTAAAAATGAGTTTGGTAAACAAAGGTACTCTTGTGTGGCACAATGTATCACTGTTGACACTCTTGACTCTACCTTCAGCTTCCTGGGCCTCTTTCCTCCACCTTTTACTGTTCTTATGTACCTCACTTTTTAAACATCCTTTATAGGCTGGTGATTCTAAGGGTCCCAAGAACTCTTTAGAATTTCCCTGGATGATCTCATATACTTTCACGTTTCTAAACACCACCTTATGCTGATAACCTCAACATCTATATTTCTAAGCTGGATCTCTCTTCAAAGCTCCAGAAAAACTAAGCCTACATGTTAGGAATGAGATGGGGGGAAGAAAAAAATATGGAAGTCAATCATTTCGATTACAATAGTATGCTTACTCATGTATGCTACTAGGTACTAAACTGCCAATATCTCTAACCGTCTGATTGCAGATGGTTAGAGCCAGGTCTTAGACAATCCATGCATCATGACCTTTTCATCAATACAGCACAAAGATTTCAACTTTTTGTCAAGGAAAGACTCAATAGAAGATTCTTTTTAATGTCCATTTATCTAAGTCTTTCTTAGCTTATTAAAACATACCAGTATGTCTGGTGTTCTCATCTGGATGGGGAAGTTTCTAGTAGCAATAAAATGTTTCTTTTCAAGAAATTTTGCAAATAAAAAATTGCATATATGTGACTGCATATATATATATAGATAGATAGATAGATAGATAAGTAGACAGATAGATAGGTTCTGATAGGGTTTCTTTTAAATTATATAATTTAAGTTGTCCCATTGTCTACAAAATCATTATTTAACTTGCAAGGTTATGGCTCTAGGAAAATTTTCTGTATAATTTGAAATTATTATTTCTTAGGTTGATCAGAAATATGGTATCGCAGGAATATGGGTTTTCTCATGTTTTTTCTCTTATTAATGCTTAAAAACAAAAAAAGAAAAATATCTATATGTGTATTTTATGTCTACACACACACACACACACACACACACACACAAAACCTCAGAGTGTCCATAGGCATATGAATTAAAAATCAAGTTCTGATTAAATAATGACTACAGAAAATTTTCCAAATATTTAAAAAAACTATTTTCTAGGGTATCAAATGTTCTTTTCTGACAAAAGAAACAGCTACAGAAAGCTTTTATGGCCGGCGCCATGGCTCAACAGGCTAATCCTCCGCCTTGCGGCGCCGGCACACCGGGTTCTAGTCCCGGTCGGGGCACTGATTCTGTCCCGGTTGCCCCTCTTCCAGGCCAGCCCTCTGCTGTGGCCCAGGAGTGCAGTGGAGGATGGCCCAGGTGCTTGGGCCCTGCACCCCATGGGGAGACCAGGAAAAGCACCTGGCTCCTGGCTCCTGCCATCGGACGAGCGCGGTGCGCCGGCCGCAGCGCGCGGGCCGCGGCGGCCATTGGAGGGTGAACCAACGGCAAAAGGAAGACCTTTCTCTCTGTCTCTCTCTCACTGTCCACTCTGCCTGTCAAAAAAAAAAAAAAAAAAAAAGAAAGCTTTTATTATACTTGTTAGAAGTAACCAGCGCTATTGATGTAAAAGCAGAAAAAAATCTACAACTACCCCAATCCTACTTTCAAACCAACATATTACACTTGATTTTCACTAGAATTTAGTTATTTCTTTACACTAGTAAATCAAAGACCAAACCCAGATTTTATATATATATATAGTTATATGTATATGTATATGTACATATATACATACATATATATAAAATTATGCAAACAATTTTTGAGCTTCCTATTCTGGACAAGAATGTCAAGTTGGTCTTTCTTTATAAAAAGTACTTATAGGGGTTGGCATTGCTCAGTGAGTTAAGCATCCACCTAGGATGCCGGCATCCCACATGGGCGCCAGCTCCCCCCATGGGTACCGGTTCAATTCTTGACTATTCCAATCCCCTATCCAGCTCCCTGTTGATGTGCCTGGGAAAGTAGCAGAAGATGGAGGACCGGCTGGAATTCCAGACTCCTGTCTTCATTCTGGCCCACCGTTAGCTGTTACAGGCTGTTGGGGAGTTCTCTCTCCAAAAGTTGTCTCCAAGAGTTGTCTGCAGCATCTCTTCTTTGGTTTGCTATCACCAGAGTCATTTGAGATAAATGTTTTGTTTTTTTCTTAATCAGCTTATTGAGAAATAAGAAATGCCTCAATTAACTCTGGACAACCTACATTTTCCCCAGACACCCAGCCTTGTCAGCATCTGTAAGTCACTTCCACCTAGGAAGTGCTGTACCTTCCCTTCACTACATATTGTCCAGTACTTTTTCCACCCTAAATTCTGCAGGTGCTCCCTCTTCAACTTTTCACTCTTTCCAGTCCATTTTTTCCCCAGTGTTGGTCATGCAGTTTTATTGGGTCCTTTGTTTATTGCAGACTTAAAGAACGATCATTCACCCCCTGCAAGCTGCTCTAGGACGCAGGTCTGCCTTGTCTGCCCTAGGTGACTCTTAATTCCATTCTCTCCTTTGCAAGTCTCTGCCTCAGTCACAGGGCATCATTCTCTGCCCCCACCAAGTCATTCTCTGCATTTCAAGAGTGACTTAGAGGATTATGGGGCCGGCGCTGTGGCACAGTGAGTTAAAGCCCTGGTCTGCAGTGTGGACATCCCTTATGGGCACCGGTTCCAGTCCCAGCTGCTCCAATTCCAATCCAGCTCCCTACTAATGCGCCTGGGAAAGCAGCAGGTTTCTGCACCCATGTGGGAGACCTGGAAGAAGCTCCCGGCTCCTGGCTTCAGATCTGCTCAGCTCTGGCCATTTAGGGAGTGAGCCAGCAGATGGAAGACCTCTCTCTCTGTCTCTGTCTCTACCTCTCTCTGTAACTCTGTCTTTCAAATAAATCTTAAAGAAAGAAAGAAAGAAAGAAAGAAAGAAAGAAAGAAAGAAAGAAAGAAAGAAAGAATTATCTGTCAACATTTTTAGTCCTTCAATAGTTTTTGTAAACCGTCGATGAGTAAATATCAAAGAAAACAATTACCTACAGGACATCACTGAACACTGACTTCTCATCAGAAACAAATGTAAACTAGAAAACCATAGAGTTGTCTTTAATGTGTTGGGGTGAGGGGGCAGGGACGGGGAACTGTCAGCCTAGAATTTTAAATGCAGTTAAAAAAAAAAACTTCAGAAATGAAAGTGAAATAAAGACAATAAAGACATTTTAAACCCCCCCCCCCAAAAGCTGAGAACATTTCAGCAGACTAGCACTCTAAGAAATGTTAAAGGGAGTTTCTTCAGTCTAAAGTCACATTCTACCAGGTGAAAACTGATTAACACACAAGAATGAAGAGCAATGGCAATCATAAATATGTCAGAAAATATACAAAGCATTTGCTTTCTTATTTTTAAATTTCTTTAAAAGATAAATGACCAATTAAAGCAAAAGTCATAACAATGTATTGTAGAGTTTATAACTTTTGAAAGGAAAATATGTGCAATAAAATTAAGCCAGATATCTGGATAGAAGTATACTGTTGTAAAGGTCATGTATTATACATGAATTGGTATAATACTATTTGAAAATAGACTAAGATAGATTTAATAATATTTATGTTAAGTTATCATATAGAAGAAATGATGTTCAGGGGTCTGTGTTGTGGTGTAGAAGGTTAAGCTTCCACCTGCAGTGCCGGCATTCCATAAGGGCTCCGGTTCAAGTCCCAGCTGCTCCACTTCCATTCCAGCTCCCTGCTAATGTGCCTAGGAAAGCATCAGAGGAAGGGCCAAATCCTTGGGCCCCTGCACCCATGTAGGAGACCTGGAAGAAGCTCCTGGCTCCTGGCTTCAGATCGGCTTAACTCCAGACATTGCAGCCATTTGGAGAGTGAACCAGTGGAGAGAAGATTCTCTCTCTCTCTCTCTCTCCTTCTCTCTCTGTACTTCTGCTTTTCAAATAAATAAATAAATCTTTAAAAAGTTCATATTTAAAAATATACAACTGGGGCCAGCGCTGTGGCCCAGCGGGTTAAAGCCCTGACCTGAGGTGCCAGCATCCCATATGGGTACCAGTTCTAGTCCTGGCTGCTCCTCTTGCCATCCAGCTCTCTGCTATGGCCTGGGAAAGCAGTAAAAGATGGCCCAACTCCTTAGGCCCCTGCACCCATATGGGAGACCTGGAAGAAGCTCCTGGCTCCTGGCCTCAGATCGGCGCAGCTCCAGCTGTTGCAACCATCTGGGAAGACCTCTTTCTCTGTCTCTGCCTCTCTCTGTAACTCTGTCCTTCAAATAAATAAAATAAATCTTTAAAAATAAAAATATACAATTTAAAACAATGAGATACCATTTCTCACCTGATAAAGTGATACTAATGACAGACGCTGGAAAGCACTCTCTGTTAGTGATAATGTAGCATGCTAGTGGGAGTGTGACATACTGGAGTGTGGATAATAGCCTGGAACAATCTGTTAAAGGAAATAGCTCACATCTCTTGATTCAGCAAACCACGTGATTCAATCACATACAAGTAAAAGCACTGTGGATTTATATAAGGATATGTGTAAGGATATTTTTATTTTGGTGAGAACATTGCAATGTTTAGTAGGAATGGGGTTGGGAAAAACCTGAAGAACTATATGTGAAAGAATAATTAGCTAAAAATTACTATGTCCATAGGATAGAATATTTGTAACAATTGAAACAAAAAATGACTTAGATTATTGTGTGTTATGGAATGAAGTTTACGCTATCTGCTAAAAGAAAACAAAAGATAGATGAATTGAGAGAGAGACAAATAGAATATATTTTCTACATTGTTTAGATATAGAAAAAATATATCATGCTTTTTATACATTACAAAGGCATGAAGAAAATGTGGGATGATTCTCATAAAACTGATTTTGAAAAGATTGGAGGAGAGGGGCCAGCGCTGTGGCGCAGTGGGTTAACGCCCTGGCCTGAAGTGCCGGCATCCCACATGGGCGCCAGTTCTAGTCCCGGTTGCTCCACTTCCAATCCAGCTCTCTGTTATGGTCTGGGAAAGCAGTAGAAGATGGCCCAAGTCCTTGGGCTCCTGCACCCACGTGGGAGACCCGGAAGAAGCTCCTGGCTCCTGGCTTCAGATCGGCGCAGCTCTGGCTGATGAGGTCAATCTGGGAGTGAACCAGCAGATGGAAAACCCTTCTCTCTCTCTCTTTCTCTCTCTCTCTCACTTTCTCTCTCTCTCTCTCACTTTCTCTCTCTGCCTCTCCTCTCTCTGTGTAATTCTGACTTTCAAATAAAAATAATAAATGTTTTTGAAAAAAGAAAAATTGGAGGAGAAAGGAAAAATTATGGAAATTTGATTCTACTCTGTAGTGTTTGACTTACAGAAAAGGATTCTTAATTTTTTTCATGCCTCAGATTTAGCAGAAGTCTATTGACAAAAATCAAAAGCTGTACTAAATCCCCCCACACTAAGTAGTGCTTTGGACCAGTGACTTCTGGTGTCTCATGTTTTTCTTCTTTCTAAAGCAGCATTCGCTGTTCTTTTTCTATCATTTTACATCCTGGGTGAGGAATGGCGTCCAGTTAACATGTTTTACTTCATTGGCTGTGGTGGTCACCACAGCTCATTGCCCAGAAGGCTTGGCTGTGAGCTGAATGCAGTGACTGGACAGACTTTGAGTCATCTCACTTGGAAAGTCATAGTAATTGATTTATTGGAGAAGCATGGAGCAAACAGCTAGAAGAGCAGAATGTAAAAAAGAATGATCATGTTAATGGTTGCACCACAGCCCCATTTCCTAGTGCTCAGTAGGGTTTGGTTGAGGTGCTCTTAAAACATGCACACGTGGGGCCAGGCACTGGTTCAAGTCCTGGCTGCTCCGCTTCTGATCCAGCTCCCTGCTAATGCAACTGATAAAGCAGAAGAAGATGGCCCAAGTCCTTGGACCACTGCACCCACTTGGGAGACCTGAAAGAAGCTCCTGGCACCTGGCTTCAGCTAGTCCCAACCCCAACCATTGTAGCCATTTGAGGAGTGAAATCAGCAAATGGAAGATCTCGATCTCTCTCTCTCTCTGTCTCTCTGTCTCTCCTCTCTCTCTGTAACTGTGCCTTTCAAATAAATAAATAAATCTTTTTTAAAAACAAAACAACACACACATACACAACACCATCAACCACAACTAAAAAATGATGAACATGTGTGTGGCTTTGCATAGGAATGTGAGAAATTTGCCTTTTGTAAGAATCTCTATCACCAAAAGTTCTGTGCCTGATGGCCAGGTAACTATTTTCTTATGGAATCTATGGGTACTGTAATTCACTTGTTTAGATTGTGCTGCTGAAAATAGCAGAGGCAGTTTGGGAATCAAGTTTATTTTGGGTAGGCCTCTGAATTTATCAGTGTTTTAAACTTATCTCATGTCTCTCACCATACTCTTTAGCTTTGTCATTTAGCAACTAACAACTAAGCCTAACAACTTCTGAAAAATGCATTGCTCTTCTCCAGACATGGCATTTCATCTCTAAATGTCTGTGCTTTTTGATTATCATAATCAAAGAATCTTGCAGTGTGATATTTTTTAGCAAACCTTTTGACATCTGACACTAAGTATATTTAGAAGTTATATTGGTATCCTATACATTTAATTCTTTGGGAAGATGACCAAAAGTGATAACTGAGCTAAAACTGTTAGAAATTAAACTTTAAGAAAGTGAGAAGGCAGCAGGGATAAAACATGAATGTTAAATTCTCCCTTATCATGGGAAATAGGTTAAAATTATGTGAAAATCTTATTAAGTTAATGGTGGCAGCATTTGTCTAATGCTCTAAGCTCACAGTGTTGGCACCCCCTCTTAATATTTAGCCTCACAAGTGACATTGTAAGCATAACACATCTGCTATTCATAGAACGGTGTGAGTTTTTTCAGCATGTTTAGTATCAACAGTAAACCCAAATTGACATTTCAAGAAATGGAAATATACTAGAAACAGAAACAGAACCAGTATTTCCTAGAAAAGACTTTGTCACTTCCAGTGTGGTTACTCACTTAATTTAAGAGCTGCTGATTTAAGTGCAATCAACTACCAAAGAGCAGTCAGAAGGCCCATCACACCCACCAACTTAGAAATCTCATGCCAGCAAACAGAGGTTGACATTTGGGTTTGTAGATTAGGCTCTTGTTTCATCAGGCATTCTCCACTGTCCAGGGCTTAGTCTTCAGAAAACACAGAAACAAGATTTTTTTCTAACTAGACAGGGAAACACTGACAATAGTCGTGCCTCTGTTACTGAAACTCCCCAGATATTAAAAGAAGGAAGAAGAAATAAAAAAGGTCACTGACTTGCTAAAGGAAAACCACGTTTTGAAGATTAGACACCTATAACTTTGATTAACCAAAGAGAATAAGATCTCTCCAGAGCAATTCAGTTCAATAAATATTTATTGAGCTACCTGCCCTGTGCCACTCACTGTACTGGAAATAAGGGAGTAAGCGTGGCAGATGGGGTCCTTGTGCTCCTGGAGTTCCTAACCCACAGAGTATGCCAGAGAACTGTGGCTATCAATAACTATCAGTACATGTTTCCACAACCTCTTTACCCTAGACCGAATAATGTACTGATGGATCTACAACGTGACAATTGTTCTAGTAACGTCTATATAGGAGTGGTCATCTTCTCATTTATATGCATCTGAAGAAAATAGCAGAAAAGAAGAAAATAATGAAAGTTTTCATTACTTCCTGCATCTTATGAATTCTCCTAATTTGTTGTGCTTGCCTAACAACCAGATTTTAATCCTTTCCCCACTATTTCTCATCTGTTTCCTAAAAGAAAATGCACCAGGTGCATTTGGAACACTGTGTGTGTGACTTGGCAGTTTTGTAAGATGACGCAGTTAGAAGTGAGAGAGAGATGGTCTTCCAACATCAGAGATTGTGTGCTTTCAGAAAACAAGGATTTTATGTCTACATCTCCAGTTTGTGTTCAGTTCTTTTTATATATACTCATAAATTATATCTATAAATATACTCACAAATATACAAAAATATAAATTAAATCTTAAAATGATATAAATTATACCTTTGGCTAACAAAATAAAAGCCTTTCTTCTTACTAAAAATTATTGAAATGGAATCTAATTGACAAATTATGCAAGCTGGTTATGAACATTTGGCTACCATAATCTTATTATCCTTGATGTGAATCACTTGTCCCATCAAACTAATTAGAATCTGTTGCATTTTCATATTTTTTAACAAATGGTTGCAAAATGCACTGAACTGCTCAACTAAAAACTGAGACATGATAGTAAATTGTTCCCAAGGTCTTATTTTTTGTCACTGACTTACATAATTTTTAGTAAAGGCACGCAAATAATGACAACATTTTGGCATATTCATTTTCATAGCATGCTCTCATTCAGTGCTAAAATGACCTTGAACGTATTAAAACAAAAATCTATGGATTATTTGGTTGTTTCAGAAAAATCTCTTAGCTGACATATAACTCAGACCTATCTATCATTATGGAAAAGGTCAGCGAATTTATAAATTTTTAATAAAAGTAGTTTTAAAAACTCACTTTTAACCAAGACAACCCTTTTGACTGCTATAATCAATTTTCACTATGGAGTGCCATCTTGTGACTCTTAAAATTCTACAATTTAAAAGCTTTGTTTTTCATCAAAGTATTCATGGATATGGACGACTAAAACGAAAACTTTCAGTCCCATGAAAGTCATCTGTTACACGTCATTGTTTCTGAGACGTACACTTTCCCTATGCAATATCTAAACTGGGAGAGGAGTTAGGCCATTCCTTGCAGTAGTCTCAGGGCGGTGTCTGCCTGCGCATGCGCATGCTCAGAAACCCAGCACCCAGAGGCAATGAGGGCGCCCTCGTGGGAAGGCTGCTCTCTCCCTGGGGATAACAGACGGTGAAAACATCTGATCACTTTTGATTCCAGGTGTCAAGCAATCAGCTCCACTGTGGACACTCGCTGGGCATCCTGTAGTTCAGTTCTGTTCAGACACTGCCTACCTGAAGATGGTATTAGATCCTACATGTTGAGGACCCAATCCCTGAGATTGCCCACCCGCCCCCACTGCAGGTGCCAGTCGCAAGCTCCAGGCGGGGTTACCTGTGCTTCTGACCAATCTCCTATAAATCTGGGTTCCCCCAACCCACTCCTCAGTTTGATTCACTTGCTCATGCCGCTCACAGAACTCAGGAAAACATTGACCTCTGTTTACAGATTTGTCATAAAGAATGATACAAAGGATACAGGTGAAGTGGGGATAGGGTGAGGTGTGGGAGAAGGGACATGGAGCTGCCATGCCCTCTCTGGGTGTAACACCATTCAGGAGCCACCACGTGTTCAGCTACCTGGAAGCTCTCCCAGAGACTCCATTGAATAGGTGTGATAGCCAACAGATGAGGTGGGAAAACCCAGCAAGGCCTGTCTGTCTCAGCTGTTTGTCTGCCCCCTTTGGACAGAATTTATTCCTCTAGGAGGGGAGCAAGATGCCTGCTGAATTGTGGAAATTCTCATCACCTCCTAGACAAGGTGGGTCAGAGAGAAGTGGGGAACACTAGGGTTTCTCTCACCCTCCCCAGGGAAGAGAAATTCTAATTTCTATGGCCTGTCTTTGTATGTTTGTATGTGATGGAGAGAGTTATGAACCAAGAACAGTGGATAAAAATCAAATGTATATACCAGGGGCCCACGCTGTGGCACAGCAGGTTAACGCCCTGACCTGAAGTGCTGGCATCCCATATGGGTGCCGGCTCTAGTCCCCGCTGCTCCTCTTCTGATCCAGCAATCTGCTGTGGCCTGGGATAGCAGTAGAAGATGGTCCAAGTCCTTGGGCCCCTGCACCCAAGTGGGAGACTCGGAAGAAGCTCCTGGCTCCTGGCTTTGCGTCAGCACAGCTCCGGCCGTTGCGGCCATCTGGGGAGTGAACCAGTGGATGGAAGACCTCTTTCTCTGTCTCTACCTCTCTCTGTAACTCTGTCCTTCAAATAAATAAAATAAATCTTTAAAAAAATGTATATACCATAATATCATAAGGAGTCATATTGTTACTAATGATAATTTTAGTATGAAACTATCATATATAAAGGAGATAGTAAATAAGTAGTTTGATGATGATACTTAAAACTATTACATATGCCTATAAATCATTGAAACAAATAATTACGTTTATGAGTGAAAGTAATCCAAGTTAGGTAAAGGAAAACTAAGATTTTTATTGGAGTTAGAAATGTGAGTACTGATTTACAGAATGTCTCTCTTTACCATAAGCTATGTCTAGCTTTGTCCAAGGGAAAGAGCCACAGCAAGACCAGCCCAGTAGCAATGAAGACCTCCGTCGCCAGACTGGGATCTTTAATGCCACCCCCCACTAAAAGGAAACAGCTCCTCTCAGAATGGCTGATTCTACATGTGGAGCAGAACTGAACCTAGAACACCTGGTTACACTAGAAAACAAGGGAGCTACCACATCCTGGGGTCATGTCCCTTTGACTGGAATCTCAGTTGCCAAAGATGGCCCGTTTTCAGTAATAATAATAATGATTGCAAAAGCACGAGACACATAAAATGTGTTAAAATGCATATATTCATAGTGGTACTTATCAAAACGGATCATCTCTAGAGGTTACAAAAGCATTAAGTGTTTTTTCTAACAACAACAAAAAAAAGATGAACAGGAACATGAACACGTTCCACATGAACACGTCTGAGGCGTATTTGCGCCCATTTATTTTGTTTCCTGTTTCTTTCTGGGTGTACTACTGATACTACTACTAATACCTGATGAAGATATGGCCAAAGTAAACCTTAAAAGGGTTTAGTTTCAAGAACTAGAACTGGGATCCAGCAGATTCTGAGCGGGTGAGGAAGCCTGTGTCATCGTTGCGGGGCACTTCTTTATTTCTTCCCGGCATTTGGGTGCGGGATGCCAGATTCCCTGAACGACAGCCATAAAGCGCAGTTTTCCTTCTTCTCCCACACCCCGCCGGAAACGCGGGACCCTCGAGGGCCGGGGTCTGGCCAGCTAGGAGCGGACCCGTCTGTCTTCCTCTTCCAACAGCAGATCCTGGTTCCGAGGGGTCGTGCCCGGGGCCCACCCGGGAGCCCGCGGCGCTAGGGGGTGCTAAGAGCCAGGACGCCGGACGCCGGAGGAAGCCAAGCGCCGGGTCGCGGGACTGGGGGCCGAGAGCCCTGCGCGGCCGCGCGCCTCAGCTCCGGTCGCCGACGGCTCCGCAACTGTCAGCCGGCGCCCGGGCGTGGCGTGCAGGGTGAGCGGGGAACCTGAGGTGTGAAGACCCTGGTTCGCGCCCACACAGGACTGCCCGCTGCGGGCAGAAGCCACGCCCTGCACCACCCCAGGCCCGCCGCCACCGCCGCGTGGAAACCAGCGGCGCTGACCCGGCCCCAAGTCCCCGCGCACCCCGGCCGGGCCCCCAGAGCGCCTGCTCCCGGGGCTGGCGGCGGACGCGGCGGGCGCCGGCACCGGGTACCCGCGGTGAGTGAGACACGTGCGGCCCAGCGCGCCGGGGGCCGCCCGCGCGGTGAGTGACCGGCGGCTCCGGGACCCTGGGCCACGGGCCAAGCTGGGCCAAGGCTCGCGCTTTCCTGCCTCACTCTTCCCAGTGCTACCGAGGTTCGTGCACTTGAGGGTGCTCAGCTGGGGTCGTGGCCGGACGGTGTGGCGGGGCAGCTCGGCCTGAGCCTCTGAGGTGTTCCCTGGGGCTGGGTGCAGAGCGGTGGGTGGGTGTCCCTGGAGACCGACCCAGAGTCCCTGGCTGGACAGTTGCTGGCAGGATGCTGGCAGGTGCAAGCCAATTGGCCAGCCTCAGTTTTCTCATCTGTGAAATGTCTCTTCGTCTGCGAACGCTGAGGCCCGTCCTCTGTCGTCTGTTTTCTCGGGCGAGCGATTCTCTTCTGTGAAATGTGAGACCCTTCTCCCCTTGTTGGGGGCCACTAAGTATGAGTATTGTAAGCAGTTATGTGTCTGCACAGTTAGATCCAGGTCGTGCCCACAGTAATCCAAAAGCAGAAAGATTTTCCTTGGTTTGCCTAAAGAATGGGCAAAATGAGTCTTCCTCCATTTTTTAAATTCCGGTTTGTTGTCTTGATCTACTGTGTTTGTGCCCTGTGTAGATGAAAATGTTTGTTGAGTACCTACTGTGAACTTGGCTTTGGGGAATATATTTTCTCATATATAATTCTTTAAAAAGTCAGTGAAAACTTGAACATTTCACACATGGTGTAACAGGTTACTGACTACAAGCCCTACTTTGCTCTGTTTGTAATGTTATATCCACTTCACCTGAGCAAACAAACATTAGCTTCTCGTTCCTTCCAGCAGGTCACTTAAAGGACTTCATTGTCTACGAGCTGATCCCTTGCTCCCCATTTTAACGTGAAATCCACATTTCATTACTATCCCTCAGTTGGGTGCAGCAGACTCCAAAAGGGGCTGCAGTATGCTCTTCTCCAAGTGTGGAGTTTCTTGAACATTGTAGAGGCTGGTAAATTTCCAAACAGAGAGTTGACAAACTCTGACTCTTATTAGAATGGATGTTAGTGTGAAAAGTGTGTGTGTGATTATTAAATGAAAAGAATATTTTTAGTAGCTATGATGCAGCATTTCTGAACTGTGGATTTACATATGTATGACTGCAAAAACGCTTTGTTCTCTAGCAACTTCGACATTTAAGTTTGTAAAACTAACCTGAAAAGAAAACCAAAAGGAGTCTTGTATAAATCTCTTTAGCTCTTGGAAGTTTCTAGTGACCTTTGCTAGTGGTACCAATTTCAAAACAAATACAAATACAGTCAATACATTTGGTGTACACTACCTTGGATATAAAAAGTCTAAGACCCCATTCCTATCTTCAAGAAGCTAAAATTGCTTGAAGAGATAAGAATTACGAGAACATGTGGTCTGTTATAAATTGTAAGTGCGAAGGAGTTAGGAAGTGTGGGGTCTAGTTGTGTGTGTGTGTGTGTGTGTGTGTGTGTGTGTGTTTTAAAGATTTACTTGTTTATTTGAAAGGCAGAGTTACAGAGAGGCAGAGAAAGAAAGAGGTCTTCCATCTGCTTGTTCACTCCTCAGATGTCCACAATGGCTGGAGCTGTGCCAATCCAAAGCCAGAAGCCAGGAGCTTCTTCAGGGTCTCCCACATGGGTGCAGGGGCCTAAGGACTTGGACCATCTTCTACTGCTTTCCCAGACCACAGCAGAGAGCTGAATCGGAAGTGGAGAAGCTGGGACTCTAACTGGCCCCCAGATGGGGATGCTGGCACTGGAGGTGGTAGCGTTACCCCCTGTGCCACAGCGCCGGCCCCGTGGCATCTAGTTTTAATCAAATTAGTCTTTCAGTGGTGAGCCAGATGAATGAGCAGAGAGAGGCAAGGTCATCACGCTTAATTCTGACAATGTTCTTAAAAAGTGAGTGCTTTTGTGCTTTTTCTTTAAATAATAACAACAGGAGATATTTACTGGGCTCTATATCCCAGACACTGTGGTAAGAGTTTCTCATTGAGCCCTCATATTTTTATTCGCATTTTACCAGATGAAGAAGGTGGGTGGTTAAGTGATTTATCACAGACCCCACAGCTAGAGTCAGAGCCATGACTTGGGTGAACTAGCCCAGGTTACTGCTCACTGCGTTACTAGCTCAGTTGCTTAGGAGGCTCTTTCGGAAGCTTGGGCTGGGATGACGGGGTACCGGGTTCGGTTCACCTTTGGATTGGCTACTCTGTGGCTTCTACCTGAGAGCAATGGGTAGTGCAAGCTCTTTAGCACAGAAGTCAGAGACAGATGGAGAGGGAAAGCCTATTAGATGGACAGAGCATCAAAAGTAGAGTTTTATTTCCCGGATGATCATGGAGTGAGCAAGGAAATGTGGAATACAGTTCTAATCTACCTCTGGATTTAATTCTGGTCTTCTGTGTTGTCTTGGTCAACTTGAAGATTTCTCCCCCTGTAGGTCAGAGGATACTTATTTAATATCTAACATCAATGTAATGGACGAGACATTAACAGCTAACTTATTTATTGTGTGGTAAATTGCTAAGAGAAAGCCTATCAAAGAAGATTAAGATTAGAATCTTAATTAATATCTGTTTCTCAATGGTGTATAAGAAAAGGTTACATTAAATAAAACATCAAGTAGAGATAATGAGATGTGGCCTTGTTAACAGACTTCCGCTGCACTCTTAGTTGAAATAAGAAACCTTGAGAAACAAGATCATTAGTCTGAGTTCTTTCTACCGCACACTCCCTGCCCTGCCCAAATGTGCACACAATAATCTTAAAATAATTGTGAAATGCCTGGGAAACTCTCAAAACAATGTAATTGTAATGTGTCTTAGTATTTTTAGTGCCTCATAGCTGTTTATGAACAGACCTGGGCTTGATGCTACAGGGTGAGGTGAACTAGCCAGGACGTCACGCTACCCAACATCCAAAAGGACAACCCCACACTGATGCCAGTGAGCTCAAACAGAGACTTTAAGATGGAGGATATCAAAAGACCTTTCCAAGAAACTAAAAGACAAAAGTTAGAGAAAGACACTGAATTATCTCAACAAATGTTGATTGCCACTTTTATAGCAAGGAAAAGAGGATTTGAAATATGAAGTTACTTGTCATGTGACAGAGTTATAAGGTCCTGCTGCCCCATCTACTACGTTCTTTCAGTACAGTTTCCTTCCCAATCAAGATTGCTTTATTTTATCTATAATTCTAGAAGGATGCAGAGACTAGGAGGGAGAAGGCTGGATTTTTAAAATGTTGCTGAACAAGTGCAATGAACGTTGTAGGCTTGTGGGATCTAAAGCAAAAAAGGCTTTCAGCAAATAATGTCAGTTGTTATTTTTGAAAATGCTTTGTTTCAAGATGCCATCCACGTCTTGTTTCTGTTTTCTTTCTTTTTCATTGTTGTGTTGAAGAGATGCTTGTTCAGTTTGTTATAGCACACCAAACAAATGATTCATGGGTTAGGATTGGGTAGGACTCTAATTTGTTTCAGATGTGATTTGTTTACACACAGCATTTCAGGAGCCTGTCTGTGATGTCAAGCGTGACCATAGACAGAAATAGAAATAAAGACAAATAGAATTGACAGGAGAATGTTCCACACAAACAGAGCGGAAGGGACACTACGGTAAAGGAAATCTTTGTAAGGAAAATGATAAAGAGGTCATAAAGAGGGAATGGAGAAAAGACAGTGAAGTGTGTTTAGGGGAAGAAAAGACTAGACATTTAGGAGTCTCCTGAATTCCAGAAACAAAATAGTTCTTGTGCTTAAGTAAAACTAAAGATCCTCAGGACTACATGCACTTCCTGGCAGGCGGAGAGAAAACTCAACAGGTCTCAGCAGCTGCCTAAGAAAGGAAACAGACGTGTCAAATTAGCTCAGGTAAATGGCATTTGGAGTCTTGGGTTGAAAGAAGTATGGGGGGGGAGGGACTGGTGTCACTTTCCTCCCCCTTCACCCCATTTAACATGGCGTTCCAAAGGGGCTGGTGTGCCGGCAGCAACCTGACCTGTGAACTCCGTCCATGTTACACTGCTTGTTAGATTTTTCATCAAGTGGTGGATTTGGAAGGAAAAGGGGGTAATGTCGGGAGCCTGTCTTTCTCATGACACAGTTTCTGAAAGGCTATGGAGAACAAAAAACTGGCTCCAGTGACTAAACTGTAAGTCAGCCACTTGCTAGATTTTAT
Source organism: Sylvilagus floridanus (assembly GCA_949820135.1). Taxonomy (NCBI): domain Eukaryota; kingdom Metazoa; phylum Chordata; class Mammalia; order Lagomorpha; family Leporidae; genus Sylvilagus; species Sylvilagus floridanus. The sequence continues at coordinate 57,945,421 of OX463225.1, forward strand.
TTCCTTTTTCTATACCCATGGAAATACATGGAATAGATGATGAGAGTGGCTGTGTTTTCTATGTGCACTGGGTTTTGTTATTTCATCCTCTTTTGAGGGAAGCAGATATCAGAAGTAATGGTTCAACCTTCTTGAGATTAAAGCATTGTACACAGTAGGTGCTTTATTACATGGGTATCATAAATGTGTGCAGTACTATGCCTGGAACATAATAAAATATCAGCAAACTGTAGCATTAGTATTAGTGGTAGTGTTGCCACGGCTGAGAAAGAACTTCTAAGATCAATCCCATTCACAATAGCTACAAAAACAATCAAATACCTTGGAATAAACTTAACCAAGGATGTCAAAGATCTCTATAGTGAGAATTAAAAAACCTAAAGAAATAGAAGAGGATACCAAAAAATGGAAAAATCTTCCATGTTCATGGATTGGAAGAATCAATATCATCAAAATTCTCCCAAAAACAATTTATAGATTCAATGCGACACCAATCAAAATACCAAAATATTCTCAGATCTGGAAAAAATGATGCTGAAATTCATAAGGAGGCACAGGAGACCTCAAATAGCTAAAGCAATCTTGTATTAGTGGTGGTGGTAAGATTAGCATTATTTTTAGTATGGCACTGCTGTTGTTGCTACTGATAAGAAGCAGTGTCACATTCTAGAAATAATGTTGGATTAGAAATAAAGAGACCTGTTAGGTTCTGGTATGGATCCTGCTATTAAGTGAATTTGGGTAAGCTTCCTCTTTTCTGTAAGTCTCTCAGTTATCCATCTTAAAAAAAAAAAAAAGATTTATTTATTTAGTTGAGAGGCAGAGTTACAGAGAGAGAGAGAGAGAGAGAGAGAGAGAGAGAGACAGAATCTTCCATCCGCTGGTTCATTCCCCAAATGGCCACAATGGCTAGAACTGGGCTGATCTGAAGCCAGGAGGCAGGAGCTTCCTCCAGGTCTCCCACATGGGTCCAGGGACCCAAGCACTTTGGCCATCTTCTATTGCTTTCCCAGGTGCTTTAGCAAGGAGCTGGATTGGAAGTGAAGCAGCTGGAACCGATACCCATGTGGATTGCTGGTGCCACAGGCAGAGGCTTAACCTACTACCCCATAGTGCCAGCCCATCAGTTATCCATCTTTAAAATGGAGAAGGTGGACTAGATGACCTCCAAAGTATTGTCTTTATACAGATCTACAAAGTCTGTGAGTAACTTTGCAAGCAGAAGGGAAAAATTTTATACCCTGTCTTCTTGAATCAACTGGTAATTAACAGCATGCATCGTAAGACAACCAGCCTTGCTGCGCGTTCAGAACATCATTTGGTTCTGTGGTAGCCTAGACTGAAACGTCAGCTATTGGAAAGGGAAGGAAGCAGCAGGGACCTAGGAGTTACTAGCTAGTCTTTTTTACCTAATTTAACAAAACATGCAATTCTAGGATATGGAAAGTCATAAGTGATTTAGAAAAGAAATGTAAAGCACAGCTCAAAAGGGAACATGGGGACTAGCCTCAGGGGAGAGCCTACTTTGTGCTAGGTATTTGCATGAGTGCCTGCCGCTATCATTTTCATCTTAAGCATGACTTTGTCTAAGTAGGTATAACTGTACCTGTTGAAAGGGTGAGGAGAAGGTGCTCTTGCAATAAGTAGCGTACAGTGATTTCCTGGCCTTCTTCATTTTCACAATACCACACCGTCCCTTGAACGTAATATGGTTCTACAGAAGAAAAATTAGGTGGAGGTGCAAAGTGTTCCTGCCTGCATGAAGTTACCACCTATGGAAGCAAACAGAGCCGATCTTTCATGTTTTCCTATCCTAGTCTACAATTTTAGAAGGAGCCGCATACTCGGAGCTTCTCTCTGGAGCAATGGGGAGAGACTGGCAAGGAGTAACTGCTGCTCTGCCTTGCTATGAGTTGCTGAATTTCTGCCTTGTTTCAGATCCCCCTCTCACCAGTATGAGCCATTGTTTTAGGTCTGGAAACTGTCACCACTTGAGTCATGAGTCAATGACATAACATACCCTTTGATTTTCTGATTCAAGATTCAAGAGAAGGTTGTAGTTTTGCTATCGACCCTCTAGGCAGGCCTTAGGAGGCATGTTTACAGTTGATAGGAGGTTTCATTTTATTGGAAGAGACCTCATTTACTTGAAGATCTTTGGGGATTCTGAGCTTCTCATAAATGGAGTAGCTGTTTTTACTAGGTATCATAGAAATTACAAAGTTTGTTTTTGGATCCATGCATTATATAAGTGCATATTAATATGCATATTACTGCATAATATATATATTTATATTATATACTCCTAGATATTAGCCTATTTAATATATAGGCTATATAACAACATACATATATATCATATCTGTATATAAGTCCACTTTTGAAATTTTCAGAATAACCCTTTGAATATTTTTCTACAAGAATATTTCAGAAAACTCATGGAAGATGAAATTAAATTTTATTTTGGTGCAAAAATTTTTTGAAATACATGCATGTGAGAAGTCTTCAAAAATTAATGGAGTATATGAAAAAAACTATGTATAGATTTCAAGGGATTTTTTTAAAAAATTATTTATTTATTTGAAAGGCAGAGTGACAGAGTGAGAGGGAGAGATAGAGAGATTTTCCTTCAGTCTGCTGCTTCACTCCCCCCGATGGCCTTAACAGTCAGGCATGTGCCAGGCTGAAGTCAGGAACCAGAAATTCCATTCTAGTCTCCCATATCAGTAGAGGCCCAAGTACTTGGACCCTGTACTGTTACTTTCCCAGTTGCATTAGCAGGAAGCTGGTTTGGAAGCCAAGTAGCTGGGACTTGAACCAACATTCCAATATGAAATATTGATGTTGCAAGTGACAGCTTAACCCACTGTGCCAGAGTACTGGCCGTAGAGTTCAAGTTTTGTACTATATCTCTTTTTTATTTTAATTAATAAGAATTAATGGACATATAAAATTGTTCATATGTACCATATGATGTTTCAATAAATGAGTATATTGTGTAATGTCCAATCATTGTCACTCAAACATTTAACATTTCTTTATGGGGAAAACATCCAAAATCCTATTTTCTAGTTTTGTTCTTTTTATTTTTTTAAAGATTTATTTTATTTATTTGAAAGACAGAGTTACAGAGAGAGGTAGAGAAAGATGGAGAGGTGCAGGGGCCCAAGGACTTGTGCCATCTTCTGCTGCCTTCCCAGGTCATAGCAGAGAGCTGGATCGGAAGAGGAGCAGCCGGGACTAGAACTAGTGCCCATATGGGATGCTGGCATTGCAGGCCAGGGCTTTAAGCCGCTGCGCTACAGCGCTGGCCCCCAGTTTTGTTCTTTTTATAAAGAAATATACAGTACATTAGCATTATCTATAGTCACCTTACTATGCAGTAGAACCCCAGATTTATACTACTATCCAGCTAGAACTTACTGTCAACCACCTGTCCCTATGCTGACCTCCCTATCCTCTAGTAACCCATTATACGTTTAGCTTCCAAGAGATTGCCTTTGGTTTAGACTCATATTTGAGTGTGGTTCTTGTCTTTCATGCCTGGCTTATTTCACTTAACATAATGGTCTCCAGTGCCATTCATGTTACTGCACATGACAAGATTTCATCCATCTATGGCTGAGTAGTATTTCATTGTACTATATTTTCATCCATTCACTGGTTAGTGGACAATTAGATTGTCTCCATTTCTTAGCTGTTGTGAATAGTGCTTCAGTAAATATAGAAGTGCACATATCTCTTCCACAGATTAATTTCATTTGCCTTGGATTTATACCCAGTAGGGAGATAGCTGGATCACATGGTAGTTTTCTTTACGAATGTCCATACTGTTTTCCACAACCGCTGTATTAATTTACATTCCTACCAACAGCATGCAGGTAATCAAGTAAAGAAATGAGGCCATTACAGATTGCTCCATGAAGACAATCAGTACGATGATGAGTAGGAAGCAGTGGGGGAAGACTTTCTCAGGGAAGGTCTGGGAGGGATGGGGACAGGCGGCCAGCGAAGGACTCTCTGAGGGAGTAACATGATCCCAGACCTGAAGGGTAGAAGTCAGCCACACCAAGAAGCCGAGGAGGAGGATTGTAGCAGAGGACTTGGGCAGCACAAAGTCCTCCAGGCAGCAAAGAGCATGTGTTAAGGAACAGTCTGGGCCGGCGCCGTGGCTCACTAGGCTAATCCTCCACCTGCAGCGCCGGCACCTTGGGTTCTAGTCCCTGTTGGGGAGCCGGTTCTGTTCCGGTTGCTCCTCTTCCAGTCCAGCTCTCTGCTGTGGCCCAAGTGCTTGGGCTCTGCACCCGCATGGGAAACCAGGAGAAACACCTGGATCCTGGCTTCAGATGGGTGCAGTGTGCTGGCCGTCACAACCATTTGGGGGGTGAACCAATGGAAGGAGGACCTTTCTCTCTGTCTCTCCCTCTCTCACTGTCTAACTGTGTGTCCAGGAAAAAAAAAAAAAAAAGGAACAGTCTGAAGGTCAGTGTGAAGGGAACAGAGGGAGCCAGGCAAGGAAGCAGAGAAAATGATAGTGGCAAGATGAGAAGTGAGGCCCTGCAGTGACCCAGAGGTTGTATGTGGCGAGGACTTTTATCCCAACAGTGATAGGCACCTGTGTGGCATGGAGTGGGTAACCTGATATTTGTTTTTAAAAGGTTGTAGCGTTCTTGAAAATAGTTTTTGAAAGGGCAAGGATTCATAGAAGAGACATGTTAGAGGGCTACTGCCATCTACAGAAGAGATGATTGACACCTGGACAAGGGTGAGGGCAGTAGAAACGGAGAGAAGTGGATTGACCTGTGATCTGTTTGGAGGTGAAGTTGACAAGTGGTATTTAGTTGTAAGAGATGAGAAAGAGGATGGACTCCAGGATGACTTCGAGGTTGTTAGCAACTTAGAGTTCTGAGACCCTGGTTCACTGATGGAGAGAAAAGGCTGAGGGTGTAACCTGTCTGGCCAAGGGGGAGAGAGGGTGCCATAAAGCTGAATGCAGCATGTTAATGCTGAGAAGTTGGCTAGACATCCGAGAGGCACCACAGGCAAACAGACGTGACAGACCAAGGCTCAGTGAACTGTCTTATTTGAAGATCTACAGCTGAGACTTCAAATTACCAATAACATCCAGAGCCAAGGCACCAGAAGAGATGTCCTCCAGAGAAAGTGGAACTAGAAAAATAAAATAATGTCTGGAGTGTGTGAAGTTCTCCAGTAGTCTAAAGAGCCTCCAGCAAAGACTTTTGAGAAGAAGCCAGGATATTTGGGTCTTCCCTGAGTGACAGCTAGTCTAGCAGTAGAAAAGTCAAAGGGCACTTATGTAGAGTCCCACCTGGACAGGCCTGCTGTGACTGTAGCACTGAGCAAGCATTGTACCTGGCCCATGAAAGGCAGCCATCAATATTGAATGAATGAGTACAAATTTTGGAGGCTGCCAATGTGTCCTGACACATTTCTAGGTATGGGGATTAAAAAATGAATGTCTGCTTCAGCTTCTTCCCAGTGGTCTAATATCACAGAACTGTTCAGGCTACTTTCTGAATGATTAGCCCACCTGTAACAGGATTTAGAGAATTTGCTAAGTGACTAGTAGATCTATTCCTTATATCTGAATGTGGAACAGATCAGAAATCACCAGTTTGCATTTTCAAGACTCATTGCTCAATAAAATAAATAATTAATAAACAAAAAGTAAAACTGAGCTTCTCTAGAAAATCCAGACCGCCCCTTAGATCTCTTGGAATTCCTTTCTTATTCCAAAGTAGATCACTCACTACTAAGTTCCAAAAGATTTATGAGCCTCTTGTTTTTATTCTAGAGTTTGTCTGTTTGAAAGGCAATCACAGAGAGAGAGGGAGAGACAGAGAAAGAGTGAGAGAGAGAGCAATCTTCCATCCACCTGCTGGTTCATTTCCTAAATGGCCACAACAGCCAGGACTGGGCCAGGCTGAAGCAAGGAGCCTGAAACTCCATCTGGGGTCTCCCACATGGGTGACAGGGGCCCTTGGCTATCTTCTGCTGATTTCCCAGAAGTATTAGCAGAGAGCTAGATCAGACGTAGAGCAGATAGACTCAAACTGGTGCTCATATGGAATGCATACATCGCAGGCAGTGGCTTAACCTGAGGCAGCACAATGCCAACTCCATGAGCCAATCTTTAATCTACTGTTTTCCAGAATCCCATGACCAGAACAGAAATTCTCAAACTACTCTGTTTGACTATGGTGATGCAGCCCTGTTTGGGAGGAAAAAAAAATGTGTAGGACTGAGGACTGAGGCTTAGGCAAGTTAAGTGACTTGTCTATGGTCTCAAAATATTTAAATCCTGTCACTATGGTCTGAATGTTTACATTCTCCCAAATTAATACATCGAAATTGTAACCCCCAAGGTGATGGATGGTGTTAGGAGGAAGGGCCTTTGGCAGCTAATTAAATCACTGGTGGAGCCCTCATGAGTGAGATTAGTGTCCTTACAACAGAGACCCCAGACAGGTGCCTTGCCTCTTCTATCACATGAAGACATAGCTAGAAGGCACTATCAGCCAGAGGGTGGCTTCTCCCCAGACACTGAATCTGCTAGCACCTCCATCTCAGACTCTCTAAGCCTCCAGACCTGGGAAAAATGGTTTTGTTCTTTATAAACTACTCAGTCTGTGGCATTTTGTCATAGCAACCCAAATAGACAAAGACACCAAGCTCTTTGTCCAATCCTGTGCTGACCCAAACAGTCCTCATTGAGATGGGGATTGGGAGATAGCTAAGAATCTTAATTTATTAGGTTTTTTTTTTTTTTACAGGCAGAGTTAGACACAGAGAGAGAGACAGAGAGGATAGAAAGAAAGGTCTTCCTTCTGTTCGTTCACTCCCCAAATGGCCACCACAGCTGGTGCTGTGCCGATCCGAAGCCAGGAGCCAGGTGCTTCCTCCTGGTCTCCCATGTGGGTGCAGGGCCCAAGGACCTGGGCCATCCTCCACTGCCTTCCCAGGCCACAGCAGAGAGCTGGACTGGAAGAGGAGCAACTGGGGACAGAACCTGGCGCCCCAGCTGGGACTAGAACCTGGGGTGCCGGCACCGGAGGCGGAGGATTAGCCTACTGAACCACGGTGCCAGCCAATTTATTAATTTTAAAGTCATACTTCACTTTTGAAAGCAGCAAACAAAATCTTAGTAATATGGAGAAAAATGAAAGTGGCACTTCAGCCTTTTCTGGATGATTTTTGTTCTAACGTTTTCTGAATGTGTTTAACATGCATGAATTTGTCTTCTTGTTTTACAAGGAAGAATACACAATTATATTCCAGAGTAGACTGTTCATGGCCATTAGAAGATGCTCATTGGTACTTGTTTTTATAACCATGTGGCTGTCAATTAAAGCAAAAATAGGTAAGATGTTTATGTAAGATAATCTGCAAAAAGATTTGTGGTTTAAATTCTCAATTACAGATGAACTGTGCATTTGTGACAACTGTTAATAATAGTTAGGCTTTTGTAGTCAATCTGTTATATTTAAGTGGAAAAGTTCAGTCCTGTGTATGCAATTAGTATATATTTTATTTAATTTATACTAATGATTAATGTAAGAGTTCAATCATATCATTTTTCCTTTAAGAAAGTGGCTGGGCAGCCCAGCCAGGCGTCATAAATGCATACTTTACCTTAAGGTGCATTTTAACAAAGGGATATGCATGGATGGATTCTTCTTTGATTTTTTGTTGAGAGCTTGTTTTGGTCTTTCTGTTCCATTAGAATCAAAGAAGATCAAAGAAGCAGAGACCAAATATATAAGTCCTTGAAAGAGAGGAAAATTTATTTTAGTTCTGAAAATAAAAATGAGCGATTTTATTTAAAATGATTTTTTAGTGTTTCCTTTGTTTGATTTAAATAGCCTCTTTACTGATTTGTTTTAGGGTAGTTGAGCTAAACAATGTTACAATTACCCAAAAGAGATTTTCAATGGATTTTTTATACTACATCTGAAAATTCAAAGTGAAATCTGTAATTTTGAAGTTCTTTCATTTTTGGTTGCTGAGTACTAACAAATCTTAATTTCTGAATAATTTTCACATTATTAATAAAAAGGCTGCTGGACCTCACTTTTAAGTAAGAACTTAATGTGGCAGCTAAAATATAGTAAATAGTATGGAATATTCTTTTAAAAGGATGCATTCATGTACTTTCATATTAGCCATGAGGGGTAATGTTTTGTCTAGCCCATGGTCTTAAGACTTTGAAAGAATAATGAAATATGGCATAGGTAGACCAAATTTCCACTTTAGTGCCACCCACAAACACGTCAGAACTCTTGAATATTTTCTGTTTGCTATAAAATAATGTTGCAGATTACACTAATAAAGCAAGAGAGAAAGAATTATTCCTTAATGTGTCCCTAAAGTTTGCAATACTCTTTTGAAACTGTCCCTTTTTTCTTGCTATGAATATTGAAGTATTATATGTCATAAATAGCAACGGAAACAAATGTGATTTATTCTGGGAAGCCCTCTTTTGTAGTCTGGTGAATAATTTGCATATAAGAGAGGCTGGTTTTTCCTGATACTGTTCCTGAATGTTCTTCCAATTCTATTTTCTCACCACTTTTCTATTAATAGTTTTGGTTGTAGTATTATTATTTTGAAAATGATGCATATTTTAAATCAAATCCAATTAGACTTTAAAATGGTTGCCTTCTGTTCTCATTGTGCATCATCAACTCTGTCAGAGCAATGTAAATTATTTCTATGTCCATGATTGGATGAATTTAGTCTTACTTTGCTTTTGGGAATTGCACAATGCTCAGTTTTTATTTTTCATTTTATTTTTAAAGACAAATAGACAGACACACATACACAGAGCTCTTCCATCTGCTGGTTCGTTCCCCAAATGCCTGCAGTAGCCAAGATTTGGCCAGGTTGAAGCCAGGAGCCCAGAAATCAATCTGGGTCTCTCTCCCATGTGAGTGGCAGGAATCCGAGTACTGGAGCTATCATTTACTGCTTCACATGTGCACATCAGCAGGAAGCTGCAGTTGGGAGTGGAGCCGAAACTCTAACCCTGGCACTCCCATATTGAATAGCAAGCAACCCAAGAGGACAAGGTCTAAATCCTTGCACTAAACCCTTGCCCACATAGCCTTCTGTTTTGGAATATGTTTCCTATTGCCAACTGAGTATTGAGTTTGTATCTTTTTGCAGATGTGTGCAAGAGAGGAGATGTGACTGTGAAGCCTTCCCATGTAATTTCACTTGGATCAGCTGTCAATATTTCGTGCTCTCTGAAACCCAAACAAGGCTGCTGGCACTACTCCAGTTTTAACCGGTTAATCCTCTATGAGTTCAACAGAACAATCAGTTTTCACCACGGTGGCTCCCTCAGTACTCAAGTCACAGATCTTCCCCTTGGGACAACCTTGTTTGTCTGCAAACTGGCCTGCATCAATAGCAATGAGATTCGAATTTGTGGGGCAGAGATCTCGGTTGGTGGTGAGCATTTCTTTCTGAATCTTCAAAATTATTGATCTTTTGCTGTTTTTCATGTGCTAAGCAGACACCTAAACACAGAACAGAGTTCTTTCTTCTCCCCTCTCATGGAAATATTTGATCTTGACAATAACATGAGTTACTAAGTGTGGGGAAATCCAGAAATCAATAGACTTGAAGTCTTATATGGTAAGTCTCCCTCCTTCTCTATCTCCATGAAGACCTTTCGCCTGATGGCCTTGGCCTCCAGTGGTAGGAAAATGGATCTCTGCTGCTAGGTCTTTATGCCTTCTTGACTTAGGAAAATTTGTTCAAAGCGCCAACTTCTGAAAAAGGAGCGAGAGATGTCTCCTTCAGTTTCTACAGCTCAGGCTGGCTGCACATGGTGGAGCACCTCTCCCGACTCCTAAGTTAATGGGTGAAATGTAGTTCTTCCGCCTGTGTCTGCCTCCAACCAGTGATTCGCATACTTAGCAAACAAAACTATGTTCATAATAATCATCTTTTCCTCGGTTATCTAGAAAAGTGCCCAAAGCAAAACTGATGTGCTAACACTTCATGGGGTGGGTTGGTAGAGAGAATGTACAGTCCTGGGGAGACAAAGGTGAAGGAGTGAGCCAAGCAAGGGTCAAAAGCAAATGCAATCACCCACTGGTTAGCAATAGGAATATGTTTTGAGAAATATGCTGTTAGATGATACCATCCTTGCACAAATATCACAGTGTAGCAACAGAAACTAAAATAGCCATGATGTATTAGGTGATACATTCTTCTCTTTTTAAAAAGATTTATTGTTTATTTATTCAAAAGGCAGAGTTACAAAGAGGGAGGGAAATACAGAAGGAGAGAGAGATCTTCCATCCACTGGCGCACTCCCCAAATGGCTGCAATGGCTAGGGCTATGCCAGGCCAAAGCCAGGAGTCAGAAGCTTCTTCCAGGTCTCCCACAGGGTGCAGGGACCAAGCTCTTGGGCCATCTTCTGCTTCTATCCCAGGCTCATTAGCAGAGAGCGGGGTCAGAATTGGAGCAGCCAGCTCTCGAACCAGCGCCCATATGGGATGCCAGCATTCTAGGTGGCGCGGCTTAACCCAGTGTACCACAACACCAGTCCCTCCTCTTTTTTTTTTTTTTAACTAGGTGATATACTCTTCTTGGGCCACCATCATTTATGGGATCCATCCTTGACTGAAACATCTCTTTTTTGAAGTTTGCTTATTTATTTTAAAGTCAGAGTAGGGAGAGATAGAGATCTTCCATCCCCTAGTTCTTTCCCCCAAATGCTTACAACAGCCAGGGCTGGGACAGGCCAAAATCAGGAGCTAGGAACTCCCATGTGGGTGGCAGAACCCCAAGTACTTGAGCGATCACCCACTGCCTCTCAGGGTGTGCATTAGCAGGAAGCTGGATCAGAAAAGGAGGAAGACTCTATCCCAGGCACTCTGCTATGGGATGCAGGCATCCCAAGCAGTGCTGTAACCTCTGTGCCACAATGCCTGCCCCAGCTGAAACACTGTTGAGTGGTACATGCCTGTACACTATGGTGATGTTATGAATCTGTCCAGAGCTTTTACAGAAAATACAGCTTGGTTTATTTGGTGACTTGAGGATATCATCAGAAAGGATGGAAATGTAATGGCTTGGAAAAGAAAGAATTCAACTGCCCCTCATTGGTCAAAGTTCAGAGAGCATCAATCCTGCTACACCTCTGGCTTACGTTGTCCCTCCAGGCAGCAGCTGGGGAGTAGGTACTGTGATATCAGAGTTGGTATCTATTGCATGAGCTACATTGTGCAGTGTGGGCCAGCAGACACCTGTCTGTAGTTTGCAACCTGTACCCTATAACTTCTCCAGGCCTAACCAAAGAGGGTGCATGGCCCCTGAGTGATTCCATGGCACCTTGTGCCTCAGCAACTGCAGGAGAGCTTTGGTGCGGCTGTTGAGAGGTGTGAGACTAGGAGGAATCTGCAGCGAGCTGGCTGACCAAGCTGCAAGGACATGGTCCTGTTATAAAAGTGGTGGTAGGGCAATCAGTGAGATTCTTTCCAGGAAAACTGGATACCTCTTCCCTTTGACCAGCAAAGATATGATTGGTGCCAGGTAGTTTTCCTGTAGCACTACCAGAAGCATTTAGCAGAAGATCAAGCAAACAGCCTAGCAGATCACTGGTGGGAAAGCACATAGGCTAGTTCCAGTTCTCCCCTTCGTGCACTTATGAGTCAGGTACTGTCAGCTCTGACAGTTTCTCCTGCATAGAAAGAGCAGGAGCTTTGAATCTCAACCCTTCTTCTAGTTCTCTGTGCCTCAGTTTCTCTCTGTGTGTTATGAAGATGATAGCATGCCTTGTAAGCACAGTGCTTAACTCAGTGCAAAGCACTTAAGAAGCACTGAGGTGATGACCTGTAGGACTGCAGTTCCGTCCAGTTAGACTCTTTGCTTCATGCATGCATCCTGCTGGGTAGCGGTGCACAACTTCCTTAAAAGAAAATATGAACGTCAATTATAGATAACATTAATTTTTTCCCAAAACAGAGTTGTTCTTTACTTCCCTCATCCTCCGAACACCTGCATATATCACCAAGATATTTCCCCATTTATCACACCAGTACTGCAATTTCAGTTAGGGAATTTCATCCCTGTGATTTCAGTTCCAGGTTGCCACAGTGCTACTGGCATTTCTGCTTTACAGTAGATTAGCAACAGCCATGGCACTCGGTTCTCTTACAGATGCACTAGGCAATCCCATTCGATTTCACATCTATGCTGTCCTGTATTAGAGTGCTGCCACCCCTTTTCATTTTCAGTTTTCCATCCAGTTTACATGGATGCATTCAGACCATTTGCAGCACCAGAGGATCTAGAGAGGTGGTGAAGGGTATCCATCATGGTTCAGTGCAGTTGCGTGATGATTCCAGAATGTTGCTTGTGCAGTATCTCAAGCTATTACCACAAAAAAATGGCTGCTCTTTAAGCATGTTTAGCACCTTTAAGAAAGATTGACTAAAAGCAACACCTTTTATGGAGTTTGACCAGTCATTCCAAGAAAAGACACTTGGTTTCACCCAATGTGCTCAGCTCTCAATGTTTTCCAGTGGGGGAATCAATAGCCTGTTTTCTTTTTTGCAGTAAGTGGCAGTCCATATCTTGAGAGGTCTATCATCAACCTTGATAGTGTCTCAGAACTAGGAATGGGCAAGCAGTCTTTAAGCCTTTTCTTCCTTGTCCCTTTTCATGTTAGGGCTGCTTTGCTACCCAGAGCGCATCCAAATTGTGTAGAAACTAACCAGTATCCTGGCTTAACTTCATAGGATTGATTCACTAACAGTTTAGAAAACCAAAGCAATAAATGAAAAATGGTGAAGTCTTGCTTAGCCATTTTCAGTGTATGCTTTGGATGTTGATATTTCTGAAAGCCATTTTTCTAAGACTCCATGTTGCCCATAATAAAGAGGGCTTTAAAATGATTAGCAGCCATAACACTCATTACAACATCTTGTATTATAAGTTATTTTAATTGTCAGAGGATTTGATTTCTGTTCTTTGCTTGTGATCAGCTACTGTGGGTTTGTATTCAGGAGATGTCCAGTTTTCCCTAGTACGGTCTCTGACTGGACTCAGGAACACTAACTTCATGGTCCAATGAAGCTGCACAGAGAAAGTTGACTTCATCTGTGGGTGGAAGCTCCTGCCTTTAAAATGAGACTTTCTGCATACTGTCAGCAGTAAGGATGGGGGTTGGTCTATTTCATTATGTGAAAATTCTTTCTCATTTGCTCATGAAAAGATCTGGGAGGGATTTAAGCTAACAATGGCGAGTTGAACATATGAACACGTTTACTCTCATTGCCCCTGAAATAAAGCCAAGATGTATGTTAAGTTTTCAAGTGGCACAAACCGTCAAAGACTAAAAGAATGGGAGGGGACACACATCAACAACATTTTGAGAAGCTGAATAGTCAAGTTATAACTTGACTTAATGCAGAAGCTGCCTTCTTAGAAAGACTCAGAAATGACAGCAGGTGCTTCTGGGAATGAAGAATAAAAGTGGGAGACTTTGCTGAGAGTCTATTTCAAAAGCAGTTAGAGTCTCAGATTCCTTCCCAATCCCATGTAGGCAGATGGCACTGCTGCACTTCTCTGGCATGGCTGGAGACTTGGTGTCAGAGGTCACGGACAAGGAGATCCCAGCTCTGCTGAGGTTGGCAAGTTTCCATGCTAAAGAAGAGTGATGAAAGGGATGTGTACCTACTGCTCTCTTCAAGCCCACACCCGCCTCCAGGAAGACTGGGAAATCTTCTACGAAATCTGATCAGGTCCAAGGAAAATAATCTAAAACTGTTGACAATAGGAGTTCCTCCAAAAACCTAGCCAGATCAGCCTGAAGTGAAACTCAGACTCAGCAAGTGGTCCACAGCTCATACACATACACAGAGCCCCAGTCTGTAGGTTACTGCCCTGCTCCTGTATGTCAGTAAACATGTAAGAAAAAAGGGGGAGGAGGAGGCATTTAGCCTGGCAGTTGAGGCACCACTTAGAATATTCCCTTCTTGCACTGAAGAGCTTGAGTTCAGTTGCTGGCTGCAACTCCTGATTCCAGTTAATGTAGACCCTGGGAGGCAGCAGTGATGGCTCGAGTAATTGCATTCCGGCCACCCACATAGGAGACCTAGGTTGAGTCATTTGGGGAGAGAACCATTAGATAAGAGCATTTCTCTCTCTCTCTCTCTCTCTCTCTCTCTCTCTCTCTCTGGCATTCCCTCTCAAAAAAAAAAAAAACCATATAGATATATAGAACTTATAAAAATATCTAATGTGAAGGTCAGAAACCAAAACACAGGGAACAGCGCATATAAGCAAAAGGGAGGAAAGAGAGTGTAATCAGGGAACAACAGTGTTAGAAGACAAAAATTTCCCTTGATACCCTTAGATAATTAAGAGATATATGTGTACAAAACAAAAAGAGGATGCGATAAATAGGAAACACTCAGAGAATAGAAAAATACACCCCCCCAAATTAAAGAAAAATGATAAGCAGAAGTGAAAAACTCAGTGGGAAGGGTAGAAATGTAAACCAAAGGTGTTTTCCCCTGACAGTGGAGCAAGAGGACCAAGAGTTTAAAATACAAACATAATATCAGAGGAAGTTCCAGCACATGAAAAATAAGAACTTTCAGAAAGAAAAAGCAGAATCACCAGGATAGTAATTCAAGAAGGCTTCCCAAAGTGAAGGCCAAGAGTTTCCAGAATGTATGACCTCTGAGAATCCAGCAGGAGGAATGGAAATAGACCCTCAGGAAGCACTTTTCTGGGAGAATTCTCAATAGGGAAACAAAGAAGATTCTACTGAAGAGAAGAAATGGACCATACACGATAGTTCTAGAATTGAAATGGCTTTAGGCTTCTCAGCAGTGACCTGGAATACAGAACCATGGGATCAGTGCCTTCAAGATCCTGAATGAAAATCCTTTCCAGCTTAGAACTTCCTATACTCAGCCAAAGTGTCAGCCAACTGTGAGGGTGGAAGGAAGAAAGACATTCCTGGCCAGGCTCACAATGTTCTCTCTGGTGCCCCCAGCCCAGGGAACTGCTGGAGGCTCTGCTCCACCAACAAAAGTAATTGCATCCAGACACAAGAAAGCCCTGGTGCTAAACAAACAGGAGAAACCATGCAGAAAAAGGGAGTAGGAATTTCTGGGTCACTGAGGAAGGACAGTCCCAGAATGACAGCTGTGTATCAGGTGTGGAAGTGTCTGTCTTATTGGAAAATTGCAAGACTGCACGAGAGAGGTCCTCAAGCAGTTAGAACTGTACTCCCGATGTTCTGAATGGCTTTTTGGTAAAAGATTATTTATTTATTTATTGAAATGCAGAGTAACAGGGAGAGACAGAAAGAGAGATCTTCTGTCTGCCAATTTACTCTCCAAATGCCTGTAACTGCCTGGGCCAGGTCAGGCTGAAGCCAGGAGCCAGGACTTCCATCCAGGTCTCCTACATGGCTGGCAGGAACCAAGTACTTGGGCCATCATTTGCTACTTCCCAGGTACATTAACAGGAAACTGAATTAGAAGCAGAGGCAAGACTCAATCCTAGGTACTCGGATATGGGACGTAAGCTTCCCAAGCAGCAACACCTCCCCTCACCCCAGATTCTGAATATGTTCAACAGTGATTAAGTAATAATTGGCTCGAGAATCAGGAATTATGTTACTAGTAAAGACAAAACACATAGGAAAAATAATTACTAACTT
This sequence comes from Sylvilagus floridanus, assembly GCA_949820135.1. Classification (NCBI taxonomy): domain Eukaryota; kingdom Metazoa; phylum Chordata; class Mammalia; order Lagomorpha; family Leporidae; genus Sylvilagus; species Sylvilagus floridanus. The sequence continues at coordinate 57,961,137 of OX463225.1, forward strand.
TAAGATAAACAAAAAGTTGTACAGAAAAGAAAAAGTTAGCAAAGTTTTCTATCTGACTCAATCATGAGTGGTGTGTTCACACATTGTATATAAACATTCAAGTACATATATGTATACCTATATGAAAGAATACTATTTTAGGAGAAAGGAGAATTGATTATACTATTAAAACTATGAGTTAGATATTGTTATACCCATTCTATAGATGAAACTAAAGCTCTAAGAAGTTGATCTATTCAAAGTGGACATAATGATGCCCAGGCCTACAATAGGTGCTAAGGAAAAAAACGTGTTTAGTCCATCAATGACAGCTTTCTTCAGTGCAGACAATATCGAGAGCTTCATAGTGCACTTGTTCTATTTCACCCTAATGAGCTACCTATCTATGCAGGGGTCTCAATAATAGGGTATAAAGGGATGACTAAGTAACAGACTGTTTTCTCTTCCTTCTTTTAAACTTGAGAAATTCTTAGCTGTAGGTCTTTCTTTGACCACAAAATGGCTTCATTTAAAAATACTCACGGAGGGCTGGTGTTGTGGCACAATGGGTTAAACTGCTGCTTGTGATTCTAGCATCCCATTTCTAAGTGCAGGTTCAAGTCCCAGCTATTCCACTTTGGATCCAGATTCTGCCTAATGCACGTGGGAACATGCAGAAGATGGCTCGAGTACTTGAGACCCTGCCACCCACGTAGGAGAACAGGATGGGGTTCCTGGCTCTTGGCTTCAGCCTGGCACAGCTCTTCTGTTGCAGGCATTTGGGAAATAGCTCATTTGATGGAAGATATTTCTCTCTCTCTCTCCCCACTCCCTTGCTCCCTCCCTCTCTGTCACTCTGCTTTTCAAACAAATCTTTAAAAATAAAATACACACCTTATAGAAGGCACCATGCTTACCTTGCGCATCTTTGTATTTTCACAACTAGCACTGACCTGATGATGTTAACTTTTTCAGTGTTCTAGCACTGATGTTCACTTGTCAAGGAGCATAGTAGAATGTAATAGTGAAAGGTTTGTACTCAAGTCACCCATGTCTGAGCTGGAGCCCTGATTGTGCCACTTCATAATTTTGTAATCTTGGGCAAGATCTTAACCTCTCTAAATCCTAGTTTCGTCTTTGGTAAAAAGACAATAATGGCTCAACCTCAGTTTCTAATTGAGAAGAATTACACATTGAACAATTAGCACAGGCTTTGGTATATAGAATTTGACCCATACTCACTGTTATTACTACTGTTGTTAGAAGAAATGCAGGTTTCCAGCTCATTTGGGTTTGGAGGACATGGAGGAAGAACTATTGTGTTATTGACAAATAATAACAATGTGGATTTTTCTCTTTGTTTTTCAAGTTGTTCCAGAACAGCCTCAAGACTTATCTTGCATACAGAAGGGAGAGCATGGGACTGTGGCCTGCACCTGGGACAGAGGACGAGACACCCACCTATATACTAAATACACTCTAGAGTGAGTGAGAATCCATTTGTGCAGCTGCTTTGTAGGTCTTTTAGATGACATTCATGAATATCAATTGACAACTTTTTGCCAGAGAGAAGTGGTAGATACCTCTAGACAATTAGATACTTAAAAACAATTCTAGGGTCCAGTGTTGTGTTGTAGTGGATAAACTCACCACCTGCAACACTAGCATCCTATATGGGCTCAAGTTCAAGTCCCAGCTGCTCCACTTCTAATCCAGCTCCTTGCTAATGCCCTGGGAAGGCAGCAGAAGATGCCCAAGTACTTGGGTCCCTGCACCCATGTGGGAGAACTAGAAGAAGCTCCTGGCTTCTGTCTAGCCCAGCCCTGACAGTTGTGGCCATTTGGGTAGTAAACCAGCAGATAGAAGCTGTCTCTCTCTCTCTCTCTTCCTTCATTTTTCTCTCTGTTAACTCTGCTTTTCAAATAAATAAAATAAATCTTTAAAAAAAAAATTCTGCCGGCACCATGGCTCAACAGGCTAATCCTCCGCCTTGCGGCGCCGGCACACCGGGTTCTAGTCCTGGTCGGGGCGCCGGATTCTGTCCCGGTTGCCCCTCTTCCAGGCCAGCCCTCTGCTGTGGCCCGGGAGTGCAGTGGAGGATGGCCCAAGTGCTTGGGCCCTGCACCCCATGGGAGACCAGGTAAAAGCACCTAGCACCTGGCTCCTGCCATCGGATGAGCACGGTGCGCCGGCCGCAGCGCGCCATCCGCGGCAGCCATTGGAGGATGAACCAACGGCAAAGGAAGACCTTTCTCTCTGTCTCTCTCTCTCTCACTGTCCACTCTGCCTGTCAAAAAAAAAAAAAAAATTCTGGGGGCCGGCGCCATGGCTCACTTGGTTAATCCTCCGCCTGCGGCGCCAGCATCTTATATGGGCACTGGGTTCTAGTCCCGGTTGCTCCTCTTCCAGTCCAGTTTCTGCTGTGGTCCAGGAGTGCAGTGGAGGATGGCCCAAGTGCTTGGGTCCCTGCACCCACATGGGAGACCAGGAGAAACACCTGGATCCTGGCTTCAGATCAGCACAGCTCTGGCCATAGCAGCCATTTGAGGGGGATTAACCAACAGAAGGCAGACCTTTCTCTCTGTCTCTCTCTGTCTGTCTGTCTCTCTCTATCTATAACTATACCTGTCAAATAAAAAAAAAATGTGAATGGCCTCACTTAAAAAAAAATTCTGGATTTCATCAACTAAAACTGGTTTGTTCATCAGAAATGTGAGGCCTAACGTCTTGGGTCTGAGTTCTAACTCAGAGTCTTCTTCAGGGCATCCAAGGTCCAAGTTCTGGGTGTTCTTCCCTGCTCTAGTAAGGTCAACCTGCTGCATGGAAAACCTTCCCTCTTGCAGTTGCAGACTCTTGGGACATGATATGTAGACTCTTCCTTGTGGTAGCTTTTCATTAGCTTGGAGGAGTTTCTTTTTAAAGCACTGTTGACTGACCTAAGAGTCCACGAGAATAAACGGTCTGGGAGATTCTGTTTCTTGAAAGAGATTCCATCGTCCCATCCAAGATCTAGCTTATTCACACTATGCTTGACGGAATAGGAGATGGGAAGGAAGAGGATCCCAGGATGCTGATCTGGCCACAGCTATTGTGAGAGCTGACACTTCCATCCAGGGAACAACAGAGTGACTATAGGTCCTTTCAATAGTTCTTGGAACTTCGCCAAGAAGCCAAAATGACAGCCAGGTTTTGGGAGTTCCAGCAATGGAGGCATCATTACTTATATATACAAACAACAGTTTAAAAAATCTCAGTCCCACAACAACAACAAAAATGGAGGTCAGGGAAGTATGGACCTATTTAGGATCATAGCCTATAAATATTTCCATGGCATATTCCCTAGAAATAAGACTGTTCTTTAAAAACTGGAATTTTAAATATCTGAATATTTTGCTCTTTGGTACTAAAAGGAGAAAGTGGTACATAAAGTACCTTGTTCAACACAATTATCTTTTGTTTACAGGTTAAATGGACCAAAAACTTTGAGTTGGCAGAAGCAGTGCAGTGATCAGTATTGTGATCATTTGGACTTTGGATTCAACCTAACCCCTGATTTACGTGAATCCATTTTCACAGCTACAGTTACTGCCATGAATATTCTTGGAAATTCTTCACTTGCATCTGTGTTCACTTTCTTGGACATAGGTACACTTTATTTCACTTCTTATGAGTGTTGTTTATTGGCATATGAGAAATTATTTTTAGATGACTCAAATCTTTTGTGTTGTTTCAAGAGGGACAGAGGTGGGTGCAAATAGCCAAAAGACATAGGCAAAAGATAGAAGTTACTATGCTTTAATTAAGGAGCTTATGATCCTAGAGCTACATGGAGACAACCATCCAAAATGGACTGTTCAACAGTATTTTGTCTATTGGAGAAATAACAATGCCTGGCTTCAAATCCCATGAAAGTACCTCAGCCAATGTTACCATCTGGCTGAGAGAGGGTCTTGTGAGGTCATTCAAGAAGCCTGGCCCCTCTTGATGGAGGTGTCCTGTCACCCTCATGGCTGCTCCCACTGTCCCTACAAGAGGACCTGCTGGCCTAGAGCAATGAAGGACAAGCGGTATATACAGCTTATGGAGAGACAAAGGCATCTTGCTCTGAGAATACTCACCTCTACCTTTCTTACCAGCTTGGAAGCTGGAATGGGCTAGTCCCAGCACATCTGGGGGCAAATGTAATGGGCCCTGTTGAATCAGAAGCCAGTCTCGGGCTTCTGGCTGTCCCAGGTGAGACTGGGTTTTGGACTGCCTGAGGTTCCAGCCTCACATACATGTCCCTCTTCCGTTACCCATGCTTCTCGTTGCATGCCCACTGCTGTGTGCTCACAGGTATGTGTTACACACTCTCTTTCTGTACCTCTCCCTATCCTAGCTGCAGCTCTCCAGACCATTCATCTCTAAACCATCTTCTTACCTCTTGTTCTCTCTTCTTTCCATTTGTTACTCTGTCCTTTGTTCCTTTGTTACGAATTTTCCTATCAACATTTCTTCTCCTGAGGCAGTCCTCCTGAGTAGCCATCTCTGGCTTCTCAGTCATTGGAACTCTTGGATTTGGTGCATTGGTTTTCTTTAAATCATTGGATTGAGTGGATTCGATATATCACTAATGTTGATAGTAGTCATTTACCAAATTTGGTGGTTGTGGATCTTGGAAATGAGTTGTGTTCAATTCTTCATAGCGCACATCAGTACATAAGGAATTATGGAGGCTGAATCACACTCTTCTGTTTGTCTTGGTTACTAGTGAGGCCTCTTCCTCCGTGGGACATCAGAATCACATTTCTGAACGCTTCCAGCAGCAGATGTACCCTTCAGTGGAGAGATGAGGAGTGGGTGCTGCTTAATCGACTCAGATACCGGCCCAGCAGCAGCAAGTCCTGGAAGATGGTAATGACCTTTAGAGTGAAGAGGAAAACACATTCGGGGGTTCTCAGTATTGCTATACAGACCTCAGCCTTGTCATACCAGAAAATAAGGGATTGAAAAATATTTAGTTCAAAAGTAGATACTTGAGATTTGTCAGAAAGTCATGTATACCTCTTTTTATTAGGAGGTGTACGACCACTTAAGCCACAGGGTTTTTTTTTTTTTTCTTCTTTTATTTATTTGAAGGGCAGAGTTACAGAGAGGCAGAGGCAGAGAGAGAGAGAAAGGCTTCCATCCACTGATTCACTCCCTAGATGGCCGCAACAGCTGGAGCTAGGCTGATTCAAAACCAGGAGCCAGGAGCTTCTTCCAGGTCTCCCATGTGGGTGCAGGGCCCCAGGACTTGGGCCATCCTCTGCTGCTTTCCCAGGCCATAGCAAAGAGCTGGATTGGAAGTGGAGGAGCCAGGACTCCAATTGATGTGTGGAATGCTGGCACCACAGGCAGAGGCTTAGCCAACTATGCCATAGCGCCAGCGCCGGCCCCAGACGAACACACTCTTAACTCTGGGGTTCTTGAACCTTCCACGCCCAGCTCAGTTCCTTGGGACTAGTGGTCAAGTTGGATGGATGGATGATGGGGACTGGGGCCTCCAAGGACACTGGACAAGGTATCATTGCCCTTGGCCAGCTGTTGTCGGTGAGGTGTTCTCAGGGGCTGCTGTTGCCCTGGGCCAGCACCGAAAGGTCTCCCTGATTCCAGGGTTCACGGTCACTGCGTGCCTTCCCCGCTTTTTCTCATCCTCCCAGGGTAAGTGAGGTCCTAGAAAGCTGAGGAATGCGGCTGAATTGTCTTCGACAAATTCTGTTTCCAGACGCTTTCTTATGACACTTCCAGCTAAGAATGTCAGAGTCCTGCTAAGCCACGATGACAGCCCAGGGAAACCAGGGCCAGCAGTGGTTCCCAGGAAGCCAAGTAGCTGCACCCAGGTCTGCATTCAGCCAGGGGGCGGAAGTCACAGGCAGCCTCAGCATCCCCATTGGAGCCATGTCATGGAGGGGACAGGCTGATCCAAAGCCAGGAGCTAGATCTTTCGGGTCTCCCACACGGGTGCAGGTGCCTAAGGACTTGGGCCATCCTCCACTGCTTTCCCAGGCCATAGCAGATAGCTGGATGGGAAGTGGAGCAGCTGGGACTCGAACCCATATGGGATTCCAGTGTCACAAGCTGGATCAAAAGCAGAGCACCCGGAACTATAACCTGTGCCCTGATATGGGATTCTAGCTCCACAAGCAACAGTTTATCCTACTGTGCCACAACACTGGCCCCAAGCCACAAGCTTTTGAAAACTAATATCAGTTATCTACCATTTATTTATAGGAAAGGATTAATTTTCCCTTCTCTTCCACTCCTCGCCCCATAATTTTTAGCCTTTTTAAAGTACATATTGGAAAGAGAAATATTAAGGAATGTCCTTAGAGGCACATATGAAATTAAATTTTCCAAAGAAAAGATCTATAATTTTGTATAAGCATTACATTTTTAGCAATAGTAAGCATAGGGTTATGATTTTTCCATGATTTGTATAAACTAAAGTGGCTTATAATAACAACAAAGGGTCAATTCTGCATATGGCAGGCCGGCGCCGGGGCTCAATAGGCTAATCCTCTGCCTGCGGCACCGGCACACCAGATTCTAGTCCCGGTCAGGGTGCCGGATTCTGTCCCGGTTGTCCCTCTTCCAGGCCAGCTCTCTGCTATGGCCCAGGAGTGCAGTGGAGGATGGTCCAAGTGCTTGGGCCCTGCACCCAATGGGAGACCAGGAGAAGCATCTGGCTCCTGCCATCAGATTAGCGCGATGCACCAGCCGCAGCGGCCGTTGGAGGGCGAACCAACGGCAAAGGAAGACCTTTCTCTCTGTCTCTCTCTCTGTCTCTCTCTCTCTCTCTCACTGTCCACTCTGCCTGTCTAAAACTAAAAAATAAAATAAAATAAAATAAAAAATAATACATATGGCAGGTACTCAAGAGAGGTAGGACTAGTTACATTCATTCTTGTGGAGTCAGTTCTATGTTTATGTTAATACAACTCATCACATTCGAAGTGTACCCAGGTAAAACATATTCTCCAGTCTAGAAACTTCTCCGAAAGTTTTAGAAAATTGATAGTTTACAACCATTACTCAATTTATGTATTTGAAAGGCAGAGCAGCAGAGAGTGAGGGAGAGAGATCTTCCATCCTTTGATTCACTCCCCAAATGGCCACAATGATAGAACCTGGGCCAGGCCAAAGCCAGGAGCCAGAAACTCCATTATCCTGGTTTCCCACATGGGTGACAGGGGTGCAAGTACTCGGACCATTTCTGCTGCCTTCCCAGATGCATGAGCAGGAAGCTGGATTGGGAACAGAGTTGCCAGGACTTGAACTAGCACTCTGATAGGGGATGCCAGCATTGCAAGCAGAGGCTTAAGCTGCCAAGCACATGCTAGCCCCCTCACGCCCATTACTCAGTTTTTCATTTGGTTTCAGGATCACCCAGCATAGATGGGTTCTAGTCCCTGGAGATTTTATTTTTGTTTTTGATGAGAAGCTGTTGTTTCAGATGAAGATCATATGCATTCAATAGCCCAGTCGCTGATACTTCTTGTCATTGAATGGTAGATCTGAACAATAAAAAGGGTCAACTGCTTTAGCTTCTTCTTTTTATCTTAAAATTCTTTAAATTAACTTAGCATTAATAAGAACTTTAAAAAATCTGGTCTGATTCAAGGTTAATGTCACAAATGCCAGAGGAAGACATGATTTGCTGGATCTGAAGCCGTTCACAGAATATGAATTTCAGGTTTCTTCTAAGCTACATCTTCATAAAGGAGGCTGGAGTGATTGGAGTGAATCATTGAGAACACAAACACCAGAAGAAGGTATGCATTGAAAAAAAAAAATTAAGGGGAGGAATTAAAGAATTAAAGGGGGCCGGCGCCGTGGCTCACTTGGCTAAACCTCCACCTGCGGTGCCAGCATCCCATATGGGTGCATGGTTCTAGTCCCGGCTGCTCCTCTTCCAGTCCAGCTCTCTGCTGTGGCCTGGGAAAGCAGTGGAGGATGGCCCAGGTGCTTGGGACTGCTTGGGAGACCAGGAGGAAGCACCTGGCTCCTGGCTTCAGATCGGCCCAGTGGGGGGTGAACCAATGGAAGGAAGACCTTTCTCTCTGTCTCTCTCACTGTCTAACTGTGCCTGTAAAAAAAAAAAAAAAAAAGGAAGGAGGAGGAAGAAAGGGAGATATTATGATTTCCTTGGAATAAATCTCCAGAATATTGGTACGAAGTCAAAAAGTATGAATGCATTAGTTAACAAGTTAATTTTGTTATTAACCTGGGGACTGAAACTGTCCAAGGAGGCAGGGCCTACTCCTGTTGGCCACCAGTCATGCAGCTACAAGCTTATGCCTCAGTAATGCTTGGATGTGATTCTTATGCCTATTTCTTTTATTCCACAAAGCTTTTATTCCACAAAGCTGTACTCAGTAATTAATCTAATTCCTTTATAGTGAACAGTTGATATATTTTATCTATTCAGTTGTGTGAAAATTAATATGGCTCCAAAATCATATCAAAATATTGAAAGAAAGTGCATTCTTGAAACAATATTTGAAAATAAAGTAAGATATCCAGCAGTCCCCTCTCTTCCACGTACAAACATTACACTGCTGTACTTCCTTCAAGTCTTTTTTATTTTTTGTAAGATTTATTTATTTGAAAGTCAGAGTTACAGAGAAGGAGAGGCAGCAGCAGAGTGAAGTCTTCCATCCTCTGGCTCACTCCCTAAATGGCCACAGTGGTCAGTACTGGGCCAGGCTGAAGCCAGGAGCCAAGAACCAGGAGTCTCATCCGGCTCTCCCACGCCAGTGCAGGGGCCCAAGCACTTGGGCCATCTTCTGCTGCTTTCCCAGGCCATGGCAGAGAGCTGGATCGGAAGTGATAAAACATCCTAAATTAATGTTGAGACATCTTTCTGCTTGTCATTTTTATAAGAGTTTACTCTTATATATATATATATATATATATATATATATATCTTTCTAGTATAATCTTTCTAGTATATCTAGTGCAAGTGTTGTATTTTTTAAAATAATACTTCATGGATTAGATTTTGTTTATATATAGTAGAATAAAATATTTGAAAATGGGCCATATGATATATCAAAGTCCAAGATAATAAAAATTTAAAAAAGACTGAGAAATATTTAGTTATAGCACATTAAGCTAAATACAGAGAAATGCTGGGCTTAGGAACTCATCATTTTTACTCACTTTTGACAGTGACTTATTTAGAGATGTGTTTATGTGTTGAATTACAATTCCATCAAGACAGGATTATAAGTTTTTCATATTTCATAAAATAAGCCACCATTGTAACAGAGTGCAGCAACTGGATGGCTATGACTTGAACCTAAGAAGCTGGCCTGATCAGAGTAATTGCAGGCATTCATGTGCACCACGTTTACCAAGCTCTGCTGGATTCCGTTCAATGTCTGAAGCTCAGGCTGTGTTTGATCTTTCTGTGGGTTCTTGTACGGTCTCTTTTCCTCTAAACTACATGGTTTTCACCCTTACCACTGTTTCTGTCATCAGTTTCTTTATGAAACACCAACTGATGTCAACCTGAAAGGTGTGAATTTTTTTTAACACTTCTTCCTTTTAACCCCTCACACGTGTACTCATATGTAACTTGGCATTTAAAAAAAAAAAAAAACTACTAGTAAGCTTTTTTTAGGTATTGTCTTAAACTGTGAATGATTTGTGATCGAGCTCTTTTTTGGCAGCCTTTGCTTCTCAAAACTGAGAGGCATGTAACTTCTGCTGGCTGGTCGGGCGCATTGTTTACATTTCAGCCCTGGGAGAGAGCGTTCTTTACTCCCTGCAGCCTTCCACGTGGTGTATAGAGTCCATTCCCATCATGGCGCTCCAGGAGGAGCATTTTTTAAAAGACCACTTGGTGGGACTGGCACTGTGGCATAGCAGGTAAAGCCGCCGCCTGCAGTGATGGCATCATATATGGGTTCGAGTCCTGGCTGCTCCACTTCTGATCCAGCTCTCTGCTGTGGCCTGGGAAAGCAGTAGAAAAGGGCCCAAGTCCTTGGGCCCCTGCACCCATGTGGAGACCTGAAAGAGGCTCCTGGCTCTTGGTTCCTGGCTTCGGATCAGCCCTGCTCTGGCCATTACGGCCATCTGGGGAGTGAACCAGAAAAATGTAAGACCTCTCTCTCTCTCTTTCTCTCTCTCTCTCTCTCTCTCTCTCTGCCTCTCCTTCTCTCTGTGTGTAACTCTTTCAAGTGAATAAATAAATCTTAAAAAAAGAAAACCACTTGGTAAAGAGCAGGAGAGAAGACAGCATGTAGTTAAAACAGTCCCCAGATTAGTGCCCATCAAAGGCATGCCTGGTAACAGGAAGCAAGCGACCCTATTTTCCTTCTAGAGGGAAACCATTCTTGAATTTGGGCCTCCAGTTGTCTGAGGAAACACCCAGGTGTCAGAGAAAGTGATTACTTCCTCTTAGAACACCCAGGCGGAGAAGCCAAGAAGAAGACAACCAAATCCTTTCCTTAGAGGTAACTTCTCAATATGTTTGTGCTGCCCACTCACCATTTTTTACAGTTGTATTGACATGCTTTGGTCTGGTTCGACTTTGTTTTGGACAGTTAACTTGAAAAGGAAGTATATGTTTGTCCATGACCCAGGGAGGTAGAGGACGTGCCCTGTCCCATCATGGTGGTGGCACAGGTGAGGGATGAGCAGTGCCCCAAGGGAGAGAATGTGCAGGGTAACCAGCTGCAATTGCCCTGTATACACTGAGAGACTAGGAAATGTATTCATTTGAAAATACTGCCAAGATAGGGTAGGTGTGACTATTGAATACTTAAAGTTATGTTACTATCTTAGATAGCAAGGGCCTTATAACGTGTAGCTTAGGAGGTGGTAAACATTACTCTACAGTCCAGATAGTAAACATTTTCAGCTTTTCAGACCAAACAATCTCTCTCACAACTATTAATATTAGCTGCTGTCGTGTCCGATCAGTCATAGACAGCACATAGCACATGGCATAACTGTGTGCCAATACAAATTTAAATTTTATACAATTTTCACTAAAAAAATTCTTCTGTTCTTTTAGCTATTTAAAGTTAGAAAGACCAATACTGATTGCCTGGTTTGATCAACTTATTCTGTATGCATCTGTACAAATTTATACTGTGCCCCATAAAAATGTATAAGTATTATATATTAATCAAAAACAGTTTTAATAAAAAAATAAGGTGTAAAAACCATTGTAGGTTCACATATCATATAAAAATAGGCAGCAGGCTAGATTTGGCCCATGGACCATAGTTTGTGATCCTTAAAGTAACTAAATAAAAATGATACTTATATGCTTTTACTTAAAACTTCACAAAATGAAAATGAAAGATTCCATACTTTCTGAAGAGATTCACCAGAAAATGTTTTCATGAGGGGAAAAATGTTGGATTTGAGATCCAATTCCAGTCCATCCCCCTTTCTTCTTCTTTACTTCTCCTCTGAGCCCAACACTTACCCAGGAACAAGTAAATGTGTGGGCACTGCTATTTGGCAAGATGGTGATTACCCCAAAAGGAAGAAATGTTTTTCCGTAAATCCTTCTAATGAAAAATACTCAGAAGTATGTTTTTGGATGATCCGTGAGGAATGTATGTGTATCAGAAACTATGCCACAATGGGACACAATGGTAAGCAGCCCGACCTCAGACTCAAGTGCTGCTTGTCTGTTTTGGAAGCTCAGGGGAAAGCTCCTAGAGGAGGTCACCTACAATTCCATTCTTTTCCTGTCAGTACTCAAACACGATGTCTTCATTGATTTAATGTATTTTTAAAATATTCTGCCTGTTTTCAAAAGTATTTATTTACTTATTTGAAAGGCAGAGAGAGACAGAGAGAAAGAGATCTCCCATGTGCTGATTCACTCCTCAAATACTTGCAACAGCCAGGAGTGAGCCAGGCCACAGCAGGGAACCAGATCTCCGTCTGGGTTTCCCATGTGGGTGGTGGGTGCCCAAGTACTTGAGCCTTCATTGGCTACCTCCCAGGGTCTGCGATAGCAGGAAGTGAGAATGGAGAGTGGAGCCAGGACTCAACATTGCGCAGTCCAACATGGGATGTGGGCTCAAGTGTTGCCCCAAATGCGGGCTCCACTGATACTAGTATGGATGAAACATCCCAGCTTCTCACAAAAAACAACCTCTTTGCTTATGATCCAGATGTTAAAAATTTGTATTTCTTAAAAAAATAAAATAAAAAAGATGAGGGAAGTACTTATCTGTCTCAAATGCCGCTGAGAAGTGCGGTGAAGTAACAGAGAAGGGACCATTGGATTGGCAACATGGACAACCAGGAGCTGTGTCAGTAGAGGGTTGGGGAATCACAGCTAGAATAGGTTGCAAGTGAATTTGGGGATGTGAGGGACAGTGTGGTGGCGTAGCTGGCAAAGCTGGGGAAAAGCAGTCGAGGATGACCCAAGTGTTTGGGCCCCTGATACCCATGTGGGAGACCTCATGAAACTCCTGGCTTCAGTCTAACCCAGCCCTGGCCATTATGGCCATCTGGGGAGTGAACCAGTGGATGGAAGATCTATCTCTTCCTCTCTGTCTTTGCAACTGTGACTTTCAAATAAATAAATAAATCTTTAACAAAAGGAATGTGGAGACCAACATTTTGGCCCAGTAGAATAAGCCACTGCCTGTGATGCCAGAATCCAATATGGGCACCAATTCAGGTCCCAGCTGCTTCACTTTCAATCCAGCTCCCTGCTAATACACCTAGGGAACCAGATGAAGATACCCAATTGCTTGGGCCCCTGTCACCCATGAGGGAGACCCAGCTGGAGTTCCAGACTTATGGCATTGGCCTGGCCATTTGGGGAGTGAACCAGCAGATAGAAGAGTCTCTCTCTCTCTCTCTCTCTCTCTCTCTCTCTCTCTCTGTAACTCTGCCTTTCAAATAAATAAATAATTTTTTAAAAAAATAAAAATAAATTAAAAATTTAATAATGGATGTGAGGTGACGCACAGGTGGTTTTAGGAAGTTTCATGAAGGAAAGCAAAGACATAGGGCACAGGCTAGAATAAGAAACTTTTTTTTAGGATCAGAGATAATGCAGTATATTTTCAAGGGAATGATAAGGTTCCAGCAGAGAGGGAGAAATTAATGATATGGGAATGTGGGAATAATGGTTGGATGTAGATCTTTGTTGAAGCAAGAATGAATGAAATGCAGAACTCTAGTGAAGAGGTTGCACTGTGACAGAGGTAGGAATGTGACATTCATTTAATAGCAGTAGGGGGCCGGTCGCTGTGGCAGAGTGGTTAAAGCCACCGCCTGCAGTGCCGGCATCCCATAGGGGTGCCGGTTTGAGACCCAACTGCTCCACTTCCAATCCAGCTCTCTGCTATGGCCTGCACCCAAGTGGGAGACCTGGAAGAAACTCCTGGCTCCTGGCTTCGGATCGGCGCAGCTCCGGTCGTTGAGGCCACTTGGGGAGTGAACCAGCAGATGGAAGACCTCTCTCTCTTTCTCTCTCTGCCTCTCCTTCTCTCTTGTGTGTAACTTTGACTTTAAAATAAATCTTAAAAAAAAAATAGCAGTAGGGACACTAAGGAATTGTTAGGAAAGTCTGAAAGTTTTCACAGTGGTGTTTCCACCTCTGCAAACACTTTTTAAAATTTTGATGAGCATGTAGTGATTGTACATGTTAGGCATTTATGGAGTGCATTGTGATATGTCAATACCTATATATAAGGGGTGCTGATCAAATCAAGGTAGTTAACATTGCAGTCTCCTCATGATTGCTTTATATTTGGAGCCAGATGAGGGAATTCCTGTCGGATTCCTTCCTTTTGCTCAGTGAAGTCTGAGGCAAAACTACCAGTTGAGAAAAACAGATCACTGAAAGTGGCCAGGTGGAAGGACTGCCAGTACCAGCCGCTGGGAACAGCACTCATGTGGATGATGAACAACTGAGAATAATGACAGGAAGGAAGTGGGAAAGCAGCGTGAACCAGGTGCTAAAAGTCACTAGTCAGAGAGGAGGAGAGACTGGGGAGGTCTGTGTAGAACTTCGTCAGGAGGCATAGCCCACCTCCACAGGCATGGGCTTGCCTCTGAAAACCTGTTTGCTAGCGGGGCTCTTTGTAAGACCTATTTGAATCAAGTTACTTGAAACTTCATGGCTAAAAGGTGGTTATTGAAGTACCAAGGTGCTCCTTTATCTCTATCTGAGTGTGACTTGGGCCAGGCTGTTCCATCTAGTACATGACCTAAAGCTTCTCAAGACAGGCCTTTTCCGTATTTACTGTTTGTTAAATTCTCCAGTTTCATGCTTCTTGTAAACTGCTCCAGTCTCCTCACTGCCTGCTAAAATCTCTGGAGAGCTGTTGCTCTCCACAATGAGACTCATGCCTGGGCCCCCTGTACTTGCCTGGGCTTTAGCTAACGATGCAAATCTCAGAAGCAACACATGGATTGCCTCTCCTTTGCTTATGACATAAGGAGGGTACTTCCAAAAGTCTGTGGAAAAAATGACATTAAAAGAGAAATTTATTTTGATGCAAAAATTTTAAATCTTGCATTTTATTTATGATATACCTTTTCCATGAAACTTGAAGACTCCTTGAATCAAAAAGAACCGTCAAGGTCATTTAGGTCAGTTAGGCCAATCTCCTGCTTAATTTAGGATCTCCTCCTTTTTTGCTTTTCATATTGGTGGCCTTCTTTTGTGTCAGTTCTACAATTTTTCCCTTTATATAGGATATGGTTTCTTTATTTTCCCCCAGAAACCTTTTATTTAAGGTATGTAAACTTACACATTCCGTAAATACAACTTTAGGAACATAGTGATTCTTCCCACCCTACACGCCCAGGAGCTAGTTTCATCTCAGGAAAACTGACTTTCATGTCTCACATTTATGTTTTTGGTCATTGGTGCCCATGTGTTTTGAAATCAGTTGAGTACATAGGCCTTTGACTTGCTTTGTCTTACTTGCCTGTAATAGTTTTACCCATCTTTTGTCCGATAACACTGAGGTTAGAACTTTAAGTGATTCTGTGACAATTGGTTTCAAAGATGATGTTGATTTAAGCAGCAGTGATTTGACACCCTGGTCATGAAATTTTACACTTTGAAACTCATACAGATCCAACTAATGATTTCTCTCCCAGAGAGGCATGTACCGCAGGTGGGCCATTAAAATTTCAGTTTCACTTGCAACTTATCCTGTGAAGACAGGATGATTCTAAAATTTGATTCTGAGGTTTGTAATAATCTGTAAGGTTGCAGATCTGTAATGAGGCAATGACTGTTCCTTTTCAATCTCTTATCAAAGTGTAATTAACTGAAGACATTGACTGCTATGGAATAAATCTTGTGTCTTTTAAACTACCCTGAGTACACCCAAATTTCTAAATCCTGATTATGTAGTCAGTGGCTGTGCGTTATCTAGGTCATGGAGTGTTCAGATCTTTGCTCAATATAGTGAATTATGATGGGGAGAGCAGTGTCTTTGGCGAAAGCAAGACCTGAGCTCAGCTCTCAGCTTGACCATTTACCAGCTCTGGGTCTTTTGTCAGTCATCTAACCTTTGCCAGCCTCCCTCTCCTCTTCTGTGAAGCAAGTGCTATCAGATAGACACACTATGTTGTGTAAGGATTGTGTGAGATAATGTTCATAAAGCATGCAAACGGTGCCTGGTGCTTAGTAGGTGGTGAGCTAATGTCAGGTATCTTTTCCTTCTGTTTCCTCTCCTGTTTTCCTTTTTGCATCTGGGTTAGCAGACAGAAGCCCTGGGCTTGATTCCTGGGTCATTCTTTATCATCCTAGAAAATCAGGAACATTTTCAGAATATTTTGTGTCAGAATTGCTTACCCCTTAGTCCTCATTGCAAGGGTAAATACTACTACTGATGGGAAGAGAAGGGAAGAGAAACGCTTAGGAATGAAAAGAGGATGTTGGGGATGGGGTGGGGGGAGGTTGGGGCGTAGCACATAAAGTTACCACCTTTGATGCTGGCATCTATATGGTCACTGGTTCATGTCCCACCTTACGCTTATAATCCAGCTCCATGTTAATGGCTTGGGAAAGCAGCAAACCACTTGGGAGACCCAGATGAAGCTCCTGGCTGTTGGCTTTGGCCTGGGCCAATACTGGCCATGCAGCCATTTGGAAAATGAACCAGCAGATGGAAGTTCTCTCTCACTCTCCCTCCCTCTCTTCGTCCCTCCCTCTCTCTTTCTCTGTAACTCTGACTTTCAAAATAAATAAATAAATCATTTTTAAGTGGATGTTTGGGAGATAGAAGAGGGTGAGAGATGCTGGAAGAGGAAGTGACAAAGGAAGAGAACAGCACAGGACAAAGGCCCACCTAGTAGGGGATGGGAACATTATGTAGAAATGACAAGCTTTCTTAGAGCCAGGCCACTGTGTGCTACAGAACCAAGACCAAAGGACATGGATAAAATAGATCTATGTTCAAAGCCTGGCTTCTCCCATGATTAGTTCTGGGACCTTGAATAAGATTTTGAACCTCTAGGGGCGGAGCCAAGATGGCGGAACAGTGAGGGCGCACACAAACAGTCCGGGAAAAGATAGTTTAATAAAAGTGGAGTTGCAGTAACTCCAAGTAAAGACTTCGAAAAACAACGCGGGGGAAACTCTCCCTGATCCACTGGACTTGACGCGGAGGAGAACGGACTCGCCCTGCTGCGGGAAAGGAGACGTGCCCGCGGGAAGGGAGACGCGAAGGGGAGCGCGGCTGCGGAGTCGGCGTGCCACCGCCGGAGGGGGAGGTGAGGCGGAGATCCCTCGGTAACTCCAGACATTGGCGGGAAGAGAGGGACCCCACTGGGGTCGCCTCGGAACCGGGTCCCCCCGGCCCGCCCCGCCAGCCAGCGCCCGGCGGCCTCGGAAGCGGGTCCCCACCGGCCCGGCCCGCCCCGCCAGCCAGCGCCTGGCGGCCTCGGAAGCGGGTCCCCCCCGGCCCGGCCCGCCCCGCCAGCCAGCGCCCGGCGGCCTCGGAAGCGGGTCCCCACCGGCCCGCCCCGCCCCGCCAGCCAGCGCCCGGCGGCCTCGGAAGCGGGTCCCCACCGGCCCGGCCCGCCCCGCCAGCCAGCGCCCGGCGGCCTCGGAAGCGGGTCCCCACCGGCCCGGCCCGCCCCGCCAGCCAGCGCCCGGCGGCCTCGGAAGCGGGTCCCCACCGGCCCGGCCCGCCCCGCCAGCCAGCGCCCGGCGGCCTCGGAAGCGGGTCCCCCCCGGCCCGGCCCGCCCCGCCAGCCAGCGCCCGGCGGCCTCGGAAGCGGGTCCCCACCGGCCCGGCCCGCCCCGCCAGCCAGCGCCCGGCGCCCGCGGGCCTCCGCACAGCCCACCCGCCTCTAAAGCAGTGAAGCTGCACAAATCTGAGGGGGTGCTGCAGCCAGCAGCTCCGCTACATCGACAACCCGGGGAGACAGAGTGGAGAAATGCCAAACAAAAGCAGACACCGACCTAACAAGAGCAAGGAAGACACTATAATGACCCCAAATGAAAAAGACACCCCAATTCAAGATTATGAAGATGAGGAGATAGAAGAGATGCAAGAAGCAGACCTCAAAAAATTGATACGAACATTAAGAAGCTCACAAAAACAAATACTTGAACTACAGAAATCTTTAATGGATAAGATAGAAAACCTCTCTCGCGAAAATGAATTATTAAGGAAGAATCAGAATGAAACGAAGCAACTAGTAGAACAAGAAGCTACGATAGTGACAAAAAATCTTAATGAAGTGAAGAATTCAATTGATTACATGACAAGCACACTAGAGAGCCTTAAAACCAGGATGGGTGAAGCAGAAGAGAGGATATCGGACTTAGAAGACAGAGAACAGGAAAGGAAACAGTCAAACCAAAGACAAGAAGAGGAAATTAGAAATCTAAAAAATATTGTCGGGAATTTACAGGATACTATTAGAAAACCTAACATTCGGATTCTAGGAGTTCCTGAAGGCATGGAGAGAGAGAAAGGGCTAGAAGGCCTTTTTGGTGAGATACTAGCAGAAAATTTCCCAGGTTTGGAGAAGAACAGAGAAATCCTAGTACAGGAAGCTCATAGAACCCCTAACAAACATGACCAAAAGAGATCCTCACCACGACACATTGTAATTAAACTCACCACAGTGAAGCAGAAAGAAAAAATCCTAAAATGCGCAAGAGAGAAACGTCAGATTACCCTCAAAGGATCTCCAATCAGACTCACAGCAGATTTCTCATCTGAAACCCTAAAAGCCAGGAGGGAATGGCGAGATATAGCCCAGGTACTAAGAGAGAAAAACTGCCAGCCCAGAATATTATACCCTGCGAAGCTCTCATTTGTGATGGAAGGGGAGATAAAGACATTTCATTGCAAACAGAAACTGAAAGAATTTGTCGCCACTCGCCCAGCCCTGCAAAAGATCCTTAAAGATGTGCTACACGCAGAAACACAGAAACATGGTCATCAACATCAAAGAAGCTAAAGGAAGGAAATCTCACAGCAAAAGATCATAAGAAACTCAAAGCATACATAAGAAAATCATTGGCAAATGGTAGGGCAAAGATACTACTTATCGATAGTCACATTGAACGTGAATGGTTTGAACTGTGCTATTAAAAGGCAAAGATTTACTGACTGGATGAGGGAACAAAACCCAGCTATTTGCTGCCTACAAGAAACACATCTTTCCAACAAAGATCCATACAGTCTCAAAGTGAAAGGATGGAAAAACATATACCATGCGAGCAGAAATGAAAAAAGAGCGGGCGTAGCCATCTTAATATCAGATAACATAAATTTTACCACAAAAACTATTAAGAGAGACAAAGAGGGGCACTATATAATGATTAAGGGATCCATTCAACAGGAAGATATAACGATTATCAATGTATATGCACCTAACCACCGGGCACCGGTCTATTTAAAAGACCTGTTAAGGGACTTAAAGGGAGACTTAGACCCCAATACAATAGTACTGGGAGATTTCAACACTCCTCTCTCAGAGATAGACAGATCACCAAGACAGAGGATTAACAAGGAGACAGCAGATTTAAACGACACTATAGCCCAAATGGACCTAACAGATATCTTCAGAACCTTTTATCCCACAGAAAAAGAATTTACATTCTTCTCAGCAGTACATGGAACCTTCTCCAGGATTGACCACATACTAGGCCACAAAGCAAGCCTTAGCAAATTCAAAAGAATAAGAATCATACCATGCAACTTCTCAGACCACGAGGGAGTGAAGTTGGAAATTAGCAACTCAGGAATCTCTAGAGCATATGCAAACACATGGAGAATGAACAACATGCTCCTGAATCAACAATGGGTCATAGAAGAAATCAAAAGAGAAATCAAAAATTTCCTGGAAGTAAATGAAGATAACAGCACATCATACCAAAACCTATGGGATACAGCAAAAGCAGTGTTAAGAGGAAAATTTATATCAATAGGTGCCTACATCAAGAAATTGGAAAGGCACCAAATAGATGAGCTTTCAGTTCATCTCAAGGATCTAGAAAAACAACAGCAAACCAGACCCAAAGCTAGTAGGAGAAGAGAAATAATCAAAATTAGGGAAGAAATTAACAGGATTGAAACCAAAAAAACATTACAAAAAATCAGCCAATCGAGGAGCTGGTTCTTCGAAAAAATAAACAAGATTGACACCCCATTGGCCCAGCTAACAAAAAAAAGAAGAGAAAAGACGCAAATCAGTAAAATCACAGATGAAAAAGGAAACATAACAACAGACATCACAGAAATCAAAAGAATCATCAGAAATTACTACAAGGACTTGTATGCCAGTAAACAGGGAAACCTATCAGAAATGGATACATTCCTGGACACATACAACCTACCTAAACTGAACCAGGAAGACATAGAAAACCTAAACAGACCCATAACTGAGACGGAAATTGAAACAGTAATAAATGCCCTCCCAAGAAAGAAAAGCCCAGGACCAGACGGATTCACTGCTGAATTCTACCAGACATTTAAAGAAGAACTAACTCCAATCCTTCTCAAACTATTCAGAACAATCGAAAAAGAGGGATTCCTCCCAAATTCTTTCTACGAAGCCAGCATCACCTTAATTCCTAAACCGGGAAAAGATCCAGTATTGAAAGAGAATTACAGACCAATATCCCTGATGAACATAGATGCAAAAATCCTTAATAAAATTATTGCCAATAGAATACAACAACACATCAGAAAGATCATCCACCCAGACCAAGTGGGGTTTATCCCTGGTATGCAGGGATGGTTCAACGTTCGCAAAACAATCAACGTGATACACCACATTAACAGACAGCAGAAGAAAAACCATATGATTATTTCAATAGACGCGGAGAAAGCATTTGACAAAATACAACACCCTTTCATGATAAAAACCCTAAGCAAACTGGGTATAGAAGGCACATTCCTCAATATAATCAAAGCAATTTATGAAAAACCCACGGCCAGTATCCAATTGAACGGGGAAAAGCTGCAAGCAATCCCACTAAGATCTGGCACCAAACAAGGATGCCCACTCTCGCCACTGCTATTCAATATAGTGCTGGAAGTTTTAGCCAGAGCTATTAGGCAAGAAAAAGAAATTAAAGGGATACAAATTGGGAAGGAAGAACTCAAACTATCCCTCTTTGCAGACGATATGATTCTTTATTTAGAAGAACCAAAAAACTCTACTAAGAGACTATTGGAACTCATAGAAGAGTTTGGCAAAGTAGCAGGATATAAAATCAATGCACAAAAATCAACAGCCTTTATATACACAAACAATGCCACAGCTGAGGAAGAACTGCTAAAATCAATCCCATTCACAATAGCCACAAAAACAATCAAATACCTTGGAATAAACTTAACCAAGGATGTTAAAGATCTCTATGATGAAAATTATAAAACCTTAAAGAAAGAAATAGAAGAGGACACCAAAAAATGGAGAAATCTCCCATGCTCATGGATTGGAAGAATCAATATCATCAAAATGTCCATTCTCCCAAAAGCAATTTACAGATTCAATGCAATCCCAATCAAGATACCAAAGGCTTTCTTCTCAGATCTGGAAAAAATGATGCTGAAATTCGTATGGAGGAATAAGAGGCCGCGAATAGCTAAAGCAATCTTGTCCAACAAAAACAAAGCTGGAGGCATCACAATACCAGATTTCAGGACATACTACAGGGCAGTTGTAATCAAAACAGCATGGTACTGGTACAGAAACAGATGGATAGACCAATGGAACAGAATAGAAACACCTGAAATCAATCCAAACATCTACAGCCAACTTATATTTGATCAAGGACCCAAAACTAACCCCTGGAGTAAAGACAGTCTATTTAACAAATGGTGCTGGGAAAACTGGATTTCCACCTGCAGAATCATGAAGCAAGACCCCTACCTTACACCTTGCACAAAAATTCATTCAACATGGATCAAAAACTTAAACCTACGACCCGACACCATCAAATTACTGGAGAGCATAGGAGAAACCCTGCAAGATATAGGTACTGGCAAAGACTTCTTGGAAAAGACCCCAAAAGCACAGGCACTCAAAGCCAAAATTAACTATTGGGATCGCATCAAACTGAGAAGTTTCTGTACTGCAAAAGAAACAGTTAGGAAAGTGAATAGGCAACCTTCAGAATGGGAAAAAATATTTGCAAAATATGCAACAGATAAAGGGCTGATAACGAGAATCTACAATGAAATCAAGAAACGACACAACATTAAAACAAACAACCCACTTAAGAAATGGGATAAGGACCTCAATAGACATTTTTCCAGAGAGGAAATCCAAATGGCCAACAGACACATGAAAAAATGCTCAAGATCCCTAGCAATCAGGGAAATGCAAATCAAGACCACAATGAGGTTTCACCTCACCCCGGTCAGAATGGCTCACATTCAGAAATCTACCAACAATAGATGCTGGAGAGGATGTGGGGAAAAAGGGACACTAATCCACTGTTGGTGGGAATGCAAACTGGTTAAACCACTATGGAAGTCAGTCTGGAGACTCCTTAGAAACATGAATATAACCCTACCATACAACCCAGCCATCCCACTCCTTGGAATTTACCCAAAGGAAATTAAATTGGAAAACCAAAAAGCCGTCTGCACACTAATGTTTATTGCAGCTCAGTTCACAATAGCTAAGACCTGGAACCAACCCAAATGCCCATCAATAGTAGACTGGATTAGGAAATTATGGGACATGTACTCTACAGAATACTATACAGCAGTCAAAAACAATGAAATCCGATCATTTGCAACAAAATGGAGGGATCTGGAAAACATCATGCTGAGTGAATTAAGCCAGTCCCAAAGAGACAAATATCATTTGTTTTCCATGATTGGTGATGATTAACTGAGCACCAAAGAGGAAACCTGCTGAAACGAAATGAACACTATGAGAAAATAAGTCATGATCAGCTCCTGTCTGAACTGTTGATGTACAATCTAAATCTTTACCCATTTTAGTATCTCCCCTTGTTGTTTGTATTCGTTCTAGTACTATGGGTTGAATCTGGCAACTAACACACAATTAGCCGTAAGTGCTTAAATTTTAAATGAAATGTGATCCCTGTGAAATATAAGAGTGGGAATAAGAGAGGGAGGAGATGTACAACTTGAGACATGCTCAATCGGAACTGCCCCAAATGATAGAGTTAGAAGTGTGCCAGGGGATTCTAATACACTACCATCAAGGTGGCATGTACCAAGGCCATCTCATTAGTCCAGGTGATCAATTTCAGCTCACAATTGATCACACTGATAGATCTAAGAGTAAAAGGGTTCACACAAACAAGACTAGTGTCTGCTAATACTAACTGATAGAATGAAAAAGGGAGAGAACGATCCAGCATGGGAAGCAGGATACACAGCAGACTCATAGAATGGCAGATGTCCTAAATAGCACTCTGGCCTCAGAATCAGCCCTTAAGGCATTCGGATCTGGCTCAAGAGCCCATGAGAATATTTAAGGCATGGAAAGCTAAGACACTCTGGAAAAAACAGAAGACCTAAATGAAAGATCTCTGCGAGTGAGATCCCAGTGGAAAGAACGGGGCCATCAGAGAAGGAGGTACCTTTCTCTGAAGGGAGGAGAGAACTTCCACTTTGACTATGGCCTTGTGGGAATAAGATCGAAGTCGGTTAACCCTAAAGGCTTCCATAGCATCGGCAACTCATGACCAGAGCCTAGGGAGATTACTGATGCCATAAACAAGAGTGTCAAATTGTTAAATCAACATCAGGAGTCACTGTGTACTTACATCTCATGTGGGATCTGTCCTTAATGCGTTATCCAATGTGAAATAATGCTAATACTAGTAATGAAACAGTATTTTAAATTTTGTGTTTCTGTGTGGGAGCAAACTGATGAAATCTTCACGTACTATAATATTAAATCAATCTTCTGTGTATAAAGATAATTGCAAATGATTAAAAACTCTAGGTGTTAAATTGGAAATTGCATAGATAATTAATCTATTCTTTAAAAAAAAAACATGTAGGATCTCTGTCTTTAATGTACTGTACATTGTAAATCAATACTATAACTAGTACTCCAACAATAATTCCAGTTTGTGCCTCTAGGTGAGGGCAAACTGTTAAAATCTTTACAGA
Organism: Sylvilagus floridanus; assembly: GCA_949820135.1. Classification (NCBI taxonomy): domain Eukaryota; kingdom Metazoa; phylum Chordata; class Mammalia; order Lagomorpha; family Leporidae; genus Sylvilagus; species Sylvilagus floridanus. The sequence goes on from OX463225.1 coordinate 57,984,713, forward strand.
ATATGTTATAAACTGATCTGCTGTGTATAAAGAGAATTGAAAATGAATCTTGATGTGAACAGAAGGGGAGAGGGAGCGGGAGAGGGGAGGGTGGCGGGAGGGAGGGAAGTTGTGGGGGGGGGAGCCATTGGAATCCACAAGCTGTACCTTGGAAATTTATATTCTTTAAATAAAAGCAAAAAAAAAAAAAAAAAGATTTTGAACCTCTAAACATTTCAGTTTCCAAGTGAAGAAAACAACAGCTAAGGTTGCTGAGTACTTTGCTGCATGTCCATGTTCTTCATTTAAATTCTCACGTGGATTCCATATGATGTTTAGAATTATTATCCTTATTTTATAAATGTGGAAACTGGCTGAAGGACATGATCATGCTTGTTCAAGATCGTAGAACCAGGAGGCCAGGATTTGACCTAGCGGTAAGACACTATTTGGGACACCCATACCCTCTATCAGAGTGCCTGGGCTCAGGGTCTAGCTCAACTCCCAATTCCAGCTTCCTGCCAATGTGTATCCTAGAAGGTAGCAGGTGAAGTCTCAAGTATTTGGGTTTCTGCCAATCATATGGGAGACCTGGGTTGAGTTCCCAGCTCCCAGCCTCAACCTGGCCCCAACCTTGGCTATTGTGGACATTTGTAGAATTTGTGTCTCTTTCTTTAAATATGCACTTATTTAAAAGGCAGAGTTACAGAGAGGGGTGGGGGAGGGGGAGAGTGCCTCTATCCCTTGGTTCACTCTCCAAATGGCTACAATGGACTCTGCTGGGCCAAGCTGAAGGCAGGAGCCTGCTACTCCATCTGGATCTCCACGTGTGTAGCAGGAGCCCAAGCACTTGAGCCATTTTTGCTTTCTCAGGCACATTAACATGGAGCTGAATTGGAAGCGGAGCAGCAGAGACCCAAGCCAGTACTCATATGGGATGCTGGCATCACTGGCAGCAGCTTAACCCACTGTGCCACAGCACTGGTTCCTGTCTGTCTGTTTCTGTTTTTCTGCCTTTTGTTGAAAAGATGAACTTGAGAAGATGAAATTATCAAATTCCCACAGCTTTTACCCTTGCCCCCTTATCTATGTGCCTTTATGACAACTGATGTCATGGTAACCAATAGGCCCACCTGCTAGCCCAGTCTGTTATATAACTAGCTCCAGGCCACTATGGTCTGTAAGTCCATATAAGCACCTGGAGGTCATGGCTAGTTGTGGCTGGTGGTGGATGCAGGTGCTTGTGGGTGCATGTGGACATGCGTATGCAGCTGTATGTGGGTGTGTGGCTGTATGTGGCTATGTGTGGATATATATAGATGTCTGTGTGTGTGTGTGTCCAACTGCCTCTGCAGACACAAAAGAGGGTATCTCCTGTGACCCCATCACTGTTGGAGGCTAGCAGCTGTTCCTTGTGTATCTCTTACTGCACCACTGTGAGTAAAGGAGATGTAAACCTACAAAGGACTCTGAGTTGTTTTCTGACCTATCGGAATCCAAATCTCATCCTGAGCCCTAAACCCTGGGCATACACTTTCAAGTAAGTAAAATAAATAAATAAGTAAATAATAAAACTTAAAAAAAATGGTCACAGAGCCAAGCTTTGGCTGTGGATGCCATGCCCTAGAGCTCACATGTTGGGATTGCATTCAAGCTATGTCCAGGGTGTACGGAGGACATGAGGTACGACTGTGAATGGGCCACACAGGATCTGTCGTTTGTGCTGGGACATGTGCACCCTTCCTTTCCCTTTCACTCTTCCCCTCTCCCTTGCTGTTTGCCTTCTATAAGCCATGTAGTGCGACTTAATTTTCCAGGAATTTCCCATCTGGTTAAATGGAAAAGAAGAAACACATTCTCAGTTTCATTGTCAAGGAAGTCAAGTTGGTTTAACTGAAGCCTATTTTCAGGGGTTGGTTCTATTGATTCCACTCCTGGCTATGAATCAAAACAAATCTAAGTTACTTCATAGTAGAGGAGACAAAACTGCTTCTCACACACACACACTCACACACACACACACACAGGGGAATTGATCATTCAGTCTCTTCTCAAATATGTTTGGAAGACTTTGTCAAGTTAAATGAAGCCATATTTGGCCACTGCCTTATCGATTGGTGGTTATTTCTTCTATCAGGTCAGCCTGTGTTTCAGCATCAAATAACATTGCCTGATTGCCCATTTGTTAATTCATCATTTAACACTTACTGGTAATCTGTTACATTCTAAACACTGTGCTACATATGGGTAATGTCCAGGTAAATGAGATAGGCCTTCTTTCAAGTAGGTCATTGTCTAATGATCCAAAAGTAAATGTTTACACTCTCACATAAGTTCAGAAACAAAGGCAAATGCAAGGTTTGTCCTTTGTGTTCTCTATTTTTACAAGACCAGAATGTTTTTTTCTTATGATGTACATCACTTTTTTATTGAGAATTTTTCTGCATTTCAATAAAAAATAACCATACACACTTGTTTTGAGTTTTTTATTAATACGTATTTTAAAAGTAAGTTAGAAAATAAATTTTCTCCTTATAGTTTTTTTAAATTATTGTTAAGGGAACCTTTGTTTTTTCCAACTATGAGGCCAAATGTTCAGTATAAGCAAAAAAAAAAAATTCTAGGACACAAAGAAAATTGAAGTTTTCAATTATCCTACTCTATAGGAATCATTTATTGGATGACCAGTTGACTTACAAAGGTTTTTTATTGTATACATATATGTGAAAATATGGGATTTTTTTCCTTTTCAAAACAGAGCCTGTTGGAACATTAGATGTCTGGTACATAAAGCAGCATGTGGACTACAACAGACAACACATTTCTCTTTTCTGGAAGGTAAGTTTTCAGTTTCAACTTAAAACTCAAGGGACAGAGTGGGCATTTGTCCTCATGGCTAAACTACTTGTTGGGATGCCGTGTCAGAGTGCCTGGGTTCAAGTTTTGAGTCTGTTCGTGACTCCAGATTTTACTAATGTGCACTTAGAAGGTAGCAGGTGACAGCTCTAGTACTTGGGTCCCTGTCGCTCATGTGAAAAACCTGGATTGAGTTCTCAGCTCCCAACTTTAGCCTGGCCCAGCCTTGTCCACTGTGGGCATTTGGGAGTGAACCAGTGGGTGCGATCTCTCTCTCTCTCTCTCTCTCTCTCTCTCTCTCTCTCTCTCTCTCTTCCCCTCTCAAATAAAAATAAAATAAATTTTAAAAATTTTTAAGTAATTTTTTAAAGCCAGGTACACTCTGCCTTAAAAAAAAAAAAGAAAACCCAAGGCAAAAAAAAAAAAAAAAAAAACTCAAAGGAATTACACATTTGAATGACGAGTTTCAAGGCAGAACATCCGTAGTGGCTTTGATATGATGCTTCAGTGGTTTTGCTAGAGCTCACTTTTCTCAGACTAATTCATGGTACTTGATGCAGTGTCATTAACCTTTCCCAGAGAAGGAGGAGAGCTCTGGCCGAGTTCTTTCCTCCATGCTACTTCCTGCCCAGTTGTGGTCCCTTCTCATCTCTGATTCCCCCACCCTGTGATCCCAAATACCAGGTCTCTTTGAACTCTTAAGTCCCCCTCTCTTTCCATCCCTCTCTCTTTTTTTTTTTAAAGATTTATTTATTTATTTAAGAGGCAGATTAGAGACAGAGGGAGAGACAGAGAGAGGGGTCTTCTGTCCACTGATTCACTCCCCAAATGACCATAATGGCCAGAGCTAGGCCAATCCAAAAGCCAAGAGCCAGGAGCTTCTTCCAGGTCTCCCAAATGGGTTCAGGGACCCAAGGACTTGGGCGTCCTCCACTGCTTTCCCAGGCCATTATCAAGGAGCTGGATTGAAAGTGGATCAGCCAGGACTCGAACTGGTGCCCATATAGGATTCCAGCACTGCAGGCAGACTTAACCTACTACACCCCAGAACTGGCCGCCCCTCTGTCTTCTAAATCATTTGCCCAGCAATGACTATGCCACCTTACCTTTTCACTCTTTGGGGAAAAGAAAAAAAAAGGATGAAAAAACTGTGAGTGTGGGGTATTGGAAATGGATTCCTGTAGTCCCTGAAAAGGGAAAGAGCAGGAAAAAAATAGCTATCCCACCTTAGGAATACTAGTAATGGTGAGAAAGGGTATAAACAGGATTAGGAAGGAGCCTGGCTCAGCAGTAAACCATGAGGCTGAACATTATTATAGAATGTAAAAGTTCCACCAAGTGCTGAAAGCTGGCATTGCCAGTTCATGTAATCACTAATAAAAACCTTACGGAGACACAGGTATCCCCAGTTGACAGATAAGAAAGCCAGCTGTCAGAGAAAGGAAGTCCTTGTTCAAAGTCATCCAGCTACTAAGTGCAGATCTGGAATTTAAAAAAAAAAAAAAAGGTTTTGTTATTTGAAAGAGTGACAGAAAGAACAAGGAAAAAGAGAAAGGAGAGGTCTTCCTTCCACTTGCTCACTCCCCAAATGGCTGCCACAGCTGAGGCTAGGCCAGACTGAGGCCTGAAGCCTGGAACTCCATCAGAATCTCCCCCGCGGGTGGCAGGGGCCCAAGCACTTGAGCCATATTCTGCTGCCTTCCAGAGCAAATTAGCAGGAAGCTGGATTTGAAGTGGAGAAGCCAGGACTTGAGCCAGCACTCTGAAATTGGAGGCCAGAGCCATAGGTAGTGACTTACCCACTGCACCACAACACTGCCCCACCCCCACCATTCACAACTTTTTCTGCTGCATCATGACTCATGTTTGTTGAAAGAAAATGCTCTTTGAATTGAGCTACTAATTGGTATGCTTATGTGAAGGGATTTCCTGTGAGCTATGTTCCTCTTTATTTCTCAATATTCACACCTCTTTCACTACATCTCTTCCAGTTAGAGGTAAATGAACAGTTTTGGAATTATGAACCCAATGAATATAACATCTTCTGATGGTTTTACCATGATGGATTTTAATAATTACAGTCTTCTTCAATTTTAAGAAATGAGCCCTTGCTTTCTCTCTTTCTCCCTCTCTCTTTCTCTCCCCCCCAAAAAAATATCTCATATAAAAGGAAACTACTATAAATAGCTAGCTGAATCAAGCACTTTGTTTGGAAGCTAACACTGCAGCTGTACCAATGCCATCTCACTAGTCAAAGTGATCAGTTTCAGTTCATAATTGATCATAATGATAGGATTAAGTGTCAAAGGAATCACATAAACAAGACTAGTGTCTGCTAATACTAACTGATAGAATTAAAAAGGAGAGAATGATCCAACATGGGAAGCAGGATACACAGCAGACTCATCGAATGGCAGATGTCCTAAATAGCACTCTGGCCTCAGCATCAGCCCTTAAGGCATTCGGATCTAGCTGAAGAGCCCATGAGAGTTTCACAGGCATGGAAAGCCAAGACACTGACAAAAAAATAAAAAGAAATGACCTAAATGAAAGATCTCTATAAGTGAGATCCCAGCAGAAAGAACGGGCCATCAAAGAAGGAGGTACCTTTCTCTGAATGGAGGAGAAAACTTCTGCTTTGACTATGGCCTTGTCTAAATAAGATTGGAGTTGGCGAACTCAAGAGGCTTCCATAGCCTTGGCAGCTCATGACAAGAGCCTTGAGTGATTACTGACGTCATAAATAAGAGTGTCAGTTGTTAAATCAACAACAAGAGTCATATGTGTACTTATTCCCCATGTAGGATCTCTGTCCTTAATGTGTTGTACTATGTGAATTAACAGTATAACTAGTACTCAATCAGTACTTTATACTTTGTGTTTCTGTGTGGGCACAAACTGTTGAAATCTTTACTTAGTATATACTAAGTTGATCTTCTGTATATAAAGATAATTGAAAATGAATTTTAATGAAGAATGGGATGGGATAGTGAGTGGGAGATGGGATGCTTGTGGGTGGGAGGGTGGTTATGGGGGGGGGGAGCTGCTATAATCCAAAAGTTGTACTTTGGAAATTTATATTTATTAAATAAAAGTTTAAAAAATTTTTAAAAAGAAACTAACACTGCAGCTCAAATTTTATTTTAAAATAAAGCCTATTCTCAAAGCAGGGCACTCAGAACAGCACTAATCTGGGAATGCTACAGAAGAAACCAGCCCAGTTCTTAGCTACTGGTTTTCATTTTCTCGACTTAGTTTGGTTAAAACCCAAATCCTCTCTACCATAAAGTTTCCTCCCCCCAAAACATCCTCTCCATGGTGATCTGACAGATGTCTTAGTCCTGTCTCACCCCTCTGTACTCAGTTTCCCTCAGTAGAATGAGAGCGACCATACTGCTCTCTGCAGCACTGATAAGACCATTGTGTGGGCCACTAATGACAAGCCACAAATGTGAAAATCAAGGGGCCACCAAATGAAATTAAATGGTACTCTGTCATTATTTTTTATTCTTGTGTTGAAAGCAACATGCCCAGGACATGCTGATACGATCCTCGCTGTACCAAAGACAGTTTCTACCTGGTGTCAATAAGGGACTCTGACACCAGTATGAGAGTCAAGTCAAATCAGTGTGTTAGCCAGAGGCAAAGCTTAGCAAATGTACACTTATGGATTCTTCTCAGCTGCTCTTGATCTTGTTCCTGTTCTCACTAAGTTTAAGCTCTCAGATGAAGTCTTGGAATTTGAAAGAACTTCAGTGTCCTTCTAGTCTGCCCTTTCCTCTCCTTGTAAGCATGGCCCCTACTCCTGCAGTGCTAGACAGGTGTCTCTGCCAGAACCCTGACAGCCTGTGCTGTGAATGGGTCTCTCTTGTGATGAGAAAATCCTTCATTTTGTGTAGCCAGAACTGTGGGCCCAAGCAGAATGCCTTGGACTGGAACTGGCTTGTAGAAGAAATCAAAGAGGTGAATCCTAGAAGCTTCTATCACTTGGTGACAGTTGCTGGTTTTCACAGGGCAACTTCCAAACCTGCCTAAGGACCCCCAGGGTGAGTGGATACAGCCCCCAATTTTCAGGACCAAGTCATTTTCTGTCAAATCCTGGACTTCTTCAGGCCACTCACATGGAGATGGGGATACAGACACTGACCAGAGTTACTGAGATGAGCAGTCCCGCTTTGGACCTCAAACCACAGACCTCTGGAGCCACAGGGAATCAGCCATCACATAGTTCCCCTCGTCCCCATCGTTTTCCACACACGGAAACTGACATTGAAAGAGGCCATTTGCAACAAGGGGCTCTCAGATGAGATAGCCCTGCTTCTATGTGTGTGTGTGTTGGGGGGAGTCACTGCCTCTTCTGTTTGAATCCCCCCAGAAAGCTCCATTTCCTCCTCAGACTGGGGATCCTTCCTCCACCCTCAGACAGGCTGCAGACTCAACAGGATGGTGACAGGGCACAAGGGGCTCATGTAAATGTCACACCAGAAGGGAAACGCTTTGTGGTGGAGCCTAAGTCATAGCTCAGTGGGGGAAGGGAGCAGCCATGTGCATGTGGTGAGGTTTTTCCCTGTGAGCAACGCGGGGAAACCAAATGTAAGGGCCACCCCTTGAATGAAGAGGGGAATTTCAGGCCGTGGCACCAGAGGAAGCCCCAGGAAAACCCCACCAGCCTATGAGCCAAGTGGCAGCTTTCATCTGGGGAAGTGGGCAATGGCCTTCAGTTTTGTAGAATGTTTACATTAGAAGAGAGCAAGCAGGGCTGAACAGGTGCAGCCCCTGTTGTGGAAGGCGAGTGTGTGTATGTGTGTGCACATGGGTGTGCACGAGTGTACATAAAAGGGTGGTTCAAAAAGCTCATGGAAAATGGAATTAAAGGATAAGTTTATTTTGGTGCAAAAAAATTTTGAAATCTATGCACAGGTTTTTCAAAATACATAGTCTTCATGAGCTGTTTTGAAGACCTCTCATATGTGGGCGACATGCAAACATGTGTGTGTATGTATGTGAATACGTGTGTTAATGCATGTGAGTTTGTGGCTAAGGTCACAACAAGGGAGGGAGAGCATTTGTCAGGAGACCCCCTGGAGACTGTGCTTTGGCATGGAAAGGACCACTAGAATGAAGCTCCAGCCCATAGATTTATAATGTGAGCCACAAAAGCGAAAGTTTTTCATTTCTTCATAGTGATATTTTAAAAACTAAAACATGTGAAAATTATTTTAGCAATATGTTTCATTTAACACAGTACATCTAGAATATGATCATTTCAGCATGTCATCGATATTTAAAGTCATCAAGGTATTTTACCTCCCAAGTCTTCAAAACCCAGTGCGGTTCAGGGGTTGGGAGTTCACCATTCAGACAGCAGTGTGTCTTGCTCCAGCTGGCCTCCGTGGAGGGCTGCCTGCCTTGCCACAGCTAGAGGCTTCCACCCGTGTTGGACAGCACAGCTGTGGAGCTCCGACAAGCAGTACAAAGAGTTAAGAAAACTCTTGATTTCAAAAGTGGGGAAAAGACTTATTGTATTTTTATGCATTTGTTGAACGAGGTCATTCATCTTGATAAACAACTATCCTGTAAGCACTAAAGGTGAGAAGAAAGAGGATAGCAGCTCTGTCCATCGGTTTGCAGCCCAGCCTCAGAGAGAGGGTGTGACCTGGGACAGCTGATCCAACACCCTGCTCTGTCTCTCTCTCCTTGTGTTTCTCTGTCATGTGACGAATATTCGAGCCTCTATCACACTGCACTGAAGGGATGAATGCTGTAGCCGCTTCTATGGAAGAGGCTTCCTAAAAAGTGATTTGTAACCTAATTTATGTTGACGTTGGGCAAAGATATATCGTAAATCCCTTGGAAGGATTGGCTGCCAGGCACCTGAAGCCCTTTTATAATTACAGGCGGTATCCAGGCCCAGAATCAATATTTAAACACAAAAGCAGCAGATGGCAGAGTTTCGGGAGTTTTGTTGCAGTGTACAGCTCCATCTCCTTCCTGATCCTGGCCCCATCACAGGCTGGCACAGCATCCTCAAAGAATTTGGTTGGAGAGCAGAATGCAGCCAGTGAGAAAAATAAGGGAGTAGGTAGCAGTGAATGAATAGAAGAAGAGAGGGAAGCTAAAGTTTACCTCTCACCAAAGTTTCCCTTATTTTTCTGTTTTATAGCTGTAAAACATGCTAGAAATCATTTTTGCTGCCAATTGGACCCATTTGGTGTAGCAGACCACCTAGGGTGTGTCTACTAAGCACTAGCCTGGTCCAGCTGTTAAGAATTGACCCTGTAGATAGAGCCTGCTATCTGGGTTGGATTTTCAGCTTCATTACTACTGGCTGTGTATTCTTTTTTTTTTTTTTTCAGCACATTCTTTAAAAAAATTTTTTTTTTTTTTTGTGACAGGCAGAGTGGACAGTGTGAGAGAGAAACAGAGAGAAAGGTCTTCCTTTGCCGTTGGTTCACCCTCCAGTGGCTGCCGCGGTCGGCGCGCTGCGGCCGGCGCACCGCGCTCATCCGATGGCAGGAGCCAGGTGCTAGGTGCTTTTTCCTGGTCTCCCATGGGGTGCAGGGCCCAAGCACTTGGACCATCCTCCACTGCACTCCCGGGCCACAGCAGAGGGCTGGCCTGGAAGGGGGGCAACCGGGACAGAATCCGGCGCCCCGACCGGGGCTAGAACCCGGTGTGCCGGCGCCGCAAGGCGGAGGATTAGCCTGTTGAGCCACGGCGCCGGCCTTAAAAAAATTATTTATTTACCTGACAGGTAGAGTTACAGAGAGAGAGAAGAGAGAGAGGTCTTCCATCCGCTGGTTCACTCCCTAAATGGCCGCAACAGCCAGAGCTCGGCCAATCCAAAGCCAGGAGCCAGGAGTTTGTTTCTTCTGGGTCTCCCACACAGGTGTAGGATGGCCCAAGTGCTTTCCCAGGCCATAGCAGAGAGCTGGATAGGAAGAGGAGCAGCCTGGACTCGAACCAGCGCCTATATGGGATGCCAGCACCGCAGGCAGAGCTTAGCTCACTATGCTACCGTGCCAGCCCCTGTGCATTCGTGAGCAGGCTGCTTAACCTCTCTGTGACTTGGTTTTCTTATGAGTGAAGTTCAGATAACAACATGGGATTGTTGTGAGGATTACTGAGATTGTTGTGAAAAGTGTTGGATAAGTTAATGTTACAGAGCAAACATTGCACGTGACACTAAGGATGCTACAGTGAGCTCACAGGGTAGTGGGAAGATAGATCCAAACATAGGAAACTTCAGTAGACTGGCTTTTTAAACTTCCAGGTGTGTCCCTTTTTTTTTTTTTAAGGTTTATTCACTTATTTATTTGAAAGGCAGAGAGACACAGGGAGAAACAGAGATAGAGATACAGTGAGAGAGAGAGAGAGAGAGAGAGAGAGAAAGAATCTTCCATCTGCTGGTTCACTCCCCAGATGACTGAAACAGCAGGTCTGGGCCAGGAGCCAGGAGCCAGGAACTTTATCCTGGTCTCCCACATAGGTGGCAGGGGCCAAGTGCTTGGGCCATCTTCCACTGCCTCCCAGACCCATTAGCAGGAAGCTGGATGGGAAATGGACATCTGGAGACTCAAACTCCTATGTGGGATGCCACCATTGCAATCATTGCTTTAACCTGCTACACCACAATGCTGGCTCCAAGGCCTGTCTTTCAGGTTACCTCTTCTTGACTTTGGATTGGGATATTGCTGAAGGCATTCGTGAGTTTTGAAATCAAGGTACTCGGGCTTAAACTCACAATTTGTATGTGCTTTGTAACCAACGGAATAGCTTTGGTGAAACTTTTACATGGAGCTGGGTTTAAACCAAGAATCAAGATGGCCCTACCCTCCAGACTGTGGGAAGAGTAAGTGCGACAGGGAAAGAGGCGATCACAATCACCTTTCTAGAGAAGGGAGCTCACCAGGAGTCCTAACGCAGGTCGTGCGGAGCACTCTGAACCAGTCTCTGTCCTAGAGCTCAGTGAACGCTCCAATAAGCCGGCACTGTCACGGGATTAGCTTTGTTTTACAGATAAGAAATTTGAGGCAAAATAACTTGCCCAAGCTCACAAAGCTGCTATATGGTGGGACAAGAACACAAAGGATCTGCCCTGATGGGAGAACTGAAGTCAGGAGCATTCTAAGGAGAACCCCAAAGAGTTGTAATACTAAGTGCTCGGCTCGGACTGCCCGGATTTCCAAGGAGTCTTGATTGCAGGCTCTCTTCTGGGGTACACACTGAGCTCCACAGGGGTCTTTATTATTGGAATCAAGGGAGGTTCAGAAGAAAGCCTTACTGTATGACAAGCATAGTATAGTTTTACGTCTTAGCAAGAAATTATCTATTCACAAAGATACCTCTCCAAGAGATTTTTAATTTCGAAAAACGTGAATTGTGTTCTGAAATGTTCAAGGTTTTTTTTCTGCTATTGATTATAGTCATGGAGTTATCTGTGGCACTGAAAGCCTTTTGAGACAGAAGTCTTACCACAGGCTCACTCTTCCTTTCCTAGGCAAACTTAAGGCAGAAAGGTTTTCCATATAATCTTTAAGTAACTTCCCCAGAAACAGGCAGATAGTCTAGTGGTTATAATTTTTTTAAGATTTATTTATTTATTTGAAAGTCAGAGTTACACAGAGACGGAAGGAGAGGCAGAGAGAGAGAGGTCTTCCATCCACTGATTCACTCTCCAACTGACCGCAACAGCTGGAGCTATGCTGATCTGAAGCCAGGAGCCAGGAGCTACTTCCAGGTCTCCCACGTGGGTGCAGGGGCCCAAGGACTTGGGCCATCTTCTACTGCTTTCCCAGGCCACAGCAGAGAGCTGGATTGGAAGTGGAGCAGCTGGGTCTCAAACCGGTGCCCCTATGGGATGCTGGCACTGGAGGCGGCAGCTTAACCACTATGCCATAGCATTGGCCCCAAGCCTAGTGGTTAAGCTGCTTGCCTCCTACACTGGAGTACTTGGGTTCAATTCTCTGCTCCAGCATCTGACTCCTGCCTACTGCCACTGCAGATCCTGGGAGGCAGCAGCAATGGCCAAGTAATTGTTTGAGGAGTGAATTAGCAGATAGAATTTATCTCTCTCTCTCTCTCTCTGCCTTACTGCCTCTCAAATAAATAATTAGGAATTAAAAATTCCTGGGGCCAGCTCTGTGGCACAGCGGGTTAACGCCCTGGCCTGAAGCGCTGGCATCCCATATGGGTGCCGGTTCTAGTCCCGGCTGCTCCACTTCCGATCCAGCTCTCTGCTATGGCCTGGGAAAGCAGTAGAAGATGGCCCAAGCCGATGGACCCCTGCACCCACATGGAAGACCAGGAGGAAGCTCCTGGCTCCTGGTTTCAGATCAGCTCAGCTCTGGCCCAGCTCTGTCTGTTGCGATCATTTGGGGAGTGAACCATTGGATGGAAGACCTCTCTCTCTCTCTGCCTCTCCTCTCTCTGCTGTGTAACTCTGACTTTCAAATAAATAAATAAATCTTTTTAAAAAATTAAAAATTCCTACAAAACACAGCAGAAAAAAAAACTGAAGGAAAGATTCAATTAGATTTTTCTTCTTAGCCTACTCTTACTGATAGGAGAGGGTGACGATAACAGCGGGAACACTGGCCTGAGGCCCAGTCAGCACTGCCAGAGAGTGTGCAAGAACTTGTGTAGACACTCCTGAATGTACAAGACAACCCATTTGGTTAGGCAGGCCCTCGCTCATATCCACAAGAGGGCGCTCTAAAACCTCACATTACTTTTCTGTTAGGCCTACTTGAGGCAGTTCCTTAACTTCAAGGTTCAGCACCCTCATCAAAATGCTAGGATGTATAGCTGACTTCATTTATGTCGTCTTATTTTAATCATCAGACATGGTCATTACTGGACCTTCATTCTGTTTCCTATGACAATGGAAGACAGCATTACCAATCAAGGTATTGAAGTCCCTTATGCAAACCCCTAAGAAAATGGAGCCAAAGAGTGTTGTTTCTAATGATTGAAATAATATAGGTATGGAGCTCTGGATCAGAAGGAAAGGGAGTGCTAACCTGTCACTTATTGTGTCTTTCCTAAATATTGGGCACCCACAAACAAGGTTGTAGCAAATATAGAATTGAAGGCAATTAAAGATTGAAAATCCTGGGGGAAAAAATGAGGAAGGCTGAATGTGCTTATAGATGTAGAACCCCTGATTCATGGTAATGCCCAATAAATGTCGGTCTTTCCTTTATCACCGCCCATATACCCAGCCTGTAGTATAAATAGGTTTATCCGAGAAGAGTCAACTGGCTTCTTGGGTCTGCAGTTTTTTTAGGTTCACAGCTTGCCTCCTTGTGACTCAGAGCCTGCTGGCTTTGGGGAAAAAAATAAGTTATAGGTCCCCACCTTCCCCAAATTGCCTAATTCGTGCCCACTGTTGATGCTGAGTGTCAGAATATACCACAGCTAGAGAAGGTGCTTTGCAACTTGTGTCTGCAAGGGTGACTGGGGATTCGAGCTCTGAAACATGGCTGTCCATGTCTACCAGTTCATCGTCTCAGGCTTGGAGGTATAAGGAGCAGTGCATCACACTGGAGGGCACAGTGACCTAGATGTGAGAGTTCTGAGTTCTACTCCCATCTTCTCCATCTAACCCTTTGAGCAAAAACCACTCTGGACCCCAGTTTCCCCATTTGTAAAATGAAATGTTGAATTAATTGTGAATCTATAGCATCCCTTCAGTTTGGTGGTTCCATGATGATATTGCATTCCTATAGGAACAGGCATAATCCAAGAGTGGTGGGCTATGTATACTATTTGCACATTTTATTTTGCTATTTTTTTAAAACCAAACTAATGACACTGTTTTCGGTTGCTTTAGAAGACTAAGTACCCATCTGGCTAAATACCTGTTTTCCTGCTGGCTTATTGAATTTGGACAAGTTAGGCCCATTTTCCAATTTGATTAAGATTAATTGCGTGAGAGAAGCTAATCTTTATCCTAATAATTGAACTTGACATTTGGTATGAGCATAATCCACCGGATGCTTGTTGAACTACTTCCACCCAATCCTCACCTCTTCACTGATCTTTTCAACCCTAAAATATGGGATTTGGAGGACAAAATGCAAGGGTCTGGGACCAGGCCCTCCACTACTTTTTTGGTCCACACCTCTGTATAATAGATCACTGTGATCAATTGGATTTTCACAGCAGTCACCATGCAAGGTCATTGGATCCAAGGTGACATGTTCCCCCTATTTTTAGCACTTTATAATTAGACTAAGATTTCTGGAGTGTCTATGAAAGATAGTGAGAGAAAATAAAGATGGTTTGCAAGGTGCTTTTTTTCTCTTATAGCTCTGTTTCCTTGGTTGCTAGAGTGGGACTAAAGCCTGTTGGGTCCCTGGCAGGAATAGGGAATTTCTGGAGGTCAGTTAACTCTTGGAGAGTGCCTTGGGGTGGGAGAGCATGGAGTAGGAGTGGGCCAAGTCCTACCTCTGGACCTCCAGAGAAGAAGAATGGAGTGAGAGGGAGCTGAGGAATGGTCTTTGCTAGCACTGGCTTTCATTTAGCCTGTTTTTCTCCTCTGGCAAAGGACGTTTATTAATAACAGTTTAGAACACCATACTTTAAAAAGCACTCGCTTATTTTAATCCACATGACAGGCCCATGAGATCAGCTGTGATGGATGTTTGAAATGATAACTTTAAGAAGAGACTAAATGTTCACCCAAAAGGGTCTCCAAGAAACATGACATTCACCTGGGGCATTGACCATAGTTTAAGATCCAGTCTTGGGCCTTGTGGCTCCAGAAGGATCCTTAGAATGGATCTGCATTAATCAAGCTCCCAGAAATGGAAATATAAAAAGCTAGATGCTCGTGGATTAATTTACAGTGAGAAATGCAGCTGTTGGGCAAACCAGCAGGCTTGAATCAGCAAATTGGAACATTCTCTCCCAGTATGCTAATTGTTTCAGAAGCCAGATTATCATCAGAAGGACGATTTAATCACTTAAAGTGAAAAACACAAATTTTTAGTGAACCAAGTGTTCATGACAGCCCAGCCTGTCCTGTCAGATAACTATATAGGAAACCACATTGTTAGAAGACTGGTGAACAAGAAACCAGATCAAGGGCACTGGCTGATCCTAAGGTGTGGCTTTCAGCAAAGGCAGCTGGAAGCCCTACCCACCCATGGAAGGATTAGTCTTGCCAAGAAAACCATAATGCTCAAGTCTGGGGAACCAAGCCTTCATCTCCCTGCAGTAGGCAAGGATGGGCACTGCCAGTGCTGGACGTGACAACTTGCCATTCTCTCTGCTTCTGTTTCCTATGATCCTTGTCCAAAGAGGGCTACAATACAAATAATTACTTTTCTGCTTGCTTTCTGGGATTGCTCCCAAATGATCTCAATTGGAATTTTTGCCGTTCCAAAACTTGTTAGTCACACATTTATGAACAGTGTCTTAGTTTCCTAGCACAGATGGCTAATTCAGTACACTAAGTATAGATTTTACTAGTTTAGCTCTTGAAAATCTTGCACTGATGTCTTGAACAGCACTGCGCTTTCTATATAAAAGTCATACGCATGTATGTGTGTTTCACAAATTTAGAAATGGGGACTCAGGTGCTGACTGCCTTGCACTGGGTCTGTGGGATTGGCAGAGCTGCAGTTCAGATCCAGGTCTTCTGAGTTCCAATTCCACACTTGTTCCATGGCTTATAATCAGGTTGTCTACCATTGGTAAGTCTACTACTAGTAAGGAAAATCAATATGTTTTGGAGAATTATCTTTAAAATATGTTAACTGTGGTCTTTTTTTCTAATTCGCAGTGTGGAATTGGGGGTGGAGAGGAGACGATGTAAATAAAAAGGTCGCTCAGATGTGGCCGCCTGCAGCACAAGCCTGGGGTCCAGGCACAGAGCATCCAGCTATCTTGTCTGAGATTAAACATTAGGTGAATGTGTTTTGTTGCAGAATCTGAGTGTATCAGAGGCAAGAGGGAAAATCCTCCACTATCGAGTGACCTTGCAGGAGATGGCAGGAAGGAAAACTACACTACAGAACCTCACAAGACACACCTCCTGGACCTGGGTCGTGCCCAGAACTGGGAATTGGGCTGCAGCTGTATCTGCAGCCAACTCAAAAGGCAGTTCCCTGCCAACTAATATTAACATAACAGACCTGTGCGGGGCAGGTAAGTGCCAACTTTTCTTTAATATTGACTACAGAGACCATGTCTTCCTGATGTCTTATCTCCTGCAGGCCTGGCCCAGGGCCTGGTATGAGCCATTAGGAGGTTAGACTTTGGAGTCAACAGCTTGGAGAAGCCATTGAGTGGCCTTGGATAAGTGAATCAACACCTCTGAGCTTCAATTTCCTCCTCTCTTGAAATAGAGATGATTTTATCTACCTTGCAGGTTCTTGTGAGGTTAAATATATACTTAATAAGTATTAGTGAAGAAAATACCAGCTACATTAAATTGAACACTAATATATAACTTTTACAGAAGCAAGAGTTATATATATTAAGTTTTAGAAAAACATTTTACACTTACAGTCAAAACATATTTTAAAACCAATGATGTTAAAATCAAATTCTGACTATAATGAAACTCTAGTAAAATTTTGCTATACTACAACTCTTTATTATACAAATTTAGTTACATATTCAGTAATATTCATTGAAAAACGTCCTGCTAGATGTAAAATCTCATGTTTTATAGTCACATGCTCTAAAAATTAACTTCTCAAGATAAAAGTCTGTGACTTGCCAAGACAATGTTACAAATGCCATTTCTCAAGATCTGCATTGCAGAAGAATTCCATGTCAAGATTGTTGGCCTACCTTCAAAAAAAAAAAAAAATAGACTAAAGCTCTTAAATTAGATTCTTCCCTAAAATTCAGTAAGACAATTTTGTCTACATGTGGATATAGTAACAACGTAAAGATGTTTCTATGAAAACATTATTATTTTATTTACACTGTTAAATAAATTTTCAGTCATATATCTGAGACCATAGAGATACATAGTAGATGAAAATGACCAGAATAAAATACAAGTAAACGCTGATGCATCCTTGAGGTAGTATATGAGTTAGAAATTGCTCTGAGGAGTAAAAATTGCTCTTCTCAAAGGCTTGACTGCAGTGGCTAATTGATTCTCTCTTGTAAAAGTTCAGAAGTAGACAGCCAGGGCTGGTGTGATAGCTTTGTGACTTCCTCAAGACTCCAGGCTGTCTGTCTCTGCTTCCTCTGCCACACTTGGCTCTCATTCTCGTGGTGGAATTGGTCCAAGATGGCTGCCAGAGCTCTAGTTACTTCCTCTGGACAGCAGAAAGGAAGGATGAAAGGAAAACTCGCTCCTCACTCTCATGGAGCTTTGCCCAAGGTCTCGTGGTGACACTTTCCCCGGGCCTCACTGGCCACCCCAGCTGCAAAGGAGTTACTTCAGGCAGCAACATTTTCTTGTTAAGGAAAATGAGAAGAAGGTATTTGGTAGGCAACTGGCAACCTCTGCCTCATGGGGAAAAGACAGCTGAGGTAGAAAACTTGAAGAAAAGAATGGATTAATTGTGAAAAAAACATGTCAACTTTATGCATAATAAACTACAATTTTTAAACACCATAAGTAAAGCTTTAAAACTCAAGATTTTATATATAAATATACATATAATATAAATTATACATAATAATATAATAAGATATATGCTTCTATCACAAAGTTTGGACCAAAGAAAGTTAATGTCTACATATCTATAATCTATTTAACTTTTTCAAATATGTAAGAAACCAAAGGATATGAACAGGAAACTCAAAACGGAAGTATAATAAGATCAATAAAGATATGAAAAGAAGTTTAACTAGAAAATTTTGAAAAAACGTGAGAAACCAGATCAGAATGACAAAGTCAGTAGAATTAGCAAGCCCCATGCTGAGGAAGGGGCAGGAGGCACCTTCAAGGTGCTGGGGATATAGATAGGTACAACTTTCTGAGAGCAGTTTGGCAATGTGTAGCACACTTTAAATATGAACATGTCTTTCAACAAAATATTTTTACCATTAGAACTATATTCTCAGAAAATTATAAGTGCTGAAAATTGTATATAGAGAATGTTTGTTGAAAAGTTGCTTGAAATGGTGAAACACCATAAATGAGATAAATGCAATAACAGAGAGTGGACTTTCACCTGCCTTAATCCTATGCCAGCATTGAAGTGATGGTTATCTTTATTGTCATGGAAGGATGCACATATGCACAAAGTAGGCTTTCAAGAATATACGTGGAATGTTGCCATTTTAAACACTCATGTATACTTACATGAGTACATATTCATTACATAGTAAAAAAAAAAGTCCAATAGTATACTCATGGAAATATTAATAGAGGTCACCTCTGAATCACGTAATTTTTTCCTTTTTGCTTTTCATATTTAAAACATTTTCTTTAATAGATCAGACCTACATATGTGATTTTTATGGTGAATTCTATGGCTGTATCCTGTTTTTAAAATGTAATGTATCAGAACACCTCACTTCTTCAGGCCTCACTGCAGAGTGGGTTTTGGGGTAGTAGAATCTTGTGAACTTTATGGTCCCATTCCAGATTCCTTATTTAGATTTGGTAACAACTTCTCCAAGTGACACACTCATCATTTTAGAGTTTGCCTCTACTTTATTCATTCAACAGTCTTTTATTAAGCATATACTAGGTAAGACAATTGGAATCCAGCCATAGGTAAAAAGAGTAATTGAGATCCTCAAATCACATGGGAAGGACAGGTGTATAAATAAGTAAACTGTGCTGCAGTTTTATACACATGAGGTTAGAGGTCCTCCAGGAACAGAGAAAAGCTAAGTCGTGGGCTGAGGAGGAGGCACCATGTGTACCAAGGGTGAGGAGGCAAGGGGGCATGGCCAGATGAAGGAGTGCAGCTGTGCATGTGTGTGTGAGGGCTTGTTTAAAAGGAGAGGTTGGCAGGCATCCAGATTGAACAAGAAGAACCGAGAGTGGAGAATAAAGGCAAAGGAGGAAGAGCAGCAAATGGAATGAAGGCCCTGGGAAGGTGGGAGATACTGGGGTCCAGTGATACAAAGAGGAAAGAGGAACGCTTGGTCCTGTGAGAATGGACGGCTGCACATCACTCCATTGGATAGTAAGGATGGGGTCCCTGCCCAGCACAGCAGGAACCCCAAGCAGGACACGCATAATTCTTAGAACTGAGCTCTGGCAAAGGGGCCTGGAAATGTAGGGCTCTCAGGGCACTACTGTCTCTCCTAAAACTGAACCTGAATCGTCCAATACAGGGAGTAGGGCATCGCAGAGTGGCCTGGAGGACAAACTGGCAGATTGTGTGACCCTGGCCTTGACAACCTTTGTCCTTGAACGAGCTGTAAGAAGAACGTGATGCTGTGCCTTCCCTCCTTCAGTCTTAGTTGACGCCACTCACACGTGCATCTTTCCTTCTAGAATGCAAAAAGCCATGCCTCCCACATTATTTATGTTGACTTTGAGAAACTAGAGACAAGACATTTACCACACCTTTGTATATCCAGAGACTCAAGAATGATTTTGTTGGTTTATGGTTCTGAAAATTGAATGTATGCTAACCATTCATCAACAAGTAAAATCTACTTAATATTTCAAAGGTTCTATGCTCAAGAATTTTTGAAACTACAGGAAGAGACATACACCAGCACAGTCATAAACAGGCCCACACAGACATCAGAGGCTGAGTCACAGGAGTGAAGTAACTTACCCAATGTCACACATCCATTTGGTGCAGAGCTTGATGGGAGAGCCAGGCCACCTGTCTCTCCGGTGGACACTCTTTCCAAACGCCTCATGGACTTCGTGCAGAAGCTCGCAGTCAACATGGAAGGAAGTTGAGTGACTGGGCTGAAGGATTAACTGTGAAGGGAGAAAGTGAGTTGTCAGTAGCTCCAAAGGGGGTGAACATGTCCTGGCAGACTTCAGGAGAGAGGAAATTCAAGGCTGGCTTCTGGCGATTGTGGTGAGTCACAGGCTGAAGGCCTTGGGGGCAATGCCAAGTTGATTTGTTTAGCTAATTCCAGGGAGAACAGTGGTTAGAAAGGTTCTTTGACTATTTTAACCCAACACCCAGAAAAGGATCTTGCAGCCACAGTGCTGAATAAATACTCGTATGTACTGAATGAATGTTTCATTTTCAAAAAAAAAAAAAAAAAAAAAAACACACACAAAACCATGACATAACCAGGATATCAAAAACCAAGGTAAATGAAGACTTCTGGGGAATTCCAGGTCCTGACGAGATGGCGACACACAGGATGCAGGCTCTCACCTCCAAACCCAGCACTGAAGAGAGAGAAGACGGGAATCGCTTAACTCCACTAATGGGAACTAATGATGGGAAGGGGAAGACCAAGCAAGTGTTTTCTGGTTGTACTCTTTTATTCCTAGTCCGAGTTCCCCTGGTGTGACCATTGCCCAAGCAGCTCTACGGTGGGACAGGAGAGTCCAAGGAAGCCTGGAAGCTATTTCGGGAGCAGAGTGCCTGTGAACTGGCTCGCCCTTGAGCATTTTCTCTGCCACTCACCTCATGGGCTAGGCAGTTACAAAAAAGAGTAACAGCTCCGCCCCCTTGTGAAGAGTAGTGTCTGCCAGAGAAGCATTGGCAGGTTCTGCAGGTACCAGGTATACTTAAGAACCTGTGTGCAGGTTGCATCACTACAGGATCTCTGGCCTCTAGGTTTCCACCCTGAAAATCACTTCCTCCCCACCCTTCACTTGCATGGAGAACCATGAGCTATCACTCTTCTGCTCATAGGAAAACAGAGATGGAGACTATTGATCAATCTGAGAAAATAAAACATGATCCCAAACGAAAAGCATTAGGAAAGATCCCATGAGCATGATTTCTGGGGATGAAAGGCAATAAAGCTGTATCATAGGTACAACCTGTGTCATCAGAACAGAACAAGTTCAACCAGAAAAACAAGGACTTAGAATAAGTATAATAAGTATCCTTAGAAAGAGAAGAGTGAATCCCAGAAATGCGAATCAGAAACGGGTCATTGGGAAGCAGATCCAGATAGAGACAATACAGAAAGTTTAGTTGTTGACATAAAGGTCTTGGCCCAAGGGTTAAATAGCAGAGCCTGATCTAAAACGATTGAATTAGTGAGTGGAAGACTTAGGGAGAAATTCCTACAGAAAGCATTAAAAGTGGCTAAAGAAATTGAAAGATGAGAAAAATTCCAACACAGAGATAGCAATACTGACAACCATCCAAAAGGAACCCCAATGAGGAAAAAAAAAAAAAGGAAATGGAGGGGGAGAATTACTTGAAGACCAATGGTCAAGAATATTACAGATGACAAAATGAGCATTTGGTGTAGAGAGTAAGACACTGCTTGGGACTCTCACATCCCATATTGGAGTACCTGGGTTCAAGTGCCAGCTCCAGCTCCTGACTCCAGCTTCCTGCTAATACAAACTCTGGGAGGCAGCAGATAATGACCCAAATACTTGGGTTCCTGCCACCCTCTTGGGAGAACCAGATTGATTTCCTGGCTCCTGGCCCAGTCCTGGCTGTGGCAGACATTTAGCGAGTGAACCAGAGGACAGACGATCTGTCTTACCTTCTCTCTGCCACTCTGCCTTTCAAATAAATTATCTTCAAAAACAAACAAAAAAAATAGAAATAAGAGAGAACTAAAGGTAAGAGAGTAAATCAGGGAAACAAAACATAAGGAAATAATAAAGGCAGGGCCAGTGTTGTGGCACAGCAGGTTAAGCTATTGCTTGCAACACTGGCATCCCATATGAGTGCCAGTTCAAGTCCCTGCTGCTCCACTTCTGATCCAGCTCCCTGCTGAAGTGCCTGGGGAAGTAGCAGAAGATGGTCCAGGTCCCTGGGCCCACGCCACCCACAGGGGAGACCTGGATGGAATTTCTGTCTCCTCCCTTCAGGCTGGCCCAGCCCCAGCAGTTGCAGCCATTTGGGGAGTAACCCAACAGATGAATGATTCATTCTCTCTCTCTCTCTCTCTCTCTCTCTCTCTCTCTCTCTCTCTCCCTCTTGGATCCAATCAGTGAAGTGAGGTCACATGGTGAGCCACTGCCCCCCCAAAAGAAAGCATCCAACAAAAACAAAAGCAAAAGCATTAGGACTTTCTACTGACCACTGTGAGAGGCTCAGAGCCCACAGATCTCAGAGGTAACTCTCCAGGGGGCTCAGTTATAAAAGGTTGCCACCCTGGAGTGAGCTTGACCTCACAGAGCTGGACCAGGTTCTCACAGTGAGTGTCAGAGCACATTCTCCTTATGCCTCCGGCAGGAGGAGAGAAAAGGAACTGCTTTAAAATAATCACAGCACAGTTTTCTTAAGCAGGCCCGCCCTCAAGGGAACCTAATGTACCAGGGCCTGAAGTACTGGAGTTGTATCATTGTCTAACTAACCTAATGGGGAGAGAGACTCCCGGCCACAGCCTGCTCTAACCTTCCTTAGAGAGGAAAAGGAAAAACTCAACTCCAGCACCCACTGGTGTTCCAAGCTAGCTCACTGTGGCCCTCACAGAGGGGAGGACTGAGAAGTGCTGTGAAGGGCACAGTCCAGGGACACAGGTTCACTGAAAGACTAAGACCTAGTCATAGACCTGCAGAATGCCTCCCCTCCCCCACACCTTCCATCGAATTACTAAAAGCCCATTTACTGCAGTTCCTTTTACTCAGTGCACCATAGCCACCTTTTACCAAAAACTACAAGGCATAGTACAAGATACACACACACACACACACACACACACAGAGAGAGAGAGAGAGAGAGAGAGAGAGAGAGAGAGATTTTTTTGAGACAGAGAAAGCATCAGCCCAAGACTCAGATACAACAGGGATGTGGGAATTATTAGACTAAGACTAACAACTGTGATTAATATGCTAAGAGCTTTAAGGGATAAAATAGAAAAGATGCAAGAACAGATGGACAGTATAATCCCAGAGATGGAAATTCTAAGAAAGAATCAAAAAGAAATTCTAGAGATCAAAAACACTAGTAGAAATGAAGAATGTCTTTGATAGACTCAGTAAACTGCATGTGGCTGAAGAAGGAATCTCTGGCTTCCAGATATGTCAATGGCAACCTCCAAAACTGAAAAGTGAAGAAAACAAAGACTGAAAAACCAGAACAGAGCACACAAAAACTACGTCACCACTACACAGGTGTGACGTACAGGGACGGGAGTTGGCATAGTGCTTACGCTGCTGTGTGGGTGCCTGCATCCATTTGGGAGTGCCTGGGCTGGAGTGTCATCTCCAGCTTCCTATCCAGCTTTGGGTTAATGTTCACACTGGAAGGCAGCAGATGAAGGAATAAATAATTGGGTCTCTGTCACTGACACGGGAGACTCAGATGGGGTTCCAGGATCCTGGGTTCATGTTGGTCCAGCCCTGGCTGTTGCTATCATTTGGGGAGTGAACCAATGGATGAAAGCTCTGTCTCTGTCTCTGCTTCTCTCTCTTTTTGTAACTCTGCCTTTTAAATAAATAAATCTTTCTTAAAAAGTGAAAGAGAAATAAGAGTCAATCCTCCGTGAAGATTTTAGCAATCCTTAATGTATAGGGGCCTAATAGCAGAGCATCAAACTACATAAGACAAAAGTTGGTGCAACAAAAAATAAATGAATCTCCTTTAGTAGTTGTAGATTTCCACATTTGTCTATCAGAAATAGACAGATTCTGAAGACATAAAATCATTAAAGATATATAGCTGACATCTAGGAGACACCAAGATGGCAGAATAGGGAGGGAGCTTACTGCTCTAGTCTATGGGATGATAGTTTTAAAAAAATGTAGAGTCCAATCTCAGGGAAGGGGTAGGGAGAACACAGCAGAGGAAACTCCATGCACATTAGAGGGACACTGTGGATCTACATGGAGGGCATGGGCGTGCACAACTCAGTACCCCAGCAGCCAAGAGCCTCAGCACCAGCTTTGGAGAGTGAGATGAGACCAGACTGCAGCAGCCCACGCCACTGGTGATAAAGCTGCAGGAAGAGCCTGACATGAGTACAGCTTGGAGCCCTGTGGGGGAGAGTGTATCTGCCAACCCAGAAGAAAAAAAGGGGGGACATGTTTCTGTCTCCCCAACCACCTGGCACCAGTGTCCTGTAACTAGCTGAGAGAGGGTGGACACCATTTTGGACATATGTAACAACTGCACCAGCTCATGTCTGCATTCCCAGCAACCAGCTGAGCAGAGATGCCTGATTCTGGTTGGGAGAATTGACAGGGAGCTGAGTGCTCCTGACTTGTGTGCTAAGACTTGTAGGAGCTTGTGTGCTAAGACTGAAAACACTGTGGCTAGGTGTGAGGATGCAAGGTGTGGCTGGGTCTTCGGGTAGGTGGTTCCACATGCACAGGCTCCCTGATTCCCTGGTGAAGGTCATTGCTGCCGGATCCGTGCTCACACTGAGGGC
The DNA here is from genome assembly GCA_949820135.1 of Sylvilagus floridanus. NCBI lineage: Eukaryota > Metazoa > Chordata > Mammalia > Lagomorpha > Leporidae > Sylvilagus > Sylvilagus floridanus. The sequence goes on from OX463225.1 coordinate 58,008,965, forward strand.
TGCACAGATCCTGTGTGTGGTTCTTGTGGCGGTGTGAATGAATATACACCCACTGGGGCTAGCAAACAGGCATTGTTCTCCTTGGAAGAGAGGAGGTGAGCATGAGACTACTCCAACAGAGCAGATTGATTATTTCCTATAATTTAAAAAAAAAAAAGGAGAAGAAGAATAAAGTATCTACCATGCCCAATTTGGGTGTCACTTTGGAGCACTGACCAAAACTCCCTGGCCACACTCAGCACATGCCTCAGAGTATTCACTGAAAGAGCAGACGCTCCACTAATCCACAGAAGTATCATCCAAAGATAAAACCCATCACAGGGGGAAAAAAACACCAACAAGCATCTCCACAAATAAACACAGCAACTCAAGAAACAAGAATAAGGAAGACAACATGACACCTCCAAAGAAACACAATGACACTTCAATACTAGAATGCAAAAATGAAGAGATTAAAGAAATGCTGGAAACAGAATTCAAAAAATTGATCATAGGATTATTATAAATAATCAGAAACAAATCCACAAATTAAAGAAATCCATACATGACATGAATGAACATTTTTCCCATGAAATTAAGATTTTAAAGAGAAGCCAACATGAAATATTGGAAATGAAGAACTCAATAGATCAAATAAAAAATGTGATGAAAAGCCTTAACAACAGACTCTGTGAAGCAGAAAAAAGAATATCCAAGTTAGAAGCCAAATCCCTAGAAATTTTACAGTCAGACCAAAAACAAAAAAGAAGAAGAAGAAGAAATCAGAAAACTAAAAAAACAAAGTTGGAGATTTACGGGATACTATTCAACAACCCAACATTTGTGTCCCAAAGGTGTGGAAAGAGAATGGACTAGAAGGAATTTTTAATGAAATAATTACAGAAAATTTCCCTAATTTGGAGAAAGAAAGCGACATCCAAATACAGAAAGCATATAGAACACCTAATAGACATGACCAGAATCGATCCTCACCATGACACATTGTAGTCAAACTCTCCACAATAAAACATAAAGATTCTAAAATGTGCATGAGAGAAACCCCACGTTAGTTTCAGATGATTTCTTTTTTTTTTTTAAGATTATTTATTTATTCATTTGACAGGTAGAGTTACAGACAGAGAGAGAGAGAAAGGTCTCCTTCCATTGGTTCACCCCCCCCCCAATGGCCGCTATGGCTGGCATTGCGCTGATCCGCCAATCCGAAGCCAGAAGCTAGGCACTTCCTCCTGGTGCCCCATGCAGGTGCAGGGGGACCATCCTCCACTGCCCTCCCGGGCCACAGCAGAGAGCTGGACTGGAAGAGGAGCAACCGGGACTAGAACCCAGAGCCCACATGGGATGCCGGCACGGGGCCCTCAGAGGATTTCTAATTAGACTCATAACTGACTTCTCATCAGAAATCCTACAGGCTAGGAGAGAATGGTGAGATATATTCCAAGTCTTAAAAAAACTACCAACCCAGAATACTGTACTCTGCAAAGCTCTCATTTATGAATGAAGGTGAAATAAAAACCTTCCATAACAAACAGAAATTGAAAGAATTTGTCACCATTCATCCAGCCTTTTGAAAGATGCTTAATGATGTGCTAAACAAGAAACATGGTCACTGTGAAAGAAGGTGAAGGCAGAAAATCTCCCAGTAAAAGTACAAAGGAAATCCAAAGTAAACAATAGGAACATTTGTGGAAAAACAGCAGGGAAATTGAACTTAGTCTGGTTTTTCTTCTGTAGTTTCTTAGATTTCAGAATATCCTGTTACTGGGAATCCAGCCACATATTAACACAGTCTGTTTTTGAATCTTTTTAAAAAGAAGACATTGATTATATTGGACCATCTTTTTTTCTCCCCCTTCTCTTATTACATACCAATTGTGTAATTACAGTGTTAAGTCTTAGTTTTTGTGTCTTTGGGCAGAAGAGTGTATCAGTTATTTTAAATGGATTTTTCCCTGTCTTTGAGGCTCAGTTTATAAGTGTGTTGTTTCCATGAAAGAAAATATTTGGGTTTGCATTACTTAAATCCTTGAAAACTGAAATTGAGAGGGTATATTTTGTAATGAATTATGTTTTTATTCTTCAATAAAATTAGAAATGAAATAAAGACTTGAACTACTTAAAGGATGAAAATAATGATAGTACTTATAAGCCCTTCTGTGTTTGAGACATCTAAAATTCAAGTGTTGACTAGATTTTCCTCCTGAACTTCTTCTCTTCTTTTCTGTGCTTCATGCATTTACTGTTATTAATGTTGTAAAACAGCAGGGTTAAAGTGTCTTACATTTGTGTTCATTATGAATCCCATAGTTTCTCTAGTTAGAAAAATAATAGTCTCAAAAATACTTTGTGTCATTTTTTGGTTACTATTTCACCCACTAATGTTATTTTAGATACTTCTAATCATTTTAATATGGTGTTGATAACAATTTAAAACATTACATACTGTATTTGAACTTGCTAGTGAAGAATAAGAAAAAAAAACTAGCTTATTGAGACTGTAGATGTTCCATTGTATAGGCCTGTAACTTCTAAATAAGTTGAATTAGTAATTAATAATCTGCCAAAGTACAAAGAATCAGTGGGTTAATTGATGAATGCTACCAAACATTTAATGAAAAAAATTATACTAATTTTTTAACATGTGTTCCAGAAAATAGGGAATGCTTTCTAATTCATTCTATCAGGGACAAATACCAAAGCCAGAAAAAAAATATTGTAAGAAAAGAAAACTACTGGTCAATATCTGTTATGAACATAGATAGAAAATCTTCAAAAGAATATTAGCAATCAAATTTAACAATATATAAAAATATGATATATCATGATCAAGTGGGAGTTGTCCTAGGTATGCAAGGCTGATTCAACATTAAAAAATTTAAAATGTGGGCCAGTCTCGTGGCGCAGCAGGGTTGAGCCCCCACCTGAGATGCCAGCATCTCATATGAATGCTGCTCCACTTCCCATCCAAATTCCTGTTAATGCACCAGAGAAAGCAATGGAAGATTGCCTAAATGCTTGTGCCTCTGCCACCTATGTGGGAGACTTAGATAGAATTCTAGGCTCCTGGCTTTGGCCTGGCCCAGCTCTAGACATTGTGGCCATTTGGGGAGTGAACCAGTAAATGAAAGGTCTCTCTATCTCTGTCTCTCCTTTCTCTCTCTCTCTCTCTCTCTCTCTCTCTCTCTCTCTCTCTCTAACTCTGATGTTCAAATAAATAAATAAATCTTAAAAAAAGAAATAAAACTACAGGGGCCGGCACCATGGCTCACTTGGTTAATCCTCTACCTACAGCACCAGCATCCTATATGGGTGCCGGATTCTGTCCTGGTTGCTCCTCTTCCAGGCCAGCTCTCTGCTGTGGCCAGGGAGTGCAGTGGAGGATGGCCCAAGTGCTTGGGCCCTGCACCCCATGGGAGACCAGGATAAGCACCTGGCTCCTGCCTTTGGATCAGCGCAGTGCGCCACGGACATTGGAGGGTGAAGCAACGGCAAAGGAAGACCTTTCTCTCTGTCTTTCTCTCTCTCACTGTCCACTCTGCCTGTCAAAAAAAAAAAAAAAGAAACCAAAGCACTAAATAAGAGACAGTTCAAGTATGTGATAGAAAGCCTCAGTATTGTCAGGATACCAGCACAGCTCCAGCCAGAATCCCAGCAATTTACATGTATTTTGTATATACTGACAATGTGACCCTAAAGTTTACATAAAGAAGTAAAAAGGTGGAATTGCCAAAACAATATTGAAGGAGAAAACTTTAAAGTTGGAAGACTGACACTATCCAATTTTAAGACTCACTATAGTCAGCGCTGTGTCATACCAGCAAAAGGATAGATCAATGGAATACAATAGAGAACCCAGAAATAGATACATAGAAATATATTCATGCAATCTTTGATAAAGGAGCAAAGGCAGTGTGGTATAACAAAGACAGTCTTTTCAACAAATGGAACAGCTGGACGTCCATATGGGAAAAAATGAACCTAGATTTGGACCTTAACTCTTCACAAAAATAAGCATAAAGTGCATCATAGACCAAACTGTAAAATGGTAAGCTATAAAACTTCTGTAAGGTAACATTAGAGAAAATGTAGATGATCTCAGGTATGATGATGACTTTTAAATTCAGCACCAAAGGTACACTTGATGAAACAAAGAACTGGTAAACCAAACTTGATTAAAACTTAAAACTTGTGCTTTGTGAAAGAAAGACGCTGTGGGGCTGGCGCTGTGGCATAGCAGGTAAAGCCACCGCCTGCAGTGCTGGCATCCCATATGGCCGCCGGTTCTAGTCCCGGCTCCTCCTCTTCCGATCTAGCTTTCTGCTATGGTCTGGGAAAGCAGTAGATGATGGCCCAAGTTCTTGAGCCCATGAACCCATGTGGGAGACCCAGAAGAAGCTCCTGGTTCCTGGCTTCGGATCTGTGCCGCTCCAGCCATTGCAGCCTTCTGGGGAGTGAATCTGTAGATGTAAGACCTCTCTCTCTCTCTCTCTCTCTCTCTCTCTCTCTCTTTCTCTCTCTCTGCCTCTCCTTCTCTGTGTAATTCTGACTTTCAAGTAAATAAATAAATCTTTTAAAAAATGAATATAACATTCAAAAGAAAGAAAGAAAGATGTTGTCAAGAGAATGAGAAGACAAACCACAAACAAAAATGTTTACAAAAGACATTTGATAAAAGACTGTTCGCCAAAATATAGAAGGAACACTTTAAAAATTTTTTATTTGAAAGGCAGAGTTACAGAGAGAGAGAAAGAGAAGGAAAGACAGAGAAAGAGCGATCTTCCATCCATTGGGTCACTCCCCAAATGGTCATAATGGCAGGAGCTGAGCCTGTTCAAAGTCAGGACCCAAAGAGCTTCTTCCAAGTCTCTCATTTGGATCCAGGGACCCAAGTCTTGGATCATCAAACAATGCTTTCCCAGGCATATTAGCAGGGAGCTGGATTGGAAGTGGAGCAGCTGGGACTTGAACCTGTACCCATATGGAATGCCGGCACTACGGATGATGGCTTAACCCACTATGCCACAACACCGACCCCATCGCTAAAGAGTTTTTAACATATCTTTCTATATCTGGCAACAGCATATTGTTCTTTTTCTAGTTTAGTATTAACGGGATGAATGACATAGATACATTTTTCTTATATTGACCTTTTGTCTTCTTTTTCTAAGATTTATTTATTTATTTATTTATTTGAAAGTTAGAGTTACACAGAAAGGCAGAGAGAGAGAGAGAGGTCTTCCATCCGCTGGTTCACTCCCCAGTTGGCTGCAATGGCCTGAGCTGTGCCAATCTGAAGCCAGGAGCCAGGACCTTCTTCCAGATCTCCCACATGGGTGCAGAAGCCCAAGGACTTGGGTCATCTTCTACTGCTTTCCCAGGCCATAGCAGAGAGCTGGATTGGGAGTAGAGCAGCCAAGTCTCGAACCCTCACCCATATGGGATGCAGACACTGCAGACGGCAGCTTAACCCGCTATGCCACAGCGCCAGCCCCCAACCTATTGTATTGTTGAAACCACTCTATGCTTTTGTGGGCAGTGGAAAGGGACTTATAATTTTTTAGAAATAAACTTTACTTTTCATAATCAGTTTCAGGCTACCAGAAGAAGTTAGGGTCAGGTACAGAGACTTCTCACCCCTGTGTAATGACACATCCCCACCATTATGGACTCATACAGAGGTCTTTCATTGCCTAAAATCCCTCTGTGTTCGACCCTTTCCCAGCCCTAAGCAACCATTGACACTTTGCTGTCTTCACAGTTCTGCCTTTGCAGAGTGTCATGTAGTTAGAATCACACAGTCTGGAGCCTTTTCTGGTTGGCTTCTTTCACTTAGTAATATGCACTTAGGGTTCCTCTTTTCAAGTCTTAAGAGCTCATTTATCTTTACTGCTGAATAATATTTAATTGTCTAGAAGTACTTTACAGTCATGTTTTACTTAATGACAGGGATATGTTCTGAGAGCTGCACCATTAGGCAATTTCATCACTGTGCTGACAGCATAGAGTGTATTCATGCACACTATGACAACTGCAGTGTCACTAGGTGATAAAAATCTTGTGAGTCTGTTCCTTTACCAAACTCTTATTATGTGCGTGACTGTACCTACTGAATGATACATGGCTTGGCTTTTTCCAGGTTTGAGCATCTATGAATAAAACTGCTATAAAGACATCGTGTCCATTTATTTTGTGTGGACATTAAGGGTATTTTTTGTTGCTAAGAAAAAGACTTATTTGGCTTATTTAAAAGGCAGGGTGACAGAAAGAGAAAAGGAGAGACAGGGTGAGAGAGAGAGAGAGAGGATCCTCTATCCACCGATTCACTCCCCAGTTGGCCACAACAACAATAGCCAGGCTGGGCCAGGCTGAAATCAGGAGACAAGAACTCAAACATCCGTGTCTGGTGTCAGGCTGAAGCCGGGAGCCCAAACTCCATCCTGTTCTCCCACGCAGGTGACAGCTGTTGAGCCATCATCTGCTACCTTTGCATTAACAAGGAGCTGTATCAGAAGCAGAGGACCTGGGATGAAAATAAGCACCCCAATATGGGATGCAGGCATCCCAAGCAGAGACTTCACCTGCTGCACCACAACACCCAACCCAATATCATCCTAATAAAGAGGTATAGTCTGATAAGAACACAAAAGGGAAATTAAAAAATTAATTCAAAGGCTGGAGAGGTAGGCATTTCATGCAGCTGTTGCAACGATGCTGTGACCCCCACAACCCATATCAGAGTGCCTGTGTTTGAGCTCTGGCTCTGCTCTGGATGCCAGTTTCCTGCTAATGTATACCCCAGTAGGCCACAAGTGATTGTTCAAGTGGTCATATCCCTTCCACCCACATAGGAGATCTGGATTGAGTTCCAAGCTCTCAACCAGTAGATGGGAGTTCTCTCTGTATGTGTGTCTGTGTCTCTGCCTCTCAAATAAAGTTTTTAAAATTTTTTGAAAGATTGGAAGAAGGGGCCAGTGCTGTGGTGCAGCAGGCTAAGCCACCATCTGCAGTGCCGGCATCCCATAAGGGCACCAGTTCAAGACCCAGCTGCTCTACTTCCATCAAGCTCCCTACTAATGTGCCTGGGAAAGCAGTGGAGGATGATCCAAGTGCTTAGTCCCTTGCACCCATGTGGGAGACCTGGATGAAGTTCCTGGCTCCTGGCTTCTACCTGACCTACTCCTAGCTGTTGCGGTCATTTGGGGAGTGAATCAGCAGCTGGAGGATCTCTCTCTGTCTCTCCCTCTCTCACTGTAACTCTAATTTTCAAATAAATAAATAAATAACTCTTTTAAAAAATGGAAGAAGAAGAACTTAAAGTATGCAACATAGAAACATAAAGTATGTACATACAACATTCAGTAAGGCCAGTAGACAAATTATCAGAGCTAATCAGTATAGCAGGTTTGCCACAAATATGAGTAATACACACAGATTAACAGTAGAAAAAGCAGTGGAAAATAAGATGCCATTTAAATAAACTGTAAGTGTTAAATGTCTGGGAATTAATGTCATGAGGAGCACAGGAAATCTTTAAGGAGGAATTTTTAACATGCTATGAAAAGATAATAAAAGGAGAGCTGAATAATTTCAGTGAAGCAACATTGTGATGAGTGGGACAACTTACCATTGTAACAGTATCAATTTTCCCCAAATTAAACTATAAATTATTTAATTCCAATAAAAACAGCAGCTGGAATTTGGGGAAATTTGACAAACTGATTCTAAACGCTATATGAAAGGATAAAGTTTCATGAATATCTCAGACCATTTTGAAAAGAAGAACAAATGGAGAGGGAACCTCATGGACCAAATCGTCAGACATTCCAAAGCCCAGGAGTGTGACAGGTGAAGATGCCTGCCCTGACACAGATCCAGGCTTGCATGGAACTCCATGTGCGACAGAGGCGAGGTGTCAGATGGCATGACCTTTGGAAAAACTGACTCATTGAGTGGAAAAAATAATAATAGAGTTATTCCCTTTAAAAAAAATCCTTGAACTGGATCAAAAAAGAAACAAGAATTAATTCAGAGATTAGGAGAAGGGCATTGATGCAGCTGTTGTGCAAGGTAAAACGAAAAGCCAATAGGAGAAAATGTAGCTTGAGTATCTTCTTGACCCCGGGATGGAAAATTTTCATAAACAAGACTCAAAATGCACAAAACATGGTTAACTTTACCAACATCCAAGTGGCTATGTCTGTGTGGGAAACACATCATAAATTTATCAGCAAGTTGACAGCCTGAAGTGAGAGAGTGCTGGAATTGGCAAGTGATCAATCTCTAGACTGTAAAAGCTATTTCCACAAATCAGGGAGAAGACAAGAAATAGAAAAAAATGTCTAAGGCATATGAATAGGCAGGTCACAGACAGGGAAAGTCACAGAGCCAGTAATAAATGAAGAGAAACTCACCCTCATAGGAAATCAGAAAAGTTGGACCAGAATTAAATAGCATTTTGCACTATCAGATTGACAAAAATTGGAAACAAAAAATTCCAAGTGTTGGTGAAGAAATGAAAACCTTCATGCTTTTTTTGTTGTGCTTAGAGTATCCGTGGGCTATTTTAGAGCTCAATCTTGTAGTATTTGGTGGAATAAAATGCGAGTTTACACAATAATCAAGCAGTTCTATACACACGTATCCAGGAATGCTCCTGTATAAGCACAGAGGGGGAAGTACAGAGGGTCATGGTCACTGCATTCTCATTACCAGGAGAGTGGACAAGGCAAGGGTTTAGGCAGAAGTCTGAAGGAATGAACCCAACTGACAGAGCAGGAGGTTGTGTATATCCCAGAAACATGATACCGAGTGAGAAATAAAAGTAGAAAAATCATTAGTTTGTTTCCCACTAGGTTTCATGAAAATACAGCACACCAGCACAATGCAACACTAATTTTCAGTGACACGTGTTTACCTAAATCAATGCATGGAGGGTGGATAAGGTAGACATGCCATTCACTGGGGTAGGCACCTGTGGAGACACAGGCATGCCAAGAGGAAGGAAAGATGACAGCCTTGCATGTGGTCTTGGACAGTTGATGATGCTTGTTCTCTGTGGAGGAAGGAGAATGGACTTAAATCTGTAACCTGAAGTCCCTAACAAGAAATTGTTTCTTCCTAAAACTTGGCTGGTGAGAGCTGTTACTTTTATGGAAATTCATCCTCTTCTTTTCCCCCATTAAGCATTGCTGGCTCCTCGCCAGGTCTCTGCCAACCCAGAGGGCACGGACAGCATCCTGGTGACTTGGCAGCCTCCCGAGAAAGCTGCCTCTGCCGTTCGGGAGTATGTGGTGGAATGGAGGCAGCTGCTTCTGGAGGGCGACGCGCAGCCCCGTCCGGACTGGCTGCGGCTCCCGCTGCACAGTGTGTCTGCTGTGCTGTCAGGTACCGTCCGGAGGGATTCTCAGTTCATGTTTGCTTGGGGAACTGCAGGCTGAAACCCAGAACTTTGCCTCCAGTTACAGTGACTGCATGATAAGGGGGACAGTGAGGAGCACCTCAGATTACCCACTGCATCCAAAGAACAACAGCGAGGTGACCACAAAGGCAGGTGTTTGTGGAAATACACATCCCAGCACAGCGCCAAATACGATGAATAATTGACCCACACAAGTTTGGCTGAGAACTCAGGTAGCTGCTCAGTGTTGCCAGGCACTGTCAATGGGAGGAATTCATTTAACTCTCAGAACTATCACATGCGGGAAGAGTCAGAGTGTCCACTGTACAGATGAGGGAAGCAGGTCTGCCTGTTGTTTGTGTGATAATAAATGCAGAGTTATCTGTATGATAACTGGCGTCTCTTATCCTCAGGGTCCTAATCCATCAGTGTTGTTTAGAAACAAGTGAGAGAAGCATCTGAAAATATGCTAAAGCAACTTGGCAAGATTTAGTTCATGTCATTTTTAAGCATAAATTCAGCATAGTTGTTTTAAAAAAAAACACTCTGGCTCTGCAGCCAGACTACCTGAGATTGAGTCCTGGCTCTTTGACTAATGTCTTGTAATTCAGGGCACATTCCTTATCTTCTGTGTGCCTCAGTTTCCTCTTCTGTAAAATGGGACCATAAAATTACCTGCCTCAATGGGCTATTGTGAGACTAACTGAATCAATGTAAAGGAAAATATCTTGACCACAGGCTGACATTTTAAGGTCTCAACAATGTGGTTGCTATTATTATTATTATTGCTGTTGTTGTTGTTGTTAAATGTGACAGAGCTAAGACTTTAATGGATTTTCAAGCTCCAAATCCTGTAATGCTGTCATTACATCATGGCAGTCATTGTACCTGTCTAAGAGGCTGTACACGCCCATGCTGGTCCTTAGGTGAGCACCTCTTTTATAGCTGCTCAGACTTCTAGCAGACTACACTTTCATCGTTGCCTTGAAGAAAGCACTGCCTGGATAAGCTTGTGAGCATCTGGGGGAAGGTTATAGGCCATTGAGAGTCTAGAACTTTTCATCTGGGCACCATTTCACCTGCGGAAGAGAATTGTAGATGGAGGTTGGGGTGGGGTGGCCTTATGGTTGCTGCTTTGGAGAACAAAATGGTCACTGCTTGGACATTTAAATTTATATTTAGTTATTTGAGACAGAGAGAGGGAGAGAGAGAATTAGTTTGTATCTGCTGGTTCACTCCCCAAATGCCCACAATGGCCTGGGTTTGGTCAGGTCAAAGCCAGGAGCTAAGAACCCAATCCAGCTCTCCCATTTGAGTGGCAAGGACCCAAGTACTGGAGCCACCACCCAGCGCTTCCCAGGGTGCACACTGGCACCCTGGAGTTAGGAACAGACCTAGAACTTGAACCCGGGCACTCTGATATGGGATACAGGCATCCTAACTGGCCACCTAACCTGTAAGCCAAACACCTGCCTCCCCCCACCCAGGCTTGGAAATTTCAAGAAGGCCAAAATAAGCTCAATTTTGAAACAGAATTTTCCCACCTCTGACGCTGTCTAATAGGACAATCAAGGATCTCTCACAGCAGTGTGTTTTTGCAGAGACTCAATTTTCTTTCAGGGTTGTTTAATGGCCATCAAATCAAGCAAAACAGTGGGAAGAAGAGCATCCACTGAACTTTCAACTGTCATGCAATTGTAAATACTTATTTATAAACTCTATCAGGCTCTCCCCTGCGGGATAGTTTGTACTATGTATGGTGCCCTACAGTTCCTGTAATTCTATACAAAAAAAACAGGAAATAGTTGACAAGAGAGAATCTTTTCCACACTTAGTATATATCCATTTGAATAAAATCAGTATACTAATGAGAAAAATAACTTTATTAATTAAAGTTGCTCTCCTGCTTGAAAACATTTGGGAAGCCATAGTTAATGTTAATGTTACATTCTGGAAATAAATACTTAGAAACTTTAGTAATTCATAATTACAATGAACTGAAAGTGGCCCTCTCCGGTCAGTAAGATCATTCAGTGCCACTGGAAGCTCACCAGCTCTCTCCAGCACCTGGCCAGGCTGATTTGGGTGTTTGGAAGTGGGCCAGAATCTAACCTTGACTCCTGGACTGTAGGTTTATGGGGCCCAAGCTGGAGACCACGAGTCCTGTCCTGTCTCAGTGAAAATGCTCTGACCGTGCAGAGCCTCTCCCTTGACAAACACATAACGTCATGGTGTCTAGGAAGCGCCCCTGATGCCTAGACTAGCTGTGCCCCTCATCTGCACACTCCCACTTTATGGCCTCGAGAATTGCTCCTCATTACTGATCATGTAATGTTTGCCTTCTCCCACACTTGACAGGTGAAATTAGCCTTGTGCAGAAAAATTGTCTGAGAGAAGGCTTATAAACATGGAGACAGGGCCTTTACCCACTGGTGCTGGGTGGATTTGTATGCACGGGAGTGGTGGGAAATGAGCCTGGAAATTGGGGCCAGACTGCAGAAAAGAGATGATTGTCTTAAGACTGTGGGCTTCATCCACTGAAGGCTTTTTGGATACTGAGCAGGCAAAGTCAGTAAAACAGGAGCCCTCAAGGTCAGAACTAGGGAGCAAGCTTACTAGGGAGGGTCTACTCTTGGTTGAAATGGAAATGCTCACTGGGTTACGGAGCCAGTTGGCTTCCCAGGTCCACTGAGGGTGAACCACTCACAAGACCAAGTCTACAGTCTCTGATTCAGCAGTTCCCAAAGCCTCCTGCCCTGAGCTTACATTCTGCATAGCAAAAAGCATGGAGCCATTGGCCTAGTGCGTTTACCTGGAACTCCCCAGCTTTCACATAGCGCTGGGATTGGCCCCTTCTATAACTAGAGGCAGAACAAACACACCCTGGGAGCAGAAAGCCACATACCAGACCCTCCCAAATGAAACATGATTCCATGTTCTGTGTTGCCCTTTGGGCTTCTGGGTCTGGATGATACCCATGAGGAATTTTTGGATTATAGAACTAAGTTCACTGTGTCCTTTCTCCATTTCACTGGGTTCATGAACTTGGATTGGAACACACCCATGGTGTGTGTTTTGATCTCATTCTAGTCTCTTCTCATAGCACTGGTTACATGATGGGGCTTTATGTACTACCTATTTTCTGTAATACTTAAGGCATGATGGATTTTCATATGAGATACACACCATTTAAGTAAAATATTCTGTGGTGTAAAAATTCTTCTTCCCTCAAAAACAAAGATGTGAAATGCTAATCAACTGTCAGTGCCCGAAATCTGAGCTACCTATTAGCAGGGCATCAAACAACACTGGACAGAGTCCTTACTTTGGCCAACTGATATATAGTTACCAAGGAGGCCCTCACTCTCTTTCCCCTTTAAATTGTCATTTGGATTTAAAGATACATCAAGGGCAGTGTCTATGACAGGGTCCTGTGCTTCATTAGCAATAGACATATGATACTCACGGAAGTGAGGAGCTTGGCCTTGGAAGAGGAACTTACCAATAAGCTTCACGACCGACAGAAAATTGCAAAGCACATTTTAAAAGCTAGAGAGGAGCATTAACATTCCTGGGTGCCTTCCAAATCTTCCAGGCTGTGAGGCAACTGAGATCTAACTGGAACGTGGTGGGGGAGCCGTGGGGAGGGGAGAAGGGGTCAGATTGCACCAGAGAGTGCCCTGGTCAGTCACACCCGCATGTGTGGGCCCTGCACTGCCCAGTCAGGTCCCGATAAGCATCGTAGAATCAGAAAAGCCTTCCAGGTGCTATGTATGCAAAACTCCAGCCTCACTTTGTTGTAAACAGCCAACAACTTATTTGTAAAAGTCAAGTTCTTTTCTCAAAGGTGAATGTTTGTGCAGATATATTTAAATACTGCTTGAAATTTGAATGACCCTGTTGGCTGATATGAAATTATATGGAAAGAAACTCAGTTTGCTGGTTTATCTCACACTTGAAAGTTGGGAGCAGTGGTTCTCCAGGGTCAACGTTTAGTGAATAGGATGCTGAGAATTTGTTCTTTTATTCTCAGTCCAGCCTGTAGTTAAACCATCTTCACTCTAAGAAAAAGCCAGAAATGGCTTGTCTACAGATATTAAAATGACTCCCGGCTGGCGCCGTGGCTCACTAGGCTAATCCTCCGCCTTGTGGCGCCGGCACCCCAGGTTCTAGTCCTGGTCAGGGTGCCAGATTCTGTCCCGGTTGCCCCTCTTCCAGGCCAGCTCTCTGCTGTGGCCCGGGAGTGCAGTGGAGGATGGCCCAAGTGCTTGGGCCCTGCACCCCATGGGAGACCAGGAGAAGCACCTGGCTCCTGTCTTCGGATCAGCGCAGTGCACCGACCGCACTGGCCATTGGAGGGTGAACCAACAGCAAAAGGAAGACCTTTCTCTCTGTCTCTCTCTCTCACTGTCCACTCTGCCTGTCAAAAAAAAAAAAATGACTTCCGCTAGTGACTCGCCAGTGAAGGCACACTTGTAAGAACACCCTTGTCCTTACAGAGAACATCAGACCCTACGTGTGTTATGAAATCCACGTGCATGCGCTGTCAGCAGGCCAAGGAGGATGCAGCTCCATCCTGGGAAACTCCAAGCACAAAGGTGAGCTGTGGCCCCCTGCCAAACGTTGCTTTGGGGGTGGCGATTTGGATGTGGAAGGTGACAGAAGCCTGCTGTGTCCTATTTTCCAGCTCCGCTGAGGGGGCCCCATATCAGTGACATTACAGAAGACAAGGGGAGTGTTTGGATTTCATGGGACCACTTTCCAGCCCAAGAGCAAATGGGCTGCATCCTCCATTACAGGATATACTGGAAGGAACAGGACTCCCGTACCCAGGCTCAGCTCTGTGGTAGGTGGGGCAACCACGTGCAGTGGGGACCTTCTCTGGATGTTGGGAAAACATGTTTGTCTGTACCCATGTGCCAGCACTGTCCCCGGTACAAGGATTTCTAAAACTGAAGTCAAACAGAGGACGCTGGAACGCCCACACACATGCAAAATTACTGAATGTGTGTCACATGTCAAATAAATGGCTAAGAATACAGAAGTGAGGGGAAGTGAGAAGGCTCTGCAGGTGCTGACAGACATGGACAGACAGCATTTCAAAAAGCAGCAAAGGCACTGAGACACCAGCCAGGTTGACCCTTGAGGTACACAAGGAATGCATTTGGGGACTTTTTAAATCCCCACATTGGCAATAACCATATTATATTCTTCTTAAAATGGATAAAACACAGTATAAAGTAAGTAAATCTTTATGACCCATAATTATTCTATAACTATAAGGCTAAAGCAATTAAAATGAACTCTGGCTGGAGCATTATCTCTGGTTTTATGAACCACTCATTCATGCAGCCATTCCAAGTCTCTTGCCAGATCTGATGGTCTAATCTTTGATCTAATGAGAGTTTTTTTTGTTTTTTGTTTTTTTCCCCTAGGCTTGACCTGCTTTTTATTTTGTTAGCAGCTGGCTTTCCTTCAGAAGCAGTTATCATAAAGGCAGAGTATATTTGGAGTCGTTTTCTATATTCTGATCTATACCTAGCTTTTCCCTCTCAATAATACAGACAGGAGGTCTTACCACATCAGTCCATATGGATTTGCTGTAGCTCTATAGTAGTCCCTCATAAGGCTTTTTTTTTTAGTTATCGCTTGTTTGTCATTTGATTTTAGCCCATATGACTTTTTTCTTAAAGAGTTATTTATTTATTTGAAAGTCAGAGTTATACAAAGACAGAAGGAGAGGCAGAGAAAGAGAGAGAGACAGAGAGAAAGTGAGAGAGAGAGAAGTTTTCCATCTGCTGGTTCACTCCGCAGTTGGCCTCATTGGCCAGAGCTGCGCTGATCCGAAGCCAGGAGCCAGGAGTTTCTTTCGGGTCTCCCCTGTGGGTGCAGGGGCCCAAGGACTTGGGCCATCCTCCACTGCTTTCCCAGGCCACAGCAGAGAGCTGGACTGGAAGTGGAGCAGCTGGGACTCAAACCAGTGCCCATGTGGGATGCTGGCACTGCAGGTGGCAGCTCCACCCGCTACACCACAATGCCGGTCCCCCTCATAAGGATTTACAAATATTTGTTTCACTAATCTACTGCTGATTTTTAAAGACAGATTTATTTATTTGTTTATTTATTTGTTTATTTATTTATTTATTTGAAAGGCAGAGTGAGGGACACAGAGAGAGGGAGAGACAGAGAATGAGAGCGAGGCTTTTCGTCCCAGTGTGAATCCAGGAGCCAGGAACTCTCTCTGAGTCTCTCACTGTAGGTGGCAGGGACTCAAGTTCTTGACCATCATCTGCTGCCTTCTCAGACATTACCAGGAAACTAGATTGGAAGCTGGTGCAGGCAGGACTCCAATATGAGATGCAGGCATCCCGAGCAGCTGCTTAACCTGCTACGCCACAATGGCCGCCCCTCCACCACTGGTTAAACACAACGCCCACCAACAGAACTTCTCCTCTCTGGGCCTGGCAGGCTAAGTTGGTTCTGAAGTGAATTCCAAGACATAGTGAATGATTTAATTGTCCTCTTCTTGTGCCATTTGGAATTATTCATGTGAAATGTGCCCCCACAATAATTTTCATTTTGGCAGAGTTTAAACCGAAATGTCTGCTTACTGACTGACATGGTCAACTGGATCTGGGAGGTGCTCTTGAAGATGTTGTGGAAAATACCTACCTTACCAGAGCTGCCACAACTCTGATGATGCTGGAGCCCATGAAAGGCTATTATCAAACAAATTAAAAGAGTAGAGGAGTATTTTATACCAGTTTAGATTAAATTTCCATTTAATTCAGTAACCACTTATAAGTGAGTACCACCTGTTCCCCATCTTCAGAGAGTTCACAGTCTACTGAGGAAGATAAAGAAAAAACAAAAAGTACACAAAAGTGATGTGACTTCCACAATCAAGGACAGCCAAATACCTGTTACATCTGACAACCAAAAATCAGTGGTGAATCCATGAAGGCAGTTTCTCAAAAGATCTAGGAGGTGACAGGTTGAGGAGGAGGGAGGGAGACACCAGGAAAGAAAGCGTCATAACAGCAAAATGAGGATGGTGTTCGGAGAGGGAGGAGGAAGGAGCCCTATCTGACTGTGTTTTGGCAAAGTTGACCAGCCAGCTGTACAAAGGGCCCATGCAGAAGTGCAGCAGGAGAACAGGACACTTGGCCCTGCCTGGGCAGGGGAGGTGAGATGCAGAACTGAAATAGGCCCAGGCATCTGAACTTCAGAAAGTTCAGTTAGTGCTCTGATGTTGTTTTTCTTCTCCAAGAAACATGGGGGTCAGTTGCCTTAGGCAAATAGGCAGTCTTGTCCTCCAGGATTTTGGAGTGACCTCCCAGAAGCTGGGGGTGGGGGAGGACTATGAGGTCAAGTTTAGTACTTTGGCAGAAGTGGATGCCTGCTCATTCAGATGACTGGCACCTGTGCGGAGGTCAGAGTGGTCTGGTGCACAGTTTCTGCTCTGGAAGTATGTTGATACTGCTGTGTGTACTGATAGACCAAAGGCAGGCACGCTTCGCTACTAGAGGTTAGCTACATCATGCTGTGTTACTTCCTGTGTTACATGCATGTTACTTCCTGGTTCTTTACCAATAGACTCGAATCATCACAAGGTAGAAGCCACCATTGTCTGCCCTGTACCTGGAATATAGCCAGACCCATTTACTGGTATTTAATAAAAACAGTATTTGTTGAATGCTACACGGGTGGATGCTGTCCAACCTTTTATTTGAGCCAATGGACATCATTGGCTAAAAACATATTTCCAATAACAATGCAGCTATTTTGCCCGGTTACTGGACCTTGCTACCCAGAGCCTTCCTGATGATTGGCAACTACCATGACTTCTTAAACGGGTGCCTTTATCATTTAATCACCCTGAGTCTAAAGTTTCAAACACCGAGGTTTGAATGCCTTCCTCTCTGTGTGCCAACGACGGCAGCCTGGAGGAGGTAGGACCAGAATTTCCCGCTTGACTTCTTGACTTCTTTCTCCTGTTATGCAACTCTGCCTATTTTGCCAACCAAACTGCTGACACCATCATGATCCTCCCTGCTCCCCCCATAGAGTTGCTATTTTTGTTCCTCAAATCCACGTATGTGAATAAACCTTATTGGGCCAGCAAACCATTCAAATCCCTTCCCTTCTGTCACCGCGTCTCGTCCCATTCCGAAAGCTAAGGATGCCCTCACACAGTTAAATGGTCGACTCTCTGATGCTCGCTAATGTTTTACTGCAGCAAGATGAGCAGAAGCTCTCTCTAAAATTAATTTTGTAATCCCCTGCTGTAGGAAGAGGGAAAGGCTCTTCTGAGCTCAGTCACACAGCTTAAGTCAGGGAGGCCATGTCACCAGGCCAGCGTGGGGAATTTTCCACAAGGTACTTTTCCCAACAGGATGTGAAAGAGAGAGATTCCTCTGATACTCACTGTTGTTAAGCTATCTGCTCAGGCTTCGGCCTTCTGGGTTGAACGCAGGTGATGTCATAGGGCTTTATCTTGCCAGCTGCCCATAGCAAGCAGGATGGGATGGCTTTTAAGGGATCTGCTTTCCTGGTAGATGGTGAACTCTTGGAGCTGGATTCTGTGCTTTGTGTTCTCAGTACCTCTATCAGCACTGGCCGGCAATCAATACTTGTGACTGCTGAAATGAAACAGCAGGTGGACCCTATCTGACTTGCCCTGGGGCTTGGGGGCCAGTATGTGATACTGAGACACAGAGTGCTGAGTCCTAGTGTTCGTTTGGACTATCAGCACAGGGACCGGTCTTCTGGATGAGCAAGCAGTCCAGTTCTGCAGAAGCTCCGTCCTTGACTTAGCAATCCTCCCAGCTTTTGAGAGGTCACTCTAACACCCTGGAGGACAAGATTGTCTGTTTACTAAAAGCAACTGACGCTCAGATTTCTTGGAAGAGAAAAACAGTGCATTGCTCAAAAAACAAAATCTTCCCTTCAGAGAAGAAAACTGCAGGGGTTTAGACCATAAGGAAATGGAAATCAAGGCTCCAGGCTGCCAAAGATAAAACAATCTGAGTACCACTGCTCTTGTTTTCAATAATTTTCCA
The DNA here is from genome assembly GCA_949820135.1 of Sylvilagus floridanus. Classification (NCBI taxonomy): domain Eukaryota; kingdom Metazoa; phylum Chordata; class Mammalia; order Lagomorpha; family Leporidae; genus Sylvilagus; species Sylvilagus floridanus. Next base: position 58,027,421 of record OX463225.1, read on the forward strand.
TCATGGGGCTGGCGTTGTAGCACAGCAGGTAAAGCCACTGTCTGCAGCATCCCATGTGGGCACCAATTCAAGTCCTAGCTGCTCCACTTCCAATCTAGCTCCCTGCTAGTGTACCAGGGAGAGCAGTGGAGGATGGCCCCAGTCCTTGGGCCCCTGCACCCATATGGGAGACCCAGATGAAGGTATTGGCTCCTGGCTCCAGACTGGCCCAGGCCTGGCCAATGCAGCCATTTGGGGGAGTGAGCCAGAAGATGGAGGGTCTTTCTTCCTCTCTCTCTCTCTCTCTCTCTCTCTCTCTCTCTGTAACTCTGCCTTTCAAATAAATAAAAACAAATCTTAAAATAAAAATAATAATAATTTTATGTTAAAGTAAAGCAGACCTTCATTTCATTTCAAACCCTGTAAGCTCAGAACCTAAAGCCTACAAAATGAAAAGTACAGAAACCACAATTTAACAGTTTAAGTACATGTCTATTCCATTAACTGCTAAACTTAGCTTTCTTAAACACTCCATTACCTTGAAAATCATTTTTACATTTAACTCCTTCCTCAAGAATTCTGAAATACACCTGATAATACCAGAAACATTGTAGTTTTTGGAAATAAAAGGAGTTACTGCAGATAAGTCATTTTCAAAAGCAAAATGACAAATTATTCCAAAAGATTTTGTCACAGAAAAGAATAGCTAGCTTGCATGATATGCTGTGGAGGAGGGTGCTCCAGGAGCCACAGAGTCCAGGCCCTGACACAGCACTGAGTCGGGCGGAATCAGGGCTACTTGGAAGTAGCAACATGTGTTTCCCTTTCAAAGTACATGAAGCGTTGAGAAAATAAAAAGGAACAAAAGCCCACATTCAGCCATTTCCTTTAATACATATTTGCCTTTCTTTCTCTTCCTTTAGAAATTCCCTATAGAGTCTCCCAGAATTCACATCCAATAAACAGCCTGAAGCCCGGAGTGACATATGTCCTGTGGATGACGGCTCTGACAGCTGCTGGTGAAAGTCCCCCAGGAAGTGAGAGGGAATTTTGTCTGCAAGGTAAGTCCAAGACGGTGAGTCCACCCGGGACTCTCACTGCAGCTGCTGTGGAGATACCTGATTTTCCGTCATTCCCTGATCGCTTTCTTGTTGCCCCCTCTTTGGCCTTGCTGTTTCCTCTAACTGGAGTACTCTCCCTCTCCATTGTCTGCTCAGAGATAGTGTCTACTCTTTTTTCAAACCTCGGAAGAAATGTTTCCTCTTCCGGGAAGTCTTCCAAATGCATCTCCATATCCCTTTGATAATTCACTAATCTGAAAACCGATCAAAATTCTGCATCCAGTAGGCCAGCACTGATACTTGTTTATCTCTAGCTTCAAGGCCTAGAATGATGCCCAGAACATAGAACAGGTGTCCCCAGTGTCTGTAGGGGATCAGTTCCAGAATTCCCTACCTATACTTGAAATCTAAGATGCTCAGATTTCATACATAAAATGGTATAGCATTTGCATATCACCTGTACACATTCACCCATACACTTTAAATCACCTCTGGATTATCTGAAATAGCTATGTGCATTGTAAATGTTGTATAAATAGTTAATACTGAATTGTTTAGGAAATAATGACAAAAATCTGTGTAGGTTCAGTACAGACACAATTTTTTTCCAAATATTTTTAATCCATGTTTGCTTGATTCACAGATATGAAACCCATGGAAAATCAGGGCTGCTTGTACACTGAATAGCTGTTCAATAAACAATAAAAATCACACTATCAATAACAATAGCACTGATTGCATATCAGTTTACTATTATGTTACTTACTTTGTATCCACATGAATTTGCTGGAGGTGCTGTTACAAAGTAGCACAAATGTGATTTAACCAACAGTAATTTATTGTCTCACAGTTCTCGAGTCTAGAAGTCCAAGGTGAAGGGGTCATAAGGACTGTGAGGAAAAATCTATGTCATGCCTCTCTCCTAGCTTCTGGTACTTTGCATACAATCATTGAATATTCCTTGGCTTGTAGGTTTCTGCCTGCACCTAGCATTCTCCCTGTGTCCAAATCTTCTACTCTTTATAAGGACATCAGTAATAACAGATTAGAGGTCCGTCTTACTCCAGTATGATCTTGTCTTCAATTGGGTCTGGCTGTTAGGACTTCAGCGTGTGAATTTTGGGGGCACTCAATTCAACCCATACCACATAGTCTCACTAATTTATTCATTATGTGCTTATGCCTGGACCATACTACCAGGTACTCAGTAGGAAATGAATAAAAATGAGAGATTATTATGCCTTTTCACAAGTGAGGTACTAAAATACAGAAAGATTACTCAGGACCATGGAGGTGGTAAGTGGCAGAACTACTAACCAAAGGCAGAGTCGATCTACTTGAATAAAGTCAAGTTAATGAGTATATGAATAAGTGACCCAGCTAACATGAGCTTTCCTCCTCCAGCTGAGTTATTCTCTTCTCTCTGACAATGTTCATTTGCATCTGCTCTCAGCAAAAATTCAAGCTGTGCTTGCTTTGTGACATGGAGTAGCACCTCGATCCTTCCAGACTTTGTTATTTTACGCCAGGAAACTCTCCACTGGGAAAATTGACAAGTCCTCTTCTCATTTCCCCAGCAATCTCATGAAAGTTCACATGTGAGTAATTGATGAGGATTAAGGGGTGAGCTTCTTTCCACTGGTGGGACTCCAGCCTTGTGCCATCTGCCCAAGAAGAAAGATGCTGAAGAAGTGTCAGATTCTGCCAGTATATGTGGTGGGAGAAAGCCTGCCTGCGCTAACACACCTCTCTCGAGGTCTAGCAGGCCTCTGTCTCTCATCCTTCCTGCTCTCTGCCTCCCTCCCAGCCTATCCTTGACTCACTCAGAAGAGTCATTCTGCAAGACTCCCAATGTTGACATTGCACCTTGTGCTACAACTCATGAGCAGTCCTCTAAGGGCCTTTAAGCTAGAAGTCAAATTGCTTAGCTTTGAGGCCCTGCATGGTCCTGTGTACCCATCTGGCCTTGTTCTTTGCCACACATAAGCTAGAGAAACACCAGACCACCTGTAGTTGCCTGAAAGAGCTATGTTGTTCCCTCCTTCCATGCTTTTACATTGTTCTCTGTCTGGTTCGATCTTCCTTAACTTACACACTTAGCTGACTCCTGTTCATCTTTCAACTTCACACTTCTTTTCTGAAGAATTTTCTTTATTTTTTAAAAACAAATTTTGTTTACTTGATAGGCAGAATTATAGAGAGGTGTAGAAAAAGAGAGAGAGAACTCCATCCTCTGGTTCACTGCCCCAAAAGCCTGCAGTGTCCAGAGCTAAGCAGGGACTGAAGTCAGGAGCTGAGAATGCAATCCAGGTTTCCCACATGTGTGGCAGGAACTCAATTACTTGTGCTGTCTCTTCCTGCCTCCTGGGGTCTGTGCTGGCAGAAAGCTGGAGTTAAGAACTAAAACCTGGGCCGGCGCCATGGCTCAACAGGCTAATCCTCCGCCTTGCGGCGCCGGCACACCGGGTTCTAGTCCCGGTCGGGGCGCCGGATTCTGTCCCGGTTGCCCCTCTTCCAGGCCAGCTCTCTGCTGTGGCCCTGGAGTGCAGTGGAGGATGGCCCAAGTGCTTGGGCCCTGCACCCCATGGGAGACCAGGAAAAAGCACCTAGCACCTGGCTCCTGCCATCAGATGAGCGTGGTGCGCCGGCCACAGCGCGCCGTCCACGGCAGCCATTGGAGGGTGAACCAACGGCAAAGGAAGACCTTTCTCTCTGTCTCTCTCTCTCACTGTCCACTCTGCCTGTCAAAAAAAAAAAAAAAAAAAAGAACTAAAACCTGGGCTCAAACCGAGACACTTGGCAATAATGATAGATAGAATTAAAAAGGAGAGAATGTCCAACATGGGAAGCAGTCCACACAGCAGACACATAGAATGACAATTGCTTTAAGTAGCACTCTGACCTCAGAATCAGCCCTTAAGGCTTCCTGGTCTGGCTGAAAGGCCCCGTGAGAGCATTTCAGGCATGGAAAGCCAAGACACTGTGGCAAAAAATGTTCTACATGAAGGATCTCTGTGAGTAGACTGCAATGGAAACAAGTGGCCATCAAAGAAGGATGTGCTTTTCTCTAAAAGAAGGGGAGAACTTCCACTTTGCTTATGGTCTTGTCCAAATACTGATGGAGTTTGTGGACTCATAAGACTTCCATAGCCTAGGCAGCTCATTTCAAGAGCCTTGGGTGGTTACTGACATTATACTTAAGAGTGTTAATTGTTAAATTAACAACAGGAGTCACTGTGCACTTAATCCCTATGCAGGACCTCAGTCCTCAATGAGCTGTATTGAGAGTTAACTGTAAACCAAATTCTCAAACAGTTTGTGTGTGTTTGCAAATTGTTGAAATCTTTACTAAGTATAGAGTTGGTCTTCTGTGTACAAAGTTAACTGAAAATGAATCTTAATGGAGAATAGGACTGGCAAGGAGAGAGGGTGGAGGAGGAGGGGAGGGAGGGCTGATATCGTGGGAAAAATAACTATATTCCTAAAGTTGTATTTATGAAATTTGTATTCCTTAAAAAGTAAATTTAAAAAATGGAGAAAAATCAGGCACTTTAATTTTGGATGTGGGATCTTAACCACTATGCTAAATGCCTGCTCCTTCAAACTTTGGACATGTGCCTTTTGCAGAACCCTTCTCAGCTACCCATGAGGCAGTTCCCCATGCTGTTCTCTGCTGCACTGCCTAGAAATGTTGCACATGTGCCTGTTTTCACACATATCCCTGGCATTGTGTTTTATTGCTCACATGCTTGCACAATAGTCTTCTACTTGTCTTGTATTGCAGAACCTAATAGAACTTGGTATGTGGTTAGTAACTCAGTGTACATGTTGGATGAATCAATAATTGCAAGAATTAGTAAGAAGCTATGGTTGTTTACATGGGAAGGAATAAGCACAGTTTTGAAGACCGTAGCTAGATCAAGAGATTATCCTATGATTTGGTAAAATCAACAGCTGGTGTTTCTTAAGGACTTCCTGTGATTAGCTACTTTACCCTGTGCCTTAAATATAACATCTGCAAACTCCCTAATGATCTGAAAGCTAGATACCAACATTCCCATTTCACAGATCAAGAAACTGAGGTTCACAGAGCACACGTGTTAGTAGCAGAGCTAATGCTAGAACTCAGCTTTCCCAAATCACAGCCAGTGCTTTGTGTACCACAGCCCCTTTCCTTCTGTCCTTGAGAAGGAGGGACATATATTTGGAACCACATATTTGTAACCCCTTAGGGGTCCCCTGCCCCTAAATGAATGGACCAAGATAAGCTGGCCCTGTTTCTGAGCCAAGCCAGCCACAAGCTGTGGGTAGAACGTGGAGGAACACACAACAGTCTTTTGGAATGCTCATTGAGGATAACTCAGTCACAGGATTTGCTGACTTTTCAGGCAAAGCCAACTGGAGCGTGTTTGTGGCACCAAGCATTTGCACTGCTGTCATCCTAGTGGGCATTTTCTCAATGCGTCACTTCCGGCAAAAGTAAGTTGGTTACAAATGCTAGTTTGGTAAATATATCTTTTAAACAGGATAATAGCTGTTGCTGCTATAGGTCAGGGAAATTAACCCCCTCATACATCTACTGGTATCACATTGAATTTATTAAAGTATATTAATTTATTTAAATTTATTTAATAAATAAGTATTTATTAAAGTATATTGAAATATACTTTTGGACTTAGCAATTCCTAACTATAAATATATCCCAAGCATATCATAGATGTATGCAAATATTTGATAGAAAACATGTTCACTGAAAGAGTATCCATAAAAGCACACCATGAAACAGCAACCTAAACATCCAGTGATATGGGATTGGCTCACTAAATCATCATGTATCTCATAAGATAATATATGACGCGTGCGTTAAAGATGACGTAGAAGAAAATGAAATCTTATCAATGATATTTGCTGCATTACATTTTTAAAAAGTTAGTGGCAAGATAATGTCTATTTCCATTTCTTAAAAACAGTGCATACACATTCATATACAAATAGACAAGATATATCAATGTTTAAGTTGGTGGCATTAAAATGGCGAACACTTTCTCATTTGGATAAAGGAAGTGAGCTCAGGCAAAAGGGGGTGTGGCAGCTCCTTATTCATCAGGGACCTTGGCCCCTCCTCATGTTCTGCCCCGCAGTGTGATATCAACTTCTGTGCTCAAGTTCATCTTCCAGTCCATTCTACCTCTACAGGAAGAAGGAAGGCAGCTGTCCCCACTTCCTTCTTAAGCCTCCCTCGGGAAGTCACAGTTACATCTCATGGGGTCAGAACTTGGAGGATGTGCCATCTTTGTCTTCCGGGGCTTCTATTTTGCTCATTTGCCAACAAGAGTTACTCCTACACTGCAGTCGTTGCACAAAGAACCTGTGCGTCCATGCTTCTGTGACCACACTTAACCACCTGTCCTTGTCTTCCGTATAGGGTGTGTGTTCTCCTTTCAGCCCTCAGACCTCAATGGTGTCACAAAGAAATTCCAGATCCGGCAAATAGCACGTGGGCCAAGAAGTATCCCATCATGGAGGTAAGTTATGGAGCCTTGGTGGTCAGCTGGTGGAGGTGTAGTGAGCACCCCACCCAAGTGTCCCACTGTAGTTACAAGGACCTGGCTGCTGGACTCCTGCGGACAAGCTGAAGTCAGTCCTGTGGAGCTGCCACTGGCTCATCACTCTTCCTGGACGCAGGAGCAATCTCTGCAGAGGACTTGCTGAAGCTTTCGGCCAAAAGACTGAAAGCCCTGTAGTGTTTCAGTCCTCCGATGCCTTACAGCACCCCCCCCCCCACCTCGAGTTATTTCCAAAGAAATAGGAAAGCGGGCCGGCACCGTGGCTCAACAGGCTAATCCTCCGCCTTGCGGCGCCGGCACACCGGGTTCTAGTCCCGGTCGGGGCACCGGATTCTGTCCCGGTTGCCCCTCTTCCAGGCCAGCCCTCTGCTGTGGCCCAGGAGTGCAGTGGAGGATGGCCCAGGTGCTTGGGCCCTGCACTCCATGGGGAGACCAGGAAAAAGCACCTGGCTCCTGCCATCGGACAAGCGCGGTGCGCCGACCGCAGCGCGCCGACCGCGGCGGCCATTGGAGGGTGAACCAACGGCAAAAGGAAGACCTTTCTCTCTGTCTCTCTCTCTCACTGTCCACTCTGCCTGTCAAAAAAAAAAAAAAAAAAAAAGAAAAGAAAAGAAATAGGAAAGCAAGAAGTATTTTTGCCATTTGCTGAGCACTAGCCTGGGCATTGACTCATCCAAATTCAGGATAATTGAAGCTTTTGACTTTCCCAATCTTGTCTGAGCAAAGAACAGTTAAATAAAACCCACAGTATTTTGGTCTTGGCAGGAAGCCAGTGAGTCATTTCGTTGTGCAAAGGAAAGGTTTCAAAGGAGAGGCTGCTCGGCTGGCAGATGAGAGCCGAGAGAGAGGAGAGGCGGCGAGGGAAGGCAAGGCGCTGCGGCTGACCAGTAGGAGACCCATCAGCTCACAGGCGCACGGGGGGTACAGGGGGTCCTCTGCTGGTACGGGGTCTGCAAGAGGAGGACCTCACACAGCGCAGGACTGTGCGGCAGCACTGGGGAGCTGCGTGCCGGCGCCTGTCCCGTTTCCTGGGGCCCTCGTGCCCCACGCCCCCTTTCTGCCACCCTGGAGCTGCTGTTCTCCTCAGTTACCCAGTGTGTTCTGCCAGCCACACACGCTTCCCCGGGGCCAGAAGTCAGTGGTCCCCGAGAAGCCTCTGCTCAGCGAAAAAGCTGCTTCCAGTCACGTCTGCCTTAGGAATGCAAGTCGCGGCAGTTTAGTGTCTCTGGAATCGAGCCTGGGGCCAAGCCTGCCTCTGCCCCTTACTATGTCTGTGACTCTCGGGAGCTTGCCCAGCCATCGGAGCCCTTAGTCCATCCTCCGTGAAAGAGCAGTCGACAGCCCCTCCTCTGTACCTGCTGTGGGATTCAGTGCGATGCCATGGAAGGCACTTGGATCGCCCAAGACAGAGACCATTTGCTTTCTTCCCCAAAAGGCCTTGACGTTGGGTCCCCACTCTCTGTTAGGGAATTTTGTCTCCATTAAGTTGCAACAGCAAGAATGGCGGTAGTAAGGGCAGTATATATGCAATATGATCTATAACTACATGTAATGCAGTATATAACACAGCAAATCCAGATATGTTCAGTAAATAATTACGTAGTGATATTCATTCACTGTTCACACAGGAGACCCTCGCTCAGTGGCAATGTCATGACTTGTAGGACCATGCGCTCTAAGCCATGAGGCCTTATAAGGGTGTCCCAGCAAGCGTCAGAAGGGATTCAAGGACCAGGCGTTGAACTGGCTGAGATGTAAGGTCTCCTTCAGTGTTGAGATTGCACAGTCCTACAAGCCTGAAATAGCACAGGGAAGCAGCTCTGGGTCAGCTGCGGACACCTGGCTTCCCAGCTGGTGGTTTTGGTGTCATGGCTCTGCCCGCCTCTGCCCAGAGGATATGGACAGAGCCACTGAAGGGCTTATAAACAGCCTAGAAGAAACCCTGAGAAAGATCACAAAGTCAAACAAGGAAAGACAGGGAGTGGGTAACAGAAAACAGTACATGCATGCCCGAGGTTGTATAGCCTAAGGATGTCCACTGCAGCAGTACAAACAGAAGGGAAGACTGGGCATAATGTAAAGCCCAGGTAGGGGCAGGGTAAACAATTGAGAGAGATATACATACAGCAGGGCATTAGATAACGGCTAAAACAAATGAGATCTCTATGTGTCTAAAGATCTCCAAGGTGCTTAGAAGTGAAAACAGTGAAGTCTGTTTTAAAAAAAATGTATTTATGGCCGGCGCCGCAGCTCACTAGGCTAATCCTCCACCTTGCGGCACCGGCACACCGGGTTCTAGTCCCAGTCGGGGCGCCGGATTCTGTCCCGGTTGCCCCTCTTCCAGGCCAGCTCTCTGCTGTGGCCCGGGAGTGCAGTGGAGGATGGCCCAAGGGCTTGGGCCCTGCACCCCATGGGAGACCAGGAGAAGCACCTGGCTCCTGCCATCAGATCAGCGTGGTGCGCCGGCAGCAGCGCACCGGCCTCGGAGGCCATTGGAGGGTGAACCAACAGCAAAAGGAAGACCTTTCTCTCTGTCTCTCTCTCTCACTATCCACTCTGCCTGTCAAAAAAATTGTATTTATTTATTTGAAAGGCAGAGTTACAGAGAGGGAGAGGCAGAGGCGGAGGCAAAGAAAGAAGGAGAAAGAGATCTTCCATTCAGTGCGTCACTCCCCAAATGGTCGTAACAGCCAGAGCTGGGCCAGGCTGAAGCTTCTTCTGGAAGCCAGGAGCTTTTTCTGGGTCCCCCACATGGGTGCAGGGGCCCAAGCATGGCGGGCATCCTCTGCAGCCTTCCCAGGTGCATTTACAGGGAGCTGGATCAGAAGTGGAGCAGCAGGGACTCAAACCGGCACCCATATGGGATGCCAGCACTGCAGGGCTTTAACCACTGTGCCACAGTGCCAGCCCCAACAGTGAAGCTGCTAACAGTTGTCTGTAGTGGGCTCTCATTTGTATAAAAAAAGGCAAGACTTTGGTGCTTGGCTGTACATTTTCAGAGTGTGCACGGGATACATTGACACATATGAAATTCATAACGGTGGTTGCCTCTAGGGAGCAGATTGCGATGCCCTCTTATTCTCATTGTATATTCCCTTTGAACTCCAAAAAAATTTCAGAAAACTATGCATATATTTATTTTTGCAAAAATAACCAGGGAGTTAGGAATGTTTAAATGTCAGTAGCTTGGCCTCTAAGAGGGAGGCAGTGAGGCAGCCTCAGAACCCCATGTGGCTCGACGCTCGAAGTGGGGAGACTGATTTTGAAGACCCAGACTGCTCTCCCAGCACCTGGCTGGGGCAGGCAACAGAAGCTCAGTGCTCGCTCCTGCACCTCGGGCCAATCATGCCCCAAGCTCCCAGGCCTCACAGCCCCCTGCCTCTCTGAAGATGTGGCTGGAAAACCTCGAGCCTTCTTGCTCTGCAGGGAAAGGCCGCACCATGGAGGAGGGGATCACTGGGCTGCTAGTCAGCTTGTAAACGCTTAAAATAGTGTCCCCCGGGCTCCTGAGCCCATAGTGGCTGGAGAGGTCTTCCCTGTGAGGACTTAGCCGGAGGGCCCGCTCTGGGACAGCTCTGAGGAGCAGCCTCCACCCATGGTGCTGAGGTTTTCACGGAGGCAGGGCAAACACCTGGCCTTGTGAAGCCAGCGAGTCTCCTCCGCACCTGGGTCATCTTCCTCATCTCCCGGAGCGGCGCCTCGGCAGCCCTGCTCTGCACAGCCACACCAACATGCCAGGGCCAGTTTGGGCAGAGACTGGAAAAGAGCAAACTCCCTGAAAGAGAAATGCAGGCGCGCGCCTTCTAGCTTTTCCAAGTCCTTCATGGGGGTCCACCCCAAGTCAGTGCAATGGATCACTCTCTTGACACTTATCATGCCCAAGGCAACAGCAGGAGCATCAGAGACTGAGCCAGACAAACCCAGAGACGCTGGTGAGGGTCTCCCAGGCTGTAGAGCATCAGAATTGGGGCCAGCCCTCAGGGTTTGCCCTGTCCCACTGCTAACTTTGTCATCCTGCCCCTTCCTTAAGACATGGTCTCCATACGCTGATGGCTTACAGACATGTTTTTAAAAGTGACGGCACAAGAACCTCACAGTGGTTTCTCCATCGTTGGAGGAGAGCGGGGACTTCATGGAAGGGGAAGACAGCAAGCTGGGGGTGCAGGAGCGAAGAGACGCAGGCTGGAGTCTGGCAGTATAGGCCGAAGTGTGCTGGTGGCACTGAGCAGAGAGTGTGGACCGTGAGCCTGCACGAACAGGGTCTGAAGGGGAAGCCAGGGAGACACAGGGAGGCGCAGGAATCGCCGGCCAGGCTGCGGGCTGGGATCTTCACCGGGTGTCTAAGCCCCAGGCCTCCGAGGCGGTGCAGCTGTCGGCACGCATGTATGCTAAGCAAAGAACCGTTCATCCAGGCCACACGACTTGGACTTGGGGATTGGTGGTGAATTGAGAAGGGAAAGAGAAATAACTTTGAAGCGCTGGTGATGGACAGGATGCCGAGAAAAAAAAAACGAGGGACCTGGCTAATGACCTTACAAAATATGCTAATTTTGCCCAAGACAAACAAAAGAAATCAAAGGGGGAAAAGGGATGAAAATTTCTTCCAAAAATGTTAATTCTGGGAATGTTCTTAAAAGCAGATCCGCGACACTGATTCCCTGGTCTGAAGCCTCCCAGTAGTTCTGTTAAAGCCCCCAACCTCCTCCGCATCCCTTGATAGGCTCTTCATGACTTGGTCATCTCCTGTTTCCAAAGCTTCAGCAGTAGGAAATCACCAGCAGGTTCCAGAATGTGCCAGGCCTCCCTGCCCATCACCTTCCTACCCGGAAAATCCTATACATCTCTTGTGTATCTAGTGTCACCTCACCAGGGCAGGGGAGCCACACAAGGCCTGCGAAATCATCTGGTCTGGCCCTGCCAGGACTGGAAATTCAGTCACTCGACAGCAGTCTAATTTTTAGGTTGATAGTTTTGCATGACCCATGAATGGTTTTATAAATACCCGAATGGCCCAGGGCATAAACAGGCTCCCTAGCCCTGCAGTGTACCCCTAACGCAATCCCTGCCTTCGCATCCCCTACCCAGGAGGAGAAGCAGGGAGTGTGGCTCAGGCCGCATTCCAGTCTGGTTGAAGGCTGGGCACAGGCGTGGCCCCTTCGCTAGCTGGGGGTTGAGGAGGAGTCCCTGGTCCCCGCCCCTCTGCCTCCCTGGCAATGTTAACTGCTTTTTCCTAACTCACAAAAAGCAGGGCCCCACCGTGTCCTCCCTGAGGCTGCCTGGCAACCCGCAGGAAGTAGGTTGTCAAGGTCACCTGCACAGCGCTAAGAGCTGCTTCCTCCTCCCTTCTCTCAGGAGCAGGTGCAGCTGCTGGTGGAGAGGCTCCAGACACCCTGGTCCTGTCCTGAAGAGCCCGAGCCCCTGGCCATCAGCGAAGTCTCTCAGCAGGGGACCGCCATCTTCGGACAGCCCCGTCGCCCCACATGCTCAAAAAGCAGCCAAGGTCACCGGAGTTCTGAGCAAGACACAGCAGCGCTCAGTGCCTGCAGCCCGCCACCCCCCGGAACTCTCCTGGCCGAGAAGAGACAGGCAGTGGACCTGTACAAGGTGCTGGGCATCAGGAGCCAGGGCCCAGTGCCAGGGAGCCCAGCCAGCCCCTGGCCGGTCCTCCCGGTGGACTACCTCCCCACCCAGGAGGGCTACTTATCCTCCAACATAGATGAGCCCCCTCCAGGGAGAGGCCCTCCCCCTGAGCCTGCGGAAGATCTGGCACCTCTGCACGTCTCTTTTTCTGTGTTTTCAAGCTCCCTTCACCCGCTCCCCTTCTCCTGCGGTGAGAAGCTGACTCTGGCTCACTTGAAGATGGGCTGTGACGCCTCTCGGGCTCTGAGTGGTGAGACTTGAAGGCTGGGAGTCGCTGGGCCGCCAACCACCACAGTGTTGCTCGTCCACCCAGCCTCTCTCCGGTGCTACCAGCAGGTGTGGCTGCAGCAAGAGGCAGGTAAGCCACCTCCACGTGGATCTCAGAGACTGAGCTGGCCTTCGCCAAGAGCTGGGACAAGACCTACTCCGCCACGCGCATCGGAGACTCTGGCCGGCATTCCTGCCAACTTGGCCAGCAAGCAAGGAGGGGAGGAAAGGGGGAACCAAAACTCGGAGCGGTGATGACCCACAATTCAGAGGCCCAGTCACTCAACAAGTATTTGTAAAGTGCCTACTACGCACTACATACTACGTAGACTCTAGGTCAGTACTGGCCAGTAGAACTTGTTGAGCAGACAGAAGCAGCCCACATCTGCACAGTGTGTTAACCACTTGGAATGTGTCTAGTGTGACTGAAGAATGAAATTTTGATCGTTGTTAAGTAGCCACACATGGTTCGCGGCTACCGTGTTGGAGAGCACAGCTCTGGATGGCGGATAAACTTGTGAGCATTACAAGTCTTCAAAATACATCAGCCTCGTGTTATGAATGAGGCCCAGATGGTCACAACTGTCTGTTTGTGGGAGCCTCGGGGTGTACCTTTCCCCTACTTCTCCTGGATGTGCTGGTTTATTGTCTTATTTTGCCTTTCCTCCTCTTCTCGGGAGTCAAGGGCAGTTGACAATGGAGAGCTACTGGGCCTCCGCTCTGTGGCCCGATGGCTTGTGAAGGGCTGGGCCAAGGGTGACCCTTTGCTTCCTCTTGTGCTACTGCACATGCCACTCCCAGGGCCAGGGCCCTTTCTGGGCCCACGATGCCCAGCCTGCAAGTGCGTATTAACAAGTGGTTCACGTCTCTGAAGGCTTCTGCTTTCGTTCCCCGAAGACTGAGCCGCCCTCAGACAGGGCCTGGAAGGTAATTCTCCTGCCCAGCATGAACTTGAAACATGGCCACTTCGGTCCTTGAAGGCTGTGGCCTGGGCTTGTCATCCCACCGCAGTCCATCTCTGCCTCTGTGCTTTGCTGTGGCTACCTCGGCTCAGCGGGCAGGGAATGGTTTAAACTGCTCACAGTCCCTTGCTGAAAGAACAGGGCGAAAGCTCCAAGACACGTTTCCTTAAATTCCTGTCAAGCCTGGGAGCCACTACCCACCACCCCTTGCCCCCAGCCCACACCAACCCTGGAGCCAAGGCAGCTTCTCCACTATGCTTTGGGTTTTCACTGAACAAAGAGTTATCTGTTGCAAGTTTATACTTCTTCCCTAATCCACCAAACTAGAAATCTGTCCCAGCCCCGCGTAAACAACTGCTCTCAGCCTCTGGTTCACCAGATTTCCTTCAAAGCCCCAGAAGCTGAAGCGAGAACATTGGCTCTGCTTGCTCATGCTAAAATGCTCCTCATCCTTCGCTTCCTGCCACTCCGGATTTAGCATCTCCCATTCTCTCGGGCTTTCTGTGAAAAGCGTCCGCACCTGCCTGTGCATCTCCGCACTGTTCTAATTAACTGTGCCGCAGCGACGCCACACCAAGGCGCCTTGCATCCCCAGGCAGCTTTGGCGAGTCTGCGTCCAGGATGCAATGCCTTCCGACTGACTGCCACGGGCTGTGGATGACAAGGCCTCCTTACAGGCAGCATCCCCCCAATACCTCTTGGCAATGGGGGCTAACTTTCCCACTTTCTGGCAGTTGTTTTTCCTAGCTTTAGTTTCATGACCTGTTCATCTCAGTCTCCTTTCCATCCCCAGAACACACACCCCCGCCCCAGTCCTTTTCCTTAGGGTCCCAGGTGATAAAGCCAACCTCACCTGTTGGTTTTAACCAGTCTCCTCCCGGGGATGCTCCCCAGCGTGATTCCCACACCACTTCCGCTCCTGCACTGCATACAATTTGCAAGCAGGAGCCAGCAGCAAGCTGGCTCCAGGGTTGGTGTGGGCTGGGGGCAAGGGGTGGTGGGTAGTGGCTCCCAGGCTTGACAGATGCTACTCCTACCCACACATAGTTGGCTACCAGTAAAAAGTGAAGTCACCTGCCAACATTCTTGTCTTTCTCTTCTAGAGACTAGACTGGCTGTGCTTGCTCCCTGTTTGGTGGGGACAATTGTGTCTGTTTGTTCCTCATTCTCCGTTCCCATTCTACCCCATTCATTGACAGCACCATGGTGATACATGCAGGGGTGTTTCTTCAGAACATATTTGAAGGGGCTCTTTCTTTCCTAGAGATTCTATTTCCAGGGCTGTTTTCTTTTTTAAAAAGTATTTATTTGAAAGTTACACAGAGAGAGGAGAGGCAGAGAGAGAGAGACTTCCATCCAATGGTTCACTCCCCAGTTGGCCGCAATGGGGCAGAGCTGCGCCGATCGGATGTCAGGAGCCAGGAGCTTCCTCGGGGTTTCCCACATGGGTGCAGGGGCCCAAGGACCCGGGCCATCCTCCACTGCTCTCCCAGGAGAGCAGAGCCGGACCACAGCAGAGCCGGACCAGAAGCGGAACTGCTGGTCTCGAACTGGCACCCACATGGTGTGCTGGCCAGGGTGTTAACCCACTGTGCCACAGCGCCGGCCCCATGGTTTCTGTTTTCTTAAGATGTATTTTAGAGGCAAAGTTAGAGGGAGAGAGATCCTCCATCCACTGGTTCACTCCCCAAATGGCAGCAACGGCTGGCGCTATGCTGATCCAAAGCCAGGAGCCAGAAGCTTCTTTCAGGTCTCCCACATGGATGCAGGGACCCAAGCACTTGGGTCATCTTCTACTGCTTTCTGAGACCATTAGCAGGGAGCTGGATCAGAAGTGGAGCAGGCAGGACTTGAAACAACATGCATATGGGATGCTGGCATTACAGATGGCTGTTTAACCCACTATGCCACAACAGGGACCCCCAACTGTGACTGTTCAACTACACTCGGATTTCAGTAGGCATGCCAAAATAACTTAACAAGACAGTCTGAAAAATGCCAGTACTTCCGAGAGAAACAATCTGAATGAGCAACTTGGAAAAATATTGATGTCCAATGAGCACTAAGAAAATATTTTTCACTTATCAGTCTAAAAAAACTACGCAGTATTAAGCAGGGAAACTGGTGTTCCCAAGTGGGAAACATTAATTAGTCCTTTTCTGGAAGGCATCATTCAACAAACTCAACTCCTAAACAACTCCATCCTAAATGGAATGCAGCTTGGATTGAAATGGTGGCAGGTGACTGCCGCTGCCTTAAATACCTTTCAGAAAGAACCTGATAAAATTGTGGTTCATCTGTACAAAGAATACTGAATTTCAAGGAATGTGACCTCATCAATTTTGAGACACCCCGTTATTCTACATTGAGAAAAAAAAGCTAAATTGTAATGTCATTAATTTCTGTGATACACATTTTCTTCACATTTTAATATGCCTGGAATTTGGCTGTATCTTAGAACTCAGTTTAAAAAAAGTATGCTGTGTAGTTTTTCTAAACAGATGCCAATATTTAATGTGAAAATGATGTGTTACAAAAAGGTTAATGAGGAACCACCTCACTTTTATAAATCATTGCAGAAAGAAAAATAGGAACTGGAAACAATAGTCACCAAAGTACTTCTCGCTAGATTAGGCTGTTTTAAAATTTTATTTTTGCAACTCTAACATTTATTTGAAGGGACAGTGACAGAGAATGAGAAATATCTTCCAAGTCACCACATAGCCAGGGCTAAGCCAGGCACAACAGAAGCAGAGAATTCTATCCTGGTCTCCTACATGGGTGTCAGGGGCCCAACCGAGGACTTGGGCCATCAACTGCTGCCTTCCCAGATGCACTAGATGTAAGTAGCTGCACTGAAGTGTGGAGTAGCTGGGACTCACATCAGGCACTTTGACAGGGAATGTGTGTGTCCCAAAGGGCAGCATAACCCCCTGTGCCATGCCAGCCCCTACAATAGTTTTTTTTTTTTTTTAATAAAAAAAGGTATATTTATATTTGAAAGGCAGAGTTAAAGAGAGACAAAATTGTCCATCGCTGGTTCACTGTACAAATGGCCGGCCGAAACGGCCAGAGCTGGGTCGGTCAGCGGAGCCAGGAGCCAGGAGCTTCTGAGTCTCCCAAGCTCTTGGGCCGTGTGCTGCTTTCCCAGGTGCAATAGCAGGGAGCTGGATCAGAAGTAGAGCGCCTGGAATCAAACTATGCCCATATGGGATGCCACCACCACTTACCCGCTACACCACAGAGGTGCCCCCCCCCCCAATTCACTTATAAATCCATTGAAGTACAAATTTCCTGTCAAAAAACTGGGGTGGTAGATCAAGAGACACTATAGACATTTCTTGTTGCTAATCTTTCTTTCACCTTTTACCATGTGTCTGACACTTTCCTCAAACTTTAATATTCCTGTCAGATGACAAAGTACAAGACCAAACCAGGAGAGGTGGGATTGAAGAGCTCATGGTTATAATGGAGGTAATGTGAATCTTTGAAACTGTTTTGGCTGGCGCCGCGGCTCAATAGGCTAATCCTCCACCTTGCAGCACCGGCACACAGGGTTCTAGTCCCAGTCGGGGAGCCAGATTCTGTCCCGGTTGCCCTCTTCCAGGCCAGCTCTCTGCTGTGGCCAGGGAGTGCAGTGGAAGATGGCCCAAGTGCTTGGGCCCTGCACCCCATGGGAGACCAGGAGAAGCACCTGGCTCCTGCCTTTGGATCAGCACTGTGCGCCGGCCGCAGCGGCCATTGGAGAGTGAACCAACGGCAAAGGAAGACCTTTCTCTCTGTATGTCTCTCTCTCACTGTCCGCTCTGCCTGGGGGGGGGGGGGGGGGGAGAAATTGTTTTTACCTAACAGGTCAATTTGTGCCAAATCCCCGTTCTATCTAGGGATTATTAACCATCAAGAGCATCTTCTGTGGTGTCAATGCCACCACCAAAACACACTGAAATCTAAAGCCATGGTGAAGTGTTTGGGAGGGACCTCTATGGGGTGATCAGATCATGAATGGACTAATAGGCTACTGAGCGGGGTCTCCATGTCTCTTTGATTCACCCTCTTGCCATGTGACAGTTTGCCATGCCTGGGGATTCTCCAACCAGCAAGCCCACCAGCAAGCATGATCTCAACAAATGCAGCTACCTGAACTTAACTTACCAGTATTCAGAACCATGAGCCAAACAAGCCTCTTATCCTGATAGAGAAGTCCCAGGTATTGCTGTAGCACTAGAAAACAAGATTAACACATCTACCACATTACTTAGTACATGCACTTTCCAGAGCTGGTTAGTGTAGGTGTATCACCACTTTAGCTAAGGAAACTGAAAAGTCACCCATATCAGACAATTTCAGAGCTTAACTTTAACCTCTCCAATTCCATTCTATGCAAATGACTGCTCTATAAATTTACATCAATAGGCATTTTAAATGTACTTGAATATACCTGTAATCCTATAAAATCTTTGAAATGTAAGCCAAAAAATTACTATGCAGTGAAAAACTGATGCTTCCATATTTCTAGTTCATTCTTGTTTCTTGAGTAATCAATCTATAAACCAATAAAAAATGTCACCAAAACCAATCTAATATGTAAATTGACTAATTTGCTTAAACTGGCTACCTAAATCCTGTAATAAATGCCACTCCCAAGAAAGTATAAAGGACACTGACATTCAGTATTTAAAACTGTATATCATGCCTTTGGACAGAAGGGTAACCAGGACAGAAGGGTAACTAGAACATGCTCTAACTTCACCAGGACAACACTGACATAGTGGTTGTCACTTAGGATGCCAGCATCCCACATGGGTGCATTTTGAGACCCAGCTGCTCCACTTCTCATCCAGCTCCCTGCTCCTGTGCCTGGGGAAACAGCTGAAGATGGCCCAGCACATACAAGAAAAGTGAATGGAGTTGGGACTCCTGGCTTTGACCTGGCTCAGCCCCCACCGTTGCAGCTTTTTAGGGAGTGAACCAGCAGATGGAAGTTTTCTCCCAAACACTGCCTTTCAAATAATCTTACAGTTCTGACTTCACCCAACTTACCTGATTGTTTTTTGTAAACATAAAGGCTATTTCTTAAACAAAAAAGGCTGAACCTGAGTCAGTATTGATTTATGTAAATTGTGAAGACAGAAATGCCTTTTCTTTCATTCTATGGCAATTGGTTCCATACTGTGTTGCTTTTTAAATGTACATGTGTCAAAACCATTCTAAACTTGGTCCAGAGACTTCAATCACCTCTTTGAAAACACTTTTACATGCTACTGAGAGATCCTTTTGGTCAAGTCTCCTGCCTACGGAACAGTGTCAGATGAGGTTTGAAATACCTTCTTTCTCTGGTTTCATTTTACAACCTGTGGGTAATATGGACCCAAGGAATCATTATAAAGATTCTTAGTAAACTGTTCCCCAAAGCCCTGAACTGTCACCAAGCAGAAATACCCACCCTCAAAAGCATTTTTGCTGTTGGATGAAATTACAATTATTACCAAAAACACCTGTTCCTTTAATAGTCTCACTTCACTTGCTAAAATGGCAATTACATTTGTATTAGCTCAAGTGTACACATGACTTTCATGGCCTGAGGATATTTTTCTTGTATGGCTCAAACCAAGGAGCCAGGAGATAATCTTCCCCACCCACCTCACGTTTCTCTCAAGGTGAAAATAGGACTTCCCAAGATTTCATTTAGAAACAGAAATCTTACTTTATTTATTCCATCACAAAGGGGGAAAAAAGACCATTTGCCCTCTTTTCACAATGCTGTAGAAAATATTTGTTTACCTTTTGTCCATTTCTCATTATTTATACAACTTAATTTGGCTGGATTCCTCTGCATTCCTGTAAACATTCAGAAAACTCCCTTTTCATTTACCCTCTCTGGTCCATTGATAGCAGCTTAACTTTCAGAGTGGCTGCAGGGACAACTTTGACAAGTACATTCGCTTTCAACCTGCTTATAAATAGATTGCAAAGTGCAACCTTCCAGTCAATTAGAAACTTTTCCTTTAAAAATGTGCAGTTACTTTTAAAGTTTAATAACCCTAAGTAGCAAGAGATTGATGATTCTGGAGAAGGAGGAAACATCCATGCTCTCTCCAAACTGGGAAATGTTGGTTAGTTCTTCAATCAATAGCTCAGTGACAACTTTCTCTTAATAAATTGTCTACCTTCTCCTGAAGAGAACTTCTTAGACGTTAGGTCATTTTCACTAGCACTACACAGCATCCAATGCACTTCACTACTCCAGTAACTTCTAGCTCTATCATTTGCTTAGAGATCCATGGGGTCAGTCCAGTTGTTTATACACTAATCTACTGGATTTTGTTGATAAAGTTACTACATGCCTCAATCTTTAAAGGTACAGTATACTGTTATGAACAAAATACAGCGGTGTGATGCACACACAACATACCTGCTAGGTATATTTTTTCCCATGACTAGTGACTGATGAACATCTGCCTTAAAAACAGCTTTATCTAATCTAGGCTTCCCATATATTCTTCAGGAGTTCCTAATTTAGATATTAACACCTAAATTGAAGCCTCAGCAAACATGTATGGAGTATAATAAAAAACACCAAATCAAAATTGAAACCAAATTAACTTTTTTTCAAATAGTGTTTCACTAGAAATTCTGGATTTCTAGGGAAAAACACAAACCAATCAGCTACCTCTGAACAAAAAGGCATATATCATTATTTAGTTCACCAATCACAAAGGCCTAAACATGTTCAGCCACATAACAGGGAAAAACAAAACCACTCATCTTTGCAGATGTATTTAGTGATTTCTCCCCCAAACAAGCCTTGGCAGTCTGAGCACTTAGACAAAATGTCTAAACATAAGCTTGTCTAACTATCATCAGAACGTGGTTGCCAAATGTAGCAACACTTCTATGTAGATTACACCCCAGGTGTGAATCAAGAAATTAAACATCAAAGTTCCCAAAATAAAACTGCTTCTCAGACATTACACTTTGGCTAATTAGAATATTGTCCCAATCTGACTAAACTCAGGGCATTGCAATGTCAAAACCAAGTTAACCTAGACTATTTTATACAGAATTCTCATTCTAAATATATAAAAATGCCATTTCATTGAATTAGAGTTTAGATTCAGATTCTAGAAATCAGCTACAACTGCATTTAAGGTGGGAATAGTGCAAACCAATCCAACTGGCCAAAGATAAAACTACTTCCCATTTTCTCTACTTGGTAACACAGTATCAAACTCCAGAGTATCAATCCTTCACTTTCCAAGTTTCTAAACCACTAACACACAAGGCAATTTGAGGAGGAAAGCCACTACAAGGTCAATTCTTCCGAACTGTTTGATCATCTAGTATGAAACAATCACATAAAAATTTTTTGAAGCCAGTAAATTACAACGGCCAACTAGTCATCACCAGGTATCTTCCATGAGCAAGGCCAAGAGCACACATGCAAGCCACTAAGTATTGCAATACCCTCCCCACCCAAATAGAAAAAGGGACACACATTACTGAATTAACACATTAAATACTCACACATCAAAATTTAATCTGATAAATTTTCTAGCTTGCAAAGGGCATTTCCATTTGAAAGTGAACAACTGGCACACAGTTACTGAGTATTCAATAGTACAAAAACTACCTCATGCCCAGTGGGTATTATGAGCTCTAAGACATGACTTCTCCAGTCATTAATTCGTGCCCCAACTCAAACTATGAGGCTAATTAAAACATTTGTTCTTACCTACATAAATAGGTAATTCTCATCTCAAAAAAAAAATCATTTAGCACAACAGAACTTAGCACTGATATGAAAAGTACCAACTGTTAAACATTAATCACGTATAGAATACTTCAACAAGATTTATACTTCAATAGTTTTCAGAATTGAAAATAACAAAACCACCTTTACTGTTACCAGCCATATTGCCCCTGCCGATTACAGAAGTCAAAGTTTGCCTTAAAATCACTTATTTCACAACTTTCCATGTGATACTTAATTTGTACCTAAAACTAAACTTTTTTAAGATTGTATGTTGACCCAGGAGTAACAGCAGGGAATCAGAACAGGCAGTAGCAAACATTTTCCATGTTTCAGGGTTTGTGGGCTACACCTGTTTCTTTGTGGTAGTCCCTTAACTCCCGTTAACTCTTCAAAGCCTTTCTTAGAGACATAAATACAGGCTACCATGTGAGGTTTGCAGACCCTATGCTTAGACATATTTCACACTTAGCTAGACTTGGTTCTTTCATATGTGGTCAAAATCTTAATGGTTTTAAGAGTCTCCCTACCCTTCTGAAATTACACTTACGTTTGTCATAACCTTGCTTCCCTTATATTCGCATTTATTGAATTTCTCCACTTCAAAGACTTACCTTCAATCACTTCTCACTTAACTCCCAAATTTGAACTTAAAAATAAAAGATTGTAAAATTCAAAGCAGGCTTAAGGTGAAAGGTTAACGTCAGGGCATAGCTAAGCAGAGAAATCAAATCCAAACTTCCAAAAGCTATCACTTACTATCCATAGCTGAACAAAGCCAGACAACTCACCTTGCAAATATTTCCCAATTACTAGACTCTGGAAGGCTGATTAGGTTTTAACACTGATACACCCCCTGCAAAACACACCCAAGTAACTTCCCAGGCTTTAGGTTAATTTTGGAGACCTGGCATTCAGATTTGCTAAACTACTTAATCTCAGTAACTACTTAACCTCAGTATAATTGCCAATGTTTTGAGTTAAAATCAGTTTTAAGCACCTACTTTCTTTAGAACAGGAGTGAGGAATCTTTTTTTCCTGCCAAGGCCATACAAAATTAGCAACTTAAAGAATTAGCCCTTTACAGATTATTAAATTTTTGCAGTTGCCTTGGGCAAGGCCAGACCAACGTGATTTTGAGGGTTTAACATTCTCCACTCCAGCTTTACAAAGCAGAACTGCATCCACCTGAGGCCTAGAATTTGCTGTACTGGTTAGCAACTGGGCTGCATGTCGATACTATGTATCTGCATGATTTTACCTTTGAAGTCAACATCCAGTTAGGTTCTAACAGCCTCACATTTGTTTTTCAAAAACCTTACAAAACTTGGTTCCTTCCACATGCTAGTGCTGTTCCATACTTTTAACATCCAATAAACAATATTTAGACTTCTCTCCATTTTTCTAAACATTCTTTTAGTGCAACCATGTCTAGCAATTTAAAAAATAACAATCACAATGAATACTTAAAAGTTTCCCTCCAAATCCATACCAAAAGCAAGTCCCAAAAATATTTATAACCCCAGGGATAATGTGTCCTGCTTCTATTCTTTAAAACTGAGTAGAAACCAGACGTTGGCACTTAGGCTTAAGCCACCAGCAGCATCCCAAATAGGCATCAGTTCAAGTCCCAGCTGCGCTCCATCTGATTCCGCTCCCTGTTCCTGTGCCTGGAAAGCAGCGCGAAGAACGCTGAAGCACTCTGGCCCCGGCAACCCATGTGGGAGAGTAGGATGGAGTTCCACAATCCTGCCTTCAGTCTGGTCCGACCCAAATCATTGCAGCCATTTGGGAAGCGAATTTTCTCTCCCTCTAATTGTATGCTGTTTTTCAAATAAATAAAAAAAACAAACAAACTAGAAATAAACTAGATGTTAATACCTAGGCACGCACTTAAAAAATCATTTGCAACTCCACAGGTTTGAAAATAGTATTTAGCTAATAAAGAAACCATATCCCCATATTATTTAAATCCAAACCATCTTAAAAACTTCAACTCTGATAACTGTTTAGGTATAAAAAAGCTCAGTGAAACAGCCAGCATTTTAGGAATCTGTATATTATAAAGGGATTTTCTTTTTTGCCAATGAAAAGATTATTTTTGTATTAGCATGACTAACTTCATTCAAAATATGATTTTCCAATAGAAACACCAATGTCTGGCCAGTCCTTAGAATTCAACTTTCCCAATTATAAAACGGATAGGCAATCCTCACAAATTTTGACAGCCTGGTTTGCAAAATAAAATTTCTACATCAAATCTATTTAAACTTTTAAAAACTAAATCAGCATTATCTTGGGGTGTGCAGATGTCAGAAACCAGGAAACACATGGAAATAAATGGGCTCCTATTTAATTGCTTTTATGCTTTTAAGTGAGCATGAAAATAAATCTTTATTTCATTTTTACCCACCAATAAGAGAAAGTTAGGTTCACAGTTTTAGCTCTTGACAAAGTGAACTAGGAAGCAAACTTACACACCCATCAGATACAACTAATGGACCAACTTTTTCAAGCTTAGGCTGTCTTGAAAGCTTGCAACATACCAGATATTGCTGTCTATTCTCTAGTAACAATGCCTGACAGAGGTTTTACTAGCAGGTGTTTTCTGAAATCATGTTGTTGCAATCAAGGTTTATAAACATGTTACGTGTTTGGAAATGATTTAGATACTTCCAAGTCTAAACACACTGATTTAGGAGTGCATGTGTTGCAATCTCAAGAGGGGTCAATACTTGCTCTGGGAAGCAGGTATATTTGTAAATATAAAATTATATTTGACATTAGCACCAGTGCAGAACGTGCTCAACATCATAAGATCCAAAACACCAGCACAAATTTATCCATCATTAAAAAAGTTACCTCCATCCTAGGATGTCATACTACTAGGTAACTAACTAGACTCACATTCGAATGCATACTCTTGTACTGTACAATTTCTTTTAGAATATTTGAGAACCAATCAGCTGAATTGCAGGCATGTTTAAATTTCCAACAGTTTAAAAACTGAGTATTATCATTCAGAAGTAGAAAACTACTGAAAATTGAGTGCCAAAATTTAACACCTAAATGTGGCAGAAAATTTAAAAATCCTAGAAAACCTGTTTATTCACCATTCTATCCACATTTTAATAAGTGATACTCCCATTCTAGGAATCCATTACTTACCTAATTTCCAAATGGAAGAGGGAAAGTTAATTATCACTTTTTATGGAACATTAATCTATAAAATGAAGACCAATTAATAGCAATATAGGAAATTGGAAAAAAAGATTTTTGGTTTATATTTTATGAATGGTGCTGCTGTTTCAACCTTATAAAGTAAAGCTGTCTGCATTCCAAATTCCAAAAATTAAAATACCTCCCCCCAGCATCTCACTATAGTAGCCAGTGCCCTTTGGTTTCTTCACAATAAGGGATGATTTAAGAGTTGTTGATTGTGAATGTACCATTTTGATCTGGAGAACTTTCACACACACAAATCATACCAAGCGGCCAGACACTTACTTTACAAAACAGTTTAAATATTATGCATTAGCCAGGTCAACTTATTCCACCCACCCTGGTGAGGGGAGGAAGAGCCCACTCCCATAGAACTACTTCACTTGACAGGTTGTTTCTAGCAGTAATAAGTATCTTAAACAACTATCACAAAGTGTCTAGTTTGGTTCTTCAAATGGGAAAGTCACACATTTTAGAAGTAAATATAGTTTAAATTGTGAATTGGGTATAATTTGAACCTAATGAACCATGCAGGAGGCAAGGGTTAATAAACCAATGTGCTTTGAATTTGTTCAAGTACTGGTATTTCTGTATATAAAGATATAGCATATATAACAGCTATCATGAGAAGTGAAAAAAGATTTTTCCCCAAAAAAATGAGAATATTAAAACTAAGTTAAAATACAATAAAGTAGTTAGTATTCCACACAGCATAAAATTCGACAAATCAAAGTTTACATGTCCCAGTTGACCATGTGTGAAAATGCAAAGCAGGTATTAAAACCAATATTATGTCCAATATTTAAAACCAGTTTGTAATTGGGGGAACATCTAAATCCTTAATTAAAAAACACAAATGAAGTGAAAGCTTTAAACTGGTACACACTGTTCACACCTATATTTCAAGTTTGGAAATGCATATTTGCAAGCAGCATTACAAAAGTATTCATGAAGAATGCATAATCTCTGAAAATTATGAAAACATCCCTGCTACCAATACATTTCTAAATACAAAACTGACTACCATATTTGTTACTTCTGTGTAGCGAGAGAAGTTCATTTTCAAAACAGATAAAATTCAGTCTTTAGGTGTGAATGGTATGAATGACAGTCTTTTTTTGTTTGTTGTTTTTTATCTTAGTCGTTTGGGATCCTTAGCATGCAAAAGCTTTGAACAGGAGGGTCCACCAAGGAACCAGGGTTGTCATGGCATCCAGTTAAGCCAGAGCTGGAAACGCCTCTGGGTCATCCACATCAGGAGCAGAAGCACTTGACTGAAAAAGAAAAGTAAATTGTATTAACACAAATTCTCAAATATTGAAAATAAACTGCCAGTACGTATGTTTAAATACAAAACTCTAAATTCTCTGGTAATAAGCACAAGCTGTCTTAAGTCTGCTAATAAATCACTCATGGAGATTTACATGGGACATATTTGTTTTAAGAACAGCATCCATGTGAAAGCATGCTGGGGCCGGCACTGTGGTATAGCAGGCTAAGCCGCTGCCTACAGTGCCAGCATCCCATATGGGCACTGGTTTGAGACCCAGCTGCTCCACTTTTGATCCAGCTCTCTGCTGTGGCCTGGGAAAGCAGTGGAAAATGGCCCAAGTCCTTGGGCCCCAGCACCCACGTGGGAGACCCAGAGGAAGTTCCTGGCTCCTGGCTTCAAGATCAGTGCAGTTCTGGCCGTTGCAGCCAACTAGGGAGAGAAACCAATGGATAGAAGACCTCTCTCTCTGCCTCTCCTTCTCTCTATAACTCTTTCAAATGAATGAATATTAAAAAAAAAAAAAAGCATGCTAAGAAACCAACTAGCAATAATTTAGGCAGCATTCACAATGCTAGAAAGGGATCCAACTGCTGTTTACAGCCTAAAATACAAAACTGAAAAGAAGTGCATTGAAAAGGACCATATACGGCCCGGCGCCACAGCTCAGTAGGCTAATCCTCTGCCTTGAGGCGCTGGCACACCGGGTTCTAGTCCCGGTCGGGGCACCGGATTCTGTCCCAGTTGCCCCTCTTCCAGGCCAGATCTCTGCTGTGGCCTGGGAGTGCAGTGGAGGATGGCCCAAGTGCTTGGGCCCTGCACCTCATGGGAGACCAGAAGCACCTGGCTCCTGCCATCGGATCAGCGCGGTGCGCTGGCTGCAGTGCACCAGCCACGGCAGCCATTGGAGGGTGAGCCAATGGCAAAGGAAGACCTTTCTGTCTCTCTCACTGTCCACTCTGCCTGTCAAAAAAAAAAAAAAGACCATATACAAAACACTGACCTTAAAAAAAAAAAAACTGATGCCAAAGGAAGAACGAAATAACACTATATTGTTAATAGTGACCATTAAATCTAACATTTAAGTCAGCACCATAATCAAATACAGATAAGACAATCAAGCATATGGGTCTTGAAATTTATCAGATATTGAGAATTCAAGATCTTACAAGTTATTTCCAAGCTAAATCCTAAGAAAAAAATTACTCAAAAGTTACCTTTAATACTTTACCTTAATAACACATCGTCACTGAAAGCACAGACCTTGGCAGAGAGATCTGAGTTCAATGCTATGAGTTACTTGGGCATCTACCAAAGTACTTCATGAAGAACTATCTTTAAATGCTTGAAAGAATAAATATATTTATGGGGCCGGCACCATGGCGCAATAGGTTTATCCTCTGCCTGCGGCGCCGGCATCCCATATGGGTGACGGTTCGAGTCCTGGCTGCTCCTCTTCCAATCCAACCCTCTGCTGCGGCCTGGGAAAGCAGTAGAAGATGACCCAAATGCTTGGGCCCCTGCACCCGTATGGGAGACTAGGACGAAGCTCCTGGCTCCAGGCTTCAGATCGGCGCCAATCCAGCCATTGCGACCATTTGGGGAGTGAACCAACAAACAAAAACCTTTCTCTCGGTCTCTCCCTCTCACTGTCTAACTCTACCTCTCAAATAAATAAATAAAATATTTTAAAAAAATATATTTACCCTGACTGGACATTATACAATGCATACATGTAACAAAACACCACACAGTATTCCATAAATATATACAATTTTTATGTCTGTTAAAAAATTTTTAATAAAAAATATACTGCTTTGAGCCACACATTAAGTAAGGACAAAAGCAAAATCCCAGCTCGGACGGAAGAATCTAGTGAGGAATCAAGAACAAGAGCCAGCACTATGGCACAGCAGGTTAAAGCCCCAGGTTACAGCACCAGCATCCCATATGGGCGCCAGTTTGCATCCTGGCTGCTCCACTTCCAATCTGGCTCTCTGCTATGGCCTGGGAAACCAGTGGAGGTTGGCTCAACTCCTTGGGCCTCTTCACCGCGTGGGAAACATGGAGGAGGCTGCTGGCTTCGGATTAGCTCAGCTCTGGCCGTTTCAGTAATTTGGGGAGTGAACCAGTGGAATGAAGACCTCTCTTTCTCTCTCTCTGCCTTTCCTTCTCTGTGTAGCTCTTTCAAATAAATAAAAATAATTCTTTAAAAAATAAAATGAACAATACCAATAATCATGCGTCACAAAAGTAATTATACAAAGGACACATCGTTAAGCCGAGACATAAAAAAACAGTAAATAAAGATCAAAGTAATAGATTGGTATTTCAGGAAGAACTTCGTGAAAGCCAAGTTAACGTGATTCCCTATATCTGAATCTTCTCTTCTGTAAAATGGTCATTTAAGTGCTTTAAACAAAATTATAATCTAAACTCTAGTTTCTAGAGGGCATGGTTACCTTTTCTACCTTTTACACCCTCAAAAGAAATCAGCAGTGATTTACCAGAAAAGGCCTCTAAATTACATAAAAGGGAAAAATTAGTCTTAAAATTACCTTGTCAGTCCTGCTGCCACGGTTCGGACGTCCACCACGCCCACGTCCACCTCGCCCTCCCCTGCCACCACGTCCTGGGCGGCCTAGGTCTCCAAAATTGATCTCCAGCTGAGACGTTATATCATTTGCTGGCTTCCGGAAATGATGGTCCATAACAGAGTCTTCAGCATGAGCCTAAAATGTTAAGTGAAGGCCACTGAGTAATTAATAGATGAACTTTCTCCTAAAAATAAATTTAAAAATCCAAACTGAACTTTGTGGGAAAAAAATAAATCCACATCTCTGTAGGTAATGAGTAAGATTTAGGCTCAGCTAAAGTGACCTGGAGGAAGAATTCCCTTCACTTTCTCTCTCAAATTTCTCTTACCTTAAATTCCAAGTGTTATCAGCAGTCCTTAATTAAAAACAGTCACAATTAACCCAAATTGGCTGGTCTCCTTCCTACACCTACACTGTCATCTTCAGCAGGGAAGCCTGGATGAACATTATAAATATACTTTTCATATTAGGATTCCAATCTTTACTCCTTGATGCAGACCTCTGGATCTAGAACACAGGGTTTCTACTAATGATAATCTCCTTAAAAGTTATAAAGAAAATCTCATTTTACATTCTGCCAATTATGACTTGGGAAAATACATTATTATGTATAGATTCCTCAGGTTGTGTAAAAATACACCAGGGTGAGCATCTCTTAATTAAAAAAAAAAAAAATCAAAATCTGGACCCAGCACTGTGGCCCAGCAGATAAAATTGCCATCTGCAATGCCAGCATCCCATATGGGTACTGGCTTGTGTCCTGGCTGCTCTACTTGTTCAGCTCCCTGCTAATCCATGCAGGAAAGCAGCAGCAGAGGGTCCAAGAAGGAGCCCTGCCACACAGTGGGGGACCCTAATGAAGCTCTTAGGTCCTGGCTTCACCATGGCCCTCTTTTGGCCACTGTAGCCATTTGGGGAGTTGAATCAGTGGAAGGCAAATCTTTGACTCTCCCTGTTTCTGTAACTCTTTCAAGATTAAAAAAAAAATTTTTTTAAATAAATAGGGGACAGCACTGTGGCGTAGCAGATAAAGCCATCGCCTGCAGTGCCAGCATCTCACATGGGCACTGGTTTGAATCCCGGTTGCTCCACTTCCAATTCGGCGCTCTGCTATGGCCTGAGAAAGCGGAAGAGACAGTCTAAGTGCTTGGGCCCCTGCACCTGCGTGAAGAAACCTGGAAGAAGCTCCTGGCTTTGGATGGGCCCAGCTCTAGCCACTGCGGCTATCTGGGGAGTGAACCAGTGGATAGAAGACACCTCTGTGTGTTTGTGTTTGTGTGTGTTTGTGTGTGTGTCTTTCTCTCTCTGCCCCGCCTCTCTTTTAACTCTGACTTTCAAATAATAAATCTTAAAAAACAAAAACAAGAAAGGTGATAGATTCTAATGTTAAGTTTAAAGGAACAAAGAAACAAATGTATATTGTTGTCTATGTTTTAAATATTGGCTATTTCAAACAAATAATGCCAATTAACTATCAAAGTTAGAACCTAGAAGCAAAAACAGCATACAGTAACACCCTACTGAAACACCTGGAAGGTATTACTGCAGTAAGAGGAAGTCTGAAGGTTCAGAACACATCCTAACATTCAAGGCTAGGATAGATTGGCAAATATTACTTCTAGAGCAGTTACTTTTGAGAGCATCTAGAGTATAACAAGTGAACACAAGTCTGACCTCAGTCCTCCATTTCTGAAGCAGTTAAGGTTTTTCTTTCCCAAGTACTTCACGTTTATCATGAGAAACAAGATATTTCAAGGAACTAAAGTGTTAAACACAAAACTTGAAGATTTGATTATTCAAATGACAATGCCACATAGGCCAAAGGTAAACAAGGATACATACCACAAAGCCACAAATTTTAAAGGCCCACACATATAAAAATGTTTTGAGAATGAAGATATCTTACTTTTGATTCAGAACCACATTTTCAAACATCTCTGATAAAAACTGCCTTGCATACTAGTCTCCACTGATCCACAGAGAATAGATTCTAAGACCTCCCTAGTGGCTGTCAGAAATCTTAAGATAATATCAAGCCCTATACATAATACATGTTACTACACACAAGCTACTTAAGTGACTAATGGATAGGCAGTGCATACAGTGTGGATAGGCTGGCCAAAGGAATGACTCACACATTAGGTGGGAGAAAGCAGGCCAGCACCAGATTTGATTAGGCTACTGATGATGGCATGCTATTTAAATTTATGTATTACAGTATTTCTGGTATTTTCCATATAGTATTTTCAGGCTTCAGTTGACTGTGGGTAACTGAAACTGCAGAAAGCAAAACCATGGATAAGAGGGGAACACTTTAGTTATTTTTGGGAAGCTCAATGTAAAATATAGAAGACAGGATACCAAGGTACACACCACCAAGAGACTTTGGGGCGCTAGGTGAGCATTATGGTGCAGTGAGTTAAACTGCTACTTGAGACGCTTACATCTCTGCCAGTTCAAATTCTAGCTATTCTGCTCCTCATCCAGCTTCCTGTTGATGTGCCTGGGAAGCAGAGAATGATGGCTCAAGTACTTGAATTCCTGCCACCCATGTGGGAAACCTGGATGGAATTCCTGGCTCCTGGCTTCAACCTTAGCTGTTGTGACCTTTTGAGAAATCAATCTGCAGATGGAAGATATGTCTCTACTTTTCAGATGATTTAATCAACAAATCTTAAGCTTAAAAAGAAAAAAAAAAAGCAAGACACTTCAGGGTATTAATGGAATTACCCAAATTACAACTAGAATTTTATGGGTATATGGTATTCATTCAGGGAAAGTCCAGTCAGAACCCCAAAGCCTAACAAAAAACTGTCTTAGAGGAGGCCAGGAAATCTTCTTATATAAATCTACACAGTTCAAGTGAACAATTTCTCCAAGAACTTTCATGATTCCTCAACCAGAAATTGTTTTGTCTTACTCAGACACACTAACAACTTCATCTCCAAAGACTTAAGTAAGAAAAGGGCCTAGTGTTATAGTGTAGCAGGTATGGGCACAGGTTTGTGTCCCAGCTGCTCCACTTTACATTCAGTTCCCTGCCTATGTGCCTGGGAAAGCACCGGGCGATGGCACAAGTGCTTGGGGCCCTGACACCCACATAGGAGACCTGAAGGAAGCTACTGGTTCTGGCTTCAGTCTGCCCAGCCCTGGCTACTGCAGCCATCTGGGAGTGAACCAACAGATGGGAGACCTAAATCTGCCTTTCAAGTAAATAAAGCTTTTTTTTTTAAAAAAAGAAAATATTCTAATATTTCCAAGTTTATTCTGAAGCCAGTCTTTAATTTAGAAAACTAAAAGAGGGCTGGCATTGTGGTGCAGGTTAATCTGCCACCTGTGACTCTGGAATCCCATATGGGCGCCCGTATCTGTGCCAGCTGTTCCACTTCCGATCCAGCTCTCTGCTATGGCCTGGGAAAGCAGTAGAGGATGGCCCACGTTTGGGGCCCCTGCACCCACGTGGGAGACCAGGAAGAAGCACCTGGCTCCCGGCTTCTGATTGGAAGTCTTAGAAACATTCACAGGAATTATCTCTGTTAATTCCATTTTCCATCAACTTTTTGGATTAACCCTATTATTCTTGGGAAACTTCATACAAAATTTATGCATACAATTTAAGTCACACCTGAATATTGTTAAACACCACCAAACTTAAAGTTTACCTCTTCACTCTTTGATTTATGAAGAACAAATCCTTTCTTCCATTGCCCATCAGCACCTTCATTTGGTTTTCGGATATTAAATTCTACTTTTGCCCGGTCTTTATTCTGAATTGCCTTCCACTCATCCAAAGTCATCTCTTTTGGACCCTCTTCCTTTACCTCTTCCACTTCGTTTTCCCTGTGAAAAGATGTTTTAAATTTATGCCTGGTAGAGGACTTGTATGATTTACGTATTTCAAATTTACAGCTGTAAGAAATTAACTTGACTGGTTGGTAATATTTACAGAAAAATTATCCAAGGATGGGATTATCACAGTTTTTTCTATAGCTGTTAACAGAATTCAAGAATTCAGCAGTTGTTGATTATGAAGTATAGATAACTGAGGAATATGTAATTTTTTTCAAAATTCATCAGTAACATAACTACAATTGGCCTTACCAATCCTCTAATGTACATTTTTTAAAATCAAACTAATTCAAAAACTGTACCTGCTTATGTAATTAAAATCCTTGACCTGTTTCCTCCTAAAACACTTAAGTTTTCATGATACTCACATAGGACTTAAGGTATTTCATCCAGAATGCCTGGTGACCAACCAGATCTCATATTCTAAAATGTAAAATAAACTATTCCTCTATCCTTTATTTCGGCAAGTAGCACTTAAGACAAACCAAAACAAAAATGGTATTTCTACAAATCCTACAAATAAATCTTCCAAGTTCTCAGAAAATGCCTATTATGAAAAAACCATGCATAGATTTCAATTTGTACATTAAAATAAGCTTCTCTTAAAGATTCATTTGAAAAGCAGAGTTAGAGAAAGAAAGATTTCCCATCTGACATCCATAACTCTCCAAATGGCCACAATGGCCAGGGCTGGGCAAGGCTGAAGCCAGGAGCCTGTAACTCCATTTGGGTCTCCCATGTGGGTGGCAGGGGTCCAACCACTTGGGCCATCTTCCACCGCCTTCCCAGGCACACTAATAAGGAGCTGGATGGATAAATGAAGTGGGCAGTACATGAACCAGCACTCATATGGGATGCCAGCATCACAAGCAGTGGTTAACACACTGGGCCACAAATTATGTCTTAATTCTACTGTCCTTTCTGAAGTATCCTCATACACAAAATGTCAAGTTAACTTGTCTATGAACAGATTAATCAAACTGCCCACAAAAAAACTCTGGCTTCAATTTTTAATAGCAAATTAATTACAAACAAATGTAATTCTCAAGGTAGTTAACTACTCAATACTAACTTTTACTCTATTTACAGAAACAATGCACAGGTCTGGGAATCCACTATTTTAGTCTGATTTCAATTTCCAACTTTCATCAAACAACTCATTTACTATTTTGGGAACCCTGCTTCTTTCCAAACATAGCAGGTGATTTGGTTAGCCTTAGAAGCGCAAATAGCTCTCTCTTGACAAATTTTATCTCAAAACTTCCTAGAGCAATGGGGTGGGTGTTGTGGCGCAGGTTAAGTTACTGCTTAGGGAGCCCACATCCCATTCTGGAGTACTGGTTCAATTTCAAGCTAGTCTGCTTCCAACCTAGTTTCCTGGTAGTATATCCTGCCAGAGCAGGTGACAGCTCAAGGACTTGATCCCCTTCCACTCACACAGGAGACCCAGATAGAGCTCAGGACCTCAAGCTTCAGCCTGGCCATTGCAAGCATTTGGAGAATGACCCAGTAGATGAAAGATCTCCCCCTGGCAAGTAAGGGGAACTGAAGAGAGAGAGAGAGGAAGGGAGGTTGGGAAGGAAAAAGAAAAAGAAATCTCCCTAGAGTTTAAACTGAACTGCCAAGATCTTGTACATCACCAAGCCCAACTGTCTCGGTTTACAGATGAGAAAACTAAGGATCTAAATACAGTCCTAGTAACCTATCAATTGTGACACAGCCATGAATAGAACTCAGCTTACCTTTTTATCACATCATGAAGCCATGACACCCACCTTTAAGAATTAAGGATTAAATGAGAACCAAATAGAAACTCTGGAAACTATAAGGTAAAGTCAGCCAAAGCCACACTTCTTAAGTGTGAACTTCCACATGCAACACACAACACGAAGTTGATTCTCCCCTACACTGCAATGAGACTGATGAGTTCATTATCTTTCTAACCAACTATCCCCAATTTCAATCCTGGGTCCTAAACTAAGGATTTGCTTCCAATACCCTATCTATACTTGTAAACAGTTATAATCTTTGGAGACAATGAAAGCAACTCAAACTTAGGCAAATAAAGTGTTACATTTGGTACTGCTGGTGCCCAAAAATGCTCACATAGCATTCACTAACTCACCAATCACAACTGATCAGTTAGGTTCCCACACAAAATTAGGCTTCCATGAAGACTCATAAATGAATGTTACCAAGTGCAAAACATCACCTCCTACTAACAAATATTTGTATCTACTATCTGACAGTCAATCATTTTCCCATAGCCAAACAAACCCATGTAATGATTCTCCCTCCCACCATTTACAGTGGTTCACCCATTCTGCCTGGAGAACAGGAAAATTTTTAAAGAGCATCCGCTCCTTAGTTGATTTCAGTTTGTTCTGTAATTATCACTGCCCTACATAAAAACACATACACTAATAAAGCAGGGAACCCAAATAAACCCACGTATTTTTAGCTGATTTTTGATAAAAGCACCAAGACCATATTTCATGCAGTAAAGAATGAACAGTCTCTTCCCAAAAATGGTGCTGGTAAAACTGGATATCCATATTTAGGAGAATGAAGTTAGTACCATGAATGAAGTTAGTACCATCTCTCACCACACACAAAGATTAATTCAAAACAGATCAGACTTAAATAAGACCCAAAACTGCAAGTACTAGAAGAAAACAGGAAACGTTTCAGAACAATGATCTAGGAAAAAATACTTTGGATATGACCTGAAAAACAATGGCAAAAGCAAAAACTGAGAATTAGGATTACATCAAAATAAAAAGCTTATGCACACAAAGGAAATCAACAACAGTGAAGAGATAACATACAGAATGGGAGACATAAGAGTAAACTACCCATGACAAGGCATTTACATCCAGAATACATAAAAAATTCAAACAGCAAAACAAAACACCGAATCATTAAAACCCAGGCAAATAATCTTACAAAAAAAATGCTTAACACTAACCATCAGGGAACTGTAAAACAAAACCACAATGAGACAACATCTCATCCCAGTCAGAATAGCTATCATCCAAAGACAAAAAATAACTGCGGGAGAGGATCCATAGAACAGGGGCTCTCACACATCATTGGTGGGAATTCAATTCCTACAGCTATTACGGAAAACAACAATATGCAGGCTCCTCCTAAAACTAGAGATAGAAATCCATAGAGTTCAGCAATTCAAAAAGAAACAAACTCAGTATATTGAAAAGATAGCTGTACCCTCATGTTTTCTGCAACACTATTCACAACAGCCAAGTTACAGAATTATCTTAGGTGCCCATGGTGAATGGATGAAGAAAATGGATAAATGGAATACTATTCAGCCATGAAAAAGAAGGAAATCCTTCCTTTCATACCAACAAAGATGGAGCTGGAAGACATGCTAAATGGAGTCTTGACTTCAGGCACAGAAAGACAAATATCCTTGTTAACACTTATATGTGGAAGCTAAAAGTAGAGAGTAGAATAGTGGTTTTCAGAGGCTAGGAAGAGGACTGAGAGGGAAGACAGAGAAAGGGTGTTTAACAGGTATAGGAGGGATAATTTCTAGTGTTCCTATAGTACAGTAGGGTTACTATGGTTGACAACAACCATGGAGCCGGCGCTGTGGCGTAGCAGGTAAAGCCATCACCTGCAGTACCAGCATCTCATATGGGCACTGGTTCGAGACCCGGCTGCTCCACTTCCCATCCAACTCTCTGCTATGGCCTGAGAAAGCAGTAAAAGATAGCCTAAGTACTTGGGCCCCTGCACCCGTGTGGGAGACCAGAAGAAATTCCTGGCTCCTGGCTTCAAATCAGCACAGCTTCGGCCGTTGCAGCCAACTGGGGAGTGAACCAGAGGATGGAAGACCTCTCTCTCTCTCTCTGCCTCTCCCCTCTCTGTGTAACTCTTTCAAATAAATAAATATATCTAAAAAAAAAAAAAGACAATAACCATGTACTGAAAAATAGCTGGTAGAGAGGATTTTCTTCCCACCTAGCTCCCTGTTGGTGGCCTGGGAAAGCAGTGGAGGATGGCCCAGGTATTTAGGCCCCTGCAACTGCATGGCTCTCGGTTCCTGACTTCGGATTGGCTCAGCTATAGCCATTCTAGCCTTTTGGGGAGTGAACCAGCAGATGGAGGACTTCTCTGTCCTTCTCAGTCTGTAACTATGTCTCTCAAGTAAATGAATGAATATTAAAAAAAAAAAAGCACCTCATACAAACATACTCTTGTTCTAACTAAAAACAAAAAGTTCAAAGCAAAATCAATGCCCTAAATAATCTGTAAATCCAAGACTTGAAACCATGACTTAACAAGTAGCATAAAACTTCCGCCTGGGCTGATTAAAACTACAAGGAACATTTATGCAATTTTTCAGCTTAAATCTCTTACCTTTGGAAAAATAAAAACTTTAAATAAGGTATTCTACCTAACCCAGAAAAATAAAGCTAATGAATAACACATTCTGATCTTTGGTTCCTCACACATTTTTTTTTTTTGTGACAGGCAGAGTGGACAGTGAGAGAGAGAGACAGAGAGAAAGGTCTTCCTTTGCCGTTGGTTCACCCTCCAATGGCCACCACGCTGCGGCCCGTGCACTGCACTGATCCGATGGCAGGAGCCAGGTGCTTCTCCTGGTCTCCCATGGGGTACAGGGCCCAAGCACTTGGGCCATCTTCCACTGCACTTCCTGGCCACAGCAGAGAGCTGGCCTGGAAGAGGGGCAACCAGGACAGAATCCGGTGCCCCGACTGGGACTAGAACCCCGGTGTGCTGGCGCCACAAGGCGGAGGATTAGCCTATTCAGCCGCGGGCGCAGGCTCCTCATACATTTTAAAACAAGATGGTGGGGCCAGTGCTGTGTCTCAGCAAGTTAAACCACCATCTGCAGCACTGGCATCCCATAAGGACACTCCAGCTCCCTGCTAATGTGCCTGGGAAAGCAATGGAGGATGATGGTCCAAGTGCTTGGGACCCTGCACCCATGTGGGAGACCCAGATGAAGCTCCTGGCTCCTGCCTAGCCCAGCCCTGGCTGTTGTGGCCATTTTGGAAGGGAACTACCAGATGGAACATCTTTCCCTCCCGGTATCTCTGCCTTTCAAATAAATAAATAAATCTTTTTTAAAAAGTCAGTAATACTATGTTCGAAATTTTATGCTGTTGGGGGAAAAAGAGATGAAACTAATTTCTAGTTTTAAACTCCATTCCCTCAGATCTCATGTAAACTACACTATGGCTATTGATTGGCTAGAAATACTTGTGTGCATTTTAAGCATAACATCACCTGCCACGTTAGGGCATGTGCGAGACCAAACAGCAAGTAATTTTTTTAAATTACTGAATAAAAAGGATAATACCTTTAAAAAAATAAACTGTCTTACAATTTGCCTTTTTTCATTTGACAGGTAGAGTCATAGACAGTGAGAGAGATAGAGAAAGGTCTTCCCTCCGTTTGTTCACCCCCCCAAATGCAGCTGGTGCTGCACCAATCTGAAGCCAGAAGCCAGGTGCTTCCTCCTGGTCTCCCATGCAGATGCAGGGGCCCAAGCACTTGGGCCATCCTCCACTGCCCTCCCGGGCCACAGCAGAGAGCTGGATTGGAAGAGGGGCAACCAGGGCTAGAACCCAGTGTCCATATGGAATGTTGGCACCGCAGCCGGAGGATTAACCAAGTGAGCCACAGCGCTGATGCCACAATTTGCCATTGTAAAATGTCAAAAAATTCTATGAGATACAAATTTGATATTCTCTAACAATGTATCAACATTTTAGAAACTTCCAACACTATTTTCCTGTACCCACCTACGATACCTGAGAACAAGACAGTTACCAAATAAGGGAATCAGGTCAAATGCATGGCACCTTACTCCAGAAGGGCTAACAGGTTTTACTAAACTTTGTATATTCTTGACTTTTAAAGATGTATGACAATGGTAAAACGACCAAACAGAAAGTCACATTAGAATGTTTCATTTTCCAAACCATTAATGACAAATGTATACGTGTGTGAAGCAGCCTTCTAAACAGTACTTGAAGAATAAGTCTCTTGTCAAAATGCATCAAATAACATGAAGTCAATGACATCTTACTAGTAAAACCCAAACTGTGTTCACTGCTGGAGCATCACTGCTACATCAAACCACTTACTTATTTTCAGTGTCTGCCACTGGATGTTCTTCACCTTCAGGTGTTTCCTCAGTCACATTTGATTGATCCAAGTCACTGCAATTATAAGATATTTGTTTCTGAATGTATTTTGGGGACTCTCTAGGGAAAGAAAAGAAAAAGAAAAGCATCTAGGTCCATTTACGTGTAGCCAAAGAGTTCTTTGTAACAATTAAAAACTTCATAATCTTTTGTCTTTTCCTACTAAATTTATTCCCCAGTAGAGCTCTAAGAGAAAACATCATCAACTACTGGTGATTCACAGGCTTATTAACAAGTTAACAAGAACCAGAATGTAAGCAGCTAGAAAAGTAACTATGAAAGACACAAAGGAAATCATTAGAATCCTCAAGTAACTTCAATGTAAAATATCAAGAAAAGCTTTATATTCACATGAAAAAAAATTAACTTATACAAGTATACAGAAGTATAGAATAATTGCTCATTTGACATACTGTAACCCAAATCTATCCCATAAGGCATTGTCTTTTAAGACAATATTTCTGAAATAAGAGCATCTATTCTTGTTCCAGGAACAAAATTTAATAAATGTATAGGTAAGACTCTAGATTAGTTTAGGATCCATTTTATTAAAGAAATTTTATTAAAAAAATCGGAATACCAACGTTAATTCATCTTTGACAGTTCCCCAGTTGTGAGATCCGCTACCTCCACGTTTGTCCTCGTGCTTCAGACCACTGTAATGTGAAAAAGAACTAACAAAACTGAGTTAACATAATACTCTTTAGTTCTAGAAATTCAAATTTTTTTATTAAATAAATGCATTAAAATACAAACATAAAATAAAAACCAATATAAGACTTACGATCTATCACTTCCACTATGCCTGTCAAATTCACGTTTGCCACGAGAATCAAATCCATCTCCTCGGCCCATTCCACGTCCACGGCCTCCTCGACCTCTTCCAAGACCACCACGGCCTCGGATAGGTCGGTCAATTACAGGCCTACGATACAAAATTTAAACATTTAGATTTCCATGGTTTCCAAAAAAAAGGAGTAAGAGAAATCTATTCAAGCACTCAAAAACACACATTTACTGGCTCATAACTCAACAGTTAAAGACATGCTTTAGAAAATTCTAGTCTATTTCTAAACACATAAAGGAAATCAGAACCAGGAAGCATCCATTCCCAGAAGAAAACTGTTTTTTGGAATCCTCACAGGGTTAGGAAGGGCCTTTTGGATGTTTATAACGTCACTCTCAGGTCATACAAAATTATCAACTTAAAAAAATTAGCCTGCAAAAGTTCCTGAATTTCAAGTCCCACTTGTAGTTGACTTGGCAGGACCAAACTGAATAATTTCTTACACTTCACACAGCCCAAAAGTTGGCCATTCCCGACCCCTGCTCCAAAGCATTACTACCAGTGCATAACTACTAGTTTTCACTATTATTCACTGATTATAATCAAGTAACACTATTATTCTTCAATACATTTAAAAACTAAATTAAGCACATCTAACCTGCAGAATGAATACTATTTAAAGAGCATTTTTCTTTTAAGTCAAAATCTGGGGAGAGCAAAGAAATGACTGGCCATCAATTCAACTGAAACTGCCTCATCAGAAATCTAAGTCTGCACTGTTATCCAAAGGTCTGAGGAAAACAATATACTCAGATACCTCAGAAACTGGTAAACGCGATCAGCCTCTCTGCTAGTGATGCCAGAGCGACAGCTCTGTGTTAACACAGGACTAAGCACTGACAAAGCATGAAAAGACTTTTTCTAAAAAAAGGAATCTTACCTATCAACTGAAAACTCGCCTCCTTCACCCTTTTCTTCTAGTGGCTTTTCAAATCTTCTTTCACGAGGTGGTCGCCTTTCTGGTCTTCTATCAATTATCTTCCCTTCACCTTGAAGTTGTTGATCAGGTCTTCTCCCAACACGTCTTATTCCTAGAACATTAAATAACCTGTGTAAGCAAATTATCTCTGCAATACAAAAAGTTTAGTCCTAGGCTATCCAAAAACCACGGTGCTGCTTTTTCAGTCCACTAACTAGCATTTCCCATTGGAAAAAGCAAACACCAACCATTCCTAATGTGTAACAAAGTATTTTAATTCTTAAAAACAAAGTTTGTTGTGAACTTCTATTTAGTTTGCCAAGTTATCTTCCCACATTAAAGCATTCTCTATTAACTGTCTTGAAGTCATTTGAGCAGTCATTCCTCCTCGCCTTTTTCAAGATGTCAGCCTATTGATAATTTAAAGAAACTGTGGACGAGGTACATTTTTGCTTTAAAGTACCAAAGAAAATAATACTAACAGTCATTCATAAGTAACCAATTAAATCAACCAAAAAAAAAAAGTCATGCTATTTTAGTCTATAAAATCTGAAAAAAATTGAGTAAAGACTCATAATTTTATGAAATTACACACTGAAAGGAAAACAAATGGTATTTAATGTTATTAAAAAACATCTACCATCTAAAATAGTTATTTAACCAGAAAAGTACTATCCTCTATTAGATAGCTGTATCTAATACATGAAAAGAGTGCACACACATCTACATTAGACATCTAGCTAAAAAAAATTCTCATGTAACCACTAGGAAAATAGCTTAGCTATTTATCAATATGAATGGAGAAAGTCTGTTTTTAGGTTTACTCTAACAAGTATGTTTTCAAAAAATCTTTATAAAACCACATTTATACACAGAAGCAGTATTATCAGAAACTGTGGAAGATATCTGAATCACTTACTGATTTCCTACCCCCATGCTGGTTTTTTTTTTTCCTGTTAATACCTAAAGTCCACAAAGGTAACCAACATGAATTATTGGTGACCTTAGGATAAATAGATTGATGGCTAAATTCATGACTGAAATTTCAGGTATGCTGAAATTACCAAACCACAATTTCTGACAAAGTCAAAAAGCAGTTAAGAAATTGGTTTTACAAAATCTGAAGTTATTTCTCTCGGGTTCTTTCTAA
This sequence comes from Sylvilagus floridanus, assembly GCA_949820135.1. Lineage (NCBI taxonomy): Eukaryota > Metazoa > Chordata > Mammalia > Lagomorpha > Leporidae > Sylvilagus > Sylvilagus floridanus. The sequence continues at coordinate 58,068,704 of OX463225.1, forward strand.
GAAAGTGGAACACAATCAGGGCATACCCAATCATTTAGCAGCCTGTAACCAAACAGTAAATTATCAATCTGGTTATTAAACTGTTAAGGTTCATTCCCTGTAAACTCTCAGAATAGACCACAAATGTCAGACCTTACACTGAGGCACTTAAATAAATGTCATCAGAGGCATACTGTATTGGGGTGGAGCTATAGAACCAATTCCCAGGCTATCCAAGCCAAATGCACCCAATTAACAACTTGCTTCCCCACCCAATACTGACTTGCAGAATCTAGAAAAATTTAAATAGGCTCATCTAACGCGAAATAATTGGTATTTTTTAAAAAGTTTCTTCTGATACATTAATACATACCTGCAAGCCCACTAACTGCACTAGATTTCAGACAATCATTAAAAAAAAAAAAAACTGGTCTACAACCTCAGTGACTTTGCTGAATCAATTCTCAAGTTCTTCCAACTACAAAATCCACATTGAACATGTAGCTAAAGTACATCTAGCACTGTGTCAGGACCGATTATTAATGGCACAGATCAAAACCGGAGTTACCAACTTGCCAGTAGTAAGAGGCAGGGACTTTGTTCACAGGCTTATCTATCCCTAATACATGGAACATGCATTGACAGCTTGTAGTCCCTTGTGTTTAATTACACTCCATTCATGCAACTTCAGGTTGGGAATGCTCTGAAATACCGACCTAAGGAAAATGTTGGTATCTAACACAAAATCGTTTCCTCAAGGAAACAATGTCTTACTGAACAGCAAACTCAGTCCTGGTTAAAAACTTATGAAATAAATCTCTCCATTTGAAACTTACAAGGTTAATTTCCAGTTAAGACTTCATTTTCTAAATGGGCTTCATGCTCAAAGAAACTAAGGCATTTAAAAGCATGCTTCAAATTTGGAACATTCAAAAGAGTGAACACATATCTACCTGGTACAGCACAGACTTTATGCTTTAGACTCACTTTTTTTCCATGAACTTTTCTTTGAATCACTATGTTCAGGAGGGTAAACTCAAGCACTGTTTAAATAATCACACGAGGCAGTGGTAGTCAACAGAAATTAAGTGACATACACATGCTTTCTAACACTCCAACTACGCTGCTGCAAACTTGTAATTTTAACACAAGAATTGTTTTATTCACCACACTGGTCCCAGCTTCTGCAGTCTGAGCCTCTCAGCAGCTCAAAAAAAAAAACAAAAAAAAAAAACAAAGCCGATCACTAAATTATTTTGATTTGTTAAGTTAGTTGAATGCTGCATGAATGTGCAAGAGAGCACGTGGCAGTGAGGCTTAATTTCAACTACAGGAAGGCAATTTCAAAGAGATCGCACACTTTCTTACCCCAAATAGTTTTACTTTTTCCTAGTCAGCCAGTAACGACTGAGGCTGCAAAGTCAGGCCAACTCTGACAACACACGGCGCCTGGAAAGCAGCTATCAGCCGCCAGGGAAATCCTGACCACGCTTCACGCACACGTGGAGAAGAAGCGGCAGACGGAGACTCCGCCGCGGCGAGCGCTCTGACAGCCTCTTCACTCCTTTCCGCCACGAGGCCCAGGCCCGGCCCCCCAAAACACTGAGCAGGGGGAGTCGGGAGAAAGGACCGCGCGGCCCAAGGACGAGCCTCAGGACTTCCTGCCATAACCAGAGTCTCCAAACAGAATTCCCGCTTCTGCTTGACCGCATGCGGCCAAACTCCTCTCCTGCACATCTTATCTCACTCCAGCAAGCTATACACCAAGATCCTGGTTGTGGAGGGGTGGGGGGCCATAAAGCCCATGTGGCTCCCCCGACACAGCGGCTTACGCCACACAGCCTCCGGCTCAGGCACAGCTCAGGAGCAAGCCCCGACCCCCGGCCCTTCACTGGGGTGGCCTGCGCCATCGTGGGACAAGATGGCAGGACAGGAGCCTAAACCAGACCCGAGCACCTGAAAGGTGCACGCGCAGGCGGCTCCGCATCCCCTAAGTGCCGAGCGCTTCGGCAAGTGGCCCGCCGCGCCGCACCTCGGTCCACGCGCTCGCCCGCCAAGGACCCGGGCGGGAAGGCAGCACCTCCCTGGACCGCAGCGGCTCATCGCCCGACCTCGCTCCTCCGCACAGAGCCCAGGGCGGGAAGGAGGTGGCTCCGGGAACCGTGCAGGCGGTGGCTTCAACTTGAGGCTACCAAGCTCCCAGCACCTGCGCAGAGCCTGGCTTTTAGTCGCGCGGGGAAATCGGCGGCAAATTCTCCCGCGGACCCTTGCTGCTTTGAAGCAAGTGGCAGCCCCAAGTGCCTTCGCTCCTTCCCTCCATCCCGGGGCTCCTGCACCTTCGCACCCCAGCTTTACCTTCTTTCTTGAGCGCCACGGGCGGCTGCGTCTCCTCTTTCTTGTCAACCACGCCAACGCTGGGAGGCAGCGGGTTTTTGCGGTCTTTCTGGGACTCTTTACGCAGCTGTTTGCCTGCCGCGTTGGAGTTGGTCTGGGCCGCGGCCTGAGCTGCGCTCTTGGCCCCGGGGCCCCCAACGCCGCCCCCGCCGGCTTCTTTTTTCTTGTTCTCTGCTGCCTTCAGCACCTCGAAGGGGTCCGATTCGTCGTCAAATAACTGGTCGAATCGGTTGGTGACCACGCAGCCGAAGCCTTCCTGTAGGTGCCCAGGCATGATGGTGGCTCGGCGGCGCGTTCCTCCACGGATTGCAGCGGGCCGCGCCGAGCCAAGAGCGCCTGCTACAGCTCTTCCCACAAGATGGCCGGGCCGAGAGAGGGGGGCCGTCTTCTCTTCCGGCGCCAGGCACACATCCGGGAGCGGTCAGCGCCGCATGGCACCATGGGGAATGTAGGCCAGCGCTGCTTCTCCTTAGCGGGCTCCCCGCGCTGGGACTACAATCCCGAGAATGCCTCTCGCCTCAACTCTTCGCGCGCGCCCAGGAGGCGGGACCCCACGGAGGAGCGAAGCGTGCGAGCCGAAGGAGGGGAAGCGTGGTGGTGGGCGGAGTCCGGCCACCTGCTCTTGCTACCCTTCAACTCCGTCTTCGGCTGCCCTGAAAACAGGGAAACGTGACGGCGGATCTCGTTCGCGAAAGTGCTCTCTTCTTTTGGTTTCGCCCACCCTTGCCTGCAGCCAGGGCTAACTTTCCCCTTCGTCTCTGGGAGGGTCAAGGTGACTCCCAGATCTTATAACCAGAGACTCAAAACTTCCGGGGGGGAGCTGTTGTGGAGCTGCCGCCGGCCTCGGGTGGGCTGGACTGGTGTGTCCCCTACTCCCTAGGTGCCCGGGTTGCTGGGGTCGCCCTCCTCCTCCTTCCCTTGTGAATCGGGGCTCTTCCACCGAATAGGAAGCAGAACACGTTTCCTCTTGCGGGGACATAACTCGGTGGCAGAACTAACCCAAAAGACACGTTGGGCTGTCACATGAGCGAGTTACGCGCCTTTCTTGGGCGAGAAATGCCTGTGGCGCTTTTAAGAGGGATTGGCTCCTGATAGTGCAGCGCCAGACACTGGGCGAGCCTCCAGCCAGCTCTGTTGTAGGAACAGTTTTTCGAATCGGTCCAATTAATTGTCCAGTGGTATCCGGCAAGCCAAGGCTGGGGTGACTGTGGTGGCGGTCGAATGTGCCCGAGAATGACCGTTTCGGGGCATCCTGAGCATTTGTGTGAGCGGAGGAAAATTCGTCCGCCGATTAGTAATGAATGGCGAATATCAAGCTCCAAGGAGATACATTGTCAGTGTATTTCCAAGCGCATTTGGAAACACTGTTTATCATGACTTTTAAACTCTAGACAGAACAGAAAATGCATCTCTCTGTGGTAGGTGCTATGAGTAACCTTAATATCAATAACATCTTGATAGATAAGTAGTTTCTGCCTGTCCACAGATGATGAAATGATTGCAGAGGTGAAATGACTTACCAAGTTCACACCTATGGAAGTGCTAGTGCCAGGCGTTAACCCAGTCTCTTAACTCCACCGTGAGATGGTTGTCATCAGCTCTGATCCAGACTGACCCGATAGATGTCAATTAGTAAAGTGCTTCTATTTGAGAAGACTTACTCGTGGTTGGATATCGGTCAGGGTGCCTAACATGGCTGAATGTAGTCTTAATTTCTGAGCAGCGCTTAAGTGGATTCCTTCACAGGGAAAAGAGGAGAGAGTGGTATAGGTATATTGCAGCAAGCCTCCTGGTTTTCTTCTAAATCTTTCCCTACTCTTCGAAGTGCCTTATTTCTCTGAAAGTTGCTTCAGTCTCAGTATCCAACCCCCCCCCAATTCAGCCTCCCTCCCACTGGCTCTGACTACTGTTGCTCCTATCAAGACAAAAGATAAGAAATGCCATACTTCCACCCAACCCCACCCTACCCTTGAGAATGGTTCAACTGCAATTTGGAAAAGCCTCATACTTAACCAACTGTTTCTGTTCACCAAGAGCATGTACTAAAAGTGCCTCTTCTTACCTTTCTGGCCGCTGTCACAATATTTAGTAAGGAAAACTTGATATTATATTATGTGCTTAGTGATCTCTATATGTGTGGTCTCATTTAATGCTCGCCTGAGCTCTGAGAGTTATTCCTGTTTTAAAGTGAAGAGGAGCTGGCACTATGGTGTAGCAGGTAAAGTTGCTGCTTGCAGCCTGGACGTCCTGTATGAGTGCCAGTTGGAGTCCTGGCTGCTCCACTTCCAATCCAGCTCCCTGCTAATGCTCCAGGAAAGCAGTGGAAATGGCCCAAGTCCTTAGGCCCCTGCACCCACGTGGGAGACTAACTCCGGCCATTGCAGCCATTTGTGGGAATGAATCAGCAGATGGAAGATCTCCTCTCTGTCTCTCCCTCTCTCTGTAATTTTGCCTTTAAAAAAATATCTTTCTTTAAAACAAAATAAGTAAATATTGGGAGGAAGATATAGCACAAGAGGCTGAGTAAACTTAGCCAATCTCATCAATGTCTGGGGAGTGAGACAGGCTTATTTTCAGTGATTTTTCTCCTCCATTACAGATCTCTGGTTTCTCAGATATTCATGACCATCAAAAATTATTATAATAAGAGTATTTGGAGATAAGCTGTATGTAGGGCATTGTATGGCTATGAAATTATGAGGATCATTCAAGTTCTTCAGAGAAGTCACCTCTCAAGATAACTTAAGAACATGATGAAGAAACATTGGAGAGGGGCTGGCGCTGTGGCATAGCATGTAAAGCCGCTGCCTGCAGTGGCGGCATCCCATATGGGTACTGGTTCAAGTCCCGGCTGCTCCACTTCCAATCCAGCTCTCTGCTATGGCCTGGGAAAGCAGTAGAAGATGGTTCAAGTCCTTGGGCCCCTGCACCCACATGGGAGACCTGGATGAAGCTTCTGGCTCCTGGCTCCTGGCTTCAGATCAGCGCGGCTCCGGCTGTTGCAGTCAATTGAGGAGTGAACCAGTGGATGAAAGATCTCTCTCTCTCTCTCTCTCTCTCTCTCTCTCTCTCTCACACACACACACACACACACACACTTTCTGTCTGCCTCTCTTGCTCTCTGTGTGTAGCTCTTTCAAATAAATAAATATTGAAAAAAAGAAACATTGGAGAAAATTTTTGAGAAAAATGGGAGAATTTTGTGAACACTTTGTTTCCTTCTCTTTTTTCTTTTTTCTTTTCTAGAATTTTGATTAATCCAGAAAAGTTTTAAAGTTTATTTTTAAAGGAGACAAGTAAAGTTCAAGATTGCAAGTCTAATATATCTCACCATCAATTATTATTTTATAACTAATTATTTTTACTAATCATTCCTTTATCTTTTTTAAAAAATATTTTATTTATTTGAAAGAGAGTTACAGAGAGAGGGAGAGAGAAAGGTCTTCCATCCGCAGGTTCACTCCCCAGATGGCCACAATGTCCGGAGCTGCGCGGGTCCGAAGCCAGGAGCTTCTTCCAAGTCTCCCATGCTCTTTCCTTTATCCTAAGAAATTAGTCCCCTATACTCTGATTTCTCTTCAGATCGTATAAATCTTTCACCTTTTACTAAGAAAGTAAGTCCCTGCCACTCTCAAAAGGAAAATATTAGCCAGATTAACCTCATGGAGGAGAACAGGTGATATTCTGGCAGACTCTTTTATTCAAATCAAAGACATGATCTGGGGCAAGTGCTTGGCACCATGAATAAGATGCCACTTGAGATGCCGCCGTCCTCTGTTGAAGTGCCTGGCTTCAAATCCCAGCCATGCTTCTGAGTCCAGCTACCTGCTGCTGTGCACCATGGGAAGCAGCAGATAAGGAGCACTTGGGAGACCCAAACTGAATTCCTGGCTCCCGACTTTGTCCTGCCCCAACCCCAGCTGTTACAGGCACTTGGGGAGTGAACCAGTGCATGGGAGATATTTCTCTGTCTCTCTCCCTGGCAAATAATAAGTAAATAAAATTTTTAAATGACATGATTTATAAAAGCAAGTAACATGAGATACCACTGATTAGAAATGTGGCCTTAATATCAAATCACTGTCACAATATTTGAATCTTATTCTCTGAAAAATACTAATTCAACTAAACAGTCTTATCTATAGCAAGCCTCTCTAAAGCTTTCTAGCAATAAATGCGGAAACTATCCAAATACCTTGATTAAATATCCAATATACTTGTCTAATTTGACAAAACTGAGACAGAAAATGTTATATATTTTTACAGCTCTCACTTAGTTTTAAAGATGCTAATATTCATATATTTATAAGGATATAATAATTCTCATCCGCATTGCAACCTTATGCTCATCCACTTCTTAATAATCTCCACCCTCAGTTACTAACTGCTGCTGTAACTAACAATTGCTACAATTTGAGCACTAGACACTGTTCTACATATTTCACATGCATTATTTCCCTTATTTCTCAGAACGTTGTTGTGAACTAAATAAAATTACTACCTCTACCTGACTTGTGCCACTCCCAAATTCAAATTGACTGAAAGAGGGAAGGCAGTCTGATCTCTTAGCCTGGACATCCAACTATATATTTGTGAGGAACATAGTAAGAGGAAAGAGACTCAGGTACTAACATAAAGCTATTATTTTGTTTGAACACTTTGGGGATACTGAATATAGTCATCACATAAATGTAAATAAGAGACTAATTTTTAATGTACTCAGCATACAAGAGTCCTTCAAAAAGTTCATGGAAATGGAATTAATGATGTTTATTTTGGGGCAAAATATGTTGAAATTCGTGCATAATTTTTTCATAATGCACATTTTATGAACTTTTTTTGAAGATTTATTTTTACTTGAAAGAGTTACAGAGAGAGGTAGAGACAGAGAGAGAGGTCTTCCATCCGATGGTTCACTCATCAGATGGCTGCAATGGCTGGAGTTGCACCCATCCAAAGCCAGGAGCCAGGAGCCAGGAACTTCTTTCAGGTCTTCCACGTGGGTGCAGGGGCCCAAGGACTTGGGCCATCCTCTGCTGCTTTCCCAGGCACATTAGCAGGGAGCTGGAGTCAAAGTGGAGCAACCAGGGCTGGCGCTGCTGCTCAATAGGCTAATCCTCCATCTGCAGAGCCAGCACACTGAGTTCTAGTCCTGGTCGGGGCACCGGATTCTATCCTGGTTGCCCCTCTTCCAGGCCAGCTCTCTGCTATGGCCCGGGAGTGCAGTGGAGGATGGCCCAAGTGCTTGGGCCCTGCACCCCATGGGAGACCAGGAGAAGCACCTGGCTCCTGCCTTCCGATCAGCGCGGTGCGCCGGCCACAGTGCGCCAGCCGTGGTGGCCATTGGAGGGTGAACCAATGGCAAAGGAAGACCTTTCTCTCTGTCTCTCTCTCTATCTCTCACTCTGCCTGTCCAAAAAAAAAAAAAAAAAGACAAAGTGGAGCAACCAGAATTCAAACCAGTGCCCATATGCCCATATGAGATGCCAGCACCTGCAGGCCGGGGCTTTAACCCACTGTGCTACAGCACCAGCACCTTTATGAACTTTTTGAAGACTCCCTCATATGCATGAATTTCAGAATTTTTTGCATCAAATTAAGCTTACCTTTTTAATTTCATTTTCCATGAACTTTTTTAAAGTACTTTTATATAGTATGTTTTTAAAACAAGACCAACACAGGTAGTTCTTCGGAAGAAAAGGACAAACCCTCTGTTTCTGTGGATGGAATGCTAAGTATGATATTGCAAGTCTGGGCTCTTGCAATATTATAGTTAGAATATCAGAGCTAAAAATAGAAATATTTCATTCACTATGTTGCTACCTCAAACTGACTTTAAAGGTTGAGCCTCTTGATTTTAAATTTCCCTTTCTTTTTTTATTACATAATTCTCTTTAAAACAGAACAGAAACAGAAAAACAATTTTTAAAATATGTAATTCATATGCCACATTATTCACTGGTCTAAAGGGTACTACTTCATGGTTTTAGTATATTCAATTATACAGTCACTCCTCATCCCTGCTACTCCCAGCCCTAGGTAGCCACTTATCTGCTTTTTGTCTCATAGATTTGCTTATTCTGACATTTCATATAAATGGAATCATACAGTGTGTGACCTTTACTATCTGGCTCCTTTCACTCATCATGACGTTTTCACAGTTCCTGCATGTGATAGCACATATCAGTACGCTGCTTCTTATCGTGATTGAATGATAGTCATGGTATGGAAGGCTACATTTTATTCATTCATTAGTTGATGGAAATTTGAGTGTTTCCAGGGATGCTGGCACCACAGGCAGCAGCTTGATCTGCCACACCACAGCACTAGCACCAAGAAAAACTACAAGACAAGAAAAAGAGTCCAGTACTTATTCATCTTTTTAAGACATTATAGTTTGGCCATTACATTAAGTACCGAATTTTTCAGTTTAAATATATACAGTGATATTCCAAATATAGCTATCAAAACTTTTGAAAATAATGAATAAAAATTAAAAAAAATAAAACTTTTGAAAATAGGAAATGTATTTCATACTTACTGCTATTTATCTAGGTAATAAGTACTCTGACAGTGTGATGTGAGGAAGAACAACTTTTTTTGGACTATATGGTCAGAAAGCCTTTTGAGGAGCCAGTGCCATGGCTCAGTTGGTTAATCCTCCGCTTGCGGCACCGGCATCCCAAATGAGCGCCGATTCTAGTCCCGGCTGCTCCTCTTCCAGTCCAGCTCTGCTGTGGTCCAGGAAGGCAGTGGAGGATGGCCTATGATGGCCCCAGTGCTTGGGCCCCTGCACCCGCATGGGAGGCCTGGAAGAAACATCTGGCTCCTGGCTTTGGATCGGCGCAGCGCCGGTCGTAGCGGCCATTTGGGGGGTGAACCAACGGAAGGAAGACCTTTCTCTCTGTCTCTCTCTCTTTCACTCACTGTCTATAACTCTACCTGTCAGATATATACCAAGCTGAGGCCTAAATCATAAGAAACCAGCCTTGCAAAGATTCAGCAAAAGCAGAAAAAAAAAAAAAAACCACCAAGAGACTATGAGGTAAGAAGGAACATATAGATTCCAAGACAAAAAAAGGAAACTAAAAATCTCCGCTTATCTGTTGCCAAATAAGCAAACAGGGAAGTGAGCTGGAAGACAGATCCTGTGGTGACTGCCAAGATAATGATCTGTGTGTGCTTTGCTTTCAGGTTGCTTCTAGTTTTCCTTTTAAAGAGGGATGCTTCAACTGACATGGTAATACAATTTAAAATTTAAACAAAGAAAGTATTCTGTAATCAAAAAATTCACTGATTATTCTACAGGAGGCTACATCAACATTTTCCTGAACCTCTAATCTGATACGTTAGGCATTGTGAGGGCAAAGGCGTTCCCATTTGATCCATAGAAGCCCAAACATTGCTTCTTTTTCCCTAACATAGGAATTTCCTCTCCATACTCTAATTGTTCTTGGTTTCTGTGAAGTGGATTAGAAGTGGATAGAAGCAAGGATAACCCACAAAAATTGTTGGTGATAACAAACAAAAGTTGTTGGCGGAAGCCTTCTTCATGGTGATACCATGTTACTAACCATAGAGCTGAGACTGAGACCAGCCCAAGTGGTATCTGTAGAACTGAAAAATTGAGAGAGATGATCAATTGCAATCCCAACATTCAGCTGTAGTGAGCACCTTATAAGTGGTCGCTATTATTGGAATAGTTTTGACTAATCTTCAGAGATATTGCTCCTGATTTGTGGCTGGAATCTCTTAAGTTTCTGCAGCTTCCAGAGGCAGCAAATGGTATGGGTGAAAGAGATGATACCCCTCTGGTTGACATTCAGAGTAGGGATTACCTGTAGAAATTTTAGGGATTGTGTGTATGTGGGGAGATGTTAGACCAGCAAAGACATAAAAGTGAGGGCTGGCTGGCGCTGTAGTGTATCAGGTTAAATGGCTGTCTATAGTGCCAGCATGCTATATGGGCACCAGTTCAAGTCCACCAATCCACATCTGATCCAGCTCCCTGCTAATGTGCCTGGGAAAGCAGTTTCCGCAGATGGCCCAAATGCTTGGGCCCCTGCACCCATGTGGGAGACCTGGATGAAGTTCTTGGGCTCCTAGCTTCAGCCTGACCCAGTCCTAGCCACTGCGGCCATTTGGGGAGTGACCAGCAAATGGAAGATCTCTCTCCCTCTCTCTGGAACTCTTGACTTTCAAATAAATAAATAAATCTTAAAAAAAAAAAAGTGAGGACTATAGGATCTCGCTGCCCACCAACACCTCTGGGAGTTTCTCCCTTCAGTGCCAACTTTGTAGAGACTGAGTTTGAATTGATTAAAGGTATTCTTTTGTAAATTTCAAGCTTGGTGGTCTCTGACTTCCTAGAAATTGAATGAGAAAGTTGCGCTTATTTCCAGTGTAGAAATTACTTCGAGCAGATTATCAGAAAGATCTAACAGCAAATCCACAGAGACAGAAAGCAGGTCAGCAGTTGCCTAGGGCTGAAGAGGAAGAGAGGGGCAGAATAGCCAATGACTGCTAGTAAGTATGGGATTTCTTTTCTGGATGAAGAAAATGTTCTAAAATTAGATTGTAGTGGTTGTTGCACAACTCTGTGAATATTTTTTTTAAAGATTTATTTATTTATTTGAAAGTCAGAGTTACACAGAAAGAAGGAGAGGCAGAGAGAGAGAGAGGTCTTCCATCTGCTGATTCACTTCCTAGATGGCCACAACGGCCAGAGCTACGCCGATCTGAAGATGAGAGCCAGGAGCTTCTTCTGGGTCTCCCACGTGGATGCAGGAGCCCAAGGACATGGGCCATCTTCTACTGCATTCTCAGGCCATAGCAGAGAGCTGGATTGGAAGTCGAACAGCTGGGACTACAACTGGCGCCCATATGGGATGTCAGCACTGCAGGCGGCAGCTTTACCCACCACGCCACAGCGCAGCCCCAGCTCTGTGAATATATTAAGTAATAATAAATTGCAATTTTTTAAATTTATTTATTTGAAAAGCATATTTAAATAAAAAGCATCTGAGACATTCAAAATCTTCTGTCCAGCATGAACCTCTAACCATGTCTTGTTTTCTAATCCCAGAATATGTATGGCTATCACATGCTGAGTGTTCTGTATGTGCCAGACACTCTACGATGCACTTCACATCATTAATCCTCATGAACCATGATGGAGGATTATTATTCTCATTGATCCATGAAGTGAACAAATGGCAGAGACTGCATTTGAATTCAATCTCATGAAGTTCAAAAAACTCATTTTTTTCCATGAACTACCAGTAAGTACAACAGTCCTCTTTTATGCACGATTTTCTTTCCTCTGATTTCAGTTACTTACTGTCAACTCAGTCCAAAAATATTAAATGGAAAATTCCAGAAATGATTCCCAAGTTTTAAATTATGTGATGTTCTGAGCAGTGTGATCTGTCCTGCTGCATCCTGCCCAGTACATAAATCACCCCTCCGGTCCATTTTTCTAGCACACCCACCCTATAGACACTACCTACCTGTTGGTCACTTGGTAGCCACCTCAGCATCACATTGCTTGTACAGAGGGTATCCAAGGTTTCAGGCATCCACTGAGAATCTTGGAAGGCATCACCCTCAGATTAGGGGGGATTATAATACTCCTCAAACTTTTCTGACAAAGTGCTTGTAATGGTTAGACAGACTCAACCTTCAAAGGCAATGCAGGATATCACCACCCTTCCATTCCATTCTAATAAGTCATTATGTTCCAAAAATTCTTCTTCCTATTATCTTCCAGACATCTTCCCTTCTTCAACCCTGTGGCCAGCACTCCAAAGCGGGTCTTAATTCTTCACAAACAGTATTGCTGCAACTGGCTGGACTTCAGCTCTCATCTGACCATACCATTCCTGGAGGTAAAGCTTTCCATGGCTTCCTATGGAGATAAGTCCAAAATCCTTGCCCAGCCTTTAACAAGCCCCAGCCTCTTCATCCTCTTCTTATCCCTGCCCATGCACCCTAACCCTCAAGCCATACAACAGTCTACAGCTTTCTTCTACTGAATGTGCACTTGCTCCATACCCTTTGCCTACCTTATAATTCACAACCTGCTTGAATAATTCATGTGACAGGTTCCTTCTCATCCAGCAGGTCACACCTTGAGTTCATTTCCTGTGCAAGGCTTCCTCTGACTCTCAAACATCCCTGCCCCTGTGCACTCTACCTTGGCCCCCTGCTACCCTAATTCAAGTATTTATCACACGACACTGTCGTTCTTTGTTCCTCTCAATCTCCTCCAGCAGTCTATAAATATTTGCAGTGAGGGTGTCTGAGTGGTTGTTATTCTCCCAGTGCCAAGTGCTTAGCACATAAGAGCATCTACTGATATCTATTGGTGATACCGCATGCTTTTTGAGCATTTGCCATGTGCCAGGCACTGTTCTAAGTATTTCGTATGATTAGTTCAGTTAAAACTCATACATGAGTTCAATAGCCCATTTTACATATGGGACCTGAAGCCCAGAAAGGTTAAAAAACAAATTGTATGACTTTGAGCAAATAATTAGCAAAGCCACAATTCCAACAAAGTAGTCTTGTTGCAGCGTGTGCATTCCTAACACTATGCCCCATTGCCTGTGTGTCTGTAAGTGCTTTCAAACGGGAGAGTGAATAAATAGGATCCTTTCCAACTTCGACAGGAGTAGAAGTCCTGAGCCTATTCAAGGAAGGACGATCAAAGATGCAGTAAGTAACCACTTCTCAGCCTTTTGGCTAAGGTCAAGTGTAAAGATGTAATAAGAACATCTATTTCTCATAGAAATAAAGTCATAGATTTCATGAGAATGGATGAGCTACTGCGAGAATTTCAGGCATATTGCAGGTTGTATAAGCAATTGTGAGTTGGCCAGCCAATCATTTTGGAAAGTGGCAGAGCCAGGTTCTGATCCGGGGACTGGGTAAACTTGACTCTTCCATGCAGCTATGAAATAAAGACTCTCCTGTCAAACCATCACCACACTTCATAGCCATGTCACCTGGGGCTTGGGGCTGAACCTCTCTAAGCCTCAGTTTCCTTATCTGTTACATAGTGGTGTAATTATTAGGAATCTCTTAAAATTGTTAAGACTCAATGAGTTCACATGTACAATGCTTACAACAGAGCAGGGTGTGTAGGTATATGCTCAAAGAAAGGAAATCGGGAGGAAAAGTTTTCCCCGATGAGGAGCACCAGGGCCTAAACATGTTATCAGTGGTTTACGCACAGCTGCCAGCACCCTTCCAAATGGGAGAAAAAGTAAGAGAAGAGTCCACTTAGGCCAATTTGCTACATTTCAAGCATGTTTAGGACCTCAGAGTTAAGCAAAAAAAGGCTATTGTAAACGTTTGCTAAAGGAAGCATTTGCTAGACAGAAGTAAACAATAACCTTAGGAATTCTCCACAGCTCATTAAGAGGGCCTGACCATATATTTATACTTCAAGAGCACTTCTTTTTTTGAGAAACTTAAGCAGATTTTTTTAAATAAAGTTCTTTTTTTTTTTTTTAAGATTTCATTTATTTATCTAAGAGGTAGAGTTACAGACAGTGAGAGGGAAATACAAAGAGAAAAGTCTTCCATCCGCAGGTTCACTCCCCAAATGGCTGCAACAGCCAGAGCTGAGTCGATCCAAAGCCAGGAGCCAGGAGCCAGGAGCCAGGAGCTTCTGCTGGGTTTCCTACACAGGTGCAGTGGCCCAAGTGGTTCAGCCATCTTCTGCTTTCCCAGGCCATAGCAGAGAGCTGGATCAGAAAAGGAGCAGCTGGGACTTGAACTGGTGCCCATATGGGATGCCGGCGCTGCAGGTGAAGGATTAACCTACTGTGCCACAGTGCCAGCCCCAAGCAGCTTTTAAAATTAAAACTTTTCTGCTCCAGGGAATTCTAAATTCCATGACCAGCCTCAAGGGTTGGGTTTCCTCCTTTCCCTCAACCATCTCTTCCCTCTTTTCCTCCCCAGCTACAAACATTTCATCACAAATAGCTTCATTCAATGCACCAATAGAACTTCTGAATTCCTTTTTGTTTATTTTGAGAGGAAACAGTTAAGAATGAAAGTAAAAACAAAACAAAACAGAAATACTGTCATCCTGGCTGACTGCCAGGAAAAATGCCAAACGTCAGGGGCCTGGTTGAAAGCTACCCAGCGACATGCCGGAGGGACTGGCCTGCTGCCACAGCCCCCAGAGGGACTTATGCCAATAGCCTGAAAGGTGGGCGGCTTTGGGAAAGTAATTCCCCGACCAGACTTGGTGGTAAAATATTAGGGTCCTTCAAAACTTTCGTGGCAATAGAATTAAGAGGTAAGTTTCTTTTGGTGCAAAGCTATGTTAAGATCCATGCATAGATTTTCATAATATACATTTTTTTCCATGAACTTTTTAAAGACCGCTCATATGCATGGATTTCAAAAATTTTTACACCATGGGATTGGCACTGTGGCGTAGCAGGTAAAGCTGCCACCTGCAGTGCCAGCATCCCGTAAGGACACCAGTTCAAGTCCTGGCTGCTCCACTTCTGATTCAGTTCCCTGCTAATGCTTTTATCTATCTAGGATGCAAAATCACAAAGGAAAGCACAGCCCCCGGAGCCCTGGAGACCTGAGTTTGGATCCTGGCCAACAACTTAACCATCTTGGTGATTTTTGTACAAAGTGTTTATTCCTACAAATCAGGATGAGGAAGCAGGCTGTGGAGCCTGACAGAGCTCAGTTTGGAACGTGGCTGGACTGTTTAACCACCTTGGTGATTTTGCACAAATTGTTCTCACCAAGCGACCATTTCTTGTCTTTAAAATTAGGAACAGAACAGCACCTACCTTGCAGGGTAATAGTGAGAACTAACCAGTTTTTTAATTACTTATTTTATTTATTTGAAAGACAGAGTTACAGAGAGAGGTAGAGACAGAGAGAGAGGTCTTCCATCCGATGGTTCACTCACCAGATGGCTGCAATGGCTGGAGTTGCACCCATCCGAAGCCAGGAGCCAGGAGCTTCTTCCAGGTCTTCCACGTGGGTGCAGGGACCCAAGGACTTGGGCCATCTTCCACTGCTTTCCCAGGCCATAACAGAAAGCTGGATTGGAAGAGGAGCAGCCGGGACTCAAACCGGCACCAATATGGGATGCCGGAGCTTCAGCCCAGGGCTTTAACCCGCTGCACCACAGCTCCGGCCCCGAGAATTAACCATTTCTAACATGGTTAAGCACCCTGTTCTATATTATAGTTACCACTACTGCTAGCTTTGCCAGCCCTCAACATCTACAGGTGGAAGCCAATGCGTTATAATGTAGCTTCCAGTGCAGAGGTTTCTGGACCATGTCACCCTTAGGTTGTTTTCAGTACATCTACCACAGCTTGTTATCCCAGAGAATCTGCGTTGGGTTGATAACCGTGAGTGTCCACAGAACAAAGGAACCATAGAAGGCAGTAACATGAATCAAAGGCCAGTGATATAACATCCATACCTATCATCTTTCGAGAACTGAACGCAATTTCCCACGTACTCATCACAAAATCTTAGAGAAGTATCATCAGTCCCACTTTATAAATAACGAAATTGAGGCTCTTGTATGGTTGCCTACCTAGTAATAGTGGAGCTGAGATTTATTCCTGGAATTATTAAACTCTAAACCTTCTTTTTCATCTCCACTGTAAGGCCTAGGATCTTGAATCTTCAAAATTTACCTAGAAAAGTTCAATACTTTTACTCAACATGACCCTGTGGCAGGAACTGGAAAAGTAATTCTATCCAACACCCCCCTGATCCCACCTTGAGATCAGAGTCTCCTTAATCACACTTCTTATAGGCACGTGCCTATAAGAGATTCTGGGCAAGATCTATTTTTCACCATATTAGAAAGAAGCCCAAAGATAGGGGGTTGGTCACTTGAAACTGCCTTATCTATCCACACATGGTAATAAATACCTACCAATCGAGCAGAGCTTGAAGGGAAGCACAAGAGGCAGAGCATCAATCAAAGCAATGATGTGTCCCAAATAACCCTGTGGCAAAAAGTATTTCCCAAAGAGGATCACAATAATGCCCATCCTACATGCTCTTCTGCAATGAGATCTTGCAACTTCGCCATCAATGGGTGGAGTTCGTAAGTATATGAGATAATGCATATGTCAGCTCCATTTTCTGGTTCTACAATGTATGCATGTTTCAAAGCAACATGTTGGATGCAATAAGATATATACAATGTCTATCAGTGTTTTAAGTTATATAGGGTGTAAGTCTCTTATCCTTCTATCTGGACTGGTCTAAATGACTTGCTTGACCAGTAGATGGTGAATGCTTTTATCTATCTAGGATGCAAAATCACAAAGGAAAGCACAGCCCCCGGAGCCCTGGAGACTTGAGTTTGGATCCTGGCCAACAACTTAACCATCTTGGTGATTTTTGTACAAAGTGTTTATTCCTATCAACGAAGCAACCATTTCTTGTCTTTGAAATTAGGAATAAAACAGGTGGAGTGACACACGGTGACACTTAGGGTCTTCTGAGGCAAGGTCACAGTAATCATGTCAGTTTCTGCTTGGGACTCTTGGACCACTCCCCCTCTCTGGGAAGCCCAAGCAACATAGAACAGTTGTATGTGGGGACGGCTGACAGCCCGATGGAGGTCCCAGGCAGCACCCACAGCAGCTTTGTGCCTCATAAGATATCTTGGACTCCCAGCTGGTCAAGCTTCAGATGACTATAGACAACGTCAGAATCTTCAGAGCCAGTGCAAAATAAAATTCAAAAATATGAAGAGATTTGAGAGAGTGATAGCAGAACGGTGAACCGACATGAGGCCCTTCTGAGCAGGGGTTTTAAGTGACTACACAGGTCACAAACTGTGTAGCCAGCCCTGGCCCTGACAGTCTCTGACTGCAACAAGTTGTAAGACTCCAAGTGAGAACTTCCCGGTTGAGCACAGTCAACTCATAGAAACATAAGATTCAATGATACATTTTTTAAAAGATTTATTTTATTTATTTGAAAGATAGATTTACAGAGAGAGGTAGAGCCAGAGAGAGAGAGGTCTTCCATTCCACTGGTTCACTCCCCAGATGACCGCAACAGCCAGAGCTGAGCTTATCCGAAGCCAGGAACCAGGAGCTTCTTCCAGGTCTCCCACGTGGGTGCAGGGACCCAAGCACTTGGGCCATCTTCTACTGCTTTCCCAGGCCATAGCAGAGAGCTGGATCAGAAGAGGAGCAGCCGGGACTCAAACCGGCGCCCATATGGGATGCTGGTGCTGCAGGTTGGGGCTTTAACCCACTGTGCCACAGCGCTGGCTCCAATCAATGATAAATTATGATATTAATTCACTGGAGTTTGGAGTGGTTTGTTATGTGCCATAGGTAATCAGAACATTTCCATAAAATAAGTGCAGGGAGCCCTAACTAGAACAATACTGAAGCAACAAGTCTGCAAAAGGATCCTGTGCTCAAATCCACATAAAGATTTAAAATCATGAAAGAGGTAAATCCCAGATCCCAAATAAGGCTCCCATGGGATGAGAGAGAGTCTCATCTGGGGAGACCCTGGGAAAAGAAAGCAGGCTGTATACTTTCCTCAGAATCTGTTGAAGGAATACACATGACTGTTAAAAATAAAAGTCAAATGACATATAAATAAGATGTGTGGTGCATTAGATTTGTTGGTTATCCCTTGGAGGCATGCTAGAGATGCATAAAGATCTGATTTTCTAAAAGGCTGCTACACATCCTTTTAGATGTACACTTCAGTACAGCCTGGACTAGATTCTGAAACAGCCTCTTAAATGGATAGTTTGTGAACTACTAAAAGAGGAAGAATCGATCACTGAAATCCATCATAGACTCATTAGCAATAAATCATGGTAGACAAACTGCTTGGCATGAAGTAGGTATTCAAGAAATACTTGCTCCCTGAATTAATCACATTTCTTTCTTCGAGGGAATTATTGCACATTTCATAAGGAATTCGAAGCATTTAAAAAAGCATTTCTTGAATTCCTTGAGGAAAAGAGAGAGAGATGCGAGTCATAGGTTAGTCGAGTTTGGTGATTTATAGCTGACTCAGTAATTGGTTACAAATGTTTTGTCTAAGAAGGAAGAAACCACCTAGAAGTGGAATGAAACATGGATTTTGCTGACATGGCTGTGTCGTTTGCTAGCAATAAGAGCTCAGGCAGTTTGCGCAGCCTCTCTCAACCACAACCTGTATGGGACAGGCATGAAGCAGTTAAACAGAAAACCTGAGGCCAGTTGACTGTGACCTTCAGGCCCCAGAGAACCAGGGCAGGTGGTTCCTCTGCCAGGGAGACAATCAGAGTGAGAGGCAGGAAGCAACCAAAGAGGAAAAGGTTTTGAGAAAGAGGAGGGTCTTCCAGGCAGCACTCGTCCCAGGAGATAGTCTGTTTTCTACACACTTGACACACAAATATCCTAAGAGCCTGTCCTTCCCCCATAGATGGGAGGAGAGTCAATGTCTTCTAGAGTCTTTGGAGGATTTTGACTGGAGGGACAGTCATGGCCCCAGGTATATGTGAATTTGTTGCATGACTCTTAGGTATCGAAATAAAACACAAGAATAAGATAAGTTCGGCAGCAGAAATAACACTATGCAGGGAAAGCCCGTGCTTGAAACACGAGCCTGGGGCAGCTTCAGAGACTGAGAATTCTGTGCAGGTGTCAAATCAGCATGAAAACAAGGAAACAAATCATCCAGGGATAGCCAGGAGACCCGAAACAATCCTGCAGGAAAGCCCTGGGCCCCGGGTCTCCCCTTGAAAACCCTCCTACTTGTGCTTTGGACCTTATCACCAAATGAGAGTGTATATTTGTCTATCCTAGAAATACACATACAGAAGTGAAAGGTCATATTCATTATACTCTTTGAAGCTCATATTCCACCACTGGACCATACCATCTATAATGAGTTATCAATTAATATTTCAGTAACGTTAATACAGTCCATGAAATAGTTTTGTAACTATTTTGTGCATGGGCAAATATGTACCTTTTATCATATGTTAACAAAACCATTACTAAGATCCACTGAAGGGGCCAATGTTGTGGCACAGAAGGTTAAGCCATTGCCTGTGATACCAGCGTCCCATTGGGTGCCAGTTCTGTCCTGGCTGCTTCACTTCTGATCCAGCTCCCTGTTGATATGGCTGGGAAAGCAGCAGAGGATGACCAAGTGGTCGGGTCCCTTCCATCCAAATGGGAGACCCAGATGGAGTTCCAGGCTCCTGGTTTTGACCTTGCCCACCCCCAGCTGTTGAGGCTGTTGGGGGGAGTGAACCAGAAGCCGGAAGATCTCTCATTGTCTCCCCTGTCTTTGTAACTCTGCCTTTCAAACAAATAAAGAACATCTTTTTAAAAAAATCCACTTAGTGTAAGAATTACCACAATTTTTCAAATCCTATTTTAGCTTAAATATATGTATCAAGATTCTTTATCCGCATGCATGGTCTGGGCCTCTTTCAGCATCTGAGAGAAGGTAGATGAAAGTCAGACTCAGAATCATGACTGAAAATAGCTGATTCAGGCCAAGACACCACAGGGTTCTCTCCCTGGCTGACTTTCCCCAGAATGGGAGATGCGACGCAGGGCGCTCGCTCCAGCTTCGCAGGAATTTGTCTTTGGAGACTATTGTTTCAGGAACATTAGTTTTCACCCTCTAAGAAGGAGAGGAAATTGGACTTAATGATCTCTAGGATTTTTCCTTCTGCAACATTTTTACGTAGCTGCTAATAACTGAGATAAGAGAAAGATGGCCCTCGATTTTTTTTCCAAAACACTTAGGGCCCGAGGTTCTCAGAAATCACAATTTTTCAACTTGCAGAAAGATCATATGTGCATATAAAGTGTGTTATATAACACTCCAGTGAGTGTAGAGCAGACTCCTAATCATAATCAAACATTAGTTCTGCAGTTCAACGGATGAATATTCATTCTAAGTGAGAAACAAAGACTATATATAGTCACATAATGTATGAGCTCAGTTCAGGTTTTGATACTAAATGAATTCAGGTCAGTTTAGGTCTTGCCATGGAATGAAGTTCAAAACAGAACAAAACAAAATACCACCAACTTGCAGGTTTGGGAATTGTTCAAAGAATTCTGAGTGACGCAGTTAACCTTCATAGGACTTTACAGGCATGTCTCTCACTTTTTTAAAAAATAAAGATTTATTTATTTTATTTGAAAGGCGGAGTCACAGAAAGAGAGAGAGAGAGAGGGAGAGAGAGAGATCTTCTGCCTGCTGTTTCACTCCTCAAATGGCCACAACGGCCAGAGATGGGCCAGACCAAAGTCAGGAGCCAGGCGTTTTTCCCGGGTCTCCCCTGTGGGTGCAGGGGCCCAAGAACTTGGGCCATCTTTCATTGCCTTCCCAGGCACATTAGCAGGGAGCTGGATCAGAAGTAGAGCAGCCAGGAATCGAACTGGTGCCCATGTGGGATGCTGGCATCACACGTTGCAGCTTAACCCGCTATATCACAATGCTGGGCCTGTCTCCTACTAAATGACATTCCACATCTCAGTATGGGTTAGTATTTAGAAATTTTAAGTTGTTCATGTTGGAATGCCTGGCACTTCGCTGCTTCTTCATTGATCATTTTTTCTTGGTTTGTTTGTCCTTATAGTTTCAAGAAAAGACGTCCTTCAGATTTGGAAAAAGAAGGGTAACAGGCGATTATGGAACTAGCTTTCCATATACAAGAATACTGTATTTTTTAAATATTAAATCATGGTGTGTTTGTTGTTGTATTTTCTTAAAATCTGAAACTGAATCTTTTTTTGAGATGTTGCCAAAGAATTGTACATGACATTATAATCTTTTAAAAAATAATTCTTAAAAGATTTTATTTATTTATTTGAGGAGTTACAGAGAGAGGGAGAGACAGAGAGAATGGTCTTCCATCCACTGGTTCACTCCTCAAATGGCTGCAGTGACCGGAGCTAGGCCAATCTGAAGCCAGGAGCCTGGAGATTCTTCCTTGTCTCCCACGCGGTGCAGGAGTCAAAGCACTTGGACATCTTCTGCTGCTTTCTCAGGCCATAGCAGAGAGCTGGATCAGAAGAGGAACAGGCGGTACTTGAACCGGCGCCCATATGGATGTCAGCACTGCAGGCAAATGCTTTGCCCACTACACCACAGTCCCAACAACATTATAATCTTTAATCAAACAAAGATATATGTTGAAAAAGTGTCCCAACCATATTGCTCCCCTGTTTAAAAACTCTCCCAAGCTTGGCTTCAGTTTAAATTTCCTAGGGTTTCTGAGAGGTGTGGCAGCTTTTCTTATGTTTATTAGGCATTTGTGTTCCCTCAGGAGCCTCATTCTGTAGGTGGAAGCCCTATTAAAATGCAGGGTTGGGGGCCGAGAGGGACTGTGCCTGTGGGTGGAGGGACAGAAAGAGTGTTTGTGAGTGGTGCTAGCAGAGGTGATCGGGAGAGGCAGTGGGGAAGAAAGCAGAGTGGAGAGGAAGGGGTCAGCTCTAATTCCCATCCTAGTCCTACAGCCTAGCCACCTTTTTTTTCCCCTACAGCAATATTTCCTTAACAGTCCACCCTTTGGTCTTCCGCACTCCTAAGATAACTTTTTTTTTTTTTAAAGTATTTACTTGAAAGAGTTACACAGAGAGAGGAGAGCCAGAGAGAGAGAGAGAGAGAGAGAGAGAGAGGTCTTCCATCTGCTGGTTCACTCCCCAGATGGCAACAACGGCCAGAGCTGCGCCGATCCCAAGCCTGGAGCCAAGAGTTACTTCCCAGTCTCCCACCCAGGGGCAGGGGCCCAAGGACTTGGACCATCTTCTACTGCTTTCCCAGGCCATAGCAGAGAGCTGGAAAGGAAGTGGAGCAGCCGGGATAGGAACCGGTGCCCATATGGGATGCCGGCACTGCAGGTGGTGGCTTTACTGGCTACTCCGCTGTGCCAGCCCCGATAATTTATTTTAATCAAGACCTTCATCCTTAGGCAAAGGCATCGTCCCGGAGACAGCAAAGCCTCAAGGGTTGCAAATGCCCAGTCCTGGACCCTGGGCTCTCACTGAGGAAAAAGTGTAGACACCCCAGAGTACAGAGATAACAATTTTATCATTGTGCTCTGGTGTGGCAGTCTCTGCAATCTTGGGTATTCATGGTACTCAAGCACAGGCATTTGTCAACAATATCTTAGCAGACACACTGAATCCCAGGGAGGACATCCCAGCAACAGTAGACAAATCCCCCAGGCTCTTTGGCCATCTTCACTAATCTGTACAGATAAAGAGCCTGGGCTTAGAATCAGCCAAACAGCCTACGACATCCTGAGTCTTTTTGAGCCTTAGTTTTCTCATCTATTAGATGTGGATTTAAAACACCTTCTGCTAGTAAATCCACCATGGAGTGACAGGGACAAACAATGTAGTGTGCCTTATACAGTGAAAATTTATATTAAATGCTTAATAAATGTTATCTCCTTCCTTCTTCTTATAGAATGTGGGGCATCAACTAACTGATAGAGAAATTATAGAAGGTAGACAAGGAAGAGGAGAGATGGTGGGCTCCTGAAATTACAGGTCTTAGCCAGAATTTTACTAGCTAGAAGGTTGACTGAGATACCCTTTTTGGATATGAATGGTGTTGGTAGAAGAATAAAAGACAATTTACTAGAATTTAATTATTTTCTCTAGTTTTCTGACACTTTAGACACAGCTCTTGCCTTTACTTCATTTCTATTGCCTTCAAGACTCTTCCGGCAGAAATCAGAGCAATAGGGGCCACACTGGATTAAGCTGCCTCCTGCAGTGCCAGCATCCCCGTATGGGCACCGGTTGGAGTCCTGGCTGCTCCACTTCTGATCCAGCTCCCTGTTAATGTGCCTGGGATAGCAGCAGAAGACGGCCCAGGTGCTTGGGCCCCTGCACCCTGTGGGAGACCTGGAAGAAACTTTTGGCTCCTGGCTTCGGTCTGACCTAGTCCTGGCCATTATGGCCATCTGGGAGGAATGAACCAGCAGATGAAAGATCTCTTTGTAAGTGGCATCAAAGAAGGATGTACTTTTCTCTAAAGGGAGGAGAGAACTTCCACTTTGCTTATGGCCTTGTCCAAATACTGACAGAGTTTGTGGACTCAAAAGGCTTCCATAGCCTAAGCAGCTCATGTCAAGAGCCTAGGGTGGTCACTGATGTAATACATAAGAGTGTATGTTAATTGTTAAATTAACAACAGGAGTCACTGTGCACTAACCCCCAGGCAGGACCTTTGTCCTCAATGAGTTGTATTATGAGAATTAACTATGAAACTAGTTCTCAGTTTGTGTGTGTGTGTGTATGTGTGTGTGCAAATTGTTGAAACCTTTACTTAGTATAGAGTTGGTCTTTTGTGTACAAAGTTAATTGAAGATGAATCTTAATGGAGAATGGAACTGGCAAGGGGAGAGAGAGGAAGAAAAGGGGTCGGAGTGTGGGTGGGAGGGCAGGTATGGTGGGAAGAATCACTATATTCCTAAAGGTGTAGTTATGAAATTTATATTCCATCAATAAATAAATATCTTTGTCTCTGTTCCCCACCCCACAACTATGTCTTTCAAATAAATAAATATTTTTTTTTTGACAGGCAGAGTGGACAGTGAGAGAGAGAGACAGAGAGAAAGGTCTTCCTTTGCCATTGGTTCACCCTCCAATGGCCGCTGCGGCCAGCTGCCCACCGCGCTGATCCGAAGGCAGGAGCCAGGTGCTAGGTGCTTTTTCCTGGTCTCCCATTGGGTGCAGGGCCCAAGCACCTGGGCCATCCTCCACTGCACTCCCGGGCCACAGCAGAGGGCTGGCCTGGAGGAGGGGCAACCGGGACAGAATCCGGCGCCCCGACCGGGACTAGAACCCGGTGTGCCGGCGCCGCAAGGCGGAGGATTAGCCTGTTGAGCCACGGCGCCGGCCCAATAAATACTTTTTTTTTTTTTTTTAAAGAATCATCTTTGTGATATTTCCTGAAGGCAGTGGAACATGAGATCAGTAGTTAGTGCTCAGGCTAGAATTAGTGCGTGTTCCAGTCCTAGCTCTTGCCACTTTTTGTGTGACCATATACATATCTCAAAGCCTCTGACCATCAGTAAAATGGCATATTCCCACCTAATGCACAAAGTGATTATTTCACTTACGAATACTGTTTCTGAACCCCAGCCATGTGCCAGGCACTGTTTAGATGTTGGAGCCAGAGAGATAACAAAGCAAAATCTTACCCATACAGAACTTGTGGTGTAATGAAGAAACAGAATAAACCAAGAAATGTAAGTATGTCAGATGGTGACTTGTGCTAGACAGAAAAATAAATCCAGGTAAAAGAACGGGAACTGAGGAAGCAGACTGTTCTATTATTTGAGATAGTCTGAAAAACCTCATAATTATGTGTACTTTGAGGAGAGACTGAAGGAAGTGAGGGACCAAAGAGTGTTCCAGGCTGTCACTTGATTTAAATGAGCTAAATTGTTAGCACAGCACCTGGACTGCACTGGGTGCCATATCCATGTTTATTTTGTATAAAATGTAAGCAGCTGTTTATACGAATGCAGAGGTATTATGTGACTTTGCAGAGAAGGCCACAGGTAGGTGAAATCTTTGTTGTTTCACCTAAGACCTTCCGAAGAATGCTTAATCATTGTGAAAGATAGGGGTGATGCCTCAAAGGACTTCGTACAGACACATTTTGTTGCTGGCAATAAACTGCCAAATCTATGAGCAAAAGTACTTCTGTGGGAGTGGGAGGTTTTAATCCAGGATAAAAGAGATTGAGAAAAAGGGGTACCGTAATAAAGTCTTCAGATTCACGTTCTCTGTAACAAATATTCCCAACTCTGAAGTTGCCATGTGCATTGAACTATTCCCCATCATCAACAATAATAATGGTGATGATGACATTAATTATGCTGTTTATGGGTTTGTAAATGCTTTTCTTCCAAAGATCTCAAGTGTTTTATGGACATGACCTAATTCACCCTCACAACTTCCCCAAAGACAGGTCTAGCATCACTTAATAGATGAGGAAGCAGAGGCATAAAGAAGCCGTGTAGTCCTGCAAGGTCAGGCAATTACCCAGGCAATTCTAATGTGGATCCCGACTTTAATTTTCAGGTCAGCTCCTTTCCTGCTTACATCTTTGTCTCTCGGGTCTCAGGGATGACACAGTGGGTGCAGTGAAAGGAAGTCATGGCATCAGAGGTTGAAGTGCCCACTCCCCTACGAATGATCAATAAATACTGTTGTTCTGTTTTTTAACAAAGCTTTTGAGGAAGGTAATTCTTCAGCACTACAAAATTTTAACTATCTAGAATCTGTCTGCTCTCTGATGGTCACCTCGTGCTTAAAAGCCAATGTAATGTAAATGAATGTAAACCTTGGTTGGTGAGAGACTCTTAGTTTGGAAATACACATACATTAAAATCCAGAGTTGGGGGGGGAATCTTCCATCTGCTGATTCACTCCCTAAATGGCCACAACAGCCAGGGCTGGGCCAGGCCAAAGCCAGGAGCCAGGAGCTTCTTCTGGCTCTCCTATGTGGGTACAGGGGCCCAAGCAATCGAACCATCCTCTGCTGTTTCCCAGACCGTTTTCAGGGAGCTGAATCAGAAGCGGAGCAGCTGGGATTCAAATCAGTGCCTATATGGGATGCCAGCATTGCAGGTGGCAGCTTTACTCTCCACGCCACAAAACTAGCCCCTAAAATACAGATATTTGTTTTTACTCTGTGAGAGTCAACAAGAGCATAGCAAAGTGAGTCATTTCTGTTGATTGCCTTCCTATGCTAGGAATTTTACATACCTTATATATTATCCAATCCTTACAATAAACTTTTGCATAAAAATGATTCATCTACTTCACTAAAATCAGAAACAAGCTATCTAAAAAGTTAACTGATTAATCTAGTGCCACATAGCCAGTAGATGGCAAAGCTGAAGGTCAACCCCATTTGCATCTGACATCTAAACCTTGATCTTTCAAAAAGTTGAACAGGCAATTCATACCATTTTTCTCAAAGTATCTGTAGTCTGATGAGCTAGTAGGAGTCATCTAAGACCGATTTCTTCCTTTGCATAAAATATTAGCAAAAAAAATCATCAGGTGAAATTTGTTTTTTGTTTTGTTTTGTTTTAAAGATTTACTTGCAAGAGTGATAGAGAAAGGGAGAGACAGAGAAAGAGAGCTTCCAACTACTGGTACATTTTCCAAATGGCTATAACAGCTAAGAACGGACCAGCCAAGACCAGGAGGCTGGAACTCCATCTGGGTCTCCCCCATGGGTGGTAAGGTCTGTCATGGTGCTTTCTGAGCACATTAGCAAGGAGCAGGATCAAAAGTGTGCTCTGATATGGGATGCTGGTGTCACAAGCTGCACCACAAAGCAGCCCCACGAGATTTGAATGAGTCAGTTTTGCAAGTAATGGAAGATGGACCAAGTAATTGGGCCCTGGCACCCACATGGGAGATCTGGAAGAAACTCCTGGCTCCTACCTTTGGCCTGGCCTAACCCTGGTTGTTGTGGCCATTTGGGGAATGAACCAACAGATGGACCATCTCTCTTTCTCTTCTTCTCTCTCTGTAACTCTTTCAAATAAATAAATAAATCGTAAAAAACCATATAAAGGAATATATTAAAAATGCTACAAATAATTAAAAATGGAATTCTCAAAAATGTTCAAATAGCTCATGAGAATACATGGAAAACAAAGAGTAAAAATAGAATAAGCAGAAAAAAATAAAATGGCAATTTTTTTTTGTTTTAAAAGATTTTATTTATTTATTTGAAAGACAGAGTTATAGAGAGAGAGGGCGAGACAGAGACACTTCATCCACTGAATTACTCCCCAAATGGCCACAGTGTCCTGGGCTGGGCCAGACCAAAACCAAAATATGTGAAGAAAAACTAATAAAACAAAACAGGGAAATATATAAATTTACAATTACACTTGGAGACTTCAATATACCTCCGCTATGATTTGGATATTAGTTTTGGCATCTTCCAAAGGCCACATGTTAAAATCTTGGCCCAAAAGTGGCACTGTTGGGTGAGGGTGAATACTTATTCCAGTTACAATATTTCGGAGGTGGGCCAAGTAGGAGTCCTTGGGTCACCGAGGGTGTGCCCTGGGGAGGGGGCTGGCTATAAAAGTCCAGCTGGGCCCAGTCACTCTGCTTCCTGACTCACCATGTAATTGTCCTCTGCACACGCTCCACTAATGCCATGCCCCGCCTTCTCCAGGTGACCAGACCATTGAGTCCCACCTGATCTTGGACCGTGAACCTCTGAAGCCAAGATCCAAAGTAAACCTCCTTCCTCATCAGTAGCTTCTCTCAGATTTTTATTACAGTGATGAAAAGCTGACTAACATAACCCCTTTCAACGTTTGATAGGATGATTAGGCATAAAGTTAGCGAGGATATAGGACTCAGTAATACCACTAACAAACAAGTTCTATTCTATATTTGCAGAATGTTTACAATAATAATATTTATATAATCTACATTTATGGAATATTCCACTCCACAACAGGACGCGCAAGCTTTTCAAGTGTCCATGAACCATACATCTGTTACAGCATATCCTGGGCCATAAAATAAACCTTAACAAACATAAAAGAAATAAAATCATACAGAGTATTTTCTCCAACCACAATGAAATAAAAATTCAAATAGCAGAAAAATCTCTAAACCCTTGAAAATGTAACAACATCCAGATAAATAATTCCTTAAGGGGGAATAAAAGAGTATGTATTTAAGAAATGAAAATGCAACATATCAACATTTGTGACATACAACTACAGCAGTGCCTGGAGGTATTCCCCTTGTCCTCTGAATTTCCTAGCACCTTGCTCGATCCTTCAGCAAAAAACTGACACTGTTTTAACATCCCCTTTTTATCTTTTTTCTGCGTCTTTCCTCTTCCTTATATTGTAAGTGGACAATTTCTTATTTATTTTTCTATGCCAGCATCTGGTTCAGTACTCCATAAAAATTATTTGAATGAGGCCCATGGCTCAGCATGTTAAGCTGCCACCTAAACCCTGGTATCCCATATAAGCACCAGTTCGAGTCCCAACTGCTCCACTTCCAATCCAGCTTCCTGATAATGTGCCTGGGAAAGTTGCAGATGATGGTTCAAGTACTTGGGCCCCTGTCACTCACATGGGAAACCCAGATGGAATTCTGGGCTCCTGGCTTGGGCCAGGCTGAAGGCAGGAGCTTCATCCTGGTCTCCCACATGGTCGCACGGCCCAGCTGCTTTCCCAGGAGCAGTAGCAAGCAGCTGGATTGGAAGCACAGCAGCCGGGACCCAAACCTGTGCTCCTATGGGATGCTGGGGTCTCAGGCGGCTTTACCCACTTAGCCACAATGCCAGCCTTTTTTTTTTTTCTTTTTAAAATTTTTTTTGAAAAAATAATTATTTTATTTATTTGAAAGTCAGAGTTACAGAGACACTAAATCTTCATCTAAGGAAAGTTACTTGAACAAATTAATGGCTGGACAGAGCAAGTTACTAAGCTGGCTGGACTGGAGACCAAGCCAACGCCTGGGTGAGGCTGGAAGGGGCTTCTAGCAATCCAGAGCAAGGTAAATCTTCACCCACTGAGGGCCACGGCACAGACGCAATTCTGCTGGACAGTGGCAACTCAGTGTTCCCGAAGTTGCTCTTTGGGACTTTGGTTGGTGCCTTTAGGAAAACTAAAGTTTGCCTCCTTTTCCTTTTCTTTTCACTGATCCCCATTCTACTTCCTGGAGACAGAAAATTTAAGCTTCATTGAATTAAGCCAACATTAAAAACCTAAAATGACAAGCTAAAATAAAATAACCACAGAGTAGCAACAATAGCATTATCACTTCACTTTTATTTTTCTTTTGTGATAATTAAAAAGCAAGAAATGTGTAAATACAGCGATCACCTCTCCCACCAGAAACCTCACCGGAGAGTCACCCACTGGAGGTCGGAGCCTCTGGGGGCTCAGTCTCAGAGTGAGAGGCAGTTACCCTCCCCCTCTGGAGTTAGCAGGGCTGAGGGCTGAGAGCCTCAGTGGCCTCACTCAGGGTGCCCAGGAACCCGTGTGATCGAGGCCTACCTCACAGCAAATCCTGCCTGTTGGGATTCTGCATTAAGCAAGGGACAGACCAGTGGGACCTGTTTGTCAAGATCCTCAAACTAGAATTTTCCAGTTTATACATACTGCAATGAGTATCAGCAGCATTAAATAGTGGCACGAGTGACAGGATCAAAAGTCTGCCTGCTGTAGTTATTAGGTGATGCAGTACCAAAATGACTGAGCAAAGTCACATTTCTAGATCAAAAGTGGGCTATCTCCTCCCTTAGCTTTCAGGAGTACCTTGGGTTCAAGTTACACACTCCAGATTTTGCTTACATTAGGGAATGTTTCAACCTTGAGAAGGTTATGGATGAATTTACAGAAAATGAGGATTCCAGAGCCAAAATGTTCCCAGCAGCTGCTGGGAGAGCTGAGAATTGAAAGCCCAACAGGTGAGTCAGTCTCTCCTGCCTTTGAATCTCCACCCTCTCTCTCTCTCTCTCTGCTTCTAATCCTTGTTGAGATGCTGATGCTGATACTCTGCAGGGCATCTGTGCGGCTCACTGCAGGCTTGAAGCATCTATAACTGTAGCTTATAGACTGGTAATCACAGACCCTAGGTGATCACCAAGTCTGGCAGCCTAAACAGCTTTGCTAGCTCTGCCCAGTGGTGTGTGACCCAGGGGTTCTTCTGCAGACGCCTGCTTCTCAGGCACCCAGGCTGAATATTTGGGACTAATTTTCTTCATCTTCCTCTTCTCCTACCATCCCATTGATTTGACTTAGAAACTTTTTTTTTTTAAATCTACACCCACCACACACCTACCATCAGTACTAGTTGCCTTTCTCATGAATCATTTCAAAAAGCATTTAAACTAAAAAAAAATTAAAAAGTTAACTGTTAAGAGTTGTTATCTCTGGGTAAAAGAGTAAGAAACCCTTCTACGTTTATAGCTATCCAGTCCTTGACATTTTTTAATTAGCATGAGCTGCTTGTGTAATCAGAAAAAAAGGTTAACTGAAAAAGGACATAGGAAAAGGGGCACACTATTCAAAACAGACACTTTGATGTGATGGGATGGGGAGGGCTAGGCACATGGGAGAGCCAACACATTTCTGTACGATTCTCACATGTGACATGACCTGGGGCCACACTTCAGTCTCTGCAGTGACTACAGTGGCACAACTGTCATCTATAAATAGTCAGAAAAACTCAGTCTCCATTCTTAAATAATATCCCCTGACAGACGCTATGGAAAAAGCATATTCGCAGAGGTCTGAGAAAAAGAAAGGGGTGTGTGTGTGAAGGAACGGGAAAAAAGAGAGAAAAGAATTAAATCACTTGTAACATGAATAATTTTATAGACTCCTAGCAAGGCTAGGCTCGTGTAGTGGAAACAGTCTCTTTCTCAAAATGAACTGTGTAGACTCACGGAGTTACGTCACTGAGGAGAGCCAGCAGGCCTTCCTGCACTCCCTCCCCTTTCGTGCATCACAGGTGCTATTTATGGAATCGCCTGGGTGAGTGGCCTGCTTCAGAGAGCCAGCCTCAAGGAGGCCTCGTGTGCTCTGTAACACGCTGTGCTAAGCCAACAGCTGCTCCTAGTTTTTAAGAAGAAATGCTAACAGGGTAAGCTAACAGGGAGCGACCAATACAGAGACTCCTGGGAATAAGTTTTCATCTGGTCACTCACTTTCCATTAGACCAGGCTGGTAACGAGCCATGCCAGTTTTCTTGGGGCTGGGAGAACTTGAATAGTAGTCTTTGGGTTGCAAGTCAGTCTCAAGAGGGTTCATCTCCCCTGCAATTAGTGCCAGGGGGGACTCTGAGATTAGGCTACAGGTCAGATGTGTTCCTGAGGTATGGAGTAGGTTCTGGAAGCCTTTATCAAGCAAACCTTTATTAATGAGTACCTGCTCAGCAAGAGCACGTGGTTTATCTTTGTAATGAACAAGGAACTAAGAAAACATGAAATGTTCAGTAAATGTCTGTTGAATGACTAGCAGAACATGATGGTTAAAATATTGGTTCTCAAGGTGGCCACATAGAGCTTCAAGTCCTATTTTGCTGCTTTATCTTTGTAAGGTTTAAGTTTCCAAGTACGAACACCTGGTTTCTGCTCCAGACTGTATTTTAATGACTGAGTGTGCAAGTCATTTAATTTCTCTAAGTCTCAGTTTTCTCATCCATAAAGTAGGATAATTATACCTGCCTTGTCTATGTTACAAAGTTGTCAGTGGGATCAAATGAGATAATGTCATAAAAGCTCTTTATAAATTAGAATATACTGTACAAATGCAAGCTATTATTATGGTTAATTCCAGTGACTAGTGAATAATAAACTGGTGGAACCAACAATCCCATTGTCACTAAGCTGAATCTTTCAGAGCAATTTCCCAATTCCACCCACTCTACCTTCTAGGCACTTCCACCTACCTCCTATGACTTCAGTAAAAGAAGAGAGAGAGAGTACCATAATAATTTTCCTAATTAACTTTCTCAATCAGAGCTCTATGGCACTGGATCCAAAAGAAAAGAGAGATATGTAGCAGAGTGTCACTGTTTCTTTTAGGTCAGCTCTTCATTCCTCCATGTATTTTCTATTTTGCTCATTTTGTTGCTCATAGTGTTCCGAGTCTGCGGTGTCGGGTGGGCACATAACACCAAGTGAGCAGTCTGGTCTCCATTTTGCCATGGTTGGCTAAGTGATCACACATGAGTTTCTCTCCGACGCTCACTTTTCCCCATCTGTAAATTAGGGATTAAAGTACGAGAGCCATTGGTCCCTTCTGGTCTTTAGGGCCTAATTGTTTGTGAACTAGGATTCCTGATCCTTTTGTCCACTCCAGACAACTTTCTTATAGCTTGCATGTGTGATTTTTCCTGGGATGAGATTAACAGGAAAATAAAAACTCTTGACCACAGAAACCACAGAGGTACCTGCCAAGCTCTTTTCCAAATCCTCTTCCCCTCTGTGTTTGATTTGCTCTAGAGTGGATCAAAAAAGCTCTTTTAAGAAAAGGTAGATGGGGCCTTTTCAAAAAAGGTAGTTTTGGCACAGTGGGTTAAGCTGTCACCTGCGATGCTGGCATCCCCTAGTGGAGTGCCAGTTTGAGGTTCAGTTGATCCACTTCTGATCCAGCTCCCTGTAATGAGCCTTGGAAGGCAGCAGAAGATGGCCCATGTACTTGAGTTCCTGTCACCACATGGGAGACTTCCTCCTGGCTTCAGCCAGATCCAACTCTAGATATTGTGGCCATTGGGGAGCGAACCAGTGGATGGAATCTCTCTTTGTCTCTCCTCTCTCTCCTTCTGTCACTCTGCCTTTCAATTAAATAAAAATAAACTTTTTTTTAAAAAGATTTTATTTATTTAGTTGAGAGAGTTACAGACAGTGAGAAGGAGAAACAGAGGAAGGTCTTCCTTCCTTTGGTTCACTCCCCAAATAGCTGCAACATCTGGAGCTGCGCCTATCCGAAGCCAGAAGCCAGGAGCTTCTTCTGGTCTCCCACACGGGTGCAGGGGCCCAAGGACTTGGGCCATCTTCTCTGCTTTCCCAGGCCATAGCAGAGAGCTGGATAGAAAGAGGAACAGCTGGGACTAGAACTGCAGCCCATATGGGATGCCAGCGCTTCTGGCCAGGGCATTAATCCACTGTGCCACAGCACTGGCCCCAATTAAATAAACTATTAAAGAAAAAAAAAAAAAAAAGAAGAAGGAGAAGAAGAAGCAGCAATGGTAGAAACCAGAATTGGGAGATTGGAATTTATTTGGGTTGAGAAACTTGGTTGTATCCTCAGCCTTGTTTGTATTTTCTGCAATTTCAGGCAGGCTAATTAGCTCAAGTCTCAGTTTCCTCATCTTTAAAATAGGGCTAATGTCTGCCCTACTTAAAAGCTGTTAGAAGTAAAAGAAGCTGCTCAACGTGAAAGTGCTTTGTCATCATCACTGACTGTGATGATCACCGACTGCACAACAGAAGTTGATTCTGGAATCTGAAGGCACAACAGGGCATCTGGATGCATGCAGTCCATCCACTAAAAACCAAAAATATCATCACAATTACACAGAGCCTAGAATAAAAGCCTCACTAGCTGCCTGCCCACCCTTCCCTTCTCCACAGCAAATTCTTCCCAGGACCTTTGTGCTGAGTTAGTTGTTGAGCACTGTTCTCAGATGATTCAGACTTGCTTCCTTTAAAATGCCTCGGATGTCTAACACATAACTACTGCTGTATTTAGAAACCTCTAAGCAGAGCCATGGAATTTGGAACTGCTTCCCGCAGCCAAGCTCCATAGGTACAAGACACAACTGCCAGCTACCTTTCACTGCAAATCAGCTGGATCCGATTGCACTGACAGCAACAGGCCAAATATAGGCCAGCAGCGGGTGTTCACATTGGCTCAGGTAAGCCAATTCACATGCTGGA
Organism: Sylvilagus floridanus; assembly: GCA_949820135.1. Taxonomy (NCBI): domain Eukaryota; kingdom Metazoa; phylum Chordata; class Mammalia; order Lagomorpha; family Leporidae; genus Sylvilagus; species Sylvilagus floridanus. The sequence continues at coordinate 58,102,547 of OX463225.1, forward strand.
TAAGGACTAGCTAGAACAAGTCATCCTACCACTTAGTGTAATTACCCTTAATGGGTTTAGGGCTGTCTACTTGGAGAAAGAGAACAACTTGCAAGACCCTGTGAAAATATTTTCCTCTTCTGACTCTACACTCTCTTTCCCTGGGTGACCTTAGCCACTCCCAACCCTTTCTAGTGACTTCTAAATCTCTGTCCCCAATGTAAAAGTTTCACCTGAAGTCTAAGCCACCATCTTTTGGCTGCAAGTCTCACTTAGATATCACACTGGCACCTCAAAGTCAACAGGCTAATGTCCTCATCCACAAACCAGCGGCTCACCTATTTCTGGTACCTCCCTTCACTGATGCCTATCTCAGTGAATGGCACTTCCTCCACCCAACTGTCTAAACAAATCATGGTCCTTGACATCTCTCTCCCACAACCAATCTTTCATCAAGTCCTAGCAATTCCACTTCCTAAATATCTCTGGAATTCATCTCCTTCTCTACATCCCTGCTGCCACTAGTCAGCTTCAGTCTGTCATTATCTTTCGCCTGAACTATTGCAAGAGCTTCCCAACTGGTTTTCTTACTTCTATTTCTGCCCACCTCCCAATCCATCTTCCATAACAGGGGTGTTCTGAAATCTGCAAGTCTGATCACGCCACACATTTGCCCTTGTTCAAATGTTTAAATAGCTTCCCGGTGCTCAGACAGGAAGACCTAAGTTCCTTGACGTGGTCTTCAGGGTCCTGTGTGATTGTCTAGCTTATCCCTCCACTCTTAGCTCTTACCACACCCTCATTTTTACCCAGGATCTAATGCCTGTGGCTCTCAGGCTCTCAACCATGGTTGAGAAAGTCATATGGGAAGCTTTTAAAGCATCCCCAAGCCTGGGCTCTGTCCAAAACCAATGAAATGAAGCCGTCTGGCTTTACCACACCAGGCTGCTCCTAACTTCCTGCACAGCATCACACACTCTCTCATCTTTTATCCTTTGTGCATGTTCTTGGCTTGGTCTGAAACACTTTCATTGTACTCACCTCCCCTCTTACCACATGGCTGACTCATCTGTCTTTCAAGCTTTGACTGGGGATCACGTTGTCCTCCAAGAAACCCTCTCCAACCCTAGTGCTCCAGCTCTGGGTTACATGTCTTCTTCTTATTTTTTTAAATATATATATATATATATATATATATATATATTTAAAGTTCAGAGTTAAAGAGAGAGAGGGAGAGACAGAGAGAGAGATCTTCCGGCCGGCGCCGTGGCTCAACAGGCTAATCCTCCGCCTTGCGGCGCCGGCACACCGGGTTCTAGTCCCGGTCGGGGCGCCGGATTCTGTCCCAGTTGCCCCTCTTCCAGGCCAGCCCTCTGCTGTGGCCCAGGAGTGCAGTGGAGGATGGCCCAAGTGCTTGGGCCCTGCACCCCATGGGAGACCAGGATAAGCACCTAGCACCTGGCTCCTGCCATCGGATGAGCGCGGTGCGCCGGCTGCAGCGCGCTGTCTGCGGCAGCCATTGGAGGGTGAACCAACGGCAAAGGAAGACCTTTCTCTCTGTCTCTCTCTCTCATTGTCCACTCTGCCTGTCAAAAAAAAAAAAAAAAAAAGAGAGAGAGAGATCTTCCATCTGTTGGTTCACTCCCCAGATGGCTGCAACAACCCAAGGGCCGGGAACTTCTTCCAGGCCTCGCTGGTGAGTTCAGGGGTGCAAGTACCTGGGCCATTTTGCACTGCTTTCCCACTAACATTAGCAAGGAGCTGGATCAGAAGTAGAGCAGCCGGGATTTGAACCGGTACCCATTTGGGATGCCAGTGTTGCAGACAGTGGCTTAACCTGGTGTGCCACAACACCTGTCCCAACATACCTTCTTTCCAGTGCTTCCAGACAGATCATCCTTCCCTCCTAGCACTAGCATTTGTCACACTGTGTCATCCTTCCCCCTGCACTCTGTTGGGCTTGAAGCTCCACATGAGTGGGACCGGACCTGCCCAGACCTTTCCTGTGTCCTCGGGATCCTGCACATGTCTGGCATGTAGTATAGTCCACTGTGTTTGTGGCAATCATTAGCTGATTTCCTAAAGTCACCCGAGTTACCCCAGACTCACCAATCCCTCACCATAGCTGGATCTCCAGTCATATTTATTTCCGAGTTCCCTTATTCATTCATTAGTAAATTCTCCCAACAAATATTTGAGACTATGGTAGGTGATGGATACTAGTCACCCTGAAGTAATCTGGGCTTTCTTATGGGAATACTTCCCCACAGTTGGACCCTGACACATCTCTGAAGAGCAAGAAAGAGGGTCTCAGGATTTCAGCTTGCCTAGGTCACAGAGCCACAGCCAGAAAGCCTACAGCTTCCTCTGTTTGTGCTCACCCCAGCCCTCTTCCTTACAGGGAACCAGGCCAGGAATTAGTCATGATCATTTCCAAGGACTGCCTCTCCGGATGCCTGAGGCCTTGAATGAGAAAGTCTATAACATTCAAAGGATGATGGCAAAATCTGAGTTAATGACCCAGGAGGGCAGAAACTGTCTTGTTAAGCATCTATAAGCAAAAACACAGGTGAGTTCACACTCCAAACCACATTGCTCAGGGAGTCTCTGCCCCCTCAACAGCGTTAGAGGCCTGCTTATGGACACCAGACAATTAGAGCCCCAGTCCCTTGAACTGGCTGGTGTACAAATTTCCAGGGAACCTGGAAAGCTCTGAGCTCTTCTCTGCACTGAACTGCTCCCACCCGTCAAGCTCTGGGTCACCACCAAGAAGACCTGGCATAATTGCTACTTCCTCGCATAAAGTGAATTGAGGAAGATAAAATGAGCCAAATGTGAATGAAAGGAAAGGATGAAAAGTAAGGTCAAAGAGCCAAGCAAAGAAAAAACTTCAGTTATAATATTGATAGTCATAGGACTTGCACTTGCTAATATTTATTAAGCATTTCTAATGTGCCAGGTATTGTGCTGTTTCAATTAGTGCTCACAAAAAAACAAAAACAAAAACAAAAAAACCCTCAAGCCCTTCTCACTATTGTGTGACTACAACCCTATATTCTTGGCCATGATGCCAAAGATTTGTGCAGGAAATGAAGTTGAGAGAAAGCTAACAGCTTGTGGATTTGGGAAGAGTTGAACCATTGAATTGCCTACCTTTGTGGAGCTGAGGAAAAGGCTTGGAAGATATGGAGGTTCTGAAGAGAACGGGGTGATCTCAAGGTGGAGATGGTTGAGGGGGGCCCCAAAGTTTGATGAAGGCTAGAATGTGGCTTTGTCCTACCTGGGTGGTTGGAAAGGAAATGAAAAGGAAAGTAGATGATGACGTCATCAAAGATGGCAGGAGAAGAGCTTCAGTCCTCCCATCCACAACAGGAAATTGAGCCCAACTACAGCGTTAGGCAGTGCTGTAGACTCTGTGGCTACAATGAGGCAGAGAGTGGAGAGAGCACTGTGATTCTGGGGCTTACGTCCTGTAAGAGAGACAAACAATAATCAATGAGTGAGTACACGAGAAACATGTCAGAAAATGCTCTCGCCTGATGGGGTAGGGGTTTTGAGTTAGGTGGTACAAAAAGATGATCATGAGAAGGAGACATTTAGGTAGGGCAGGAAAGGCAAGGAGTCAGCCATATAAAAATCGGGGTGGGTACTTCAAACACAGAGCACCTGGTGCAACGACCCTTGTGGGGACAAACCTGGCAGGAAGAAGAAGGCTAAGGGTAGTTGGAATACAACAGCCAGCCAGAAGGCTGTGTGCAGTAAATTCTGAAAAGTAGGCAAGGACTTGATTGTGTGACACCTCATTGTCCAAAAGCCTTATTGACTTTTAATCTTGGGACAATGGAGTTTTAATTAGAGGAGAAGTGATCTGATGTATGTGTTTGTAAAAATTATCTTTTATAAAGTTAAATGGAGTGGCTATGGATTAGAGAGGGGAACAGGGACCCCAGCAGAAACAAACCATTTTTCCTAAGTGGTTATTGAGTTTGGTTTGGTCTGATTTTCTCTGATCTTGAAGCAGAATGCATTTCTAAAGGTCAACTCCCAAGGTCAAGAGTAATCTGAGGAGTCTGTTGGTTCCCTGTGGTTGTTTGTGAGGAAGTTGCTGAGAGGCACAGACCAAACCTCTCATTATGGAGGAGAGGGTGTGTACTGTTTTTCATTTCCACTGAAAAACAGAGGGCAGAAGAAGCAGTCCGGGTTTTTTTTTTTTTTAAATCTCTCCCTGCAAAGGATGTACCACCCAGTGTCCCTCCTCCTAAGGCACTTAGGAGATACCCCTTGCCAGGTATCTTTATCCTTCTAATTGTTTAACATATTAATCCTTGCCTGATTTGCTAAGCTAATTTCCCCAACCTTCTGGTGTGGGAAGCCCCCTTTCCCCTCGTCATAGGAACCTGCCGACTGGCTTTGTTTCTCTCTCCTGCCCTGACTCCTAGAGCAATGGAGGTGGTGCCACACACCCTGTTCCCAGGTTGCATATTGCCCATCTGTGGCCTCTGGTCCTCCTCCTTCTCCTTTGGTGTCCATACTTCTCATTCTCACCCAATTTCATCCAAACACCACACTGCAGTGAAGGATGAGGTGCCTGGGCTAGGGCTGCCCATGGATGTAGCTTTTGACCCAGCCCGCTGTTGCCCTGGCTTCCCAACTCACCATGACGTTACCAGCAGAAAGTGTGGAGGATTCAGAGCAGGAAGCCAACTTCCCCTGACTTCACCTTCAGTTCTGACTGTGATGACACTGCAGTAAAGACCATCATGGCAGAGTGGCTTGTGCTGAGGGGAATCACCATGTGTTGACTCTGTACTGGGCTTTCTCCAGGGCCATTCCATAGATGCCTGCAGTCTTCCTACAGAGAAAGAATTATTGTCTCCATTTTGAATATTTATTTGAAAAGCAAAGAAGCAGAGGAAGAGAGACAGAGTTACCCCATCCACTGGTTCATTCCCCAAATAGCCAAGAACAGTCATGGCTGGGCCCAGGCTGAAACTAGGAGCTAAGAACTCAATGCAGGTCTTCCACATGGGTTGTAGGTCCCAACTGCCTGATCTGTGACAACTGCCTTCCAAGATGCACATTGACACAAAGCTGGAATCAGGAGCCAACTGAAACTTAAGCCCAGGCACTCTGATAGGGGATGTGGACGTCCCAGGTGGGCATCTTAGCTGCTACTCCAAAGTCCAGTCACTGTCTGACCTTTTTTAAAAGAAGGCTATGCAGGGCTGAGCAATTTATCTGCCTAAAGTGTGGAGATAGAATTCTATTCCAAGTTGCTGGGCTCTGAAGCCTCAAGGAGCTTACCCATGACCATCCTGTCATAACCTTGACCCTCACATCTCCCCTAAGTCTCAAGGTAGCCTGACAATGATTGACTTTCAGGGTCATCATTCCAAAAAATTTTCTACCATGCATCCAACTCTCCACACTATAATTCTTTCTTGTTATTAACTCTGAAAACATGTGGAGGAGATTATTTTTGATAATAATTCAAGGTCCCTAGTTTTTCTAGGATTATTTTTTCAATTAATGGACTTTAAGTGCCACATATGAAAGTGTGAATGTTTGGGGTTATAACATGGTCAATACTTAGTTGTACTTTGAAATTATTTTGCATTAAATATGAATTTGTTTGACCATAACAAAGGAGGAATACAAGAGGAAAAGTAGAGAATCAAAACAGGAATGAGCAAGAAAAGAAACTGTTTAGGCTGTCTCTGGTTACCAAGCTATGAAGTTCCCGATGCAGAGGATCTTGCTGCAGTCAAATAGACCATCCCTCAGCTTGAATTGTTGCCTTTTTTTAAATATTCATTTTATTTTAATTGAAAGAGAGAGAGAGAGAGAGAGATATCTTCCTTCCGCTGGTTCACTCCCCAAATGACTACAGTAGCTGGGGCTGGGCCAGGCTAAGCCAGGAGCCAAAAATTCCATCCAGGTCTCCCACATGGATGGCAGGGGCCCAAGTACTTGGGTCATCTTCCACTGTTTTCCCAGGTGCATTAACAGGGAGCTGGATGGAAAACAGAGCAGCTGGGACCTAAACCAGTACTCTGATAAACGATGGATGCTGGTGTCCTGGGTGACGGCTTAACCTGCTGTTCCACAACACTGGGCACAGATGTGAATTCTTCCCTGGCTGAGGGCCAACCCTTCCTGCCTGCTGTGTGTGGTCAGCATGCTGGAACTGAGATGGAGCCCGGTAGGGACCGGTGGACTGGATCAAGGGGTTCCAGATACATGGAGAGTGCCATTATTCAGCTAGTCTGGAGACACACCGCTAAGCAGCTTACAATTCCCTCCCGAGGTGTGAGATCATCTCTAGTGGGATCCAGATTTTAGAAATTTGAAAACTGATGTTATGATTCAATGCAGTTCCTGAGGAAACGCATTTAACTTTTTGGCCATGTATTCGCAGCTTTTTGATTCATTTGGCATATCTCCATGCTAAATTTAAAAGCAAATGTCAAACATAATTATTATATGTGTAGGAATTTACCTCCCAGGGATTCTGTTCCTCATCTGGAAAATGAAGGCGTAGACCAAATGCTCCCCAAGGGACTTTCTAACACTTGGCTTCTCAGGTTTATGTGTTCAGGGCATCATATTTCACTTTTGTTTACTATAAGCTGAAAAGAGTGGGAGGGGGTAACAGATAGCCCCCAATTTCTCACCACGTTACAGCTGACCTACCAATTGCTGTCTAACGGCTTATGCTTCCTTGGACTAAATGAAAAGGAGAGGTCAGCATTCTAGGATGCCCGGACGGCAGCCTTCTAGATAAACCCCACGTCTAGGCATTTGCAACAACTGCCCATGTTGCAGAAAAGAAGATAATTCTATGCTTTTTGACTGTGTATATGAGAAGCAATGAAAATAAGGTACCGAACTAAAACCAACTGTAGTATTCAAGCAGTTCTAACATTTGTGTTTTCATCCAGAGAACATATGCATGTGTTTTGTGTGTGTGTGTGTGTGTGTGTGTGTGTGTGTGTTTCGGTGTTGTTAAAGGGAGTCATTTTTAAATTACATTCACTTGGGCCTCTTTTGTTTTAAAAGTCATGCCACATTGCAAATAAGCTCTCGAATGCTCATGTATGTGTGAGGTGATACAGTGACAAAGCCATGCAGTGGTTAAGAATTAGATCCCTGCTCTGCCACTTACCTCACTATGTAAACTTATGCGAGTCACTTAACCGCTCACCTACGAAACGAAGATATTAATATTTCTTTCTTTCCTTTCTCTCTCTCCCTCCATCCCTTCCTTCCTTCTGTCCTTTGACAAATACTTTTCATGCACCTGCAACATGCAACTCAAGGCTATAAAATAAAAACAGAAGTGAACAAAGAAAGACAAATGTCATTTCTTTAGGTAGCTAACAATCTGATTGAATGAAACATAACCAATGAATACCTATGAGTGTGAAGTGACAAAAGCGGTTTTCAAAGCAGGATAAGAGACGTGAGGGATGGAGGGATGGAGGGAAGCTATCGAGAAGGAGTGGTCAATGAAGGCTCCTCTGAAGAGGTGAGTTGGAGCAGAGATGGGAACTAGATTCAGGGAGGAGGAGTCTAGGTTGGGGGAAGAGCAGGTGCAAACACTCTAAGGTGGGCGTATGCTGGGAAAGAATATTGAAGGGAGAGTGGAAAGTCCAAGGTGGTGGGAATGTTTCACCTAGGTAAAGCCGACAGAGTTTGCTCTAAATGATCAGGGAAGCCACAGGAGGATTTGAGCAGAAGGGTAGTAACATGATCTGCTGTATGCAGAACAGGATCTGCTCTCCAGGTTGTTTTCACATGTGGTTTGGCTGTGTGTTTAAGGACTGACTTTGCAGGCCTGTGGTGAGATTGGCATGAGTCTATGAGGCACAGTGTGTGCGGTGTGTTGCCAGTGTCTGGCAACAGATTGCACTCTGGGGTAGTCTTACTGTTACGCTACCAGTGAAGCTGATGAGAGAGCACCTGGGGCTCAAGGAGACCAGAAGAAGAAACCAACGTTTCTTGAGTATTTACTCTGCACCAGGCCTGCACACATTTTTTAACTTGTCTTCTTTTCTTTTTTTAAATTATACTCTTTTCTTTTTCTTTTTTTTATTTTTTATTTTTGACAGGCAGAGTGGACAGTGAGAGAGAGAGACAGAGAAAGGTATTCTTTTGCCGTTGGTTCACCCTCCGATGGCTGCCACAGCTGGCGCACTGCGGCTGGCGCATTGCGCTGATCAGAAGCCAGGAGCAAGTGCTTCTCCTGGTCTCCCATGCAGGTGCAGGGCCCAAGTACTTGGGCCATCCTCCACTGCACTCCCGGGCCACAGCAGAGAGCTGGCCTGGAAGAGGGGCAACCGGGACAGAATCTGGCGCCCTGACCGGGACTAGAATCCAGAGTACTGGCACCGAAGGCGGAGGATTAGCCTAGTGAGCCGCAGTGCCGGCCTAAATTATACTCTTTTCTAAAAAATATTTATTTATTTTATTTGCAAGGCAGAGTTATGGAAGAAGAGAGAGACAGAGAGGTCTTCCATCCACTGGTTCACTCCCCAAATGGCTGCAATGGTCGGGGCTGGGCCAGACCAAAGCCAGGAGCCAAGAGCTTCTTCCAGGTCTCCCACAAGGAAGCAGGGGCTTAGGCACTTGGGCCATCTTCCACTGCTTCCCCAGGTGCATTAGCAGGGAGCTGGATTGGAAGTGGAGTAGCAGAGACTTGAACCAGTGCCCATTTGGGATGCCAGCAGCACAGGTGGTGGCTTAGCCTGTTATGCCACAATGCTGGCTCCTGTGACTTATTTTCTTAAAAAATTAATTTACTTGCTGCCTCCCAGGGTACATATCAGCAGGAAGCTGGAATTGGAGGTTGTGCTGGGACTTGAACCAAGACATTCTGATACAGGATGTGGGCATCCCACGCGGTGGCTCAGCTGCTGTGCTAAACACTTGCCCCAGGCCTGTATACATGAATGTAGAACAAGCTAGTATGCTGAGCATGAGATAATGGGTCTGACACCTGTACCAGTCATTTATGATGCCCAAAACATCACAGCTTTGGGCTGAGGTCATTACTGAAGTGCATATCTTAACCTGGATTGGTAACATCAGGGCCTATTTACCTTGATGTGATTTTATGTGTCAGATGAACCAGTCTCCCAATCACACTGCGGTCTGATCACCTTGGGGTCAAAGTCTGGCTGAATGACGAACCAGCTTTGTATCTTTGGACAAGGTACTGAACGTCTCTGTGCCTCAATGTCCCACCACTACCTTAGTGATGACTGTCCCTTAGGGTTTATGTGAGGTAAAGCAAGGTAATACGGGCAAATTCCTTATTAGACATAAGTATGCATTTGCACAGTTAATTACTAGAGAGCTTTGAAGAATGGAACACAGGACCTGTGAGTTTCTAAGAGAAAACAAAGGGCAGAAATGTTACAGAGAATGTCAAGTGCCAAGCAGAAACCATAAGCACCTTGGGGAAAATCTCTCTAATCTAGGGCAAAGGGACAGAGATAGAAATGGTGTTGGAAGGGATGGATGTTGTGGTGCAGCAGGGTAAGCTACTGCCTGGGACCCTGCTACCTGTGAGGAAGACCCAGATGGAGTTCTAGGATCCTGGCTTTGACCAGGCTATTGTAGACATTTGGGAAGTGAACCAGTGCATGGAAGAGCTCGCTCTCGCTCTCTCTCTCTTGCTCTGCCTTTCAATTAGATGAATATAATCAAGCACTAAAACAAATGAAAGAAGAGAAATAGTGTTGAAAGAGTTACAAGGATGGGCCGGCACTGTGGCGTCGTAGATTAAGCCTCTGCCTTCGGCACCAGTATGCCATATGGGCACTGGTTCAAGTCCTGGCTGCTCCATTTCTGATCCAGCTCTCTGCTAATGGCCTGGGAAGGCAGCAGAAGATGGCTCAAGTCCTTGGTCCCCTGCACCCATGTGGGAGACCCAGAAGAAGCTCCTGGCTCCTGGCTTCGGATTGGCGTAGCTCCAGCCGTCCCAGCCATCTGGGAGTAAACCAGCAGATGGAAGACCTCTCTTTCTGCCTCTCCTTCTCTTTGTGTAACTCTGCCTCTCAAATAAATAAACAAATCTTTAAAAAAAAAAAAAAAGAGTTGCAAGGACAAGTAATACTGCCTGCTTCTCACTGTTGCCAGAGATCCTTTCTCTCAAAATAGCATCTCCATGCTCAAGCACCTGAGTGTGGTACAGGCCTTTGATCCTCTGAAGAAATCCAGTCTCCATCTCCGGTGCCTTGCTGCACCTTGCTTTAAGCCACGCTGATGAGTTCAGGAAAGAAAGGTTAAAAATAGAAGCACTGGTGCTCAGCGGGCCCTTGGAGCTCCTGAGTTCAATCATCTCACTGAACAGGTGAGGAACTTCTTGCCCTGGAGAAGTTCAAAGATGCATTGCTGGTTGCACGAACAGTTACTGTCATGCGGGGACCAAACCCTGCCTGCCTTATTTCCCTACCCACTGTCAATTCTGCCTTGCTTTTCTACCTCTCCCCGAAAGATAAAGGTACAGGTAGAGATTTGCTTGTCAAAGAGTCACAATAGAGTTTCCTGTAAATGGTCAGTTACCCTGGAGTAGAGCTGTCCATTAGAAATATAATGTGGGCCCCATATGTAATTTAAAATTTTCCAGTAGCTACACTTAGAAAGGTAAAAAGAAATAAGTGAAATTAATTTTAAGAATATGTTGCAATCTAGTATAGCCAAAATATCATTTCAACATAAAAGTTATTGAGATATTTTATAATCTTTTTGCACAAGAAGTCTTCAAAATCTAGTGCATATTTTATACATACAAAACATGATAATTTGGACTACCCACATTTCCAGCGTTCAGTAGGCACAGGTGGTTAGTGACTACCATATTGGATACCATAGGGCATTAAGGTGATTTAATCTGGTTTAGAATGCTTTAATTATGCTTTCATAGTTTATTTTTTTTCAAGATTTATTTATTTATTTATTTGAAAGTAAGAGTTACACAGAGAGAAGGAGAGGTAGAGAGAGAGAGAGAGAGAGGTCTTCCATCTGCTGGTTTACTCCTCAGTTGGCCGCAACGGCTAGAACTGCACCCATCCAAAGCCAGGAGCCAGGAGTTTCTCCCGGGTCTCCCAAAAGGGTACAAGGACCCAAGGACTTGGGCCATTTTCCACTGCTTTCCCAGGCCACAGCAGAGAGCAGGATTGGAAGCGCAGCAGCCAGGTCTCAAACCGGTGCCCATATGGGATGCTGGCCTAACCTGCTATGCCACAGTGCCGGCCCCATCATAGCTTAATTTTTAAAAATTACACTGAGCTCATTTTTGAAAACATTGGTATTACAAAAATTAGGAACAGATATCTATGATTATGTTTCATTTATCTTCTAGTCACTTCCTCATTTAATTGTTTAGCAAAAGATTTATTGAGTATTTTCCATGCACCAGGCATCACAAAGAAGTGAATGTGACAGGTCACATCCTTACCCTCATGGAATTTCTATTCTAGGGGGAGAAACAGACAATAAGCAAGTAGATGAATACGGAAGCAAGAGACTTTAAGTCAAGGATAAGAGCCAGGAGGTTCATAAAGAACCAAGTCAAATAATCAGAATGAATTAGAAAGAGGAACGCCTCCCATGTGAGTTTGGGTGGTCAAAACTGAGCCTTGATGACAAGAAAGAATCAGCCACAAAAACTATTCAAGAAGAGTACATTCAAGATTGGGGACAGCTGGTCAAAAGATGCTAAGAAAAAATTTTTTAATTTTTGACTTAATTTTTTGCCAGTTCTTACAGTGTAGGCAGAAGATTCAATCATCCAGCAAGAAGTTTTGAAAGCTATGCTGCAGAGTGATGAATGGTGAGGAGCTAACGGTGAAATGCACCATACAAGGAGTGCAAAGGAACTGGCAAGGAAAACAGGTCGTCCAGAAATTGGAGATTGGGGCAAGATGTCGGAATAGGAAGGCAGCACACTGATAGTCTGGGGAGAGACAGTATAATAAAAGTGGAGATACTGCAGGTTCAAGGAAGAGTAGGGGAAGAAACAGCAGAGGAAACTCTTCCAGATCTAGTGATTCACAGTGGACCTTCGAGGAGAGCGTGGGAGCCCGCAGTTCGGGACACCAGTGGCAGACTCAACGCACCAGCGCTGGAAAGCCAGGTGAGCCGAACCTCAATAGCCCGAGACACCGGCAGGGAAGCGGAAAGAGGAGACTAGAGCGAACAAGGCTTGAAACCCTGTGGGGAAAAGTTCACCAGGCTAACTAGAAGAGAGAGAGAGAAAGAAAAAAGTGACTGATACGGACACGAGTTTCTCTCTCTCAGCCCACCTCTCAAAGGTGAGCAAGACAAAGAGCAGGTGCCATTTTGGAATACGTCATAAGCAGGGCGACCTCGGGTCTGCACCGGCCCTGAGCCTAGCAGAAAAACCTGACTCTGGGCATGGGGATGAAATAACAGGAGATTAGAACCTAATCAATGTGTGGTGCTAATGAACTGAGACTGTGAAGAAAGAGACTGTGGGGGAGAAAACTCACGGAATTCACCACGTGAGTACTCTCCAGAGATGCTACAGTTCGGTAGCCTTGGTAGCCCAGTGGTGAGACTGCAGAAGAATTTGAACCCACACTGAAAGCCGCAGAGATTCCCTCTGTGGTCCTTGGGAAAGAGCTTCTGATCTCTGGCTCCTGTGGGTATATCATTTGCCTGCTAATGACCCCCAATTCCATTCAGCTGTGTGGAATTAGCTCCCTTTTGAATCAAAAAGAAAGAAAGAAACAGAGAGAGATTTACCACGCCTAACCTGGGAGTGTCACCTTTGGCACACCCTCAACCCTGAGGAACCAAACAGAGCTATCAGGCCACACCCATCTCAAACCTCTAAGGCTCCATTGAAAGCAGACAGTCCACTTATCTAGAGTTATAGTATAACAAGAAAAAACACAACAGTGAAGAAACCAATATGCCAAACAACAAACGCAAAAACCGAGGTAACAAGAACAAGGAAGAAACTATGATGCCCCCAAATGAAAAAGACACCCCAATTCAAGATTACGAAGATGATGAGATAGAAGAAATGCAAGAAGCAGATCTCCAAAAATTGATAAGAACACTAAGAAGTACTCAAAAACAAATTCTTGAACTACAGAAATCCTTAATGGACAAGGTAGAAAATCTCTCTCGTGAAAATGAAATATTAAGGAGGAATCAAGCTGAAATGAAACTACTAGTAGAACATGAAACTGTGATAGTGACGAGAAATCATAATGAAGTGAAGAATTCAATAGATCAAATGAAAAACACATTAGAGAGCCTTACAAACAGAATGGGTGAGGCAGAAGAGAGAATATCGGACTTAGAAGACAGAGCACAGGAAAATACACAGTCAAACCAAAGAAAAGAAGAGGAAATTAGAAATCTAAAAAATATTGTTGGGAATCTATAGGATACTATTAAAAAACCCAACATTCGAGTTCTAGGAGTTCCTGAAGGCATGGAGAGGGAGAAAGGATTAGAAGGCCTTTTTAATGAGATAATAGCAGAAAATTTCCCAGGTTGGGAGAAGGACAGAGACATCCTAGTACAGGAAGCTCATAGAACCCCTAGGAAACATGACCAAAAGAAATTCTCATCACAACACATTGTAATTAAACTCACCACAGTGAAACAGAAAGAAAAGATCCTAAAATGTGCAAGATAGAAACGTCAGATTACTCTCAGAGGATCTCCAATTAGACTCACAGCAGACTTCTCATCAGAAACCCTACAAGCTAGAAGGGAATGGCGAGACATAGCCCAGGTACTAAGAGAGAAAAACTGCCAGCCCAGAATATTATATCCTGCCAAGCTCTCATTTGTGAATGAAGGTGAAATAAAGACCTTTTATTGCAAGCAGAAATTGAAAGAATTTGTTGCCACTTGTCCAGCCCTGCAAAAGATGCTTAAAGATGTGTTACACACAGAAACACAGAAACATGGCCATCAACATGAAAGAAGGTAAATGAAGGGAACCTCACAGCAAAAGATCACAGGGAATTCAAAGCATGCATTTGGATAAAGAAACTATGGGATATGTACTCTATAGAATACTATACAGCAGTCAAAAACAATGAAATCCAGTCATTTGCAACAAGATGGAGGAATCTGGAAAACATCATGCTGAGTGAATTAAGCCAGTCCCAAAGGGACAAATATATGTTCTCCCTGATTGCCAACAACTAACTGACCACCAAAGGGGAAACCTGTTGAAGTGAAATGGACATTATGAGAAACAGTAACTTGATCAGCTCTTGTGCTGACTGTTGTTGTACAATGTAATACTTTATCCATTTTAGTATTTTTTTATTCTAGTACCATTGGTTGAACTCTGTAATTAACAAACAATTATTCTTAGGTATTTAAGTTTTAACTGAAAAGTGATCCCTGTAAATATAAGAGTGGGAATAAGAGAGGGAGGAGATGTACAATTTGGGACATGCTCAATCGTAACTGCCCCAAATGATGGAGTTAGAATTGTTTCAGGGAATTCCAATACAATCCCATCAAGGTGGCATGTACCAAGGCCATCTCACTAGCCCAAGTGATCAATTTCAGTTCACAATTGATCACACTGATAGGTCTAAGAGTCAAAGGGATCACACAAACAAGACTAGTGTCTGCTAATACTAACTGATAGACTCAAAAAGGGAGAGAATGATCCAACATGGGAAGCGGGATACACAGCAGACTCATAGAATGGCAGATGTCCTAAATAGCACTCTGGCCTCAGAATCAGCCCTTAAAGCATTCAGATCTGGCTCAAGAGCCCATGAGAGTATTTTAGGCATGGAAAGCCAAGACAGTCTGGAAAAAAAAGAAGACCTAAATGAAAGATCTCTGTGAGTGAGATCCCAGTGGAAAGAATGGGGCCATCAAAGAAGGAGGTACCTTTCTCTGAAGGGAGGAGAGAACCTCCACTTTGACTATGACCCTGTCGAAATAAGATTGAAGTCGGCGAACCCTAAAGGCTTCCATAGCCTCAGCAACTCATGACTAGACCCTAGGAAGATTACTGACGCCATAAACAAGAGTGTCAAATTGTTAAATCAACTTCAGGAGTCACTGTGTACTTACGTCTCATGTGGGATCTGTCCTTAATGTGTTGTCCAATGTGAAGTAATGCTATAACTAGCACTGAAACAGTATTTTACACTTTGTGTTTCTGTGTGGGTGCAAACTGATGAAATCTTTACTTAGTATATACTGAATCAATCTTCTGTATATAAAGATAATTAAAAATGAAAAAAAAATCTTGGTGTTAAATTGGAAATTGCATAGAAAATTAATCAATTTAAAAAATATATATCATGTAGGATCTCTGTTCTTAATGTGCTATACATTGTGAATTAATACTATAACTAGTACTCCAACAGTATTTTTCACTTTGTGTTGCTATGTGAGGGCAAACTGTTGAAATCTTTACGTAATATGTACTAAACTGATCTTCTGTATATAAAGAGAATTGAAAATGAATCTTGATGTGAATGCAAGGGGAGAGGGAGTGGGAAAGGGGAGGGTTGCGGGTGGGAGGGAAGTTATGTGGGGGGAAGCCATTGTAATCTACAAGCTGTATTTTGGAAATTTATATTCTTTAAATAAAAGCGTTAAAAAAAAAAAAAAAAGAAAACAAGTCAATCTGCGAAAGGGCAAAATCAGAAGATTTGTAAAGTGGGAAACGCAACTTGGAGATACCAGTGAGGAAACAGTGAGGAAACTGCTAACCAGTTAGGAAGCACTAGAAAATAATACCAACTCTCTGCAATTATGACAACAAAATTGAGCCGACTAAATCAGTAAAAGCATTTGAGAAAGCAGTATGCTGGCACAGACTAAGCCCCTTTAAAATGCTTCCTTTTGATCTAAAATACTTCCTTTTCATTTCTAGGTTGTTATGTACCAATTTATAGGTTTTTAAAAGATTTTATTGATTTATTTGAAAAATTAATTTTATACATAGAGTGTTCCTTGAACTAAATATTTTCAAGTCAATGGATATTTCCATTATTGGCACACATTTTAAAAGACTTTTGTAGGTGGCATTTGGCCTAGTGGTTGAGATGCTGCTGGGGTTGCTTGCATCTTGATATTAGAGGGCCTGGTTTGAGTTCTGGCTCTGCTGCCAATTCCAGCTTCCTACTGCACACCCTGGGAAGCATCCAGTGATGGCTTGAGTAGTTGGGATACCACCATCGCATGGGAAACTCGAATTGAGCTCCCAGCTCCTGGCTTCAGTCTGGCCCACCCTTAGATGTCGTGGGCATTTTGAAAGGAACCAGCAGATGGGCATTCATTCTGTTTCTCTGCTTTTCAAGTAAATAAAAATAGATATAAAAAAGACATTTGTATTCACATGGAAAACACTGACATTAGACCTCTTTCTAGTGTCAAATGTAAAATTAATTCAGAGTGGACCATAGATCCAAATGTAAACACTGAAACTATAGACTTCTTAGAAGAAAATACAGGAGTAGATGCTTATGATCTTGGGTAGGCAAAGCTTTCTTAGATATTGCACCAAAAGTATCAGCAACAGAAAAAAAAATAGACAGATTGGATTTTCTCAAAATTAAAAAAAGTGATACTTCAAAGAACACCATCAAAACAGTGAAAAGACAACTTACAGAATGGGAGAAAATACTTACAAGCCACTTACTGACAAGGGACTTATATATGCAAAGTGTTTAAAAATGATTCCAACTCATCAAATGAAAAGACAAATAATCTAATTCAAACATGAGCCAGGTTCTGAATGGGCATTTCATCAAAGCAGATATGAGAAAGGCCAATGAGGAGGACCAGTGTTGTGGCACAGCAGGCTAAGCTGCTGCCCTGGACACCGGCATCCCATATCCATGTCCTGCTTCGGTTCAGCCTCCTGCTGATGTGTCTGTCTGGGAAGGCAGCAGGAGTTCCTGGAACCTGGCTTCAGCCTGGTCTGGACCTTGCTGTTGCAGCCATTTTGGGGAGTGAACCAGCAGATGAAAGAACGCTGTCTCCCCCTCTTTCTGTGTTGTTTTGCCTTTCAAATAAATAAATAAATCTTTTTTTTAAATAAAGGCCAATAATATAAAATTAATTGAAAATTGATCTTTGCAAAAAATAAGAGTGGGAAACAGGGAGGATGAAGAAGGGTAGGAGTATGGGTGGGAGGGAGGGAGGGGGAAGAATCACTGTGTTTCTAAATTTGTATGTATTAAATCCATAAAGTTTGCATTCCTTAAATAAAATTTTAAAAATGCAAAAAAATTGCCAATAAGTACATAAAAACATGCTCAATATCACTAGCCATTTGGAAAATGCAACTCAAAGCCACAATGAAATGTCATTTCACACCCACTAGCATGGTTATACTTAAAAAGACAGCTGATAGTAAGTGCTAACAAGGATGTGGGGAAATTGGAACTCTCATATGCTGCTGGTAGAAATAGAAAACGCTGCAGCCGCTTTAGAAAACAGTTTGGCAGATGCACAAAAGGTTAAACGGAGAGTCACTATATGACTTAGATAAATACCCAAGAGAAATGAAAACATATACTTGTACACAAATGTTCACAGCAGCATTAATCATAATAGTTTTTAAAAAGTGGAAAAAAACTCAAGTGTTTATCAGTATACCAATGGACAAATAAAAATGTTTATCCATATAATAGAATATTATTCGTCTGGTAGAAGAATGAAGTATTGATCCATGTATGGATAAGCCTTGCAAAAGTTATCCTAAGTGAAAGAAACAAGACACAAAAAATCACACATCATGTAATTTCATTTATATGAAGGGTCCAATGTTGGCAAAATCCGTGAGACAGAAAGTAGATTAGTGTCTGCTGAGGGCTGGGGAAAGGGATGGGGAGTGACTGCTAACGGGTACATGGTTTCTTTGTGTAATAATGAAAATGTTCAAAAATTGATCACAGAGATGGCTGCACAGCCTTGAGTACAAAGATACTCCAAAATGTTCCAGGAGAGTGGGTGTTTGGGGAATGAACCCGTGGATGGAAGATCTCTGTCCGTATGTCTCTCTGACTTTTAAATAATTTTGTGTGTGTTTGTGGTTCAGGGAAAATGGGATGAAGAAGATAGTTTTATTTTGGTGCAAAAACAAGTTGAAATCCATGCACACTTGCATCTCAATAAGAATATTAAAAATTCCATTGGTGGGGCCCGGCACTGTGACATAGCAGGTAAAGCTGCTGCCGCAGTGGGGCATCACATATGGGTGCCAGTTCAGGTCCCGGCTGCTCCACTTCCAATGCAGCTCTCTGCTGTGGCCTGGGAAAGCAGTAGAAGATGGCCCAAGTCCCTGGGCTGCTGCACCTACATGGGAGTCCCAGAAGAAGCTCCTGTGGCTCCTTGCCTTGGATCTGTTCATCTCTGGCCGTTGTGGCCAATTGGGGAGTGAACCAGTGGATGGAAGACCTCTCTCTCTTTCTGCCTCTTCTTCTTTTTCTGTGTAACTTTGACTTTCAAATAAATAAATAAGTCTTTAAAAAATTAAATTTGTGAGGGACAGCATTGTGGTGCTGCCAGGTAAGCCACTGTTTGTGACACCAGCGTCCCCTGTCAGAGTCCTGATTCGAGACCTGGTTGCCCCACTTTTGATCCTGCTCCCTACTAACACATCTGAGAAAGCAATGGAAGATGGTCCAAGTACTTTAGTCCTGCCATTCATGTGGAAGGCCGGGATGGAGGTCCAGGCTCCTGGCGTTGGCTTGGTGTGGACCTGGCCAGTGCAATCATCTGGGGAGTGAACCAGCAGGTTGCACATCTCTGTCGCTCTCTCCCTCTCTCCGTCACTCTGCCTTTCAAATAAATAAACGATCTTTTTAAAAGTTCATTTGTGTAAGGACATCCAAATGGAAGAAATGTTAATATTCATGAATGATTCAGAATTGTGTAGTACAAGCTATATATTTATTTAGAAAAGAGGTAAAAAGCTTTGGTATACATTCTGGCAAAACATTCACTGAAATGTTAGTGAAGATTGCTTTTGTGTGGGAGACGATGGTTGATACATATATTTTTTTCCCTTTGATGAGCAAATTTTCCTTTGATAGTGACGGAAACATTTTTTTCTTAGTGAAAGAAATTTGGAAACTTTATTTCCAAAGTAATTCTTGGCTGTAATCCCTACTAAATATGGTCAAACAGGAGGCAGCCAAAGAGAATTTCAACTGCAGTTCTGCAGCAAACAGCGTGACGGAGACCAGAAATGACGTTTTGCACACTCCTTCCTACCTCCTGCTCCTCCACCCCTCAGACCCATAAAAGAAAATGATTCAGAAAGTCCTGAGCGAGTGCAATCTGGAAATGTGTTGCATTTACGTCTGGCAGCTGCACGCGCCGGAGGCGAGGGACTGACAGCTGCCACAGGGGTCCTAACAGTGAGAGTGGAAGGACGGAGGCACGTAGCTTCCAGGGTGGCCTGAATCTTGACCCAGGCCTGGTTCCAGGAGAAGTGTTACTTTCTTTCCATGACCACACACTATGTGCAGGCAGCCTTCCATGTCCATGGAATCCATTCGTGAGGATTCAACCCAACAGGGACCAAAAATATAATTCGGTCTACAATGATTGTATCTATACTGAATGAGTGCATATTTTTTCCCTTGTCATTTCCTAAACAATGCAGTATAACAAATGTTGGCACGGTGTTTACATTCTAGTAAGTGTTAAGTAATTTAGAGGTGATTCCAAGTTTACCAGAGGATGTACGAATACTATAGCACGTTATACAAGGGACTTGAGCATCTGGATTGGCACCAATCCCCCACAGGCACGGAGGAACACTGAACTTCTCTCTTCTGGGAGGACTAGCTTTTCTGTCTTGCCTGCTAGGCTTGTGCACCTGTCTCTCTCCGGGCCAGCAGCTGTCCGTCTATCTTAGAGGAACAGCTTTGACAAAGTCCTTGGCTCTGTTTGGATATCTCCTTTCCCTTGCTCTCTCAAACAAACTTGATTTGAAATGGTTGGGTTCATCAGACCCTTTTCCTTTGAGGGGCATGTGTCCCTTTGAGAGAGAGAGTGGGTGGCCTGGAGACAGCACACTCCAGCACAGATGACAGGAGGGGACACAGAGAGGCCTGGGGGCCAGTGCTCAGAGGGGTGGTGCCAGGGCCTGGGCGGCTGGGCTTGGAGCAGAGAAAATGTCAAGAGATTCTCAAGGTTGTTTCAGTGAGCTGTTCACACAGAAGTCAGAGGGAAAATGGAGCCAATGTGAGGGAGTTGCAAGGAAGCAAATTGCCTTAGCATCAGAGAGAAATTATAGCAGCTAGCGCTTTCGGACACAGCTGTCTCCATAACTGAGGTGGTGAGTCCCACCCATGGAGGTCTGCACACCAAGCTTGTTTTGGGTGTGAAACACTTTTCAACAGTTGGGTGGTCCTTATCATGTAGCAGCTACAGTCCTAAGAGCTTTATATAGACTCATTCCGGGGATAGTCACAACAGCCTTCGGAAGTAACTGCTTTATTATCTCCAATTTACAGATGAGGAAAACTAAGCCCTGGAAAGGTTCAGTAACTTGCCCAAGGCCACAGTGTGACTCAAACCCAGGTAGTCTGGCCCCAAAATGCAATGTATGCTCTTAACAGATCTTAATAGCCCCAAAGATATGACCATAGGCACATCAATCCTAGTTTTACCCTCTGACCCAGAGATGTGCCGTCTTTTCCAGGAGTCCGGATGGGATGCACTCCTGTGCCTTCAACCAGGCAGCTAAGACACAGGCCCCTGCGGTGCACTGCGGCTTCCCTCTCGGTGATGTCTCTACTGCCAGCACTATTGAAGGAGCCTTGCTGGTGCCTCTGCCAATGACACTCACTGTGAGGACTCCCACGTCTGTGCACAGGGGCCTCCTTGCCATGTGCGCCTAGCTGAGGCCTCGGGTGCCCGTGTGTTGCTGTGGTCTGAGTGGAGCCATGTTTTGTCATCTGAGTCCGGAGATACTCTTGGGCAGAGTCCACCATCTCTCAACATTAAGCTTTTTTTCTTAAGCTACTGGTCCTCATCTCCCTGGTGACAGAGTTGCAAAGACAATCTCCCAGCTGGAGTTGGGTTATGCGACATATTATCCCCCTCTGCTACCTGGACAGTCAAAATAACTTAAAAAGCAAAAACAAGGGTTCAGTGTTGTGGCACAGTGGGCTAAGCTGCCACCTGCGATGATGGAGCCCCATATTGGAACGCCAGTTCAAGTCTCAGTTAATCCACTTCTGATCCAGCTCCCTGCTAATGAGCCTGAGAAAGCAGCAGAAGATGGCCCAGGTCCGTGTGCACCTGCTACCCACATTGGAGACACGGATGGAGTTCCTGGCTTCTGCCTGACCCAGCCCCAGCCACTGTAGCCATCTGGGGAGTGAAGCAGCATTTTCTCTCTCTGTCTCTCCCTCTCTGCTGCTTTCTCCTTCAAATAAATAAAATAAACTTTTTTTTTTTTTAATGTAAAGGCAAAAACAGAAACCAAACTCCTCTCTTGTCCCCCAGACACAAAAACAAAGCCTCCATGTAGCAGGCAAGGAGACCCTGTGAAGGAAAGCTGCTTTACGGGGCAAGTGGTGCCGAGAGTTAAAGCCCCAGCCTATAGCGCCGGCATCTCAAGTGGGTGATGGTTCAAGTCCTGGCTGCTCCACTTCCTATCCAGCTCCCTGCTAATGTGCCTGGGAAAGCAGCGGAAGATGGCCCAAGTGCTTGGGTCCCTGAATTCGTGTGGGAGAACTCGAAGAAGCTCCTGGCTCCTGGCTTTGGATCAGCCCAGCTCTGGCTGTTGTAGCCATTTGGGGAGTGAACTAGCAGGTAGAAGACCCCCCCCCCCCGTCTCTCTCTCACTGTAACTCTTTCAATTAAATAAAATAAATCTTGGGAAAAAAAAAGTTTGCCTCACTTTTCCCCAGCCCTGGCCTGCAGCAAAGGATCTGCACCACCTGGAAGCAGGACCAGGAAGCCTGGTGGTCAGAGACACTGGGGAGACAGGTGCTATGGCAGGCTGCAGGCCGCAGAGAAGAGTAAGGGCTCTTCAATGCCAAAATGTTAGAGTCCCATGTCCCAGATGGTTTGATAGGAGCGGGAACGGCTCAGGGGCTGTTTGCTAAAGCAGCTCCCGTGGGGTTTGTTTCGGGAACAGTACACCATATGTAGGTAAAGTTCTTAGTTTTTGTTTTTGCTTTAATCAATTTCTGGAGTCTACTTCATTTATCAAAGATAAAGAGTGAGGGAACTAGGGAGCAACTAATGACTCTATCCAATCAGCTCTTCCTTGAGGGAGAATTCCAGAATCCTGTTTCCTGTGTTTGTACCCCAGGTTCTCATCTCCTTTTGAACAACAAAGGAAGTGTGACTTCTTTAACCCTTTAATGTCTCCAGATTAACCAAGGGATTTTCGTCTTGTCTCGTACGATTAACGTGAGCGTTGTTTGGGACATTCATTCTCAGGGATCTGCAATCATGCAGGACTGAAATAGAGGAGGGAGGAGGATAAGACTGAGGCACACTTCCCCGTGCTGGTCAAGAAAAGATGAGGTAGCCAGCCTCAAAATGGCCGCCAGTCATCTTTGCCTTGCCTCTACGTATCCATGTCTTGCATTGTGTCTGTCCACACATGGAACCCATGCTTGTCTGGATGACCCATATAATATGGCAAAGGTGACAGTGTGCGACTTCCTAGGCTAGGTCAGAGCTTCCACCATTTTTTTTTTTTTTAGTTTAATTTTATTTATTTGAAAAGCAGAGTTACAGAGAAAGAGGGACAGAGAAAGAGAGATCTTCCACCCACTGGTTCACTCCTTAAATGACTACAATGGCTGTGGCTGGTCTGGGCCAAAGCCAGGAGCCTGGAACTCCATGTGGGTCTCCCATGTGGGTGGCTGGGGTCTCAGGCCACCTTCTGCAGCTTTCCCAGGTGCATGAGCTGGAAGCTGGATCAGAAGTGGAGCAGCTGGGACTTGAACTGGAGTGCATATGGGATGCTGGCATTGCAAGCGCAGCTTCATCCAACGCATCACAGCCCTGGGACTTCCACCTGGATCAACTTTTCTGAGGGAAGCCAGCCAGCCAGTCAGCCACTGTATTGTGAAGGTCACTCAAGCAGCCCTGTGCAGATGCCCATGGGGGTAGGAATTGAGGCCTCCTGCCAAGTGCCAGCACCAACTTGTCAGCCAGGTGAGAGAGCCACCTTGAGAATATATGCTCCAGCCCAGCTGAGTCTTTAATGCCTGCAGCCTCGTGAGAGATCCTGAGCTGCTACAGCACAGTCAGGTGCTTCCTGAGCCAGAAACCGGGAGACTCACTTTTGATCTACACGTCTAAGGCTTGAGATCACTTGTAATGAGCAACTGATAACCAACGCAGAAGCAGGTCAGCTCACGTGAGGGGCTCCCTAGCGTGGACACCCACTGCTGTGGACTGCATCCTTGGGAAACCAGAAAGGCAGCTGCCTTGTCCGCTCGGCACATGGGGACCCATAGGCCAAATATGGCCTTCTGTGGGCTATACCTGGCCACACCGTTTGTTCACCTATTGTCTATGGCTGATTCCCCACACAGTGCAAGAGCTGAGGAGTTGTGAGAGGAGCGAGAGGGCACCAGGCTACAATGTTTACCTCTTAGCCCTTTACAAAAACAGTTTGCTGACCTCTCCCTGGGAGGAACTGCAGTCTCCCGGAGCATGTCTCACACCCACACCTCCCCCACACAAGAGCTCCAGTGCCTTCATCTGCCTCCCTGCCCTCTGCATCGGGCTAACCCCTCCGCACCCTTCAAATCTCGGGGTGGTTCAAGGTCATCCTGCCTCTCCTTCAGGGTTGGCTTGTACATCACCGTTGTGCACCCCCTAGCTAAAAGCAGACTCTGAGAGCAAAGTTTTCGCACCTCTTCACAACTCTAACCAATCATGCGATGGATTTTCTTTAGTGTCATTCTTCCTCATTCGCCTATGAGCTGTTTAATGTCTTAGTGTCTTTCTCTCTCATTGGACTGTGAATTCTTCAAGGATAAAAACTGTATTATTCATTTTAGAAGCTCATAATAATATAGTTGGCCTTTTATAGCTATGGGTTCCAAATTACAGATTTAACAAACCAAGGGTAGAAGATGTGGGAAAAAACTTGTGTCTGTGTTGAACATGTGCAGATTTTTTTCCTGGTCATTGTTCCCTAAACAACATAGCATAACAACCATGAATGCAGCATCGACATTGTGTGATCATTATGCATCTTCTAGAGATGGCTTAAGCATATGGGAGGCTGTGTGTAGGTTATTTACAAACACTACACTCTTTAATGGAAGGGATTCAAGTATCTACAGATTTTGCTATCTGTGGGAAATCCTGAAACCAATTCCCAAATGGATACCAAGGGATAATTGCGTACTTGTATTACAGATCACAAATGTTTCTTGAATGCTTCTTATTTGTCATACAATTTACCGACCCTGGGGTACACCCAGAGAAAGACTGAGTGCTGCCCTTCAGGTTGCTCTAAGATGGAAATGAAAAACAAACTGGTCTTAGGACACAACATGATGGAGGTTGTGCATGACTCATTGTGAACATATTTGCTGAAATCACAAAACCAGCTGCAAAAAAAAAAAAAAAAAGAGGAAAAAAAGGCTTTCACCAGTTTCAGAGAATCACCTGTGTGTCAGACAGAGTCCCAAGTACCAACATGTGTTGTAAGTTACTTCATTTTTACACAGCCCTATAAGGCAGATACTACAATTATTTTGTTTCAACAGAAGGATTTAGAGAGCCTCTGAGGTCAGGCAACTTACCGAGCTAGAAAATGTTGTAGAAATTTCAGAGCAACTGTGTAGCTGCCAGTGAAGTCCAAGGCTCAGCAAGGACACAAGTGTAGGAATGGAGGTAATGCTCTTCTTTTCTCTTTGAACGGTAAGCGGCTGGTTTCTGTCGAGCTGGAAATTCCTGCTCCGGAGGCTCTCTGATGCCTCGGAGTATGCATGGCATCTTATTTCTAGGGATTGCTTTCTGGGAGATTCTGCGGTTCTGAGGATGAGGTGAGCCTGGTTTCATCATTTGCCACTTTGAAGTCATCTGGCATTGTCAATTTTGCTTTCTCAGGGCTCTGCCAGGGGAAGAACGCATTCAACAGGGGAGCTGCTCCCCTGCCCCCAACCGCACTTCAGTGTTTTCTTGCCAAGGTCAACGGGACTATGGGTTGTCTGCAGCTGGGACGGCAGCATGGGGCCCTGGTGCCTCCCCTCTGCCATCAGCTGTCTCCAGCTGTGACGGCGGCTGTGAAGTAGACTGTTCTAAAGTGGGTGTCATCTCATGGATTGGTTTAAAGAGATTTCGTGCACAGTAGTTAAAGATGCTGGAGCAGGCTTACAAAAATCCATTGCTTCCTGCAGGGCGAATCACGTCATTCCATTCTGTGTTCCTCTCTAGGAATGATGACTTTGGGGCTCCAAAGCTTGTTCCTTTTCATGAAACATCAGTGGGTTCAGAGCTATTCATCTGCTTGGTACGGATTTCTGCCTGGGGTGGCCTTCCTCTCAAAAGACACAGGTGCTTTGTGGAAAAGACGGCGACTGGGGTGCGGGCAAGCACCTGCTGAGGGCAATGATTGATGCTACAAGCAGGCGTGTTTCTTGCCTTAGCTTGGCAATTTCCTTCACAGGCACAGGTCAGGGTGAACAGGGAGGAGGAGGGGGAGGAGGGGGCGGTGTCCACGTGGTCCAGAGAGGGAAAGGCCAGTGTATCCATTTGTGATGCTCAACGTTTTCCACCCCTGCTAATTGAAGCAAGTGTGTGACAGGCCTCACTTTCCATTGGGGCCTGGAGTTTCAAATAGCAAAGAAGACAGAGACTTTATCTGCCTCCCTTGACTGAAAAACAAATAATATAATGTGATGACAAATTATAGTAAGTGCTGCTAGGAATAGAATAAAATAAAATAAAATAAAAATTAGGCTATTATGCCTAGTAATCAATAGCAGAGGATGGGACAGGACATTTATTTGGGGGGAACTAAGCAGACAAGGCCTCTCTGAGGATGTAAAGCATTGAATCTGAAGGACAATGGCCTGTAAGGCTACAGCAGCCAAGGGTTGCATGAAGCCTTGACTGCTGAAGTCAGCTCAGGCAAACGAAGTCAGCCCACCTGCTCGCAGGGAGCGCCCAGGTCCCTGCCTCGCAGCTTTCCTCCACAGTGTCCCCTGTCCCGGGCGCAGTGCCCACCGGCGCCTCCCTTTGTTTCATGCAAACTCCATCTTGATAAGAGCACAATGAGCAGCCCAGCTGGGATGTACAGTTCGTCTGGGGCCTCATCCATGCTTTAGCTGTAGGTGGACTCACCAAACAGTTCAGGGGAGATGAATATTATGGGAAAAACTGCATGGATTTAAACACTTCTTTTCACCAAAATAAGTTTGGTTTTTACTTCTGTTTTCCCCACGTACTTTTTGCAGTATCTTTGTATCTCTGAGACAGAGTAGCAGACACACATCTAGAAAAGAGAATGGGTGGTGAAGATGCTGTTTGGAATGCCCACCTTGCACATTTAAGTGCTTCTACGCTTCTGGCCCAGCTTCCTGCTAATGCACACCCTGGAGGGAGCAGTTGATGGCTCAAGCCCACTGTGGGAGACCCACACTGAGTTCTTGGGTCCTGACTTCTGCCTGGACAAATCCCAGCTGTTGCAGGCATTTGGGGAGTGAGCCAGCAGATGGAAGACCCTTCTCCCTCTCTCTATGCCTTTCAAAAAATAAGTTTTTTTCTTTTTAATTTAAAAGAAGACTAGTGGAATGGTGTAATATGTTAAGCCTTCACCTGTGGTGCCAGCATCTTATATGGATGACAATTTGAATATTGGCTGCCCCTCTTCCAATCCAGCTCCCTGCTAATGGCCTGGGAAAGCAGTGGAAGATGGCCCAAGTCTTTAGTGCCCCTGCACCCATGTAAGAGACTTGGATGAAGCTCCTGGCTCCTGGTTTCAGATCGGCTCAGTTC
Organism: Sylvilagus floridanus; assembly: GCA_949820135.1. Taxonomy (NCBI): domain Eukaryota; kingdom Metazoa; phylum Chordata; class Mammalia; order Lagomorpha; family Leporidae; genus Sylvilagus; species Sylvilagus floridanus. The sequence continues at coordinate 58,129,502 of OX463225.1, forward strand.
CAGGAGTTGTGGCCATTTGGGGAGTGAACCAGCAGATGGAAGACCTCTCTCTCTCCATCTTGCTGTCAGTAATTCTGCCTCTCAAATAAATAAATAACTTTTTTAAAAAAATTAAAAGAAAAAGAAAGGAGAACACTTTGAGACTGGAGATCTTTTTTTTTAAAAAAAATTTATTTATTTATTTGAAAGTCAGAGTTACACAGAGAGGAGAGGCAGAGAGAGAGGTCTTCCATTCGATGGTTCACTCCCCAATTGGCCGCAATGGCCAGAGCTGTGCCGATCTGAAGCCAGGAGCCAAGAACTTCTTCTGGGTTGCCTACGCAGGTGCAGGGACCCAAAGACTTGGGCCATCTTCTACTGCTTTCTCAGGCCATAGCAGAGAGCTGGATCAGAAGTGGAGCAGCCGGGTCTCAAACCGGCGCCCATATGGGATGCTGGCGCTTCAGGCCAGGCTGTTAACCCACTGCACCACAGCGCAGGCCCCATGGAGATCTTTTATTTTAGTGTGAGCAGACATTGGCAAAGCTTACTGTTATGAATGAAGTAGGTTCTCTGGAGCCAGAATGAATGCGTTTAAACTGTGGCTATGTCCCCTGGGATCTGTAACTTCGGGCAGGTTAGCTGCTCTGAGCCTCAGCTTCCTCATCTGCAAAATGGGGCTTCTTTTTTTTAAAGCATTTATCTTACAGAACTGTTAAAGAATTTAATTAGTTAATGTTAGTTAAGTGCTTAGAGCAGTAGGGCGCATACACATTCAACAACCATGTTATTATACAAAGCTGCTGCAGCAGACTGACAGCTTGGACGGCTGGGACGGTGGTATTATGCATTCCCGAAGCAGCGCTGCTCTGCCTGGAGTTAATGATAGCCTTGATTCTATCATTCATTCCAGAAACCATTTGTACACCAGGCAGTGCCTTGGATACTTACTTATATCATTTCCTTTGAACCTGCAGCAACCTTAAGAAGCAAGTATTATTGTCCCCATTTTATAGATGCAGAAACTGAGGCTTGAGGATGCTGCGTAACTTCTCCGACACCAGGAAGCTGCTTTTATTGCTACACCCACTGCTAAGAGTCTGACTCAGTATGTCTGGGCCAGACTCGGATGATCCCTAAGGCTCTCCCTGGCTGCCAAATATGTGAAAATGAGAGAGTCCCTATGTGCCAGCTACACAGTTTAGTCAAGAAAGTGTGAAAATGAATATAAAAGCATGGTTTTTAAAAATAGATTTATTTTACTTTATTTAACAGGCAGAGTGACAGAGACAGAAAGAGAGTTCTTCCATCTGCACCTGCTGGTTCACTCCCCAAATGGCCACAATGGCTAGGGTGGGGCTATGCTGAAGCCAGGAGCCTGGAACTCCATCCAGGCCTCCCCTGAAAGTGGCGGGCCCTTGTACTTGAGCCACTGCTTCCCCAGGTGCATTAGCAGGGGCCTGAATTGGAAGTGGAGCTGCTAGAGCTCAAACTATTAGTCTAATATGGGGTGCCAGTGTCACAGGCCAGCCTCTAAAATGTGTTTTTTTTTAAATCAGTGAATTAATAAATTATCCATTGTTACATAATGAATTTTCCCCCAAACTTTGTGGCTTCAGTGAACAACCATTTTTATCTCACAGTTCCTGTGGGTCAGGAACTCGGCAGGGCTTGACTGACCGGCTTTGGCTCCGGGTGTCTCGCGGAGTGAACCTGTCGCCGGGGCTGCGATCATCCGAAGGCTTCACCGGGGCTGAGGGGTTCCCTTGGAGGACGACTCATTCAGTGGCTGTGGGCAGGAGAGAGGACAATGCCTTTGATGACCTAATCTCCAGAGCTTCACGTGTTCATTTCTGCTTTGCCTGTGTCTTAGGAAAGAGTCACCGAGTTCAGTCCACACGCAAGAAAAGGAGAAATAGGATGTCCTACTTGCAGAAACGAGTGTCGGAGAATTTGTGGAGGGGAGGCATTGTGGTGCAATGGGTTAAGCTGCCACTTGAGATGCTTGCAGTCTATACTGGCGGATCTGGGTTCAGGTCCTGCCTCTGCTTCCCATCCAGCTTTCTGCAAATGCACATCCTGGGATGCAGCAGATGATGCACCAAGTGCTTAGGTCTCTGCCACCCATGTGGGAAACCCAGGTGGAGTTCCAGGCCCTTGGCTGTGACCTGGCCCAGCCCTGGCTATTGTGGGCATTTAGGGAAAGAATCAGCAGATGCAAGATCTGTCTGTGTGTCTGTGTCCCTCTGTTGTTCTGCTGTTCAAATGAATAAATACATTTTAAAAAGATAATTTTGGGATGTATTTTAAAACACCACAGGGGTGCTACCCATGCCTCTTGTCGTATGGAGCAGTATTACTCTCCTGAAGAACTCAATCAAGATCACTCAATAGTTCCAAATTACACTGAGCAATGAAAGTTCTAGACAAAGGGTCATGTTTCTGCAGTGTCCTGATAAACTTGCAGGGTGAGGCTGGGCACTTGGTGCATGGCCAAGGACACTGGAATGCTGGGTATGAGTCTGAGCTCCACCCTTGATTGCAGCTTCTTGCTAATGCACACTTTGGGAGGCAGCAAGTGATGGCTCAGGTATCTGAGCCCCTGACAACTACTGAGATGAAGTTTTCAGCTCCTGGCCCAGCCTTGGCTGTTACAGGCATTTGGGAAGTAAAGTAGCAGATAGGGGGATTTCTTTCCCTCTATCTCTCTTAAACACACACACACACACAAAATAAGTAAATAAAAATTAAGAAAATAAAGACAGCTTATTTTTCAAAATTCAGTATGGTTTTTATGACTTTTAGCTCAATAAATAGTCTATATCAGAATATATCCAAGCTGGAAAGAACCACCTGGGTTATCCAGTAATTAGATTTTAGCCTCTTCTCCTTTGCTGTAAAGATGAGCAACTTGAGAACCAAGGGAAAAAAGGAATATTTGCTAAGAACACACACTCCATGTTTCCGACACTGTGCTAAATGTCTTGGCTGTACTGTTTTATTAAATTGTCCTAGCCTACTTACAGTCATCCTTGCTTTACTGATGAGGAAAACAAGGATCAGAGAAGCAGCTGGTGTTTTTCCAGATCAGAGAGCTGCTGAGTTTTGAAGGTACTGCTAAAATCCCTATCTTTTAGGTACCAGCCAGAACCACGTTCCTTACCTCCCCAGGATGTGAGAGCAGAGTGGCCAAGACCTTGATATCATATCCCTGGGGATCAAGGTGAAGGTGAAGGTTTTCTGTCTGCATATTCAGGCTTCTGTAGGTCTCACTCACTTTCTTCTTCCTGACCTATGTTCAACTTGAGATTCTCCTCTAGTAACCACACAAGAACATTTTAAGTTACAGAAGACAGCACTCCACTGCATGTCACCTCACCCTCAAACAGGGTTTGTGCGTTTTAATGTGTGCAGATGCTGCTGAGTTATGACGGGTAGGTCCCACTGCGGGATGGCTTCATGGGTATCTTGGGCCTTTTACAGATTCCTCCCATGTCAGAGAGTTTTAAGAGCAGGCCCTCATGTCAGGGAATCATGGTTAGAGATAGTCTTCCCTGGGGCTGTTGGCCACGTATTGTGCAAAGTCTTTCCATACGGACACTAAATTTAAAAGTCACCTTAACAGACGTTATAGTAATAAAATCAGTTAGGATTCTTGGTGACACACGCCAAAATGGCATGACCTAAAGGGGCATTCATTGAAAAGTCCAAGTGGAGTTGATTTCAGGTGTAGCCTGATGCAGAAAGTAAAATCTTCCAGAAGGATTGGAATTCTCTTTCATCCCTCAACCCAGCTGAGTCTGTACTGACTTCATCCTCAGACTGTCTGACTAGGTCCCTGTACCTGACCCTTGCACAGGAGGAATGCAGTGTTCTCACTGGCCGGGCCTGGATCACATGATCTTCCTGGATAAGGGCATGGGGGAGAGTAGAGGCAGCCACAAGAAAGCCAGAGACTCACTGGCTGCAAGAAGGAAGAGACGTTGCCGATCAATGCCAACCACAAACCCTTGGGCTCGTACTCGGCACACAACTCTGTGCTGAGCCTGCTACATACGTGATCCCAAGTAATCTTCATAAACAACCCCATGAGATGTGTATTAATGTGACTCCCATACAGTGGATGAGGAAACGAGGCTCAGAGGATTTAAGTACCATGCTCAAGGTCATACAGACGGTAAGGGGCAGAGCTGGGTTTAAACTGGTTCCATCTGCTCTAACAGCTATTCTTGTTCTATTACATGATGCTGCCTGGGGCATCAGCTTCCTATAAATCATACAGAATGGAAACATCAGGCCTTTTTTTTTTTTTTAAAAAAAAGTTTATTTATTTATTTGAAAGGTAGAGTTATAGAAAGGGAAAAGCAGAGGGAGAGAGGGAGAGAGAGACAGAGAGAAAGAAAGGTCTTCCTTCCATTTGTTCACCCCCCAAATGGCCACTAAGTCCGGCGCTGTGCTGATCTGAAGCCAGGAGCCAGGTGCTTCCTCCTGGTCTCCCAGGCAGGTGCAGGAGCCCAGTTACTTGGGCCATTCTCCACTGCCTTCCTGGGTCACAGCAGAGAGCTGGACTGGAAGAGGAGCAACCGGGACTAGAACCCGGTGCCGCAGATATAGGATTAACCAAGTGAACCACGGCGCTGGCCCGAGATTTATTTAATTATTTGAAAGAGTTACTAACAATGGGGGAGAGCCAGATAGAGGGGAAGAGAGAGAGAGAGAGAGATCTTCCCTCCACTGGTTCACTCCCCCAGATGGCCACATCAGCTAGGACTGGGCCAGGCTAAAGCCAAGAGTTTCATCCAGGTCTCCCACACGGGTAGCAGGGACTCAACTACTTGGGTCATTTTCCACTGCTTTTCCCAGGTGTACTAGCAGGGAGCTGGATCAGAAGTAGAGCATCTGGGACATGAACTGTTGTACCTATGGGATGCCAAGGTCTCTGCCAGTGGCTTAATCCTCTACGCCATGACACCAGCCCTCTTTTTAATTTTTTTTACATTAAAAATTTATTTACGAGGTGCACACACGTGTGCATGCACACACAGAGCTCCCATCTGCTGGTTCACTCCCCAGATGTCTGTAAGAGCCAGGGCTGACCCAGGGCTGAAGCCAAGAGCTGGACACTCAATGCAGGTCTCCCACACGGTGACAGGGACCCAGCAACTTGAGCCATCACTTGCTGCCTCCCAGGGTCTGCATTGACAGGAAGCTGGAATCAGGAGCCAGAGCGGGGAATCAAACCCAGGCTCACTGATTGGGATGTGGGGGTTTTACCAGCCAGGCCAAAGGCTCACTAGCTAGCTTACTGTTTTCTGAGACCCCACATGGGTGGCCTGAAGGCCATCTCTACTCTCAGAATTATATTTAAAATTAGTCACCTAAAAATCTCCATCATTTGGCTTTTCCCCAAAAGATAGGGAAAACAATTGCAAAAACATGGACAATTAAAAGCTGTATTTGAAAGACTCAAGAGAGAGAAATGTAAAGGGCGAAACAGAGATGCGGCCAGCAGGAAGACCACAGGGAAGACCAAAGGAAGGAGAAATATGAGAAGACGACAATTAGGTAAGAAGCAATTTAAAGACAAAGAACCTGGTTCCCATCTTTAGAATCAGAGAATGGGAGAAACCTTAACCTCGGAGGAAGATTTTAGTCTCTGAGCAAAGTTAGTGCAGGAGGATTTAAAGAATTACATCGAAAAACTGAAACGTGGGGCTGGGCATTTGGCCTAGTGGTTAAGATGCAGTTAATGATGCCTTTGTTCCACGTCAGAAGGGCTGAGTTCAGCATCCACCTGCACTCCTGACTTTAGCTTTCCAAAAGTGAAGGTCCTGGGAGCAGCTGTGTTCCTGTGGTCAGTGTGGGAGACGTGGATTGTGTCCTTGGCTTCTGACTTCAGCCTAGCCCACCCCAGCCCTTGTGGTTGTGGGCATCTGGGGAGTGAACCAGTTAGGTGAGAGCTCTCTGTCTTTGTCTCTCTGCCTCTCAAATAAATTAAAAGGCAAAAAGAAAAGCTGTAGTATGAAAAACAGCTTCAGGAATTTTTGAAAGAAACGGATGTTTGTGAAGATTTCGACAAAGAAGGTCTTGAGAGTCACGGATATAAATGTCCACATCATGATGGACCTGTTTCTACAACTGCAGGGTCAGAAGGATAGGATGAGGAACGGCGCAACTTTTTTTTTCTTTAAGATTTATTTATTTATTTGAAAGGCAGAGTTACACAGAGGCAGAGAGAGAGAGAGAGAGAGAGAGAGAGAGAGAGAGAGAGAGAGTTCTTCCATCCGCTGGTTCACTCCCCAGTTGGTGCAATGGTCGGAACTGAGCCCATCTGAAGCCAGGAGCCAGGAGCTTCTTGCAGGTCTCCCACACAGGTGCAGGGGCCCAAGCATTTGGGCCATCTTCCTTTGCTTTCCCAGGCCATAGCAGAGAGTTGGATTGGAAGTAGAGCAACTGGGACTCGAACTGGTGCCCATATGGGATGCCAACACTGCAGGTGGTGGCTTTACCCACTTCACCATGGTGCTGGCCCCCAAAGCACATTTTTTAAGATTTATTTGAAAGGCAGAGAGATATAGAGACAGACATACAGGAAAAGATCTTCAATTTGTCAGTTCACTCCTCAAATGTCTGCAACAGCCAGGGCCGTGCCAGGCTAAAGCCAGGAGCCCAGAACTACACCCAAGTCTTGCATGAGTGGAACCAAAGTGCTTGGGCTGGCAGCTCTGCCTCCCGGTGTGCATTAGCAGGAAGCTGGATTGGAAGCGGAGGACTCTGATACGGCATGCAGGCATCCCGAGAAGCAACTGTGGAAGGCAACACATCTCATCTGTGATGATGAATGTGATATCAGATTGGAAGAGGATGGTGTTCTCTTCCTCATGAGTTCAGAATTCCCAAAGCAGAAGGGAATAATACTAACTAGGTTGCCTTGTCTAAAAAAAAATAGTTTCAAAGGCCAAAAGTGTTGAATAGAAGATAGAAAATGGCCTGAAAAAAGACAGGAGAGGCCAGCATGGTGATGCAGTGGGCTAAGCTGCTGCCTGCAACACCATCATCCCATATGGACGCAAGTTCACGTCCCGACTGTTCCACTTCCAATCCAGGTACCTACTAATGTGCCTGGGAAAAGCAGCAGAGGATGGGCTCAAGAAGTTGAGCCCCTGCCACCTATGAAGGAAACACAGAGGCAGTTCTAGCTGGGAGGTTACAGCCTGGCCCCGCCCCGGCCCTGACTGCCATTTGCAGAGAGAACCAGTAGATGAAAATATCTGTGTGTGTGTGTGTGTGTGTGTGTGTGTGTGTTGTCTCCTTCTCTCTTTCTAATTCTTTCAAATAAATAAATCTTTTTTTTTTTTTGACAGGCAGAGTGGACAGTGAGAGAGAGACAGAGAGAAAGGTCTTCCTTTGCCATTGGTTCACCCTCCAATGGCCAGCATGGCCGGGAGCCAGATGCTTCTCCTGGTCTCCCATGGGGTGCAGGGCCCAAGCACCTGGGCCATCCTCCACTGCACTCCTGGGCCCTAGCAGAGAGCTGGCCTGGAAGAGGGTCAACCAGGACAGAATCCGGCACCCCAACCAGGACTAGAACCCGATGTGCAGGCGCTGCAGGTGGAGGATTTGCCTATTGAGCCGCGGCACCGGCCATAAATAAATCTTAGAGAGAAAAAGAGCCCTTTCCGCTGGCTGGCAGCCCGGAGGCCGCGGGATGCCTGTAGTTACCATAAGACGGAGGCCGCCGGATGCCTGTAGTTACCATAAGACGGAGGCCGCGGGATGCCTGTAGTTACCATAAGACGGAGGCGGCGGGATGCCTGTAGTTACCATAAGACGTAAACCGGCAGGAGCTCCTCAGAGCTCTGGCAGCCTTCCTCAAAATGTCCCTGAGAGGGTGGACAGGCCACGCTGGCCCAGCACAGGAGCGCTCCCGCCTCGATGAGAACTGGTTCCACACACGAGCTGCTTCCGCAGCGTGGCACCTGTACCTGGGGTTGGCTCCATGACCACGCTCTACGGGGACAACAGAGGACCGGCGTCACGCCCAGCCACTTCAGCTGCAGCTCCAACAGCATGATCCGCCGCATCCTGCAAGCCCTGGAAGGGCCGAAGGGGGACCAGGACCAGGAGCCACAAACTGACACCTCAGGGACAAAGAGATCTGGACAGACTCTGGACAGGTGGCTGCTGCCAACAAGAAACATTAGAAAATTGTCTCATTCATAGAAAAAAAAGAGCAGGAATATGAATGTGAAAGAAAGAGAAATACATTGGGAAAAGTGACTTTACCTTGAAGGAAATGACTCTAGGTGATAACTGTGGAGACACACACACACACACACACACACACACACATATATATGAAGAAATTTTTAAACTCAAAACCTGCTAAGGAGAAAAGGAATAATAATGTCATTACTAGGGGAAAACTTTAAATTTTAAGACATTGGGGGGAAAGCTGAGATAGTGTCACTTCCTAAATAATATACAATAAACCTTACTGTTAAAAGAGAAAACAAAATTGGGAAAATCTGGTTTAATGGACCCCCCCCCCCCCGGTCTACACGGCAGCAGTGTCTGAACTTAGCAGCGGTGTCCACAGCGAGGAGTTGGGGTTCGCTGGGCCAGACACCTGCAGCTTCTTTCCTCCAGCCTTCTTCACTGGTTGAGCTCCCTGCCAGGCCTCGGCAGGCGGCTGGGTTTGCGAGCCTGACACCTAGACCCCTGATATTAAGGTCTCCTCCTGTGACCATTAGCATTATCTTCCTGAACCAGGATCTGCTATTTCTGAGTATTCCCTATTTCATTTCCACATTTCATCATTCCTCACTGCCTATAGACTCACTACGGCTTGGTTCCAATCTAATTTTCCAGGCCTGCCTCCTGCCAACAAGCCCCCACACCCTCCACTTCGGCCCCTCCCTGCTGGACTACGCTTGCTGCTCCCTCTCCAGATCTCATTCTCCGGCCATCTAAGTCCTATCTCGGTCCTCACTGTGTTTCTTCACATCTACTCTTTGCCCATGCAGCTTCCGATGTCCAGTTCAATTCTCACCTCCTCCAAGAAGTCTTGCTAAATCCCCCACGCTGTTACCTTGTCCCCACTTAATAGGCCATCAGCCCATTTTTCCTGACCTCTATGGTGAATGCCAGCGTAAATAATAGTGGGGAGGAAGACTCTCTAAGGAAAGCATGAATTTGTTGAGGAAGGAGCAGGGCACTTCAACGCGGATCATAGGGGCCGTAGGGAACAGTGAACCACGGGAGTGTTCAGGGGGACAAGGGGATTTTGAAGGTAAAGCATGGAGGGTTCCACAAGCTGTCCTGAAGCAGTGATCCTTGGCAGCAAGGATCAACAGCAAGGGTGGTGGCTGGCCGAGACTCATCGGGCAGCCACCGGGCTGGCACACTCACAGGGGTTTGTGTGTGCAGGGCTGTGGTTTTGGCAGTCTCCTGACAGTTCCTCTTATCTGGCAAATAAACATGAGCACTCTGCCTTCCTGATCGTCCCTGGCTCCATTTTGCCAGGGTTTGACGCAAGGGACTCCACTGTGGCGCTGACAACTTTCACATAGGGGGCTGGCGCAGGGGGTAAAGCCACTGCCTGCAGTGCCAGCATCCCAGATGGGGCACTGGTTCAAGTCCCGGCTGCTCTGCTTCCAATCCAGCTCTCTGCTATGGCCTGGGAAAGCAGAAGAAGATGGCCCAAGTCCTTGGGCCCCTGCACCCACATGGGAGACCTGGAGGAAGGTCCTGGCTCCTGGCTTTGGATCAGTGCAGCCTGGCTGTTGCAGCCATCTGGGGAGTGAACCAGCGGATGAAGACCTCACACTCTCTCTGGCTCTACCTCTCTCTGTAACTCTTTCAAATAAATAAAATAAATATTAAAAAAAATCTTCACATGGACGACATCATAACAAAATATCATTGTTTTTCATAATCAAGTCAGTATTTAATAAGCACTTTTGTGTGCTGGGCACCTTTCTGAATGTCTTCTCCTCACAACAGCCTTTTGCAACTTTATTTATTTGAAAGGCAGAGAGACAGAGAGATTTTTCAGGTACTGGTTCACGTCCTAGATAAATAAAAGTTTTATTTATTTATTTGAAAGACAGTGACACAGAAAGATGGAGAGAAATATTTTGCTGGTTTATTCCACCCAATGCCTACATGAGCTGAGATTGAGCCCAGCAGAAACCAGAAGCCAAGTACCCCATCCAGGTCTCCCATGTGGGTGGCAGGAACCCAGTAGAGGGCCCAAGTATTTAGGCCCCTGCACCCAAATGGGAGACCCGAATGAAGCTCCTGGTTCCTGGCTTCGGTCTGGCCCAGCTCTGGCCATTGTGGCCATTTGGAGAGTGAATTGGTGGATGGAAGATCTCTATCTTTCTGTCTCTCCCTCTCTGTAACTCTGTCTTTCAAATAAATAAAGCAATCCTTCAACAACAGAAGCCAGACACCTCCTTCAATGACTGGAAGTGGGTTTCCATCCTGTGCTGATGCAGGCCACACAGTATGAGCAACGCAGGCACGGCTCTGACCCTCCTGGAGCAGAGGGTCTGGCCAGGAAGGCAGACAGGCAGCCCAGGGACACGAGGGATGAGTGACAATTGTGTGAGGACAAGGCCCAGATACCAGCTCTTACTGCAATGAGCATACTGCCGTGCAGTCGGCCAGCCTGAGGTTCAGAGCCTGGTTCCTCCACCCGTTAGGTGGGAGGCCCTGAGCACGTCTCTCAGGCTCTTCCAGCGTCAGCTGCCCCATGTGAGAATGTGGACAGCACCAGTCCCCACCCATGGCGGCCGCGGAGGGCTCACGTGAACGCTGTAGATGGAAGCGCCTCCCACACCTTGCAGGCAGCAGAAGTTCAAGAGGGCTTCTTTGTCTCTTCCACATGGGGGCCACAATCAGTCCTGGTTTGGTAAAACTGTGTCGTGGACCTCGACCACATCGGCACCTGGCAACACGACCAGACCCCAGGAGATGTGTTTATTGTTGAGATTAGCAGGCCTCCCCAGGCATTGTGAAAGCCACTGCCTTCCCTCTTCCCCCCTTCCCACTCCTCACCCCTACAAGAACTCCTTTCAGACATGTAGCAAACAGCTGTGGATTTTGGTGTCTCCCAGTGGTTCACCCTGCAAGGCAATACTACAAAATACCAGGATATTACAATATACCCATTGTTGAGCTCTGGAGGACAATGTGTCCATATTCTTTGTAACTCCAACAGAATTTGTACCCACCAGGATCTTTATCTTACAAGGTTTAGGCCTAGTAATAGAGTCCCTTACACACTAATGTCTTCATCTGACAGCCATGGATTGAATGTTTAATGTTTACATGGGCCAGTCACTGCCTTGGGTGTCTAAGATCCATCCAGGCTCCAAGGGCATCCTGACCTTGGGAGGAGTTGGAGATAAGTGAGTTAGTGCCATCTGTGTTTCAGGGACTAGAATGAGAGTTGTACAGGCCACAGGGTGGGTGCGCAGAAGCCAACTGAAGTGCTGGGGAGAACTGGAAGCGCATTTCTGGCTGGGTCAGGCTAAGGCCAGGCTTTGGTGTCTAGCCCTTGACCTACTGCTTGGTGACAGTGACTGTCACTCACTGAGCGCAAGGCATGGGATACTTATGGTACTTCATTTCCTCCTTGTGACAATTCCATGAGGAGCGTGTTACATGAGTGGGCATACACACAGTATGTAGAAGAGCGCCGACCTGGAGTAACAGCCGCATGCCTGTTATCATTGGGCTGTCATCCCCGCTCTACAGTGGATGGAGCTGAAGTCAGATGGTGCAAGCTCAGAAGTCCAGATGTTGGAGGCAAATTCCCAGAGAGGTCCACAAAGCAGTTTGGGTTTCCAGTGCTGTTGCAGTGACTGGGGAACAAGTGGTGACCCGCACAATGGCATACGACATAAAAGTCACAGTGACAGATTAGTGTGCACTTCGCCAGCGTGAGTAGGTGCACTTGGTCTGAGTATCAGCAGACAGCCACTCTGTGGGAATGCAAATCATGGCAAACAGAGTAGAAAGGCTAGCTTTGGGGGCTGGCACTGTGGCACAGCGGGTTAACACCCTGGCCTGAAGAGCCGGCATCCCATATGGGCGCCGGCTTGAGACCTGGCTGCTCCATTTCTGATCCAATCTCTGCTATGTCTTGGGAAGGCAGTGGAGGATGGCCCAAGTCCTTGGACCCCTGCACCCACATGGGAGTCCTGGAAGAAGCTCCTGGGTCCTGGCTTCGGATAGGCGCAGCTCCAGCCATTGCGGCCATCTGGGGAGTGAACCAGCGGATGGAAGACCTCTCTCTGTCTCTGCCTCTGTCTGTAACTCTTTCAAATAAATAAAATAAATCTAAAAATAAAAAAAAGAAAGATAGACTAGCTTGGCATCTGTCTCTCCTCCCTCATGCCTTCCTGAATTGGTGAGACTGGAGAGGTAAAATCTACCATTCTTAGCCTCCTTTACTGGATCAGGGGGTCTTTAGAGCCCACCATTCAGATGGACCCAGAGGAGACACTCGCTTAGAACTGACTTAAGTGGGGATGAAGGTGGGACCACCCGGGGTCACTGTGCTGGTGCTGTAGGTCTGGCCACAGCAGAGCCAACACTGACAGTGGCTGTCCCCTGCCCCAGGATCTTGGTGACAGTGGTGGAGGCTGGAGTCGGCAAGTGGAAGGTGAGCTTGGCCAGTTGGTCTGGGAGGTGTTCTCGATGCTATGGCTGAGGCCCAGCCTAGACTGCTCCCCCAGCCACTCCACCACTGTGGTCAACACCCAACTTCCTGTCCTCCTTTGCTGCTTCACACAGCTAGAAAGTTTTATATATTTATTTGAAAGGCTGGGTTACAGAGAGGCAGAGGCAGAGAGAAAGAGAGAGGTCTTCATCCTTTGGTTCACTCCCCAGATGGTTGCAATGGCTGGAGCTGCGCCGATCTGAAGCCAGGAGCCAGGAGCTTCTTCCGGGTCTCCCACACAGGTCCAGGGGCCCAAGGACTTGGGCCATCCTCCACTGCCTTCCCAGGCCATAGCAGAGAGCTGGATCAGAAGTGGAGCAACTGGGACTCAAACCGGTTCTCATATGGGATGCTGGCACTGCAGGTGGCGGCTTTACCCGCTTCACCATGGCGTCAGCCCATCAATATTTTAATATGAAATCTTTTGATTTGTAAATATAGACTTGGCCAAGGTGCCTCTTCTTTCTTAGCCTTGGTTTACTCACCTATAAAATGACAATATGGGAGCTGGTGCTGTGGTGTAGTGGGTTAACCCTGCCTGCAGCTCTGGCATCCCATATAGGCACCAGTTTGAGTCCTGGCTGCTGTACGTCTGATCCAGCTCCCTGCTAATGCACCTGGGAAAGCAGTGGAAGATGGCCCAGGTGCTTGGAGCCCTGTACCCATGTGGGAGACATGCTTGAAGCTCCTGGCTCCTGGCTTTGACCTGGCCCAGCCCTGGCCATTATGGTCATTTGGAGAGTGAACCAGCAGATGGAAGATCTCTCTCTCTGTCTCTTCCTCTCTCTCTGTAATTCTGACTTTCAAATAAATGAATAAATCTTTTAAAAACTAAAATAAAATGACAAGATGAAAGCACTTCCCACGGCACAGCGGGGAAGATGCTGTGACATTTCACTTGCAAGGTGCCTGTCCTAGACTGGCTGCTCAGCAACAGAACACTGTGTTGTGCTTTGTAGGAACTGGGTTCAAGTCATGGCAGGTTGCTTCTTAGCTGTGTGATCACTTAAAATGTGCTGAGGCCCTGGGAGAAATAGCTGATAAACACCTACTACTGCATGGTCATTTGGTTTGAGTATATTTAGGTGAGGATTAAAGAGCTAACACATATGAGGTCAGATCAAATTATTCATGGACAAAATAAAATTAAAGATAAGTTTATGGGGGCTGGCGCTGTGGCACAGCGGGTAAAGCCACTGCCTGCAGTACCAGCATCCCATATGGACACTGGTTTGAGTCCTGGCTGCTCCACTTTCCATCCAGCTCTCTGCTATGGCCTGGGAAAGCAGTAGAAGATGGCCCAAGTGCTTTGGCCCCTGCACCCACGTTGGAGACCTGGATTTATTCATAGATATTAACATTAATAATATAATTATATGTTATAATGATATGTTAATATTATCACATTATGTTATATGATTATATATTAATTATTATATTAATAATATCTATATTTGTTATTTATAAATAAATAACTTTTCTAAGAGTTTTAAAAACATTTTAAAAATATTTATTTATTTGAAAAGCAGAGTTACAGAAAGGGAGACAGAGGCAGAGAGAAGTCTTCCATCTGCTGCCACAGTGGTCAGGCCTGGGCCAGGCCAAAGCGGGGAGACATGAGCTTTATTTGCATCTCCCATGTTGATGCAGGGGCCCAAGCACTTGGGCCATCTTCCACTGCTTTTCCAGGTACATTAGCAGGAGCTGGATCGGAAGTGGAGCAGCTTGCACTGGAACTGGTGCCCATATGGGATGCCTGCACTGCAGGCTGCGGCTTAACCTGCTACACCCTAGCTCTGGCTGCTAAAAACATTTTTTTTTAAAGAAAAAATTGTGTGAAAAATTTTAGAATTGCATAAACAAGTTATTTTTAGAAAGTTCATGGAAAATGCATATTATGAAAAACCATGGCCGGTGCCGTGGCTCACTAGGCTAATCCCTCCACCCTGCGGCGCCGGCACACCGGGTTCTAGTCCCGGTCGGGGCGCCGGATTCTGTCCCGGTTGCCCCTCTTCCAGGCCAGCTCTCTGCTGTGGCCCGGGAGTGCAGTGGAGGATGGCCCAAGTGCTTGGGCCCTGCACCCACATGGGAGACCAGGAGAAGCACCTGGCTCCTGCCTTCGGATCGGCGTGGTGCGCTGGCCTCAGTGCGCTGGCTGTGGGGGCCATTGCAGGGTGAACCAAGGGCAAAAGGAAGACCTTTCTCTCTATCTCTCTCTCTCATTGTCCACTCTGCCTGTCAAAAACAAAACAAGACAAAACAAAACAAAAAAAATGCCTGGATTTCAAGTTTTTGAAAGTATCTTTTTTTTTGAAAAAAGCATTTTTTTAAATGAAGAGCTATTTTTATTTGAAAGGAAGAGTGATACAGAAAGAGGGAAAGACAGGGAAAGAATTCTTCCATTGTTTAATTATTCTGAATGCTCAAATATCCCCAATGGCTGGGCCAGGCCAAAGCCAGAAGCCAGGAACTCCACCTGGGTAGCCACATGAGTGGCAGGGACCCAAGTACTTGAGCTGTTAGCTGCTGCTTTCCCAGGCACGTTAGCAGGAAGCTGGATCAGAAACAGGACAGCCAGGACTCCAACTGGCCCCTAGATATGGGATGTCAGCACAGAAAGTGGCAGCTTGACCCATTGTGCCGCAACTCTAGCCCCCGGATTTATCTCTGGATTCCATTTTCCCACAACTTGCAAAAAATTTAATTTTTAAAGATGTATTTATTTATTTGAAAGATAGAGTGACAGAGAGAGAGAGAGACCAGTAACAGCTGGGGCTGGGCTAGACTGAACCCAAAGCCTAGAGCAGAGCTCCATGCTGGACTCCCATGTGGGTGCCGGGGCCCAGGTATTTGGACCACCCTCCATTGCCTTCCCAGGTGCATTGCAGGGAACTAGATCAGAAATGGAGCAGCCAGGACTCTAACTGGCTCTCTGATTTGGGATGCCGGTGTCCCAAGTAGTGGCTTAACCCTCTTTACCACAACACTGGCCCTCCAAAAATAATTAATTAGTTAATTAACTATTTTATTCATTTACCTGAAAGGCAGAGGGTAAGAAAGAGAGAGAGGGAGAGAGAACACACAAGGTTTTGGAAGGCCCCTCAAATAAAGGTGCCCAAGCCAGTGCTTGTGTGGCTCATGGCCGTCTCTTGCATGTTAATTCCCTTCTTCTTTCCTTTTCTCTCCAGCTCAAGGTAGATGCTTAATGCATGCTTACAGAGGCTGATCAATCAGGACACAGGTGCACAGTCAGGCATGCACTCCCTCACAGGAGATGGTCGCATTTTTCCCCATAATCCAGGAAATGAAGCTGTGGCTGCCGTTTCGCTGGGTGTGTCCGAGTGCTCTGGAAGCCATTCTGCTAATGCATCTGTCCTGCCACTAACAGTTCTCTTCTGCCGTCGGAGCCATGGCCTTGCTCTGTTTCAGAAGATAGGCCCAGTGCTCCCGGCCTCTGAGGACTGCTCAGTGAGATAGGGGACAGCGGACGCCCTCTGAGATCCTGGAGAGAGGGCCACTGAGGTGGAAAAGAGAGGAGGAGGGGAGATGCTGGCCACGTGGTGGGCTGGCTGGTTGAGAGAGCTGCGGGAGCCGGGTGTTGTCCTTGGCAAGGTGCAGTCAGGTGCAGAGCTGGAGGGTGGAGGAGAGATGGGGAGAAGCCGTGATAAGGTAGGGAGGTCGTGCCCTCTCGCGCTGTGAGATGAACTTCCTGGCAAGAAGAGGAAGCGGTGGGCTCCCCTGAGAAGCATTCGTAGAAGCCATCCGTGAACGCTTTGCTGGGTGCAGCCCACCGTGAGCTCCCAAAAGCATCCGGGGGAAGAACAGCGTGTTGAGCTGTGCTGTTTTGATTCTCAGTCCCTCTCCCAGCCCAGCACATGTGACCGACACACACTCTAATTTATTGTTAGTGTTGGCAGGGCAGCCTGTAGAGAGACCAGGCCATTTGGCAAACATCTGCTGAGTGCCCCTGTGTCCCTGCCAGGCACCCTGCTGGAGAGTGCGAGGATACAAAGACAAACAAAGCAGTCCTGATCCCAAGGAGCTTCTACTCCAGAGGCAGAGGCAGAGGCAGAGGCAGAGGCAGAGGCAGCCATTCAGCTAAAAGGCACTGAGTACCTACTAGGTGCAGGGTAACTGTGGTGCTCAGGTACCCGCTAGGCTTTGGGGATATAACAGGGAGTAAGACCTAGTTCATGCCCTGAAAGATCTGATTGGCTGGTGTGGGTGGGGTAGGACAGGCTATTACAATAGGGTAGGCTTCAGGCTAGGGTGGGCAGAAGCTCAAGGTGCTATGGGAGATCTGGTGGGCCCCTTTATATCAGAATGCAAGGGCAGAGCTATCCTGAAGTGTTAGGTTGTAAAGGGGCAAGTCGGAACTATTTGGGTGACAAGCAGAGGGTAGTATGTGTCCTAGGCAAGGAAAGCTGAACTAGCAGGAGAAAGGGGCCAGGGGCTGAGAGAGCAGGTCAAGTTCAGAACTGCTGGAGGGTAGAGTACAAGGCCAGGAAGGAGTGGTGGGAAGTGAGGTTTGCAGCAAGTTAGGACAAGATCTTGCAAAAACTTGTTCATCATGCTAAGCAAAGACTTGAACTTCACTCTGAAGGCAATGGGAAACCAGAGAGGTGTTTCAAAAGTTAGATTTGATTCATTAATTCCACAAATAATTATTGAGTGTTAACTATGTAGGTATTCACTATCGGAGGAGAATCTGGGAATTTGATGATATGAAACAGCTCGTAGCCAGCTGGAGCTCATGATGCAATATGAGATTAAACAAGCTGATTTTTCTTAACACAGAGAATGTATTAGTGTAATATTTACATAATTAAAAATTAATTTAAAAAGATCGTTGCATGCCAAACCATCACCCAAAATAAATGCATAGTTATGAAGTGTCACAAGTGCTGTGAAGGGGACTTTAAGTCAGCTGGTGGCAAAGTGCCAACCCATTGGCTAATAAAAATAGTCACAGGCATTTGGCAACTGATCGCGGTGTCGCCGCTGCCATGCTTCAAGCGGATTCTCCCATCTCGCCCTTCAAGGCCATCCGCTGAATGGGCAGCCTCTCTGCTCGGGGAAGCGCGGTGACTGCAAAGCCTGCACAACTCAGGGAGGCTGCATCCTGATTTTCATCTTGCAACAGGGGGGACGTCTGGGTCAGAGGTCCTTGTCTTCCCACAAGAAGAGTCCAGACGTGAGACGCGGAGTAGCCATGGGCATGCCAGTGAAGTCTCGTGAAGCGAACACACCGTCCAGGCGGGCACCTCGGCAAAGAGCTGAGAGCCTGGTCTAGCTTCACACTGGAGTTTGGCAGCCAAAGGACCGCGGTCTCTCCTCCCGCCTCCCTCTTCTTCTGGGATATTGGTGGGTGGGGAACTTTCTTGAGGTGGAATTCATGAAATTCCTCCAGGGGCTTTATCAGCACGGTGTGATTAGACTCAATGGCCCCCTGGGGCAAGGTGGGGAAGATTCTCGTAAGCTGTCCCCTGAGGGGGACTGGGACAGCAACTAACTTTTTTTTTTTTAAGATTAATTTACTTATTATTTGTAATGCAAAGTTACAGAGGCAGAGGCAGAGAGAGAAAGGTCTTCCATCCATTGGTTCACTCCTCAAATGGCCTCAGGGGCCAGACAGATCTGGGCCAGTCTGAAGCTAAGAGTCAGGAAGTTCTTCTGGGTCTCCCACACAGGTGCAGGGGCTGAAGCACTTGGACCATCTCCCACCACTTGCCCAGGCCATAGCAGAGAGCTGGATTGGAAGTGGAACAGCTGGGACTTGAACTGGCATCCACAGAGAATGCCGGCAATGCAGGCAGTGGCTTTACCCACTAAACCACAGCCCTGGCCTCCCTAACTTTTGATATGCAAACGCAGGTCCCTTCCAAGCTGGCTTCTATGATTCTTCCCTCCTTCAACCACACCAACTCCCATCTTTGTCCTTCAGTCCTTCTCAGACACACAGGCTGAGGTCTCGCTTCCTACCCACCATTAGCAAAGGAGACAGGTTGAAGAATGGCTCCCCCAGATGCATGTATCCTAATCCAGAGAATCTGTGGCTATGATGCCATCACATGGCAGAAAGGACTTCCAGGACAGGATGAAGGCGAGAACACTGGGCCGGGGAGATTTCCCTGGGTTAGCGGAGGACGCCAGTGTCACCACAGGGTCTTTGTAAGAGGCAAGCAGGTGAGGTCGGAAAGAAGGCTGTGAGAATGGAAGGAAGCAGAGGTTGAGTGATGCTCTTTGGAGCTGGAAGAAGGGCCCAGGAGCGGGGGGCTTAGAAGCTGGAAAAGGCAATGCAGTGCTTCACGAGGGTCGGGACAGGGGCAAGGACATCAGCCTGTCCTTATAACTCGAGTCTGCACCAGGCTGGTGACAGCAAGAAGCAAGAGTGGAGTCTGCCACAAGAAACACTCAGGTAAGCCTTCTTGTCCACCAGCGATTCTCACCATGTGACCCCAGGACCTCTGCAGTGTCCTTAGGACACTGTCACTAGACCCTCAAGGTTAAAACTGTTTTTATCCTACTTTTCTCACAGTGCAGGGCAGAGTTTCTCAGAGGCTACATGACATGAGAGATAGATAATGCAAAAGGAAAATTCAGGTCTCTTCTATTAAGATGGACATGAAAGAGATTTGGAAAAAATGCTTTTTTTTTTGCTTTGGGTTTCTTTTTCTCACAAAAATGCTGTTTATGCAAATATATGACTTATTATTGCTATTTTAAAATGAGTATATATTATAAACACTTCTAACACTTAAAAAAACACTTCTCTCTCTCTCTCTTTTTTTAAAGATTTATTTATTTGAAAAGCAGAATGGTAGAGCAAAAGGGAGAGACAGAGAGATCTTCCATCCACTGGTTCACTCGCCAAATGGTTGCAACAGCCAGGACTGGGCGAGGCTGAAGCCAGGAGCCAGGAGCTCCATCCTGGTCTCTCACATGCGTGGCGGGGGCTCTAGGACTTGGGCCATCCCAGGCCCAGTTAGCTTGAAGCTGGAACAGAAGCGGCAGGGCAGGGACTGGAACAGGCACTTGGCCGATATGGGGTGCTGACGTTACAGTGGCTTTAGCCACTGCACCACAATGCCAGCCCTAATATGGCAAGTATTCATCGATCCAAGCAAAGGTTCTTTGAGATCCTCAATTTTATTTGTTTATTTATTTATTTTAGGAGTAGAAAGCAGTTGTGGGGCCAAAAGATGTGGTATCTGCGGTGGCACACAAATGTCTAGGCTTGTCTCTAGTTACTTATTTGAGCTAAATCATTAGACTTTTTTTCAAAGGGTCAGTCTCTTTCTAATAAGTGGAACGAGTGGGGCAAATGGAACCTTTCAGATTCCACAGGTGGAGCGCTGCAGGGTTAAGGGACACGCACAAGTGCACTCAGGCGATCAGAACTGAAAAGGGCTGAAGGCCTCGTGTTTGCCCCCAGGCCCTAAGCTTCTCCCAGAGTGTTTCAGACAGGGGTGTGTCTGTTGGACTCGGGCCTGGGGAGGCTCACTGCTCCGGCTGCTGCAAGCAGGGAGGGGCTGAGCCGGCCTTCTCCAGGTTGGTGCTTCCCCGCCTGTGCTTAGAGCTCCCTCTACAGGCAGAGAGTAGGTTCTACACCATTCCTGCTCGATTCCTACTGCTCCAGCTAAACTTTAGCTAGCCCAGGAGCAGCTCGAAGTTCACGCTCTTTTGGAACAGGCGGTGGGCAGCAGCAAGAAGCTCCATTGTCACAGGAAGAAGGAAAAAAAGCAGAAAAGAAAAGTAACCTGTTGCAGTGGTGAAAGACCGTCCTGAGTCTTGATGCAGGCTCAGTTCACAACAAAGGGTGAGATCATTGGACCTCTCTGGGATTTCATGGTTTGGGAGGAAACAGGAAACAGTGATCTAGCCACAAAGACCCTCCCCTGTCTAGCAGCCTGAGATGCAAGCACTAACTGTCCACATGTCCCGTACTAGAAAGGGGCTTGGTTCAGGGATCTCCTCACATTCACTGATTTGGCTCATCTGAGTTAGATTTCAGGATGGCTCTCTCCAATTATGGAACACACTGATTCCGCCCGTAAGCAAAAGCATTTCTGAAGACCTTTATAGTTTTTTTTTTTTTTTTTTTTAAGATTTATGTATTTACTTGAGAGGTAGAGTTACAGAGAGGGGAAGACACAGAGAGGGAGGTCTTCCAACTGCTGGTTCACTCCCCAAATGGCTGCAATGGCAGGAGCTAGGTTAATCCAAAGCTGGGAGCCAGGAGCTTTTTCTGGGTCTCCCATGTGGGTTCAGGGGCCCAAGGACTTGGGCCATCTTCTACTGCTTTCCCAGGCTATCAGCAGGCAGATGGATCGGAAGTGGAGAAGCCAGAACTTGAACCAGCGCCCATATGGGATGCTGGCACCACAGGTAGATGCTTAACCCACTATGCCACAGCCCCAGCTCCACTTTATTCATTTATCAAGAAAACATGTGGGGGCCGGCGCTGTGACATAGTGGGTAAAAGCCATTATCTGCAGTGCCCGCATCTCAAATGGCTGCTGGTTCAAGTTCTGGCTGCTCCACTTCCGATCCAGCTCTCTGCTATGGCCTGGGAAAGCAGTAGAAGATGGCCCAAGTCCTTGGGCCCCTGTGCCCACATGGGAAGACTGGGAGGAAGCTTCTGGCTCCTGGCTTCAGATCTGCACAGCTCTGCCATTGCGGCCAATTGGGCCAGTAGATGGAAGACTTCTCTCTCTCTGCCTCTCCTTCTCTTTCTGTGTAACTCTGACTTTCAAATAAATAAATAAATCTTTAAAAAAAAGGAAACATGTGGCCAATGTTATGGCACAGCAGGTTAAGCTGCCACCTGCCATGCCAGCAAACCATGTGAGCATCATTTGGAGTCCCAGCTGCTCTATTTCCAATGCAGCTCCCTGCTAATGTGCCTGAGAAAGCAACAGAAGATGGCCCATGTGTTTGGGCCCCTGCTCCCACATGGAAAATCTAGATGGAGCTCCAGGCTCCTGCCTTTGTCCTGGCCCAGCCCTGGCTGCTGTGGCCATTTGGAGAGGAGAAACCAGTGGATAGAAAATCTCTTTCTCCTCTTCCCTTCACCCCTCTCTTTTTGTCTTCCCCTACCCCAAAACTTTGCCTTCCAAATAAATAAATCAATCTTCTGTAAAGGAGAATAACAATAATGAGCTGGCATTGATTGAGCTATGCAGTGGGCATTGACCAAGGACAGAAGTATGTCTTCTTGTTTGACTCCCACCACAAGGCAGTGAGGGAGGTACGACCATTTCTCACACATTATGGAGGAGAAAACTGAGGCCCTCAGGGAGCCTAAGGGAATTGTCAGGATCTCAGAGAAACCATGTGGCAGAACCCGAACTCGAGACCGGCCATGTGGCTCGCAGCTGCAGCAGTGGCCGTGGCCGTGACAACAAGAGCTTGCCTCTTTGAAGGGTTGCTGTGTCCTTGGACCTTGACCTGCACGGTCTCAGTTAATATCACAGCGATCCCATAAAGCAGCTCCTAGTCTTTCACTCGTATGAGAAGAGGCTGATTCTCAACTCACACAGCTGCCGAGTGGTGGAGCCGAGTTTTGATCTCCGAGACTTCGGAGCCGTGCCCTCTGTAATGACTCACAGCTGTCGGCGGGCCAGGCGATGAGACTGACCGACTGCGTCTTCGCGGAGCTTACATGATAGTAGCTTCGTGGGCTAATAATGGCTGCTGATACTCACTGAGCAGTGTTCTAAGCCTTTACATGTCTGAACTCCTTTAATTCTCACAACACACAACAAGAAAGATCTGATTAGTAGCCTATTTTGCAAATGAAGATATCAAGGTGTGGGGGGGAGCCATGTAAATTGCCCAAAGCTCCACATTTGGGATTCAAAGGCAGTGAGCGCGCTCTAGTACCCATGTCTTCAACTACTACATCATCCAAAGAGCAGAAGGCTCCTGTAGCAAGGGGTCACTGACCCAGGCTAGAGACAGCAGAGGGCAGCGAGCCCGGCCTGCAGAGACCCCCAAGGTGGGGAGGGAGGGGGTCACACTAACACCTGTTTTTCTCCAGGCCTGGTGGTGCAGCTGCCTATGAGCGCACAGCTGCTCTTCAAAGGTGTGACTTCTTAAACCTAAGGGTTAAATGTGGAATCAACACATCTCCCCAGAGACTTCGCTCATTGCCTCTCCGTTGACAGTAACACCATCGTCCTTACACTACCAGAACCCAGCCTTGACTCATAATTTGCTAGTGCCGTAGGACTGTGCTAAGAAAGATCCGGAAATGTTGCCCTGCCCAGTGAAGAGTGACATGGTGGATGAAAACGCTCCATCATGGTAATCGGGGGCAATGACACCACGCACTGCGGGTCTATCCTCTGTTATGTGGGTGCCCTCCTGAGGGCCAGCAAGGACCAGGGTCCTGAGAACATGTGCACTAGAGTTGAATGCATAGATCAGGAGGGGTCGTGGATGAGAACCTGGCTGTTCTCTGGAACAGAAGGTAGGTGCTAAGTCAAACTGACCAGGCTTAGAGAAAAGGGGATGTCTGAATAAGAGCCATCTCCCTGGGGGCACTAACGAGAAATTTCCTAGCTGGGGGGAGATGGCGGGGCCCCAAAAGAAAGCAGGAAGCAGGTGATTTCTTGGTCACAAAGTTGTGGCAGAAAAAGCACAAGTGCCAGGATGGAACAGGGCAAGGACTGACCGGGTCCATCAGCCAGGATTTCTCCTGAGCTCTCTTCTTAAGAAATGCAACATTTATTCATCTGTGAGGAAGGGGAGAGAGATGATAGAGATACGGAGAGTTATGGAAAGGAAGTAAGAGGGCTCTTGTCTGCTGGTTCATGTCCAAGTGCCCACTATGTCTTTGAACCCTGTAATCAAAGCCAGGTGCCAAGAAATCAATCCAGGTCTCCCATACAGGAGGAAGTAACCCAATCACTTGAGCCACCATCATTGTATCACAAGGTATGCTTGAATCAGGAGCCAGAGCTGGATCCAAACCCCAGGTACTTCGCTATGCAACATGGGTATTCTTTTAAGAGATTTATTTATGTATTTGAAAGGCAGAGAGGCAGAGGCAAAGAGCCAGAGAGAAAGAGAGAACTTCCATCTGCTAGTTCACTCTCCAAATGGCTGCAATGGCTGGAGCTGGGCCAATCCCAAGCTAGGAGCCAGGAGCCAGGTCTCCCATGTGGGTGCAGGGCCCCAAGGACTTGGGCCATCTTCTACTGCTTTCCCAGGCCACAGCAGAGAGCTGGATCGGAAGGAGCAGAGAGCTGGATTGGAAATGGAGTGGCCAGATCTTGAACTGGCGCCCCATGGGATGCCACAGTGCTGGCCACGTGACACGGGTATCTTAACCTGAGTCTTAACTGCTAGGCTAAATGCAAACACTGCAAGTATGTCTTTTAACTGGGTAAGATAGAATTTGGGGGTACACTCCAGTATGAATGAGATCATCCAAGGACCGTGGATAAAAGAGAAGTCATTTGGGATTTAAGTGGAGAGTAGGAGTGACCATGTTGAGTTGAGTCTGAACACAACAAGGGAAGTGGAAGCAAAGAAGGAGCTTGACCGTCTCATGGAAGCCACAGAGGGAAATGTCATGGGCTCTTAAAGGGGACTGAACATCACGTCAGGGATTCTTACAATCTCTTGTGTCTCTGCTTTGGGCTTTGTTTTGCTTTCTCCCCAGCAGCTCTGTTGCTAGCCCATGTGTTGCAACGAGGCTGTCATTGGCTCCCAGGCATTCATGCCACAGTTCCAGCCAGAGAAGTAAACTGGACTCTGAGTCTCAGCTCCCGGTTTGCAGAGATACAGATTTGATTGGCCTGTCTTTGGGCAGCTGTCCACTCTGGTCAACCTGCTAAGGCCAAGAAGGAGGACAAGCACACCTGTTGAAAGCTCACCCCACAAAGGTGAGAGGGAGCGAGTTCTCTTTCCAGGAAGACAGGCTGAGAACTGGCTTGTAGGGTCTGGTGTTGTGGCCTAGGGGGCTAAGCTGGCACCTGCCATGCCAGCATCCCATACTGGAATGTCAGATTGAGTCCTAACCATTCTGCTTCCTATCCAGCTGCTGCTAGTGTGCCTGGAGAGGGAGCGGAAGATGGCTCAAGCATGTGGGCCCCTGCCCCTCTTGTGGGAGACCAGGATGGAGTCCCTGGATCCTGGCCTGGGCCTGGGCCAGATTTAGCTGTTGTAGCCATTTGGGGACTGAACCAGTGGATGCTCTCTCTCCTGCCACCACCTGCCACCGGTCACTCTGCTGTTCAAATAAAGAAATCAGTCTAATTTTATTAAAAGAATGGGCTTGTGGGTCATGAAAATATCTGGAATGATGTCCACCATCGTCTGAAAACAGAACACTGGGAACCCTGGCACTGATTAGATGTCAGAGCACTGGAGTCATGGAAGGAGATGGAGAGGAACTCGCCAAGCTGTTAGGCAGCAAGGGAAGGAGGGAATCTGGAGTCCTGGGAGAAGCAAACTTGTTTAAATTAGCCAGGCGGCGTAAAGGGGCGAATGTTACAGAGCAGTCAGGAAGGATGAGCAGAGCCCAGGCTGTGACGTGACGTAGTAGGATAACCCGCAGCCTGCAGCTCTGGCATCCCATATGGGCACCGGTTTGAGTCCCAGCCACTCCACTTCTGATCCAGCTCTTTGCTGTGGCCTGGAAAAAGCAGCAGGAAGATAGTTGAAGTGCTTGGGCTCCTGCACCTACGTGGGAGACCTGGAAGAAGCTCCTGGCTCTTGTCTTTGGATCAGCCTAGCTCTGGCCATTGTGACCATTTGAGGAGTGAACCAGCGAATGGAATCTCTCTCTCTCTCTTTCTCTGTCTCTCCCTCTCTCTGCCCGAAACTCTACATCTCAAATAAATAAATAAAACCTTTAACAACAACAACAAAAATGAGCGGTATCAGAGACCATCGAAAGTCCCTGAAAATGTCCCTTTCAAAAATACTTTGAATAAATTGGTGAAGAAATCAGATTTCTGTGGGTTGAAGAATGTGGCTGGTTGCATTTATATAAGTAAATACAATAACGTTAGTTTTTGTAGTACTGTCAACTTTGGTGAAACACTTCACCTACATTGTATGGAGCTGATATTATTCAGGATTTAATTATTTAGGCCTGGAAACAGTAAACATTTCCTCCCACTCTTTACAAGGTGGCACTGTGAATTAAATAGACCTTATCTTCCCATCTAGATTACAGAAACAAACTCATATCCTCAAAATAAATATTTTTAAAGGGGGAGGGAGAAGAAATCCAAAAGGCCAATAAACATATGAAGATGTGCTCAGCCTTCTTTGTAGCAACAGATATGCAATTGAAAACCACAATGCATACTCATCATATTCACAAAAATTAAAGAGTCTGAAAATTCTAGGAACTGATAAGTGTGGGACAATGAGAATAATTCTAAAAAACTGTTTGCAGGAGAACAAATTTGCAGTCAAAAAGTTACCAACTTATCTTTTTTTTAAAAAATTATTTATTTGAAAGACAGAGTTACAGAGAGAGGTAGAGAAAGAGAGAGAAAGAGGTCTTCCATCTGCTGGTTCACTCACCAAATGACCACAATGGACAGAGCTGAGCTGATCTGAAGCCAGGAGACAGGAACTTCTTCCACGTTTCCCACGTAGGTGCTGTAGCCCAAGGACATGGGCCATCCTCTGTTGCTTTCCTGGGTGCATTAGCAGGAAGCTGGGACCTGAAGTGGAGCAGCTGGGACCTAAACCGGCAGCCATATAGGTTACTGGTATTGCAGGCTAGAGCTTAAACTTGCTGCACCACAGCACTAGCCCCCAACTTATCTTTTTTTTTTATGATTTTTTTTTTTATTTGTAAAGCAGACTTACAGAGAGAGAAGGAGAGACAGAGAGAGGGAGAGAGATCATCCAACTGGTGGTTCACTCCCCAAAAGGTCACAACAATCTGCCCTGGGCCAGGCTGAAGCCAGGAGCTAGGAGCTTGTTCTAGGTCTCCCATGTGGGTACAGGGGCCCAGGGACTTGGACTATCCTCTGCTGATTTCCCAGGCCCATTTGCAGGGAGCTGTTTCAGAAGTGGAGCAGCCAGGACTCAAACTGGTGCCTATATGGGATGCTGGTGCTGCAGGTAGTAGCTTAACCCACTGTGCCATAGCACTTCCCCCAACCGATTTATTCAACAGGGTGCTGAATAGAATACATGGGGTCATTGTGCCCTGTTTAATAGTTCAATGAAATGACCTGTTTTAGAAAACAGCTTGGAAATTTTTAGTTATGTTGAAGATTCACATTATCTCATCATACAGTAGTTTCTCTCTTAGGGATATAGATGGAGAGATTTGTGTATATGTGCATGGGACATAAGTCCATAATGTCCACAGCATGATTGTGCATAATGGACTGATTATGATGTGACTATTTCTGTTCCTTCTACCCCCAGATTCATTTTTAAAAAAATTTTTTTGACAGGCAGAGTGCGTTGGTTCACCCTCCAATGGCCGCCACAGCCAGCGCGCTGATCCGAGGGCAGGAGCCAGGTGCCAGGTGCTTCTCCTGGTCTCCCATGGGGTGCAGGGCCCAAGCACCTGGGCCATCCTCCACTGCATTCCCGGGCCATAGCAGAGAGCTGGCCTGGAAGAGGGGCAACTGGGACAGAATCTGGCGTCCCGACCGGGACTAGAACCCAGTGTGCCGGCGCCGCTAGGTGGAGGATTAGCCTGTTGAACCACGGCGCCAGCTACCCCCAGATTCATACACTGAAGCCCTCACCCTCAATGTGATGGTGGGGCCTTGGGAGTTACCTTGGTTAGATGTGGCCATGAGGATAGAGCACCATGACGGACTGGGTGCCTTGGCCAGAAGAGGGAGAGGCCTCCCAGCACTCACTCCTGTATTTAAGGACACATCTAGAAGACAGCATTGGCGCCAGCGCTGTGGCATGGCCAGTGACATGGGCATCCCGTATCAGAGTGCAGATTTGAGTCCCAGCTGCTCTGCTTCCAATCCAGCACCAACCACTGGGGTCATGTGTGGAGTCAACCAGCAAATGGAAGATCCCTTTTTCTACCTTTCAAATAAATTTTTTAATCTTAATCTTAAATAAAAAGAAAAGACAGTCATTTGCAAACCAGGACCAGGTCTCACCAGACACTGAGGCAGGCTGTCAGCACCTTGCTCTAGGGCCGCCCAACCTCCAGAATTTTAAGAAATAAATGTCATCTCTTATTTTTCTTTTTTAAAAAACATTTATTTATTTACTCACTCATTCATTTATTATCTGAAAGGCAGAGTGACAGATCTTCCATTCGCTAATTCACTGTCCTGAGTGGCTGCAACTCAGCCAGGTTTGGGCCAGGCTGAAGCCTCTCCCCTAGGGGTGACAGGAAAGCAAGGACTTGGGCCCCATCCACTGCTTCCCAGGTGCATTAGCAGTGAGCTAGATCAGAAGCAGAGCAAGCAGCACTCAAACCAGTGCTGCATTATGGGATATGGGTGTCTCCAGCTGCAGTTTATCCCACTGCACCACAGCAACTACCCAGGAAATACATTTCTGTTTCTTAAGCCGTCTAGTCTGTAACCCAAGACCATCGAAAATAAAATGGCAAAACGTAACTGCTGTGTATTCACAATGGGACACCAGACAATGAAGAAAAAGGACACATCTAACATGGAAACATCTCACACACGTGATACCGAAGGAAAGAGGGAAGACACGTAAGGATACAAGAGGAGGTGGTCCGTCAAATGCAGTTCAAAAACAGGCAGAGCTAGAAGAAATGGTATACAAAGACTAGGGGAGAGCCGAGGGGGAGGATGAATAAAGGCAAGGGGAGGATTTTCGGAAAGTCAGGATGGTGGCTGCTGCTGTCGGCGATGAGGCTGGGACTGGAGTGAAGTTTGCTGAGACCTCTCAGGGCAGGCAGTGTTCAGTTTCTTGACCTAGGGCCGGTCATATGGACCTTTGCTGTATAGTTTGTCATTGAGATATACCTGAATGTGTTGTTATGTGCTTTTCTGTATTTATGTTTTATTTTTAAAGGAAAGAATCAAAAGGGGAGTACTGGATGAAGAGGGGATTTTTGAGTAAAGATGGTGTCTTGAGCATATATATGTTCTACTTCTTGCTTTTTTCTAGAACTTTCCTAAACATGTTGTGCTTGTGTGTGCACAGTTGTGTGTGTGTGCACGTTTTATAGACTTAAACAAGGCTAGAGGTGCAAGAGAGAACAAAACAGATGAATGAGTGGGGAATGGCTCAACAGTGAAGCAGAACCCTAAACTGGCAATGAAGAAAGCTGAGAACTAATTTTAATTTCACCACATAATCTTGAAATGCTCAGGGATTTGAGGTATCTGGCTGTTGGGAAATAGTGTTAAGTAGGTGCTAATGTAGGGAGGATTTGCTGACAGTTATTTAACACCCTAGGTTCCCTCCCTCCCCCGACACTGCGGGATGGCTGTGCTTCCTTCTCCAAGTAGAAGGTTGGAGGTTGATCTTCTAGAAAAGGCGAAGCACAGGGTTTCTGGGTCAGGGGACCCCAGGCGCAGGTGAGGAAGGGGGCACACACACAAGCACACACAGAAGCCCGGACCCCACGCTTTGCACCAGCTCCTGGAAAGCTGATCACCAGGCCTTGACCATACATGTCTGGGCAATGGCAAGACTCTGTTCTGGGAAACATGACCAGCCCAAAGGACAAGCACCAAATGTGCTCTGATACCAGGAGCCTCCTCGCAGATGGCTGACAGATCACTTTATGGTGAAATCCAACGTCGATGGAAGCCTCCCCCAGAACTTCCAATTCAGTTTTTGTTCCTTTAATCTCTCAATCTCTCTCTCTCTTTTCCAAAGACAGTGTGCGCTCACACTAAGAAACGCCTTATTATGGAAGATTCCAAACTAAGCACCAGTAGAGGCACTGATGAACCCCACATTCCCCTTGTCCAGCTCCAACAGTGGCCAGCTCTTGGCTGAGCAGCCTTCTCTATACCATCATCTACTCTACAACCCTCACCACTGACTACTTCAAACCCAATCCCAGCCTGCCTATGATTTCACCTGTAAATGTTTCCCTGTGAATCTCCAGAAGACAAGATTATCTAAATAAGTATAACTGCAATAACAGTATCAACTTAAAAACAATTTGGTGGGAGTTGCCAAATGATATTTTAATTCTGTCTTGCATCTTCCTTTAGTAGCTGAATTACTTAGCAGTCCTTACGGAGCTGTATCTTTCATAGATTCCTCAGACAAGGCTCCTGGAGATAATGATTCCCAGGTTCTTGCTGGTTCACCACTGCATGTTTGTGGCTTGTATACTTGAAGATCAGTTCGGCTGGATCTCAAGTCTTGGCTCACATGTTCTTCGAGTACCCTAAATATGTCACTCCATTAGCTTGGAAGTTGAATATTACAATTTTCTTTCTTTCACAAAATATTTTTTGCCTGTTTGAGTAAAATATTTTTTCCTTTTTCTCTAATATCCAATAATTTCAGAATAGAAGTGTTGTGGGCTGATCTTTCTAATACGTGCAAAATGTGTTTGAGTAAAATATTTTTTCCTTTTTCTCTAAAATCCAATAATTTCAGAATAGAAGTGTTGTGGGCTGATCTTTCTAATACGTGCAATGCGTTCAATGTGTAATTTTTAAAGGCAGCTTGATTGGCATATAATTCAATACGTGTTTAATACAATTTATACAATTCATCCTTGTAGAATGTACAATCCAATGATTTTAATATATTCCCAGAGTTGTGCAGCCATTAGCACAACCAATTCTGGAGCATTTTCATCACCCAAGAAACTCCAGAACCAATAGCAATCATTCCCAGATTTTTTTCCGCCTCCTTCCTACCTTCACCCTCCTACCCTCTGGCCCCAGGCGATCACTTGCTTTCTCTACATATGAACCCACTCTGGGCTTTCCCCTCTGTCTATCTGCAACCACACATCTCATGACCCTTTGACCAACATCTCCCATCACCTTCCTCCCAATATCCCAAGCGTTCAGTAACAACCATGCTACTCCGTCCGACTATGAGATCAGCTTTGTTGTGTGTAGTTTTAAGCTCTTTAAAAAAAAGTCAAGAATGTTTTCTTGAGTTTTGCATTGAATAACTTTTTTGCTTCTGTGCTTTGGTTTTCTACTTTGACATGTCTTACTATGTGTGTACTGGAAAGTCTTTGTTATTTTATGTACTTATCACTTTCTCACAATCCTTTTTTTTCTTTTCTGGTTTTTGAACCATTTCCTATTTTTCATTTTCTATTTGTCTTAAGGAATTTTCCACTTGATTTACTAGTTTTGTGTTTCTTCTAGTTTGCTTTCATTTCTGAACTGATTTTTTAAATTTATGCTTGTTTTCATATTTTTGTCTTGTTTGAAGTATGAGAGTCCAGTTTTCATCTGTTCTGTGGCTCATTTGCTGGCATGCATTGTCTCAAGTGCTATTATTTGCTGCTCGTTCTCCTTTTTTTTCTTCTGGTAACGGTGTTGTTGGTGTTTGATCACAGTCCTATCCTGTCGCTCACTCTTCACTGAAACGAGTTTCCTGTACTTGCAGGAGGAAACAGTGACAAAGGACAGTTTTCTGGCTTCAGAGATCTCGAGCTTCCTCTTCTGTTGATTTCATGAAGGAATTTTTAACCATGACCTCATGCTTCCCGAGCTCTTCCTTCTGGCTCCCTCCCTTACTCTTTTTTTCTTTTTTTTATTTTTAATTTTTTTTTGGACAGGCAGAGTAGACAGTGAGCGAGAGAGACAGAGAGAAAGGTCTTCCATTGCCCTTGGTTCACCCTCCAATGGCCGCTGCGGCCGGCGCATCGTGCTGATCCAAAGCCAGGAGCCAGGTGCTTCTCCTGGTCTCCCATGTGGGTGCAGGGCCCAAGCACTTGGGCCATCCTCCACTGCACTCCCGGGCCACAGCAGAGAGCTGGCCTGGAAGAGGGGCAACCGGGACAGAATCCGGCGCCCAGACCGGGACTAGAACCCGGTGTGCTGGCGCCACAAGGCGGAGGATTAGCCTAGTGAGCAGAGGCGCCGGCCCCTCCCTTACTCTTTGTTTTCACATCTTCGCCCCCCCCCCCCCCCCCCCCGTTCCTATCTTGCTCAGTTTGCATTTTCTTCCTAGAAGTCTGTCCTCAAATAGGACTTTGCAGTGGAAGGCTGCTTTGGTCTGTTTGTTCTGAGAGTTCCTACGGCCTAGATCCCGGACCGCTGTAACAAGATCAGATGTTCTCGAAGGCTCTTTGTTCTCACCAAGAATGAGAAGCCTTCCTTGGAATTCCAGCTTTGCTCTGGTCCCCCATGTGGCCCACAGCCTGTACTTTCCCTTTGAGTTCTTTGGTGACCAGCAGTCCTCTAGTTCTCAGGGGTGTCACTAGGCCCAGTACCTCCCCTCCTCTCCCTTCTCTAGTATTGGTAGTTCACCTGCACTCCTATATTGGAGCTCCAGAGAGATGAGTGGCCAGGCTTTGCCATGGGTGTTGTCAGTGCCCTTTGGGTTTTGCTAACCTAGCTACTGTGAATGTTTAAGGTAGGATTCAGGGAAAATCGCACACTTGGTAAATTATTGAATTGCATACTGTATGTGGATGAATTTTATGACATATAATTTATACCTCAGAATGGTTAAAGCATTAACCACGCTTTTGACATTACCATTGGCATCTTCCCCAAATTCTCCTTGCTCCTAATCATGTCCATAATTGAAGGTCACCAGGTGTCAAAGGGAAGTCTCCACCAGAGATCACCAGTCCTACTCCACATCCCATCCTCCTGTCTGCCTGGGCACAGGGAGCGAGTCCCTGGCACTAAGGCCGAGCTGTAGGCAAACTGACATGTGACCTGTCTGGGCTGAGGCATTTAAAAGTGGGCGAGCTTTCTGGACACTCCCTTGTCCTCTGCCACTGGAAACCTGCAACCTTGCCTGTTGTCACCTGACCAACAGGAAAGATAGAAATCAAAGCAAACAAAGAGAAAGGGCAACTTAGAGAAACACAAACTTCCAGAGAGAAGAAAAATAAAACCATCAGGAGTCTCTTGCAAACTTTTCCATCTTTTCCCATTTGTTTTGTCTGAAACTTTGAATAGCTGTTTTCCAAATTTGCTTTGTAAAAGTCCATTAATGTAGGCCCTGCATAGACAATTTTTCTATTTTTTAAATTTTATTTATTTTATTTGAAAGATAGAGTTACAGACAGTGAGAGGGAGAGACAGAGAGAAAGGTCTTCCGTCCATTGGTTTTCTCCCCAAATGGCCGCACCAGAGCTGCACCAGTTTGAAGCCAGGAGCCAGGAGCTTCCTCTGGTCTCCCACACAGGTGCAGGGGCCCAAAGACTGGGGCCGTCTTCCACTGATTTCCCAGGCCATAGCAGAGAGCTGGACTGGAAGAGGAGCAGCTGGGACTAGAACTGGCACCCATACGGGATGTCAGTGCCACAGGTGGAGGATTAACCTACTGTGCCACCGCGCCAGCCCCTATCCTTTTTATTTTAAGATTTATTTATTTATTTATTTGAAAGGTAGAATTACAGACAGAGAAGGAGAGACAGAGAGAAAGGTTTTTCATTCACTAGTTTATTCCCTAAATGGCCACAACAGCCAGAGCTGGGCCGATCCGAAGCTAGGAGCCAGAAGCTTCTTCTGGGTTTTACATGCAGGTGCAGGGGCCCAAAAACTTTGGGCCATCTTCTACTGTTTTCCCAGGCCATAGCAGAGAGCTAGGTTGTAAGAGGAGCAGCCAGGATACAAACTGGCACCAATATGGGATGCTGACACTGCAGGTGGAGGCTTGGCCCTCTATGCCACAGCGCTGGCTCCAGCACTGCTCTGTGTGTGAGAAGGTCATTTTGTGGAGCCAGCATGACACAACTGGTCACCTCTTTCTACCCCACTGAGTATTTCTGGACAGCAGGTAGATCCAGTGACAACTCTACTGAGTGGCTTCACAGCCAAGACTTTAACTTTTATTAACCTGGGTGGATGATTGGAAGCGACACACATCCCTTTAGGTAAAACGGAGCCCACAGGTGAAGCACAAGTTCCCAGGAGAGCAAACTGAGCCGGAGGACCAGGACTTACACAACAATGTGGACTGTGGTCCTAACAGTGGGGAAGGGCAGCCTGCCCGCTGGTGAGGAGCAGTTACCTGGTGGGTAAGCCCTGGGGCCTGGGCTATGGCAGGGTGGGTCAGAATTCCCATTTTCATCAGTTACAATGGTGTGGCTTAAGCAAGCTGCTTATCCTCCAACCCACATCTTCGTTTTGTGCTAAAGGTTACATGAGATTATCCATGTGGAGGATATAGTGCAGGGACAAATTTTAGCAAGCACTGGTCAAATTCTAGGCGTGTCTCCAAGATTGTGGGCTCACCTCTTGAAGCTCACTGCCGACAAAGAAAGTTACCCATCCTTGCATTTGACCTCTCCTTGGCTGAGGTCAGGGTTCTAGGCTGTGGGGATGGACTTGCTTCAGATCCTTTGTAGTTTTGGGAGACTGGATGGGCTCAGTACAAAATTCAGTTCCAAGGAAAGAACTGTAGGGGGCAGAATTGCAGTGGAGAAAGGACTCTGATTAGCCGGCTGTTCAACTCACTTTCAGTAGCTGTTTTCACTGAAAAAGTGGATAAAAGCAAAAAATCTTGCACACTATGACTGAGTGTTTCATAGAGCAGCACCTGCTGCCCGGTGGACACAGCCGTCCCGTGCTGTTGATACACACCTTTTGTCTCCTGCCTGGGGAGCTGCTCTGGGGTGAGGCTGTCTGAGTTGCCAGCTTGGAAAGCAAACCAGAAAGGGCAGGGAAATGACCTGAGGGCTCCTGTGGGCTGTGTACGTCTGCAGGCTGCTGGCTCTGCAGGTGGTTTTGATCTTCCAGGCTCAGGGTTTTTGGGTGCTGTTTGCAAAGCCTTTTTCAGGACTTGTACAGATGATGAAACACCACAGCACAGAGGTGCAGAACAAAGGAACTTGGCTGAGCACCCAGATGCCCATATTCCAGGCGCCCCCACCCCCACCCCAACGTGTCCTTAACCACGCTGCTCACCTGCCTGCCAAACCAGTTCCTCCTCCTGCTTCTCCAGCTCAGTGCATTGTCACCATTACCAGGGTGTTACCCGTCTCCTCCCTCTCCCTCTCTGCCGCCCTCTCACCCCAGACCAATCCTAAGATCTGAGTGACTCTATCCTGGAAGCATCCTGCTGCTCCACCACCAAGGGCGTGCTCAGTGTTCCTCCCACACTAACCTTGGCAATGACCTTGGTAGGCAGACACCTGCCTCCAGTTACCTGCAACTCACCATCTCTCCACAGTATGCTAAAGCATCTTTCTAAAACTTGCCACATACCCCAGCAAATTTTTGATGGCATTATTACTAAAGAAGGGAAATATAGGTATTAGGAAATGTAGCTGTCTCTTTTTCCACACGCAATATGAGCCAGGAACTGCGCTGAAATGATGACATAAAGCTCCCACTTCATCATCAAGTTTGCATGAAATAATGCATGCAAAATGCCACTTCAATGCCATTTTCTTTCCCTTCTCCCTGGTAGGTCTTGTCTCAAGTGCAACTCCCCCCAGTGGGCAACTGCCAGAGATCTTTGTTGAGTGACTGAAGGAGTTCCCTGATGGAAATCATTAGTACTTCCTATTTTGTTCAAAGATTTATTTATTTGAAATGCACTATCACAGACATGGAGAGAGAGAGAGAGAGAGAGAGAGAGAGAGAGAGAGAGAGAGAGATATCTCCCATGTCCTGGTTCATTCCCCCAAATGGCTGCAACAGCCAGGTTTTGTGCCAAGGTGAAATCAGAAGCCTGGAACTCCATTCGGGTCTCCCATATGGGTGGCAGGGACCCAAGTCCTTGGGTCATCATCTGCCACCTTCATGGGCACATTAGTAGGGAACTGGACTGCCCTCTGATATGGGATGCTGGCTTAGCAAGTGGGGGCTTAACCTGCTGGACCATAATGCTAGCCCCTATTGCTTCCTGTTTAGCAAATAAGAAATCAGAGGTTCAGAGAGTTTAAGTAACTTGCCCATTATGTCACACTGTGAGTGATGGAGTCAGTGTTAGCTCAGGCAATCCGACTCCCCAGGCCTCATGTTTAACCACTTGACCAAAGTAAGGATGAGTCACAAGGTCTTTGCATCTCAGGAACACTTGTGCTAGTAGGAGAGATGGAAGTAAACAGAGAACTCCCATATAACATGCTGTTTACATTCATTAGGTGTGACAGGTATTCTGGAACCCAGAAGAAGTAGGCCAATTGTTTTCCTTACCTTCTCATCACACATCGCAGTCTGGCTTTTGCGCTGCATCAGCATAGTCTAGACAATCTTCAGCACTGAATGCTTCCTTAAAAATAGAAAATTGGGCCAGTGCTGTGGCATCTCAGATAAAGCCACCACCTGCAGTGCCAGCATCCCATATGGGTACCAGTTTGGGTCCCGGCAGCTCCACTTCCTATCCAGCTCTCTGCTATGGCCTGGGACAGCAGCAGCAGATGGCCCAAGTCCTTGGGTCCCTGCACCCATGTGGGAAACCCAGAAGAAGCTCCTAGCTCCTGGTTCTTGGTTTCAGATCAGCCCAGCTCCAGCCATTGTGGCCATCTGGGGAGTGAACCAGCAGATGGAAAACATCTCTCTCTAGCTCCCTCTGCCTCTCTGTAACTCTGCCTTTCAAATAAATAAATCTTTAAAAATTTTTTTAAAAGACTGTATACTTGGAGAGTGGACCCAGTGGAATAGCCATTGCCCACCTAACTCTGCTGTGCCCCAGATTGCACCTGCACACCATGTAGGGGATTTGGATCCTGACATTGGAATCATAAAGACTCTGATGAGCCTTGCTCAGGTGCCATTGGTGAAGTCACGACATGTTCTGCTCCTGTGGGCTTTCAGCAGAAAGTCCAGCAGCCCACGAACCACGTGTGCGTCAGCTCTTCTGCTCATAAGGCAGGGGGCTGTTACCCGGCGGGCCTGGCCTCGTTTCCGTGTGGGTGTGCCTCTGCAACTGCTCCCTCCTTCCTCTCGTCCTCCTCCCTTCCATTCTTTTCTCTCCCTCTCTCTCTCTCTCTCACCTTCTCCTTCCTCAAACAGCTAATCAGCATCTGGGTACTGAGATACAGGGGTCCATAGGCATGGCCTCTGTCTCTAGAAGTAAAACATTCCCACTGCAGCAAGGAAGAACTTGGACTTCAGGGCCTGAGAGTGTCAATCATAATTCCGGCTTGACTGCCTACTCGCCGTGTGACCTTGACCAGGTCCTTAGCCTCCATGGCTCTAGGGTTCTCCATCTATAAGACAGCACAACACAGAGCTCTACCTCATTGGGTTGCTGTGCGGGCAGCCATGAGAGGATTACATATGGAAGGCACTCAGAAGGTGTCCGGCACATGAAAAGATGACGTAGGTGTTGTTATTAGCATGTCGCAGAGGATAGTCATGAAATGCGAGTTCCTGTCACTCACATTCTCCCAAAATAAGTTACGCAGCCTGTAAGGAGATGCTTGGCACAGAAACCTCTCAATCAAGAGAAGTAGTAATTATCATAACTGTTGTTTCAATTTGAATGGAAAATTCTGGGTTATTTAAGGTAAGCTGTTGATTTTTTTTTTCTCATTGATGAAGTGTGAGAAAAATACAAAACTTATCTGTTAAGGGAATTTTCTGAGTATGACATTTTTTAAAAATTTAATTTCTTTATTAGAGAGGAAGAGAGAGACAGGGCGAGAGACTCTGTCCTCTGGTTCACCACCCAAAGCCCACAGCAGCCGGGACTAGGCTGGGGCTGAAGCTGGGGGCCAGGGTCCCACCCCAGGGCTTCCACATGAGCGGCAGGGACTCAGTGACTTGAGCCAGCACTGCTGCCTCTCAGGGCCTGCATGGGCAGGGGAGCGGAGGCAGGAGTCAGGGCCAGGAATTGAGCCAAGTGTGAGACAGTGTGAGGTAGGGACACCCAAACCACTCAGCGGAACCTCTAGTCTGTAGGACTTCCTTTGTGTCGAGAGACAAGACAGTGATAAGCAAGCAAACAAGCAAAACCCTAGTGGTGAGGAGAGGCTGAAAGGCTTAGCTGGGCAAGGAAGACCCGTCTGTGTTGGCCTGCAGTGAAGTCATGCGTCAAACCTGGTAAGGCGGAGGCCTTGGCCTGCTGGATATGACTGGGGTTAGCAACGTGAGCAGAGGTCAGCAGTCCAGCTCTTAGCAAAGGGGAAAGACAGACCAAATTTCTACCAACCAACCATACAATGAACACTGTGTGTGTGTGTGTGTGTGTGTGAGAGAGAGAGAGAGAGAGAGAGAGAGAGAGAGAGATGGGGCACGTAGGGTGTGTGTGTTGAGGGTGGGTGGGCAGAGAGTCTAATTCAGCCTTATCAATTAAGAAATAAATATTTGGGGCCAGCGCCGTGGTGTAGCGGGTAAAGCCACCGCCTGCAGTTCCGGCATCCCATATGGGTGCCAGTTCGAGACCTGGCTGCTCCACTTCTGATCCAGCTCTGATATGGCCTGGGAAAGCAGTGGAAGGTGGCCCAAGTCCTTGGGCCTCTGTACCCATGTGGGAGACCTGGAGGAAGCTCCTGGCTCCTGGCTTCAGATTGGCACAGCTTCAGCCATTGTGGCCAATTGGGGAGTGAACCATCAGATAGAAGAAATCTCTCTCTCTCTCTCTGCTTCTCTCTCTGTGTCACACTTTCAGATAAATGATAAAAAATAAAATGTTCAAAATTATTCTTAGATTGCATCTTTTCATTATTATTTTTTTTTTTGAGAGTCAGAGTTACAGAGAGAGAGAGAGAGAGACACACACACACACACACAGAGGGAGGTCTTCCACCCGTTTTTCACTCCCCAAATGGCTGCAATGGCCGGAGCTGGGCTGATACCAAGTTCGGATCCGGGAGCTTCTTCCTGATCTCCCACGTGCGTGCAGGGTGCCAAGCACCTGTGCATCTTCAGCTGTTTTCCCAGACCATCAGCAGGGAGCTGGATGGGTAGAGGAGTAGCTGGGACTCGAACTGGTGCTGATGTAGGATGCCGGGGCCACAGACAGGGGCTTAACCTACAGTACCAGCTCTGCATATTTTCATTTCTATTAGATGATTTTAAAGATGCTATTAGGAATATGTATTCCTCCGTGGGGACTTTATTTCCTTTGGACAAAGTTATAAAATTGCACATGCGTTTGAAGTAG
Source organism: Sylvilagus floridanus (assembly GCA_949820135.1). Taxonomy (NCBI): domain Eukaryota; kingdom Metazoa; phylum Chordata; class Mammalia; order Lagomorpha; family Leporidae; genus Sylvilagus; species Sylvilagus floridanus. The sequence goes on from OX463225.1 coordinate 58,168,380, forward strand.
ATCAACAAAGAGGCACTGTTTCTTTTTGCTGTGCAGGCAACTCTGCCGGCATTGTCATATGCATGACTTTCTCATTAAAAGTCCCGCCTGCATTCACCAGTAGGCACTGCACCCCTGCTGCTCATGAACTATTCAGACTTCCGGACAAACACAGGGAGGCAGAAGGACCGCGCCTGCTCGTGGGGCTTCAGGCCTGGACTCAGGGGATGGTACCCGGAAGAGTGCCAGCAGCAGCCTGTGTTATTTTCAAAGCCTTGCTACTGCACCCGGCTTGCTCAGGCTCTGGGGACTTAACCGAATGCAACCCTGAAATGATGCTGTGGGCAAGCCACGCCCACAGATGCAGGTTCTCATTCCAGCCGCTCCCCTGCTTACAGTGTGTCCTGGACAGGTTTCTTAACTCTTCTGAGCCACAGCATTTTGTTTGTTTGTTTGTTCTGTTTTGAAGATTTATTTATTTATTTGAAAGTCAGAGTTATAGAGAAAGAGAGAGGGAGAGAAGAGAGAGAGAGAGAAAGCTCTTCCATCCGTTGGTTCACTCCCCACAAGGCTGCAATGGCCAGGGCTGGACCAGTCTGAAGCCAGGAGCCAGGAGCTTCATTCAGTTCTCCCATGTAGGTAGCAGAGGCCCAAGCACTTGGACCACCCCTTCACTGCTTTCCCTGGGTCATTAGCAGGGAGCTGGATCGGAGGTGGGGTAGCTGGGACTCGAACTTGCTCCCTTTTGAGATACTGGCATTGCAGGTGGTGGCTTTACCCCCTACACCACAGCACCAGCCCCAAGCCTTAGCCTCTTTATCTACAAACTGGAGCAAAAACCTACAGCCCTAGAGTCTTTTAACCCAACCTTCAAATCCAAAAACTACGAAAACGAGCATTCTTTTCTTCACCCATATTGGCAGTGAGATCCAACGGTCTGGAGTTATTTAGGACAGAATACGCTCCTCTCTGGAGTGCCAGGCTGCGTGATTGGGCTTTTCGTGTCTGTGTTGTGTTTTGTGCGCATGTGTTGCTAGGAAGGAATCCCAGCAGTAGGTACGCGGCACCAGAGCCCGCCGGCCGTGGTGTGCGATATACGGTACCCGCAACATCTTATTTCTCTAAAATCCAGAGATTTCTGAGTTCAACACCGATCTGGCCTCTAGGGTTTCGGATAGCAGCCTGTGGGCCCGTGCATACCTTCCTCCTAGAACTGTGACAGCCGCGGGATGGAACGCTGACAGAACTCCGTGCACGCCCTGCACCAGTGCCATCTCCTTTCCCTCAGCCCTCGCTGAGCCTCTCCTTAGGTACTACTTCCTCCTGCGGGCAGCAGGCGGGGACATTTGCTCTGCAGGTGGCGCGTTTCCTGCACGTTGGCACCTGCGGCTGTCGGTCCAGCTTGCTTGGCAGTCTGCCAGCTCCTTCCAGGAAGGGCTTGTGTCCTGGTGATGCCTGGCACAGGTCGTGGTTAACTAGCTTGTTATAAAAGTGTCCCCAGAAATCAGGGGTCAGGTCTGTCTGCTGGGCCTCCCGGTGTCCTGCTCTCCGCTCAGGTCGGGGTGTACTGTGGAACGCAGCGGGGGAGGGGCAGAGGGCATAGCAAGGCGGTGAGGGGGACTCCCTGAAGGCAGGTTTGCCCTGCGCTGCCCTGGCTAATGTCAGTTGTCACAACATAGCTAACCATCATCTCCCACTTTTATTCTTTCATATTGCAGTGCGTCCTCATTTGGAAAATAAATTGCATGGACACCCTAAGCACAGACACCAGGGGCAAGTCTCAGGGTGCAAGGAGCTTTCTTGCTTTCTTTCTTTCTTTCTTTCTTTCTTTCTTTCTTTCTTTCTTTCTTTCTTTCTTTCTTCTTGCAGCGGATCAAACTTCACTGGAAGGAGAAATGAAGGTGCCTACAATGGTCAGTTAGGGGTGGGTATTTGGCCCATTGGTTAAGACACCGTGTGGGATGCCTGATCCCAGGCAGGGCTCTACCTTCTGCTCCAGGGTCCTGCCAATGGGCGTCCTGGGAGGCAGCAGGAGATGGCTCAAGTACTTGGGTCCCTGCCACCTATGTGGGAGAACAGGACTGAGTTACCCGTTTCTGGATTCAGTCTGACCCAGCCCCAACTGTTGTGGGCATCCACCTTGTGGATGGAAGCACCCTCCTCTGGTTTGAGTCTCGGCAGCTCCATTTCTAATCCAGCCCCCTGATGATGCACCAGGGAAAGTTGCAGAAGACATCCTAAGTGCTTAGGCCCCTGCCATCCACATGGGAGACATGGATGGGGTTCCAGGAAATTGGCTGGGCCCAGCCCAGTCATTGCAGCCATTTGGGGAGTGAACCACTGGACAGAAGATCTCCCCCACCCTGACTCCACACACACCCCTACCCGTCACTCTGCCTATCAAATAAATGTTTTTAAAATGGTAGGCTTGAGAGGTAGAGGTGAGCGTTGCTAGTGACAAACTTTATGCCCCAGCAATGAATAAGAGCATAGGTTTTGGAGTCAGATAGACTTGGGGTGCAGTTGCAGCTCTGTAATTTATCAACTGTGTAACAGGGTAGTGGGTTGAATGGCTTAATGTTAGGAGTGGCCTCCATTCCTAACCCCAGAGACATACGAATGTGAACTTATTTGAGAAAAAAATCTCTCTGTAGATGTTAAGAATCGTGAGACAGATCACTGGGGATTATCCTGTGGTCCCCACATTGATGACAAACAGAAGAAAAGGAGAAGGCCGTGTGAAGATGGACAGAGACCGGAACGAGGCAGCCACCAGAGCTGGAAGAGGCAGGGAATGATTGTCCTCTAAGGACATGAGAGGGGGTGTGAGCCTGCCGGCACCTTGATTTTGAACTTCTGGACTGGGGGACTGTGAGGGAATAAGCTCTACCCAGTTTGCGGCAGTTCGGGAAACCCATGCACAGAGGGTGAGCTATCTAGTCCCTGTGTGCCTCTGCTCGCTCAACTGAAAATGGGAAGAGGATCTGGACCTTCCTGCCCAGGGCTGTTTTAGGGAGCCACAGAAATGAACTGGGTAAATTGCATCAGGCTGGTGCTTCCTAGATGGAAACTGTTAGGATGGCTGATGGAGAACAGCTGTGAAATGTTGGATTCATCCAGCAGATGGCGGAAGATGGATTCACAAACAGGATACCTGTAAGGTTTACTGCTCCACATTGCAGGGCAGACCTAAAGCAGCCGGCTCAGCTCACAGCTCAAAGTGGAGGAGAAGCTAACTCGCTCCTGTTCGCCTTGGAGCACGGTATACACAGAGGATGGCGTTGGAGGATACGGAGTGGGGTGCAACAGACACTCTGGGCTTCCAGACGCGCACTAGCACCTCAGATGCAGCAGACATCAGAGGACCATGGTGGGACTAAAATGATGCAGTGAGTGAAAGCGCTGGCTGAGCAAGGCACCGGCAGACTCAGAAGCAGCTGGAGGGTCTAACTCGTCAGTTACTTTGGCATGAGTCCCAGGGTCATCATGGGCGCGTTCGCTCCTTTATTCACTCAGCAAACACTGACTTGTGTCAGGCCTCGTCCGGGGAATACTGACTGCCCTGGTTCAGGCAGCTCATAAGATCAAGGTGCGGACAGGGCAGGTCCTCCCCCAGGTGCCAGGCTGGCGTTCCAACTCCAGGCTTTGACTTCAGAAACACACTGGAATGAGCAGACCTCTTGTGAAGATGTGGATGATTCTTTCTTTCTTTCTTTCTTTCTTGATTTATTTATTTAGTTGAAAGTTAGAGTTAAACAGAGAGAGAAGGAGTGGCAGTTAGAGAGAGAGAGAGAGAAAGAGAGAGAGGTCTTCCATCCGCTGGTTCACTCTCCAATTGGCCACAACGGTCGGAGCTGCACCTATCTGAAGCCAGGAGCCAGTAAGTAGCTTCTTCCAAGTTTCTCATGTGGGTGCAGGGGCCCAAGGACTTGGGTCATCTACCACTGCCTTCCCAGGCCATAGCAGAGAGCTGGATCAGAAGTGGAATGGCCGGGACTCAAACCGGCACCCATATGGGATGCTGGCACTGCAGGCGGCAGCCTTACCCAGTGCGCCACAGTGCCGGCCCCAGATTTGTATGTTTCCTTCCTCATTTCTTTTTAAGAATTCTACTCTTAAAGAAACCCTACTACTGATGGTTAAGCGAAAAATGAAGATGTCACGAGAACTTGCCCAGAAAGTTCTGTCTGTCCATTTCTCTTTCTGAGTCAAAGCTGGAAAAATACAGCCCCTAAGGTTACCAGAAGCTGCCTCTGTGCAATGGGGCAGTGGCACGAGGGCATTTCAAAAAGTCTGGAATGGAAGTAAGAGACGGGTTCATTTTAGTGCAAAAAAAAAAAAAATGAAATTCATGCATAGGAGGGGTCTCCCAAAAGGTCATGGAAAGGCATATTATGAAAAAACTACACATGGATTTCTAATTTTTTGCACCAAAATAAACTTTTAATTCTGTTTTTCCACAAACTTTTGGAAGTACCTTCCTATTCAGAAAAAATGGGAGCTTTTACCTTTTATCTTCTGTACTTAGAAGAAAATTAAAAAGAGTAAAGTCCATCTTGGCTCTTCTTTGCACCTGTGCAAAGAGGTCATCTAACAGGAAGTGATCCCGGACGGGTCAAGGCCTCCTCCTCTTTAGAGCGACAAACAGTCAGTTGCTCAGCAACTTGCAGGCCCTCCCAGGCAGGCAGGTTCCGGGGGAAGCTGGTGAGTCACGAGGAGGTGCCAGGAAGCCGACGCCGCCTGCCCGCCCGCCGGCTGTGATAACGCCCTGACGTGTGTCCACGGCTTCACGGTGCTCAGGGAGCTTTCTCCTGCGTGGTAACCCTTCTGTGACCCTTGGGAGGTCAAGTTGGCAGGGCTGGTCCTAGACTGTGGATGGGAAGGGGGAGGGTTTCACCTGCCTTATATGTCAGCTACTGCACGACACAGGAGAGCTGACCATTAAGGGCAGCCCTCATAAGACACGCCGCCTGCACTGGGGCGTGGAGGAGGGGGAAGGGCAAGCAGTCTCTGACCCTTCCTCTCCCGCCTTCCGTCCGCTCTCCTTGGGAGAAAAAGCAGAAGACCCTGTCAGAGGAGTCACAGCCCAGCAGCCAAGCGTCATGCAAATTCAGATCACACTATGGATTTGAAACAGCGTGTTAGAAATAGCTCAGTCAAATCGTGCTTGTATGCAAATACGGAAGAAATGAGAAGTTTCTCAAATTACCAGTCAAGTTGTTGCTGAAGTTCAAGGCTGGCAGACCGTGTTGGCATTACTGCCACACGGGGGCGCCACTATCATTAGTAGACAGGCAGACCGGCTATTCCGTCCAGAACTGCTTCTGGGAGCTGTGAGTTACGCGAGGTTTTCAGGAACTCCGTCTCCGCCGACGGCTTCCCGTGAGCACTTTATTCAGCAGGATCAGGGCTAAGGGAGAGGCAACTTAGGGGAAGGCTCCTAAGGCTGAAAGACAGAAGGATGCAGAAGTGGCTCCTCCCTTGTGGCGCTGCAGGTTAAGCCGCTGCTCGCGACACCTGCGCCCCGTATGGGCCCCGATTGGATTCCTGGCAGTTCCACGTCCCATCCAGTTCACTGCTAATGCGGCTGGGAAGCCAGGGGCAAATGGCTCAAGCTCTTGGGCCCCTGCACCCATGTGGGAGACCCGGATGAAGCTCCTGGCTTCAGCCTTGCAGCCATCTGGGGAGTGAACCAGAGGATGGAAGATCTTGCTGTCTGTGCCTCTCCCTTTGTATCTCTGCCTGTCAAATAAGCGAATCTTTAAAAATAGAAGAGGCGACTCTTGAAGCAGGTGGTGAACCAGCGGAGGTCTCCAAGCGTGTGCTTCTCTGCACTGCCTGCCCCTCTCCCACGCATTTGTCCATGTCGGCTAGGACAGGAGGGCTAGGACAGGAGCAGCAGCCAGGACGCCAGCTTCCTCTCCTGCAGGCTGGGTTAGATGCCTGCTGGGCAGTCACTCACACCGCCGCACCCTCACCGTGCCATATCCGTGTGAAACGACCATTCACTTGGCTGCTTCTCTCACCAGACTAAATTTCTCAGCAGTGGATTTTCTAAGAACAGCATTCCGTGCATAATAACATGTGGAGATTTTCCCTTGGGATGGGCGTTTGGCCCAGGGGCTTAAAATGCTGCTTGGGACTCATGTCCCATACGAGAGTGCCGGGGTTCGAGTTCTACTTCTGCTCTCGGCATTTGGGGAATGAACCAGGGGCTGGAAGAGCTCTCTCTGTCTCTGTCTCTCTGCCTTCCAAATAAAAATAAAGTTTATAAATATAAATAATCATTTAAAATTTATTTTATAATAATAAATATTTATAAATCAAGTTTTATCAAAAAGGGTCTTTTTCCTTTTAAGGTTTTTTAATATGGAAAATTTCCTGCATATCCTAAAGTACAAAGAAAGGTGTAATCAACTCTCTTGTTCCCATGACCCAGTTCAACAACTACTGACTCCTGGCCAATGTCTTTCCTCTCTACCCATTTCCTCACTTCTTCATCCCATTGTTCTAAATGAATCTTACAAGTCAACCATAAATGTGAATGCTTGGGTGTGTTTAAGACGTAAAAAAAAAAAAGGAAAAGAAAGAACTTTTATAGCTAGGTCTGTCTCGCTGTCTCACTGTCTGGTGGACGGGTGAGTGGAGTAGAGAAGAGTAGCATTTTTCTAGAAATTCTAATGTTTCTATGGAACAATTCCCTCTAATAAGAAAAATTGAGAAGAGGAGGAGGAAGGAAAAATGTTTATTATGTGCTAAGCACTGTGCATGATGATTTCATTTCATGCTTATAGGAGATACAGGTGTCATTATCTCATTTTAAAGATCAGGATCAGGGGCTGGCACTCTGGCATGGTGGTAAAGCCACTGCTTATAGCACCAGCATCCCATATGGGTGCTGGTTTGAGTGCTGTCTGCTCCTCTTCTGATCCAGCTTCCAGCTAATGCACCTGGAAAAGCAGTGGAGGATGGCCCAAAAGCTTGGGCCCCTGCAACCATGTGGGAGACTAGGAACTAGCTGCTGGCTCCTGGTTTCAGATCAGTGCAGCTCCGGCCATTGTGGTCATTTGGGGAGTGAACCAGCAGATGGAAGATCTCTCCCTCTCTCCCTCCCTCTCTCTCTCCTTCTCTTTCTCTCTCTGTAACTCTGCCTTTCAAATAAGTAAATAAATCTTAAAAGAAAAAAAAAGATCAGGGTCTGAGAGGTTGAGTGCTGGACCTATAGAATCCAGTTCTCTGCGACTTAAGGTCTGTGTTCTTTTTTTTTTTTTTTTTTTTTTTTTTTAATTTTTGACAGGCAGAGTGGACAGTGAGAGAGAGAGACAGAGAGAAAGGTCTTCCTTTTTTGCCGTTGGTTGGTTTACCCTCCAATGGCCGCCGCGGTCAGCGCGCTGTGGCCGGCGCACCGCGCTCATCTGATGGCAGGAGCCAGGTGCTAGGTGCTTTTTCCTGGTCTCCCATGGGGTGCAGGGCCCAAGCACTTGGGCCATCCTCCACTGCACTCCCGGGCCACAGCAAAGAGCTGGCCTGGAAGAGGGGCAACCAGGACAGAATCCGGTGCCCCGACCGGGACTAGAACCTGGTGTGCCGGCGCTGCAAGGCGGAGGATTAGCCTGTTGAGCCATGGCGCCGGCCTAAGGTCTGTGTTCTTAACTCCCTGACATGACGAGGCTTGCAACACAGACCCAACAGAACCCATCCATGTCTGAGGCCACAAATGTCACCTGCCTGGGCTGTTGGCTTTTGTCTTCCTCTCTGTCAAACACCTGAATCCAGCTCACTTCACAGGGTCCTGGGGACAGGCCTGCAGGTTATTCCAACCCTGGGAGGAGGAAGGGTTTCATGGCTCAGGATGCCAAAAGAGAATTAAATTCCTTATTTTTTAAAAAAATCATCTTTCCTCCTGTAGCAAGGCACTGGAGACAACCAGCCCAATGAATCTGTAAATAAATTTGTAAGGACAAAATATACAAGAGGTCTTCAGAAAGTTCTTGGGAAAAATGGAATGAAAATATAACGTGGTGGTCAGTGTTTGACCATGGTTAAGACCCCACTCGGGACGCCTGTGCCTCTGTCACATTGCCTGGGTTCTCATCCCAGCTCTGCTCTCAATCCCAGCTTCTTTCTGATGTATGCTGTGCGCTGGGAGAAGCAGGCGATGGTCCAAGTAGTTGGGTCCCTGTCTCCCACATGAGAGACCAGGATCACATTCCATGGTTCCTGGTTTCTGCGTAGTCTAGCCCTGACGATTGCAGATGTTCGGAGAGTGAACCAGCAGATGGGACACTGATCTTTGTCTGCCTGTCTCTGTCTCCTTTGCCTTTTAAAAAAAAAAGATCATGTGAATTTTCCATGATTTTTGAAGCCATGTCAAACATACAGTGGTTGGGATAACCTCTTTGTAGGAAACTTCTAAGACATTGTGCTAAATGTGGTTTTTTTTAATTTTTTAAGATTTATTTATTTGAAATTCAGAGTTACACACACACACAGAAGAAGAGGCAGAGAGAGAGAGAGAGAGAGAGAGAGACGGAGAGAGAGAGGTCCTCCATCCACTGGTTCGCTCCCCAATTGGCCGCAACAGCAGAAGCTGTGACGATCCAACGCCAGGAGCCAGGATCTTCTTCTGGGTCTCCCACATGGGTGCAGGGGCCCAAGGACTTGGGATATCTTCTGCTTTCCCAGGCCATAGCAGGGAGCTGGATCGAAAGTGGAGCAGCGGGTTCTCGAACCCGCACACACACGGTGGCATTGCAGGTGGTGGCCCAACCCACTACACCACAGCGCCGGCCCCTAAATGTGTTCTTGGACAGATGTGTCTGGATTTGATTGAGACAGTAAGGGAGTAAGAGAGGGAAATTGACCAACCACGGAAGCTTAGGAAACAGCAAGTCTCCTGGGCCAGTGCTGTCGCTCTCTGGCTGGTCAGTGTCCCGGTGAGAAGACACTTGGCAGGCTGACCTGAGGACCACCAGCCAAAGCAAGCGCTGTAGTGGGTGGGAGCGCCGGAGGCAGCGCAACTGCACGGTACGGCGTCTGTGTCACCTTGCTCTGCCTTCTGCTCACCAAGTCTCCTCAGCCAGGATAATCTGGCTTCTTGGATATTTGTTTTCAATAGAGGAAGAAGTCGCTCGGGCCGGTATGACGTCTGGGCCTCGGGATGGCTGGTTTTCTCAGCACGGATGAGTATGCTGGCTTTCTGGTTACCACTTGGCTTCTCCAGTAATTCGCCTGCAGGGAGGGCTTGGTGTGATCTTCCCACTAGAATGTGCTGTCTGCCTGCCAGCTTCACTTCTCTTTGCCAGGTGATGAATAGACATCCTGTGGTTCCTGTATCAGCTGCCTGGGTGTGCACGGTTTGCGCCTGGGGAAGGAGGTGCAGGTGAAGACAGCCCCCAACGCCAGGCCTGCAGCTGGCAGAGAGCAGCCCCTGGAGATGCAGAAGTCATCAAGACCTTGAATGCCACCTCCTAGGGCCCCTTGGGAGAGAGCTGGTCTCTGAACCACGTGTCACAGTGGCTTTAACCCAGGCAACCGAAACCCTTCATGCCCCAAAGGAACCAAGCTGGGATCTCCTCATCCCTAAACAGATGACTCCAGCACATATAGGCAGCATCCCTGCCTTCTTTCTATTGTATGAGACCATGAAGTCCTTGGATGCAAAACTCTCCCATGGCACTGCTTCCCTCAAAATCCTTTGATGGCTCACTATTGCCTATATAGCAAGAGTTGCCCTTGTCAAATAAACTATGGCACTTGGTTGCGATATTTGGCCCCTGAACTCATGCAGAAGTTTTAATCCCAAAGCTTAATCCCAAATGGTAGCGAGAGAGTAGAAACAATCCACTTCTGATATTTAGAGGTGGGGTCTTGGGAGGTGATTGCAGTGGGGTGGGTTGTGAGGCAGAAGTCCCAGGATTAAACCCTGTGCCTTGGGGCCAGCACTGTGGCGTGGTGGGTAAAGCCATTGCCTGCTGGGATGGCATCCCGTATGGGCGCCGGTTGGAGTCCCGGCTGCTCCACTTCCAATCCAGCTCTCTGTTGTGGTCTGGAAAAGCAATAAAAAATGGCCCAAGTTCTTGGGCCCCTGCACCTGCATGGGAGACCTGGAGGAAGCTCCTGGCTCCTGGCTTCAGATCAGTACAGCACCGGCCATTGCAGCCAACTGGGGAGTGAATCAGCGGATGGAAGACCTCTCTCTCTCTCTCTCTCTGCCTCTCTACTTCTTCTTCTCTGTGTGTAATTCTGACTTGCAAATAAATAAAAAAAATTTTTTAAAAAAAACACCCTGTGCCTGTAAGAGACCCTAAAGACAGACATGCGAGCTCCCTGACTCTTGCCATGTGCTCCCCGGGACTTGGCCAGCACAGGCCAGCACTGGCGGCAGAACAGTGGGGACTGCCTCCCCCTCGACGTGAACCTCCAGACTCATGGGACAAAATCAACCTTTCTTCTGGTTGAGTTCACTGCCTCAGGTCTGCGTGATAACAAATCGCTAATACAAGCAATTATAAGAGAGGTCCGGTTTCATATGGAATCAAATGTAGAAAATATTTGAGTTTTTTAAAGATTTATTTATTTATTTATTTATTTGAAATTTAGAGTTACACAGAGAGAAGATAGGCAGAGAGAGAGAGAGAGAGAGAGAGAGAGAGAGAGGTCTTCCATCCGATGGTTCACTCCCCAATTGGCCACAATGGCCAGAGCTGCACCAATCTGAAGCCAGGAGCCAGGAGGTTCCTCCAGGTCTCCCATGTGGATGCAGGGGCCCAAGGCCTGGGGCTATCTTCCACTGCTTTCTCAGGCCATAGCAGAGAGCTGGATCGGAAGTGGAGAAGCCGGGATAAGAACTAGCACCCACATGGGATGCTGGTTCTTCAGGCCAGAGCGTTAACCTGCTGTGCCACAACAGCAGCTCCAATATTTGAGTCTTAAAGACATTGAAATACAGTATTGAAAGCAGAAGGTGAGAGCTGAATTTTTTCCTCTGAGAGAGAGGCACGATTCATTTTAGAGAAAAAGAATTCTGTTATTTGGGAAAACACAATGATGGGCTTTTTTTTTTTTTTCTTTTAAGGTCTGACCAAATAAGCCTCCATCTGGATAAGTGAGAGCAGAGAAAGAGGGAGAGAAAGAAGGAGGGAGGGAGGGAGGGAGGGAAGGAGGGAGAGAGAGAGAGAGAGAGAGAGATCTGCATGATGCAGCATCAGGAACCAGGTCTTCCTTGGCTGCCAGTTTACTGTGGTTAGTAGACACAGGAAGCTCTGGACTCAGAGCCGTGTTCTCTAGAGTCATCTGGGCTTTCACCTACACACTCATTTCCTCCATTTTTATAGACTTGAACTTCAGTGGTCTGAGCTCCTGGACATTGTTCTATTTAAGTTTCTGGGGCTGGAGTTGGGATGTAGTAGGTTAAGCCTCTGCCTGCAGTGCTGGCATCCCATATGGGTGTGGGTTCAAGTCCCAGTTGTTTCACTTCCAATCCACCTGCCTGCTGGTGGCCTGGGAGAGCAATGGAAGGTGGTTCAAGTGCTTGGCCCTTGCACCCACCTGGGAGACCCGGAGAAGCTCCTGGCTCCTGGCTCCTGGCTCTGGATGAGCCCAGCTCCAGCCGTTGCAGCCATTTGGGGAGTGAACCAGCAGATGGAAGACCTCTCTCTCTGTCTCTCCCTCTCTCTGTCTGCAATTCTGCCTCTCAGATAAATAAATAAATCTTTAAAAAAAAGTTTCTAAGAGATTCTCACTGGTGAGACAGAGCAGGTGGCCACAGGCACCTAAGAAGATAAAGTTGGGATCATCATAGCCAGGGTTTAATGACAACTGGTCCCTGACTCTGTGTTGTGTCCTGCAGAGCAAGCTGGCTATTGAGTGACATTCAGGGGCCAAGTCCTGTGTCAGGCACTGGGGATATAGCGGTGAACAAGGTTAGCTTGGTCCCAGACTTCTTGGAGGTCATAAAGAGAAGTCCTGGATACCAAAAGAATATTTAACAGGGGCACCTGACTGATCCCAGAGTGATGTTTGCTCAGACAAGGAATAAGCTGAGCAAAAAGGCAGAGGAAGTAAGTTCCTTCTAGGGAACATAGCACTAGTGAAGCCCATTCATCCCACAGTCATCTGCTGAGAACTTACCGTGGGCCACACAACTGTTCCCAGTCTTGCCTGCAGCAGAGAAAACAGCCAATAAAAATCCCAGCTACTGTGAAACTCCCATTATAGAGACCCAGAGCCAATCAGGAGAATGGAAGAAAGAAAAAGCATGGGCTGTGTCTTCCAGGAAATGAAAGGGGAAAGGTCTGACCCATTGACTCTGTCTTGATAGTTGCCGGGCATACAGTAAGAGCCTAATAAATAATCTGCTGCAAATGAATTAGAATCGTTGGGTGGGGTGGAGCTGGGGTGTGCGGTTTAACAGCCATGAGCCTAGTAAGTGATTGAGTTTAACGACAATGTGATGGAAGCATTGCACGTTCACAGCCCCATTTCTCACCGCTGGTAAACGGTACAGTTGGTCTTAAGCATCCCAAGAACTTTTCAGGTAATAAATTGCCCTCAGCCCACCGTGAGTGGCCTGGTGTGAAGTCCAGAGGCCTGGTGTTTGGTGTCCTTCACCACGGCTGGGGCGCGTGATTCTCTCTGGGAGAAACCTCAGAGGGCAGAGACTGCGAACTTCCCGTTCTGCCGGCGCCTCCCTGGTGTGGAGGTCAGGTCACCGTGGCCTCTGGTCCAGGCTGTTACACAAGGGCAAGGGCACAATCCAGCCCCAAGGTGGGGGGTTCTGTTGTTTGGGAAAACACTCTGATCGGTTTTCTGGTTGAAAGGGGCGGATTTCATCTTCCTTCCTTCCTTTTATTTATTTTTTTTTTTAAGTAAGAAAAGCTCATTATATGAAATAAAAAAATATACAAAATCAAATGAAAATGAAAGCCATGAATAATCCAATTAACTAGAAACAAACAATATTTATTTTGGGGTATGCTTCTCTTTTTGAAAAATAATTTATTTTATTTATTTGAAGGTCAAAGTTACAGAGTGGGGGAGGGAGAAATCTTCCATCACTGATTCACTCTCCAAATCACTCTCCAGCCCCAGCTGCTGAGACTGGGCCAGGCTGAAGCCAGGAGCTGGGAGATCCAGACGGAAATCCCACATGGATGCAGGGGCCCACACACTTGGGCCATCTTCTGCTGCTTTCCCAGGAGCGTTAGCAGGGAGCTGATTTGGAAGTAGAGCAGCTGGGACTTGAATTGGTGCCCAAATGGGATGCTGGCATCACTGGGAGTGGAACCTTCTGCACCACAACACCAGCCCCAGACAGAAGTTCTTACAGACTTTTGTGCCATTATGCCTGATATGGGTATGTGTGTGTTACCTTGACAAAAAGTGACTTTTTATAATACACACCAGTTTGCAACTGACAGATATTACTATTTTAAATTCTGGCCTGGTCTCCTGTATTTCAGCCTCTTATGGTTTCCTTTCCCAATTTCTTCCTATGAAGTCGGGATTCAGTTTCTTGAATCATAACCTTGGTCACACACTCTCCTCCTGAAACCCTCTTAGGTGACTCCCACTCTCCATTTCTTATAGAAGCCCAAGTTATTTCACTCCCACTTCAACACCCTCTAAGTCGCTTCTCCGTTCTTCTCTTCCCCTAACTTCCCAGATGCAGCCGCTGCTACAGTACAAGCCTGGCCACTCCCGAGGTCCTTCCTCCCTTCCCCCCTTGGTTCAAGCTGTTCCCACCCATCTAGATGCCACCTCCAGCCGCTGGAACCCGGCCACCTCCTAGAGCTCGCTCGGGTGCCACCTTCTTCAGGAAGCCTTGTTCCTCCCCGGCAAATGCACTAGGAACTGAATCCACTGTTGTTGTTTTTTTCTTTCAGGAAAAAAGAAAATTTAAAAAGATTTTTAAAAAGTCATGTATCTTTGTAATTACTCAAATACACTTTGCTTCCTTGGCTGTTCACGCGCCTGTACACACTGACGCACACACTCACACCTCACATGCATGATGATAAGCTGTGCAGAGGACGGGATGGACATTTGTTGTCATGGCTAAGCCATGGCTTGGGATGTCTGTACCTGATATTGGAGTGCCTGTGTTTGAGTCCTGGCTCCACTTCAGATTCCAGCTTCCTAATCCACACTTTGGGGAGCATCAGGTGATGGCTCAACTACTGTGTTCCTGCCACCTATGTGGAAGACCTGGACTGAAGGCTTCTGGCTTCAGCCTGCCCAGCCCTGGCTGCTGCAGGCATTGGAGAAGTGAAGCAGTATAGGGCAGATCTCTCTCTCTCTCTCTCTCTCTCTCTCTTTCTCTGTCTCTCCCTCCCTCCCTCCCTCCATCCCTCCCTCCCTCCCTCCCTCCCTCCCTCTTGTTGTCCCACTGCCTTTCAAGTAAAAATAAATAAATAAGTGCCGGTGCCGTGGCTCAACAGGCTAATCCTCCACCTTGCGGTGACGGCACACCGGGTTCTAGTCCCGGTTGGGGCGCCGGATTCTGTCCCGGTTGCCCCTCTTCCAGGCCAGCCCTCTGCTGTGGCCCGGGAGTGCAGTGGAGGATGGCCTAAGTGCTTGGGCCCTGCACCCCATGGGAGACCAGGAAAAAGCACCTAGCACCTGGCTCCTGCCATCGGATGAGCGTGGTGCGCCGGCCACAGCGCGCCGACCGCGGCAGCCATTGGAGGGTGAACCAACGGCAAAGGAAGACCTTTCTCTCTGTCTCTCTCTCTCACTGTCCACTCTGCCTGTCAAAATAAATAAGAAAAAATTTAAATTTTTGAATTGTGTAAAGGAAGATTAGTGACAGGGTAGGCTTAGAAATCAAGGTTTCACTTCTGCTAATGTTTTCTTATTAGCAAAGTAGTTTGACTACATCTAGGTAAGTATATGAATACACATGGATATATACAAGTTCACCTGATGATGTATGAATAAACATCTTCAAACGTTCTTGGACAACACCTATTTGTAAAAGCTATGCATGGATCACAAAATCGCTTTTGTACCACAATAGGCTTATTTTTTAATTCTATTTTCCACAAACTTTAAAAAGTATGCTTGGGACAGGGATTGTGGTATAGCACATTAAGCCACCACTTGCAATGCCAACACCCCACACTGGAGTGCCCCTTCCAGTTCTGGCTGCTTCACTTCTGATCCAGCTCTCTGCTAACGGCCTGGGAAAGCTGCAGAAGATGGCCCAAGTGCTTGGGCCCCTGCCACCCATGTGGGAGACCCAGATGGAGTTTCAGGATCCTGGCTCCTGCCTGGCCCAGCATTGGATGTCGAGGCCAATTGGGGAGTGAACCAACAGATGGAAGATCTCTCTCTCTCTCTCTCTCTGTGTGTGTGTGTATGTCTGTCTTGCTCTATCTCTGTAACTCTGCCTTTCAAATAAATCAATCTTTTTTTTTAAAAAAAGTACCCTTGTGTGTGTGTGTGCACCTATGCGTGACTGTATGTTTACACATCCATAAAAGCTCTTGCAGGCTGTCTCCTGGAGGCTGCTGCTTCTAAGACACAGATAATGTTCCTACAGCGCATGCAGGCTTCTGTTGACCATGGCGTTTTACGAGGGAGCGTGCCGGGAAAAGGCACTTGAGTCATGCCCCGCGTAAACCTGTCGGCCTCAGTCCAGACTCTGTCTTCTCTCAGCTTTGTGCTGTTAAATTGACAAATGGCTCTTAATAAATCCACTGCACTTTCCTGATTCAGCCTGGGGACGGGGAGACTTGAGAAGCGCACGGGCTGTCAATGCCATGCTGCCTGTGGTGGGTGTGTGTTGAACCAGCTAAATGTCCTGGGTTGGTTCTCCCAGCTAAGCCCTGGCATCTGAGGGCCAGACTCCCTTTCATAGCTAAGAAATTAGGTTTGCGCAGCTTTTGGAGTCAGCTCTGCAGGCACACAGCATTCCCCACTGCCAAAGTGGCAGAGAGGGAGAGCAGGGGGCGAGTCACATGGAGCCTTTTCCCCAGGAGAAGCTCCGAGTCCCCACGGCGCACCTCTTGGGAATGGGCTCCTTTAAGGGCTGTCAGGGGACCAACATGCAGCTGGCTCCCTCCCCTGAGGCTGTCTTGCCAAATTGCTTGGCTGACCTTGGTCCATTGCTGATCCGGTAAGCGCCAAGGCCTACAGAGAAAAGTCAGTGCTGGGCACATGTGACCACCCCGTGCTCTCTCTGAGCCTTTGTTATTGTTGACAGTGGTGAGATGTAGAGTTTGGCTTCTGACTCTGTCAGGTGTAACTTTCTCTCTCTCTCTCTCTCTCTCTCTCTCTCTCTCTCTTTGGACAGGCAGAGTTAGACAGTGAGAGAGAGAGAGACACAGAGAGAAAGAAAGGTCTTCCTTCTGTTGGTTCACCCCCTAAATGGCCGCTACGGCTGGTGCCGATCCCGAAGCCAGGAGCCAGGTGCTTCCTCCTGATCTCCCATGGGGTGCAGGGCCCAAGCACTTGGGCCATCCTCCACTGCCTTCCTGGGCCACAGCAGAGAGCTGGACTGGAAGAGGGGCAACCGGGACAGAATCTGGTACTCCGACCAGGACTAGAACCTGGTGTGCTGGCGCCGCAGGCGGAGGATTAGCCTAGTGAGCCGCGGCGCTGGCCATAACTTTCTCTTTTCATGCTAGTGAAATAGTAGGGGAGGAGCTGGCACCTCTTGGCTCACTTGGTTAATCCTCCACCTGTGGCACCAGCATCCCATATGGGCACTGGGTTCTAGTCCCGGTTGCTCCTCTTCCAGGCCAGCTCTCTGCTGTGGCCCAGGAAGGCAGTGGAGGATGGCCCAAGTGCTTGGGCCCTGCACCCCATGGGAGACCAGGAGGAAGTACCTGGCTCCTGGATCGGCGCAGTGCTGGCTGTATTGGCCATTTGGGGAGTGAACCAACGGAAGCAAGACCTTTCTCTCTCTCTCTCACTGTCTGTAACTCTACCTGTCAAATAAAAGAGTTAGCTCTTTTTTTTTTTAAAAAAAAAAAAAAGAAAGTAAACTGTGGGGGGGACTTTTCTTTCCCCCACAGAACAATCTCCCGTTTCTACCTCCATCTCAGATCTGTCTTCTGAGACCCGTGTGTCAGCCACCTACTTGTCATCATCATTGAATACTGGCCCCATCAAGCTGAATGCATCAGCTGCCTATGTAACTCGCTCCTCCCTAGGGATTCCTACCCAGAGGGTGACACAAGTTGTCACCAAAGCACTCAAGGAAGAAATCCAAGTGGTGTCATCGCCAACACCTCCTCTTCCTTTCACCTCCCCTGCATGACTGGGTCATCACCGGATCCTGCCGATGCAACACTGCTGAAGGCTTCTCACTTCTGTCATTGCCCTTCGTCTTCTCCACCAACACCCGACTCAGAGACACCATAGTTTATTGTCTGGACTGTTACAAAAAGCCTCTTAGCTCTGATCCTTCCAAAGTCTTTTATGTATATATTTTTTACTTTACACCCCATTTTTTCTATTGAGTCTGCAATAGCCAATTCAGCAGACTTCAGAGAATGTCACCAGAATGCTGTTTCTCAGGCCCAGATTTTGGAGGCTGGGTTTACATGTCGTCATCAAGCAAGTCTGATAGTGGATTTGCTAATCATTCTATGGTTGGCCTCTCCAAGACAGACCTTGCAGGAAATCTCCCTGGGAATGATTTCCTCAATACACTAAGCCCCACTTTCCCTCTGTCATACCAATGGACTGGGAACTGTGTGAGGGTGAGCGTCCAGCAGAAGGTTGGTAGACACTGGGAAGGCACTGGAATACACCTGCTGGCCGCACATGGCCCCTGCCCTGAGCCCAACACTGACCTAACAGTGCGGCTCCTTCGAAGCCCATTTCCATTTCCTTTCTCTTCCACTCCATTTTCCTCCTCTCTTCTCCTTCTTTTTCTTTTATGGTTTCATTGAGGTAGCACTGACTTACAATACACTGCACATATCTAACGTATCCCATTGGGTGGGTTGGGTATATGCGTACACCCATGCCCCTCACATCCCTTCTTGTTAGTCTCTCATCTCTCTTACACACAGCAGCCAGAGCGGGGTTTCAAAGACACAAACCTGATGACATCATTCCCCGCTCCAATGCTATCAGTGGCTTCAAAAGTTCGTCTTTTGTCATGGCTCACTGTGCCCTGCATGGCCTAGAAACGTCACCCAGTGTGCCCCAGCCCCGTTTTCCTCTGTCCTCTTGTGCACTTGTCACACAGGCTTTCTCCAGTTCCTTTGACTCACGAACAGATGAGCTGCTTCTTGCTGCCACAGCCATTGTTTCACTTTTGGCTAATTTCTATTCATTTTCTAGGTTGCGGCCTAAATGTCCCTCCGATAGGAAGACCTTGTGCAGGTCCTGAGTCCAGATCAGACCTGTTGACACATTGGCACAGCAGCATGCTCCTTCCTTGAGTTGCTTCCCTTAGAGGCTGTCATTTGATCAACAACTTATTTAATATTACTTTCTTTTAATAATTTGTGAGCTCCATGGAGTTAGGAACCATAACTTTTTGTTCAGTGACAAGTTTCCCGCATCTAGCACAATGTCCGACATTGTGACAGTGTGATAATTTCCTACAAGGACATTTTTCAGCTACAGTAGAAGAAATCAGTAAATTGTTGCTGTCATTCTAGTTTGGAATGGCCTTAGCTTTTCCCATTGTGCACTGTTTAGTTTTAGCTTTTCACAGAAGGCAGGATAAGCGTTTGCTCTAGGCAGGTAATGCACTGGGTCCTGGGAATTGAAGTTGAATAAGAGCTTGATCTTGCCCAGAGCAGTTTGCCAATGAGCAAAGTACAGCTCAAGTTTATATTTTCACAGAAGGATGCAGACAATGGGAAGATTGGGAGTTTTTGTAGAGGCCAGCACGCCTACACCTCATATACTCAATGAGATCATTCATCCAAGAGCAGGCAGGGCACCAGGGTCATGGACCCTCTTGGCTGAGCCACTGTGGCTGTGGACAGGTTAATTAGAGTCAGAGTACAGGCCAGGGTCAGGAGTGCTGAACTGACTCACCCAGTAAAGACAGCAATCCGGAGTCAGGCCAGGTCAGGTTAGCAGGTCGGGGTTCACCCACGAGGAAGCAGAAACCGAGCACCACGGACGCTCAGACTCAGTTTGTTAAATACCTGGCTGGTTCCCGTGGTGTCACCCTGGCCACAAGACCCACTTGCAGCTAAAGCCTTGTGTGTCTAGGCTTATGGCTTGCCAGTAGGGCTGGGCCAAGGTCTCCAGGCAAAACGTTGAGCAATGAACCCTCTGTTCAGGGAGCACCAAGTTTATATCCACTTGGAGCTGGCTGACTGTGAGTTGTGTCAACTTTCTGAGGCTCAGTGTCCTCCAGCAAACTGAGAGTCATGTCTACTGCTCGTTGGGGAGATGGAGTAGAGTAGGGCAAATGCTTCTCCATAGCTGATGTCTGTCCCTTTTTGCAAATGATGCTGTAGGTATGGGTTTTGCTCTGGGGACCCTTAGGTTCTCTTTATTTACTAATCTGTCTCTCACACACACGTGCACACTTTCTCCAATCTTGGAGAAACCTCCAACTCTGGTGTAATGCTTGTGCTGTGGAGAGGCACCTGGAACCTAGCAGACTCTCAATGATTATTTATGAGACAAGCAGTCAGATAGACGCAGGGCATGGATGAGGAAATGAACAAAGCCTATGTTTAAATCCTTCTATTGCCAATAAAGTGGCCGTAGTAGCAACGAAATAGTCATAGAAAGCTTTTTAATTTGGGGGAATCAAAATTGAATTAGTTTTTGAACCTGCCCAGAGGAATTTGCCAAGCAGCAAGGCACGGCTCAAGTGTATGCAGACAGTGGGAAGACTGGGGATCTTTGCAGATTCTACACCATAGATAGTAGATAAATTCTGACTCCTGACCCATTCAGGGATTGCCTTGCTGCCTAGTCACCCTGCCCAAGGGCACACCCTTCCAGGGATAACCCCTGTCGATGAGTGGTCGGTGCTAGAGTGTAAGTACCTGGGCTTCTCCACTCAACTCCAGCGGCTTTGGAAGGCTGTGCACGCTGCAGCTCCTCTGGGCTTGGCTGAGGCTATCTACATTTACTGCTCCCTCCTCCTCTCTTCCTCAGATGCTGGTCCCTAAGGTACTTTCCTGAGAAATATACTGCACAATAAACCCCCCTCAGAGTCCCCTTACTGGGAGAGGAACCGGCAGTAGATTGGCTTGCCCGCCTTAGAGGGCAAAGGGTAAGTGTGAGATGATCCCTGCCCTCACAGCCTTACATTCTAGTGAAGAAGTGGCACCTTCATCTGATTCAGTATGGCAGTCAAAGCCACGTGGAGGATGCCAAGGAAAAGAAAGGGCGAGACAAGCGCTTACAACCCGCCCCCTGCCTTCCTTGGATGAGGGACAGGGAGTGCGGTTAGATAAAGGGGAGCACACGAGCTAGAACACAGCTTGGTATGTTGCAGCAGTAGCAAAACCAGAGCGTCTGGAGCCCAGCACAGTGAGATCTTCCCGCAGGAAAGGCCTCTGTTTCCTGGGGTCGTTTTTTCCTTTGCCTTACACCCATTACTCTAAGCCCTCTGCTCAGAACTGCTGCTCTCCTTATAGACACCCTGGCCCTCTTTCCCCTTCAAAATGAATCTATTCTGTGCCTTTGGGTCCTCTTGAACTACTTCAATGATTCAAAAAGAAAAAAAAAAAACCAGATTGTATGCCCTCTTAAGAAAGAGATGGCAGAGACAGTTACGACCAGGACAATTGGCAGGTGGGATGAAGTTCAAGGCTGTCTGGTTTCCAAGGAAACCGATACCTTGGTTGCAGGTGTATAGACAGATTATACAGAAAGGAAACAGCGGAGGCAGAGGCCTGAGCCAAGTGGAGAAGGAGGCTTTGCCGAGATGCCACGCCAAAGTGGGTAAGCTACAGGAGCCAGGACCAGCACCAGGAGTCAGAGGAGCGATGATCAGAGAGCTGGAAGGAGGGTGTGAGGCGGTCAGCGGAAGGAAGGTGGCTGGTGCGTGCCTGAGGTGGTTTCTGTAGTTTGGCCAGGTTTTCCTGGGAGCTGCGGGCCAGGCACCGGCCTCGTCCTCAGGGGTGAGTAATGCTGAGAATGGGCCTCCTGGGACCAGCTGGGTGTGGGGAAGGAGGGCGGGGCCGGCCCAGCGGAGAAGGGGGACTCTCTGGAGCCAGAAACCACACCTGTTTACAGCTTTCAAAACTTTATCACCTTTCCGACTTAAGCAGTTTCGTTTCCATGGAGCTCAGAAGCGTGAGCAATTAGCTATACTGTGCCCAGTTTACTGCTCCCTAAGGAAGCAGAGACAATAACCTTGAACTTCATCCCACCTGCCAATTGTCCTGGCCGTAACTGCCTCCACCGTCTCTTTCTTAACAGTTGTGAGATGTAGACGCATACACACATTGTGCATCCTTCTTTTTGTAAGGATGTCCTTGCGTTTCATCTTGCAAGCACTCTGGCGCTGATGGTTTCTCTCCGAGGCATTTTAGGTGGGAGAACGCCTCCTTCCCTCCGCTGCAGCGCCAAGAGGCCAGCACCAGTTTGCTCTGCACACACACACACACTCTGCCTGTAGCTGCAGAGCCTTTGTGCCCGCCTCAGCACCTCCCCTTCATCCTCAGCTTCCAGCTTCATCGCTGCCTGCTCTGGGAAGCCTCCCATCCCGGGGGTCTCCAGGGGGTGCCCGCTTTGGGGATTCCTTGCCACAGGGCTTCTCTCCTCAGCACCTCATTGACCAGGCTCTGTTGTAAGCTATTTGCTTGTCTCTCTTCTGCCAGCCCCATGTTTTTAAACTTTTTTTTTTTTTTGACAGGCAGAGTGGACAGTGAGAGAGAGAGAGACAGAGAGGAAGGTCTTCCTTTGCTGTTGGTTCACCCTCCAATGGCCGCCGTGGCCGGCGCGCTGCGGCTGGCGCACCGCGCTGATCCGAAAGCAGGAGCCAGGTGCTTCTCCTGGTCCCCATGGGGTGCAGGGCCCAAGCACTTGGGCCATCCTCCACTGTACTCTCTGGCCACAGCGGAGAGCTGGCCTGGAAGAGGGGCAACCGGGACAGAATCCGGCACCCTAACTGGGACTAGAACCCGGTGTGCCGGCACCGCTAGGCGGAAGATTAGCCTGTTGAGCCGTGGCACCGGCCCCAATCCCATGTTTTTAAAGACCGCCTTGTAACCCACCCATGGGCTGGGAAATCAAGGTAGTGATTGTGAAATCAATTGAATTATTTCTTTAGTGATCTTTCTGTTTTACTTGAATATTAATAAAGTCATGCTTCCTCTTTGATTTTATGTTTTTGCTTCATTGCATATACTAAGAGTGAATGCTGCCTCCTAAAATGTTTTCGGGTGTGTGTATGTGTGTGTGTGTGTGTGTGTGTACAATAACAAATAAGACAGACCTAAGCCAGAAATTTTGTAGCACGTGGTATATAGCAGTGTTTATCTTCAACTCTTTAACTGTATCCTACAGTAAGAAAAATATTTTATACTGTAATACATTATCAACAGTTTTTTTTTTTTAACGATGTTTATTTATTTGAGAGGTAGAACTACAGACAGAGAGAGGGAGAAATAGAGAGAGATCTTCCATCCTCTGGTTCACTCCCCAGATAGCCACAATGGCTGGAACTGGGCCAATCCAAAGCCAAGAGCTAGGAGTTTCTTTTGGGTCTTCCATGTGGGAGCAAGGGCCCAAGGACTTGGGCCGTCTTCCACTGCTTTCCCAGGCCATGCACAGAGTGTTGGATAGGAAGTGGAGCAGCTGAGACATGAACCAGCACTAGAACCCACAGGTGGAGGCTTAACCTACTACACCACAGTGCCGGCCCCAGCACACGCGGTTATGAAAGTGTTTTAATGTATGCCATTTGATTTTGATGTGCACTACTCATGTGAGGTAGATAATATTAACTCATGGGAGGGAGCGTGAGCAGTCTGTGACCTTACCAAGGCCACACAGCTTGCAAGTGTTGGAGCCTAGGCCCTGAATCCAGGACTCTGGTCTGGTGCCCTTGCTCACCTATGATTTCATACACCTGCACACAGAGAACCCAAGGATCACACTACACAGAATGCGAGCTGTTATGCACAGTGCTGTTCCGAGGCCTAACTGCCCATCCATGGAATGAGGGGCTATGTGAAGGCACTAGAACTCGGGAACATAATCTGGGAGCTAATAACAAGCTTGTTACACACCAATCTTTCTGTCCATCAAGACAAGTTCATTATTTTGACATTGGACTCCATTAGGAAAAGTAGAGCATCTACAGACATCTCTTTGAGGCCACCATTGTGGCATAGCTAATGGCCTGGAACATACATTTGAGCCCCTTCTGCCCATGTGCAAGACTGACCTGGCCCAGTGCTAGCCACTGTGGCCTTCTGGGGGAGAGAACCAATGCATGGACGATCTCTCTCTCTCTCTCTCTGTGTGTGTGTGTGTGTGTGTAAGAGTGTGTGTATGTGTCTCCCTCTTTCTTTGTGACTTGGACGTTCAAAGTAAACAAATAATCTTGTTGCAAGGAAATTGGTCTTCTAGCTGTTTCCACCCACAAGGCCACATGCAGCACATCTAAGCCGTGCTCAACAGATCTCCACGTGGATGGCAGGGGCCCAAGGACTTGGGCTGCCTTCCACTGCTTTCCTGGATGCATTAGCAGAGAACTGGATTGGAAGTAGAGCAGCCAGGACTGGAACTGGTGCCTACATAGGTGCCGGCATTGCAGGCAGTGGCTCTACCTGCTACACCACAGTGCCTGGCTCCCCTGCTTTCCTTTCTGCTGGTCACAGAACCCACACATTGCTACTCCTGGCCCCCGAGATGGGCTGACTCTCTCCAGGAGCCCCCTGGATCTTAGAACTCTGGTCCAAGCTATTCAGCCTGGTATATGCCCCTTGCCAAGCTCAAAAGTAAACATAAAGTTTCAACTTTGATGGAATAATTGGTAAAAAGCTTTCTCCCTCATTGGACGTAGGGCTGCATGGACGCTTATAGTTGCTGGGGGCCACCCAGAAGAGCCTACCTGAGAGTGAAGTCACCGCACATGAGAGCAGAGCCAAGGGAAGGGTGCCACTGAGCCCAGACTTGCGCCCTAAGCCCCTGGAGCGCACTGTTTCCGATTGCCTCGAGACCCTGTGGTAGGTGAGCCAATATGTGGCAGGTTCATTCCACGGAAAAGGGCCTCTGAGACAGAACCTAGGCTCAGCATATTCATGAGGGAGCACCCAGGGGCCCAGCATCAGCAGAGGAAGTGTCGAATGAAAGAGAGAGCACTCCCGTGCAACACAGTCCTCCCGGCAGCCTCAGCGGTGACCTCCCAGAGCCATCGGTGTTGGACGGAAGGCCCAGCCCCCAACCTCTGGTGTTGCTCATTGGTTGATCATCCCTGGAAGGGCTGCAGCTTTCAAAGCAATTCCAGAAGGGATGAAAGACAGTCACAGCTTGTCTGCTGGCGGCTTTGCACTGGCTGCTGCTCCGGTCCTGGGCTGGGGGAGATCTGGGTGGCACACCAAAGCCCCAATGTGCTCCGTATTATGTGCTCATATTTTCTGCTATGGACAATTTCAGTTGTGTTTCTTTTTTTGTCACTGACAGCTGAAGGAATCCTGACCTATATAAGAAGGAAGCATTTTCTAGAACTTGGAGTCATCTACATATGTGCAAGGCTGCCAAGGGAGTTAGTGAGCTCCCCATCCGCAGGGGCATCCAAGCAGAATCTGGCAGACCACTTTGGAGGGGAGGTGTCATGTACTGCAGGGAAGCTGGAGCTTCGTGAGCTTCTGGTCAAAGATCCCGTGGCTCCGGGACCTCTGAAAGACAAAGCTTAGATACTCTGGGGCTGGCGCTGTGGTGCAGCTGGGTGAAGCCCCATCCTGCAGAACCAGCATCCCATTTGGGAGCCAGTTCGAGTCCCAGCTGCTCTACTTCCAATCCAGCTCCCTGCTGATGCATCTGGTAAAGCAGTGGAGAATGGCCCATGTCCCTGGGCCCCTGCACTCGTATGGGAGACCCGGAAGAAGCTCCTGGCTCCTGGCTTCAGCCTGGCCCAGTCCTGATCATTGAGGCCATTTGGGGAATGAACCAGCAGATGGAAGGTATCTCTCTGTCTCTCCTCTCTCTGTAACTCTGCCTTTCAAGTAAATAAATAAATAAATCTTCAAATAAATAAATAGATAAATTCAGGTCACGTCTAGTGGACTGACCCATGGGCATCACACGGGCATCCATGACATCCCAGGCTGGAGCCTGTTTTTCCTGGAGAAGCAAAGACACCCATTTGTCCTTAGAAGGCACCTGAAAGGAACGTTTTAACTGGCTTTCCCACAGGCAAGGGAGCTCCCTCCGCCACACCCAAAGAGGCCCGCTGGTTAGGCTCGGTCAGCGCCTTCTTGGAGCCTACTCAGCTGAATTCTCCCTCTGTTTCTGCCAGTTTCTGGGTGTCTGCACGTGACCCGGCCTCCCAGGCTGCCATGTCTCTCTCTGGATCAGCCTCCACTGGCTGCTGCTTAGAACGTTGTCGAAGCCTCAGCTGCCTCCAGCCCTCTGATCGCCCCTGCCAGGGCCATGGGGGTGAATTTCCCCAGCCAGGGCCAGGGCCTCCCTCCTCCGGCTAGTGCCATCCAGTGATCTCCCAGTCACTACCTGGGCTCCCTCTGACCTGGGTGGTTCTCCGTGGTCTCAGGCTCTGCTGGGTGTCTGCACTTCCGGGCAGGAAGACGAGCAAGCAGCCTGTGTGTGCTATGAGGAAGGCTGGATTCGGCGTCCAACAGGCCTGGGTTTGGGTACCACTGAGCTGTGCCACTCACATGGACCAGGCACTGTGCAGCGCTGGGCTCCAGCTTCTTCTCAGGTAGAATGGGTACAGGACGTGGCCTGCGCACGATCCTCGTCCTGGCCACCCCGTGGAGAGCATTCCCCAGCCAGCCGTCCTGCTGAGCGTTCATCTATTCTTGATTGGCCCAACAACCCTTTCAAGAAGGTATTTTCATCCTGATTTTACACACCAGCGAGGTTATGTAACTTTAGCCATAGTCACACAGCAGGGCTACAACTTGAACCCTGGTCCCTGAATGACAGAATTCTGCCTCTGCACTTCGGGACAAGACGAGGAACGCAGAAAGGGGTGGCAATGGCGAGAAGCCTTTTCTGCACATTAGCGTATTACTATTTTTTAAAGCATCCCCGAATCGCCGTGGATCTCAAAGGCACAGGAGCAATCAGATGGGGGGGGGGGGGCGGTGCAGGCACACCGGTGAGCAGACTGCAGATGGAACATGTTGATGGCAACTCTTTCACTCTCTAATTCCTTCAGCCTCAGGAAATACACATGAGGCAAATAGGAAGAAAGTAAGACTTCCTGTTACTTATGATGAGCTGGAGCCCTCAAACCAGGAAGTGTATTCTGAGGTTAGCACTGCAGTGACAGACTCAGCAGGAACCGAAATGACCCGTGTCACTGCCCTGCATGAATATCAGTGCGTCCCCAGCTTTCAGCCTGTGCTACAGCTCTGTGGATACCACAGCCTGCTCCCCGCACCGCCCCGCAGGGTCAGGAGCCCCTGGCACCCGCCTCCCCAGAAGCAGGACAGATGCTACGAGGGGGTTTGTCTTCTTGCTCATCCAAATAACGCATTCGAGCCTGGCTGGAGAGATCAGAAGAACAATGCTGGAGCCAGACAACCCCAAGCTGCTGCCCGAGCGGAGGCCCCCAGATGTCTGCACTCCAAGGTGGATGGAGCTGAGGTGGTCTACAGGCTTGTGGTGCCCACGAGGTGGGCGCTGCTGCTGCTGCTGCCGCTGCTGCCCTACACCAGGAGAAACGGACCCCAGAGGGGCTTGGGGGAGTCTGTGCCAGGATCAGAGGCTTCCTGCTCTGTCCTCAGACCTCAACAGCAAGAACTCAAATGTAGCAGGTTGTTTGGTGTCAAGAAGTCAATTACGAATGCCTAAAAAGTTTTCAGTGCTACAACTGGAATCTCCGGGTTCTGCTTTGACCCAGTCTTAACTTTTCATTCTGCTGTGGGTTTTGAGTTCCCCCACCTCACTCCACAAGAAGTCAATTTTATTTTATGCACTCATCAAATAAAAAAGTCTTGAATTTTCCGTAAATAAAAAAAATCCGTTGTTAAAAAAACAAAAAACAAAAAAAACCCCACTCCTCTCAAGAGTCTTGGCTGGTACTGGAGGTGGGAAATTTCCAGGCGGTACCAGACGGTGGCGCCAGAGAGGCGGCAGGCCCCGCAATCCTGCCTTCCGCTCCCAAGCGTCAGCGTTTCTTTTACAGGGTATGCTACATTCCTCAGGTGTCAGCAATCTGTCTGCTCCTGTTCCTTACCGCGTAATGAATGGCGTGTCCTGGGGTCCGTCCGCTGCTGGTCACCCCGGGTCCATCAGGAAGAGAGAGCACTTCCTGCCTGCTGCAGAGGAAAACGCATCCCCTTTGGAAAGACCAGAGGTCACCGTCCACGGGCCCGGACCCGCCTGGCACTTGCCACTGTCACTGCCCCCTTCTGCGGTGCTCCTTGCTGTTCCCAGGCTCGTCTCCTGCTCTATTTTTATAGCAAATGTTCATGCCGGGGGTGGGGGGCTCACGCAGGCCCTGGGTAGAATCTGACATGGAATTCCTGACACAGCTGCACCAGAGCTGCAGGTGACACAAGCTCCTTAAGTTAAGCAGGATAAGCACCTGGCTCCTGGCTTCGGATCAGCGCAGTGCGCCGGCTGCGGTGGCCATTGGAGGGTGAACCAACGGCAAAGGAAGACCTTTCTCTCTGTCTCTCTCTCTCACTGTCCACTCTGCCTATCAAAAAAAAAAGATGTCCATTTTAGGGGCAGGCATTTGGTGCAGTGTTAAGATGCCACCTGGGATGCCCACACCCCATGTCAGAGTGCCTGGGTTCAAGTCCCAGCTCCGCTTCTGACCTAGCTTCCTGCTAATGCACACCCTGGGAGGCAGCAGGTGATGGTTCAAGTAGTTGAGTCCCTGCCACCCATGTGGGAGACCAGGACTGAGCTCCTATATCCTGGCTTCAGGCAATGGGGGAGTGAATCAGCAGATGGAGGATCTCTCTGTGTCTCTCTGCATTTTGAAGAAATGAAACAAATAAATACAATTTACATATGTGAAAATGGAATTTCCAAGGCCAGGCTTGACTGGACCAAGGTCACCTAGCTAGCTAGTAAGTAGCAGATCCAGAATGACAACTCAGGCAGCTTCCTGCATGCTTTTGACCCTAGACCGGAAGTTCCCAGCTCTGGCTGCGTATTAAAATCTGAGGAACTTTTCAAAAAGTTACCAAAGCCAAGAAACTGTCACAGCCCAGAGAAGCCTCAGGAGACATGACTAAACATATTGTAGAAGCTTGGACCCTGGGACAGACAGAGGGCATTAGAGGAAAAACTGGGGAAATCTAAGTAAAGGATGGGCTTTAGTGGGTAATAATGCATCGAGATTGGTTAATGTGACAATTGTACCTGAGCGATGTAAGGAGCTCCTCAGAGCGGGACCTGGGTGCGGAGTATGCAGGAACTACTCTCTGCACCACCTGTGTAATAATTCTGCACGCCCAAAAGTCTTCAAAGAAAACACTTGTTTAGGAAAAAAACCACAAAAATGCTAGGGGTTCCTCCTCCAGTAATGATATCAGAATCCCCAGAGGTGATCAATCTATCTATCTATCTATCTATCTTTAAAGATTTATTTATTTATTTGAAAGTCAGAGTTACAGAGAGAGAGAGAGAGAGAGAGAGAGAGAGAAAGTCTTCCATCTGCTGGTTCACTCCCTAAATCGCCACAACACCCAGAGCTACACTGCTCCGAAGCCAGGAGTCAGGAGCTTTCTCCAGGTCTCTCATGTGGGTGCAGGGGCCCAAGGACTTGGGCCATCTTCTACTGCTTCCCCCGGTCACAGCAGAGAACCGGATTGGAAGTGGAGCAGCCCGGTCTCGAACTGGCGCCCATATGGGATGCTGGCATTGCAGGCGGTGGCTTTACCTGCTATGCCACAGCTTTTTACAAAGCTCCCTGGGAGATGTAACTGTTCACTTCAGCCCAGATGGAGACCCCTTTCCTGGCCTCCCTGCCACTGCCTGGAGGCACCTCGAGTGCAGAGATCTCATCCCACCCACCTGCCTACGCCCAGCACCTGACAGAGTGCCTGGCACAGCTCGGGCACTGATGACATCTAAGGTGGCTAAGGGGGAGGAATGAATGGACATCGCATCTCTCCTCAATTCACCAAGCTCATCAGCTCCAGAGAGAAGATGGTAAATGAAAACCTTGGGTGCTGGAAGGCAGCTCAGAGTCTGCTCAGAGGGTCCCGATTGTCACGGCAAGGTGCTGGGGCCAATCAAGCCTGGATGCCTGCCAGGCGGTGGTGCCCATCCTCCAGGCGTGTTCTGTGGAGGGGGGTTCAGGCCCCATGGAGTGGGGCTGAGGGGAGCAGGGTCTGGAATCAGAGGGTTTAGGTTGAAGTCTCAGTTCCTCCACGAAGTGGCTGTGGGATCACTGGGCACTACAGCAGAAAGACGAAGCAGAAGTGGGCTTGGCTGCCGTGTGACGTGGAAACCCAGGGGAGGAGTGGGGCACGTTTCAGAGCTCTGCTTTTGTTGCTTTGCTCGCGTGAAATTCCACCTGTGCCTTAGTTGGAACCACCCACAGAACGGATGGGAACCTGCGTGGTCCTGATGTGAGCAGCTGGGATTCCAGCCAGGACGTGAGCCTGGGGAGGGAGGGAGACGGAGCACTGGCTCTGCAGGAATGAGCAAGGGGGCTCGTGCTGGACTTGCTGGGTCTGCCCTCGCCAGAGCCCCTTCCTGTGTGTGTCTCTGGGGGCGGGGTTGGTTCAGAGAATGATCGTGGCTCACTCTCACCAGGAACCTTGCCAAGGGCTACTTGCTAGCTTTTTAGCTCTCCATGACATCTGCATGGAGTAATCATTCTCTTTTAGGTAATCCCATGGCATTGATCATGAAACTGAAGCCTGGGGTTAGAGAACGCACTCATGCAAGGTCACTCAGGTGGCTGCCAGGTGGCTGGACTCGGGTTCCACACAGGAGGTCTGGCTCTGACTGTGTCTGCCCAAGCGCTGCCTCGCACCTCGGCATGGGGGCGCAGCTCCGTTTTGCAGCAAAAGCACCACCTTCAGAATCTGGACAGAGAGAGGATGGATCCAGGGCCTGCAGCCTGGGCTGTGACTTAGCCCTCCTCGTGTGCAAGGTGGAGACAGCAAGGCTGTCAGGAGCAGTGAAGGAGCCATTTCAAATAAATAAATCTTAAAAAAAAAAAAAAGGAAGCAAGAGGGCATACCATGAAGTTGATGGTCAGATGCATCCAGGAGAGGGCCTGATGTGCTGTAATGTGGAAATGAATTGGACCAGGTGCTCCACTCATGTCTTCTCCTATGATTAGCTCAACGATCCATATTATTATGTCCATTTTACAGAGAGGTTAATCACTTGCCCTAACAGATACAATTAAGAAATACGGGCACCAGAATATGGTTGGTGCCACACAGGCCACCACCCTGAGTGTGTAAAGGTGAGGGGCTTATTGATGTGGAAGGTAAAGCCAAGAAAACAAGAGGACTGAGTTAGTGCTAAATGACCTTAGTAGGCTGCAGTGCTTATGTGTTTAAAGGAAATAATGTGTTATAGAAAGCTTTAACTGTTGAATGCTATGTAAAGGGGAGGACATGAACTTGTGTCTATCCAAGTTCACCTAGTACAATCATGCAATCTGTGGAGGCTCACAAGCTTCTAAAAACTGGGGAAGAGTGGCAGGTGCGTGAACTTCAGCTTCGGACAGACATGGGTTCCAGTCCCTGCTCTATTTTGGAACTCACTAGCTGTAGCCCTAAGCCCATCTCTGGGCCTCACTTCCCACATCTGTAAAATGGGAGGTGGCACCGGGTGCTCCAGGGTCTCCCCCAGCCCTGACATGGTGAGGCTCTGGTCTGCCCTCTCCAGACAGCACAACACGGGTTGCGGCCCAGGTTCACCTTCAAGTTGTCTGGGATAACCTGACAATCCAGAAAGGAAGCTTTGTTTCATCATAACTTAATTTCCAAAAAATGTGATTGTTCTTCTTATTATAAAATAGTATGTGAAAATGCAGAAAATACTGAAAAACTTGGAGGATAAAAAGTCTATGAAAATTTAAGCTTGCAGAAAAATATAAAGGTAAATATAAAGCTTATCTAGAACCAGACAGGGTTCACTTCTTGGTGTGTGTGTCATTGCAAATTTTATTTTGAAATCCTTTATCTTCATTTTATTTGAAAGGCAGAGAGGCAGAGATAGATAGAGATCTTGTGTGTGCTAATTCACTCCCCAAATGCTCACAACAGCCAGGGCTGGGCTAAGTTGAAGCCAGAACCCTGGAACTCAATACAGGTCTCCCACATAGGTGACAGAGACTCAGGAATTTGGGTCATCATCTGCTGCCTTCCCAGGTACATTTTCAGGAAGCTGGATAGGAAATGGAGTCGCTGGGATTTGAACCAGGAACTCTGATGCTGGCTGCAGACCACCCCAAGTGATGGCCTTGTTACTAAGCCAAGTACCTACCCTGTTGCAAATTTTTGGTCAAAGAAAATCAACATGTATAAATCAGTATTTAAATGCATGATCCAATCCATTATATAATCTTTTCTCATTAGTTAAATCTAAGGGATACTCCCTACATCCAGAAACTGTCTGGTTGTATTCAGCTAACCAGTAAGAATTTCCTTTGAGAAATTAGTTGAGGGGCCAATGTTGTGGCATAGCAGGTAAAGCCGCCACCTGCAGTGCCAGCATCTGATGCCGGTTCGAGACCGGGCTGCTCCACTTCCCATCCAGCTCTCTGCTATGGCCTGGGAAAGCAGTAGAAGATGGCCCAAGTCCTTGGGCCCCTGCACCCTCGTGGGAGACCTGGAGGAAGCTCCTGGCTCCAGGCTTTGGATCCGTGCAGCTCCGGCCATTCTGGCCAATTGGGGAGTGAAGCAGCAGATGGAAGTCCTCTCTCTCTGCCTCTCCTCTCTCTGTGTAACTCTGACTTTCAAATAAAAAAATATTTAAAAAAAAGAAATTAGTTGAGTGTTTTTGATGTCAACATAAGTTGTGTGAATGTTACTATATATGCCAAATAGAAAGTGAAAGGGTTAGACTGTGTAACTAATAATTCTTAAACCTTCACAATCTTTTGGAAGAATCCATCAAATACTAATCTGGTTGATTAAACTTCACCTGTTTAGCTTGGGGAGATACTGTTGCTAATCTCAGCATTTACAGTTTTCTCCAGGATTAGCTCACTCCCTAGGCAACAGTCTACTTGTTGAGAAAAGCTGCCACGAGGCAGCACTCTGGGAAGAGGTAATCTGGGCTGTGAGATACTCTGCAGGGGCAGGAGGGCAGTCTCAGGTCTACTAGATCGGGAGCTGGAGTTCTGCAGGTGTCTTCCCTTTGTGCCATAAGTGACCCAGTTCATTCCATCAGATTAGCCCACCCAGGGAAGGAGGACACCCACGTGGGCAGAGTGGGCTGGAGTTAGGTAATGGCACAGGTGTCACATGAGGCATTGGGTTTCCCAAGCTCTCATTCTCAGCTCCTACTTGTGTCAGGCAGGAGAAACCAGAGGTTGCCGTGACAGCACTCCTTCCCTCCAAACCCCAGGGGCTCCCCACGATGAAAAGGAATTTCCCTCTTAATGCTATCACTGGCAGGCAGGGGAACTGCTCCCTCTGGGGATCCGGGCAGAGAGTGGCTCCCTTGCCATACGGGCTTCTGAGAAACGTGGTAAACTCTCAGAGTGTCCGTCTGGGATGCTGTAGGCAACTCCTGCTCACATTCTGTTGGCCGAGGCAAAGCACATGGCTACCCCAGCTTCAAAGAGGCGAGGAAGTGGAATTCTGCTACGCAAGAACTTGACCATATCACCACTGACCCACCCCTGTGACCCTGGGCAGCTCAGTTAGGCCCTGTCAGCCTCAGCCTCAGTCTCTGTAAAACAGGAAGTTGCCTGGGCTCTATGTTCATTCACTCGTCAGCCAGTCAGTCACGGGACTCAATATTCTGGTTAGCAGCTCAAACTCTGGAGCCAGCTTACCTGAGTTCATTATCAGCTAAATCACATGCTATCTGGATAAGCTTAGGCAAGTTATTTAATATCTTCTGGACCTCAGTTTGCTTATCTGTGAAACGGGCATGATAATAGCTCCTGGCTCTTAGAGTTGTTGTGCAAGTATAAAGCATATATTATGCAAGTTACATCGAACAGGTAACATGCTCAGAACACGTCCATATAGTAAACACTTTGCAAATGTTAATTTTATTGTTCAAGTATCCATTTAGCCATGTATTCAATGAATATTCATTCATAATCTTTCCTGGTTATCGTTGAAATCTCTTGGGAGGACTGAAGAGAAAAAAAAAAGAGTTGCAAATAATTGGCTCCCATGGGCAGCCTCCTTACAGGTCTCAGATTCACTTTAGCTACCATTGTTAGAGCACCTAGTGTGTGCTGGGCTCTATACTGAATGCTTTCCTAACACTCCTAAGGGATGGTTAACAGATAAGGAAACTGAGGCATTGGGAGTGTAGATAACTTGTATGAGCTTCCGGAGATGGTGGACAGTGGATGGTGGGTCTGACCTAAGGAACAGTCAGCCATGTGTGAAAGCCCTCGCTTTCCCCCTGACATCACACATGCAAGAGTCGTCTTCTCATCATTCAACCTGTTCCTGTGTCTGCTGGACTGAAAAGTCCCCAAATGCAGTAACTCCCCTTAACTCTTGGTGCTCTTCTGTGCCTGGTATCATACCTGTGACACCATGGGTTGTCCCTTAGAGAGAGGAGGAGCAGGAGAGAGAAATAGACCTAATACTACCAGAGTCTTGAATTTTCTTTTAAAGATTTATTTATTTATTTGAAAGTCAGAGTTACAGAGAGAGAGAGAGAGAGAGAGAGAGAGAGAGAGAGGAGAGGCAGAGAGAGAGGTCTTCCATCTGCTGGTTCACTCCCAATTGGCTGCAACGGCCAGAGCTGAGCCGATCCAAAGCCAGGAGCTTCTTCCAGGTCTCTCACATGGGTGCAGGGGCTTGGGCTATCTTCTGCTGCCCTCCCAGGCCATTGCAAAGAGCTGGGTGGGAAGTGGAGCAGCCGGGTCTTGAGCTGGCATCAGATGCTGGCACTGCAGGTGGCGGCTTTACCCACTATGCCACAGCGCCAGCCCCAGTGTCTTGGATTTAAATCTTGCCTCTGTGCACCAGCCCTGCTGGCTGATAACCCCTGGAGTGTTCCCTCTCACTGCTGAATCACTTCCGCATCCTTCCTACCATGACAGTTTCATGGCGCCCAGCCTTTGAACGCTTCGAGCTTCATAGATACTTGTTGACAAGAAGGCATGAGCACCCTTAAGAGGCGATTTAGTACCAAGCTTAGACCATTTGGCTTTTTGTCGGCGCACTTCAAAGCCAGAGGACAAAAGATATTATCTGACATTGCACATCATTCTTCACATGAGCACAAACTTTCCATTTTGCTTTTGGCTCTGCCAAGAAAAGGCAGAAAGGAAAGCACAGCCAAACAGTGGCACGCAACAGTTCTCATGCAATGCGTCCAGACGAAACTCCCCAATGCCAAGGCCCCGATGGGTCCAAAAGCAAACCAAGCCTGGCCCATGGGGGAAACATCCCCATGAGACAAGATCACCGGGCCATGCCCTTCCAGTTTGCCAAGGCCAAACACACAGATTGTGAACACAGCAGGCTCACCGTAAGCTAGTCCTTCCCGCACAAAACACAGTGCGGAGCCACTGGTCAAGGGAGTGCCGTGCGTGTGGCTCAGCCTGGGGGCAGTCAGCGATGGCACAGCACGTAGACTCCGTCAGCCCGGGACAGTCACACTGGGCTAGACTCATGGCCAGCCCGGATGCTGTGTGCTTCATGCCTGGCTTTCTCTGTCCCTTCCTCACGTAGTAAGAGATGTCACTACCAAGCACCATGCGGTGTGGTGACCTTGTCCAGCCAGTGTAGACATCAATTCTTGCATCTCATGCTGGCCTCTGAGGGAGGAGCTGTTCTCCCCCATCTGCAGGGGGACTCTGGCACTCAGAAAGGTGGTGGCACTGGCTGGGATCACACCTCCCCTCCTCAGGATGGTTGCTGGTGCCTCACTCAGCCTGGGGGCAAGGCTCATCCTGCACGTCATTGGCTCCAATGGGGACACTGAGGCTGCCTGTGACTTCTGCCCCCTGGCTGAATGCAGACCTAGGTTCAGCTACTTGGCTTCCTGGGAACCACTGCAGGCTCTGGTTCCCCTAGGCTGAGTCATCCTGGCTTAGCTGGACTCCGACGTTCTTAGCTGAAATCGTCATAAGAAAGCGTCTGGAAACTCCCCCTGGTCTTATCAGTAAAGACAATTCAGCTGCATTCCTCAGCTTTCTCAGACCTCACCTTGCCCTGGGAGGATGAGAAAGAGCGGGGAAGGTACGCAGTGACCATGAACCCTGGAATCAGGGAGACCTTTCGGTGCTGGCCCAGGGCAACAGCAGCCCCTGAGAACACATCACTGACAACAGCTGGCTAAGGGCAATGAGACTGTATCCAGTGTCCTTGGAGGCCCCAGTCCCCATCATCCATCCATCCAACTTGACCACTAGTCCCAAATGCGCAAGGAACTGAGCTGGGTGTGGAAGGTACTTCGAGAGCCCCGGAGTTGAGACTGTCTTGGGCCGGCGCTGTGGCATGGTTGGCTAAGCCTTTGCCTGTGGTGCCAGCATTCCATATGGGCACCAATTGGAGTCCCGGCTGCTCCACTTCCAATCCAGCTCTTTGCAATGGCCTGGGAAAGCAGCAGAGAATGGCCCAAGTCCTTAGGCCCCTGCACCTGCATGGGAAACCCGGAAGAAGCTCCTGGCTTTGGATCAGCCTAGCTCCAGCCGTTGCAGTCATTGGAGTGAATCAGGGGATGGCAGATCTCTCTCTCTCTCTCTGTAACTCTACCTCTCAAATTAAAAAACAAAACAAAATAGAACGTGTTAAGCACATCTGGTCTCAAGTTCAGATCTGCTCACTGGCTGTGTGACCTCAGGCTTCTTTTCCTATGTGTCATTTATCAAAACTCAAGACTCTTGTGACGATGAAAAGGAAAAAAAAAATACCAGGGGTTTTCAAAAACTTCCTGGAAAATGGAAATAAAAAGTACATTTATTTATCTTGATGCAAAACATTTTTGAAATGCATGCATCATTTTTTCCTCACCTGCATTTTCTTTCGGGTATATGTCAGCATGGTGTCTGACTCACCAAAAGCATTTAGGTGCGGTCGGCGCTGTGGTGTAGTGGGAAAAGCCGCCCATCCCATATGGGCGCAGGTTCAAGTCCCGGCTGCTCCACTTCTGATCTAGCTCTCTGCTTTGGCCTGGGAAGGCAGTGGAAGATGGCCCAAGTGCTTGGACCCCTGAACCTGCGGGGGAGACCTGGGAGGAGCTCCTGACTCCTGGCTTCAGATTGGCACAGCTTTGGCCATTGTGGTCATCTTGGGAGTGAACCATCGGATGGAAGACCTCTCTCTCTCTCTGCCTCTCCTTCGCTTTCTGTGTAACTCTTTCAAATAAATAAATAAATCTTTTTAAAAAAGTATTCAGGTAATAGTAGCTAATGTTAAGTGTACAGCAATCATATCACACTCTGAGTCCCACCACACTGATGGAGCACTGGGTATGAGCCAGGACCCATGCGTGGCTCTGGGAGAGGTAGAAAGACAGACACAACTCCTGCCTTCTAGAAGCTTGTGGAACAGAGTCCAGTAGCAAATGATTATAACATGCTGGGGGAAAGGTGGCGACAGGGTAGAGAGGGTACCAAGAGCGCTCTGGGGCCCCGCCCAGCTTCCTGGAGGAGGTGATGTCTGAGCAGCTCACAAAGCGGAGAGAGAATTTCCCCAGCTAGAAGGAAAGGGGCCGGGAGGTGCAATAGCGAGGGGGCAGCTTGAATGCAGGTCTATGTATTCCTCAATACAGGCTATGAGTGGTAGTGCAATGCCTAGGACAAAAGGACACTCAGGGCTTGTTATAGAAGAGCTAGATCGACAGGGATGTCCTTGCCCTTCCAGCTGTTAACCTCTGGCAAGTTCCTGTGACACCCCTCCCCCTGGATGTAAGTTGCTCATCAATAAAGTGACACCTACAGGAGCTTGGTGAGCGCTGCCTGCACAGCGGCAGGTTTGTCTGTGGCTGCGTCTCCTACACGCCACAGCAGCGGCACCCCGTGCAGCCCAGACTTCTGGGAGCTCCTCCTAGCTGATGGAGGTACACTGAGTGCAGGCCAGGCACTGTGATCAGCATACGTCCTGTCCTGTTAGTCCTCCTAGCCAGGAAGCTAACAGAGACCATATCGTCTAGATGTGTATGGATTGCAGGGGGTTCCCGGCACTAGGGAAATTCTGGGCAGCAGGGAAGGAATGGGTCCCCCAGTGAACAGGCACCCGGGACTGTCGGCATGGTCCCTCTGCAGGGCAGTGGCTGAGCCTCAGTCTAAACCCAGGCCTGCGTGCCTGTCGGCGCCTGAGGACTTAACCACTTCAATCAATCAATGAGCCTCAGCCTTGGCTATGATGCCCATAGTTAGAATACTTCAAATATCATCCTGAGAACACACTATAAACATAGCGGGGAGCAGAGACGCGAGGAGAGCCAGGAGGGGGCCTGGGGTGAGGCTGCAGCCACCAGCACCTACCCTCCTGGGACAGCAGCCCAGTGCGCCCCCTCCCCCACCCCGCACCCCTGGCACCTCACCTCTGTGCAGAGCCGGGGGCGCCAGATCCAAACCCGCGGTGGCCCCAGCCCAGCCCAGGAACCCTGTAGTTGAGCAGCAGCTGTGAAGCCGGAATTTGGGAGGGACAGAGCTGAGTGGGGAGCAGGAGCCACCAGGATCTTTTGCTTTCTCGTCCAAAGCACATTTTCAACCAGCAGCACGCTGGTGTGAGGCCCACAGCCCACAGAGAGGGATGATGGGGCTGGCGGCTGCCAGGCAGGTGGCCCTTGCGACACTGGATAACGTGCTATTTACTCCCTGGGAGCAGCAGGTGCCGTGGTGGCTCGCAGTCCCCTCTGGCCCCACGCCTCTGCCCACATGTCCCAGCTACCTCTGCTGCCCTCCCCCCCCCCCCCCCCCCCCCGCAGCCCCTGGGAGCTGCTTCCCTCTCAGCCCTTGGCTGCACGCAGCTCCCAAGCGGATGCCAGCGGGGGGCCCGGCTCCCGCCTGGGACATGTGCTCGCTGGAGTCAGCTCGTTTTACATAAACTGTTGGCACAGATGGCAGGTGATAACAACTTTGCGGCCCCAGTTAACCTGCAGCAGAAAGCAGCAGGGGGAAGTCGTGGAAAAGCCAGCAAAACAGAAGCGCAGCATGCAGGCATCTTGGTGGACGGGCAAACTCGCTTCTGGGAAAATGTCCCGAACCGTGAAGCGCCAACGACTCCCTGCAGGCGAGCGCCAGCGGGGGCAGCTGGCCGTTCCTTCCCTGATTGTGGCTCATTCCCTTCCAGCTCTGCTTGGGACACGTGCAACAGAAAAGGTAAAGGCGCAGAACAATCCAGAAAGCCGTTAAGACGTTTCTTTGCGTTTAAGGACAAAGAAGGGGGAAGCGAACCAGCACAGGGCCTGGCTCAGGAGCTGAGCACGTGCTAGGCTCTCCCTGCCCCTCTTCCCAAGCCCCACGACCTTGAGACCAAGGTCTCACGAGCACCCCTGTGTGGCACATACAGCTCCTCCACCCAGGCATGCAGTCACGGGGAAGTGCCCCCAAACTGGGAGAGGAAGGGAACCACACACACACACACACACACACACACACATGTGATCACAGCACATGGCCCTGGGTCACAAGGTCGCCAGGGAGGGAAGCCTCATGCTGTGGGTTAAGCAGAGGATGAGTGGGGGAGGAACTTGACCCTTGACCTCCTGCCTAGACCAGAGTCAATGATGTCTTCCTCAGCGTCCACCCACCAGGCTGGCCCCCTGCTCCAATGCACCCTGCGCTCTGCTGCCACAGACACCTTTCCAACCGGAAAATCACCAGGGCCCTCCATGCATGTAAGGCCTTCATTGGCCACGCCCCATCCCAGGATAAAGGCTGACATCATTATGCAGCCCGAGCCTCATCTCTCAGGCTTACCTTTTCCCACCTGCTTTACTCCAGCAGAGCTAAACTTTACGCCACTTTCCCTTCTTTGCTTTGGCTTCCAGGTGACCTCCTATTCATCCTTCAAAGCCCACCTTCATGTCACCACCTCTTAGTACACGCCATCTTCTGTGCTATCTCGCTATCCACTTATCATACTTATTTGGGTTATAGTGATTACATTGATTATAATACTGGATGATAATGATTGCCTGCTAATGTCTACTACAACTC
Organism: Sylvilagus floridanus; assembly: GCA_949820135.1. Classification (NCBI taxonomy): domain Eukaryota; kingdom Metazoa; phylum Chordata; class Mammalia; order Lagomorpha; family Leporidae; genus Sylvilagus; species Sylvilagus floridanus. Next base: position 58,207,735 of record OX463225.1, read on the forward strand.
CAGTCTTCTCGCCGAAGGAAAGCTGCTGTCCTGCTGCGAGCTAGCCAAACCTGGTGTCTCCAGTGCCCACCTGGCCCTTTGTGGGCTCCTCCCCAGTAGTCCTCATCATACCCATTTCCAACACCTTGCTCTCCCTCCATCCTCGTCCACTCCCTCACCCACCCACCCCACCAATAAAGCCTAGTCTCAGGGGAAGAAAATCCACGGTTCTGTCAATAATTTCCTTCCATTTGTTCTCCAGCTTCAGTTGGTAAACCACCCCTCCTTACAGAGGAGTTAGAGGACTTAACCTTGATGTGCGGGCCAGAGCAGAAGGCCCAAAAAAAAAAAGACAAGACTATCTGAATTCATCATCTGGACTCTCCCATGTACATGCCCCTGGGGTCTCATGATGAGCCAGTGACCCAGCCATGTTTATCTCCACTCTGCGGATTAAGTCACAGGGGCTCGGAGCTCGGAGGCAAGTGCCCTCGTCGCAAGGTCACTCAGCTGATAAGTGATGCAGCCAGGATTCCAGCCCAGACGAGTCCAAAGGGCAGGCACCTTTGGCTGGAAGGTGGAGCGAGAAGGGGTGGGGTTGTCGGAGCAGGGGCAGGGGCAGGGACGATGTTTCCCAACCTCCCCCCACAGCAGCATGAAAAGCCACTGTCCTAGGTGAACCCCTAGGTTCATCTCCCGCATTCATTTCACAACCGTATACTGACGCTCTGCCCTGTATCAGTCACAAGTTCACCTTGTGATGGGCCGCAGAGATCCAAAAATCCAAAAGGTCCCTGTTCCTGCCCTACGCTTGTCCCCACTGGGTGGTGAGAGAGGAGCTGAGTAACCACCGCATGTCCTGCTGGATATCTGCCATGTTTCCCCCAAAGCGACCCCTCAGTGGAACTGGCCGAGTGGTCCTCGTTGTAATTCAGAGACTCCTTATCCTGAATGGCGATTAGAATAGCACCACCGAGCCCCGGGTACCTCAGAAAGCAGCTTATTGACCCCAACTGCTCAGGCCTCATTGAAGGGCCCCACATGGAGCTCCAGTTTCCCCAGGAGCCTCATCTCCCCGCCCCACTCTCCGGGCCACCCACACTGTCCGCGGGCCTGGATGGCAGACTGGCTGTTCCCGTGAGCACGTCACCGCCCTCCTTCCCACCCTCTGCCCGTTGTCCTCGTCCCACACATCCTCGTGGCCATCGCAGAGCCCACCTCCAAGAAGCCCCTCCTGATTCACTCAGCCAGGCACCATCACTCCCTCCTAACCCTTCCTCCCAGAGTTCAAGTTCCCGGCAGGCAAGTACATGTTTTACAGGCAGCTGTCCAAGGCACAGAGTGTAGCAATTCTTGGTAAAGTGCAGAAACTCTGAGACCGTAGAAAGTTCAGTGGACTTGGCTCCGATATTTCTAGGCAGTGCACTGCTTTTTGAACATGATGCATGGCACGTGGTTACGTTTTTTAAAGTGCTCGTTACTGCTGATCACTAACGACTATCAAGAAGTGTAAAGCATGCTTCTAAACCTGCACTGTCCCTTTCCACCCCTCGGTGATAGCCACTGGTATTATTTTGGTATATTTCCTTCTTTTTCATTGTTTGCTTTGTTTTAAACATTTCATTTATATAAGGTGAACAAATGTAATGAGTTTCATATATATTGATTCAAACACATAATGAGACTTCTCAATGTATCCTCCCTCCCACCTGCACGTCCGCTCTCCTTCCTCATCTTTTCTCTTGTTACAACAACTTACTTTCAGGTTATTTTCTAATCACAAACGTAACCCTCCACCAAATAAAGAATCCAATAAATAATAAGTAGAAAAATTTCTGTTCCTCAAGAATATAGACAAGGGCAATAAACAATATTCCAATCTCAAAATGTCGATTTCATTCATATATTCCATTCATATATTCAATTTTCGTGCTCTGTATATTAACTGTCACAAATCGGAAAACATGATATTTGTCTTTTGGGGACTGGTACATTTCCTTCTTATCTCTTCTCTATGCACATGACACACAAATAAATAAACTATAAATACTCTTTTGTCATCTTTTCCACTTAATATTTTATGAGAATTGTCTCTGTTAAAACAAAGTATTTTGTATGTAAATTTTTTAAAGGTCTATTTATTTGAGAGCAGGAGCAACAGAGACAGAGATCTTCCAATCACTGGTTCACTCCCCTTGTGGGCTCACTGACCAGGGCTGGGCCTGGCCAGAGCCTCAAGACAAGAACTCCATCTGAGTGCTGCAGGTGGGTGGCAGGGGCCCAAGTACTTAGGTCATCTTCCGCTGCTTTCCCTTAGCAGGGAACTGGATCAGAAGTAGAGCAGCTGAGGTTCTAATTGGCGCTGGTATTGCAGGCTGTCTGAATGTGCTGCACCGCAGTGCTGGCTCCATAAGGACACTTGTAAAACATTGTCTTTGCGGCTGGCGCCGTGGCTCAATAGGCTAATCCTCCACCTGCAGTGCCGGCACCCCGGTTCTAGTCCTGGTCGGGGCACCAGATTCTGTCCCGGTTGTCCCTCTTCCAGTCCAGCTCTCTGCTGTGGCCCGGGAGTGCAGTGGAGGATGGCCCAAGTCCTTGGGCCCTGCACCCGCATGGGAGACCAGGAGAAGCACCTGGCTCCTGGCTCCGGATCAGCGCGGTGCGCCGGCCGCAGTGGCCATTGGAGGGTGAACCAACGGCAAAAGGAAGACCTTTCTCTCTGTCTCTCTCTCTCTCACTGTCCACTCGGCCTGTCAAAAATAAATAAATAAATAAATAAATAAAACATTGTCTTTGCATACTCCTAACCACAAGATTTAGAACGTTTCTTTCCACCGCTCTCGAAAGCCCCTGAATCCCCTTTGAAATATATCCCTCTCTACGCCTTTAGCCCCGGCCCAGGTAAACCCTGATTTCCTTCAAATTCTGATTTTTAGTTAACTGTCCAATGTCCCATCCTGTGCTGTGATTTATTTGATTTATTCATTTCCCCACTACGAAACACAGAATAAGATTTAATTTTTACCTATAATGAATTCCTATCCAATGAGCAATCTTTGGTCATACCTATGGTTATTTCCTTGTGATAAATGCCCAGGTGTGGAATTGTTGGGTCAAGGGGTAGGCACAGCTTTAAGGATTATGATAAATATTTATGCAATTCACTTTTAATCTCTCCAAGTCTCCATTTCCTGATTCGTAAAATAGGGATTAAAATTTCTATCCTCAAGGAGTGGTGAGGGTTATGTGGGACAAGATTCGACACTTTGAGTAACTAGTAAGCCATTCACGCAAATACCGGAGGAGCAGGCTAGGGGAAGGGCCTCGCCATCCCAGGGAGCTGGGTTTGAATCGTGGCTGTGCCTCTCTTCTGGCTGTTGACCTTGAGGAAGCTGTATAACCTTGGCAGTCTCAGCACCCACATTGACAAATGGAAATATGGGCTCATCATCCCCGGGCTGTTAGGAAGGTGAAGTGAGATTCTCCATGTGTTAGCTGAGAATAATCCCCGGCTTATCTCTGTTCAATCATTTGTAGTTCCTTGTTCTGGTCAGAGCTCCTGGTGACAAACAAACAACCCTGGTCCCCTTACGGAGAGGAGGACCTGGCGCTGGCACTGCTGGCACTGGCGTTTGCTGCTGAGGCTGCCACCGTACACCCAGGTGCTTGGCTGGGATCAGCTGGGACCCTCCCGTGTCTTTGAACCCCTTGCTTCCACATAGAGGTGCCCAAATGGCGGAGCGCAGAATGTAGGCTACAGCTCCGGTTGCCAGGAAATGCCTGAAAAATGCCTGCTTTCCTTCAGCTTCTGTGGAACAAGGGGGACCCTTGCCTCTTCTCAAGACTCACAAAATGGGGAATCTCCCAGGAAACTCTCTCAGCAGCCAGGTAGCTGCCAAAGGCCCACCATGTTCTAATTTTCAATATTGTGATGGCCGAAAAAATATGTAGTTACATGCATTTATTCTGCAAATACATGCTAAATGCTGTAGGGCAAGCCTTTTAGCGAAGCTTCTTAATGTGTGATTCGATGAAAGACAGTATCAAGCTTTCATATTTGAATGGTGTCATACTGGGTTTTCTTCCCATGAGAACAGATCTGCACAGATGTCTGATGGTTTTAAGGAGTGTGTGTGTGTGTGTGTGTGTGTGTGTGAGAGAGAGAGAGAGAGAGAGAGAGAGAGAGAGGGAGAGAGAGAGAGAGATGGAGGTGGGCATGCAGAGCAAACCTACACATCCCATAGTTTGTGTCCTGGTAGCTTGAGCTGATATGATTTTTTTCAAAGTTAGGAGCTGTCCACCAAGCGGGATGAGAAAGACAGGCCCTCGGGCCACAGGCGAGGGTTACCTGCGGGCTGGTCTGATTTCAGTGGGGAATCGATTGAACGTAGACACAACCGCTGATTCCTGTTATTTATTTAAGCTATGATTTATTGACTACTTGATGGACATTACCTTATCTAATTCTCACAGTCACCCTCAGATGGGGCAACTGAAGCTCAGAGGATAAAGCATTTTTTTCAAGGTCCCTGATCTAGTGAGTGAAAATTTTGGGATCTGAAGTCAGATCTGCCTGCCTTTGAATTCAGAGCCTGCAGCTGTAGATGATACAAAGCAAACAGCATGTGACTGGCGGGAGCTGGGGGCGGGGCCCTGTGTAAACAGATGTCTTGGCCAGGAGGACTACCACTGGGACCCAGGGTGGGAGGAGAATTCTCCAGCAGTCAGCTTGGGCATCCTGAACAGAACCCCAGGGACCCAGGAATCGGAAGGTACATCAGCCATTCATAAGCAAGTATTTTTAAAATTTAGTTTTTTTAAAAAAACCTTTCATATTATAAAGGATTATGTAAATGTAGAAGAAAAATCTACAGGCTTTTATTTATCCCTGTTCCTCCTCCCCATCCTGCCAAGCTACTAATGCTAACGGCTTTTGCTTTCTTTCTGTACGTTTGTCCCATAGGTAAGCATCCATGTGTCTTTCCAGGCACAGCGTAAGTGGAGTCATACTACTTGCATTGTTCTGCCACTGAATGTGTTCAGTTAATAATACATACATCTTTCAGATCTTTCCATGATAGTACATGTGGCTTTACGACACTTCTAATGATTGCATAATTTTCTACAGTATGAGAATTGGATAAATACACCATAATTTACTCAACTAAGATTCATTAATAAACATTTGGGTTACTTTCATTGTTAACAATGTTTTACCCACTTTATTTATTTCATAGACTGAGAAACTGAGACACAGGGAGATCTCCATCTACTGGTTGACCCCTAGAAGCTTGCTGTACTCAGGACTGGGCCAGTTGGAAGCCAGGAGCCAGGAACTCAATCCAGGTGTTCCATACAGGGGGCAGGGACCCAAATCCCAGAGCCATTGTCTGCTGCTCCTTATGGTGTGCATTAGCAGAAAGCTGGAATGCTGGAATGAAAAATAGTGCTTGGATTCAAAGCCAGGCCCTCTGACATGGGATGCAAATGACCCAAGTAGTGGCTTAACCACTGGGTGTTACCGACAACCCTGAAATGACCCTCAAATGATTGTTCTGATGTTGGAACATACAGACTGAGAACATTCACAGGTGCCTCCTCGCTCACTGATCTGTTGGTTCACCTAAGGGATGTGACTGTAGACTTCTCGGGCCGGAAGCCATCTGACCAGCCCCTGGTCTTGAATCAGTCACTTCCTCCTGGTCCGTTTGCACTCCGTGTGCACTTTCACCATGCCTTGTGTCACTCTGCAGTGTGACTCTGTGCACTTGTGCTTTTGTGACCAGATTGTGAGATCTATGAAAGCAGGAGCTGTATGTCTTGGTCCTCAGTCCAGCACCCGGCACCTGCTAGGATCGATATGCATTTGCTACATTAAAGTGAAGTTATGGGCTGTACACTCCACCAATCCCCTTGCAAACTATGACAGGGCTACTCTTCTCCTACCATGTCTCATTTAACATACACACACACAACATGCACATCCTCACACAGAAACCAAGTGACCTTGTGAAAGACCCAGGGTCACCGACTAGCAGCCGAGATGTGGGCGATTTCTGCTTTTCCTTCTGTCCAACGAACACTCTGAACGAGCTCCCTAGGGCTGCTGTACAACCCCCGCACCCCGGCACTGAATGGCCTAAATCACTGCCTCACAGCCTTGCAGGCTACACATCCAAACCCCCTTGTCAGCAGGGTGGGCTCCTCTGAGGACTGCGTGGGAGAGTCTGACCCAGGCCTCTGTCCTGGCCAGGCAGAGGGCATCTTCTCCCTCCATGCCTGTCTGTGTCAAAATTTCCACTGCTTCTGAGGACACCAGGCCCTGGGTTGGGGTCCACCCTGCTAACCTCATTTGAACTCGGTTACTTCTGCAAAGACCCTGTTTCCATCCAATATGGTCACATTCAGAGGTGCTGCCGGTTAAGATTTTTTGTGGGTATAGGAAACTCACAACTCAACCCATAACACTGTTCTCCTGAAAACTATTTTTGAGTCGAATCACAGGAGGAAAAAAGGTCTTTGGGTAATGATTTACTGCTGACCAAAGCTGGTGATACATTCCCTTCCCAGCCAGAGATTTATTTGCAAGTCACTCCACCCCTACCCTGGGCCCACAGCACCTTCAGCCCAAGTTCATTCCACTTCTGAAAGTAGCAGGTGCTCCACTCTCTGCTGATGCCAACGTCAATGCCACAGCCTGCTGCTCCCTAAGGCCTTTGAAATATTTCTCTGGTGATGTTGAATCTGAGCTCCTGTGATGACAAAAGCTTTGAGTTTCACAAGACCTTGGTTTTCCAGGTACTTTTTCAGCTTGGGATAAATCCGTCCCATTATGCACGTGTCATCCGTATGGGCTGTGGTTGGGATGAGGCTCTGTGGTGGAGTGAGTGGTGGGTCCCAGGAGCCTCATGCCCTTGAGTGTGGAGTGTGGGCCCCTCTGTGGTTGCATCCTAGCTGGGCTCCTCTGACCCGGCTCCAGAGCGGACAGTCATCACTCCCTTCATTCGTCTCTCCTGCTGGCCTGTCTGTCTTGCTCCCTGTGTCCCCAGAACAGCTGACACTGGGACAGCTGGCTTTTCTGGACTGCTCAGCAAATGCCAAACTACTTGTGCCAGAACTCTGCTTCCCCAGACAGGCTGTGGTGTGGGGGGCAGGGGGATCCAAGGAGCAAGTCTGGATACAGAAATGGAGCTATGGGGGCTGGCGTTCTGGGACAGTGGGTTAAGCCACTGCTTGAGACCCTGGCATCCGAAATAAAGTTCAAGTCCTGGCTGTTCCACTTCTCACCCAGCTCCTTGCTAATGGCCTGGGAAAAGCAGTAGAAGATGGCCCAAATGCCTGAACCCCTGCCACCCACGTGGGGCACTGGATGGAGTTCCTGGCTCCTGGCCCCACAGTGGACCATTCCTGGCTGTTGTGGGCATCTGGGGAGTGAGCCGGTGGATAGCCCTCTTTCTCTTTCTCTCTCCCTCTAACTCTACCTTTCAAAGGAAGGGAGGAAGTGGGAGAGAGAGTTGGGGTAAGGGCTACATATGAAGGAGTGTGACTGGGGGTTTGAGGAAGGGAAGATGGGTGCACATGGGCACACAAAAGGCTCCCAAAAGGGGTCAATGAATTCATTCATTCATCCATTCACTCAGTGGTTATTTCTCATGCACCTGCTGTGTGCAGACCCTGTATCAGGCATTAGGGATAACAACGTGAACAAAACAAATGACTTGTCTTCCTGGAGCTGACATTTTGCACTGGACAGAAACACCATACACTCCGTGCTTCGTGATGAAGCCCAAAGCAGGACAAGAGGCGTGCTCACTCAGAGAGGGCCCAAAGGGCAGGCTTCTGAGAAAGCAATCTTTCAGTAAAGAGCTACGTGGAGTGGGGCTGAAAGGCCTGTGGCTACCCAGGAAAGAGTATGCCAGTCAAGAGAAGAGATGTACAAAGGTCCTGAGGTCAGAACAGATGGGTATGCTGACACCGTGGAAGAAGCCAGCAAAGTGGAAAAAAAGGGAGTCACCAGTGAGTGATGAAAACTGCAAGAGTCCAATGTCCCAGGCTCCATTTTGTCAACTGATGATTATTGAGAACTAACTTTGCCTTCAGGATTTCAGATGCATTCACTCGTTTTTTTCCCACGAAATGCTAGATAGAGATTGTTATCATCCCTGTTTCATGTGAAGAAACTGAGTCCCGAGGAGATGAGACACACACAGCCGGTAAGGGACGCAGCCCAAGGTCACCCTCCATGCTCATAACCACTGCGCTGTCCTTGGCTTGGCGCCCGGACTTGGTGTAGTGCAGCAATAACCCCGCAGCCCTCACCTGCCCTGCCAGCACCCGATATTTATCCACTCAACAGGTGCTTGTTAACCCTGCTGGCTACGCACACAGCGCTGGTGCAGCAGATGGTCAAGGAATAAGACGGGGGGGGGGGGGGTGGACAGAGGCAGCGCCTGGGTGCCTCACTGCACAGAGAGGCGATGGGCAGCGTTCGGAGCACAGGGGGGAGAGCCACACTTCTGTGGCTGCATGGGTCCAGAGCCGTAAGGCCTTCCCGTGGGAGAGCTTCTGGGCTAGGTGATTCATTGTGATCGCGCACAGCCCAAGAATCAGCCTTTTTCCCACCTTCTCTCGCACGGGGAGAATCTTACAAGAGGGAACTTCAAAACATTTGTGGGAAATGGAATTAAAGGATAAATTTATTCTGGTGCAAAATTTGTGTCATTTTTTCATAATACCCATATCAAAATTTATTTGCAAGTGAGAGAGACCAGCTCTACTGGTTCACTCCCCAAATGACTGCAACAGCCAGGCCTGGACCAAAGCTGAAACCAGGAGCCAGGAACTCAGTCCAGGTCTCTCCGTGTGGATGGCAGGAACCCAGTTACCTGGCCAGCAATACTGCCCCCTTAGTATTGATGCATTGGCGGGAAGCTGCAGCCAGGGACCAAAGCCGGGCATTGGACCCAGGTGCTCCAGGGTGCCACTCAGGCACCCTAACCACGAGGCTAATTGCCTGCTGTCTGTAACATGAAGTTCCCAAGAACTTTCTGAAGACCCCTTATGTGCTAGAGCTGTGCGTGGTCCACTTGCCCCATGCGTACGAACCACTTGCCAACAAATCCATGTCCAACTGGCTGTCTGACACCTTGTGCTGATCTCCCCTACCCACACCCACACCTCCGCTCAGCAGGAACCGGGGTCCTGAGTGTCAGGAGCAGCGAGAACGTGGCTCCTCTGTCTCTGGGGCAGAGGAAGCCTGAGAGCCGTGGGAGTTCTGCTGGCTGTGGGCCGGGCCCCAGGGGAGGGCGTGGGGCATGAGGCGCCTTCTGCAACCCCCCCCCCCCCCCGCAGTCACAGCATGAGAGCAGCCGCTGCAGGGTGATGGCAGGGTGGGAGAGGGCCATGCCCGCTCACCCGGCTAGACCTGGGAGGGAGCTAAGCCGGCAGGAAGGAACCGCGAGGCCTTGGAAGCACAAGAAAGGGAAAACCAGCAGCGGCTTCGGAACCCCCTGCAGCCTGGCCAGCCCCGGGGCCTTCTCTGCCAGCGAGAAATGTGGAGGTGCTGCGGCCCGCAAGCTCTGGCCCTTGCTTTCTTCCTCTGGGTGTGTGGGGGGGAGGTGAGGAAGTGGGTAGCTCTGAAAGACTGTTCGGATTTCAAAGTCAGAAGGAGCTATTTTGATGTCTGCTCAGAGATAGAGCCAGGTCCCAGGGGGCTGAGTTTGAGGTTCCGGTAAAAGGAGCGATGTTGACACGGGATTCTTGGATTGGCCTCAATTCCTTACAAACAAGCTGCCAAACCAAGTGGGAAATGGAGTTCAGCAGAGAAGTATGTGCTGACTCCTGCTCCTGCCCCCTGGCCCCCACGCACTTGATGTCCAGCTCAGATCAGCACACGACTTGACTGAGGTTCTCGGACCAAAGTTCTAGCATCAGGGAGTTTTGCTGGCGGCACCCTGAGTTCGTGGGACGTGTAGGCTGTCCCTCAGCAAGTGTCAGCATCGCCCTGGCCTTGTCACTTCTCAGTCTTCCTGTTCTTAGTGGGAACAAAGGACCAGGCAGGGAGATGATTGGAGCCAGATCAGCTACCCAAGAAGGTGTCCCAGGAGCCAGACACTTCTAGAGAACGGTCAGACTTCCTACTTGTTATGTCCCCGAGCCGGGCCTTCCAATGTCCACTTTTATAGCCTTGTTTCTGGGTTAAAAGTCAAGCCAGGGGACGGACACCAAGGTATAGCAGGTAAGTGGGGGCCAGTTCAAGTCCCGGCTGCTCCACTTCTGATCCAGCTCTCTTCTATGGCCTGGGAAAGCAATCAAAGATGGCTCAAGTCCTTGGGCCACTGCACCCATGTGGGAGACCCGGAAGAAGCTTCTGGCTCCTGGTTTTGGATCAGCCCAGCTCCGGTTGTTGTGACCATTTGAGGAGTGAACCAGTGGGTGAAAGACTTCTCTCTCTCTCTATCTCTGCCTCTCTGTAACTGCCTTTCAAATAAATAAATAAATAAATAAATCTTTTTTTAAAAAAAAAGTCAAATCAGGTTCCTAAGCATCAGGCATTGAACATTCCACTCCTATATACCGACCACTAGCTCTGTAACCTTAGACAATTTGCTTTAACTTCTCTGTGTCTTGATTCTTTCAGCTCCAAAGGAAACAAGATACCTATGTTATTAGGTTCCTAAAACATATAAGTCCTGTATGTAAAACGCTAAGGCACGTGGTCCATGTGTAGCAGCACTTAGTAAATGGAAGTGGCTCTATTATCTGTATTGCGAGCATCAGCTAGTTGTGTATGTTCTTAGTTGGGTCCTTTTCATTATAAAGATCTGCAATAACTAAAATCTACTTTAACTCAAGAAAAAGGCCGTGATAGGAGAGGTAGGGTGGCGGATTACTATAAGGGGGCAAATTATGTCATGGGCTATGGGGTGGGAGGTGAAACAGCTTCACTCCAACTGGACTCAGGAGCTGAGAACCTGAAACCACGACTCCTTCTTCTCAGCCCTAGTGTGTCTTTGAGACCAGCGCTTCCCAGGACAACCATCTGCAAGGACACAAATGTTCCGTATCTGGGTATTGCAACCGGAGAATGAAATTTTTCATTTCTGGTATCAGTTAAACCAATCCAAACCAACCAATCAATGTAAATCAATCAATTTTATTTAAATAAAATCGCGTTGGCACACGTGGCTACTGTGTTGTACAACCCGGGTCTAGATCTTAATTTTCTCTCCCCCGTCCACCCTGGCACCCTCCGCATCCTTAATGGCCCATGGCCATGCTCGCTCTACCTTCAGTGGCTCACGTCTCAGCCCATGACCCACTACTACCAACGCCTCTCGTTTCTGGTGTCAGACCCCAGGAGAGTCATGGGAGTGACTTTCCCCATCTTCTCGGAACAGGCTACAAGTTACAGGTTACTCTAGATAGGAGAGTCTTTTGGATCAGGGGTCCATTCCAAAGTGTGGGGTTTGGAACTTTATACTGTCTCAACAAGGGCTGGCTGGGGAGCCCCAAGGAGGGGCTGAGCAGGCGGGCAGCTTCTGCACATCATGCTTTTTTTTTTTTTTTTCATCTGGCGATGGCAGTGATCCAGCGGTTGACACTGCTCGCTTGGCTTGGCCCGGGAACTGCACAGCTAAGGACAGGAAGTATGACGGTGCCTTTCCCCAGCCTCTGCGGTGATTCAGGCCCTGTGTGTGAGGAAAGTCCTGTGTTCCCAGGGGAATCTGGGGGGAAGGCTGTGCAGTGTGCACCTGTGGGTGCTCCTGTTGTGGCCAGATGATGACAAACCACCGAGAAAACACCAGGGCTCAAAAAGAATGTTTCTGTTTTTCTCCAGGTTCCTAGGGCACAGGGAGGCAGCTTCCTATTGGCGAGGGAGAACAATGGCAGAGCCGGGCCTCCCTGTGTCGTTGTGGGCTATTGGCCTCACCCTGTTGATAGAGCTTGACAAGGCTTCCCGCTCCAGCAACTGACCAGTGCCAGCAAACAGCTGTTATGTCTAGTCTTTGTTTCCAGGCCTTTTAATTGGTTTGCCGATTCTTTGGACAAATGGAACCCATGGGTTGTTTAACTTATTAATCAAACATGAAACATTATTAAAGGGACAGCTATGTGCCCCAAACTGTGCTTAGCTTTGGAGAAGGATATCAAAATGGGATCCTCATCAGAAATGGGTGGTGGTAATTCCCACTCCTCCCACATGTGGTGAAGAAGTGCCGGCTGTGATGAGAGAGCAGAGCTGGAGCGGGGGGGGGGGGGGGGGGGGCTGTTTCCTTATCCGCCTTCCTCTCCTGCCCGCTCTCCCAGCCAAACGCACCTTTCACCTACAGCCAGAGTGGTGGGTGATGTGCATCGCACAACGAGGTTACTTTCCTGCCAGACCCTTGCAATGACTCCTCGTTGTCCCCAGAATAAAATCTAAGCTGTGACTTGCAAGACCCCTGCAATGACCCCCTACTCACCTCTCTGACCCCAACTTCTGTGGCTCGCCTTTTCTCACCCCACGGTGGCCACACGGGCCTCTGGTGGCTCCTCCACTTTGGGCTCAGCGCCACCTTGGGGCCTTCGCACTGGCGGGTGTTCCTCTTGGGTGCTATTCTCCAAGATGTTTTACATGTTTGACTTTTTACATGTTTTCAGAGAGATCTTTCTCCCTCTCTTCCTCCTTTGTCCCTCCCTCCCTTTCTTTCTTCCTCCTTTCCTCTCACCCTCTCTCCTCTTCCTTCTTTTTTGTCTTTAGATTTATTTTATTTATTTGAAAGGCAGAGTTACAGAGAGAGGTAGAGACAGAGAGAGAGGTCTTCCATCCAATGATCCACTCCCCAGATGGCCGCAACAGCCAGAGCTGAGCTGATCTGAAGCCAGGAGCCAGGAGCTTCTTCTGGGTCTCCCACGTGGGTACAGGGGCCCAAGGACTTGGGGCCATCTTCTACTGCTTTCCCAGGCCATAGCAGAGAGCTGGATCGGAAGTGGAGCCACTGGGATGCAAACCAGTGCCCATATGGGATGCCGGCACTGCAGGCTGGGGCTTTAACCCATAGCACCACAGCGCCACAGCATCATAGCGCCAGCCCCTCTTTCTTTTATTTTTAGAATTTATTTGAAAGACAGAGAGTCAGAGACACACAGAGAGAACTCTCCCACTTTCTTGTTCACTATCGAAATGTCTCCAACAGCCAGGGCTGGGCCAAGCAAAAGCCAGGAGCCCAGAACTCAATTCCTGTTTCACATATGGGGAGCAGGGGCCCAAGTACTCGAGTTGTCACCTGCTGTCTCCCAGCAAGCATGTGCATGAGCAGGAGGCTGGAGGGGGAAGCAGGGCTGGATCTTAACTCAGGCTCTCCAATATGGGGTGCAGGTGTTCCAAGCAGTGTCCTAACCACTGCATCAAAAGCCTGCCCCAGACAGGTCTTTCTTAATCATCCAAATATCTCTGCTGTCTTCTTTTATTTTTTTTAAAAGCTCCATGTATTCATTTGAAAGGCAGAGTTACAAAAAGAAGGAGGAGAGAGATCCTCCAAGTTCACTCCCCAGAAGGCCACAATAGCCAGGGCTGGGCCAGGCCGAAGCCAGGAGCCTGGAACTCTACCTGGGTCTCCCAGGTGGACAGCAGGGGTCCAAGCGCCCGGGCCATTCTCCACTGCCCTCCCAGGCACATTAGCAGGGAGCTGGATTAGAAGCTGGGGCTCAAACTGGGCTGCTCATACAGGATATTGGGCATTGCAGGCAGCAGCCCTGTGGCTGCACTGCGATACCAGCCCCTCGCCTCTCATTCTTGGTTGGATTCACCTTGCTGTAGTTTCACTCAGTGTTTGCCATTCACTGCCTGGCATTCTGTGGATGGCGATGGCTACTGTTTACTTTCCATTTTCCCCACTTAGAATAGCCTCTTAACAAATCATTGTGGTGGGACTTTGCCTCATCCTCCTGGTGTATTTTCAACTCCTAGAACTGCACGTGGTACACACGGATTCTCAGTCATTGTTTGGTGAATGGATGATTAACTAAAGGACAGGTTTGACACATGATTTAGATTGGAAGCTTTGCAAAGATCAGGGCTTGCATATTGTATTTAATTGTATAGCCTAGATTTTTATTTTTGAACAAAACTAAGGGATTAACCTACTGACTTCCCTCCATGCAGGCTTTGAATCCTTTGGGGGCTTCAGTCTTCTCGGCTGTAAAATGAGGATCAGCCTACAGCCAACCTAATGAGTGTAGTCGGACTCATGCCTGATTCACTTTGGAAAGACTAACTCTGGACTGAGTGCAATCCTCAGCCCCAGACCCCCTCTTGAAGTCCCAGCTGCCACCTGAACTTCAGCTTTGGGATGCTTTGTGGCCCCCTCCAGCTGAGCTTGTCTGAAGCCAAGTTCAGCCTCTCCATGTTCCTCCCCAAACTCCCTCCCCTTGCCTTATGCCCTGTCTGCATGAACGGTGCAGTCATCTTCCAGGGTAGCAGCCAGAAACCCAGACCTGATGCACAGTGCCTGTTTCTCCCTCTACCTTCATATTGATTCTGCCTGCTGCTATTTGTATCTGTTTTCCTATCTCCATTCCCCTCACCCCACCACTGTCCAGGCCTCCTTACTAGTCTCTTTGCCTCTGTTCATGTCTTTTTAAATTTTTATTTATATATTGTATGATTTTGAGACAGAGAGAGATAGAGATGGAAAGAGGGGGGAGAGAGAGAGAACCAGAGAGAGAGAGAGACCTTCTATCTCTGGTTCACACCCCAGAGGCCCAGGAACCAGAACTCAGTCCAAGTTTCCCACATGGCTGGTGTATGGCAGGGGCCAATTACTTGAGCCATCACTTATTGCCTCCCAGTTGCGCATTAGCAGGAAGCTGGGGTTGGGAGTGGAGCTCAAATCCAGCACTCTTATACAGTATGCGGGCACCCCAAGTAGGGTCTTAGCTGCTGCACCAAATGCTCACCTCTCCATCCCTTCCCATCTCTAATCCCTTCTCCAGATCACAAATAGCATTCATTAAAAATCAATCACATCGCCGCTCCATCAGTGCAGCCCTGCTGTCCCAGGTGAAAGTGGAACCTGCACCTCGCTTGCACCACCAGCCTCCCTCTCACAACCTTCCTCTCCTGCTCCAGCCTCGGCCTCTCCCTGCCCCCCCCCACCCCCCCAGCCTCGCTGGGTCTCTTTTCTCTTCAGCACCAGTATCCTTGCTTCTTTTGCTTTCCAGAGCATTCGTACTCTTTCTTTGCATGGATGCCTGATAGTTCCTTCAATTCTGCATACACTCACCCAGGTCTGAGATAGATGTCCCCACGTAGGGCACCATAAAACATTGTCACAGCTAGTGCAGCTGCTTTTAATGGTAAGACATTCAAGAGAGGTGTTAATTAGACTCTAAGACAACCATCTATGACTTAAGATAGAAATTCTTCCTTCCTCATATGATAGACTTGTAGTTGGGAGATAGGTGGGAGGCCACGACTCCTTTTATCCTGTTGTTTCACCACTCTCTGGGTGTGGCCTTTGTCACCATGGGCCCAGATGACTCACCACTGCATCTAACATTCTAGCCATCCAGCTTGTGTGGAGGTAGAAGGGGAAGTAAAGACAACCTCTTCTCCCCATGCCTGTAAGGGCATCACTCCTAAACCATGCAGACTGTGTTTATGACAGAGTGGGAGAACACACAGGACAACTAACTGGGCAGTTTGTTGAGCATTGGATAAGTCAACGGCTGTTTCTCATTTGAATCTTGTGACCCACCCTATGGGGACAGTTACTGTCATGAGCCCCTCTCCCATTTTCATGCAGATGATGTTTCAGCAACAAGCTTACTTTGCAAATTTGAGAAAGGATCTGGAGGGCCTGTTAGCCTGGGAACACCATGTGACAACAGTTCTTTCTCAGCAAGGTTTCATGTGATGTGCACATGACTTTTATGTTTGGTAACAAACACGGCAAGGAATTCCAGCACTGTGTGTTCCTGTATAGCTATTATTTTCAACTTGGTTTTATGATGACCCAAGTCATATGTACATGTAGCTAAAGAGTCAGAAGTTCTACATACTGGGCCATTGCTGTGGCATAGTGAGTAAAGCTGCTGCCTGCAGTGCCGGCATCCTATATAGGAGCCAGTTCCAATCCTGGCTGCTCCACTTCCAATCCAGCTCTCTGCTATGGCCTGGGAAAGCAGTAGAAGATGGGCGAAGTTCTTGGGTCCCAGCATCCGTGTGGGAAACCCAGAAGAAGCTCCTGGCTCCTGCTTTTAGTTCCACCTAGCTCCAGTTGTTGTGGTCATTTGGGGACCAGCGGATGGAAGACCTCTCTCTCTGCCTCTGCCGCTCTGTAACTCTGTCTTTCAAAAAAATAAACAAATATTTTTTTAAAAAATACATACTTTGATACAAAAGTATCGGTTCCCATTCCTCCTCCCAACCCACACAATGCCCTGAGACCACCAGCTTCAACAGTGCCCCAGACTCTTACTCACCTCAGTGTCTCTTAGTAACAGGCTCATATTGCTGCTTCATGACTTCTCAGTCTTAGGCATGATCTATTGGCTTTGCACGGTAGAAGATAAGGACTTAAGTCTACGGTGAAGCCACTACCCATATGTAACACACACACTCAATGCTCACACACACACTCACATTTGCACATTCTGCTATCTCCTTATATAGATGAAACTTAATTTTAGTATTTTCACAGCTGTGTCTGCTAGCATATTTGGTTTTTTACCTTTCCTACACATGTTTGTTTCCTCTGAGAATAATTTTCTCAGTTTTAAAGTTTACTTTGTTTTCTGGGCCTTTATGTATAATTCAACCTCAAACATGTCCACAATTACATGAACACTTTGTAAATATTTCCAAAATATGGTTGGTGTCCCATCACCTCCATCTTTTGGAAGCAATCTCATGGGAACCTCCTAGTGCACTGACCTGGACAGGAAGTCTCTGTCCTGTTGCACAGCTGTCATACCAGGGTCCTCTCATCCTCATCTTGGGTTCCCTGCTCCTCTCTTTCATAGGCTGCAACCTTGTGTCTCTGGGTCCTTGCTTTCCTGACTGGGATGATTCTTTTCATTTTAGAGCATAGAAAAGAAAACATGGAGGATTTTGTTCATTTGTTTTGACCATATGTGCATGTGTTTAACCTGCCATATATTTTTAAAAAGACTTATTTATTTATTTGAAAGGCAGAATTAGAGAGAGAGAGAGAGAGAGAGAGAGAGAGAGAGAGAGAGAGATCTTCTATCTGCAGGCTCACTCCCCAAATGGCTGCAACAGCTGGAACTAGGCTGATCCAAAGCCAGGAGCCTGGAGCTTCTTCCAGGTCTCCCACATGGATGTAGGGGCCCAAGCACTTGGGCTGTCCTCTGCTGCTTTCCTAGCAGATCTGAAGTAGAGCAGCTGGGACATGAACCAGCACCTGTATGGGATGCTGGTGCTGCAGGTGGCAGTTTTAGCCACTGCACCACAGCGCGGGCCCCAACCTGCCATCTGTAAGAAGAATTCTTAGCCTTATGCCAGAAATGAAGCAATCGAAGTTCAATATGATTAAGCCACTTGGAAGATTTCCCGGTTGGTCTAGTAGGTGACTTTTCGGTCACGCTGTCTTATCTAGCTCCCCTGCTGAGCTGTGCGTGCCCTTATAGGAAGCTCTAAACCTATCTTTCCCTGTTGCACCTCCAGTGTCAATCCCTTCCTAGGTGCTCAACTAACATTTGTAAAAATGATTTTTGAATTTTATTTGAAAGTCAGAGTTATAGCAAGAGAGGGAGAGAGAGAGAGAGAGAGAGAGAGAGAGAGAGAGAGAGAGAGACAGATCTTCCATCCTCTGGTTTGCTCCCCAAATGGCCACAATGGCCAGGGATGAACCAGGCCGAAGGGAGAAGCCAGGAGCCAGGAGCTTCTTCCGGGTCTCCCACATGGTGGTAAGGGCCCAAAGACTTGGGTCATTTTCTACTGCTTTCCCAGGAGCACTAGTAGGGAGCAAGATTGGAAGTGGAGCAGCCAGGACTCAAACCGGTGCCCATATGGGATTGCTGGCACTGTAGATGGTGGCTTAACCTGCTGTGCCACAGCATTAGCCCCACCAACTAAGGTTACTTTTTTTGTTTTTGCTTTTAAAGATTTATTTATTTATTTGAAAGTCAGAGTTGCATAGAGAGTGAAGGAGAGGCAGAGAGAGAGAGAGAGAGAGAGAGAGGGAGAGAGGGGTCTTTCAACCATTGGTTCACTCCCCAATTGAACGCAACTGTTGGAGCTGCACCAATCCAAAGCCAGGAGCTTCTTCCAGGTCTCCCACGTGGGTGCAGGGGCCCAAGGACTTGGGCCATCTTCTACTGCTTTCCCAGGCCATAGAAGAAAGCTAGATCGGAAGTGGAGCTGCTAGGACTCGAACCAGCACCCATATGAGATGCTTGCACTGCAGGCGGTGCCTTTGCCTCCTACGTCACAGCACCGGCCCCACTAAGGTTTCTTAAATGGATGCGCTGGATCTTCTTTTGAGGACAGGTTTGTTACATCCCAACAATATTTTTTTTGACAGGTAGAGTTAGTGAGAGGGAGAGACAGAGAGAAAGGTGTTCCCTCCACTGGTTCACCCTCCAAATGGCCACCACAGCTGACCCAAAGCCAGGTGCCAGGTGCTTCCTCCTGGTCTCCCATGTGGGTGCAGGAGCCCAAACACCTGGACATCCTCCACTGCACTCCCGGGCCACAGCAGAGAGCTGGCCTGGAAGAGGAGCAACCAGAACAGAATCTGGAGCCCCGACAGGGACTAGAACCCGGGGTGCCGGCACTGCAGGTGGAGGATTAGCCAAGTGCGCCACGGCGCCGGCCCCACATCCCAACGATATTTTGTGTGTAACCTGCCAAACTCAAAGTGGCTGGACTGGCTATAAAGAGTCCCCTTCTTGCGGCTATACTGCGTGTTTGTTGTCATCTTAGAAGACAGACATCTCTGTGCACCTCAAAGAGCTCCGCGAACCAAAACAAAACCTCTCAGAGAAGGCCATGTGTCGGCCTCTGAATCACATCACACTCTCCAGAGTTTATTTTTGTGAGATGCACAATGGTATAATCACAAAATATTTTTTTCCTAAAAGAACAACTTGCTCGAGCTAAAGCAGTGCTCTGTGCACGACTCTTTTTCCTGTTTTGAGGATGCCCCGTGGAAACTTGATAGAACAAAGGACTTATTTTTATTAGGTTAAATCTGTGCATTGGGTACTGCCTGCTTGCTGCCTGGTAAGTCTGAATATCTCAACTTGAGGAAAAAAAACAAAACAAAACCCCAAACACTCTTTGATGAATAAAAACAACCCGAAACAGATCCCCGTGACTCTCTATTAGGCTTCAGTGTAATGTAGCCAACAAGGCTCCAGTGCCCTCCCCAGAACCCAAACCTACCACAGCTAAAAATAGCCCTCGGTCTTTCCCTGTGACTCAAAAACAGGAACAGAATAACTTGTTTGCCCCATTATGTGTTCTGCGCCGGGCCCCCGCGCCTCTCTCGCCGTGGCTCTTACACACTTGAGCAAATTCTAATCGAGTGATTATGAATCTAATAGCTCTAATGATAGGAAGTGAAATCTGCACAAACACGCTGCCCTGTGTCCTTAAACAATGCACTGTCCACTCAGG
Organism: Sylvilagus floridanus; assembly: GCA_949820135.1. Taxonomy (NCBI): domain Eukaryota; kingdom Metazoa; phylum Chordata; class Mammalia; order Lagomorpha; family Leporidae; genus Sylvilagus; species Sylvilagus floridanus. Next base: position 58,227,341 of record OX463225.1, read on the forward strand.
GGCTCACGGGACAGAATAACAACCCTAACCACCACTCAGAACAGACGGCTCTTCACGTTCGCTGCTTCCGTGGGCGTGGAGCTGGGTACTTTGCGTGTATTAACTCTTTCAGTCTTCATTATCCATGAGCATAAGTCTTATTATCCCCATTTTATAGACAAAAGAACTGAGGCCTCTGAAGGCAAAGAAAATTGCCCACAGTCACCCTAGATAGTATAGGAGTGGTAGTCAGGGCCAGGTGTTTTTTTTTTTTTTTTTTTTAAAGATTATTTATGTGTTTACTTGAAAGGCAGAGATACAGAGAGAGAGAGAGGGAGAGAGAGAGAGAGAGAGAGACAGAGAGACAGAGAGAGACAGAGACAGAAAGATCTTCTATCCACTGGTTTACTCTCCAAACAGCCACAATGGCCAGGTCCAGGCTGGGCTGAAGCCAGGGAGCCAGGAGCTTCTTCAGGGTCTCCCTTGTGGGTGCAGGGGCCCAGAGACTTGGGCCATCTTCCACTGCTTTCCCAGGTGTGTTAGCAGAGAGCTGCATTGGAAGTGGAGCAGGTGGGTCTCAAACTGGCTGGGACGCTGGCATTGCAAGTGGTAGCTTAACCCACTGCGCCTGCTCCTCCACTGTGAGATATTAAGAAGATGGAAACTTAATCTATGGTGTTTCAAGATGGTGCCTTTGAACCGTGAGTAGAAATAAGTCATTTGGGTGGAGCCCCATGACTCGGTGACTTTTTGAGAAGAGGCCGAGAGACCAAGCACACCTGCACAGGTGTGCTCCCTGTCCCTTGCTGTGCTATGTGGCCCCAGGACTCTGTGAGCAAGAAAGTCATTGCCAGGTGAGGCCCCTAGACCTTGCACCCTTGGAAGCATGAGCCCAGATGAGCCTCAGCGAGAGCCTGCTTCTGTTTTTAGGTAAGAAGAAGCTGACTGACAGGTAGGAAGGCAGCCTGGGGAGCCCCTAGGTTTTGGATTTGAGCAGTTGAGTGGCCAGTCGTGTTGTTTTCTGTTACCAGGAAGTCTGGTGAAGCTCGCGGGTTGGCAGGGGAATGAAGGGTCACCGCACTTGCAAAGTCAGTTGCTGGCCTCGTGTAGGCGCCCAGAAGGCAGTGGGTACATAAGCTGGGAATTCTGCTGAGAGGTCAGCACTGGAGATCTATTTTGGGAAGCACAGTTTATTGATTGACTCATTTATTATTTATTTGAAAAGGAGAGAGAGAGAGAGAGAGAGAGAGAGAATCTTCGACCCAAATGCCCACAGCATGGATGGGCCAGACCAAAGCCAAGAGCCAGAAATTCCATCTAGGTCTCCCTGGATGGTGGCAGGGACTCAGGTACTTGAGCCATCGCCTGTTGCCTTCCAGGGTGAACATTAGCAGGAAGCTGGACGGGAAGCAGAGGCAGAACTCAATTCCTGGCTTAAATCCCTGGGGAGCATAGATTTACTCAGTATTTGAGCTGTGGGACTGAATTCGAGCCCCGTGGGAGTGAGTGACTATAGAATAGGAAAGGGGCCTCACAGCTTCAGTGCTTAAAATCAAAGAGGAGACAAGTTCAGCAAAGGACATTAGCAAGGAGCTGTCAGTGAGGTGGGGATAGAACACATACCTTTTTTGTTTTAACAGAAGCCAAAAGGAAAGAAAATCTTTCCAGGAGAGCCTGGTATGGAAAGAGCTGTGATGTTCATGTACAAACAGCAAAGTGACTGTCACATTTGGTCATCTGGAGGCCACCGGCCATTTTGCCAAGAGCCATCCCAGAAGCTGGAAGAAATGAATGGAAAGGAGAACACGCGGCAGGTGCAGTGGATGCGTCCAGCGTGTTCTGCAGGAGGGGAGATTGATGCTTTAGAACAATAGCTGGAGAGGATTGTGAGCTAAGAAAATGTTGGTTGCTGGTTTTGCTTTCGAAAACCTTGATTCCTGAGCCTCTGTAGGGAGGGAGGGCTGGCAGGCGAGCCGATGGAAAGAAAGGAAGAGATGCAAGAGAGCGAGGAGATCCCGGGGAGCCACCAGGGACCCCAAGTGGGGCAGGAGGGCAGGAGCGGGCTGGCCTTCCCAGGTGGGAGCGGGTACACGCTCTCAGTAGAGGAACCGCCCGGCAGGCAGGCCCAGGGGGTTGTCAGCAGGAAGATGTGGCAGTCTGTAAGCATTCGCTTTTTCTCATGGACCCCAGGTGAAGGCCGAGGAGATGGCACAGGCGTGGGAAAGAGGAGGAGGAGTAAGCAGAAGCGTGGAGAGAGCAGCGGGGGAAGACGCGAGGGTCAGTGGCAGGCGCCCGCTGAGACCCGACTCCACCGATGAAAATGGCTGGTTCGGTGAGAACACGCAGCTGCTTGGGTGCCCACCAGATAGCTGCCAGTGCAGTTTGGCTGGTTGGGGGAGGTGCTGGGAGGGCGTTCGCAGGGCAGTGCTCAAAAGACCCGTGCCTCCAAGCTGAGACGAGATGAAGGTGGCTTGACGCGGTGACAGGGGCAACAATGATTAAAAGTCTTAATGAGGGGCCAATGCTGTGGTGCAGTGGGTTAAAAGTTCTGGCCTGAAGCGCTGGCACCCCATATGGGCACAAGTTCTAGTCCTGGCTGCTCCTCTTCCGATCCAGCTCTCTGCTATGGCCTGGGAAAGCAGTGGAAGATGGCCCAAGTCCTTGGGCCCCTGCACCCCCCATGTGGGAGACCTGGAAGAAGCTCCTGGCTCTGGCTTCGGATGGGTGCAGCTCTGGCCGTTGCGGCCAATTTGAGAGTGAACCATTGGATGGGAGACCTCTCTCTCTGTCTCTACCTCTCTCTGTAACTCTGCCTTTCAAATGAATAAAATAAATCTAAAAAAAAAAGTCTTAATGAGGCTGCACACTGGGTCGGACTGCATGGCGGGAGAAAGGGAGCTGCAGGCCTGCAGAATGGGGCCCTTGAGGCAGAAATGTCAGTGGTGGTGATGCGTATGCTGTGGCTCACTCTACGAAAGGGTCGGCCCGTGAGAAGGAAGCAGGGTGTGAAGGGGGACAGGGCTTCCTTGTGAGTTGCTTGCACAAGCAGCCAAGCTACCGGATGGATAATCACCTGAATTTTGAAGTTTCCACAAATGGTGGTGGTTGAAGAAAGTGGGAAGACATCAATACCATTAGTGGCGCAGACCTGGCAGGTAGAAGGCGGCCACCTAGAGGGGTGCGGTGGGGGCACAATGCCTGATGACATAAATGTCACAGAAGGGGGCTGAAGGAGAGGCAAATAGACAGTGTGCAAGTGGCAATGGGGAGCAAGGCGCCCACCCATCCATCTCCTTGCACGTGGGCAGGATAAGGGGCGGGAATCAACCTACTCTCAATGGCAAATCCATTGAGGGCACAAAGGGAGGGAGCGTTCTGAGACAGGATCAGGGACTCAAGTGGAGGCTGCTGGAAGGGGGCTGGGCTGGGGCAGTTGGGTCCTCTTACCAGCTGTGCAAAGCACCCGGGAGCCCGGAGTTGAGGCAGGAGGGGATGTTGAGGCAGGAGGTGGGAGGATTGTTCTGGGGGTGACTTTGGTGAGCAGGGAAGTGGGAAGGATGGGGTCAGTGCAGAGGATCGCCTAGGCAGCGGATTTTACACAGGAGAGTCAATGAAATCTGCTCAGTGCACTTCTCTAATTAGACCCCTTTAAGAGCCTCTCATTGTCTTTTGGATCAAGCCCAGATTCAGCCCGGCAAGCAAGCCAGACCCTCCTGCCTCCCCAGCTCTACCCCAGCTGGCCACAGCACTGAGCTGAACCCAACAGGATCTTTTCCTCCTGCTCTCTTGACATTTCAAGTGGAATAGCATAGAGCTTCAGCACAGACATCTACTTCCAGGCATTGGCGCTGTGGCTTAGTGAGCTAAGCCTCTGCCTGCAGCGCGGACATCCTATATGGGTGCGGGTTTGAGTCCCAGCTGCTCCTCTTCCAATTCAGCTCTGTGTTTATGACCTGGAAAAGCAGTGGAAGATGGCCCAAGTGCTTGGATGGGAGACCCCAAAGAAGCTTCTGGCTCCTGGCTTCAGATCTGCCCAGCTCTGGCAGCTGAGGCCATCTGGAGACTGAACCAGCAGATGGAAGACCTTTCTCTCTACCTCTCCCTCTCTATCTGTAACTCTGCCTCTCCAATAAATAAGATCTTAAAACAAACAAACAACAACTAGTTCCAGAATGTCCGGGTTTGAATACCGGCTCTTGCACGTTCTAGCTACGTGACCTTGCTTGAGCAAGGTGCCTCAGTTTTCTCATCTGCAAGATGGGGGTAAATGAGAGTACCTACCCTAGAGGGTTATGTACAAGGGATTTGCAAAAAGTTTTTGGAAATGCAGGTTTATGAAAAATATGCATATATTTTAAATATTTTTAAAAATATCTATTTATTTGTGACAGAGAGAGAGGGGGAGACAGGGAGATAAAGAGATCTTCATCCTCTGATTCATTACCCAAATGGCCATAACAGTCAGGTTTGAGCCAGGCTGAAGCCAGGAGCCCAGAACCCCACCCAGGTCTGCCACATGGGTGGCAGGGGCCCAAGTACTTGGACCATCTTCTGCTGCTGTCCCAAGCGCATTACCAGGGAACTGGATTGGAAGCAGAGCATCCAGGACTCAAACTGGCATTCTGATAAAGGATGCTGGTGCCATAGGAGGCAACAGAACCTACTATACTACAACGCCAGCCCCAGATTTCAAGGTTTTTTTTTTTTTTTTTTTGTACCAAGATAAATTTACCTTTTACATCCATTTTCCACACTCTTTTCGCAGTACTGTCATACATGCAGAAGCACTGCTGTCTCTGTCATGTGGGTGAGTTGCAGTAACCAGTCCCTCCAACTGCCCTTCCCTTGGCTTGGAAAATCCACCCCGCCCTTGCTGCCCTCACCGCTCTCTTTCCTCCATGCACCTACCTTCAAGGGTCACCTGTCACCTTCCTTCCTGCACAAGGCTTTCTTGGGCCCCTGGTGGAGTCACTGGCCCCACTGCCACGCTCTTGTGGCTGCCCATGCCACTGTGATACCACTGTGCCTTGTCTGATGAACCTGGCCAGCACATTCACCTCTCAAGGGGCCACCATCCTACCCGGCACACAGTAGGGGCTCATAAGTGTTTGGCAAATGACAGAGTAAATGGATGCCTTCTCCAGAGGGAGAGGTAGCAGGCTTTGGGGCTGAAAGGCGCAGTTGCAGACATCTGCAGTGTACAGGCAATGCCTAGCATCTCGGCTTGAATCTGCCTGGGCCTGTGGGGGGCCATGGGTGTGTACAACTCGCTGGTGCATGGAGCTGGCATGGCTTTTATCACTTCTTCTTTTTTTTTTTTTTTTTTTAAGATTTACTTGAGAGGCAGAGTTACAGACAGAGAGAGAGAGAGGTCTTCCATCCAATGGTTCACTCCCCAAATGGCCAGTAACACAGAGAGAATTGTGTTCGACTATAGACGCATACAAAGCATGGCGGATGTATGCATGTGAGAAACACGAGTTGTTCCGTGCGCAATCTGTGTATGTGGCCTTCCTGCCAGACCCTGAGATTGCTAAGGGCTGGGACCCTCAGGCTGGGAGCTCCTATGCAGTGTTTCTGAAGACTGAAATTCTCTGTTCTCCCTGGAGGGGAGTAAACACCCAAGGCTAACTCCAGGAGCCTGGCTGTGATTCGGAGCTGATTGACAACTCGCCCTGACCTCTCAGGCTATGGCATGGCTTGTTGCAACTGGCACAGAAGAGACCAGAACCACCACAGCTGAAGGGCAGACAGCCGCTGTCTGGGCCAGGGTTGGGCTTCTGTTATAGCAGAGGGGAGCCTGAAGAGAAAGCATAAACAGGGAGCAGCGACAGAGATGAGTCTACTGGTCTCTGGCTGGTAAGCCTAAACTAGTCTGTTGGTTTAACAACTGTCTGCGTCTTTCCATAAATATCAGTAGCCTGCAGCAATCAGAGGCAATGAGTGGAGGCTGGGGGGATGGATATGCAATCCTCCTCATCTTACTTCCTGCAGGTAGGCTGTTATGAAAGCAGATCCTAGATCAACGTCTGCCTGAGTTGTGTTTATTAGCACGTTAGCCATAAAACCCACAATCAGTTCTGTCAAGTGGGGGATAAAAGGAGGGAGTCCTGCAAGCACTCTGCATGAAAGATTGAGTGCAAGAGAGAGCAACCCACCGTGCACCCGGGTCAAGTGCAGGAAGAGGAGGTAGGGCACTCAGGGGCTCAGGACTTGGCTGCCCCAGGGTGCCACGTTGCTGAATTTGCTGATTCTCATATCTTGTTTTGCACAAAAGCTGAGCTGTGGTCTTTCCAGCTAAGCTACCTGGAGCACTGCTCTTTCTCCAGCATGCATAATTAGTTTTGACATCCTTGATGCTAATTAACAAACCCCTGGTGTCGATTTCTATTTCTGAAAAGCTTAAGCAGTCTCCTCCAGAGTATGGATTTCTAACTAAGGCACTTTGGATATTATCTACCTGCCTTGAGGGTGTCAATTAAATTTAATGGACACACATGCATTATACTTTTTTACAAAGACCTATTTTTAAGCAAATTGCCACACATGCAAAATGACATCAACTCAAAGATGAAAGTGGCCCGAGAGGCTCTCTAGCCCATTGGTCTTGTTCATTCCTTCATTCCTTATTGATACAACAGTTCTGGAGCACCTACAGTATTATTTCAGGCATTGTCCTAGCTCTCAGGTTAGAGTAGGAAAACAGGAAATCAAGGGCCTGACTTCAGAGGCTTAGTCTGCAGTGGGAGAGACTGACAATATACATAAAACATAGCACTCCCAGGGAGGCAGCAGATGATGGCACAGGCACTTGGGTGCCTCCCAACCCATGTGGGAAACCTAGACCAAGTTCTGGGCTCTTGCTCTGGCCTAGCCAACCCCTGTCTGTTAGAAGCATTTAGGGAGTGGACTAGCAGATGGATGATCTCTTTGCTTCTGTCTTTTCTCTGCCTTTCAAATAAAATGAAAATAAATTTTAAGAAAACATAAATACATCATCTACTGTCTAGTGATGACAGCTGTTATAAAGCAAAAGCAGCATCAGGACTAACACAGGTCTTTCCAATGGAAACATAATGGAGGTCGTACATGTAATTACAGTTCTCCAGCAGCCACATTAAGAGTAAAGAGAAACAGGTCACCCTCTGCCTTTCCTTCTCTCTCTGTGTAACTCTAACTTTAAATAAATAAATAAATCTTTGAAAAAATAGGTAAAACTAACTTTATTGAGATATTTTATTTAGCTTATGTGGGTAATCCTGTAACTGGCTGGGAGACTGCCTGCCTAGCCCATGCAGGAGGTCAAGAGGGCATGGCACACCATGCCTCCTGGGAAAGACCCTGGTTGGGGGTCTTTCCCATACATGACCTGACTGCTGGCAGGTGGCAGGAACCCCAGGCACATTTCTCCCACCCCACTTCCTGTTGAGGGGCCTTGTACAGCTCCTGGGTGTGGCCCAGACCCATAAGACCACCTGGAAGGATACATAGGTTATGTGACCTTCGAGCTGATTGGAGAAGCGTAGAGGTGCCAGTATCTGCTTTATCCTATAGAATTAGTGTTGCTACCCTGAGCTAGCTACTCCCCTTTGCCTGCCCTATAAAAGCTTGTGCCTGATTGTTAATAAACGGACATGTTCACTGAAACTGTCGCCGGTGCTTTTTGTCGAAGAACGCCATTGCCCTACCATACCAACAGTGCGGGCCTTGCAGGACAAACCTAATACTGTATACCCAAAATATCATCATCTCAACATGTAATAAATATAAAATTATTAATTAGATAATTTACATTCCTTTTTAAGATTTATTTATTTATTTGAAGATAGAATTATAGAGGGAGAGGGTGGGGAAGAGAGAGAGAGAGAGAGAGAGAGAGAGAGAAGTATCTTCCATCTGCTGGTTCACTCCCCAGATGGCCACAATGGCCAAGGCTGAGCCAAGATGAAGCTGGGAGCCAGGAGCTTCATCTGGGACTCTCATGTGGGTGCAGGGGCCCAAACACTAGGGTCATCTTCCACTGCTTTTATCAGGCCATTAGCAAGGAGCTGGATCAGGAAGTGGAGCAGCCAGGACACAAACTGGCGTCTCCATGGATGTCAGCAACTAAAGCAGTGGCTTTACCCGCTGCTCCACAACACCGGCTCCTGTAGGTCACTTTTTCAACCCAGCTAAGCCTCATCATCTTTATTTGAAAAAAATAAAGATATTAGTGCCCTTTTCAAGACTATTTTTGGGGAGTAGATAAATAAAATAACCTCTGTGGAAGCTAGCCCAGCCACATCACTAGATGTTACTTATCACTGGTTACCACATGTTTGTTTCTCCGTGTGTTTGCAAGTCTCCTAAGAACAAGCACAACTGTGGCCTGACTTTACATACCCAGCACCTTGTGTGCCTGCAGAGAAAATACTCAGTACAGTACTGGGGGATTCTTGCACAGTGCTTTGAAAGCCTTAGGTGAAAAGCACTTGGAAGTAATGTCCTGCTCATTTTCATTATTCATCCATTCAACTCACTCATTTGCAATGTAGCATAGTGAAATGGATGGCAGCCAACAAGACTCAAGTTCAAATCCAGTTTTTTCCATGCACCAGTTTCAGCACGTCAATTTAAAGTCTTTGAACTTCAGTTTTTACATCTGAGAAGTAACACCTCAGTAGGTGGTTGTGAGGATCAAAAATGAGATAATGTATGTGAAGAGCAAGGTGTTCGGAATGGGGCTGCTATTCCTGCTCTGAGAGAGTGCCTGCTGGTGCAGAGAGCCGCGCTGAGCACCGGCCAGGCTGCAGGCCTTGCATTTCAGGCTTGGTGAGCATTCCTGAGCCTTTTATTGGCAGCCCTGGAAGATTCGGGCAGCTGGTAGCAAACTGGCACCAGTGTCTGGCAGAGACATAAAAATTGGGCCTCACCCTGTCAGGCCCCGTTCTTGCCCGCCCCTGCCTGGAGGCTAGTTCCAAACACTCCCCGTGACTGTGGGTGGTGAGAAGTGGCTGCTTTGAAGTCAGCAAGTGCACCCAAAGTCCTCTCTGCTTTTAAAACAACCCCAAACTAAACCCAACAATAAACCTCTCTGTGTGGCCGCCACACTGGGTCAGAGTCTGACAGTGCTTACCAAGGCAGGCGGGCTATTAACCCCTTCTCTCAATAGTATACATGTGGTCTCCTTTGGCCCTGACAACATTTCCCAGAGGTAGATTAGTTTATTGGTTTTTTTTCTTTATTTATTTATTAAGATTTATTTGTTTATTTGAGAGGCAGAGTTACAGAGAGAGAGAGAGAGACAGACAGACAGACAGACAGACAGAAAGACAGATCTTCTATCTGCTGGTTCACTCCCCAGATGGCCACAACAGGTGGAACTGGGCTGATCTAAAGCCAGGAGCTTCTTTGGGGTCTCCAACATGGGTGCAGGGGCCCAAGCACCTGGGCCAGCCTCCACTGCTTTCCCAGGTGCATCAGCAGGGAGCTGGATCAGAAGTGGGGCAGCCAGGACTCGAACATGTGCCCATATGGGATGCTGGCGTCACGGGTGGAGGCTTAACCTACTGCTAACCCACAGCATCAGCCTCTTTTGTTTAGTTTGTAAATTGTAAGAATGTGCACATAACATCAAGTTTGCCGTCAGCCATTTTCTCAGGGTTCAGTTTGTTGGGTACTGAAAACTGATAGTGAAGTGTAAGGGCATTCTCCAGCACCACGATCCATCTGCAGAACTCCTGTATCGTGCAAAACAGACTCTGCCTAATTAAACAACAGCTTCCCTTTCCTCTCTTCCCCGGCCCCTGACAACCAGCACCCTGCTTCCCTCTCTGAATCTGACTACTGCAGGTACTTTTTGGGACTGGTACTCTTCATCTAACCTAATGCCCTCTAGGTCCATCCTTGCTGTAGCAGGCACCCCTCCCTTTGCAGCGCTGTCCACTATTCCTCTGTAGACACACACCACGTTTGGTTCATCACTTCATCCACTGAAGGACATTGGAGTTGCTCCCACCTTTTGCTATTGTGAATAATGCTATTACGCACATAGGTAGGCTAATGTCTCTTCAAGATTCTGCTTTCAGTTCTTCTGGGTGTAAACCAAGGAGTAGGATTTTAAAATGGCTCTCTTTTTTTATTATTTGTTTATTTTTTAAATTAAATTATTGGAAAGGGTGGGAGAAAGAAATAGAGATTTCCTGTCTGTTGGTTCACTTCCCAAATACTCATACCACCCAGGGCTGGGCCAGGCCAAAGCCAAGAGCCATGGTGCCAGGGACTCTAGTACCGGAGTTGTCCTCTGCTGCCTCCCTGCCAGGATGCACGTTAGCAGGACGCGGGATCAGGCGTGGGGCTGTGACTTGAGCACGGCACTCCCATAAGGAGGCAGGCACGCCAAGGGGAGCCTTGCTGATGTGCGGGAGCCTGCCCCCTGTTGGGAATTCTTAGGAGACACCCCGCACTGTTCCCACAGCGGCTGCTCCACTTGACATTCCCACCAGCAGTGCACAGGGTTCCAGTTCTCCCTGTGTTCACCAAGCCCTGGTATTTTCTCCATTTTGCTAGCAGCCTTCGTACTGGGTATGGGGCGGCAATTCATGATGGTTTTGATTTTATGGTTTAGTTGTTTTTAATTGTCATTTTGCAGGAGAGCAACTGTGACGTAGACAGATGAGGGAGTTCTCCCGAGTTCCTCTGCCAGCCCATGGAGAGACCAGCCTGCAACGCTGAGACATCAGTGCACAACGCTGCTGTCTCCGCAGCTAAACAGCCGAAACCCACAAGCCTTGAATCTGACCCCGGGTGCCCCCAGCCACCTCCACCGATGTCTCCAGCCAGGCCAACTCCACCCACCCCATCCCATAAGCATCCCACAAGACAGCCTGGGGGACGGGGTGAGCACAGGGACTCGGGAGCTGGCCCAGACACTCAGCGCAAGCGAGGTGGCCTGCCTGCCGCTCTCTGGTGGTAGAATCCAGCTCAGTCCCAAACCCTGCGGCCCCTCACATTCCTCACCCACGAAACTTCTGGGGACGAGCTCTCACCACACAGGGTTGCTGTGAGAACTGGATGCAATCCTTGTGAAGCGAGCCCTTGGCACGGCCCCCTGCCCACACAGAGCTTCTGGGAACACTGCCAGCCGGGAGGCAGTGCCCCGGCTGCCTACCCCGCTGCGCTCACAGCCCCGTGGGGAGGTGGACGAGGACTAAATGTTGACCCCAGCCTCCGCTCGGTGGCAGTGGTGACAAGTGCTGAGAAGGACAAGGGCCCAGTGGGAACGATCTTTCTCTCAGTTTCCCTGGGAACAGGACTAAGTCTGTTCTCATTTCCATTCCTGCAGGGCCTGTATTTACATAACAGGTAAAGCAGCAGCTCTGACCCTGCAACAGAGACTTGAAGGAAAAGGCTGAAGAATTTGTTCCAGCATTTACACTTAAAAAAAAAAATTATTAAGGGGCTGGTGCTGTGGCGCCAGCCTGCAGCGCCAACATCCCATATGGATGCCGGTTCTAGTCCCGGCTGCTCCACTTCCGATCCAGCTCTCTGCAATGGCCTAGGATAGCAGTAGAAGATGGCCCAGGTCCTTGGGCCCCTGCACCCATGTGGGAGACCTGGAAGAGACTCCTGGCTCCTGCCTCCAGATCAGCTCAGCTCTGGTTGTTGCGGTCATTTGGAGAGTGAACCAGCAGAATGGAAGACCTCTCTCTCTCTGGCTCTACCTTTCCCTGTAACTCTTTCAAATAAATAAAATACTTCTTAAAAAAATTTATTAATTTATTTAAGAGATAGAGTTACAGACAGAGAAAGGGAGAGCCAGAGAGAGAGATAGAGAGAGAGAGAGAGAGAGAGAGAGAGGTCTTCCACCTGTTGTTTCACTCTCCTGAACGCCACAATAACCAGAGTTGAGCCAATCAAAAGCCAGGAGCCAGGAGCTTCTTCCAGGTCTCTGACGTGGCTGTAAGGACCCAAGGACTTGGGCTATCTTCTGCTGCTTTTCCCAGGCTATTGAAGAAAGCTGGATCAGAAGTGGATCATCTAGCACTGGAACTGGTGCCCATATGGGATGCGAGCATTGCAGGCAGCGGCTTCACCCACTATGCCACAATGCCGGCCCCTCTTCTCTAATTCTTAAGGTGGAAACTGTGAACAGGTTTTAGATTTTTTTTTAAAGATTGATTTATTTGGAAGGCAGAGTGACACAGAGGAAGGGGAGGGCCCTCTATCCATGAGTTCATTTCCCGAATGGCTACCACAGCAGGAGGGCTGGTGCAGGCCAAACTTAGGAGCCTGGAACTCCATCCAGGTCTCCCATGTGGGTGTCAAGGACCCTGGTACTTGGGCCATCTTCCACTTCCCTGGGATCAGAAGTGAAGCAGCAAGGGCTGGAACCAGCACTCTGATACGGGATGCTAGTGTTGCGAATGGTGACTTAACTCACTGCACTGCAACACTGAGCCCCTAGAGGCTTTATTTTAAGAACACATCCAAGCCATGTCTTTTAAGAGAGACAAGCCATCTTGGTGTGGGGGTCAGACTGGAAGTGTATGGAGTCCATTATCTGACAAACACGTCTGCTCTGTGAAGGCAACACAGTGTTTATGTAGCTCAACACTGCACGCCCCGCATATATAGCGTCCATAATAAGTGATGCAAGAAGTATGCCATCCAGCCAATATTTCAAGTACCTACTGTGTGCCAGGCAGTAATGATATCGATTCATGTTTGTCTAAAATCCACCTACCAAGGTACCAAGTGTCCGATGGAACAAAATCTAAGCCTTACCCCTCCAAGAAACGGGAAGGGTCAGCCCCATTTGGGCAAAGGTAGAACCTGCGTCTCCCGGGCAGTACGGATTCTGCCTGAATTCTCATATCCAATAAGTGGCAGAGGCAGGCTGGGAGCCTGTGTCTCTCACCAGCCTTCACCACACTTCCTTGCCTGGGGCACCCCATGGGCCTCCCTGTGTGCCACTCACCCCTTCTCAGATCAGCCTGTGCTGGGAGAAAAGGCATGTGGGTGGTAACTCTCCTCTCTCTCTCTCTCTCTTGATTTAAAGAGGGGCCCGCCTTCTTTCTCCTCCTCTCCTGAGGAATCATTGAATTATAGGGCTGGGCAGTTCCACTCTCGGCGCTGGAGGCTTGGGCGGAACTTGCAGAAGCCCCTCCCAGGAGCTAGCACTGGCTCTTGGGTGAAGTAGAGGGGCAGAGTCTGCCCTCACCTGCTTGCTCACCGCCTGCCCGCCTGCGGTCACTGCCGGCCTTGCTAATTAGATCCCCTTTCATCTGCTGAGCCCAAGAGCTTTCCCCCACAGTAAGTTGTTAATCTTAGCCCCATCTCTCTGATGCAGATGACAAGCATAATTAGTCCTAGGCAGGAGGCAAAACAGAGCCAGCAGACAGCCCAGAGCCAGAAGAAAAACACGGAGCAGCTTAGCCCCCTTCTCTCATTGCACTCCCCACTGAAAGAGGTGTTTACAGCCTCCTCTTTCTTTCTTTTCTTTTTTAAGAATTATTTTATTTATTTGAAAGACAGAGTTACAGAGAGGTAGAGCCAGAGAGAGAGAGGTCTTCCATCTGCTGGTTCACTCCTCAGATGGCTGCAATGGTCAGAGCTGAGCTGATCCGAAGCCAGGAGTCAGGTGCTTCTTCAGGGTCTCCCATGCAGGTGTAGGAGCCCAAGCACTTGGGCCATCTTCCACTGCTTTCCCAGGCCACAGCAGAGAGCTGGATCAGAAGTGGAGCAGCTGGGACTAGAACCGGAAGCTATGTGGGATGCCGGTGTTGCAGGCTGGGGCTTTAACCCACTGCACCATAGCAGCGGCCCCTGCAGCCTTCTCTTGACATGGCTTCTGCCTTGCTCTTTGGTATCCTAATTCTGCTGTCAATCACAGTTGGTTTGAATCTCCATGCAAGAATTTGGGTGTACAAAAACACCACGTTGCTTTCCTTTGAACTTTACACTCAGCTCAGTCTAACATGGGCCCTCCCTCTCTCAGGGCTGATGGGAGATTCCATCTCAGCTTTTACTGGGGCTAATGGCAGTCCATGCCCTCCTGGAGCACCATTAGCTAGAGGGCTCATAAGCAGAGAGAAACTTCTTAGTGGTCCTGCATGCGTGAGTCCATGCTGGCAGTCGCCAAAATGCCCATGATCTCTGTTTGCAGGTCCCAGTGCTCTACTGAGTAAGAATTTCGGCATCGTCAGCCAGGGCTGGGTGTCCAATGGCCGTTCTTCACAATGCTACATGGAAATAGGGCTTCGGTCCTCCGTGGTGGCAACCTCAGATCTCTATTACCTGTTTACCACCGAGAATCCGCCTCTCCCACTTAAGGCTGTCTCTCCCTGCAGACACCCTGCACAGTCTCCATGAATTTTGGCTCTTATGCAAGCCAAGAGGAGCCATTGGCTCCCAGCAGCTTTCGTTCGGCGGTGCCCCAAGTCTGGGGAAAAGGAGAGGGGCAAGTCCCAGGGCTCATTCTGGTTAATTCTGCAGCAGAGAAAGCAGAGCTCAATGAACGGCCCTACGTTCTTCATGAAAGCAATGCCCCCGAAGAAGGAACAAGGTGCTGCCGTGGCAAAGGCCCATAGATCCGGGGGTGAAACAAGAGAACTATCTTCCTCGCAGTTCTGGAGGCTTCGAGATGGCCAAGATGAAGGTGTGGGCAGGTATGACTTCTCCCGAGCCTCCCTGCCCCGGCCTGCAGAGCCACCTTCGTCCTGCGTCCTCACATGGCCGTCTGTGTGCACCTGCACACCTGCCGTCTCCTGTCCTTACAAGCTCACAAGTCCCGTGGGATTCAAGCCCGTTCTGAAGGCCTCAGTAACCAAATCCCCTCTGAAGCAGCTCTCTCCAAAACGCGATTACATCCTAAGGTGCTGGGGCTTGGGAATTCAACGTAGGAATTTGAGGTGGGGACAGACACAAATCTGCCCATACCCAAGGGTTCACTGCATGTTTAAAAAAAAAATTCTGTGCCCTCTATAAATAGCAACCATCTGCTTCTAGGCTTTAGAGTCCACAGACATGGATTCGGATTCCTGCTTCAACATTTCCCAGCTGAATAACCATAGGCAAGGTATTTCATGTCTCTGGGCTTTAGTGTTCCTGTCTGTACAATGGACAGACAGTAGTGTCAACCTCAGGTATTGCAGGGAACAGTTGAGAGAGTGTTGAACACTCAGCACAGCGATTCAAACATACTAAATGCTCCACATTTGGAAGTGATTACCTATCTACTGCTCCCTTGACTAATTCCAACTCTGTCTTGAAGTCTCTGCACAGAGGCCTCTTCCTCCAGGAAGCCCTCACTGAGGTTTCCCCTGTGGGATGGGAGCGTCTCCCTGATGTCACTTGACACGGTGGATTGAAAGGTCAGCTTCAGCGTCTCTGTGCATGGAAATTTCCACAAAGCTCGTGCCCAGTTTTGTGCCTTCCTCACAACAGTTGACTGTCAGAGATGGGCAGGTTGGTTATTATAACCACTAGGTGCTCAGAAAATGTTAGAGGAAAGAAGGGAGTGGGGGCTGAATGGACGGGGAAAGGCAAGGAGAGCTGAAGCAGGCTTTCTCAGCCTGGGCACTGCCGACACCTGGGCTGGATAATCCTCTGACGCGGGCGGCCCTGTGTGTCCGAGGAGAGTTAGCAGCAACCTTGGCTTCTGTCCACCAGATGCCAGTGGCACCTGCCCAGCTCCAGACACCGCCGAATGCCCTGCTGGGGACAGAATGGTCCCATCTGAGAACCACTGTCCTGGAGAGACTCTGAGGCTTAGGGCAGTGGTTTCCGAGCTACGCACCGGGATCTCAGAAACGCAGATTGCTGGGCCTCACCCCGAGTTTCTGACTCAGTCTCCCTGGGTTGGGGGGTGGGTTCGAGAACTTGCATTTTTCACACATGCCTGGGCGCTGCCGGTGTGCTGGCATCGACTGGGCAGAGGCCGCTTGGAAACCACTGCTTAAAGGACAGCGTCACTCTGATCTCTGTGACATTAAGAGACGCACGCTGAGTACCTTTTGGCCAGAGACAGGAGCTAGCAGAGTAAAGAGAAATCCCATAGGCCAGCCTCCCAAGAAACACATCAACTCAAGACTGCTTTGGTCTGCTTGTACTTGGAGACACCGGGAGGGAGGGAGGGCAGGTGAGAAAGAGAAAGTGCTCGTGTGAGGTCATCCTGTGAGTCGGGCAGGACGACGCTGGGCAAGGAGCCAGGGGCAAGGGCAAGGGCAAGGGCAAGGGCCTGCGGGGAAAGGAGCCTGGCCTCCCCCCACCCCGCCCGCAGCCTTGCCCGCAGAGTCCCAGCGTGGGCCAACATGAATTCAGAGACTTACTGAGCACTAGCTAGCTGCAGGCACTCTTCCGGGTGCTGGTAATAAACAGCAGAAAGGAACAAAGCCCCTGCCAGTGCTGTGGCACAGCAGGTTAAGCCATCACCTGCAATGCTGGCATCCCATCTGAGCGCTTGTTCTAGTCCCGGCTTCCAATCGGGCT
The DNA here is from genome assembly GCA_949820135.1 of Sylvilagus floridanus. NCBI lineage: Eukaryota > Metazoa > Chordata > Mammalia > Lagomorpha > Leporidae > Sylvilagus > Sylvilagus floridanus. The sequence continues at coordinate 58,243,790 of OX463225.1, forward strand.
TCCTGACAATGCATCCTGGGAAAGCAACGGAGACAACCCAATACCTTGGCCTCTGCCACCCACGTGGGAGACCCGGATGGAGTTCCTGGCTCCTGGCTTCAGCTTGGCCCAGCCCTGGCCACTGTGGCCATTTGGGGAGTGAACCAGCAGATGGAAGAGCTCTGTATCTCTGTCCCCCTGCCTTTTAAATAAATAAATTAAACCTTTTAAAACAAAGAGACAAACCCTTACCTTCATGGTGCTTATGTTCTTTTTGCCAAAAGACGGAAAATAAGGAAGCCGAATAAATTGCAAAACATGCCAGAAAGCAATCTGAGAGGTCTTCAGATTGTATATTATGAAAAAAACTCAGCATAGATTTCAAAATTTTCTGCACCAAAATAAATGTATTCTTTTAATTCCATTTCCATGAACTTTTGTAGTATCCTCCTATGAAATAAAACAGGAAGTGGGACTGGAGGTGGTGGTCATTTTTCACTTTATTTATTTATTTATGTTATTTAAAAATGCAGAAAGACAGAGAGCTACCATCTGCTGGTTCACTCCCCAAATGCCTGCTACATCTGGGGCTGGGCTTGGACTGCAGCCAGGAGCCTGGGACACAATACAGGTCGTCCATGCCGGTGGCAGGAACCCAGCTACTTACGCCAGCACCTGTTGCCTCCCATGGTGCACATTAGCAGGAAACTGGAATTGAGAGTGGAGCTGGGACTTGAACCCAAGCTCTCGATTGTGGGGTGCAAGCCTCCCAAACAGTGGCTTAACTTCTATGTGAAACACCTGCTCCAGGTTACAACTTTAAATGAGGTGGTTAGCGGCAGAGAGCTGGTAAATAGTTAACACCTGGATTCACGAGGGGCTTAAGCCTCGATTTGTAGCAATGGCCAATTTCAATGGAGAATATGCCCGCCGTGCAAGATTACTGTGAATTCGATATCATCAAATATGAAACTGGCAAGAAGTGCACAGTGGTATATCCTTATATAGAATTTATACACAGTACTCAGACACAGCATATGTAAATCAGCTCAACTTAGATAATAGTAACATACAAAATAATTCAAAAATTGTGAATTTTGAGTATCTTTTAAAAGCTTGGCTTGTGATACAATTTAATTCTAAGTTTAGGTAACTTGATTTTTCTCAATGGCTATGTTTACTAACTGGCTCACAAGTTTCCTGACAATTGAACAGGCAGCCTTTGTGAGCTGGTATTCACTGGTGGTTAGGAAAGGCCTTGTTGAGAAAGTGACATTTAAGAGAAAGCAGAGGGGCTGGCGCTGTGCTGCAGTGGGTAAAGCTGCCACCCTTATGGGCACTGGATCAAGTCCCGGCTGCTCCACTTCTGATCCAGCTCTCTGCTATGGCCTGGGAAAGCAGTAGAAGATGGCCCAAGTGCTTGGGCCCCTGCACCCACATGGGAGACCTGGAAGAGGCTCCTGGCTCCTGGCTTTGGATTGGCCCAGCTCCAGCCTTTGAGGCCATTTGGGAAATGAACCATCAGATGGAAGACCTCTCTCTCTCTCTCTCTCTGTCTGCCTCTGCATCTCTATAATTCTGCCTTTCAAATAAATAAATAAAACTTTTAAAAAGAGAGAGAGAAAGCTGAAAGAGGAGAGCTGGAGGTGCAGGCATTTCAGGGAAGCACCCCACCTTCCCAGGCATGACCACACAGCTATGTGGTCTCCCTGAGCCCCGGCCACCCCTGTCCTGCTGTGCTCAGTGAAAGCTTCCAAAGCCAGTCTAGCAGGTGACCTCTCGAATAGAATTCCTTAATTCTTCCAGACCTGCAAACCCTTTCTGGAAAAACAGGTGGCTGTGGAGGTGACGGGAATAAGCGGCGACCACAAATGAACGACGTCCCTCGGGAGCACGTTGACCCCAGTTGGTCTAACCCTTTTCATTATTGTTCTGTGACTCAGCCCAACGCCGCCTCTCCCAGCACCCCGTGGAGTCCCTGCCAGGTGTATAAAAATGCCCCGCTTATGGCTCACATTCCAGAAGGGCTTAGTTATCGAATGGTCAACACTGATCACAATCTGGGATGGTTTAAAGCATGAGTGGGTTTTAGTGCTCACCCTTCTGTTGGGTGAAGTCCACCGGCCGGGCCTCTGCTGCTGGTTCGCCACCTTGTTTGCCCCACCGCTGGCTCCCTGCTCCACACAGGTGAGGCCCAGCAGCTCTTGGTCACGCCACCCACAGCCTCCACTATCCTCACGGACAGATACTGCCTGTCCAGCTGGGAGCCGGGTCTCTATTTAGGTGGTATTACTCAATCTTCCCAGCAGGCCAGCAGGGGGTATTCCTGTCCCCATCTTACCTATGAGGAACACAAGGCTTGGAGAGGCAAAGTCACCCAAGGTCACTCCGGGGAGTAAGTGACAAAGCCTTCACTTTACTGCCAGGGTTGAGTCAGGACTGGTTCCGGGCACTGGGGAGGAATCGTGACTGGTCATTCCAGGTGTGTGCAGAAGTGCTTGCTAGAACCGCAGCGATGTTTGGGGCACAGAGGAGACAGCGATTCGGTGGGGACAGGTGGGTGGAGGGCACGGAGCCACTGTGCAAGCAGCAGCCCGAGCTGTGAGCTCTGCGTGGACAAGCTGTGCGGGGCTCTGGGCTCTGCCGCAGGGAATGAGGCAGGCGTGCGTGCCACCTCCGGACAGATTTCACGGGAACCTGGCTCGGGACCCGCCCCCTCCGAGTGCCTTGGGCCAGCTCCATTTATTTATGTGCCAAAACAAACTGGGATAACACTTAAAAAATATTCACTGATTCCCCTCACCACACCACACCCCCTTCCTGGCATTTCTCTGTTGGGGCCATAGGCTGGTGGGGGTCTGTGCCTGAGGGGAGGGAGGAATCAGTAAAGCAGCCGTCTGGAGCCCAGCTCCGTCTTCCTGGTTTTGCGTTTCCAAGCCTGAGTTCCCTAGGGAATGGAAATGGCGTCCAATAGGCCTGAACTGCCTGGGGAAAATGCAGTAGGGAGAGTGAGAACCATTCCAGTGCTGCTGGGTTTGGAGAGGCGCGAGGAAGTTAGTAAGAGCTGGGGTGGGATGGTCTCCAGCCAAGGGCACAGCGGAAAGCTGGGGCGGGGGAGGGGAAGGCTAGGAGCAGGGGTGTTCTAGCTCCTTCCTAAGGGAAGCAGGAAGACCCTGGAGGAAACGGCAGCACAGACAACTCCTCACACAGCCCGCGAGGCTGTGTGCTCCAGCTAGGGCTGCAGGGAGCAGGGGAGGCTGTGCGTGTGGAGGAGGGGTACAGTCGGGAAGCCTCCCAGATACCAGGGCCACGGGGACAGAGGCAAGGCCTGTGGTCACAGCAGCCTTAGGACCAGTTGCCGGCCCCCCCCCCCCCCCGGTTGGTCTCATCAGGAGCCGGGGCAGATCCGTGGAACAAGAGCCAGCTCTGGAGCTTCTGCTCCAGGTCCTGGCACAATGAGATCCACGGAAATGTAGCCGCAATCCTAGGAAAAACAGACAGTTTCACTTTCTGTCTCCTTGAGGCCATAGCAGCTCAAAGGAAAAATTAAGTTCAGTTATAGAGTCATTAACCACAGAAAATTTTCATTGAGCCCCCTAACATTGTAGGCACACAGCTGGACACCCGGGGCAGGGATAGGAAGGCAGCAGTGAGCCTTGGGACCTCTAAGGGCCTCTCCATCTACCTCCCTGGGACAAAAGTGATGCCATAGCCTGGCTCTGTGGCGCAGTAGTAACCCCTGGTGCGTATTAGGCACTGACTTTGTGCTACTCCTTGCAGTGAGAGTATTCTTCCTTCCATCTGGGGTGAGCAGACATTAAGCAGCTTTTGCAAGACCACCCAAGTCATTTTCCCAAGACCACACAGCCAGTGAAGGACAGAGCTGGGATTTCAACTTACATGGCTGCTACAGGCTGAACTGGGTACCCCCGAAGGACAGTGAATTCCCAACCCTGGCATTGTGAATATAATCACCTTATTTGGGAAAATGGCCTTTGCAGATGATAAAGTTAAGACCAGGTTCTTAGGATGAGCCTGAAGCAATATAACTGTCTTTATGAAAAGGGGAAACTTGGCCGTAGACAGGCACACGGAGAGAACGCCATGTGAAGATCAAGGCTGAGATTAGGGTGATGACTCCAGAGGCCGGGGAGCCCCCAAAGATTGCCAGCACAACCCCAGCCGCTGAGATAGCGGCGAGGGTCAGAAGCTCCCGGACAGCCCTTGGAGGGCAGCAGCCCTGCCAAAGCTTTGATCCTGTACTTCCAGCCTCCGGAACTCGGAGACAATACATGTCTCTACGTTGTTACGGCAGCACAGGGCTCTATGACGGTGGCTGGCTGAAGAGTGTGCGATTAAACCACCAAGCTCTCCGCCGTTTTGCTAACCCTATGCTGATGCATCTGGATTGAATAGAATCTGTCTCAATTTTCTTCCTGCTCTTTTAACCCTCCTTTATTTCTCCCCTCTCCTCTGTAGTATTTTCTCCATTTTTAAACATTTATTTATTTGAGAGGCAGAGTTACAGAGAGAGGGAGAGACATAAAGAGAGGTCTTTCATCCACTGGTTCACTCCCCAGCGGGCCACCACGACCGGAGCTGAGTTATCCAAAGCCAGGAGCTTTGTCCATGTCTCCCACATGGGTGCAGGGCCCAAGCACTTGGGCCATCTTCTACTGCTTTTCCCTGGCCACAGCAGAGAGCTGGATTAGAAGAGGAGCAGTCAGGATTTGAACCGGTGCCTATATGGGATATTGGGGCTGCAGGCAGAGGCCAAGCCCACTATGCCACAGCACTGCCCCCCCCCCTTTTTTTTTACCAAAGTCATTTTTCTTCTTTCTTGCCAAAGACCTGATTCAGTTACCCTGTGATCCTGCCTCCCTGAGTCACAGATTTCCGGAAACAAATTGTGCCCCCTCAGACCTCATGTCCCTCCCTGCCGCCATGCTGTCCACTGTCTGCCTGTGACCATCCCTCATCCTTTAAGTCAGCACATTAAAGCAAAGAGTTTCTCACTCTGCATCGTTGTCGGCCGTGTACACAGCTGTCTCGGTTACTTAAACGCTTCTTGAAGGTGCTGTGCGACTTTCCGACCTCACAAGACCACTGGATCTCTCTCATCTGCAGCCTGGAGTCCCTCACCTCTTCTTTCTGTTCTGCTTTTTCAAACTCAACTTCCCATGAAAACGAAGTATCTTCAAAGGACTCTATACTTGGCAGACATCTGGGCTAGGAACAGATTTTTCAATCCGGGCCGGAAAATCGTATCCCACTTCCTTCCTGCACCCTCCCTGTGTTTTCACAAGGTCTGGTCATCTCCTTGCGTAGCCTCAGCAGAGCAGGCTTGGCCGAGTGAGCATTTTATTCTGGCATTTGAGGACGGTGTTGGATGGAGCCTTGTATCTGGATGCTGGAAAAGAACACAAACAGAACAGAACATCCAGCCTTGGGCCGTGGATCCTCTCCAGCTCCTCCAGGATCGGAATGCTGCCCCACGGGGACAACAGTGGCAGCAGCTGCCCAGTGGGACGTTAGCCCTTGGCAGCGCCTGGTGCTTTGGGGGAGCTGCTGGCTCTGCATGTTGCAGGGGCTATGCCCAGAACTCTTCTCCCTTGGGGGAAAGCAAATCAAACTCCGGTGAGAAAACTTCAACCTGGCTGGGTTTTCCTGGAGAAAAACCTGCAGCTTTCGGCTGCTGTGGGCTGCTTCTCAGAGCCTCTGAATCTTACAAGAGTTGAGTTAAGAAGCCCGCATTTGCCCGCCCAGGGGGGAAAGTGACTTCAGTACACATGCTCCGTGGTGCACGATGGGGTCACAACCTGATGAACCCATCGTCAGTGGAGATTATCATTAAGTGGGAACAGCATTGAATACACACAGCGTGGCTTAGCCACACAGCACCCCGTGAAGAGTGGGTTGTTTCCTCTCGTGCTTGGCATCATGAGAGAGGACCGTTGTGTTGTGCTAGCCTGGGCGAAAGACCAACATTCACCATTCTGAAGATCAGTTTCTTGAGTGTGTGTGCTTGTGCGTCCTTGTACAGTCACAAAGATGGAAGTGGAGCCCTGAGAATCAGGGGCCGTCTGCACGGCGCGGTGGAGCCATAGGCACCACAGAGCCTCCACTACTGTCTCTGGAGCTTCTGCAATGGGCTCCAAGGGTACATCAGCCCTGAGGCTGGGGAGAAGGGGCAGGATACTGCTTTCTTGTTTGCTTTTTAAAATTCTCTATCAGGCAGATGACACTACCTTGTGCCAACAAAGCACAGTGGCTTCATAGGAGAGCAGATGAGTTCTGTCTCAGGAGCGAGCCCAGAGGCAGGTGATCCGACACATGGTCCTGCCATCATCATGGTGTCCCTTCCTTCTCAGCATCCCCCCCAAACCTCTACATGCCAGTCAGGGGAGGAGTGAAATAAAAGTGCTCAGATCCCCTTAGAAAAAATTGATAGTGCAGACTCCTCTGCTTGCAAAGGATGCTGGAAAATGTAGTGTCCAGCAGACTACATCTGTGCCCAGTGAAAACTAAGAAAATTCTTTCATTGAAGGACAGATATTAATAGACACATACTAGTCTCTACCAGCCTTTCACTTATTCACCCCCAACAGCAATTTACTGAGTGCCATACACTTGGCACTGTTTTCACTAAGTTGCTTTTGATCCATCAATGTGTATGAATGTACACTTGACTAAAGTCATGTTGCACTGTTTCTCCAGTAGGAGTTTAATGCTATCGATCTTTGTGTATGTGTGTATGCGTGTGTGTGTGTGTGTGCATGTGTGCATTTAAAGATGTATTTATTTGAAAGGCAGAGTAAGAGAGAGAGAGAGAGAGAGAGAGAAAGCTTCAATTCTCTGGTTCACTTCCCAAATGTCTGCAACAGCTGGGGTTGGGCCAAGCTGAAGCCAGGAGCCAGGAACTCCATCGGGGCTTCCCATGTGAGTGACAGGAACCCAATTACTTGAGCCCATTGTCTGCTGTATCCCAGGAGCATTCGCTGGGAGCTGGATCGGCAGTGGAACAGCTGAGACTCGAACTGACACTCCAATAGGGGATATGGGTGTCCCAAGTGGCAGCTTAAGCCACTGTGCAAAAACCCTCGCCCCACATATACTCATTCTGACTAGAGAGATTCAGCTGCTCACCCAGCATGCTTATTGAGCACTGTGGTGGGCAGACTAAAATGGCCCCAGGGACCCCACTTCCTGGTGTTCACAGCCTTGTCTGGTTTCTTCCCTTTGAACACGTGCTGGCTCCATTTCTAAAACTAGATTATGACAAAAGCGATGGCATGTTACTTCTGAGATTAAGCTGCAGTGGTTGCCATCTTGCTCGCTGATGCTGTCTCTCCACTTAATACTGGGGAAATCCAGCAGCCAGGTTTTGAGTAATGCTATGGAGAACCTTGGGTGGCAAAAACATGATGTCTCCAGGTGACGACCCACAGGACCTAAACAAAGCCTGCCCCCAGCCACAGGAGTGAACTCGGAAGCAGCTCCTCCTGCGGTGACTCCTGGAGATGCCAGCAGCCTGATGAACACCTGGATGAAGCCTTTGGGGACAGCTTGAGTCACAACCCTCAAGCTGCAGCCGCACCTGCTCGGGGACCGAGCATGCTCAGTTTGTGCGCAAAGCAAGAAGTGGGGAAAAATGAGACTAGCCAAGTAGTCTTGGGCCAGTAATTCACTTTCAAATGATCAATATCATGAACTCCTGCTTTGAATGGAGGCAGGTGACAACAGAAGTTAGTAAAGGAACAGGCATGGTCTCCGCAGTCCAAAGCCTTGATTTCAAGAAGCCAAATTCAATTACCTGTAGAACATGACAAGTGTAATTTGTTTTGTTGCTATTGCTCATAAAATGTGAGCAGAAAAGAGCTGTAGTTTCCACTGAGACATTCCTCAATTCCTCAGGTGATGTTTGGTGCATTTACAAGTGGGAAACTGGCCCTGCCAGCAGTAAGATGTTTTTCCAATCTTTATTTTAAAATTCTGAGAGGTTTGGGGAGAATTAAGTTGTTTTTTTTTTATTTAGCTAATTGTTCTCATCTTCTTTTTGTCCCTCCCTTCCTCCTTCTCCCTCCCTCCCTCCCTTCCTGCCTGGCCTTCTTCCTTCCCGCCTTCCTCTCTCTTCTCTCCTTCCGAATGCTATCGCTCCAGAATACTGCTAGACACTAAGCATCAGCTTTGCAAGAAATGGAGTCAAAAGCACGCCTCTCCCTGATGAGGAGGATTCATGCTAATGATTTTTAAGCCGATTCTCGGAAGGCTCTCTGGGTCATTACTGCTCAGGAGTGAGTCCAGTGACTCAGCAAAATGCCACGATTACTGGAGCCAAGATGACTATAAAGCTACACTTGTGGATAAGTTTGGTCCAGAACAGGAAGAAATAAAAAATGTTGTAAATTAATTTTTAAAATTACCATATCATTTAAAAAATGATTCCCTTTATCTGGCATCCCTAATCAGCAACACAGGGGTTGGTCAGATGCTCCCTTGCCTGTGGATTGCACAGGTCCTAGAATCTGGGGTCCATCCTGCACTCACACTTGTCAGTAAGGGGTTTTGAGTAAACGCCTAGAGGCAGAACTTCCCTTTTTAGGTTGGACTTTGCTGGAAGCTGCACAGTCCCCCCCCACACACACCATGAGGTTATTCCCTCCTCTATACCCCGTGTCTGTGTGACTTGTGCCTCTACTGTTAGCTGAGCCATGTTACTAACATAGTGTCAGCCAGCACTGTGGGTATGGCGCTGGTCTGTCTTCTAGACCAGCTGTTATCCCTTGAGTAGAGAGATGGGGGGGGGGTTTCCGGAGGAGGGGCTGGGTGGCAAGGGGTTCCTTAGGGGCTCAGGGGCTCCTTGGGGACTCTGATACAATGTCTGTCTTCCCCAGCAGACCATGAGCAGCTGATGGTAGGGACCCCGTTTTCCTCAGCTTCCCTTCTTGATCACCCAACACAGGATCAGTCCACAGTAGGTGCTTAGTAAACATTTGTTGTGCAAAACAGAACTTTGCCCACACACTTAGACAGTTGATATTTATTGAGGCCACACCCCGAGTTAGGCTCTGTGCTAGGCAATCTGGGGTGCATAAAGAGAATTCAGAATGGACTTTTACCTTGGAGGAGTTTTCAAGCTAGTTAGCAGACTGGGATAGAAACTGTCTTATTCATCGGGCTTCCCAGTGACCGGCACACAGCAGACAGTCATGTAAACATGTGTTGATGAACTGCAACTTCACGTGTCTGGGCTGGAAGAGTTGCTTCAGACTGGTCACTCACTCATCGTCTCCCAGCCGAATCTGCCAGCCCAGCAAACTCCGTCCCCCAGGACGACTCCCAGGGAGCCCACAAGCTATCGCGGTTAGCCAGGCACAAAGGCAGCGGGGAAAACAACGCATGGCTTTTCATCCGGGGCTTTTTCTAAAGAAACAGAGGTGTTACCATAAGGTCACCGTTGTCCCAGTCAGATCATCTTTTCAAAGGAATTGCAGGGTTGAGAGCCAACGGTGACCACATACACCTTTGCAGTAATCACAACCAGTGTTCTCGACGCTGGAAGCAAAATCGCGTAAACAAGGTTGTGCTGTGGACTTCCGTGACCCAGACTTTCAGGAAGGAGCTGACACACTGCCCAGACTCGCGCTCACCCACATAGCTCAGAAGCCAAACAAACTGAGAAGCTGTGTTTTCCCAGCTGTGTGATGCACTCGCTTCAGCAAGAGAGCTGCCAGAAAACAAGGAAAAGAAAAAAAAAAAAACCACCACGCCGGGTTCAGACCAGGCGAGGAAAGAATTGCTTTGGCTGGTCTTTGTTTTGTATTTTCATGAAGTCTCAAGAAATATAAAAATGGAGGAAGTTAGAGCTATGGCTTTTAGTTACTGAAAAGAAAAACAACATTTTTTTTTTTCTTTGAGCAATCTGGCCACGTTCTCACGTCAATGACTTTCTACTTTACAATCTCCAAATCCCTTGGTCTCGCGTCCAGGTCTTTCACAACTTGTTTAAAATAGTCTTGCTTGCCCCATCTGCCCCGTTTCCCCCCACTCGGTGCTCTTCTTGAGTCTTGTCGGGCTCCCATTGTCTTAAAGACTTTATGTGCTTTCTTGCCTGCGTGCTTTGGTCCGCGCTCTTCCTTAGGAAAAACTCCAGGTCTCCCAAGGTCAGTTCAGAGGGCTGTTTCTCACTGCCATTCACCCCATAGCACAAGCAACTGCTCCTGTGTCTGTCTCCCCCGTAGGATCACGTTACGTAAACTCTTACTGCACTTATTCCCTGCAGAAGTCATTCCCCAGAATTCATTGTCTTTGCACTTTGCACCAGATACTGTGTGAGGCACTGGGGAGACAGGTGTGACAGTCCCTATAGAGCGGGGAACTCAGGCAAGTAGATCAAGTGTAACCAGGCTAAACTGTAAGGTTTTAGGAAAAGGTAAGCGCAAGGTGCTGTGGGAGATTAGAGGAGGGTCATATCCCTCAGTCTGATTGACAGGAGAGTGTCTAGAAGGCTTCCTGGAGGAAGTAGCACTGGGACAGCCTACAGCACAAGAAGCTGTGTTCATCTCATTCTTGGCAGAGCACTCCTTGAGGGAAGAGGTCAATCATATTGAATGAGGTTATTTATTCTACCCATGTTTACTGAGCTCTTTGCTAGGAGACAGGTACTCCCAGGAACTGCTTGGGGACTGTGGAGTAGCAGTGTACAGGGGAGAAGTACAGTAGGAAAATATTACAGGGAATCAAGCATGAGTCCCAGGATTCTGGATTAGCGTTGCCATGTACAGAATGCAGGTTGTGGACTCACATCAAGCCAGGCAGGGAAGAACGAGGGATCCGTTCGACAGGGAAGAATCTTGCTTTTGGTAGCACAGCAACCAACACTTTATATGTTGCTTTGGAATGAACTGGAATTGAGCGAATTTGTTCCTTGTGTTGTTTTTCTTGAGAGTGGGTCTTTTGTTCCTTCTTGAATGAGGCAGGAAATCCACTTTCCTGCTATATTCACTTAACTCCTTTATTTACAGATGTCAAAAATCCCTACTGTGAATCATTCCTGTCTTTCCCACAGCTCTTCTGTCTTTAGATCATCTTGACACCCCTATTAGGAGAGATTTTAGACTTTCCAGCTTAAAGTTGAGAACTAGGTTTCATACTTGGCTATCTATTCAGTTATTAATTTTGAAATTAATGATTAGTCAATAATGAGGTCATTGACATTTTGTTAATAATGTCAATTATCATTATCAAATTAATAACTAAGAATTGATTTCAATCATCAGATTTATTTCAAACTACAAAATTGTTTCAAACTATAGGATTTGATCATCCCATAAGAGTGATGATGCCATTTTAACCTGAAATTTTATTTTACTTTATCCCTTTATGCCTTTTATATAGTGGAAGAAATCTAAGCAGTAATCTTGTTCACCAAAGAGCCTTTACTAAAACAAATAATCCCTTCCAAAAAGTTTTAATTCCCCATGAGTATTCCCTACATAATCCCCTCCTTTAAGTTGGGCTCTCGCTTGGGTCACCACTCGACTTCCTATTACACTTAGACAGAAACATAAATCTTTTAATAAATGGACCACCTTAAAATGTATCCAGAATTTTCAATAAAATCAACTCTTCATTATTTTCGATTGTTCTTCTTTGCCTTTTCCATCTCTTCTAGAACTGCTGGGCCCCACCATATGTATCTTATAAAAGCAAAGCATACAGGTCTACAAAAGACAGCTGGGACAGTTTCGTCAGCATTTCTTAGCACTACCTATTTTTCTTACTCTGCCTTTTGACAACATATGTAATTTGCTTTTTGTTAAGCATCATATCCCATTTTTAAAAATAGGTTGTTCTCTAAATGTATTTCTCTTTAAAGCTATTTGATTGTGAACTCTATTATTATTCACTTAGTTTAGGTGAAATCTTATTAATAGAGGAATAACTTTTTTCTCAATGATTGCTTATATCCATGAATGAATGAATTGTTTATTGATAGAATGAGACAGCACAGCAACATCCTATTCCTCTTTCTTATTTTTTACAGACACAGACCTTGAGAAAATGTGTTCCCATAAATAAGCAGGAAGAAGTGGATTTAATAGCATTGTTATTCAAGTCTAAACCATTTCAGAGATATAAGAAAAATTCACACAGTTGTTAATATTTTTAATGATCTACCAACTGACAATTCAATTAGGACGTTGTTCAATTCTGTTGAAAGCCAAAAATTAGAAACCGTGTGACTTGCCAGAGATTTCTGCCCCAGTTATTAGAATCCAGTGAAAACAGATATCTGGACTGCTCCCTGGGGGTGGTACAGCAGGGTGAGTGTGGTCAGCAGAGAGCTGCGCTTTTCTTTGTAAGGTGGGAGAGTGGGCACAGTGAGAGGACAGGAGAGGGAGGACCATGATGAGGAGTCCTCAGCCACGTTAATTTTGGAAAGATACTGGTTGTACTTGAGGATCTTCCGAATTCTCCTCCCAGGTGTATACTTTGAACATCTCTCAAATAGAGTAGCAACTCGAAGGTACCATCATTTGTTCACTTGGCAATAAAGCACTTTCTTTTCTCAGAACACCTATTAATATCTGGAAGAATCAGTGTTCTTGGAATACTCCCTGGGAAATGTACCATAGAGGTTCATCTAATAAATCTTAATTGGCTCCCCAATTAGGTAATACAATCTAAAACTGAGCTAGAGGTTGTTGCAATTGTAGAACAGACATGATGATGATGATGATGCCGATGATGAGGAGGATGGTGGTGATGATGGTAGCTAGTTATTGATTGTGCTTGTTTCACGTAGCAGAGACACCCATCAACACTGGCGAACACCAGTCAGGAGGTTCTTGTCTCACACAAGAGATTACTGGGCAGGTAGCCTGAGACTGAGAGAGTGGTTCAATGATGTCAGCAAGGAGCCAGCACTTTCTATCCTGTTTCTGCTTATCCTGCGAGCCTTATGCGTGTCGCCTCATGACTACAAGATGGCTACCCCACCCCTAGCTTCACAGTTGGCTTCTAAGCATATCTTGTTGGCCATAACTGGGTTTGGTGGCCAGCACTAGCTGAGGGGAGCTGCGAGTTTGAGTACCTCCTGTTTCACCCCTTTCATGGGAGGAAAGAAAAGGAGGTATTTGAGAATAGGTTCCGAGTGGACCAATTGACAGGCTCTGTCACATCAACCTATTCTGGGTGAGGCATTTTACATATATCACTCCTAATACAATAATCCCAAGAGACGGGCTGATTATCCCCACCTTCCAAACAAGCAAACTAAATATCACTGAAGTTAAAGTGACCTTCCCAGAAGCCAATAACAAACTTGGGACAGAACTAGGATTGGAACCAGTTCTTCTGACACCAAAGTCCATGCTTCTCACCTCGGCCTCTCTGTAGCCTGCTGGCTTTTTGCTCATTTTATCTCCTTGACAGCCCTCAACCTAAACAGTTCTGCTGGAACGTGGAACTTCCAAATCCTGCACCAAGGGCAGAAGAGTTGGATGAAGATGAGACAACAAGTAAGAAGGACTCGCTCTGCCCATCCTGGCTCCTTCCCCAAATCTCTCTCTTTTTTGTTTAAGATTTAATACAAATTTTATTTGCAAATTTAAAAAAAAAACACAAAACCACTCAGAATCAGGTTCCTTCTTCTTGCATCGTGTCCCTTTTGGGTTAAGTCCCACACTCGACTTTCTCCCTGCCAGCCTCAGTTCATTGTGTCAACCTTGCCTTCTCCAGCTGCCTCGGCATGTCTGGAATGAGGAGCCCTTGCTGCACCAGTCTGGAGGTCAAGGGCACCCCCTACTGCACTAGGGCTGGAGGGCTCAGCAGCTTTACTCCCCACAGCTTTGGTGCTATGAGTCCTTCAAGGTTCCTGATAAACATGACTGGCTTCCTGAAGACAAGGTCTCCAACTTCAACAGCTTTGGGGCTGGCACTGTGGTGTAATGGGTAAAGCCCCAACCTGCAGTGCCAGCATCCCATATGGGCACTGGTTTGAGTCCTGGCTGCTCTACTTCTAATACAGCTCTAATACTTCTTCAGCAGTAGAAGATGGCCCAAGACCCTAGGCCTCTGCACTCATGTGGGAGACCTGGAAGAAGCTCCTGGCTTCGGATCAGCCTAGCTCTTGCTATTGTGGCCATTTGGGGAGTGAACCAGTTGATGGAAGACCTCTCTCTATAAATGCCTCTGCATGTGTAACTCCACCTTTCAAATAAACAAATGAATCTTAAAAAAAAGAAAATTAAAGAGTTCTTGCATCTCAGAAGTTTTAATCAGCTTGGTGATGTTATTTTCCCCTTGTTGGGTAATGCCATCCAGTCCTAGCTGGAAGCTGCAGACCAGGCCGCCATCCGGAAACATGTCCATGAATCAGTAGCTCAGCCACAGGTAAAGAGCCAAGACGTCGTGGATAGCTTCAAGATCCACGAGTCCTTTACTTTTCTTATGCAGACATGAAGGCCATTTGCTGGCTCAGCGCAACCAAGCAAGGGTCAGAGGCTCATTCCTGCTTCGCTGCATGGCAAGTGGTAACAGAGACGAGCAGACAGGAGGCTGCTTTTGTTGATAGGGGCTGTGCAGAAAACATACCTCGCTCGTACACTTACTGGAATATGCTGGAGCAACTCTGCAGAAAACTTAAAACCATCCGCACTGCAGACAAAACACTGCCCAGCAACTCGTGAAAGTCAACAAAAGCATCAATGAGATTACAAAGCGCCGTGTCAGGGAGACGGCAGGTGAATGTCTCAGTCTGCCCTGTGGTTGGGTGGAGACTGGCCGCCTTGACAGACTCCACGGGCCTCTCCAAATGTCCTTTAATGCACTGAGGTCTCCCCGGTTCATTGCTGTAACCTGTCCTTCTTTAATCTGAGAGCTGAATCTACCAGCTCTCCTGGCGATCTGCAGGGCCAGCGAGGGAGGGGGTGGTTGGATCTATTCCTTTTTCACTCTTTTAGGAGGGAGTAAAAAATAATTCTTATGCTCAAGTTGAGTCCCAGGCCAGCTGCAGCTGTAGCAACTAGAATTTTGCAGGGGCCATTTGGATCAGCAGTTTTTTTGCTTGAACAAGTTTAGTCCCAGGTGAGAGACTGTCATATATAACAGCTAATTCCAATCGCCGAATTTCAATCTGCCAACTCACAGAATAAATATCAGTCTTACTAAAACAGAGAATGTAGTCGCTGGGCCGAAGGTTATCCAGCACAGAAATGGGGATCAGTCTCTTATAGTTTGGAACCTCCACTTCCTCTCCAGTTGAGTTCATAGCTCAGTGACCTGGTCAATGGCAGCAGTCTCTCCACACAAATGGACTTCCTCAGCATAGAGCCCTAGCGCGCTCTGGTCCAGGCCCATCTCTGGCTATGTCTGTAATCATTTGAATTTCATCGATTCCTGCCACTTCATGAGGAGTTGTAACACTGCACATCTCAACAGCTCAAGCACCACGGGCAGCCTGTTTCCCACCGAGCCCCACTGCCACGCACTCTTCACCTGTTACCAAGTCACATGGCACACCAGCAGTATTTCTCTTTGCAAAGATCTCATGTGCCAGTAACTTTAAGGGGCCACCGTACACCCCAGATTTTGCAGACAGGTATCTTTGGTTGGCATGGTAAGTCTTCCCACTGTTGGTGGGGCCTGAATGGAATATTATCTCCTGCAGGATGGCTCTGGTTTCTGAGTACCAGTCAGGTACTCACCAGAGAGAAATTAAAGTGCTTATCTGGAAGAGATCTTTTGTCCTTCCCCCAGGGGAACATCCCCCAGCGCGCCACTGCTACGTAGACAAAGTCAGCAGAGCTATTCGCCAGCGTCACAATCGTAGGGTCCCTCCAGGCTCAGAGCTTCATGACACAGAGATCACGGGGCAGACAGCATCAGGACTGGGAACTAGCACTGGAGAGAGTCAGAACACCTGGGCTCCGGGCCGGCACTGACACCTGTTAGTTAGTGTTCAATTCCTTGGTAGAAAAAGGCCATTTTAATTGGCACATGATGTGTGAAGTGCATATAGAAGTCGTAGGGACAACGGCTGCCATTGATTGTGCGCTTAGCACGTGAGACAGTGGAAGTAGCAGAGGGCACCTTGTGAGGCAGTCCTGGCTCTGCTGCATTCCCTAAGTCATTTTCCGTGTCGCGACCTCATTCTCACTCTGGGAGCCATGGAGTTGAACAAGTTCAAGACTTTGGGACTTTATAGCTTAGCTTTTTATAGCTATAAAATTCTGAGTTTATGAGCTAAAACACTGAGCCATCATCGCTTCTCCTAAAGTGGGTTGAGCATCCGTCTCTTTTGCCCTCTGACGTGCTCATCGGGGTGCACTCAGTGTGCAGACGGCGACCTCACCAGCCCTTACATCAGTCCACTTCCCCTGTGGGAAGAAGGCAGAAAAGGGCTGCTTGTGTCCTGAGCCAGAAAGTCAGAGCGGCTGCATCTCTGGCACATTTTTTTTTTTCTTTTTGTGCAGCACACAGTAACAATGAGGGTAATTCTGTCCAAAAAAGAGATCAAGTTTTTTGGCGTGAATCATGCTCTTCAAATCCACGGAATTTACTGTCACACCACTGCCAAGTTGGGCAGATTCTTAACAGAGCCCGGTCAAATCCAGGTCAAGCCCAAGGCCATTGTCTCCCTGCATGAAGTCTGATCGGCTGGCACAGCCTCCTCGCCCATGGTGGCTTCCACACACCTTCCTGAGGGTCTGGAAGACACACGCTGCCACTCTGACCTCCTATTGCCACCTCTAAACTAAGCCAATCAGAGGGTTTTGTTTCATTTGTCAATTTCTTTCCTCCTGTCCTTCATATTTTATGATTTTTCAGTTTGATCTGAAAACGTGATAGGGTAAATACATTCTGGATGTTTTCTCCTTTCTGTTCCTAAAGAGAGTTACACTCATTTTTGACTAGTTTTCTTTTCATAACTGATCGTATTTATGAGTTTCAATAATCCATTGTTTCACATATAATCAAATAGAATAAAAAGTCCCGAATTGTGGAACTGGTATTGCAGCACGGTAGGCTCTGCCCCCTACTTGTGATGTTGGTGTTCCCTATTACAGCACTGATTTCAGTCCCAGAAGCTCTGCTTCCAGTCCAGCTTCATGCTAACGTGCCTGGGTCCCAGCCATCCACGTGGGAGACCGGAAGAAGCTCCTGGCTCCTGGCTTCGGATCGGCGCAGCTCAGGCCTTTGTGGCCATCTGGGGAGTGAACCAGCAGATGGAAGACCTCTATCTCTACTTCTCTCTGTAACTCTCTTTCAAGTCAATAAAATAAATCTTTTAAAAAAGTCTAGTGCATTTGATATGACACTCAGACGTGCAAAATTTCAAATGAGTTCTGTAGAACCAGGACCTCTTGGATCTCTTATTGAAAACACTATGGTTGGTACAATTAAATAATTATTTGGCAATTATTTGTGAGTGTCAGTCTTCCTTTTTAGACCAGCAATTCGATAAGGGCAAGGATCCCTGTTACCACTATAACCCTTGCACAATATCTAGCCATGTGTAAGGGCTCAGCAAACATTGGTGAAGAAGGAAAGAAGAGATAAAGGGAGAGGGTAGGATGGAAGAGACAGAAAAGATAGAGACAATGAGATAGGCAGGAGAATAGAGGAAAGGAGAGGAGGGGAGAGAGGAGAGCTCGGGCGGGGTGGGGGGAGGGGAGGGGGAGGGTGAATGCAGATTAGGCTGCTGGAAGACAGGCCAAGCGACAACGAGCACAGAAGGAGCTCCGGGTGCGAAGAGGGAAACTGGGCATTGGGAAAGAGGGGAAGTGGTTACAATGAGAGGAGCGAAGGTCTCTGGCGCTAGGCTGCACAGGAAGGAGGCAGTTTCACCTGGGAAAATCCTGTGGCAGAATGTGTGGAAGCTGCGGCGCCAGCCTGGAGATGGGCCACAGAGTGCACGCCCACAGCAACCCACCAACCAGCCAGGCTGGGAAGTCATTGCAGGGAGCCACGCCTCTGGCAGGAACTGGGCGTGACCAGAGCCCGACCTGTAGCTGAGGCTGTGCCAGGTGGGGCTGAGGACTCTGGACTCCTGGCTGCCATGCACTGATTTGCTTCCAGCCTGTGCTGCCAAGACTCCAGAGGCGGATTTCTCCGGAGAGAGGCTGGGGCCAGGGGCTGTGCTAAGGAGGCCGCCTGACGTGCTTCATGGAGGCGCATTTCCTCTTGGCTAACTGAACCTCTTGAACCGTTGTTCTAGTTGACTGTTTCTAGTCCTTAGCAATAATAGCAATGTAATTGCACTGTTTCTATAATTATATCATTTCACTGTGTTTCTTAGATACCTTCTATTTCAAACTGAACTTTGGCCTTACCAATAGAAACCACATTTCCCAAGTAAAGACTGTGATGGATGGTCTGGAAACCACACACGCACTTCTAGGGCGAACCCTGGAGGAAGCAAACAGCACCTGTGGGGTTAGACTGTGTACCAGGCCCTGAGCTAAGTACTCTCCTTTGCAGTTTTTCATCCAACCTTTGCAACATGCCTGCAGGGCAGACACTACTGCGATGCCCAGGTGACAGGGATGGGAACAAGGCCCAGCTGGTGCGGGTCACCTCTCTGCAGCTTCCCAACCCCAGATGACCGAGTCAGGACCCACACACAGGGCTGCCTCTAGGTCAGGCCTAAGCGCTCCGACCCCAGCCAGACCCAGGGCAGGCAGGCAGGCAGGCCTTGGCGGCAGTGAGCTGCCATGTGAGATGAAACATGGACAAACAATTTCTACCTTAATAGTCAAATCAACAAGAAGGCTCCAAAAAGCTCATGGATAATGGAATTAAAAGATAAGTTTATTTTGTTTTAAAAAAATTGAAACTATGCAATTGTTTCATAATACATATTTTCCATTAACCTTTAAAAGATCTTATAATTTTAAAACTTCTTTCTTTATTTTATATTTTTCTTTTTTTCTCTAAATGTTTATTTATTCCCATTTACTTGAAAGACAGCGAGAGAGAGAGAGAGAGAGAGAGAGATCTTCCATCTGCTGGTTCACTCCCCAAATGTCCCCCACAGCCAGGTCTGGGCCAGGCTGAAGCCAGAAGCTTGGAACTTCACCTGGGTGCCCCACCAGGGTGGCAGGCACTCAAGTCCTTGAGCCATCTTCCGCTGCTCCCCGGGATGCATTAGCAGGCAGCTGGATTAACAGTGGAGCAGCTGGGACCCCAACCAGAAAATTGATATGGGGAACAGGTGAAAGAAGCAAATGCTTAATCTACTTCTCTGCAGTGCTGGCCCCAAGTTTCTCATTTTGCACTTAACTACGATATACAAAAAGTCATTTAAGTGAAAAAGTGGATTATTCCAAGAAAAATGTTTTAGCAAGTAATAGTGTGGCAGGCCCATGATAAGGAAAGAAGAGTGAGGAGCTCCTGTGACACCCAGGGGCCCCTCAAGGCTGGCTTTGGTCCTTGGACTCTGAGGCTGGCAGGTGGCTGGGGACATCATGGTGTCCCACTGGGCTTTCCTAATCTGCCACGCCCGTGTGGGTCTGAGCAGTTTCTGGGTCATGGCTGTACCTCATCGTGATAGAATAAACACCAGGAATTAGGTAAAAGGTGACTGAGCAAGGGTCAGGAAAGGAATTATCTTCAGCTGCAATTAGCATTGGACACACGTGAGCTTGCTGGGAAGGAACAAGGAGCCCCTCCGTGCTCACACAGGGCCTGGGCTAAGTCAGGGGAGGCAGGGGGGCTCCCGCACACACAGCACGAGTCGGGATTCACCAGAGGCTTCAGCCTCCTTGCCTTTCTGCTGTGTCATAGTGGAGGCGACCTACTTGAGATCTGCACACTGTGACCCCAAACCTTTGCTCTTTCTGTGGGCACGAGGCCTCAGACTTGACTAGGAACCAGCTCTGTTAGTGCTGAACCCACCCCTGGCCGCTGTTCTGTGGGGAAGAGCCTCTAGAAAGAGACCATGAGGAGGGAGCCCAGCCTCCACTCTCCGAAACTCGACCCACAGCAGTGGACTTGCCCATGACTGCGGTGAGTTCCCTGTGCATGACTCAGCTCTTGCGTGGTCGTTCCCTGAGTGGATGAACAATCAGGTCTCAGACCTGCAAGGCTCCAGCCAGTTCTGGGAAGAGAAATTATGGCCCTGACTCCTGCAGTGGCCAGGCTGCCCCCCGCCGCTCCCCCTCAGAGAGCTGACCAGGTGGAAAAACTGGTTTTGTGCTGTCCGTTCTAAAGCAATTCTCCTCACATGTGAGAGACCACTGAACCATAAACTTCAGCAACAGGCCAAGAAGGCTGAGCCGCCTTGTCTGTTGATTTGAAAGTTGGGTGCCCATGGTGTTTGTGCTCAAGGTAAGGAAAACCTATAATTCTGAGCAAGTGCTGTGGGTGTGGTATGGGTGTGGGTGTGGGTGTGGTATGGGTGTGTGTGGGGTGTAATAGTTCTTTTTAAAAAACTCTATTTATTTGAGAGACAGAGAAAGACAGCACTCCCATCTGCTGATTGAATCCCCGAATGCCCACAATGGCCAGAAGGCTGAAGTCAGGAGCCAGGAACTCCATCCCGCTCTCCCACATGGGTGGCAGGGACTCAATGACTTGAGTCATCCCCTGCTGCCTCCCAGGGGGCAGTTCAGCAGGAAGCTGCAGTTGAGAGCAAACCCAGGCACCCGGCTATGCAGAGTCCCACAGCAGAATCCTAATCACCAGGCTGAAGGACCGCCCCTGAGCATGGACTTCTGCACAGGCCACACCCACTGCTGTAGCACACGTGGCTTTAGAGCCCCGGGGACTGGAGTTTGAATCTCTACTCTGACAATTGGCTGTGGCAGTGTAGGCGCCCTTCACCTGTTTCTTGGCCCTTGTCTGTTTCTTGGCCTGCACGCGGCAGGGCAGAGTCTCTGAGAGGCCCTGCCCAGGGAAGCAGGCACCCTGCAAAGCTGAGAGTAGGAAGCATTCCCAGGGGGCGCTTCCGAGACTAGAACTGGGTTCCAGGACAGGGATGTGTGGGTCTTTTCTCCAGTCCCCAGCAGTCCCTGTGTCTGCATCTCTTTCCTCTGTGAAGTTGTTCCTCTCCTGTTGCTGACCTACCTCACAGCTTCTGCCGCCTCGTCCCTTCCTCTTACCCTGCCTAAATCATCCCATCCATCATGGCTTCTCTGGCTTCTCATCTTCCACTTTCAGTTTCTGCATGAACATATCCCAGTTTGACATTTCTAGAAGCAAGACTCTCTCTGGACAAAGCTTAGATAGCCTATAAACTGTCTTAGATATCCTATAAACTGTTGGCTGGCCAATGGATTGGCTGCTGTTGGAGCAGGGGGCTGGGGCAGGGGTGGTGGTGGTCCAGGACCCCCTGCTGAAGGGTGTGTGTGTGTGTGTGTGTGTGTGTGTGTGTGGATAATCACATCAGGCAAATCACAGCCACTTGGGGGCAACTTGCATTCAGCTGAGTGTTAGACAGGAGTGTTCTTAGAAGAGATGCCAGGCATGGGGATTGCCATATGTGATTGTCTCATGAGGTTATTGTGAAGAGTAAGTGAGATATTTGTGGAACTTGTCTAGGACCTAGCACAGAGCCAGGATGCCTTCTAAGCACTCAGAAAAAAAAAAAAAGGTAGCTGCAATAACTCACCACCAGTGCAAACTAGGTTCCAAAGGCACAGAGTAATTGGCAGAAGGTGCCCTGGGTCATTATTTTCTTGTACATTTAGTTCAACTTTGTTAAAGGGAGGGAGCAAGACAGGAAGTAGGACCTCTGTTTGCACAACATCAAGGAATTAAAAAACCTCCATTGAGCAAACATTAAGAATTCCTCTTAAAGTTATGTTTTAAAATCATAAATAGGATCCTGAAAACACCTCTGTGCCCTTTTAATGATTTCCCACTTTTCTTGAAGACAAAAATTCTTCCTGTGTCCTGATGTGGTCTGCATCTCTCTCTCACACACACACACACACACACACACACACACACATCCTTCCCAGCTTTACTCAGCACCATGAACACTGTGCTCTGGGTGTTGCAGCCAAACTGCACACCGGCCTGCTTCCAGGACCCAGAGCACCTTGTTTACATTCTACAGGGGTCCCACCACGTGCTGCTCTGCCCACCACGTGCTTCCTCTCCCTTCTCTAGCCCTTTTCCGAGTTATTGTCCACCTCCTTTGTGATACACACTCACAAAGTCAATTGTATTTTATTCAGCCCATGGTTTCACTAATGGGATGATGTGATTTTTATCTGTTTCTTCCCCAAGTCTGTGTACTCCTAAGCCCCCATCTGCTATTCATCACTGCTTTTTAAAAGTAATTTATTTATTTGAGAGGCAGAGAGAGAGAGAAAGAGAGCCTTCCCATCCAATTGATACCCAAAATGTCTGCAATGTCCAGGACTGGACTAGGCTGAAGTAGGAACCAGGAATGCAATCCAGGTCTCCCACACGGAACCCAATTACTTGAGCCATCACCACTGCATCCCAAAGTCCACATCAGCAGGAACCACAGCGGGGCATTGAACCCAGGCATTCTAATCTGGCATGAGACATCTTGCCCACTAGGCCAAAAACATCCTCCCATTGCCCCTTTGTGTCCCCTCAAGGCCTACAGAACACAGAGCATCTAGGCACTCAAAAAATATCTGCAGAATAGATGAATGTAGGATAGAGCTACATCAAATACAGCTAAATTGCCACCTATCGCAGAAATTATGACAACATTGGAAGGGAAAATATGTCTAAAGTTAAAAACCACACATGGAAATTTCACTGAATTTGCTTCTGTTCTATGCCCAAAGGAAATAACAACGCATTTTTAAAAATTGTTATTGCACAGGCCACATTCATTGACCAGAACACAATACATTTATAAATTAATAAATGGAGAGCCAAACAGAATCTATAGTCCTGAAATACAAAAATAGATCTCTTGGTTTGAAAAGGAAATAAACTGCTTGGAAATGGACCACAATGAAAACAGCACACATGAAAACCAATGGGATGCTGTCAAAACAAGTTTCAGAAGAAAACTCTAGCTGTGTGTTTATTCACCAAAACATAAAAAGGTTGAAAAGAACAACAAATAAAGCCAGGAAATAGTAAGGATGAATTAATGACTATAGAAGCAGAAATTAAGAAAACAGGCAGGGAGAAAACTCAGCAAAATTGATCAATGAAACCACAGGCTTGCCTTTTTAAGGTAAGTAATTTGGCTGGGATTATCAATAAGAAAGAAAATGCTTACTAGACAATATCAGGCAGGAAAAGTTAAGCGGAAGCTGTAAAGGATAACTTGTCAAAGGAGCTTTATACACAAGTTTATGTCAAGGAATTTGAAATCCAGATGAAAAGAATGATTTTCCAAGAAAATATAAATAACCACAATTTGTCCAAGAAGCAGAGAATGTTAATAAACTAGAAACCATTTTTTAAACTTTGAAATGTTAGTTAAAAAATAAAAATTGAACTGTAAGTTAAAAATAAAGATTTATGAGTCTGCTGTGTATCCTGCTTCCCATGTTGGATCGTTCTCTCCCTTTTTTATTCTATCAGTTAGTATTCGCAGACACTAGTCTTGTTTGTGTCATCCCTTTGACTCTTAGACCTATCAGTGTGATCAATTGTGAACTGAAATTGATCACTTGGACTAGTGAGATGGCCTTGGTACATGCCACCTTGATGGGATTGTATTGGAATCCCCTGGCACATATCACAGTGGAAGGAACAGGGCCATCAAAGAAGGAGGTACCTTTCTCTGAAGAGAGGAGAGAACTTCCACTTTGACTATGACCCTGTCTGAATAAGATCGAAGTCAGTGAACTCAAAAGGCTTCCATATCCTTGGCAACTCATGACTAGAGCCTAGAGAGATTACTGATACCATAAACAAGAGTGTCAAATTGTTAAGTCAACAACAGGAGTCACTGTGTACTTACTCCTCATGTGGGATCTGTCCTTAATGTGTTGTCCAATGTGAAGTAATGCTATAACAAGTACTGAAACAGTATTTTACACTCTATGTTCTGTGTGGGTGCAAACTGTTGAAATCTTTACTTAGTATATACTAAATTGATCTTCTGTATATAAAGATAATTGAAAATGAATCTTGATATGGATGGAATGGGAGAGGGAGCGGGAGTTGGGAGGGTTGAGGGTGAGAGGGAAGTTATGGGGGGGGAAGCTATTGTAATCCATAAGCTGTTCTTTGGAAATTTATATTTGCTAAATAAAGTTTAAAAAAGAAAAAAAATAAAGATTTAACTGTTAGTTACAAATAACTGCAGCCTATGCTAAAGACATCAGGTTCAAAGGCTTAATGGCATAAGAATAATAATAGAAGAATAATAGATTTATGGCCTTAATTATACAGAAGGCCTTAAACAAGTCTTAAAAACAAAAAGCCATAAAGAAAAAAATGAACAAATGTGTCCCATGAAAACTAAAACTTTATCTATGACAAAAGATATTGTTAACCAAATTAAAAATTATGGTTTATTGGTTTACATATTCATGTATATGTAGGTGTGTATGTATACATACAAACACATACATACACATACACAAACACATGTAACAGGTAAAAGAAAAGAACCCCAGTGCCATGAAGTGAGTTGTGTCCTCCCACAGACTCACAAGTTAAAGTCCAAACCCTCCACATGATTGTATTTGGAGACACAGCTTTTAGAAGGTACCAGGATAAAATGAAAGATCTCTGTGAGTGAGATCCCAGTGGAACGAATGGGGCCATCAAAGAAGGAGGTACCTTTCTCTGAAGGGAGGAGAGAACCTCCACTTTGACTATGACCCTGTCGGAATAAGATTGAAGTCAGCGAACCCTAAAGGCTTCCATAGCCTTGGCAACTCATGACTAGAGCCTAGGGAGATTACTGAGGCCATAAACAAGAGTGTCAAATTGTTAAATCAACTTCAGGAGTCACTGTGTACTTACGTCTCATGTGGGATCTGTCCTTAATGTGTTGTCCAATGTATAGTAATGCTATAACTAGCACTGAAACAGTATTTTACACTTTGTGTTTCTGTGTGGGTGCAAACTGATGAAATCTTTACTTAGTATATACTGAATCAATCTTCTGTATATAGATAATTAAAAATGAAAAAAAATCTTGGTGTTAAATTGGAAATTGCCTAGAAAATTAATCAATTTTTAAAAAAATATATCATGAAGGATCTCTGTCCTTAATGTGCTATACATTGTGAATTAATACTGTAACTAGTACTCCAACAGTATTTTTCACTTTGTGTTGCTATGTGAGGGCAAACTGTTGAAATCTTTACTTAATATATAGTAAACTGATCTTCTGTATATAAAGAGAATTGAAAATAAATCTTGATGTGAAGCAAGGGGAGAGGGAGTGGGAAAGGGGAGGGTTGTGGGTGGGGGGGAAGTTATTTGGGGGGGAAGCCATTGTAATCTATAAGCTGTATTTTGGAAATTTATATTCTTTAAATAAAAGCGTTAAAAAAAAAAAAAAAAAAAGAAGGTACCAGGATAACAAAGGTGAATCCTAATCCCATAGGATTTGTGGCTTTATAAAACAGGAATCAATTTCTCCACCCCCTTCCCCCTCAGTGTCCCTGTGTCTCTCTCCTTGCGTACACTGAGAAAAGGCCACATGTGGACACAGCAAGAAGGTACCATCTAGAACCCAAGGAGAGAACCTACAGGGATCACTGATCCTACAGGCACCTTGACCTTGGTCTCCTAGCCCCTAAGAACAGCTTAAGCCATTGTTGAAACCACTCGGTCTATGGTATTTTGTTATGGCAGTCTGGGCCAGCTAAGATGCTAAAATATATAAATTCATAAGGCAAAAAGAGGGCCCAAACAAAATATTTTAGAACAGGAATCAGATATGAACAGGTTGTTCACAGAGTTAGTCAATAAATATAGGAAAAAATGCTTAATGATACCAAATGCACTTTAAACTACCATCAGACCAGTAAATGATAAAGTTTCACAATCCCCAGAATTAGCAAGAGTGAGAGGAAATAGAGCATGAATTTTTAACAGTGACGTTGAAGGTAAATAAAAGACTATCTTGGGGCTGGCACTGTGGCATAGTAGGTTAAGCCTCTGCCTGCTACACAGCCATCCCATAGGGACGCTGGTTTGTGCCCTGGCTGCTCCTCTTCTGATCCAGTTCTCTGCTAATGGCCTGGGAAAACAGAGGAAGGCAAGTGCTAGGGCCCCTGTACCCACAAGGGAGACATGGAAGAAGCTCCTGGCTCCTGGTTTTGGATTGGCCATAGCTCCAGCACCTGTTGCAGCCATTTGGGGAATGAATCAGCAGGTGGAAGACCTCTCTCTCTCTCTCTCTCTCTCTCTGTCTCTCCTTCTCTGTGTCTGTAACTCTGCCTCTCAAATAAAAAATAAATCTTTTTTTTTAAAAAAAGACTATCTTAAAATATAAAACATGTAAATTCTAAAATCCCTCAATGCCATTCCTCTATAGCTGGAAAACACCAGATGGATACAATATGCTCACTAAGGCATTTGTCAAAGCATAAACTTTGCAATGATGAGGGGATGCCAGAGGGAGGCTGAACCCACAGGGGCTAAGAAGTGGGACATGGAGAACGTCAGAAGGATTGCTGTGTTGGGGTGAGATTGTTCCCATGAGAGGACAGGGTTGACTGTCGGGTTAGTCTAGCTGGGGAACCTTGTCCAGGCCACAGAGTGGCTACAGCCGTCACAGGAAACAAGTTGAAGTTGAATCAGGCAAGAATACCGTTAAAGATGTTGCTCAAGCCCAGAGAGATGAAATGAGTGGTTGCCAGCCTGGAACTTCAGCCACCTGTGCCTGTAGGACAAGCAGCTAGCAGGTGGACACCAGCAAGGACCAAAGTAAGGAGAAGACACGCAGCCAAAGACTCCGACTCTGCCATTTATGTAGGAAGCAAGAGAGCCAGAGCATGCCCCTTACACCTGTATGCCACCTTAGGAGGGAAACCAGGAAGCGGGAAAGGCCATCTGAGCATTATCAAAGACACATGGCATAACATCCAAAAGGAATTGTTTACTTATTTATTTTAGAGACAGCAAGAGAGAGAGAGAGAGAGCACTCCCATATGCTAGTTCACTTCCCAAATGCCCATAACAGCTGGGGCTGGGCCAGGAGGATGCTAGGAGCTAGGAACTCAATGCAGGTCTCCCACATGGTGACAGGAACCCATTTACTTTAGTCATCACCACTACCTCCCGGCATGTGCATTAGCAAGAAGCGGGAATCAGGAGAACGAGTCAGGAATCTAACCTAAGCTCTCTGATCTGGGACATGGCCAAGTGCCCAACCCTAAAAGGAGCTGTTTAAACCATCAGATTAGACTGCTCTTTAAATCAGATTGACTCTTGAGCAGATCTTTTCTCCCACTCACCAGTGGATGCAATTTGCTGAAGAAGGCCAGATTAACATGCAGTCTACCTTTTTGTTGGAAATTCTAAGTTAGGAGGTGAGCACATTTTGTGATCTTTCTACCCTCTGAGTTTTATTTTTTATTTTGTTAACATGAAAGTACACGATGAAATCTCCAGGTCCAAAGAGAGAAGGCAATAAGGTTTCCCAAGAAGTAAAACACTGGTTTGCACAAAACACAATTTGCACAAAAGTAAATTGAAGAAAACTCTCAGATTTCAAAAGTGGACCCCGAAGATGGGCAAACTTTCACCCTAAGAGCTACACCTCCAGAAGGCAGTGGGGCACAAGTGCCAAGACCCCAAAGCCCTCAGTGTTCTCTGGAGGGCAGCCCTGGCTTGGACCAGGGAGGGGTGAGATTTTTGTGCTGATTCCTGGACTCTCTGTGGTGTTGATCTTACTGAATAAAGGAAGGGAAGAGAATTTCAAAAATAAAACAGCAACAACATAATAACTGGGATTATGGTTAGAACATATCTCACATGCATGACCACATTTCATCTTCACTGTGATCTTTTAAAGATAGCTACTGCTATTACTTTTGGTTTTATAGAGGGGACCGTGAGGCTCAGGGAAGGGTTGTCTGCAAATGTGACCACCACCTCGTCCCAGCTCAGGATGTGTGAGTTCCTCCTCCCACCAAGAGTCCATCTCCCTTCTGTTGAGTCTTGGCTGGTCCGTGGCTACATCTAACAGAAGGATGGACTGGAAGTGGTACTGTGCCCTTTCTGACTTACATTTTATTTTGTTTTATTTATTTTTTATTTTTTTACAGGCAGAGTGGACAGTGAGAGAGAGAGACAGAGAGAAAGGTCTTCCTTTGCCGTTGGTTCACCCTCCAATGGCTGCCGCGGTCGGTGCGCTGCGGCTGGTGCACCGCGCTCATCCGATGGCAGGAGCCAGGAGCCAGGTGCTTTTCCTGGTCTCCCATGGGGTGCAGGGCCCAAGCACTTGGGCCATCCTTCACTGCACTCCCGGGCCACAGCAGAGAGCTGGCCTGGAAGAGGGGCAACCGGGACAGAATTCGGCGCCCTGACCGAGACTAGAACCCGGTGTGCCAGCGCCGCAAGGCGGAGGATTAGCCTGCTGAGCCACGGCACCAGCCCTGACTTACATTTTAACACTGGCCATTTCCATTTTTGCTCTCTTGAAAGCTGGTTGCCATGTTAAGAAGTCTGAATAAGTCTGCTGAGAAAGAGAAAGGACACACAAAGAAAGGGACTCCCTTTATTCAGACACTAGGAGAGAATGTCCAGCCAGCCAGCTATCCTAATTGAGGCATATGAGTGAAGTCTCCTTGGTCACTCAAACCCTAGCCTAGTGTGCAGCCATGTGAGGGACCACAGCCAACACCATGTGGGATACAAAAATTGATTCAGGGGGCTGGCATTGCAACAGCAGATTAAGCCTCTGCCTGCGACACCAGCATCCCATATGAGCAATGGTTCAAGTCACAGCTATTCTACTTCCTACCCAGACACCTGCTAATGCTCCTGTGAAAGCAGTGGAAGATGGCCCAAGATGGAACTCCAGGCTCCTGGCTTCAGTTTGGCTCAGCTCTGATTGTTGTAGCCAACTGGGGAGTCAACCAGCAGGTAGAAAATCTCTTTCTGTAAATTGCCTTTCAAATAAATAAATAAATCTCTTTAAAAAAATTGACCCCATAGGCCCACAAAATGCTAGTGAATGCCACATAAGCCACTGTTTCAAGCATTGTTTCAAGGGGAGCTCAGCTGTGGGGCCATGTCTTTCTGACTCCATTGCTGAGCAGACACCTGACCATAAGACTATAAATCAGTAAAGATACAGAAATTACAAGCAAAGTCTTCTAACTCAGGAAATATGAGGGCGGAAGAAGAAAGGAAGGAATACAGCAAGGGTGCAGGTGAGCTTTCAGGAGCCTCAGCAAAACAGTTTCATTCACAAATTTATTGAGTATCTGCAATGCTTAAAACAATTTCCTAGCAGTTCTGAGGGGATTCAGGGCAGGCATTTGCTATTGTTTTTTTTAATTTATATTCATGGAACTTTTAACATTTATTTGAAAAGCAGAGTGACAGAGAGAGATGGTGAGAAAGAGCAAGATCTTCCATTCACTGGTTCACTCCCCAGTGGCCACAAAAGCTTGGGTTAGGACAGGCAGAAGCCAAGAGCCTGGAACTCCATCCAGATCTCCCATGTGGATGGCTGGGGCCCAAGCTTGTGGGCCCTCTTCTGCTGCTTTCCCAGGCACAGTAGCAGAGAGCTGGCTCCGAAGCAGAGCAAACAGGACTCAAACATGCACTTAGATATGAGATTCCAGATTGCAAGCAGCGATTTAACCCACTGTGCCACACCCCCTGGAAGGCATTTGACACAGCAATTAAGACACCCCCTGGGACACCCACATTTCATATTGGAGTGCCTGGGTTACAATGCCAGCTCTGATTCTTTCATCCACTGGTTCACTCCCCAGATGGCCGCAACTGCTGGAGCTGCACTGATCCAAAGCCAGGAGCCAGGAACTTCTTCTGGGTCTTTCACATGGGTGCAGGGGCCCAAGGACTTGGGGCATCCTCCACTGCTTTCCCAGGCCATAGCAGAGAGTTGGATTGGAAGTGGAGCAGCTGAGACTTGAACCTGAGCCCATATAGGATGCGGGCACTGCAGGCCAGGGCTTTAACTCACTGTGCCACAGTGCCAGCCCCCAAAATTTTGACATTTTTAAATATTTATTTAATTTATTTTAAAGGCAGAGTGACAAAGGGAGGGAGAGGAGGAGACAGAGAGAGTGAAAGAGATTTTCCAGCTGCGGATTCACTCCCCAGATAGCCACAACATCCAGGGTTAAACCAGGAGGAAGTCAGGAGCCTGAAACCCCAGTCTACTGTCATCTTCTGCTGCCTCTCAGGTGTGCTAGCAAGCAGCTAGCCCAGAAGAGGAGCAGCCAGGATTTGAACCTGCAGTCTAATATGGGATGCCAGTGTAGCGTGGCAGGCAGAGGCTCAGCCTATTACACGACAATGTAAGACCTAGTTATTTTGTTGTTTTCATTTGTTTTTAAGACTTACAAAGAAATGTCATTGCAAAATAATTATTCTTTATAATCAGTGTTATAATGTTTAGTTTTTACCAAATAAAATCCATGTTTCAATGAGAAAAAGTTGCCTGTGTCTCCTTTTGCCTTTGATAGTTGAGATAAATAAGCATGCAACTTATTAATTGTTCATGTAAGTAAGTAATTTATGTATCGTTCTGACCAATAAATCAGCTTGTATTGTTTTATCCTGGCATGTTATACTGTCTGGCTTAGAGTAGGTATTCAATAAATACTTGGTGAACAGATGTCCACTGAATGAACTTCTTCAAAAGTAAGGCACTTTCAGCTTGAACATGAGAATCTAAAATTGAAAATGTGAAATTCCATTGCCCTCTCTGCAGCGCATGATTCACAGCCTGGACGGCCTCTGCGCGCTTTATGGCAAGCGGTGAGAAGCACTGCTCTGTAATTCTTGCAGTCTGGGGAGTGGTCTCAGCAGGGCGAGCAAATCCTTCAGTGCGGGGTCTAACAAAGCAGCCGCGTGGAGCCAGGGAATGCAGAGCTTCTCTGGCAAGCAGCGTGGGTGGTCATCATTTCTGGGCCTTCCTCCAGTTGTGCTCATACTGCCTACGTTGCTCTTGTCTGCTTTGTGTCACTAGAGCCCTAGGGATGGCAAGAAATTTGCCCAGAAGTGTAAAACTGCCCTTTTCATGAAGGGAAAATTTTCCAAACAAGCACATTCAATGAGCTGACTGGAGAGCTCAGAAAGCACAACCAGAAAAGCCAAAATATGAAACAAAAGAGTCCTCAGATTTGGTTCCCTACATCACTCATCTCTCCCCATCAAAGGGGCTCCACGTCCCACAAGCAGCTGCCTTTATAGGCTCTCAATGCAGATGTTCCTCCCTCTCCTTAGACTGTGTAAAGGTCATACCCATGAGGAAAGTTTCTGTCCAACAGGTGAATATAGAGTACAGCCAGGAAACACAGTAGGGAATCGAGGAGCTATAAGGAATGGTGAAAAGAGAGAAGGTATGGAAATCAAGGGAATCTGAGACCCAGTCTTTCTGAAACGCAGAGTCTTTCTGAATGAGCTTAGTCAAGTTATTAACAAACATGTGAGTATCATTACGCACTAGAGCAGTGCAGTCCAACAGGAAATATAATGCAAAGCGCACATATACTTTAGAATTCTCAAGTAGCTACCTTAAAAAAACCTAAAAGATGGGGCCAGTGCCAGTGCTGTAGGTAGTAGGTTAAGCCTCTGCCTGTGATGCCAGCATCCTATATAGGTGGCAGTTCAAGTCCTGCTGCTCCACTTCTGATCCAGCTGCCTGCTAATGGCCTGGGAAAGCAGTGCAGGATGGCCCAGCTGCTTGGGCCCCTGCACCCATGTGGGAGACTCAGAAGAAGCTCCTGGCTCCTGGCTTCTGATTGGCCCAGCTGTGGCCCAGCCCCAGCAGTTGCGGCCATTTTGAGAGTGAACCAATGGATGGAAGATCTCTCACTCTCTCCCTCTCTCTCTGCAATTGTAATATTATATTCTATTTAACTCAGTATGTTTAAAATACATTGCCTCATTACATTTCCTCATGTAATAGATATAAGAAATTACTTAAGAGATTTTTTTACATCCTTTTTTTCCAAGCTAAGTTTCCAGAATCCTGGATATATTTAATATTAATAACATATCTCAAAAGCACTTTGAGTTTTCCAATAACTAAATCAAATTTTAAGTTTAATTATAATTTAATAAAATTAAAATTCAGTTTCTCTGTCTCATTAACCACATTTCAAAAATTCAAGAGCCACATGTGACCAGTGGTTACTGTATTGGACTGTCCGGTTCTGGAGCTCCAGACAAAAACTTGTTTACGACATTGAACCCTGCCCTCTGGATTTCAATCCAAAAGGAATTCAGGCGAAAAAAGAAAAATAGCAACAGTAATTTAGGAAGCTGGAGCCCCTGAGCCTTTGATTATAATGTAAATTAAAAATACAGTATCTCGAAATAAAATAAAATAAAATGTTACATTAAAAATAGTGTAAGAAGACTCCTTAGCTGAAGCAAACTAAAAGTTTGTAGGTTAATTTTTAACCAGATTAGTTCAGGAAAGGAACCATAAAACTGGTATCTAACTTAAACATTTTAAAAACATAAACCATGTAAAAGTACTTTCATTCACCAATATATGGGCATGACCAAGGGATTTTCCCTGAATAAATGTTTACTGACTGGAATTTTGAGCAGCCTTCCTTTTGTAAGTCAGGTCTACTACACAGGAACAGTAATTTTCAAGACATAGGGAGAAATTAGGAGAAGTAAGTGGAGGCCAAGCTCAGGAACTGCCGACAGCCAGTGGGAGACCCAGATGAGCAGACATTGGTCACTGCCTATTCGTTCACTATCCCTACTCCCCTGTCTGTCAAAGATAACTCTAGTCTTATTCCAATACTAAGTGGAGATCCTTTGATGCCATGGAAGCTGGCCAAGGTCTAACCAGGTCAAGGAAAAATCCTGATTGGCTTAAGCCTTTGCCAGTAATCGACCAGTGTTAGGCATGTGACTCCATTCCACCCAATGAGATTTTAGGGGAGATGTGTAGGGTGCTTCTGGCAAAGACTTTCTTCCTAGGTGGAAACACAGAGCTCACAAGAAGCATGTCCTTCACTCTTCTCCCTTTCTTCCTGCTTGGACTACAGTTCTTTGAAGAGCTGCAGCCCCCATCTTGTGACCCACGTGTAAACCAGCTATGGGCATGTGAAGAAATCCCATTGGAGGGTGCAGGGTGAAAGAAGTCGCATGGGCCCTGAGGATACACATGGGCAGCTATAGCAACTCTACGTTGTGTGAGATAATTAAGCATCGCTGTGGACAAAGCCACTGTTAATCAAGCATCCCGTTACTGGAAGCTGAATGCATCCCAAACCCATACCTTTGTTCTCTAGGATGCAGGACCGACCTTCCAGATCGGAACCATGACAAGGAGAGCACCTGAAACACACCCCATCTGAACAGTCATCCCCAGGACATGAACTCAGATGTCCATCATGGAGTCTTCTCATCCTCCTCTCATTGAAAGTTTTGGAAGATGGAAAGGACTGGGGCTGGCACTGTGGTGTAGTAGGCTAAGCCTTGGCCTGTGGTGCCAGCAACCCATATAGGCACTGATTTGTGTCCCAGCTCCTCCTCTTCCCATCCAGCTCTCTGCTAATGGCCTAGGAAAGCAGTAGAAGATGGCCCAAGTGCTTAGGCCTCTGCACCCATGTGGGAGACCCAGAAGAAGCTCCTGGCTCCTGGCTCCGGATTGGTGCATCTCCAGCCGTTGCAGCCATTTGGGGAATGAACCAGAGGATGGAAGACCTTTCTCCTGTGTCTCCCTCTCTCTCTCTAACTCTGCTTCTCAAATAAATAAAGGCTTCAATGTAAATGGACCATCAGAGGGGAAAAGGAACAACACTTGGTATTTGCCATAATTGATTCAAACTTGAGATTACTATTTATTGAGTTTGGTTTCTAGAATGAAACCCCCAGTAAATCACCAAGCATGAGAATCCACTTTTTCCTTTTCCATCTCACCTATTTATCAAGGTCCCTTTGAGGCCCATCTTCTCTGTGAGTCCTCTGTGATCCCTCCAGCCTACAGGGAGACTCCCTCATGGGGACACAGAGCACTTTCATAATTGATAGCTAATAATACTCTCTCTTACTTTTGTTTCTTTGTCCTAATTTAACTTTTCTTGGCTCTCTTGAGAGCAGGTCCTATGTGTTATACTTCTCTGTATACCCCATGGCATCAAGCACCATGCAGGCACTGGCCTAGTGTTCAAAAGTACCTGCAAAATAGATCAGCGAAAAATAAAAGTGTAGGGCCAGACACCCTCACTCTCTTAATCACAGAATGGTATTTTCCTTAAACAGCATTTAAGCCAGCTGTGAATCGATGGTCTCTATTTCTATTATTACATCACCTTGATTCTTGGGTTTTACTCCAATATTTGATTTAGTGCTTACCCTTATTTCTTAAGACCTTTAGTAATTGTAAATTCATGGTATTACTTTTTTAAAAAAATCTATACACTTGAAAAAAAGAAAGAGCAACTATGCTCCTATTTGCTTGTTCACTCCCCAAATGTTTGCCATGGCCAGGACTAGGCCAGGCTGCAGCCAGGAGCCAGGAGCCAGGAGCTCAACGCAGAGCTCTCACATGGATGGTAGGGACTCAGTCACTTACGTCATCACCACTGCCTACTACAGACTGCATTAGCAGGACTGGAGTCAAGAGCCAGAGCAGGGTATCAAACCCAAGTGTTTAGATATGGGGTGTGAACATCTTACTTTTTTAGAAAACGTATTAATTTTCATTTTATTCAAAAGGAAGAGAGAGAGAGAGAGAGAGAGATTCCATCCTCGGGTTCACTCTCCAAAATGCCTGCGACAGCCAGGACTGGGCCGGTTGAAACCAGCTCTCTCCCAGGCGCACATCAGCAGGCAGCTGGAATCAGTAGCAAACCCAGGAGGTCTGTGATACGGGTGTGGGCATTCAAGCAGTGTCATAACCCTGTTCAGGACACGAGCATTGTAACCAGCATCAAATATTCCTTGGGAGCTCTGTTCCACTATGGTGTCCCCCTCCCAGACACGACCATCCCCATCCCTGAAGGCCTGGACAGAGTGGGAAACCAGGACCAAAGCTAGCAAGGGGTGTTCTGCCTGGGACTGCCGAGAATTGAAACACTCTAAGTCCCCTGGGAGTGCCGGGGGCACAAACACAGGAAGCCATGGGACCACGCCAGTTTCTAGAGCTAAACAGAAACGATGAAGTTCAGCAACTCTGCAAAACCAGAAGGAAGTGGAAGCAGAGGAGAAACGGAGCAAGGAGGGCCCTGGGTATTTCCAAGAAGAGACTTCGGGGGCCTCCTTCCCCTTATCAGTCAGTAGCCACACCGTGTACACCAGGACAATGGAGCTGGCTTCCTTGCACACTTCTCTTCCTAGCCCCACACCCTTTACAACCAGCTTTTTCTGGATGCTCTATTTATTAAACTCAGCTAATTCTCTGCATCTCCTCTGAGGACTGGGCGGCCCCCTGAGTCAGCCGGCCACTTGCTGGGCTGCCGGCACTTTGCAGCTGAGGGCCACTGGCAGTCTGGACACCAGAGGGTTTCAGGAGGATGGTGGTTCCCCCTGGCAGCCTGCCTGCAAGGAGGGGGAAAGATCGAGTGAGAAAGGCAGTAAAATGCGGACTGCATAATGCTGGTTTAAGAGGTTACTTAGAAAAACAAACAGATCTGTATCCAGCGCTAGAACAGCAGCAATGTCCACGGGGCAGCCAGAAGTCCAGGGAAGCAAGTAAAAGATAACACACAGCAAGCAGCAGGCAGCAACTGAGAGATTTCTCCAAGGAGGCAGGGAGCCCTCTGAGCAATTACATAGGGAGAAAGCTGAGTCCCACCAAGCAATGAAGAGAGGTAGAACGAAGACAGCAAGGCTTCAGTGTAAATGGACCATCATAGGGGAAAAGGAACAATACTTGGGCCTTGTCATAAGATTTCAGATAAAAACAGTTCCAGGGGCCAACAGTGTGTTTCAGTAGCTAAGCTACCGCCTGCAACACCAGCACCCCAGATCAGAGCATCAGTGCAAGTCCTAGGTCTCCACATTTTTTTTTGAAAGGCAGAATTAGACAGTGAGAGAGAGAGACAGAGAGAAAGGTCTTCCTTTTGCCATTGGTTCACCCTCAACTAGCCGCCACGGCTGACGCGCTGTGCCGAACTGAGGCCAAGAGCCAGGCGCTTCCTCCTGGTCTCCCATGTTGGTGCAGGACCCAAGCACTTGGGTCATCCTCCACTGCACTCCCTGGCCACAGCAGAGAGCTGGCCTGGAAGAGGGGCAACCGGGACAGAATCTGGCGCCCCGACCAGGACTAGAACCCGAGTGCTGGCTCCGCAGGCGGAGGATTAGCCTAGTGAGCCGGTCTCCACTTTTGATCCAGCTCCCTGCTAATGTTCCTGGGAAGGCAGCAGAGGCTGTCCTAAGTCGTGAGCCCCTGCCACCCACATGGGAGACACAGGTGGAGTTCCCGGCTCCTGGCTTCTGCCTGGTCCAGCACAGCTGCAACAGATGTTGCCATTTGGGGAGTGAACTAGAGGATCTAGAGGATGGAAGAGGGTTCTCTCTCTCTCTCTCTCTGTCTCCCGCTCTAACTCTTTCAAACAAATAGATAAATCATTTTTTAAAAAGTTCCAAAATTAATCATACATGCTGGGTCATCAAGGAGGAGAGTAGAAACACATGTTTCAAGACAATGGCTTTTAAAATTTCTGATTTTGTTTTAAAAAGATGAGCACACAATGAGATCCCTGGAAACTGCTGCTGCAGCCCACAGCTGCTCTTGTAAAGTAGGAAGCGCAAGGACTTCTGAAGTGCAAAGTCATGCTGCTGACTCATCCAGGGGACTCCCTGAAGTCTGCCATACCTGCTACTCGTGGCTCTGGCTCGGGCTGCTGACTGCAGCGGTGGGGCAATGAGGCAGACACAGAGAGAATTCTGAAGCCAGCAAGAAATGCCACGATGTGTAAGAAAAGTTTCCGGAAGCTAGGAAGACAGAGTGGGCGGGGCAGGTAAGCACAAGCTCAGAGGAGGCATGGTGATTGACTTGGAGGCACAGAGTGGTGTCTGCATGCACCGGGGATCCTCTGGAGGGCCTGGACTGTTGAGCTATGCCGTGCTCAGCACTTCCCTGGCACTTCATACCCATCTCCTCCCTTGACCTTCTGCCACATCCTCTGGCCCATTTCCAAACATGGAACGCTGCCATGATCCACTTGTTGCCACCTCGCGTTTGCAGCCGAGCCCACCACCTGACCTGCCCTGCCACATGTCCATTCTGCTAGGGCTTGGGCAGACAGTCTGTAATCAGCTAGTGACTTCCTGTCCATCCCCGAGCACACTTGCTACAAGCTCCTCCAGCGAGCTCGAGTTTAATAAAAAGGAATTGCTGGGCCGGTGCCGCAGCTCAATAGGCTAATCCTTCACCTTGAGGAGCCTGCACACCGGGTTCTAGTCCCGGTTGGGGTGCTGGATTCTGTCCCGGTTGCCCCTCTTCCAGGCCAGCTCTCTTCTGTGGCCAGGGAGTGCAGAGGAGGATGGCCCAAGTGTTTGGGCTCTGCACCCCATGGGAGACCAGGAGAAGCACCTGGCTCCCGCCTTCGGATCAGCGCGGTGCGCCGGCTGCGGCAGCCATTGGAGGGTGAATCAACGGCAAAAGGAAGACCTTTCTCTCTCTCTCTCTCTCTCTCTCTCTCTCTCTCTCTCACTGTCCACTCTGCCTGTCAAAAAAAAAAAAAAAACTAAAAAAAAGGGAACTGCTTCCTTCAGTTTTCACCCCCTCTTCCAAAACCCACGCCATCAGGATCTTCTCTTGTCTTTCACTCGGCCGCCTATTTGCTCATCTGACCCCGTCTGCTTTCCTCTCAGCAGCTGCTACGACCCTTCTCCTTCCTCGGGCTCTAGCCTTCCTTCCTTCCTTGCTCCATTCGGCTCAGCAGACGACACGGTCTCTGCTGCAGGAATCAGGCCAGCTGACTTCCATCCTCCTCTTTTCCTAACCCTCCATGGTTTCTACATGCCCAGCTCCTCCTGAGCCTTGCACATGGCATTCTCCCCACCACCACCCGTCGTTCTCTTCTTTCCTGGCATGGTAGACAGGTTTGGAGCCGTGGCTGTGTTTCAGATCACCTGAAAAGGCCTTTTAAAAGTACGAATATACCCTAAGGGATTAAAAGCAGGATCTCCAAGAGATATTTATTCGTCTGTGTTCACAGCAGCACTGTTTACAAAAGGTGGAAGCAGCCCAAGTGTCCGGTGAGAGATGAATGGATAAACACAGCATGGTATCTCCATACAATGGAAACAAACACTGACACATGCCAACACAGGGCTGGAAGACTTGACATTATGCTAAATGAAATAAGCCAATCGCTAGGGTACTACTTTGAGGTACCTAGAGTAGTCAAACTCATAGACAGAAAGTAGAAAGGCAGCTTTCAGGGATTGGTGGAGGGGGAGTGAGGAGTTTGTTTAGTGAGTACAAACTTGGAATTCTGCAAAGTGAAAAATGTTCTGCATATAAATGGCTAATGTACTGAATGCCACTGAGCTACACACTTAAAAGTGATTAAAGCGGTAAATTTTGTGTCATGAATATTTTAATATAATGTTAAATAAATAATTTTTTAAAGCATGTGTGCCCTTTTCCCACTCCAGATGCCCTAAATCATAATAGGCAGAGT
Organism: Sylvilagus floridanus; assembly: GCA_949820135.1. Classification (NCBI taxonomy): domain Eukaryota; kingdom Metazoa; phylum Chordata; class Mammalia; order Lagomorpha; family Leporidae; genus Sylvilagus; species Sylvilagus floridanus. The sequence goes on from OX463225.1 coordinate 58,282,492, forward strand.
CATGAATTTGTTGTTGCTGCTGCTCACCCAGCAGACAAAGACTGGCTGCCAGGCACTGCGCTGGGAGCTGGGGAGCAGACAGGAAGCACACAGCATCGCCCTTCTTCACAGCCTCCTGAAGAAGAGAGCAAGTGTGTTTCCCACCGTTGGCACGATGGGTGTGCACCAGAGGTGTGTGGGATGAGATCAGAGTGCTCAACTCTGGAGTCCGGGGCTGGGGGCCGACAGCAGGCGAGGATCCCGAGGCGCACTGTGCTGGGTTCACTCCTGCTTTCCCTCACTTCTGACAATTTGCCCGACAGTTCACTCTCCTAGCATATCTGATAAATTTACATGCCTTTGCCCACCCCCATGTCTACAGTCATCTCTGAGGGTTTATGGTGAGTTCCTAACTGACAAACCCCATGGTCTGTTCCAGAGGCGGAGATAATGCTACAGGTTTATCCAGTCTTGCCTCACTCCACTTTTCTCTGCCTGGACACTCAGGAAAAGATCTTTTCTCCTCCCTCCCCTCAGATGGAGGCCACATGCACAGGTCCTAAAAATGAAAGGTGAAGAGAAGTGATACAACCAGGTCAGACCCTTAAAATCCCTGCTCCTCCATCCTCCCAGTCTCTCCTCACCTTCCTTGGCATCAGGGGCAACTCCTGCTTTCCACGGACAAGCCCCAAGGTATACAAGCGTCTCCTGATGAACACTTGTCTTGCTCGAAGCGAAAAATAGTTTGGGAGTTTTCTGTTCTAACTGCTGCTTTAAAAGACCCTCTCTGGGGACTGGCATTGTGGTGCAGCAGGTTGCTGCGGACAATGTTGGCATCCTATCTAGGAGCGCCAGGTTCAAATCCCGCCTCTGATCCCCTTCTGGTCCAGCTCCCTGCTAATGCACCTGGGAAAACAGTGGAAGATGGTCAAGGGCCCTTGTTACCCATGTGTGAGACCAAGTTGCTCTGCCTTTCAAATAATTAGAAAGAAATCTTTAAAAAAATACAAAAATCCTTTTACTGCTCTTCATTGATTCAATCAAAGTTTCTGAGGGTTTGGTTTGGCAGTTTGTGTGCCAGACGTGTAGCTGTGACCGTCCTCATCATCCTGTTTTCTCTTCACCATCTTCCAGGGCTTGCCCTTCCTAAAGTCTGGTTGCAGGCGGGACTTGCTGCGGGTTCTCCTACCTCTCCAGCCCCCTCCCAACCTCACCCCTTCACCCCACCCACCCTTGCTGCTTCCCTGGCTTTCTCCATTCTCCTCTTTTCCTCACAAGACAGCAAAGGCATTTCCCAAGAATTTTACCCTCTCTAAGTCCCTTGGGTCAATTAAAGAAGAGGAAGCAGGAGCAGTGGGGCGAGCCCCTCTCAGCCATGCAGATCTGACATCTGGGAAAGGAGAAGGGAGGGAAGGAAGGAGGATCTGACAGGAGGAGCCCCCAGGCTGCCCTGCACCTGGCAGAAGGTGAGGGCCAGTGCTTGCCAGAGGACTCCCGTGTTGGGAGGAAGGGCCCGGGTTGGCACCCTTGCCGTGCTCTGCCAGCAGCCCCAGGAGTGTCACCTCAGTACAGAGGCACTGCTGGAGCCAGAAGGGCGGCAGCTGGAGCCTCTCAGTAATTACACTCCCGCATGCAGTCCTTTCAAAGGAGCTGAGAGTTCACTCCCATGGCTGCCACATCTGTGTCCTCGCTCCATCTCTGTTGCACTGTTTCTCTTCTTAGGGGGCTCATTAGTTCCAGCGCGTCCACTAACACTTGATATCCTGGGAGAGTCAGGCATGCGATTCAGACCTTCTGTAAGAACACACTTTGTACACTCAGCTAGTTCAAACTTGGTCTTCTCTGTGAAACCTTTCTCGAGACCCTTGCCTGACCCCATTCCATAATACCCAGTACCATCTCTGCACTTGCCACATTCTGCATTTTACACACTGTAAAAGCTTCCTTTCCCTCATGGTTTGCAAGCATTGCAAATATTTATCTTTGCATCCAGACTGTTTAATACTACTGCGATATGCAATACTTGCTCAGTTGCTTATTGAATGACTTATACAGAAATGACTATTGGGCAGACAATGTAAAGTATGTGCTATGGTTTGAATATGAGTTGGCTCCTGAACTCAAGCAGATGTTTAGACCTCAATGTTATAAGTTAATGGTACTGGGTCAGCACCACGGCTCATTAGGCTAATCCTCCGCCTGCGGCGCCGGCATCCCGGATTCTAGTCCCGGTCGGGGTGCCAGATTCTGCCCCGGGTGCTCCTCTTCCAGGCCAGCTCTCTGCTGTGGCCCGGGAGGGCAGTGGAGGATGGCCCAAGTGCTTGGGCCTTGCACCCCATGGGAGACCAGGAGGAAGCATCTGGTTCCTGGCTTCGTATCGGCCCATCGCGCCGGCCGTGGCGGCCATTTGGGGGGTGAACCAACGGAAAAAGGAAGACCTCTCTCTCTCTCTCTCACTGTCCACTCTGCCTGTCAAATAAATAAATAAATATGTTAATGGTACTGGAAAGTGGGAACTTAATCTAATTGTGGTGTTTAGGAGGTAGAAATTGTGAGAGGTCCTTAGGTTACTGGAGTATTCCCTTGGAAGGTAGTTCTCACGAGATGATTGAGTGTAAAAGCCCAAGTTAGGCCCAGCCACTTTCTCTGCTTCCCGGCTCACCATATGATCCTTCCTCGGCGTGAACTCCACCATTGCCATCCAGCTCCCTCATGACAGAGTCCAAATCAGTGGAGCTGCCTCAAATTTCTCAAATTGTGAGATAAATAACCTTTATAAATAACCTTTTCCTCTTCATAAATTCAGTTGCCTCAGGCACTCTTTTTTTTTTTTTTTTTAGCAATGAAAGGCTCATTAATACAGAATGGAAAACTGAATAAGATGGGAGCAAAGAATTTGCATTCTAACTCCAATGCAATTACTAGTTCTGTGAACTTGGACACGTTAGTAAACATTTTTAAGCCTCATTGCCTAATCTATGAAAAAGGAAGTAACCTTAATTAAGTACTCACTTGGGGGCCAGCACTATGGCATAGGGGGTAAAGCTGCTGCCTGCAGTGCCAGCATCCCATGTGGGTGCTGGTTGGAGTCCCAGCTGCACCACTTCCAATCCAGCTCTCTGCTATGGCCTGGGAAAGCAGCTGAAGATGGCCCAAGTGGTTGGGCCCTTGTACCTGCATGGGAATCTCAGAGGAAGCTCCTGGCTCCTGGCTTTGGATCGGCACAGCTCCAGTCATTGCGGCCATATGAAGAGTGAACCAGTGGATGGAAGACCTCTCTCTCTTTCTCTCTACCTCTGCTTCTCTGTTGCTCTGCCTTTCAAATAAATAAATAAATCTTTTTTTTTTTTTTAAAGTACCCACTCTGAAGTAGGCATCTCACACATGGTAACTGAATAGGAGTTACTCACCTCAATGAAGAGTTATTATAAAGATAAACGGCCAGCGCCACGGCTCACTAGGCTAATCCTCCGCCTGCGGCGCCGGCACCCCGGGTTCTACTTCCGGTTGGGCACCGAATTCTGTCCTGGTTGCTCCTCTTCCAGTCCAGCTCTCTGCTGTGGCCCGAGAGTGCAGTGGAGGATGGCCCAAGTGCTTGGGCCCTGCACCCCATGGGAGACCAGGAGGAAGCACCTGGCTCCTGGCTTCGGATCAGTGCAGTGCGCCGGCCGTAACGGCCATTTGGGGGGTGAACCAACGGAAGGAAGACCTTTCTCTCTGTCTCTCTCTCTCTCTCTCTCTCTCTCTAATTCAGCCTGTCAAAAATAAAAATAAAAAAATAAAGATAAGCAAGAGTTTTGGATGTAGAAGCACTGGGAAAACTAAAGCTTCATAAGAATATAAGATATCATATTTTTACCACCTCAGTGCACAAAAATCCCTAATCTTCATTCTATCCTAACCTATGTCCTGAGTTCCAGGCTGGTACACTAAATTAAAACTACCCTTAGGGCTGACGCTGTGGAGTAGTGGGTAAAGCTACCGCCTGCAGTGCCGGCATCCAATATGGGCACCGGTTTGAGTCCTGGCTGCTCCATGTCCAATCTAGCTCTCTGCTGTGGCCTGGGAAAGCAGTGGAAGATGGCCCAAGTCCCACCAACATGGGAGACCTGGAAGAAGCTCCTGGCTCCTGACTTCAGATCAATGCAGTTCCGGCTGTTGTGGCCGTCTGGGGAGTGAACCAGCAGATGGAAGACCTCTTTTTCTCTCTGCTTCTCCCTCTCTCTCTGTGTAACTCTGACTTTCAAATAATTAAATAAATCTTAAAAAAAAAAAAAAAGCTACCCTTACTCACTGCAAACTCAAAGCAAAAATCTTATTCCAGTAGTTAGTTCCTCCATATCATGTCCTAGTCAATCTTATTTTATTTTATTTTATTTATTTGACAGGTAGAGTTACAGACAGTGAGAAAGAGAGACAGAGAGAAAGGTCTTCCATCCTCTGGTTCACTCCCCAATTGGCAGCTACAGCCGGCTCACTGCACTGATCCGAAGCCAGGAGCCAGGTGCTTCCTCCTGGTCTCCCATGGGGTGCAGGGCCCAAGTACTTGGGCCATCCTCCACTGCACTCTCGGGCCACAGCAGAGAGCTGGACTGGAAGAGGAGCAACCTGGATTAGTACCCGGCGCCCATATGGGATGCCGGTGCCACAGGCAGAGGATTAACCTAGTGTGCCACAGCAATGGCCCCCTAGCCAATCTTTTGGGGCCTAATCTTACACTATTTCCCTTTAAGCAGACCCTCTGCAGCAGTCTAAAAGGCCTAATGCTATCTGTCAACAGACTCTGAGCCTCTGCTCACAATCACCCTCAGCTTCAGGAAAGCCTCATCCTTCTCTGCCTGCTGAAATATCGCCATTCCTAAAAGCCAAACTCAGATCCACCCTCATCAGGACGATCTCTTTACTCTTACCTCTACTGTTACTAACATCCAGTTAAAAGACCATCTTGGGTTTGTATGTCTTGATTCTACCACTCACTAGTTGTGTGACCTTAAAAAAAATGACCGACTCTCTCTATATTTTAATTTCCTTATCTGTAACATAGGCATAAGAATCCTCTCCCTCATTGGGTTATTAGGAAGACCAAATGAAATAATACAAGCAATCTACTTTGAATCGTTATAGTACAACATCCATAATGATCCTAAGACAGTCTGTGTTTTCATGGTCTACATCTGGCAGATGAGAACAAGACTGTCTGTACTTCAAATGTACTACTTACTTAATATGACACCTTCATGTGGCAAGAGTAATTTTATTGGTCTCTGACTATGCCCAGGTACTATGGTAATTACTTGGCTTATTTACTTATCACAACAATTCAAACCCCCATTTTTTTTTTTAAATCAAGAAACTGAGGCCCAAGAAAGTAAAGCAACTTGCCCAAGGTCACAAATTTAGTTCATTTCTATGGATTTCGAATTCAGCCCCAAATTCTGTACACTGATATTACACCAGCACCAACCCTCAATACTTGTATGTTTTACCAACCATATTTTAGGTAACCTAAAGGTCTGTGTCTACTTCTTGCTAAAGCCCAACTCTGAAACACTACCATAAATATTCAATAAATACATTTTGTTTGATTAATCTATACCACATGTTGAGCGCCTATAGTATCATAAAGGCAAAGCATAGTTAAATCATTAAGTATGAAATTCTATTATAGTAAATTATATAACTTACATGTACACAAACCACACACATGGTATAATCTATACAATAGAATAGCTCAGAGCATGGGAGCACAACACAAGAAGCAATCAAATGATCGTGGAGGTACACACCAAATAGCACCATGTACCAGTGTCTAAAACAAAAACTACCCACGAAAACACTCTGTTCAGCAAGGGCCTGGCTAGAAACATTAGATTAACAAGCAAAACTTGCAGAAGAGGCTTTGCACACCCTTCATGCATTGCAAAATGCTGTAAACAGATCTCTAGCAATGTTTTCGAGGGCAGATCCAGGACAAGGCAACTGCCAGGAAGACAGCTGTGTCTTCTGCTGACTCTTACTCATTGCCTACTGATGGAACACTTCTGCCCTCCAGACCACAGCCACAGGAGTAAATAACTCTTAACCAAAGGAAGCGCTAGTTCAGCTGAAGTGGGTGCACTAGGCAGACGGAAAGGATGTTAAACATTAGGCTTAAAGCATATACCCCTTGATGGGTCCTCCCTATACTCTCCAGATGGTCATTTCAAATGCTCTCCTCCCCCTCCCCATTTCCACTGATGGCCCTAACCATGCTTCATTGAAAAAAACAGAATGTTCAGAAGGAAGTTGCTTCATCTTCCTACCACGAAGTTCCTAACTAAGCCAATCTGTGCCCATTTTCTTATTCTCTTTGTTATCATGGAGGAAGGAGCTTCCCACTATCCAAGGTCCATCCCCCCACTTGACTCTATAAGCCACCCATCCTGTTCTCTGAGGGATTTTGCTCTTTCATTGCTTCTTTCTTCCATCATTATTTTCTCTCTCTAGCAAGTCATTCTTTTTGGCATAGTAGCATGTTCTAGCATTTCCTGTACTTAAACACCTTGACATCATATTCTTCTTCAGTGCTACCATAATTTTCTAAGATTGCCTGCATATATCCATATTTTTTCTCCTCTATTCACCTATTTCCCTTTGTTATTTCTAATTTTAATGTGTATATTGAAAAACTCTACAAAACGTCACTACTGTTTAAGGTTTATGTATGTATATATATAATTTTTTCTTATTTTATTTTATTTGAAATATTTATTTGACACAGACACACACACTCACACAGAAAGAGAGAGAGAAAGAGAGAGAGAGAGAATCTCACCTGGGGGTGAGAATGTTGTGTCATATAGAAAAATGCATGTTTAATTTCATATGAAACTTCCAGACTTCTTCCAAAGTGGTTTGACTATTTTTTCATGCCAATCAGCAATGTTTTAGATTCCTAGTTGCTCCATGTCTTTATCAACACTTGCTATGGTCAGTCTTTCATTTTAGCTCTTCCACTTTGATATGTAGTGGTGCAGTTTTAATTTGCATCACTGTACTGATGAATAATGTTGAACATCTTTTTATGTGCTTCCATCCACACCTTTTCTTTGATGCAGTGTCTTTCCATGTGGATTTTTTGCTCATTTTAAAAATTGGTCATTTTCTTGTTATTAAGTTGTAAGAGTTCTTATACAAATTTTTTCTTAGCTATTTGTTTTGCCAAGTTCTCTCCCATTCTGTGTCTTGCCATCCCATCTTCTTAACCATGTCTTTCAAACACAATAACAGGCCTGCACCACAGCTCACTAGGCTAATCCTCCGCCTGCGGCGCCAGCACCTTGGGTTCTAGTCCTGGTTGGGGCACCGGATTTTAACCAGTTGCTCCTCTTCCAGTCCAACTCTCTGCTGTGGCCCGAGAGTGCAGTGGAGGATGGCCCAAGTGCTTGGGCCCTGTACCCGCATGGGAGACCAGGAGGAAGCACCTAGCACCTGGCTTCGGATCGGCGCTGTGTACCCGCGTAGTGGCCTCTGTCTCTCTCTCTCTCTCACTGTCTAACTCTGCCTGTCAAAAAGATAAAAAATAAAATTAAAATTAAAAATAAAAAAACACACAACAAATGATTTCAATTTTGATGAAATCAGGATATCAATTTTTCTTCTATGCTTTGTACTTTTTGTGTTCTATTTAAAAATCATTGCCTACTTCAAATACAAAGATCTTCTTCTAAGTGTTTTTTTTTCTGTAAGTTTAATAGTCAGAGTTCTAAATTTATATCTATGATGCACCTGAAGTTAATTTCTGCTAGTAGTATAAAGCAAGGGTCCATTGTAGCATCATCTGTTAAAGAAAATATTCTTTTCCAATTGAAATACCTTGGAAGCTTTGTCAAAAATCAACTGACCACATAGGAATGGGTGCATTCTGGACAATAACTTTTCAGTTGCTCTTTATGTCTCTTCTCATGTCAATATCAAGTCTTGTAGCCAATTAAATTTGTTTTACACTTTCCAAATTATTTGAGTATTTTAAATTCTTTATATTTCCATATGATCCTTAGAATCAACTTATCGATTTCAACTCCTCCCACTCAAAAAATCCTCTGCTTGGATACCCCCCTTTCTTTAACTGTGGCATGAAGAAGAGATAGAGACATTCTTTCCACACAAGCAACTATAAAACTGGACAAAACTATTAGCCATGACCATTGTGGAACACTGGAAAATGATCAAGCTTGAACAACTTAAGGAACGGTATTTCTGAAAACTCTATCACACCAAATAAGAGTGAGTTTGCAGCCTCATCAATAAACCATGCTAAGTTGCCTGTTGAGAAGTCTTTATCAGGACGCCGTTGTCTTGGTTTGTAGAGGACAGTAGAAGAGCTACTATGAGGAAATTTTAGAAGTGAGAGGAGCATACCAGGACTGACATATAAAACTTCTGCATAACTCTGGCCTCTCCATGCATCCCAAAGAGACCTGTGAAAGTAGAAATTCTGCAGAGATGTGTGACTCTGCTGTACCTTTAAATGTGCTCCTCAAACCACACACCACGCAGATGAGCTAAAAGCCTTACTGGCTTGAGGTATCTGAGCATAACCTTTGCTCAAATCACTGACTTACCAAGAAGCTATTTAAGAGCAGAGGAGACCCCAAGAAGCCTAGCACTCCTCCTCCAGCTAAGAAACAAGTGAAGCAGAGACATCAACAGTTGCGTACTCTGGGAGAGGCAGATATTTTGGTTTTGAGTGTAGACAAGTTAGTTAGCTACTGGGGGGAAAGAAGCAACGATAGTCATAAGAACAATAAAACAAGGCCGGTGCCATGGCTCAATAGGCTAATCCTCCACCTGCAGCGCTGGCACCGAGTTTTAGTCCCGGTCAGGGTGCCAGATTCTGTCCCGGTTGCTCCTCTTCCAGTCCAGCTCTCTACTGTGGCCTGGGAGTGCAGTGGAGGATGGCCCAAATGCTTGGGCTCTGCACCTGCATTGGAGACCAGGAGAGGCACCTGGCTCCTGGCTTCGGATCAGCTCAGTGCGCCAGCCACAGCACACCGGCCGAAGCGGCCACTGAGGGGTGAACCAATGGAAAAGGAAGACCTTTATCTCTTTCTCTCTCTCTCTCTCATTGTCCACTCTGCATGTCAAAAAAAAAAAAAGAACAATAGAACAGAAACCAAATTACTAAACATTATATTTTACAAAGAATTTACAGAAAGAATTTAACAGAAAAAATTGTATAGGATATGTAAAGAAACAGAAAAGCATGACCCATACTCTGATTAAGTCAATAAAATAATTCAAAATGGCTGCAGATATTGGATTTAGTGAGCAAATATTTCAAAGAAGTTATTATAAATGCAAAAGAAAGTTAAAAATAATAATTAAGGGAAATGCACTAACAATGGGTGAATACATAGGGAACCTTGCCAGAGAAACAGACCTTATCAAAAAGAGCCAAATGGAAATTCTAGAGCTGAAAAGTACTGTACTAAAATAAAAGATTTATCAGATGAGCTCAACAAAAGATTCGACCTATTAGAACAACATCAGTGAGTTTCAAGATCAACCAAAACTACAAACCTGAAAAATAAAGAGATAGGAGATTTAAGGAAAGTGAACAAAATCTCAGAGACCTACATGGGATCACATGAAACAACATATCCTCCACATACTGGAGTCCCACAGGAGAATAAAGCAAAAGGAGGAAAAAATATATTTGAATGTGTAGACGCTGAAAACGAAACAGTTACTGATGGACATAGGCAGGGCCTGGCCCTGTGTCCTAGCTGGGAAAGCCGCCACCTGACGATGGCAGTCCATATGGGCACTGTTTCAACTCCCTGCTGCTCCACTTCCTATCCTGCTCCCTGCTAATGTGCATGGGAAAGCAGTGAAAGATGGTCCACATATTTGAGCCCCTGCACCCAGGTGGGAGACCTGGAAGAAGCTCCTGGCTCCTGGCTTCAGTCTGGCCCAGCCCTGGCTTTTGGCAACACTTAGGGAGAGAACCAGTGCATGGGAGATCTCTTTCTCTCCATTTCTCCCTCTTTCTCTGTAGCTCTGCCTTTAAAATACAGAAATAAATGTTTTTAAAAAGAAAGAGAGCAAAATGCTACTATACACGGGTTAAGTTCCTATATCTTATTATAAATACACTAGTACTTATTTGAGTTAGGCTGGGATAAATTAAAGGGGCATATACTATAGCTTTAGAGGAACCACTGAAAAATAAGGCAAAGAAGTTCAGACATCAAGCCTAAAGAGGAATTAAAATGGAATACAAAAACTAAAGCTTTTAGTACATGAAGGAACAAATGAGATGTCCCTAAGTGAGAATATTAGAAAAAAGCAGTCAATGACTGACACTATCCAACCATATCAATAAGTTAGGCTTCATATGAATGGACAAAATGCCCTAATCAAAAGTCAGAGATTGTCAGACTGCATACAAAAGCAATATGCAATGTATGATTTCCACCAGAAACATACTTTAAACTCAAAAGCACAAATCATATCTACTGCGTTTTTCATTTTGGTTTTTATGTATTTAATTTGTAAAAGTTCCATGTGGGCTTTTTTTTTACATTTTTAAATTCTCTCCTCATTGTGACTGTATTTTCTTCTACTTTTTGAATGTATAGAGCATATTTACAATGACTTTTTAAAAAAAATATTTATTTATTTATTTATTTGAAAGGCAGCATTACAGGCAGAGAGGGAAAGACACAGAGATCTTCCATCAACTGGCTCACTCCCCAAATGGCTGCAACAGCCAGGGTTGGGTCAGGCTGAAGTCAGGAACTAGGAACTTCATCCAAGTCTCCCACATGGGTGCAGGGGCCCAAATACTTGGGTCATCTTCTGTTGCTTTCCCAGGCGTGTTAGCAGGAAGCTGGATTGGAAGTGGAGCAGCCATCACTAAACCCAGCACACATATAGGAGTTGCATTAACCCACTACACCACAATACTGGCCCCTACAGCGACTTTTTAAAATTAATTAATTAATTAATTAACTGTTTAATTAATTAATTTTGAGAGGCAGGGACAGACAGAGAAGGCTCCCATCCGCTGGTGCACTCCACAAATGCCCACAACAGCTGGCTCTGGGCAAGGCTAAAGCCAGGAACCAGGAACACAGTGCAGGGCTCTCTTGTGAATGTCAGGGACCCAACAATTTGAGGCTTCAACTGCTCCCTCCCAGAGTCAACATGAGCAAGAAACTGGGATTTGGAGCAGAGCTTGGAATTGAACCCAAGTTCTCCAATAGGGAATAGAGGCATCCTAATGGGTGTGTCAACCACCAGGCCAAATGCCCTGTAATAACTGTTTTTAAGTTCTTATCCACTAGTTTTCATCATTGATATCATTTCCGTGTCTGTTTCTGATGATTGGGTCATGTATATACTCTGGGTCATTATTTTTCTGGTTCTTCACTTGCTTCATAGCTGTTTATATTTTAAATAAAATATTGGGCACTATGGATTTATGTTGCTGGTTGCTAGTTTTCTTTCTGGCAGGTAGTTAAGTGATTTGAATCACTAGATCCTTCCAAGCTTTCTTTCAAGCTGTGTCATTTTGGGGCCACTGCAGCCATAAGTTCCAGGTCCAATACTCAGGTGTGTTACTTCTAAGGTTCCCACCTGTTTCTCCATACATTTTAAGAACTTTGCACTCTGACCTCTCAGAACAAAGACACTGTCCAATCCCATGTGAGGTCCAGGAATTGTTCTGCCTATGCTTTTTCAAGTAGGTCTTTCATGACCTCAAGTAATTCCCCCTCTCTGAAGCATAGATAAATACTCCGCCATAGACTCTGCAGATCCCTGGTGCTCTTCCTGCATATACAGTACCAGGTTCTCTGAATCCCTCTGCTTTTCCTTTCCCTGCCTTCTTTTCAGCCTGGAAAAAATAAACTGATCTAGCAAGAGGGCGGAAGAATACTTGACATAAGGGGAGGGAGGCGGAGAACCACCTTGTTTGACCATTTTCTCTCTGGACATGACCCCCTAAAATTTACAAGAAAATGTGGTCCCTTAAAGTTCCCCAGAAGTGCTATCTGGGGTGCCACATGTGCTACCAAAATTTGGGGTGCCATATGATTTCACTGTGAGGCTGTCCTAAATAGCACTCTGGCCTCAGAATCAGCCCTTAAGGCATTCGGATCCGGCTCAAGAACCCATGAGAATATTTTAGGCATGGAAAAGAGTTCTGTGTCAGTGGATTCAGCCAAAGATAGATCAATATAGTAAAAAAAAAAAATGCATCTGTACTGAGCATGTACAAACTTTTTCCTGCCAGTAATTCTGAAACAATTGAAACAATACAGTGTAACGCGTATTTACATAGCATTCACATTTATGAAGTAGTTAAGTAATCTAGAGATGATTTAAAATCTATGCTAGGATGTGGCTAGTTTACATGCAAATATACTGTTTTATTAGAGGAGGTAGGACATCCAGGGATTCTGGTGTATATGGGGGCTCTTGGAACCAATACCCTGAGGGTGTAGAGGGATAACTGTACTCTTCCCTGTATACTATGGCTGCCTTGTTCTCCCCCAACTCCAGGTTTCTTCCAAGCAACGAGACCGCTACACTGTTTGGGGTCCCCTTTTTGTTTCCCCTGAAGACTTCTTGCAGAAGGTGAGCTGGTGCAATCACACAGCTCACCCTGTTAGTGTTCCTTCGTTCAGGCCCCACAGTCCTGCTCTGCCTGTTGTCCAAATTCTGAAAATCACTGTTCACAGATTTTTCCAGTTTCCTAATTGTTTAAGACAAAGGGATAAATTTACTATCCTTTCCAGCATCTTGAACAGAAGCTGTAGTTTGACTTCTCTTTCTTTTTAAAAATACTTTTATGCTCACTTGGCTAATCCTCTTCCTGCGGTGCCAGCTCACCGGGTTCTAGTCCTGGTTGGGGTGCTGGATTCTGTCCTGTTTGCTCTTCTTCCAGTCCAGCTCTCTGCTGTGGCCCGGGAATGCAGTGGAAGATGGCCCAAGTGCTTGGGCCCTGCACCCGTATGGGAGACCAGGAGGAAGCACCTGGCTCCTGAGTTTGGATTGGCGCAGCGCACCGGCCATGGTGGCCATTTGGGGGGTGAATCAACGGAAAAAGTCTCTCTCTGTCTCTCTAACTCTGCCTGTCAAAAAAAGTACTTTTATAATACAATACTTACACAGATCCACAAAAAATATTTTATATTATTTTAAATGCATGGTAAACAATGTTATTTTAGTAATTTATTTTTTTCTTCATTCAGAGAAGTAGTTATAATATTTATTTTTGTTAATCTGGGTAACTATCATTCATTCATTTTCACCAACTTTGTTATGTAAGTATACTATGATTCACTTATCTTTTCCTGTGTCAGTTTCTGAATTGCTTAGTTCAGTGCTATGAAGAACAAAGTTTAGTGCTACCAGAAGTATTCTTAAACATGTTTCCTAGTAGACATATACAAGACGTTTTCTATAGGGATATATATTCTATATAGTAATGAAATCACCGGGCTTTGGGGAAGATAATATCTACTTTTTAGTGTCCTTTTTATTTTTATTTATTATTTATTTTTAACTTTTATTTAATAAATATAAATTTCCAAAGTACAGTTTATGGATTACAATGGCTTTTTCCCCCCATAACTTCCCTCCCACCTGCAACCCTCCCATCTCCTGCTCCCTCTCCCATTCCATTCGCATCGATTCATTTTCAATTATCTTTCTATACAGAAGATCAATTTAGTATATATTAAGTAAAGATTTCAACAGTTTGCACCCACACAGAACACAAAGTGTAAAATACTGTTTGAGTACTAGTTATAGTGTTAATTTACATTGTACAACACATTAAGAGATCCTACATGAGGAGTAAGTGCACAGTGACTCCTGTTTATTTTTAATAGAAATATTAAAGTATTTTTACTTTCTTTTTTTAAAAGATTGATTAATTTATTTGAAAGGCAGAGTTACAAAGCAGCAAGGGAGAGATACAGAGAGAGAGAGAGAGAGAGATCTTCCATCTGCTGGTTCACTCTCCAAATGGCCACAACAGCTAGAGCTGTGCCAATCTGAAGCCAGGAGCTAATTTCAGTTCCTCAGTTCCTTCTTCAGCAACTCAGAGCCTTTACACAAATCATTTCACTTACTTGGAACACTTTTCTCACTGGCCATTGTTCAAAGCTTGCCCATTATTTTTTCTTAGATGGTACCCTGATACCACTTCCATGGGGAGACCTTCTCTGACTCCCCTCTTGAAGTCAGATTGTCATCTACTCTTCAACATAGCACTGAGTTCATTTATTGTCTCTCACTCACCAAGCTGTAAGGTTCATGGGGGTAGAAACAGTTGTCTGTCCTGTTGAACATTATTTATTTAATACCTATCTCAATGCCTCAGATGCATTAAGTATTTAAAAACATGTTTTATAGGGGCCAGCACTGTGGCATAGCAGGTAAAGCCGATGCCTATGGCACCATCATCTCATATGGGTTCTGGTTCGAGTCCTGGCTGCTCCACTTCAGATCCGCCTGGGAAATCAGTGGAGGATGGCTCAAGAGCTTGGGCCCTCCATACTCACATGGGAGACCCAGAAGTTCTTGGCTCCAGGCTTCAGATCAGCTCACCTCTGGCTGTTGTAGCCATTTGGGGAGTGAAACAGCTGGTGGAAGATTTCTCTGTCTCTGCCTCTCTCTTTCTCTCTCTCTCTAATTCTGTCTTTCAAATAAATAAATCTTATAAAAATCATGTTTTATGGATGAATGAATAACTAAGCAAGGTAATAAAAGGTATTATTATCTCCATTTTACATATGAGGGTAAGCTATTGGCCATCTCTTATCTAGCTTACTAACCACATATACTTTATAGATTGTTGCCATATCACACAAGGGTTTCTATGCAGGGTGGAGGAATACTTAAATATATTTCACCAACTAAACTCAGACTATTCCAGACTCAAGATCAGCCTTACTTATACTTTAACATAAACTAGAGTGAGTTGTTACTATGAACTATGTCCTTAAATCTTGGTGTACTCGATGCCTAGCAGTGTATCTGACAGTGAAAACTCAAATCCTATTAGATGAATGAAAAATGGCAGTAGCTGGGTCATGAGAGGAGACATTATTTCACCTTGAAGGTAAAATAATACTACTGAGATTATATGCACAAACTTTTCACATACTATACATGGATTATATGTATACACATACGTACATACTTGTATACTTATATATAGATGAAGTAAAATGATTTAATAGCATATTCCAAAGACTGTTTCAGAAAATATATACTATAAGTTACAAGAAAGTTAAATTACATATCAAACCAGCATATGCTGGTCCAGAAGATTATTAAAGCCATGGAATTGTTGATAGAATTCTTTCATATAGTAGAAACAAATACAACCACATACTACACACCCACACATCCCAAAAAGAATTCCAATGAATGCAATAACGGTAGTGACATGAAAGCAAAACTAAACTGTAAGAGATAGCAACAAAATGTCAGTTGTTATTATAGAGGGCCCTATAAGATCATTACTAAATACAAGGGCAGGGTGCTCAAGCCTGAATTCAAACCCAGACCTATCATTTAGAATTGTAAGAACTTGACACATGACAACTCTGAGCTTCAGTTTTCTCACCTATAAAGTGATACAATAATACCTACTTCATACAGCTATCATTAAGATCAGATGAGACATTAGAAATGCTTAGAAAAGTGGCACACTTAAAGTTCTCAGTGAGACTGTTGCTATCATCATCATCATTTTCATCATCATTAACATCATCGCATTGTAAATTTGAGTAACACACACACTCTAACAGTCATCTCATGGAACTGAAGACTATCATGCTTATGATTGTACAGGAAGTATTTTTACTTTCTTTTTTTAAAAGATTAATTAATTTATTTGAAAGGCAGAGTTACAAAGCGGCAAGGGAGAGATACAGAGAGAGAGAATCTTCCATCTGCTGGTTCCCTCTCCAAATGGCCACAACAGCTAGAGCTGTGCCAATCTGAAGCCAGGAGCCAGGAGCTTCTTCCAGGTCTCCCATATGGGTGCAGGGGCCCAAACACCTAGGCCATTGTTTGCTGCTTTCCCAGGCCACTAGTAGGGAGCTGAATCAGAAGTGGAGCAGCTGGACTCAAACCTACACCCATGTGTGGTATTGGCATGGCAAATAGCAGATTTATCTGCTAAGCCACAGCAAAGGCCCCCAGAAAATATCTTCCTGTGTACATATTATTATTTCCTTTTTCTAATCAAACAATAAATCCTTGAAAGGTACTTGTCTGCTTTGATGTGACAATGGTTTGGGATTCATGTGCTGGAAACTGAGACATGGTGGAATTTTAAGAGGTAGAGCCTAACAGGAGGCCACTGGGTTGCTGCCCTGGGAAGAATTAATGCAGTTATGTGCCCCTGGTACATTCTCATAAGAGGGTTGTAATAACAGAGAAAGACTTGCCTCTCCCCACTCACTGGTTTCCTATATTGCCGTGGGATCCCTTTCTCCTACATGCACTCTTGCCATAATGCCATCTGCCATGCTGTAAAGCGGCCAGAGGATCCTCACCAGAGGCCAAGTCAATGTGGCCACCGAATCTCAAATGTGTACACCCCAAAAATGTGAGTTCAGCAATTCTCTTAATAAGGTACCTGGCCTCTGGTACTTTGTTATAGCACCACAAAATGGACTAATACACAGGTCAACTGGATTGATCTGTTATGATAATGATCAACTTTAAATGCATTGGAAAAATAAACAATTCTAGGGGTGGAATACTGGATCTTCATGATTATGGAGCATAGAAGTTCTTGATCAATAATTAAAACAGAAAACTCAGAAAGATTTGACAAAAAGTTTGCACAAGAAAGAGGAAGGAAGGGGCCACTGCTATGGCGTAGCTGGTTAAGCCACCACCTACAGTGCCAGCATCCCATATGGGTACCAGTTCAAGACCCGGCTGCCCCACTTCTGATCTAGCTCTCTGCTATGGCCTGGGAAAGCAGTAGAAGATGGCCCAAGTCCTTGGGCCCCTGCACCCGTGTGGGAGACCCAGAGGAAGCTCCTGGCTCCTGGCTTCAGATTGGTGCAGCTCTGGCCATTGCAGCCATCTGGGGAATGAACCAGCAGATGGAAGATCTCTCTCTCTCTCTCTCTCTCTCTCTCTCTCTCTCTTTCTCAATGTCTCTGTAACTCTGCCTTTCAAATAAAATTAATAAATCTTTAAAAAAAAAAAAAAAGAAAGAAAGAAAGAAAGAGGAAGGAAGCTGAGCAGACCTGTGGCTGAATCCTGGCTTCATCCCATTACTTAGGATTCTTGAAGCTAGATATCTTCACGATATTATGTTACGACTATAGTCATAACGTTATCAGTTCAAGTTGCTTCATTTATAACATGGGAACTCACTAGACTATTAAGAGTTCTGTGAGGGTTAAATAATATAATCTTTTTTAAATTACCTAGGTGAGCACCCAGCACAAAATAGATACCAAAGACAAATAAAAACAAAAAAATAAAACAAAAAGCAGTGTTGTACTCTTTGCTTCCACAATCTTTGAGCGCTCTTGTCTTGGGAAGAGGAAGCTGAAAAACCCTTTCCAGGGTAGGTATTCAACCTAGCAGGTAAGACACCTGTATCCCATATTGGAGTACTTAAGTTTAGTTTCCAGTTCTGTCTACTGACTCCAGCTCCCTGCTAATACAGAACCTGGGAGGTAGCAAGTGATGATTCAAGGAATCTGGTTCCTGCCATCCATGTGGAAGACCTAGATTGAGTTCGTGGTTCTCAACTTTGCCACGTCCCAACACCTCTTTGCAGATATTTGAGGAGTGAACCAGCAGACGGGAGTATGCTTCTCTCTTTCTCTCTCTCTGCGTGTGTGGCGCGCACACGTGAGAGAGAGGGAGGGAGAGAGAGAGAGAAAATTGCCTCTCAATAAATAAACCCTAAGAAAAAAATAAAAGGTTCTTTCTGGGAATAAGGGGCAGCTGGGTGGGAGTGGGAGAGTCTTGAGGTCCAGAGGTCTTCCTGTGTTTACAAAGGAATGAATTAAGGAAACAATAAATAATGGAGCAGCAAAGGAAGAAGAATTATTGAGTATCCTCTCCGATTTTTCTTTGATTTCTATTTCTCATGTTCCTACTGTCTCTTTTTCTTAGGGCTGCATTGTAGTTTCATTGTTGCTTTTGAAACAAAATGCCCAAGTAACATAATCATACAAATAAAGAATTGAGAATTAGATGCTATGACAAAAGTATCACATTGGCATAACTCCTTAGTGGCCATGCATTTTGGTAAGGATCAATAGGTCGTGTGAAGCTTCCTTTCTTCTTTCAATTCTCAATGATTAAGGATCAACTATTTATTAGGAACTGTGCTAGATATTAATAATATAGTTATAACATTATCAGTTCAAGTTGCTTTTATTCTGAATCCTTTCCCCTTACCCCTGAGCTCACCAATGTGACTGTGAGAAGAATATTAACACAAACAAAACTCTTTCATACTGATCTAGGACCATTGTCAGTCTTTATAATGACAGGAAGTCAAAGGGTGGGGAGACTGTCAGAAAGCCACAAAGACAAAACAGACAGACCCATAAGGAAGAGGGAAATGGTTCAGCAATGCAACACAAATTTTACTTCTCGTCTCAGTATCTTCACTGATTCTTTTAATCTTTCTAGGCACTGTCTGAGAAATCTGTTTTTGGTCTTTTCACTCAATAATGAAACAACAATTGCCAGCTACTTCAGTTTTCTTTTTGGTATATAATAAGAACCTGAATACGGCTTGGCTTGAGTGTCTTGAGATACCTAAACTTTCTTACATGTTGTACACTGATCTCATGCATGGACCCCATTGGATTTTTTCCATTCAAATTTCCTTTGTCCCATCCTTGGTAGTTATTTTTAATAAATTTTCCCTTAATATCCTGTACACTATCTGAAGTATCTTTAGAATCAAAGAAATGTAAATGCCTCTACTATTACACTAAATGTATTGAAGGAGCAACCTCATTTCATTTGTTCTTTATGAAACACAGATTCTCACAAGATTCTATAATCCATGAAATTAAAAAGATAATGATTGAATTACAAGTGTCATTTATATATGTTTTAATGGATTTTATTTATATGATTAGTAAGTCTGGGTAATTACTTTTTAAAAAAAAAACTATTTTATTTATTTGAAAGGTAGAGGTAGAGAGAGAGAGAGAGAGAGAGATCTTTTATCCACTGGTTCACGTCTCAAACAGCCATAATGTCTGGGGCTGGGGCTAGAATTCCATTCGAGTCTCCCATATGGGTGGCAGGGGCCCAAGTACTTGAGCCAATCTCTGCTGCTCTCCCAGGCGCGTTAGCAAGGAGCTGGATTGGAAGTGGAGCGGCTGGGACTCAAACTGGTGCTTATGTGAGATAGCAGCATCACAGGCAGCAGCCAACGTACTGCACCATGTCACCAGCCCCTTTATTTTTAATAATAACCCAAGTTTCAGAGCCCTTTCCACCTAGTTACAGACAAAAGACTTATTTGAAATATCTATAAAAATATGTGTCAATATATTTAGATCTAAAAATATTCCAATTTGTTTCTTCCAATAATTTTCATGCTGCCTGATATATAACAAGCAGAATGGTTGAAGGTTCAAAAAGCCCCCTGGAAGTCTTTCTGTAGGGATGCATCCAGCTCACAGCATGAAACAATATAGCTACATAAATTATTAACACCACTTTAATTCTGGGCCTGAAACTGTAGTGTGAAGCAGACTGTTTTCCTATGTAAGCCACACCACGGGAGCACGTTAAGCACCTCTGGATGCTGTTCTAGTTCTCTGAGCACTTAGCACAGCGCCTCTGAGCACAACAGGCTCAGTTACACATGTTTTATTTGCTGGGTCCAGATCGCTTGGGTGCCATTTGATATCCTAAATCATTAATAGGTAAAGTGGGGTTCTTAGTTCAACCCAACAAGCATTTATGGAGCACCTACTATGTAATATGATCTGTCACTCCCAGGCTTAAAATCTTTCAATTATTCCCTATGGCTTTCAGGATAAAATGTAAGCTTCTTGATTCAGATATGAGACCTTACGTAATCCATCAATAATGGCAGATATGTGAAGTGCAACCTCACGCCCTGCCTTCTTCCACAACAAATGAAAGTAATGTACACATTTCTTCCCCACGGAGATTGGACATGGCTTCAGAATCCTTCACAACACACTGTGCAGGCAGCCACCACCAGTAGACCATAGTGAAAATCTATTTGCTATTCATGCCCGACTTTGCTGCCTCCAAGAACATCACCAAACTATTTGCTCCAGTCATGTAGAATGACATACGGTCCCTAAATATGCAAGACTTTCCCCCACCTTTATGCTCCATCTTCCTAGAATGATTTTCCACCTTTTCTATACTTAGCAAACTCTTACTCATCCTGTTTACTCAGATCAATTTCATCGCCATGGGCTGATCCAGACACCTTTCTTCTGTGCTCTATAGGCACCTTGAACTGAGCATTTTATCACCCTAGACCATAGCTGTTAATTACAATCCCTCTCCCTTATTGCCTTTAAATTCCTTAAGATCAAAAGTTTTGTCTTGTTTTGTGTCTCAGGAAGCTAGCAAAGAGTCTAGTGCACAATAAGTAGTTAATAAATTTCCAAGAATACCTGTGCTGGGTACTGTACTAGGTTCAAGGAACACAAAGAGAATAATGCATAAGAACAGGAAATATTTATTCAGCAATTACTGTGTACTCTGCTCTAACCATGTGTGTAAGTGGATTAATTCATTTAAATCTCTCAGCACCAAGCCTTCAAGGTAGATTGTATGATTATTTTACTATATTAAGTAAGAAAACGAAGACACACAGAGGCCAAGTGACTTCTCCAGGGTCACACCTCAACAAGTAGTCTTTTCTTTATTTTAAATGTTTTAAAATTTTCTTAACTTTCATTTTACTTGAAAGGCAGAGAGAGAAATGAAAGAGATAGCTGCCATCTTCCAAATGTGCACACCAACTAGGGCTGAGTTAAGGCAAAACCAGAAGACGGAAACTCAATCTAGGGTTCCCTCGTGGCTGGCAGGGACTCATGTACTTGAACCATCACCTACAGTGTCCTAGTGTGCACATTAGCAGGAAGCTGGATGGGAAGCAGAACTGAGACTTGAACCCAGGCACTCTAATACAGGATGTAGGTGTTCCAAGCAGCGGCTTAACCTCTGAATCAAACACCCACTCTCAGGTAGTCTTGTTCTTAAGTTTCTACCCATCCTATTCCACTACTTAGAACCTGCATGGACCCTATCCTCAAGGAGTTCAAAGACTGATAGAAGATGGGGCCAGCACTGTAGCATAGTAGGTTAACCCTCTGCGTGTGGCACTGGCATCCCATATGGGAGCTAGTTCATGTCCCAACCGCTCCTCTTCATTTATTTTTAAAGATTTATTTATTTATTTATTTATTTGAAAGGCAGAGTTATAGAGAGGCAGATGCAGAGAGAGAGAGAGAGAGGGAGAGAGAGAGAGGTCTTCCAACCACTGGGTCACTCCCCAAATGGTCACAACAGCTAGAGCTAGGTCAAACTGAAGCCAGGAGCCAGGAGCTTCTTCCAGGTGTCCCATGTGGGTGCAGGAGCTCAAGGGCTTGGGCCATCTTCCACTGCTTTCCCAGGCCATAGCAGCGAGCTGGATTGGAAGTGGAACATCTGGGACTCGAACTGGCACCCATAAGGGATGCTGGCACTGTGGATGGCAGTTTTACTGCTACATCACAGCATCAGCCCCTGCTCCTCTTCTGA
The DNA here is from genome assembly GCA_949820135.1 of Sylvilagus floridanus. NCBI lineage: Eukaryota > Metazoa > Chordata > Mammalia > Lagomorpha > Leporidae > Sylvilagus > Sylvilagus floridanus. Next base: position 58,304,272 of record OX463225.1, read on the forward strand.
TCCTGCTCCCTGCTATGGTCCGAGAGAGCAGTAGAAGATGGCCCAAGTGCTTGGGCCCCTGCACCTGTGTGGGATACCCAGAAGAAGCTTCTGGCTCCTAGCTTCAGATCAGTGCATCTCTGGCTGCTGTGGGTATTTGGGGAGTGAACCAGCAGATGGAAGACTTTTCGAGTCTGTCTCTACCTCTCTCTGTCTATAACTCTCTCAAATAAATAAATAAAATCTTTAAAAAGAGAAAAAAAAAGGTGGATAGAGGAAGACAGACCAGTACGTGATTAATCACCATATAATGCAGAAAGACTACAGCAGGCATATATGCAAAATAAAAGGGGAGCCCAGAGGATGGAGTGATGAACACGGGTGGGGCAGTGGAGGGACACGATTTCCAGGCTGCTTCACTAAAGAAATGGTATTCAAATGAGTTCTGAAAGACAAAGATGGGCATGCAAAACACAGAGAAGGGAAAGCTAAGTGCAAGCGACACACAAAGAAGTGAAGCAGCATGGTGTCTGTGCACCAGAGCTGGCTACACAATTTGCAGTGCAAAATGAAGATGTGGGGACCCTTGTGCATAAATTATTAAGAACCTCATAACAGTTTTAGCACAGTATTAAATCTAACGAGGACTCCTTCGAGGCTCAGGGCCCTGTCACTCCCATGAAGCCAGACCTGCTGGGCACCATCAAGGCTTTCGTGATACAGGAACAAGAAGTACCTGGGGAAGAAGTACTTGATAAGGCAGGAAATGACACTAGTGAGGTCAGGAGAGGCCAGATCGTGCTAAGTAGCCTGGACTTTGTCCCACAGTTAACTAAAAGCTGTAAAAGTGTTCTCGATAGGATGCAATCTGATTGGATTCATTTGCAAAAAGATATTCCTGGTAGTTCTACTGGGAGTAGACAGGAGGACAAGAGAGGAAAACAGGAACAGCACATTAGCAGTGATAACTGTCCCAGCCAGAGAGGTTGAAGCCTTGAATTTGGCCTTTTCTGTGGGGACATCCAAGAAAGACAGACCTAAGAAATGAACAGGAGGTAAGGTTCGCAGGAATTAATTCCTAAGGTACCCAAGGAGCCCAAAAGGAAAGTGACTTGGACCAAAGGTTCAACCAACAGCATGGAGTTCAAGAGAAAACCAGCAGTTTGCTTCGGACTGCCAGTACAATTAAAAGAAATTCTTAATACAATTACTCAGCATCATTTATATCAGAGCATCCCCATCCTGGAGAAGCCTAATGCAAAAACTACAAAAAGGAAGCTGTTGTGCAAATTTCCACTTCTGTACCTCCCACAAGCAAAGAAGCACAAGAAGAGTCTATTTATTTGTCTCTTGATCTCCTTCCAAAGGACCATGGCTTTTTGAGTCATTTGAGCTTTTCCCATGAAATAAAAAGAAATGATCCTTATACCCTTCAGACGAGATTTCTCAAGTTCTAAAATGTTCCCAGGAAGCTTCCTGAGTTCTCTTTGCTGTGCTGGCACTATTTGAACGTGGTCTTGAATATAATAAAGATAAAACTAAACAAGACATTAGTGCTCTGGAAGTTCAAGGTAAATACAGCAATATCAGTTTCATTGATATGGAGACAGTAAACACTTAGATCCTGGGAAGCTGACGTTGGTTCACACAACTAAATTACTTCTTCTTAACCCTGTAAAGGTGTGCTCTTCTATCCAGTTTTTCTGTCTATTTGTGGATACTCTCCTAATTGTGCTAACTTCCTTTTCATCTCTTTGTTGAGAAAATCTGGCAAACTAGAATATCATCATACAGAAATTTAAATAGTTGAAATATGGACTTGCTCATGACTCATAATTATCTTTGTCAAATAACAGTTTTTTAAGACAGGAACGTGGCAGATTGTACTACAGTTCATTTTCTGGTTCCAATGATAATTCACTTTTTGCACTTTCATTTACTCTTCTAAGTGTTTCTAAAGAGGACAGCAGCCATGTAACAATATAACAACTGGGCAGCTCAGTTCAGCTGGGAAGATAACAGGCTTTCCTATCAGATGGCTGAGAGGTGGTACAGGTGTGACGCTGGACAAGTCATTTAACCGCTCTCACCTTCAGTTACTCTGGATATAAAACGGGCTTTATATCTGCATTGTCAGGCTAATGGAGGACTTGAAGATCTCATGGAGGTAGAAAACAAATCCTCAGTAAGGTCAGCTTCTTGGGTAGCCTGTGTGCGTCTTGAGTAACAGACATTAAAGGATATCTGATGCCTGTATAATTCTCTTCCAAATTTAACTGATTGATTAATTTCCAAGCAAAGTTCCTTCCCTTTGGGTACAACTAAGTGGGAAGCTTCTAGTGACTCCAGCATCAGACACAGAGTCCCTGAGACCTGAAATCAGCTCTCCCAGGTCAGATCCTGAGAGGCCAACACCAACACTGGGAAACTCAGGATCTTCATTCTTCAGGCCATGGGAAACTCTTCCCTTGCCTTCTTCCCATGGGTTGCATTTGCCTTCCCATTCGGTGGTTCAGTAATTTCTACATAAGTCTTCCCTAGTGCTCCCTACCAGATCCCCCTGCTATAAACCCTCACAATAGCCTGTAATTGTTTCTTTGTAGAACCTACCATAGTCATAACTGAGCAGTTCATATTGTGCTTAGTTATTTCAAGTATGTGTGTCTCCAGTGTTAACTGCATTGGAATTCTGTTTTATTCATCACTGCAGAGCCAGCACATGGTGTATTACCTGATACATAAGCACATAGTAGGTGCTTAACAACTATGCATGACTAAATGAATGAAGAGATGTTGAGCTCTTGGTAACTGATTTAGGTAAATACACATATCATTCATAAATATGAATAATATGGGTTACTTGGCTTTGTTCATATGTGTACACTTCAAATTGAGGGACACTATAGTCACACAGAAGGTGATTTGTGATTGGGAGTCAGCACAGTACACTCACTGAATTGCTTTTTATCATGGTGGGGATGAATTTGTGCAGATCTAATCACACTCTTTCCCTTAATAACAGCTGTGTCCATGTTATTATTGCATATACATTTACAGCCTGGTGAGAACATCCCTCAAAGATGTCATGTCCACACAGATTGAGCAAGTAAGAAAAGGAATAGAAATGAGAGAAATACCTCCCCAACCCAATGTGGCATTACCCCTAAGCCAAGCTGTAGAACTGAGTGCTTGAGAGGGACTCCCTGAGTCCAGGATTCCCACCAGTGGAACCAGTGAGTGGGGAAAGCAACTGATATTGAGAAACTACCACGTGGAAGACACCGAATCTGCTGACACTGATACTATCCTCCAATTATAGTTGAAAAGACTGAGGTTCAGATAAGTTAAGTAACTTTCCAAGACCACAGTTAGTGCCCCAAGCAAAAACTACTGTAAGACTGTTCTCTCTTGCGCAGGGAGGCAGCTTGTCAGGTTTCCCCACCCAGCAATAAACCTTCCCCCTTACTCTGGTGTTTGGTGTGTTTCGTGGTGGCCTTTCCTTTCATTGGTGCCGAAACCTGACACTAGACTCTCCTGTCCACCTTGCTCTCCCCTCGGGGATGTGAGCTGCTTTGGGACCCTGGACTTCTGCCAACCACAGAACTCACCCCCAGACCTCCTTCTTCACTACCAAACGCTCTACGATCTCCATGCACACACTGGCCCTCCAAAATTCCTGAATGTTTACGGGAAGTGATAATGGAATGAACCAAACCATTCACCAACCAGGTGCTCAACCAAATGCTATCACCAGGATATACTCGGCTCCCCACCCAGGACATCATGTCTTTAGACATTGCCCCATGCCAGCCGAGAGTAACTCGTCACCCCATGTTCGCACGAAGCAGCTCTAGAAGATAGATCATTGTCCTTCCACCCCTCCTGGACTTTTTGGGGCCAATGTAATCCCATGCAACACTTATTTCATAAAAAAACAAAGGTGGGGGGGGAATGTTAGTAAAATGGTACCATCTTCCTAAGCACAGCCTGGCTTACTAGAAGTCAGGTGACCAAATGGCCCAATCACAAGTGTCAGCTCCACCCACAGCCTAACGGGATTTGCTTTTCCCGCTTCCTTATCTCTGCAAAGCTATATAGGACCTGTTCTCCTAGCATAGGCTGCTACACAGGGAGGCAGCCTGTCGGGTTTCCCACACCGGACAATAAACCTTTTCCCTTTAAAAAAAAAAATTATAAGCAGAGAGCACCAAAATAAATAAATAAATAAACAAACAAAAAAACGAACACACACACACACACACACACACACACGAAATCCACCAAAACATACCAAAGAAAGAAAATATGGGGGAAACAGAGAACAATAGGATGAGTCTATGCCTCAAGGCTCAAGGGCAGCCTCCCAACTCCAAGAAATAACAATTGCAACAAGTGGCTCTGTGGCCCATTCAATCCCCTAACACACATCCCCTTCCTCTAAAAAGGCAGGCTCCAGGTATGTGAGGATTTGGGAGGTGGGAAGAAAAGTCTTCCTACCTTACAGCCACAATGATCTATAACCATCTTAGAAAAGGTGATACTTGGAAAGGATATAAGGATTGGCAGCAGAAAGGGAGGAACATGGGTAAGAGGAAGAAGAAATACCCACAAGAACAGGTTGTGAGCACCAGACAATTGTTCTGAGTTACCCTTCTGCCCCGCACCAGCCAAATCACTTCCTTTGCCCTCAGGTATGTGATGGACACTTTATAGAGCCATAGCTTGAACTGTGGCCAACCGACGTTTGTTTGAATCAATCGGTGAGCATAGTCTCTTTTGCATAATGATCTGAGAGAAAAAAATTAAGTGATTCTATCATCATCTGAGGAGTTCATGCCAGGACCTAGGGTCACATTGGACACCTCTATACATTTATTCTGAATGGCTGGTCATTTGTCAAAGCTCAGTGCTACTTCTTTTTCTTTTTTTTTTTTTAAGACTTATTTATTTTGAAATTCAGAGTTAAAGAGAGGGTGAGACAGAGAGAGAGAGAGAGGAAGAGAGAAAGAGAGAGAATCTTTCATCTGCTGGTTCACTCACCAGATGGTCTCAACAGCCAGACCTGGGCCAGACCAAAGGCAGGAGTCAGAAGTTTCTTCTGGGTCTCCTACATGGCTAGCAGGGATCATCTTGGACCATCTTTTGCTGCTTTTCCCAGGCCATTAGGAGGGAGCTGGATCAGAAGTGGAGCAGCCGGGACATGGGATGCTGGCCTGACATTGCAGGCAGCAACTCTGCCACAATGCTGACCCCAATCAATGTTACTTCTCATATGGCTTCAGGCTCAGCACTCTCCTTCCTCTTTAACCCCTCACACTTGTTCTATCTGCCTCTGGAATATTGTTAACATCAGTCTTCCCACAGGATACCATTGTTAGTTCCTTGAAGTTAAAGACCCTGTCTATCATTATACCATTATACCTCAGGGTTTAGCACAATCCATGGCATGCAGTAAGGACTCAGTAAATGCTTGTTGGAAGAGTAAATAAATGCTTGTTGACTAACTGAATAAATAGTGTCAACTTACTCGGACCATAAATATTTACTGAGTCAGTACCCTGCTAGGGAACGTGTGAGGCACTGAACATACAATGAACAAGATAAACATAGTGCTTGGCCTCTTGAAGTTTATAATCTAATAAACTTTTCCCCTTTTGCTACTGGAATGAAGTAATGGGTCTAAGATCTCATGAACTCTGACATGATTATGTTGCTATTCTCAGTTCGTTTGGCTACATGATTTAATTCTTAAGTGTTGCCTCCTAATCTGTCCATTATTTTTCTCATCTCACACTGACAAGGTAAGATACTTGAGGGCATGGAATTATTTCAACTTGTGGGTGTGTATCCTACCTCAGTTTATATAGAAGCTTCTTTTTAAAATCTGCTGAGTTTTTCAATCAGAAAGTGATGGGGGGGGGGGGGCATTGTGGCGTGGCAGCTTGGGATATCTGAGTCCTGTCTGAGTGCCTGGGTTGAGTCCCAATTATTCGATTTCTGATCCAGCTTCCTGCTAATGTGCACCCTGGGAGACAGCAGGTGGTGGCTCAAGTACTGGGGATCTCGCCATCCATGTCGAAGACCCAGATGGAATTTCTGGCTCATAGCTTTGGCCTGGTCCAGCCCCAGCTGTTGCTGGCATTTGAGGAGTAAAATAGGGGATAGAAGATGTCTATTTCTCTCTCTCTCTCTCTCTCTTTCAAACAAACACTGCTACATGGCACAGAGTTCGGTCTAGTGGTTAAGATGCCTGTATTCCATATCACAGTGCAGATTTCAATTCCTGGCTCTAGCTGCTGATTCCAGCTTCATCCCTATGCAGACCCTGGAGGCTCAAGTAATTGGTACCTGCCACCCACATGGGAGGCCTGGATTACATTGCCAGCTCCTGCTTTGGCCCTCACCCAGCCCTGGCTATTATGGGCATTTAAGGAGTAAAACATCTGGATAAATGCCTTTTGCATAAAGAAAAATATTTAAATTTAAAAATAAGTGATATATGACAAGAATCAAAACAGTTACGTAACTGGGGCCAGTGCTGTGGTGCAGCGGTTTAGAGCCCTGGCCTGAAGCGCCAGCATCCATATGGGCACTGGTTCTAGTCCTGGCTGCTTCTCTTCCGGTCCAGCTCTCCGCTATGACCTAGGATAGCAGTAGAAGATGGCCCAAGTCATTGGGCCCCTGCACCCATGTGGGAGACCTGGAAGAAGCTCCTGGCTTCAGATCGGCACAGCTCTGGCCATTGTAGCCATCTGGGGAGTGAACCAGTAGACGGAAGAACTTTCTCTCTGTCTCTCCCTCTCATTGTCTGTAACTTCACTTCTCAACTAAATAAATAAATAAAATCTTTACCAAAAAAACCCACTGGTTACCTATGGGGTGCAGGAATTGACTAGATGGGGCAGGAGAGAGCTTAATGGATAATGGAAATGTTATAGCTTAATTGCCGATATATCTTCATGGGGGTTAAATCTTTCTTTCCAAAAAGATTTATTTACTTATTTACTTGAAAGGTTGAGAGAGAGAGAGAGAGAATCAAAGCAGAAAGAAATCTTCCATCCACTCCCTGTAATAGTTGGCACTGGGACAGGCTGAAACCAGGAGGAAGAGGAGGAAGAGGAAGGAACTCCATCCACATGAGAGACAGGGGTCCACCTTCTCTTGTCTTCCCAGCACATAAGCAGGAAGCTGGTGCAGACAGGGCAGCTGGGATTCAAACGTGCACTCCAATGTGGGATGCCAGCATCCTGAGAGGCAGTTTCACCTGCTGCACCACAACACTGGCCCTCGGCTTTCTATCTTGACTGGGTTGTATGTGCAAATACATTTGTCAAAAGTTATACACTTTTGACTTGTGCATTTCACTGAATATAAATTTTAACTCAAAAATATTTTAAAGTAATTCATGCTTATTAAATAAAACATTGCCAAATTAAGGATAAGCAAAAATAAGAACATTAAAATTGAGGAACTCCCAAATTTGTTTTTCCAAATTAATTTTTTATGCACATAGTTTGTAACCATACAGCACATAGTGCCCTCAAATTCTTTTAAGTAAACTACACCAATGACTTAGAGAAAAGGTTTGCTATAATCACTTCTTAGAGAATTAACTTGTCAACTTACATAAAAACCAGGATCCTAAATTTGTTTCTAAAACTTCTGGAGCTGATGATATCCATCATCGCCACCACTGACAACTGGATGTTAGCTGTCAGCCGGCAAGAGCTTCCTTGACCAAGAATGATCTTTAGACTATGGTGCTAAGATCGTTAAATCTTAACTGTGGTCAGGAACAGTGAATCTTTATGTAGACAGCAGATTTACAATCGCCTTCTGTTCAGAACACTCCACTGACAAAGCACACTGAGCATCATCTTGGAATTAATTCTTCTGTCCCCTTCAGATTATTAAGCTGTTATAAGATCCAATTTATAACGTGTTACTATTCTATTTATTGCTGAATTTGTGTAGATCCTAACTCAATACAGGGACCCAAGTAATTGTGACATCCTCATAAAATCCACCACAGTGTGAGCTATATACACAAATCTCACATTTATATCAGGAATTCAAACTACATCAAAGTTAAGGCATAGGATTTGAAGCTAACAAAAACACAGTCCGCTTCCATCATGTCCAAAACATCTACCGCTGAATCCAGTCCACCTCGAAGGCCGCACATGGGTAAATAGTCTAGCGGGAACTTGTGAGTTTCCTGATGGTGGTGGTACAGAGACCCAGACTGAAGAAGTATTTGGATCTACCCAGAAAAATGAGAAAAGCAAGGATGAGAAGCCAAGGTCTGTGAGCAAGAGAAACATCGCTGGCTTTACACTTTTGGCAAGCGATGAAAGGCAGCCTCGGTGACAGCAGCCAGATGGAGATCAAATGACAACTGTGAGTTCATAATGGTCTCCAGCATTCTGGCAAGCTCGGGGGCACTAGGGGAAGTGGGAGGGGTCAGCTTTACTGGTACTACAAGCCAATCTGGTGCACATCAGCATTATCTGACGTCAAGGCAACCCAGCTCTGGGGCACTGCATCGGCACCCTGGCCTGCCTCTGAGCCTGCCCCTGAGCCCCCACCCCTGCCATTTACGGGAGCCACCAGTTAATTTACAGCAGGAGGACCCAGATGTGGAGGCTGCAGTTGCAGATTCTGAAAGGAGCTCACAAATGCAGGAAGCTCTCTGAGGATAAAAGGAAAGACAAGGTTATTCCACAGTGAATTTGAGAAACTCATTGTTCTGGATTTAGCGCGCGCGCGCACACACACACACACACACACACACACGGGAAGGGTCTGAATAACGTGAAGGCCAGTTCCTCAGCATGCAGAAAGACATCACTCACATTTTCAAAACGGCCTAAAGATCTACAGAACACAAATGGAGAAGGCTCCGTTCATCGGTGAAAGGGTGCACGTACCTATCTCAGATTTACCTATGGCTGCAAGAGGTGAGGCCTGGAAAGCCCACCTTTGTCATCAACAATGCCACCCAACTGTTCGCAAAAGAGGAAATAAAGACAACGTTTACTTAGACAAAAGAATAAATCAAATTAGAAAGAAAATCAGAAAATAAATGCCATATATTGATTATTTGTGGTGTCCTATTATGTGCTGTGTATGAAGCACTGTACTTAACATGCATTATCTCAATTAATCTTAATAATGAACTTAGGAGGTAGCCTTTGCCAGGAAAGAAACAAAAGGGTTGAGGTGACTCGCTCAAGCTTGATCCCCAGGGTCCACATCCAGAACACGACACTGAGGCCATAAGCACTGCACGTGTTCCAGAGGAGGAGGATATGGCTTAAAGTGAGATTTGGAGGCGTACAGGTGTGCGTTTGCAACCTACTTTGGTTCCATTGAACTATTAACCAGCTTAAGAAGCTACAACTTAGTAATAAAATGAATAGTACCCACAGCATGAATTATCATAAGGGAATGATGTCATATAATAAACACTTTGTCATAGTGTCAAGCATATGATAGGCATTTAATAAATCAGCTGTTTTTATACAAAAATAACAAATGTAGTCAGAAAAAAATGTATCTTTAAAGAAGTTGTTAGGTTTTGAAGCTATTGTTGGGTTGGTCAGGACACAACTTCTGAACCCACTGTGGCTCATAGACTTTGTAAGAAAATCTGGCAGCCGGTGTTGTGGGTTAAGCCACTTGCAATGCTGGCATCCCATATCAGAGTGCCAGTTCGATTCCCAGTTGCTCTGCTTCTGATTCAGCTTCTCGGGAATGCACATAAAAGCAGCAGAAGATGGCCCAAGTGCCTGGGCTGCTGCCACCCTTGTGGGAGAATGAATGGAGTTCTAGGCTCCTGGCTTCTGCCTAGCCCAGCCCTGGCTACTGCAGCCATTCGGGAAGTGAACCAGTGAATGGAAGATCTCTCTCAATCTCTCTTTCTCTCTCTTTTCTCTGTGTGTCTCTCTCTGATTTTCAAATACATAACTAAAATTTTTTTTTAGAAAAAAAAAGCTCTTCTAAAAGGGTGTACAGGGGTTGAAGTTTTGACATCACCGATTTTTTAACACAATGCTCATATGTGTCTTGGGTTAAAAAGAAGTGCTTTTTCTTAATAAAAACTTAGAAGAGGATGAAGGAAAAGACTCATGCCAGGGATGACAAAAAATAACCCAAGAAAAAGTAAACTGCAGAGCATTGGGAAACCCAGTATCTTAAGGCTGTTCATAGCTAGAAACCAAAGAAATCACGCTGTCCATTGTGGTTGAATTGAAGGCAAGGATAGCTTCAGGCTCACAGATGGGCTTGTTTTGATAGTTTACATAAAAGATATAAACCCAAACTTCTAAAATGGAGTAGAGGGTCCAGTTGCTAGGGATAATTAGAGCCACTCCAAATTAACCCAACTTAATTCAGATGGTCATTGAACAATGACCCCCACCTGGTTTTCAGTCGTTTTACCATCTGTTGTAGCTGTTTTCTCAGATGGGAGAGTTCCCACTGGCTCCCAGGTGCGACCTGTTTATTAAGACACAGTGCCAAATCACACTCCATAGCATTTGGTAACCAGACAATTTATTAAGGTTAACAAGGCAAATGACAGTGTAACTCCAACTAGCTTATGGAGATGGATTGAAATTTTTGAAAACTGATTCAAGACAGAGGAAAATGGATGCATTTTTTAAAATCCTCGAGACACTTTCCCTGGTAATTGGATGTTTAAGGCTCAGAAAACTAAACTTTTTTTCGGAAGGTAGAGTTTGAGGGGTTTTTTAGTGACTGCAGAAAACTGCAGAGCAATTATAGAATGACAAAGTTACTAAGTAAAAAAGTAACAGTAAATGTTGGAGCTGGAAGCATCTTACAGAACAAACTTTTTCATTTCCAATGTGACCAACATGTGTCTCGAGGGTTATGGGTGAGCTAAGGGGGCAGGAGGAGTGAGAGGAAGCCTGAACCTGCAGACTTCTGCCCCTCACCCCCATTCCCATCTGGCTACGTCAGACAGAACACAGCTTTTCTCTTACTTTTGTATGTGGGGGTTGCATGCCTACTATGTATTTGGTGGGGGAAAGGGAGTTCTCCTAAGAAATGGAAGTTCACAAGTATTTGACAAATAAGGAAACTGAGGAACAGAGCAGGTAATCAACCTTGCTACAATCATACATCATTCAATCACATTAGATTGAACATCATTGACTGTGCATGCAACTCACCCACATGCATCTTAATTTTTTTAGAAGATTTATTTATTTGTTTGAAAGTCATAGTTAGAGAGAGAAAGAGAGAGATCGAGATCTAGCCACTGGTTCACTCCCCAGATGGCTGCAATCACGGCCAGTGCTGGGCCAGGCTGAAGCCAGGAGCCAGGAGCTTCATCCTGGTCTCCCACATGGGTGACAGGGGCCAAATACTTGGGGCATCCTCTAATGCTTTTCCTAGGATATCAGCAGGGAGCTGGGACTGAAGAGCAGCCTGGACACGAACCAGAGCTCATGTGGGATGGCAGTGGCTTTATCCACTGTGCCACAATGCCAGCCCCATACCTCTTAATTTTACAGCATCTTTTCAAAATTTCCTCAAATACAGACCAGATACAAACTATAAACAACCAAATCAGTCCACAGACAAGCCTCCTTGTATTGCATGGTGACGCTTCCCTAAAATAGGGAGGGTGGCTTGCTGGGGGTGGGGCTCCAGCTGAGAACGCAGAATCCCTGCCACATTTCTGCTTAGTAGCTGGTCATCATTATAAGCCTTCCCCTTCTGTATCTTAAGGAGATGAGCAGGAACATATGGTAAAAATCTGGATAGGTCAACAACAGAATGCTAAATGCAATCTATCACTTTGCTACAAACTGATGGGACCCATGACGCAGAGTAAAGTGTTCATAATGGACAGTCAGATAACAGTCTGCTCGCTGCATTCTTTGGTTACTAAAAATGGGGATACTTTGGATCTTTACAATAGAAAGTCATATGGCAGCCAGAAGGAGTACTGTCAGACAAATATGGCCATGACCAAGCTCCTGGACCAGCCTTCCCAGAGCAAGTGCTTCAAAACACCTTATCCTCAGCCCTCTGATCACTGTATCACAAGACTCAATCTTAAATTATCCTGTTTTAATATTTAATATCCTCATGACCTTGAGTCTGACATTTCACTGCCAAAGGAGGACCAAAGAGAATTATAAGAATGCATATTATTCACAAAACAAGAGAAAATATAAGCCATTTCCAAGTATAAACTTTACTGAAATTTCCACTTAATAAAGATTAACTGCTTACAAGCACTAAAGCCAGAGAGAGAGGTAAAAGTTCAAACAGTAACAGAGAATATTCTGGTTTTCCTTTGCTCCTATTTCTTTTGTTTTCAGTCTCCTAGATATTACTCTATTTCTTTCATTTCAGCTCTGTGTTTCCTGCATGTTACTTCTATGACGAAACATACCATCGTGCTCTTTTAAATAGTCCACTTCAAAACTCACCTTCATAAAACCTTTCAAGTTTGTTTTCCTCATCATCATAATCTCTTTATACCACATTGAAAGAATGAGCCTTGAAGCTTGGCAATTAAGAACCTTTTAATCTACTGGCTTTTATGTGTATATACGATATAGACTGGTAGAGGTCAGAAATCCTTAGTTTACAAAATGCATCAGTTTATGGCTTCTGAAAAAATATATACAAGAAAAACAATGAGTGGGTAAAGGGAGTATGAAGAAGAACAGATAAGGTGCACAGTCCCCTGTAAGAAAAGACACAAGTAAGGCCAGCGCCGTGACTCAACAGGCTAATCCTCCACCTTGCGGTGCCGGCACACAGGGTTCTAGTCCCGGTCGGGGTACTGGATTCTGTCCCGGTTGCCCCTCTTCCAGGCTAGCTCTCTGCTATGGCCCGGGAGTGCAGTGGAGGATGGCCCAAGTGCTTGGGCCCTGCACTCCATGAGAGACCAGGAGAAGCACCTGGCTCCTGGCTTCGGATCAGCGCGGTGCGCTGGCCGTGGCGGCCATTGGAGGGTGAACCAACGGCAAAGGAAGACCTTTCTCTCTGTCTCTCTCTCTCACTGTCCACTCTGCCTGTCAAAAAAAAAAAAAAAAAAAAAAGAAAGAAAAAGCAAAGACACAAGTAGCCAAATAGGATTCAATCCTTTCAACTAAAATGAGAGACCAGAGGTTTATAGTCCTCTGTCCTGGTTTGTTAATTATACTTTAAAATCTGTATATCTTTTTTATGCAAAAATATTTGGTTTAACAGACATTTTTTAGGGGTTTACTCTGTTCTAGTCACTTAGGGATCAGCCAGTGAACATAATAAAATCCTACTCTTTTGAATTGATACTTGGGGACTAGGGTGGAAAGGAGAGGAGAGTAAGATAACAAATGGCACATGTAAGTAAAATATACAGGGTGCTTAAAAACATTCATGGAAAAATGGAATTAAAAGATAAGCTTATTTTGGTACAAAAAAGTTTGGAAATCCATGCATAGTTTTTTTCATAACACACATTTTCCATAAATGTTTTGGAAACTCTGCATGTGCATGGATTACAAAATGTTTTGCACCAAAGTACACTTATGTTTTAATTCCACTTTCTATGAAGTACCATTATCTATATCAGAATGTTTTCAGTGGTGTGGTTTTAAAAAGAGAGAGGATGGGACTTTAGGAAATCAGCAGCACCAAGAAGCTGAAGAATTTCAGCTTACACAGAGTGGGCAGGGGAGGCCTCATTAAGAGGAAGACTTGCAGTGGGCAGCAGAAGGAGAAATATCCAAACATGTAGTCAGTACAAAGGCCCTGGGGCAACACGAAAGTCAATGTGGCTAGTGAGGAAGGAGTATGAAGAGAGCAGAAGAGGAGGTTGGAGTAGAGATCAGATTTTTTAAAATAACAGTTTAATTGATATATACTTCACATTCCATACAATTCACCCTATAGGCACTACTCAAAGAATTTTATATTAACAATTGTGCGGTCATACTACTAACAACAATTCAACATTATCATCATTGGAAACAGATCACAGTAGGTGTTTTAAGTCCTAACAAGAATTTTGGCTTTTACTGGTGGAAAAGAGGAGCTTTTGGTAAGTTTGGATCAGAGTTGACCATGCATTGCCTCTCTGTTTACAGGATCACTTTGGCTGCTGGAAGCAAAGGGAGGAAGAGCAGAAGCAGAGATCGACTAGCTGTGACGTTTATCTGGGTGGGGCATGATGGTGGTGGAGGTGGTGGTGAGAAACAGTGGAATAATTTTCCATTTTGAAGTAGAGCCAATAGGATTTCCTCATCATCTGGATGTGGATTGTGAGAGAAAAGAGCCAAGGACAAAAACAAGGTCTGGGGCTGAAATGGGAAGAATGGAGCTGTCACTCTAGGAGCAGATTTAAGAGGACAATCAGGAGGGCAAATTTTTCATGTTCAGCTTGAGATGTTTCTTGTGTACCGGCACAGAGATGGTGAATAAGCTCTGGGGCTCAGAAGAGATGACTGACCAGGTTGGAAATACATTTGGGAGGCATCAGCACATAAATATTTAAAGCCAGGAGACCAGATGAGGTCACCAAGAGAGTACACATGGACAAGAGACGAGGTCCAAGAGCTGAGCTGTTACAAAGTTAGGAAGAAAAAAAAAAAAAAACTTCACCAAGTAGTTGATGGGTGCATAGAATTCTTCTACTTCAGTGATAGAAACCTGTTCAGGGGCCGGCGCTGTGGCATAAAGGCACTGCCTGCAGTGCCGGCATTCCATATGGGCACTGGTTTGAGTCCCGGCTGCTCCACTTCTGATCCAGATCTCTCTGCTATGGCCAGGGAAAGCAGTAGAAGATGGCCCAAATCCTTGGGCCCTGGCACCCATATGGAGACACAGAAGAGGCTCTGGCTCCTGGCTCCTGGCTCCTGATTGGCACAGCTCCAACCACTGTGGCCAGTTGGGGAGTGAACAGCAGATGGAAGACTTTTCTCTCTCTCTCTGCCTCTCCTTCTCTCTGTGTAACTCTGACTTTCAAATAAATAAATAAATCTTGGAAAAAAAAAAAAAAAACTGTTACCAACTCAGACTATCTACTTCCTCAACACTGATTAGCTCACCAAGCAGAGCCTCTCAGAACATTCCTTGCTGATAGAAGGCCTCTGGTGCACACTCAGCAGCAGGGAGGTAGGGACCTGGAGTGGGGCGAGGGGCTAGTGAAGAGCTCCCTAAGGCGTCTCTTCATCTGCTACTCCACCTGCTGGGCCCTGCTCATCTGGGGAGACGTGAACAGCCAGTGGTGCCCAGGTGGTAAGCCCCCAAGCTCAAAACAACATCATTGCTTTGCTATATGATACTTAATAGTGGTGGAGAATTTCCAGAGAGCAAGGATTTCCTGAACACACAAAAAAATGGCACGGAAGGTATTTTATGAGCATTAGGTTTTGAAGATTGGTAACCTATTACCACAAACTTAGTGCCTTAAAACAACACCAGCTGATTAGCTCACAGTTTCTGTCCATCAGAAATCTGGGCATGGCTTAGCTGGCTTCTTGTCTCAAGATCTGAGAAGTAAAGTCACTTTTGGCCAGGCTGCATTCCCATCTGGAGGCCTGACGAGGGAAGGATCTGTTTCTAAGGTCCCTCAGATTATTGGAAAAACTCACTTCCTTGCAGCTGCGGTTTGCTTCCTCCACACCAGCAATGGAGAAACAGAGTCTAATGTTGGCAGCCTCTCTTCAGAGAAAGCCTTGGGCCCGCTGCTACAGCTGTTGCCTGATTAGGGAAGGCCCACCAAGGATAATCTCCCTTTCCTTAACTCAGAGTCAGCTGGTTAAGGGCCTTCATTGTGCCTACAAAATCCTTTCACCTTTGCCACGGAACAAAACACAGTTACGGGTGTGACAGCCTAACACCATTGCTTAGAAGCAATCCTTGGGTTTTGCCAGCACCCCAGGGGAGGGGTTTATACAGAGTGTGACGAGCAGGCATTAGAGATCATGGACACCATCACAGAATGTTGCCCACTACAGTGATGGTCCATGAGACACAAACAAGACGTTCATGTGACTTCTAATAAGTTGATCTAAGTCAAGAAACATTTTTAGGTGACAGTAAATCTTGTCTGATTGATCTTCTTTGAGAAGAAAATGAGGAAAAGTCATAGATCTGCTCTGAGAAAATCACCAGATTTTTTAAAAAATTAAATTAGAAACCTTATGGTCTTCAACAATAAAATATACTGCAGTACTGGGTGGGTGGTTCTATTGGTCAGCTTTTTGTCATTATAATGAAATACCAGAAGAAACCATCATGCTGAAGGGGTTCTTAGCTCAGTTTTGAAGGTTCCAGTAAAAAGTCAGGTGGCCCCATGCATTTGGAAACGAGGGCAGTGGATGCCAGTGGTGGAGCACGGGCAAGCCAAAAACACGGTGACTGAGCCCAGCGTTTATAAACAACTTTCTCTAGAACTACTTCCAAGGGCATGCCCTCAGGGACCTAAGGATACTACTACATATAGGCCCACTTCCTAGAGACAAAAATTAGTTTTAGTTTTCACCCTCTTTGTACCATTAACGTATATGCTTTTGGGCATCAAAGTCCAGTAGGCATTCAGGAGCCACATCATATTCAAACCACAGCAGCGGTAAACACATCTTGTCACAGACTAATCTTACCTTTTTTTTCTTTTTTTTTAATTAACCTTCTTTTTATTTTATTTTATTTTTTTAACATATTCATTCATTTGAGAGGTAGAGTTACAGCAGACAGAGAGAGGGAGAGACAGAGAGAAAGGTCTTCCATCTACTGGTTCACTACCCAGTTGGCCACAATAGTTGGAGCTGCGCCCATCCGAATCCAGGAGCCAGGAGCTTCCTCCAGGTCTCCTACTTTGGTGCAGGGGCCCAGGGACTTAGGCCATCTTCTACTGCTTTCCCAGGCCATACCAGAGAGCTGGATCAGAAGTGGAGCAGCTGGGATATGAACGGGCACCCATATGGGATGTCTGTGCTGCACCAGAGGTGGAGGCCCCTAATCTCTTAATGTGAACGATGAGCTGTCTGATACTAAAATAACAAGCATCATATTTCTTTTATCTTTCTGAAGTGACTAAAGCAGTTCATGTAGCTTTTTGAACTCTGCTGGAGTAAGGGATGAAGTGCTGTCTTCTATTCCAAGAATAAAGTCTTCAGGTAATGTCTCAGGTGCTACCTGAGCTAACTGGTCATCATAAGAACATAGGGTCCATAGTTCCTCTAATTCATAGGTTTCTCTGGTTTCTGGAAACATCAAATGAATCCCCATGCTGCCAAAATCCACAGAGAGTCAGTCAATAGTGTTTAACAGGAGGCTTGCTTTTACATTTCAGGATTTTGTACATTTTCACAGTGTAGTAGGTCATGGGATGTAAGTGCAGGGTGGAAGTTCCAACACTAATCACAAGATAATCTGTGTATTTTATTTCTGGAGCAAACTTGATGACATCAGTGTGTCTTGCATTTTCTTGCCTCAGAAGTGAAACCAGCACATTGGTGTCAAACTTGGGACCCATACAAACTGCTGGGCCTGACTCTGGGCATCCCTCGTCAGCTGGACCACTACCCTCATCCTTTTCTGTAGCCCAGGGCCACAGTGCAAGCTGCACACAACATCTGGGTCAAGCAGGCCTGGCCAGGTGCTGGTTCAGAGGGAAGCCCCACACAGTCAGTAGCTGAAGCTGGGCCTGGCTCCTGGAGAGGGTCTACTCCAAGGATTAGAACCCTGCACCACAGGGGTGGTCTGAGCCGCTGAGCCACATGGCCCGAAGCATCACGTTTCTTTCAGATGTTAAAGCACTGACTAGTTTTGGTCAGAAAGAAACATTATAATTCTAGAACCAATTATAGAACCAGCAGTAGGAATCTATGTGTAATAAAAATGAATCTAAAGATCAAAAAGATCTTTAATCTGCAAAGTAGGTAGCAGTGCCAAAATAACTTATCAACTCTTGAGTACACATTTCCATGATTTCCAAATATAACCATTTGGCATCCTTACAAATATGACCATAAGGTCATTCAAGTGCTGTGCACTATAGTACCCGGGGATACCTGGAGTAGTTTTTAAAGTGACTTCACATATTGGACTTATTAGGCTGACTGCAAAAATCTATCTGTCTATCATCTATCTATCTATCTATCTATCTATCTATCTATCTATCATAATGACAGAGAAATTTCTCTGATTTCACCATTGGTGACCAGCTCTCTGCAAGACCATTAAGCATTTATGTAGTAAATCATCTATGACCATTCTAATGTACAGCTGCAATCCAAGTGTAGCCAGATACAGCTTCTACTTCCAGCCATGAGGCTCAATGTGGAAGCTAATCACTGGTGAAACATTCCAGGTAGACTCAGCAATGAGGCAAAATGATGTAACATATCTGAGTCAGGAAGTATGACAAATGAACAGTTTGGAATACTGGAAGGCTGAGCTTATCTCATAGAGAAAAGCCCCACAATACCAGAGCAAATAACTTTCCCATGAAGCCAAACACAGCATGCAGTTTAGTTTTTGAGTGAGGAACTAGGTCTCTACTAGGAAATAACCGTTTTACACTACATTTTCACTGTACATAGTTGACTTGGGCGGGGTACTAGGAGGACTAGGGTTCATTTGAATTGTTGTAAACAATACATGGGTTCTACTGTCCCACAGCTTCCATTCAGATGACTAAAGTCATGAGACTTTCAGCATAGCTAGCTGATGACAGTGCATACTATTTTGTCCCAAAATCCAGTTCAGGCATGGACATACCGATTAGACTGCAAGCATTTAAAGGCAAAGGACCAGGAATTGTACAGGTCTTGTTGTATAACAGGATATAAAAAAAGCTTTTTTAAACTAAAGTTAAATATGGACTCTTAGAGTTCATACAATGCACCAGACTGCAGGATTCTGATATGCTGTTTAACTCTCAGATCCTATTCAACTCAGTAAACATGGACTGTGCTTCTACTAAATACAGGAACTGTGCTAGATGCTGAAGGAACCACCCTGATGAAATCACAGTCCCTGTTGTCCAGAAACTCACCATTCCTCAGTTCTCTGTCAGGGAGCTGCAGCTGGCCCCTAATCCACCACTTGCAATGCCAGCTTCCTTTATGTGCGATGGTTCGAGTCCCAGTTGCTCCACTCAATCCAGCTCTCTGTTAATGCACCTAGGAAAGCAGTGGAAGATGGCTCAAGTACTTGGGCCCCTGCCAGCCATGTGGGAGACCCGGAAGGAGT
Organism: Sylvilagus floridanus; assembly: GCA_949820135.1. NCBI lineage: Eukaryota > Metazoa > Chordata > Mammalia > Lagomorpha > Leporidae > Sylvilagus > Sylvilagus floridanus. Next base: position 58,323,481 of record OX463225.1, read on the forward strand.
TCCAGGCTCCTGTCTTCAGTCAGCCCTGGCCATTGCAGCCATTTGGGGAGTAAACCAGCAGATGGAAGATCTCTCTCCTTCTCTCTCTCCCTGTCTCTCTGTAACTCTGCCTTTCAAATAAACAATAAATAAATCCTTTTAAAACAAAAGACAAAAAAACTGAAAATATTTCAATGCCCACCTACATTTCAATGCTGAGGAATTCTTTAGAAAGACTGCACCTGGAATTGATCAACATAAGCCCCCTTGCACTGATCACCACTTTACTCCTTTGCATTCCTTTCATTGTCCCTTACTGACAACACCTTCAGGGATCCAATGCAAAATGGCAGTGCCAATTAAGGAACCAAAATCCCACCTATCACCTTTTTCTATTAAATTAAGAGAGCTGGAGAATAATTTGTGCAGAATATTACAAATAAAAGGGTACAGAACTCCTAGGGACCCTTGCAAAAATTTACTTCTGTGACCTTCGACTATAGAGTGACCTTAATAATGTAGGCACTCTTTTGAACGAAAGCATTTGGAAGACATTTCCACCAGGTTGGGTGACTTCAGTAAATTTAAGAACTGTTTTTGCATTTATTGCACAAACTCAAAAAACAAAGAAAGGGATTTTTGAACTGTTCAGTGAAAGTCTACACATTAAAGTTTGTTTTCCAGAAGTGTGCAGTTAGAAAAGTCTGCTTTCCACCTCCAAGTTGCCATTATCCCAAAGGCGAGATTTTAGCATATGACTAAAATGACCTATAGCTACAGCTTCATGATTCAGCATCTAACATCAATAATTCACGGTGAGATCATAGGCTGCCTGGGGAAGGTAGGGACACACTCACTTGCTTTATGAAGGGAAGCCGAGGGCACACACGGAGACAGAATTTTGAATTTACACTGGCAGCTCGCGTGGGCGTGGGATGCGTGTCTCCCGCGCCGGGTGTCAGTGCAGAAGGCGCCTTCTCGGCAAGGGGCTCTTTGAGAAGGGTGACCGTGGGCTGGCGGGCAGCGACTCACACATGTGGTCACCAGCTCCCCACCGATCCCAGCCAGCCCTGGAGTTCCACAGTCCCACTGGGCGGGTTCGGTAGCCTCTCTGCTTTCTGCGGGAAAAGACGCCAGCTTGGTTCTCTGCCATCCCTGAACACAAATGTGTTGGTTTTTCTTTTTTGAGCTTCCAACCCTTGTAACCTTCTAAAAATAAATCAAACCAGCCAACAGGGCACCGAACTACTACTAGGACTAATAAGCAGCTTCGCCTAGCTAGCCTTTGATAAACAACACTTCTGAGGTAAACTTTGCCCTACAGGTTTGGACACACTATTTTCTTTTTTTAAATGTAACCAGCTTAGTAATAATTACCGCACTTGGGTGCATTAACCCTGAAAACAAAAGACATGAAACGATAATTTAAATATGTGCACCAACTAGAAAAACATTCAGCAAGCCGGCCTCAGCCTCCCGCCGCGACAAAGCCCTCTGCCCGCCCCCGCCCCACCAACCGCGGAACAGCCAGCTCGAGACCCCGCCCACCTGCGCCCCGACCGCCCCAGTCCCCGGCGCTCGCCTCCCGCGTGACTCCGCCCCCTTCCGCTCCTAATAGCCTGGTTCCAGGAGCCGGGTTCGGATTGCCCAAACCAGGCTGATTTGCATAGCCCAATGGTCGTGCCGTATGCAAATAAGGCACGGAGTGGTTGGCTGGGGGCTGGTCGGATAACCCCGGCGAGCGGGGCCCTTTGTCCTGCAGTGGCTGTGTGGCAGCTTGTGGTCGTGGTGTCGCGGTCCTCGGCGAAACCAGGGGCCGAGAGCGGGCGGGCGGGAGCAGAGGACGGCGCGGCGGCTGCAGGCGCTGGAGGTGGAGCCCGGACGGAAGAGGGGCGGCCGGACTGCACCAGAGCCTGGGAGCTCGTACGGGGAGCAGGCGCCCGCGCGCCCACGGTGGCAGGAGCCGCCCGCACGCCGCGCGCTCTCTCTGTGAGGGACCTGCAGTTGCAATATGACTTTGGAGGAATTCTCGGCTGGAGAGCAGAAGACCGAAAGGTAAGTCGGCTGCTGGCGTCTGCGACCTAACTCCTCGCGCCCTGCCCGCGCAGCTCCCTGCACCCGGATTGCCGAGAGTAAAGGGGCGAGCGGGCGGCAAAGTTTGCACAGGGCACCTCCAGCTCTCGCTCCCTCGGGGACCCTCAAGGCGCGTGCCCCCAGCCCGGCCGAGCTCCCGGGGACTTTGGCAGAGGGCAGCTGTCTGGGGGCAGCGTCCTCCGGGGAGGGTGGCGGGAAGCACTGTCGGGGCTCCTCACCGGACACCCCGGCTTCTGGGCGTGCCGAGGGTCAAGGAGGGGGGTGGGGGTGACGGGGCGGGAGACCCTGGGTTTGCAGAAAGCCGGGGTGCTTGGCGGCGCTTGCACGCGTCGAGGATCGCGGTGCGGGGCGAGGGGCCCGCGACGGCTCCGAGGTCACGGACTGACGTGCCCCCTCGACTTTGCCCGCGTGTAGGATGGACAAGGTGGGGGATGCCCTGGAGGAGGTGCTGAGCAAAGCCCTGAGTCAGCGCACCATCACCGTCGGGGTGTACGAGGCGGCCAAGCTGCTCAATGTGTAAGTGGGGCCCCCAGCTGTCCCCTGGTGCCCCTGGCCGCCCCAGCCCGCCGGGGTCGCGCTCCCGGGCGCTCCCCTCGCCCTGCGGCGCCGCTTCCGGCCGCCTTCCATCTGTCCCTGAGGCCGCCTTGCGAGAGCGGCGGGGGTGAGGGGTGGGGGGCGGACCCCGGGGACCCGAGCGGGAGTGTCGGGCGCCCACGCGGGCCGGTGGCGCCAGTATGCTCACCGTCCCCGCGCGCTGCCCGCAGGGACCCGGATAACGTGGTGCTGTGCCTGCTGGCGGCGGACGAGGACGACGACAGGGATGTGGCGCTGCAGATCCACTTCACCCTGATCCAGGCGTTCTGTTGCGAGAACGACATTAACATCCTGCGCGTCAGCAACCCGGGCCGGCTGGCGGAGCTCCTGCTCCTGGAGAGCGACGCCAGCCCGGCGGCCAGCGAGGGCGCCGCGCAACCGCCGGACCTGCACTGCGTGCTGGTGACGGTAAGGGCCTGGGGGACTGCGGGCCGGGCCGGGGCGGGCCGCAGCCCTGGAAGGGAGGCAGTCCAGAGTCGGCTGGGGGCGGGGGTCAGGAGCCTGGTCGCCTTTGGCCCACTGAGGAGTGAGGCGGACTTTCAGCCGGGATGGACTAGTTTCATCATCAGGATTTTCTCTGCTAAAGAACAAGTCTGAGCACGTTGGAGGCAGCCAGCAGCGGAAGAGATCCCTGTGAGTCAGCAGTCAGCCCAGCTACTCCCTACCTACATCTGCACTACCTCCCGTGACTAATTCCTTTAGCTGGGCAGATTAGATAAAGCCAAATAAATTCCTGGCTCACCCCTCATTAAGGAGTCAGCTTATTCTCTGCCAGTTAAAGCTAAAAATAGAAGTGGTGTAGGAGACAGAACTTATTAATTCCCTAGAAATACATTAAGAGGATAGAGTGGAATTTTTTTTTTTAATTTACAATCTTGCATTTTTTTAAATGGACCTTGCTGTGATGCAAACCTTTGGGACTAGGTACCTTATGTGTTCCGAGGTAAATGTGCAGGCATTTGAAATCTCTTTTTTGACTGATGTAGTGAAGCTTAATGATTTTGCTGCTCCTGACAAGTACTGTTCTGTCTTTTGGGAAGATAACAGGTGGCAAATTCTGCCAGCTGCTGGGTAGCTCCCCTTGTGTGCACAGCCTGAAACTGCTTCTCAGTCTTGCTTCACCCAGGGCTCTGCCAGGGTACAACTTTGGTAGAGCAAACCTGTGAGTGATAACTGTCATGCAAAACTGAGCCAGTACCCTGCAAACAGCTGTGGCTCAGTGCCAGCTGCACATTTTAGACTTCGCTGAGATCGTATCCCAGTTACCTCAAAGAAGCTTTATTTGTTGTGCATGTAACTTGTCTCTGTGCCCTGCAGCCAAAATATAGAATGTTCAAATGTCTCCCCATCAAGAGTAGAGTACTTGTAAGCAAATGCTGTTTTGTTTTTATTTTTTAGCAGTAAATTCATGTCTCTTATCTCCCCTTCCCTCCCCCCAGAATCCACATTCATCGCAATGGAAGGATCCTGCCTTAAGCCAACTTATTTGTTTCTGCCGGGAAAGTCGCTACATGGATCAGTGGGTCCCAGTGATTAATCTCCCTGAACGGTGATGGCATCTGAATGAAAATAACTGAACCAAATTGCACTGAAGTTTTGAAATACCTTTGTAGTTACTCAAGCAGTTACTCCCTACACTGATGCAAGGATTACAGAAACTGATGTCAAGAGGCTGAGTTCAACTACATGTTCTGGGGGCCCGGAGAGAGGTGACTTTGCAGCTGGCAAGAGGTGAAAATGAAGAAGGAAGCTGTGTGGAAACAGAAATACAAATCAAAAGGAACACAAATTACCAAGAACCACGCAGGAAGGAAAACTATGTATTAATTTAGGATGGTTGAGTTACATGAAAATAAACCAGACATGCTTTGTTAAAAGTTTCAATGTGCAGCCGTAGGTTGGATATTTTTGGTTTATATGCCCTCAAGTAAAAGAAAAGCCAAAAGGGTTAATCATATTTTAAAACCATATTTTATTGTATTTTGATGAGATGTTAAATTCTCAAAAGTTTTATTATAAATTGTACTAAGTTATTTTATGACACGAAAGGTTATTTATGTTATAAATTTTTTGAAAAACAATACCTACAATAAACTGGTATGGAATAATTGCATATCTCTTAAGGTGTGCTTTTGTTTCTTGTTTTTGTTTTTGTTTCTTGGGGTATTTTACTGACTGCGGCGCCCTGCTGCACACTAGGGCAGAAGAGTCAGAAAAACAGGTTAAGAGGAGTTAGCTGAGTTTAGGGAAAGGGGGCAGCTAGAGATTCAACTTGTAAAAACTGAATAAATAATAATGGTTCTGTGATGTCAGTGCTATAAAAAGACCGAATGCAACATATGGAGGAAGCAGACAGGAGAGAATGACCAGTCACCTGCAAAACAAGTTTTTACTGAGAAGTCTTTATCTGGGTTTCAAAAAGGAGTTTCGTTTCCCTAGCTAGAGAGAGGGCAGGCATATTGCTAGCAGCTGCACCAGTTTGTGCAAAGGTCGTGGAGAGAGGAGAGACCTGAAAGATCACAACCATGCAGGGAACGTAGAGTGATCCTGTGCATGCCTCTGGTATAGCAAGATAAGAGATGGCTGGAAAGGTAGGTGGGCGTGAAGCCCAGGCTAAAGGGCTTTCCGGGTCGCCCTTACGCATTTGGGCTTCCTTCTGCAAGCTTGAGCCATCGGCAGAGGCCTTCGCCAGGGAAGTGACAGAAGAGTGTTGAAGGCAAATGGTAGGGAAAGAGGGGCTGTAGGTAAAAAGGCTGATGGGAAGTGAGTGAGTGCAAGGCTGAGCGTTTTGCAGAAACCACATTTGGGGAACCAACCGGGAAGAGGGCTGGCCAAGGACTGTGGTGCCCTTGGTCTGGAGCGTCGTGCCTTCCAGCTGGCTGCTATGGCTTGGCGGGGTCTGGTTAAATTAGATCAGATGGGAGAAATGGCAGAGAGGAAAGCAGCAGTAGAAATGAAAGGCTTCAGCGGATCACTCTTGAGTTGGAACAGTCACTTGATAATTAACTGCAACAATGTCTTAGAGGCATAGCCAAAGAAAGCAAAAATGCTTACAGAGGCGAGGCTTAGCAGAGCTTCAGTCTGCACGATTTTTCTTTGCCTGCTTCTCAAATAATACCCCCATGGCTCTTGCATCTGTCTGCCACCCCTGTCATGACAATGTAAGGTCGGGGGGAAAAAGTAGAAACAAACCCAGAGCAAACCAGAGCTCCAAGTTGCTGCCTATCTTGTAAATAACAGGCCTATGAGTCCTTCACCTTGCAATTAAGTTTCTGTTTTGCCACCTCTGCTAGAAATGTGGAGTTTTAGGCCTTGTTTAGACTTGCATCTTTTATTTAAGCCCATGCCCAATCCAAAAAATACGAGTACTTAATACTTGTGTGTGTGTTTTTAAATATTACCACAAGATTGTGAATAGTGAAGTTTTAAACAACAGAATCTTTACCTTCCAGCTGAAGGAAGGATTTTCAAAAGTACTTGGTAAAAACCCTTCTGCAAAGATAAATGAATTAAAACAGGCATGCGGGGTGGGGGTGGGGGTGGGGGTAGGGTGGGGTGGGGGCAGGAAGCAGTTTTACATGGTAAAGGAATTAAAACAGGCATGCACTGGGCGGTGGGGGGGGCAGTTTTACATGGTAGGAGAAGCTTGGGTAGTGGCCCCTGTCTTGATCAGGCCTCCCAGTGGTTTTCTTCCTTTGTAAAACCGTGATAAAATTAGCCATCTTATAGCACCCTTGGCTGTCCTGCAGCTCCACAGCAACCTGGAAGGGAGGAGCTGCTATCTGGTTCAGGGTTGTAGCCCAGTAGTTCGCACATGTGCCAACAAGCAGTAGGTGCCGAATTAATATTTGTTGAATAAGTGAAGGATTAGAAGGAATGAATGCCAACTACCTGGCACATGACAGTTGCTCAGTAGAGTGTGTGTGTTACTAAAATGCAGGTGATAGCAATCAAAAAACTTTCAAGGCCTCCTAGAGATCTCTTGTTTTTAACACATATACTTAATTGATAATGTTCAGAGATACGAAGTATTGTTCAGATTGTTTTGTTTGAGCAAATCTCAGCCATGAACACATTGCTGTTTTTGTACTAATTTTACTTGTTGTTATTCTTTCCCGATTGATATAACACAAAGTTAACTTGGCATTGAAAAATCCAATCATAGAACAGTTTATTCTAACAAGTACACAATTACCTACACAGCTTCTAGCTCTAATGCTAGAATTCCTCGGTTATTGCTTTAAAAAACATTAAACCTGGGGGCTGGTGCTATGGTGTAGCAGGTAAAAACCACTGCCTGCGACACCTGCATCCCATGCGGGCACCCATTCAAGTCCTGGCTGCTCCCCTTTCGATCCAGCTCCCTGTTAATGCACCTAGCCAAGTAATGAAAGACGGCCTAAGTCCTTGGGCCCCTGCATCTATGTGGGAGACCTGGAAGAAGCTCCAGTCTAGCCCAGCCCTGGCCAGTGTGGCCATTTGGGGAGTGAACCAGCAGATGGAAGATCTCTATCTGTCACTCGCTCTTTCTCTTTGGAATTCTGCCTTTCAAATAAATACAATAATTAAAAAAAAAAATTAGACCTACTGATTGATAGCTAGGTGGAAATGTTACATCAAGAAGAAAAATCCCCTCTTCACTGAGGGTGTGTTGAAAAAGTGGAAAACACCTATTTTTTCACTGGCAACTCCACCTCAGTGTCATAAAAAGTGTTAACTCCTTCCTTCTACAATTAACCAAGGCTCACAGTGAGTTAAACTTTTGTAATAAAAGGATCCATAAAAGCAGCTGATCTGTTATACGAAGGATCTTCAAGAATGTTCATGGAAAAATGTGTATTATGAAGAAGCTATGCTAGATTTCAAAAGCTTTGGGCCCCAAACCACTTTTAATTCCATTTTCCACAAATTTTTTGAAGTCCCCTCATAGGTACATTGTTTTTCAAATAAAGTAAATGGGTCACTTCTAGGAAACAGCTGTCTGCATACTGTAAACTAGCAGCATTTCCAGCGTGTGTTTTGAGATGCCTCACTCATGTGAAATAAACGCTTGCTTGATTTTCCATCAGGGGGTTAAACTGACTCTTATTCGTGGTAAAAGGCCGCCAGCCAGGAGGTGTGTGGCCTTCACGTGTACAAAACTCAGGGCCAGGATTTGACACCAAGCCAGTGTCCTTCAAACTGAGTTGAATCTTTTCTTCTATCTTTCTGAACAACCCTTAAATAAACAAAAGAACCTCTTTAAAAAGCCTGTATTCATGAAAACCACCAAGCACTTAGGGCTTTCCAAGGAGCAGGAACTATAGTGATCACAGCGCAGTCTACAACAAATCAAACACGCACACCCTGGCCTCAGGGAGCTCAGCCGATCCGGTGAAGCAGTGATAGATCCTTCAACACAGAGTTCAAAGCAGAATATGCCCAGCAACGTAAGAAAGACAGACAACTGCTACCGGAGTTCAAAGGATAGAAGTGTTTGAAGAGCACATAAGGATGGAAGAGAGAAAAAGGTTGTAAGCTCTTTGATCAGAAGCTAGCATTGTTTTTTCAAACAGCACAAAAATACTTGATTGATTGATTGGATATTGAATAGAATTCTGTGAGATGCTGCAGAGAATGGGAAGATGTAGCCTAAGGGAACACGTGTCCTTAAGTATTTCAGAATCTATAAGGAAATCAAGATAAACACACTCATTCCTTTAGTGCTCTTTAGTGAATGTCTGTCATGTACCCGGCACTGTGGTAGGTCCACAGCTATCAAAGTGACATGCATCTGCCCTTAAGGAGGTACACAGTTTAGTGGAGATACCCACCCCTGCTCCGTGCAGTCTGGGATGATAAATGATACCAGGGTGCATTCCAGGCCTCGGTGTCCTGGGGTCTAGCGAGACTAGGAAGATGGGAAGAACTGTCAGGGGAGTATGGAGGACACCTGTTCCTGGAGGAGGAGCTGCACGCAGCTCAGGAGAGAATCGATTCAAGGCATGTTTGGGGCTAGCTTCTGGGGACTTAGGTAGGGCTAACTTCATACCAAGCACTTTAGAGTGCTCGTGAGCACTCATGATCACTCTGTGGAAGTATGTATATCATTCTCCCCATTTTAAAGGTGAAAAGACTGGTGCACACAAAATTAATTAGCCCGTACATATGGTTAGTAAGTAGCAAAGCAAAGATGCGAGACTGGTGACGAAGTGAGAAAGCTGGTCGGAACCAGACCATAACTTTCTGCAAGCCAAGCTATTTTTCTACTAGGTGACAGAAGCCATTTTATTTTAATTCATTAATGAATGAATTGATTTGCATTTTATTTTTTAAAGATTTATTTATTTATTTGAAAGTCAGAGTTACACAGAGAGAGAAAGAAAGGCACAGAAAGAGAGAGAGAGAGAGAGAGAGAGGTGTTCCATCCACTGGTTCACTCCCCAATTGGCCACAACGGCTGGAGCTGCACCGATCTGAAGCTAGGAGCCAGGAGCCAGGAGCTTCTTCCAGGTCTTCCATGAGGGTGCAGGGGCCCAAGCACTTAAGCCATCTTCCACTGCTTTCCCAGGCCATAGCAGAAAGCTGGATGGGAAGTGGAGCAGCAGGGACTCGAACTGGAGCCCATATGGGATGCTGGCACTGCAGGCAGTGGTTTTACCCGCTACACCACAGTGCTAGCCCCTGCACTTTATTTTTTAAAAAGATTTATTTATTTATTTGAAAGGCAGAGTTACAGGCAGAGGAAGAGAGGTTTGCCACAGACCTCGCCACTCCCTAATGCAAACTTGAGCTTGTTGAATCAGGTGGGTGTCCTTCTGTCCTTTTCGGCATGTGTGTGTAGTCCACTCTTCACCCCCACCCCCAACAACTAACATTTCAGCCTGGGGCTTAGAATCTTCCTGTGTGAACTGAACTGTTTGCACTATCAGAACTTTTCAAGGTGTTCTGGGATAAAATATCCTGAGTGCCTGTTAAAAATACAGCTTTCAAGACTCCTTCCCAAAACTGATTTTTTTAAAAAGATTTGTTTACTTATTTGAAAGAGAGAGAGAGAGTGAGAGCAATCTTCCATCTGCTGGTTCACTCCCCAAATGGCTTCAATGGCCAGGGCTGGACCAGGCCAAAGCCAGGAGCCAGGAACTCCATCTGGGTCCCCCACGTGGGTGCAGCATCCCAAGTGTTTGGGCCTTCTTCCACTGCTCTTCCAGGTGCGTTAGCAGGGAGCTGGATGGGAAGTGGAGTAGCTGGTACTCAAAATCAGCACTCAGATGGGATGCCTGCATTGCAGACAGCGGCTTTACCCACTGCCCCACAGCGCCGGCCCCTCAGACCTGATGTTTTCACAGGTACTCCAGATCATTCTTAGTGTCAGGGAAGTCTGAGAAACACTACTTCTCCAGGAGTTCTTGCCACTACAGATTCAGCAGAGACAATTTTCCCACATCTCTCTGGGGAGAGGAAGAAATTTCTTTCTTTCTTTTTTTTTTTTAAAGATATATTTATTTATTTGAAAGTCAGAGTTACACAGAGAGAGAGGAGAGGCAGAGAGAGAGAGGTCTTCCGTCCGATGGTTCACTCCCCAGATGGCCGCAACGGTCGGAGCTGCGCTGATCCGAAGCCAGGAGCCAGGAGCTTCCTCTGGTCTCCCACGCGAGTTCAGGGGCCCAAGGACTTGGGCCATCTTCTACTGCTTTCCCAGGCCATAGCTGAGAGCTGGATGGGAAGTGGAGCTGCCGGGACTAGAACCAGTGCCCACATGGGATGCCGGCGCTTCAGGCCAGGGTGTTAACCCACTGTGTCACAGCGCCAGCCCCAAGAGAGGAAGAAATTTCTAACAGGGTCAGTTTCCAGCTTCCCACCAGGAGCTGTGAAATACACAATTCTCTGCAAAGGTGGCACATTGCTAGGAAAGAGGCGTTGCAGACTCCCCTGGCACCTGAGGACTGACAGTTCACTCATCACCTGGGGCATCACTACACAAGTTGGGGGAGTCACAAAAGGTGGGAGAGTCCACAGACAGAACAGCCTTCACCTCTGCCCTGAACTGACCCATCAGCAGACATGTCATGTGTCCGACACAGCACTGAGCACTTGACGCCAAAGCCGAGCTGAGCAGCCAGTCATCAAACCTGTTGCTGTTCAGGGAAGATACTGCTCTGTGCCTGGCACCTGGGTGGTGCTGAGAAGTGAGTGGGGTTCCTAGTTTTCTTACAGCGACTAGCATTTGCTGGCTGATGATGCACCCTCCTGTTTACTAATTCGTTTGATTCCCTGCAAAGCCACAGAGGCTCAGAGAGATCAAGAGACTTCTCCAAGGTGTATGGCAAGGAGGCATCTCACTGGTGGCTCAGCTGTCAGTGTGCCAGAGCTGCCTCTCAAAGAGGCCAACCAGACGGCAGAGGCTAGCCTGGGGCAAGACGAAACTAATTGAATCTAATCTTTTCCTTATCCAGTGAGTGGGACAGAGCCTCGGGAAAACTAAAGAGACAAAATGCAGGAGGAGAGAATTCTAAGAATTGTTCTCTTTCATCTTGAAACCGCATCGCTGGGAAAGTGATCTTTGTGTCCTGTGTGCTTGCACGCCAACTTTTGTTTTTCTAGAATTTAGGTGTCTAAGAAAGAATTTATGCAGAGAGGCAGATTTTCTTCGTATTGCTACTGCATGATGATATGCATGATACCACCATATTGTAATCATTTTACCATCAGCACATTAATCACTCAGCAAGAAATGCCTCACCTGGGTAGGAGTCTTCTGATTTCATTTTGCTTCTTTGTGTAATCATGAAGGACAGGGCTGGCAACAGATAAAGAGGAGGAATATGGCTGTGAACACAGTTTCCAGAGCCAGAAAGGCCAGGGCTGGGATTCGGGATCTCAGCTAGACCTTGGGAAAGTCAGCGTAACGTCTCCAAGCCTCAGTTGTTTCTCCCATGACGTGGAGAAAAGAGACAGGGCTCCTACCCCTGGGTTACTGGGAAGATGAAAGAAACAGTGCATTGAAAGCAGCTGGCTCAGTGCCTGCACGCCCTCCGATAGAGGCAACCCCCCAGCAATCCCATCTCCCAAGAGTCGGTCATTTTCTACCTGTGTGAGTATATGGGTTTTGATAGATTCTGTTTGCAAACCGGAGGTTACATAAGTAAAAAAAAAAGAAAAAAAATAAAGAAAGAAAAAGAAAACTCGCCCAACCGAACTGAGCACAGCAAGACATCCTCCGACTGAATTAGGTGACTTTTCATTGATTTAGTTTCTCTTTGCCAGGCCCATTCATTTAGCTCTTGAGATCTCTCCTTTAGTTGATCAGACTAGTCTCCGTTCCACACGAAGGCTGAGCTGGTGTTGCACGAGCCGGTGTTGCGTGCCAAGACTTGTGTTGGAGTTTGCTACACGGAGTTACTTCAAGTACAACTTCTACCTGCAGTCTAGCCCAGAATGGACAGGAAGCTGCCAGACCCAGAATTTTCAAGTCAAGGTGGTATCAGGTGGCGAGTCTGGGCATGTCCTCTGTGCGCACGTGCGAGTGTGTGTGTGTGTGTGCGTGTGTGTATAGTGTCTGGTCAGGAAGCCTTCCAGGAAGGCGTGATGCTTGACCTGAGTCTTGACGCACGACGAGGAGCTCAGTGAGGGAGATGGCTGTGATGCACCCGGGGCTCTTCCAGTCTGCGCTGTTTGCTAGAGGATTAAGTGTTAAGGAAGGGAGTGCAGAACAGCAAGGTGAAAACGTAGATAGAGACAGGATCACAGAGCGCCTTGTATGCCCTTCTCAAGAGTGTGGGTTTGCAGGGGGAGCTGAGGGGTTTTTTGTAGACAAAAACTGTTTAAACTGGAGTGTTCTATGGTTCTCTGTTCTCAGATGGCTTCAATTGCCCAGGCCGCAGTGGGCTGGAAGGGATCTGAGGGGACTGTAATGTAAAGCGACAGCTGTTTATTGATCCTGTCTGTCCTCCCCACTCCCTCTTCCTCCTGCTGTCCTTTTCATCACACCTCACCGAAAACTCAAGGGTGGATTTGTCACACAGGCCTGGTCCATGCCCTTGGCTGTGGCAGTTGGTTTAGAGACAGATATGTAACTGCAACTGGCCAATCAGAGACCTGCCTGAGACTTCCTCCAGAGAATCTCTGCTGCTGTGGCCTGGATGACGGATGTCACTCTGACTGCTGGCAGCCACCTTGCCTGCTGCAGAGACTGAGTTTACTCAAGGCAGGAGGGCAGAGAAGAAAGCTGAACACAGAGCTCCTGAATCCAGCTGTCCCTGAAGGTTTTAGCTGTGTGGTGAAACTAGCTTCATTTGCAACTGAAAGCAGGCTGAGCAACAGGGACTGAGAGGGATTTGTGGACTGCAAGACTTGCCAGCATTAAAACCAGGACAGTCTCAAGCAACCAAGACAATTGGTCACCCTAATGCCAAGGGCAAATGTGGTGTCTGCAGGCTAGATGGGAGGCTTTTGCAGTCAGTCAAGAAATGACATGGCTGGGACTGACTCTGTGGGTTAAAGCCCTGGCTTGCAGCACCGGTATCCCATGGGCTCTGGTTCGAGTCCTGGCTGTCCCACTTTTGATCAGGCTCTCGGTGCTGGGGCCCCTGCACCCACGTCGGAGATCCAGAAGAAGCTCCTGGCTCCTGGCTTCGGATCAGCTCAGCTCTGGCTGTTGTGACCATTTGGGGAGTGAACCAGTGTATGGAAGACCTCTCTCTCTCTCTCTCTCTCTCTCTCTCTCTCTGCCTCTGCTTCTGTAACTCTGCCTTTCAAATAAATAAGAAAGAAAGAAAGAAAGAAAGAAAGAAAGAAAGAAAGAAAGAAAGAAAGAAAGAAAGAAAGAAAGAAAGAAAGGAGAAAAGAAAAGGAAGGATCCCTTATGGGTGCCAGTTTGAGTCTCGGCTGCTCCACTTCTGATCTAGTTCCTGGATAATGCACCTGGAAAAGCAGTGGGCGATGATCCAAGTACACTGGCCCCTGCCACCCATATGGAAGACCCAGATGGAGTTCCCAGCTCCTGGCTTCAGCCTCACCCTACCCCAGCTGTTGCAGCCCTGGCTGTTGTGGGCATTTGAGGAATGAACCAGCAAATCCAAGAAGTCTCTGTCTTTCCTTCTCTCTCCCTGTAACTCTGCCTCTCAAATAAATAAATAAATCTAGAAAGGAAGGAAGGAAGGAAGGAAGGAAGGAAGGAAGGAAGGAAGGAAGGAAGGAAGGGAAAAAGAACAAACAGACATGGGCCTCTGCTTGTTGCAGTTGATAAGTAGGAGACAGATTTGAGAAGTATTTGATCATTCGTGATCAGTGTAGATCAAGAGGGTAATTCTTTAAGTTATTCATTTTTTGAGGGGCTGGCCTTGTGGCATAGCTGGTTAAGCCATCGCTTGCATCCCATATGGGTGCCAGATCGTGTCCCAGCTACTGCACTTCCAGTCCAGCTCCCTGCTAATGCACCTGGGAAAGTAGTAGAAGACAGCTTAAGTACTTGGGCCCCTGACACTCTTGTGGGAGACCTAGAAGAAGCTTCTGGCTCCAGGATCCTGGCTTCAGCCTGGCCCCATCCTGGCTGTTGTGGCCATTTGAGGAGTGAACCAGCAGATACAAGATTGCTCTCTGTCCCTCCTTTGAAATTCAGAGTGGACAGGGAAAGAGGGAGAGACAGAGAGTGACCTTCCGTCTTGTTAACTACCCAGATGGCCACAACAGCCAGGGCTGGGCCAGGCGGCAGCCAGGAGCTCCATCCAGGTCTCCCACATGGATGGCAGGGACCCAAGTTCTTGGACTTTCATCTTCTGCCTCCCAGGCACGTTAGCAGGCAGCTGGATCAGAAGCATTGAGTAGGGGGCGAGCCCGCAGTGCCAGCATCCCATAGGGTGCTGGTTTGTGTCCTGGCTGCCCCTCTTCTGATCCAGCTCTCTGCTGTGGCCTGGGAAAGCAGTGGAAGATGGCCCACGTGAGAGACCTAGAAGTTGTTTCTGGTTCTTGGCTTCAAATTGGCTCAGCTCCAGTCATTGCAGCCATTTGGAGAATGAACCAACAAGTGGAAGACCTCGCTGTCTCTGTCTCTCTCTATGCCTGTAACACTACCTCTCAAATAAACAAATATAATCTTAAAAAAAAATGAGTAGCTGGAACTTGACTCTGATGTGGGATGTAGATGTCCCAAGTGGTGACTTATCCTGCTGAGCCACAATGTCCACTCCAAGGGGGTAATCCTTGAATGCTTCTTGGGCTTCCAGCTTGGGTAATTAAGTGATGAGAGTGTGATCAATTAAATTTTAGGGAGAGGAGATGGGTTTAGTCCAGAACTCAGTGTGTTTCAGACCCTCGTGTGACCCTCTGTTAAAAATGTCCATTGGACAGTGGGATAGATTAAACCTAATGCTTGGACAAGAGGTAAAGGACGGATGATCAGGAAACCTCAGCATGTAACAATCATGAGAGTGCACGAGATCTCCAAGAATAATAGGGAAAGTGGGCCATGGTTGGAAGTTTGGGGCAGAGGCTGGGCAACTTAGGGGCAAAAATTGAAAGAGGAGACAGAGAGGGGAAAAAGAGTGTGAAGTCACAGAAGCCAGTGCTACAGAATGATGGATTTAGAGAAGAGAATGACTCACACTGTTAGGGAGGTCCTGCAGGCAGGGACTCAAAGGCTGCATTGAACTGGAAGCTAGGAGTTCCCTGTCATTTTGTTATGAGATCAGTTTCATTGCAAGGAGAGTAAAAGCCAAGGCGGCAGTGCGTGGAGAAGATGGGAGGTGACCACTCATGGGAAAATTCTGATGAAGGAGAGAGGAGGAAAGGAGGGGAAGGGAAAGGCTGGAGGGCTTGTCCTTGAAAGGACGCTGTTTCTGGACCCGTGACTCTGATGGACACTATCTGGAGGGCTGGGCTGGAAACCTCTGCTCCGAAAGTTCAAGAATTCAGGCCAGATGGCACCAACAGTTTTTTTGATGGACAAGGCGGGATTATTTACACAGTGGAAAGGAGATAAATGTGGGAGGAGGTGGTGAGCAGGGTTTGGAATGGAGATGGAGGTAAGGCCTAGTAAAAGCATTGGGAAATATCATTGGGGGCTTCGAGGATTATATAAAAATGTTATTTGCAGTGTCTGAGTCCACCCGTACAAGGATGGACTGGGTCCGAGGAAAGGTGAGTGCACCGCTCACCCGTTCCCCAGCCTCCCGATCCCGGAGACAATCAGACGCAGCGGGGAGCCAAGTCTAGCAAGGACTCATTTAGTCCGGTAACCAAACCTTTTATAGCACAAAACTGCAGCGTCATTGGGGCAGGGCTAAGGACCAACCAATCACTTAAAAGATCACTTTACGGGGGGATTTCTATAGGACTAGCCATATGTCTATACACTTATTACTAGTCTTGTTACCTCCCCTGATGTTGCGTAGCCAATTAGCTTTTGAGTTCGCCCATCTTACTTTCTCTGGGCGCCATCTTCTTTGCCCCTCCTTGGCGCCACCCTGTCCGGGGGCTGGAGCAGCCGCTGCCGCACACCCTGCGGGGTCGCTGTCCGCCATGGCAGTGGCCGGGGCCACGTGCGCACGCACTGGGTCCCTCCCTGCTCTGCCATCCCCAGGACACCCGCCAGCTGGCTCTTCGGGCCCTGGCTTGGGTTAGTTCGCAGGCCCGGCTCCACCCGGCTCCGTTCCGCGCAGCTCGGGCGGGGGCACCCAGGGGGCAGCTGGGCATGCAGAGCCCCCGGGCCTGGCCTGGCCGCGCCATGGCCTCGCTCATGCCCCGCAGTTATTTATTTGGGGGCTAATATAAAAATATTACCGCCAGGTTTTTTTTTTTTAAGATTTATTTATTTATTTTTTTACTTGGGAGTCAGAGTTACAGAGAGAGGAGAGGCAGAGAGAGAGAGAGAGAGAGAGAGAGGTCTTCCACCCACTGGTTCACTCCCCAATTGGCCCCAACAACCGGAACTGCACTGATCTGAAACCAGGAGCCAGGAGCTTCTTCCTGGTCTCCCACGCGGGTGCAGGGACCCAAGGACTTGGGCCATCTTCCACTGCTATCCTAGGCCATAGCAGAGAGATGGATCGGAAGTGGAACAGCCGGGACTAGAACTGGTGCCCATATGAGATGCTGGCACTTCAGGCCAAGGCGTTAACCCGCTGTGGCATAGCGCCGGCCCTACCACCAGGTTTTCTTTACTACTCTCGTTATCTTCATGATATCAAAGGTTACTGGGTCAAGACCCTGCTTAAAAACCTCTATCAAGGGGCCAGCACCGTGGCTCACTTGGTTAATCCTCCTCACTTGGTTAATCCTCTGGCATCCCATATGGATGCCGGGTTCTAGTCCCGGCTGCTCCTCTTCCAGTCCAGCTCTCTGCTGTGGCCTGGGAGTGCAGTGGAAGATGGCGCAAGTGCTTGGGCCCTGCACCCTCATGGGAGATCAGGAGGAGGCACCTGGCACCTGGGTCCTGGCTTCAGATCGGCACAGCGCCGGCCGTGGCAGCCATTTGAGGAGTGAACCAACGGAGGGAAGACCTTTCTGTCTCTCTCACCGTCTATGACTCTACCTGTCAAATAAAAAAAAAATCTCTATCAAATACCCTCCCAAAAAAGTCAATACAAACCGAGCCTTTGGTGATTTGACTCAACCCCATTCTCCTTATTCTGCACCAATGACCTCTGTTGCCCTGACGCCTCTGCAATCCGGGGCTGTGCACACACCATTTTCACGGCTGAGAATATCCTTTTCCTATTCTTTCCCAACAAACTCCTACTCATCCTTTAAAGTCCTACTGATATCAACCTCTTTTGTGAAAACTTAGTTCTGATCCATTCAGGTAGAGCACCTCCTTGTAATAAATAGCCTGTACCACACTGCAAGGCAGTCTGTTTACCTTCTGCTGCCCCGCCCCTTGTCTCCACCCCCACTACCTGGGAGCTCCTGTCTTTCCTGGGTTTATCCAAGGACATTCATGCCACAGCGCTAGTGGGAGCTACTACAGACTCCTTGTAGGGATTCAAAAGTGAATGAATTCTTATTTCTAAAAATAGGGCATTTGCCCTGTCATTCATATTTAATGTTGAGTAGGCTATTCTTGTAGGTATGTTTTAGGAACTCACAAGACATTGTTAATACTTTGTTGAAGAACTTAGCTCACTTAATTCTATTAGTTGCAAGCAGTCAGTGTTGACTCAAAGTACCTTTTTGCCATTTATTTTTCCTTAAAAATTCTTTTCAGTCTGGCAGAGGAGTCAGTAGCTGAAGTACCAGGATGTGACTCTTTAAATATCTTAAGTATCTGTAATTATACCCAGCAAACTCACATGGCTTCTCTGAACCCATAGTCTGCACTTTAGTTCTTCTCCTGATTTTTAGTGCCAGGAGGAAAATTAAAATGATCTGGAGCCAAGATGGCAAAAACAAAGCCAAACAAACCCCCCCAAAATCACAAATCCTGAAAGTGACTCGCTTTCATCTCAGGCTTACCTACGATTTAAAGCTAGGGGAAATGTTAGAAATTACTTAGTCTAAGCTCTTTTTTTCCTAATAGATGAGGTAACAGGACCAGAGGCCATTAGTACCCTGAGGTCACACAGCAAAACAGTGGCAGTTAAGTCCTGAACACACACTTCCCGATTCCAAAATACAGTAGCAACCCTTAACCCAAAGGTTTCGGCTACATGAGGCCACTGTGGTCAGAAAACATTCAATGGAAAATTCTAGAAATAAACCAGTCATACATGTCAAGTATCTTTTATTTCAGTATATTGTTGCTATATTTTTAGTTATTAACATCTTACTGTGCCCAATTAATAAACGTCCTCATAGCTATGTATACATAGGAAACAACACACACATATGGTTTGTGGTTTGGTGTCAGCTGCTGTTTCAGGCATTCACTGGGGGTCTTAGAACATGCTGCACAAGTGTGTTCTTTGTCTTACATCACACTACCATGAACAATGCAGTCTGTTTTTGAAAAAGCATGTCAGATACACTTTCGGATTCCTTCACAGTTCCATTTCCTCCTGTGTGAAGCAGGGTTAATAATGGTGGAACCTCCTGGAGTTACTGCAAAAACGAAATGAATAGATAAAAACTGCTAAGAGCTGTACCTGGTCATAGTAAATGTCTAGAATATCCTACTGCTTCTATTTTTTTTTTTTTTTTAAGATTTACTTATTTGAAAGGCAGAGTGAGAGAGAGAGAGGGAGGGAGAGAGAAAAAGAAATCTTCCATCCACTGGTTCATTTGCCAAGTGTCTGCAACAGCCAGGGCTGGGCCAGGCCACTGCCAGAAATCTGGAACACCATCTGAGTCTCCCATGTGGGTAGCAGAGACCTCAGTACTTGGACCATCATCTGCTGCTTTCCTAGGTGTGTTAGCAGGAAGCCGGATCAGGAGCACAGCAGTTGGGACTCAAACTGGCACTTTTATAGGTGATGCGTGCCGCAGGCCGCAGCTTAACCCACTGTGCCACAATGCTGGCCCCACCCACTACCAATTATTCTTAAGTTCCAAGATATGTTCTAGATTACTCAAGAACTTGTTTTGTCACTGTTCCCAGCTATTGTCATTTTTAAGTTCCCTATTTAAACCATGCTACACTTCAGAAGATACCCCATGGACCATGGTGTGTAAACTTACAATCTGTACTTTTTAATTATAGGATCTGCAAAATCTCTCAGCCTCAGTTTGCTCACCTGTAAGATACAGTAAAATCACATCTACTTTCCTTTAAAGAGTTGTGAGGTCTAATGGGAGAATACATACAATCTGGAGTTCAGTGTTAGGCCCTTCCCTCCTCCAGTGCATTGTACAAATGGCAGCAAATATTGACAGATGTCGTATGGTCCATATTGAAATGTGCGTCATCAAAGTCGGATCTGAAAGGTTTGTTTAGAACAAAGCACTTACAATGATTGGCCTTGGGGAAATGTTTCCAGGTTAAAAGCAGAAATGGAAACTCTCTGCTCTGTACACGATTCTTGGAGTGCAGTTCTCTAAAGAGCTGCTGTCTTCGAATATACTGTAGGCTTCCTTTGCAATTTTGGCTGTATCCAACTACAGGTTGTGCTATTACCAAAAAATGGCAATGGCTTACTTTTTATTTAAATGGGTGTAGACAGCCTTTCTATCACTTTTGGGCTAGTAATGCATAACTACTGAAACAGTAAAATTATAAATTTGTTCGCTACCTAAAGATCTCACATGCCCATTTTATGACTGTCCTCCCACTGACTCCAGGGAACACGACCCAGTCAGTGGCCTACCGATGCTCGCTTGTTCAAGAAGTGATTGGTTCAGCACGTTACATGAGCTCACTCATGCACACATGCCCTCATGATGTCACATGGCTAATGTCTTTTCTTTTTTTAAAAGATTTATTTATTTGAAAGGCAGAATTACAGAGAGGCAGAGGCAGAGAGAGAGTCTTCCATCCACTGGTTCACTCCCCAGATGGCCACAACAGATGGAGTTGGGCCAATTTGAAGCCAGGATCCAGGTGCTTCTTCTGGGTCTCCCATGCAGGTGCAGGGGTCCAAGGATTAGGGCCATCTTCTACTGCTTTCCCAGGCCATATCAGAGTTCTGGATCAGAAGTGGAGTAGCTAGGACTTGAACCAGCACCCATACGGGATGCTGGCACCACAGGTGGTGGCTTCACCCTCTACACCACAGCATCAGCCCCAGCTAATGTCTTCTGTTAGGACAAGGTTTAAGGTCTTTTGGTGGATGAAGCCCTCCTTTCTATCATTAAGCAGGTGTTGTGGAGGGGTGGGGAGTATTTGGGATGAATTGCACTTGGAAAGGATGTATCTTTATTTATTTGAAAGGCAAAGTTACAGATAAAGAGGGAGAGACCTTCCATCCGTTGTTCACTCCCCAAATTATTTCAAGGGCCAGAGTTAGGCCAGGTGGCAGCCAGGAGCCAGGAGTTTGCTCTAGGTCTCCCAAGCACGTGGGCCATTTTCTGCTGCTTCCCCAGGTGCATTAGTAGGGAGCTGGACCAGAAGTGGAGCAGCTAGAACTCAAATTAGTGCCCATATGGGATGCTGGTGCCACAATACTAGCCCCCAGCTGTAAATTTGTGAACTTTTAAACTTGGCATCTTACTATCATGTATTTTAATCATTTCAGTTACTCATTTTTTTTTTTTTTTTAATTTACTTGAAACACAGAGTTGCAGAGAAAGACGGAGAAAGACGTCTTCCATCCACTGGTTCACTCCCCGAATGGCCAAAACAGTCAGAGCTGGGCCAGGCCAAGACCAGGAGCCAGGAGCTTCTTCCTGGTCTCCCATGAGGTTGCAGGGACCAAAGTGCTTAGGTCGTCCTCCGCTGTTTTCCCAGGCCATTGGACGGGAGCTGGATTGGTAGTGAAGTCAGGGCTGGAACCAGCACCCAAACGGGATGGATGCCAGTGCCACAGCAGCAGCTTTACCCACTGCGCTGTGACGCCGGCCCCTACTCACTTTCATAATCGAGGAGCTTGTCCAGGAGGATTTAAGGGTTTTAAGGGTGCATCACACATAAAATTCTCAATGAAGCCCAGAACTTTACTATCAGCTTCCATGCCTTGTGCTACACATGGCTTTCTCCATAGTTCTCTTTTACAGTGCAATGTTCTTCTACAGAGACATGGTAAGTCACCAGCACTTTAGCACAAACTTATTTGAACTGCCATTTTCCACCAGGGCAGAGAAAATACTGGTTTCTGAAAACACTGATAATTGAGGGGAGGGCACTTGTTTGCCCAGGGCTGGCCTACAGTAAGACGGCCTTCGTAGATTTGATGACTCAGTTAAGGAGACAGTAATTGTAGCAAGGGCTCATCTGAAGGCAAAGGTTATTTGCCACTCACAGTGGTAAAGGGGTAGGGTAGCAAGAAAAGCCATAACCTGAAAGCAAACTAAAGGCACCAGCCAATGCCACAGCTAGAGTCATTGGTGCAACCTGGTTATACAAAGATGGTTGGATGGAGCTGTAAGGCAAGACTGGAACCCTGGGCATAGGCAGGAAGGGACAAATAATCAAAAGACCTTCTGCCTAGCCCCAGTTAGAAGACTTATAGTGAGTATCATATGCTGATGTGTAACCAACTGTCTTGCCAAAGCCAAACCAGTGAGGGCTCATATCCAGAAGAATTGAAAGGACACGTGTCATGTATCTGTGCAGCGAGCTCCCAACAGTGCCAGCAGGTTTTGAGTTTCTTGTTTGCAACACGAAGATAGTACATCCCACCTGCCACATTTACTTATGTATTCTGGCTTTTGCAGCCACATCACCCTCCCCCTACACAATCCCATCCACCAATAGGATTGACCTCCACTTAGAGTCACAAGATCTTTGAGTAATTTGTTCAGAACTGGTCAAAGTGCTTGTTAGTTCTTGCCTAGTTTTCATAACCAAAGTATCTCAATTCTTCTGTTGTTTACCGGAAAGGGTTGAGGGGTGGTCTCTTGATCCCCCCCTAACTGGTTCTCAGAAGCAGGACCGTGCCTGCAGCTTGCTCAGCTCCTAACCTGGCACTTGTCAGCTGCTTCCCCGTCTTTTCTGTTTGGATGCTGCTGAGCCCTTCTTGTCTCCTTGGGAATCCCAGGCCTGAGGGAAGGGCCAGAGGAGGAGGCCGGGTACCTTCAGCACACACGGTGAATGTGAGTCACCAGCAGTTTAATGACCTTTCCATTTGTTATCTGTTTCCATGGTCACAGCCGGGTTTCAGGCTCGGAAACAGCCCTCTACACATTGGGAACCATTATGTCACTCCTTAACAACCTTTGAGTTTCCTTGTTGCTGACACGATAGACCCGTAGTACAGGAAACCTTCTGCACACCAGCGTGGAGTCCACTTTTTCCTCCGAGCAGCTCCTCCAAGACTTCATTCTGATGTATCCATGTCTCATCATGCTTTCTCAAGACTGGGCCCAAACACTGCTTCCTCGGAGGCCTTCCCAAAGGGAGCCTGCTCCTCCTTCCTCTGGGCTCTCACAGCACTCTGCCCACCTGGCTTATGGTGCTTCTCACACAGAGCTAGAATGATAAGTTATGTACCTGTCCCTGGCGCCTGACCGTCTTCTAGGCTGTGAGAATCCCTTGGGCTGCAGTGAGTCTTATTTATATCTGGGGTCAACACAGCCTGACTTTCAGCACCTGTTCCCTGCAGGTGCTCAGAAAATGTTAAGTGAATGAATGAAAGGAGATGGAAGAGAAATAGTCTTTTATTAATTTACTGATCAAAACTTGGTTAGGATGATACAATGAGACACTGACCCGGTAAAGAAAGCAACAGTGCTTTTAATGAAACTTTCAAATCCGTGTACACGCTAGCTGTGAAGTCAACACTTCGATTTCATTCCAAAGGACACATTTCCCAACAATGATCACAGTGTCAAGGTTAATAAGATGCTGGACAGATGAGTAGCCAAAGAACATTATAACAAAATCTCATCAAGGATATATCAAATGTAAATTTACTCAGACATCAGGAGAATACGTGTTTGTAATTATATAACTAAAAACAAGACATCATTACAGGAAGCAAGTCCTTAAACTAGAAAAGACGCACTATATAACAAAGGGTCTTTTGTAAGCAATTAAATGAGCATATATTATAGACAAATTTTGTATCTGAAGCAGCTTATAGCACCAACACGTTGGCAGAACCAGCAGAGGGGTGGGGTCACAGGACCAAGGCATCTGGGGTCGGGAAGGGGTCTCAACCACTGTCTATCTCCAGCCCCTTGTTTTACAAATGGAGAAATGGAGGCCTGGAGAGGTCAAAGGCCTGTTACAAAGTCACACGACACAGAACTGACTAGAAAACAATCCAGGCCACCAACTTCAGGCAAGTGCTCGATTTTACGATTTTAACACACATACATAATTGTATTTGATTCAATATAGTTTTTCCTATTAACAGGTCTATCATAAATGAAACCAACAGAATTTAAAAAATTGATTTCATGGAGAAGTGGCTGACATGTAAGGGAATTCACTTCTTGGGCCTTTATATCTCTCACATCAAAATTCAGAGCAGTCAATCAATGACACAATCTTAGGTATAAAGTGGTGGAGACAGTGGCATTTGAAGAGAAAAGTTGGCACATCTGCAACTCTATAAACTAAATTATGTATGCCTCAAAGTTACTAACCCATTGGTATAAAGGATTTTTTTTCCTTATAAAGATTAATAAGGTACAAAAACAGTCTGAACAGAAAGAAAGAAAATCAGCTTTTTCCCTTAAAAAGTAAGTATGGCACTTTTCATGGAATTAAAAGAAAATGTTTTATTTGAAGAAGAGAAAAAAAAGTTCTTAGCTAAATCCCATAGCTTGTGAACCACCTTGCATATAAAATGCTTCCCCTAGCAAAAAAAAAAAAGTTTCTGTAAAATACTTTGGAGGTGGGACATTCTTCTAGCTCATCTTGCCATGGTCTTGAGGCCTCAACTAGACAGATTTATGATGAACTCATAAGATACAAGAATGAAAAGAGATCACTGTCAACAGAAGCAGCTTTAATGACAAAGTTTATTGAGCACACTTAACTAGCTTCATGGAAATGAAGCCAAGAAGTTGCCTGTATGTATCGGAGTGTGTCATTAGAGTGGTAGTTAGAAAAAATAACACACACTGGGCCTTTGTCCATCATGATCATAAGTCAGCTGCTGCAGTGGTCAACTGTGGCTTCCTAAGTAGAACAAAGCCTGATAAATAAAAGTGACTTTTCATATCATATATATGTATACATATATTATATTTTCTCACACAGACGTCTAGTTATAAGTAAATTAACATTTGGCTACAAAATGTGCCCTCTTGGGTCCAGCATCAAATAATTTGCTTCCACTTTTTCATAAACATGCCCTACACCTGCTTAGGAAGTTACATGACATTTGTATTCAGAGTCTTAATTATATCTGACCGATGAAAATAAAATGAAAACTCCTGGAACCTTAAGTCTACTTCTTACCACTATATGAATATTAACAAATATATAGCAAAACAGTTGTTTACTAATAGATAAAAGATCATGTTGCAGTACTAGAGAATAAGCTATGCTTGCTACTGATAATATGTGCAGTGATACAATAAAAGTAATTTAATGAAAATATTTTGTAATAAGCTGAATTATAAATATTTAAAGAAACGTTAAAAATCAGAGTGAAAATAAGATTAGTGTTCTGAAACCATCAGTAGAAAAATATGCTTATTAAAAAAAGAATGTCTCATTAAGTGAAGCATTAAATGTAAAGATGTCTCGCTAATGTCATTTCAAATTTCACCTTTTGAACAGGTACAAACGTCCTCTCTCCTAAACAGGTGCCTATGATTTACTGGGGAACTGGGCGTGTGACAGAACCACGCAGCAGATGATAAAAGATTAAGGGGCAGTGCATAAATTTCACGTGGTCTTGGAAAAGTGAGGGTGGTGGTTCCCAAAGCCATGTAGGTGTGTGACCTGGAGAAAGACTGCATGGGTTTGAACTATTTAGACTAGGCCTGCATGTGTTCAAAGAACACAATCCATAAGCCTAGACATCAGATTTTAAAAGAGGCTTGCTTTGCAGGGCAGTTGCTATGGGATTAGGAAAATCTGTTGTAAATAATTCCTTGTTGAGGTTGAATCCTTTTTGAGAATAAGTTTTTAATCCTTCATTGGTAGTTACTTTTTATGAACTGAAGATGAACTAAAATATCAAAGGCATAACTGTATGATTTGGGCTTCCATGTGAGCATTTTTAAAAAGGATCCTCTCCTCCTCCTTGATAAAGTCAGGATATTCTCCTGGCCACAGGAGACTCCTTGTTTTGGGATCCTCACTGGCAATTCAGAGGATGCAACAGCTGTATTCATGCCCAGGGTAAAATCAAGAAACCCAACATGCAGTTGCTGGCATCCCACTAAATCCAAGCCCCTCTTGGGTGGCTACACGCCTCTCTGATGGTTTGTGGACAAGGTAGGGATGACACTGAAGGTAAGTGAAGACAGCTTAGGGTCTTGATCTATTTACATTTGGGGTATGTTTCTTGCCCACCATATTCTGCCCTCCCCCCAGGGCTGGGGAAGGGACTGTTACCTCTGCAAATAGATGCTCCAGTGGGAGAAGAGAGGTCTTGGGAGGAAGGGGAGGGCTGAGTCAAAAGCTGGACCCAGAGCAACACTTCCCATCACTGGGCTCAGTCTGTCTTCTTCCAGTCATTAGGGTGGAATTTCCAGAGATTTCTACCCCTGATCTGGGAGAGAACACGAGCCCCAGGAGCACGGTTGCTGCCCACAGTCCTCCCAAGGTTCTCCTCCCCTTTTCTAGACTCCGGAGCACTGAAGCCCAAAAGGCTCCTTGTGAGGGAACAGCTGTGATCATCAAAGAGCCTTCAGTGTTCAACAGCACAGTACACTGCAGCCTAAAGAGGCCCAGACTGACTTCAAGAGGGGCGAGATGAGTGCGTTACTTAATGACCATGAATACAATCTTCAGGATGTTCATTAGTCTTTGTATAGTAACTAAAAGAAAAGAATGTCTTATTCTACCTACAGACGGCTCAAGACCAAAGTATGACTTCTGGACTTGAGGAACTGATATGGAGAGAGGGATGTTCTAATAAAGAAATAAGTTGTGATATGTGTATATACACAGACACACACATAAATACACACAAAACACACCACTCTCCTTATATGCTACACAGGGTGGCACAAACCTTATTGAGAACATAATAAGATATATAGGTTTTAGCATTCAAGTTATTCTTGGCAGTTTAATTTGACAGGTGCTTTTAGGCAATTTAGGTCTTAACATATCTGAATCAATCAACTGTACATGTAAAGTATGCAATTGTGTTTTTTCGAAAGGCCTACATTAGTGTTCCCTACACAGTGACCCACTATAACACCACAGTCACCAAATGGAAAACAAGATTGTTACTCTGTATTAGATCAGTAAAGGGTATCTTAGAGAAAGGGCAACTGGGAAGATAAAGACTTCAGAGTCCATCATTCCAAGTTCAGAGCATTTTAGTTATTAGCAGTGGTTACCAAATAAGCTGCAGGTGGATCTCTTCCAGGAGCTGCTCATGATCTGCTTTGTTGAGACAAGAGGTGAGGACCGGTTTCACGATTCCACTATAAGATGATGCACGTTTTTTTATCCTTGAAAGGGTTTTCTGAGGTTGGGATTCCTATCAGCAAAGGGTCACTCCTGGCGTGCTCCTCACAATAGGACATGAGGTCTGCTGATGCCTTTGAAACCTAGCATGGAGACAGAGCAAAGCAAACCAGAAAGAAAATCCTTCACTTACAGACCTGAAGGGCGTATCTGCACACTAAGCTGTTGGGTGGAAGACCGGTGTGTGTGAGCATGCTGATCAGTCTCACAGCCCCACTCCCAGGTTCTGTGCCAAATCAAAAGGCAAACAGAGCTATCTGACAGGGAAGGCCCTCTGCAACCAAGTGACCAGACTAAACGTCCAGACAAACTGGCATCAGGTGTCCCTTCACTGGGGACACACCACCAGCCAGCTAGCATTTAAATGGAATCTCATCAGAAAGGGATCACACCCAGAGTGGGGGTGATCGTGCACAATGAAGGCCCCGTGTTCTTGAGAAATAGAGCGTGCATTGCACAGTGCGAGTAGGTCATTCTGAGCTGCAGATCACTTTCAAGTGGCTCAAAGAAAAACTTGTATGTGATGTGTGTGGGGACAGAGCTTGGAGAAGGAGAGAGGGAAGAAAGCAAACAGCCAAATGTGAACAGCTGGTGAACCTTGGTAAAGACCATAGCAAGGTTTACTGTTACAACTCTCTGTAGAGTTTGAAGTTTCTCAGAATAAAAAGGTCAGGGACAGGGAAGGGAAAGCGTACGTGAGTCAAAGGAAGGTGGCATCTTAGTTCCTATCCAAGAAAAAATAGACTGGAATTTGAACGCCGTGATGGGCTGGGAGCCCAAACGCTGGAGCCAAGTTGTGGAGCTTCAAAATGTACTGCTGGACTCGAGGCTTGGGGAAGTAAGAAACAAGGGACAAACACCAGCATGGGGAGATGCAGAGGCCTGCTCTGGCACGGGTTTCAGAAGTCTGGCCGGGAGATGCCGAAGCATCAGCAGACCAGTGTCCCAGCCAAGCAGCATGGGGCAGCTGAGCTGTGTCAAGCACAGGCAGGCAGTCTCCTGCTTCCGAGACAGGTGACTAGCTCTAGGGCCACAGGAATTTATCAGCCTGACTCACAACATTCCTGGGTTCTCACTGCCTAGTCTCCTCTCGGGACTGGGGAGGAAACCTAGGAAGAGCCTTCTGGCTTCTCTAAGGGACCTCAGCTAAAGCTAGCATTGCTTGCGCTGGCTCGGGAGGGCCGCACATGTCTGAAAAAGCTGCCTTTTCCCAAAAAGGGAGACCCCTGACTGTTGACTTGTTATGCAAGGCCACCCCAGCTGCTCTGATAACTCTAGAACACTTCATAAATTCCAGAGGGATGACGCAAGTGTTTATAAAGTCCACCTAGAACACGTGCCCTGACTGAGAACACGGTGATCACCGGACTTGACCACGCAGGGAGCCGGGAGCCTCAGGAAATCCTGCCCAGGGCTTCACAGAGGGGTGAACCCAGACACTTGGGTTTCCCAGCTCTGTTGAAAGGAGGCCTGTGCTAGGTAGGAGATGAAAGCTAACATCCTGAGCTGCTCAGCTTGCTTCTAGAAGAAATCCTGGAAGCAAGCTGAATGAAATGGAGTTATCTCCCCAGACCTGTGGCCCAGCCGTGGAAGGGCAGGGGACTGAACCACAAACACGGAATGCGTGGGAGGCCTCTTACCTTTATTCTTTCAATGGAGGCTTCTAATCGTAGCTGCTGCACGGTCCTCCTTGCCTGGGCTATGTTGTTGGTGCTTGCTGTTTTGCTGGACATCTTCAATTGTTTTCACCTGAAATCTGAACAGCATTTTTTTTTTTAAAGGTGAATAATAGCCATCTTCGAGTTAAACATTCATTCCAATTTGCGTTCTGTTAAGGGAACTGGGTGTGCTTTCACAGTCACCATAACCTCTTGCAGGTAGCTACCAGGAGCTCCTGAGAGGTAGCAACAAGGTCTCAGGCTTGTCGTCCAGTTAAGCATCTTTGTAAATCTCTAGTTCACAGAAACCCAACACTGACCAGCAGTTTAATCAATGCTCCTCGACATACAGCTTTAAAGTAGCTTTTTCTAGGATTTTCTATCAGGAGAAAAATACACACGAACACACGCAGCAGTTAGGGTGCCTCCAAAGTGCGCCTTGGTCACTACAAGCCACATTCCATGTCAGCTTACTGTGATTGCAACTTGCTTTAATAGAAGGTTTGCTTTTATTTCTTGTGAGTTCTATTACCCAACTGTTGCAAGTCCTGGCAACGCGGAGTGGGGAGAGAGCGTGCCTTTAGAGAGCTGTGCATCAGATGTGCATTGCTAGGTGCTACGGAGATGTGCAACTGCTTTGAGAATGCTAGTGTGCCACGTAAAGAAGTCTTTATTCACGAAAAAGTGGCACCTTTCAGGGGGAAGACCTTCGCCAACAGCCAGACGTACAAGGCAATGTCAGATGGGGTGCAGGAGCAGCCTAAAGCCTGAAGTACTTAAACTGTCATTCTCTCCTTGACCTCTCCCCGCCCTCACCCTGGCATCCACCTGTTACCACCTCTTTGCTCCAAATGGGTTGAGTCTCCTCTGTGGCCTGAGCCCTTGGCTTCCAGGTTGCCCTGTCATCCTCTCCCCCACCTCAGCCACCTGGTGTAAAGCAACAGAAACATCCTGGCTTTGAGGTTGGTTGGACTTGTCTGGTTGTTCACATTTTAAGAGGAAGGCAGGCCGGGCAACAAATGCTGTCTGATGCCCCTGCCATATATGGCGAAGTTCACTCCCTGCCTGGTGCCGGCTGGAGGGAAATGCGGAGCTGGCAGGCCCGGCAGCAGCGTGGCAGCTTTCTGACTCATGAGAGCAGGTGGAGAGTAGGTGTGCCTCCCCGGTGCTATGCAAGGGCTCAGCAAAGTCGCAGGGCACTGTGGCGCCGGCGGCAAACCCAGGCTGATTCAACTTTCGGAGGGGGGAGGAGGGGGGGCTGCGGCTGCACAAAGCGATTGTGCCAGACCAGACCAGGCTGGCTGCAGAAAGCACCAGCAATCCACAGGCTCCACGGTGTCCACCGTGCAGGCACCATGGTGTTCCACAGAGTTCCAGGAGACAGGATGTCCCCAGAGGGCTGAGCTCAAGGATTTGGGGGTGGAGGAGGTGACTTGTGTTCTCCAAGGTCAGAGGAAGCTTTGAGTGAAATGCACAAAAAAGAAAAAAAAATAAGAACCTGTGCTTTTGACTGTGTGTAGAGCTTTGAAATCAGCCACATCTGCAAGCCTCACGCCCCTGGGTTTGGACTTGCCCTACCCTTACCGCTGGGTAACACCACCTCCACGGACCCCAGGTTTCTTATCTGCAATGTAAGGATACCATGGCCCACCTCCAAGGATTTTTCAGGGGGCAATTCAATTCACTAATGCATAGCTAGGGTTTAGCACAGCCCCCACAAGAGAGTGCAGCTGCTATTACTTTTATCTTCAGGGGTCACACCAGCACAAGGAACTGGCACATTCGCAGGTACCTGTCTGTCCTGCTGGCCCCAGTGAACTCCAGAGTTTTGATTGGCAGGGTCTAGGTGGATGGACAGGTACACAGGGACTCCCAAAAGGGCATCAGCCCTTCTTAGCATGACCGCAGGCAATCCTGCTGTATTGTAGTGTCAGGGTAGAAGGGAAGGGCCGGAGGATTCCCGCAAGAACAGGAAGCCCTGGCAGTCCAGGGAAGGGGAGGAGGAAGCATGCGACAGGGCAGGGTGGCCCGGCCTTGTCGGACGGACGGACGCTTTGCGTGACCTCGTTTCAGCTTCCAGACTGGCTGCCTCCCTCTCAGATTCCTTAGTCATCCTGCCCCACCCAAAGGAGAGGCCCAGGGTCCCCCGCCCTGGGGACCAGGCTCGCACCTGGCCCAGCCCAGCTCCTCTCTGCTCCTACCTCCCTGTCTGGGATGTGAACGCGGCAGTGGGCAGCCCCAGCCTGGGCACAGTGTGCAGTGACCTGACTCACGGAGCCTGACTGCAGATTCTGCCCCCTACAGCACATTAAACCGGGCTCCCCTCCCAGCTGGCGCTGATTCCCAGGCCTGCAGCTCCCAGAATGCAAACATGACCCTCCATGGGGTGGGGGTGGGGGGCAAGGCTTCCAGACCACACCCTCAGGACTTCTAGAGAAGTTCCCTCTGCAGGAGAATAATGCCAGTATTCTATGCATCTCAACCTCCCCAGGGCAGAAAGTTTCCAAGTTTTCCTGTAAGTGCAGGACAGGTCACAGGTATGAGGACTGGATCAGTCATTGCTCCTACCTGTGTGGCTCACAAGGAAATAGTGCAAAGTCAGGCTCTGCTTATAAAATGCTGGGGCAGACCCCTCTCAAATGGGCAAGAAGCTCCACATCTAGCAGAAGAAAGGGTAGGGGTGGGGGGAGGCTTTCATAAACAGTCAGGATTAAAAACACAAGCTATTTAAAATTCACAACGGCCAGCTTCCTTTCAAAGGGGAATCTTACCGGCCCCAGGCCTTGCCAAGGGCACTGAGCGCTACCAGTGC
This sequence comes from Sylvilagus floridanus, assembly GCA_949820135.1. Lineage (NCBI taxonomy): Eukaryota > Metazoa > Chordata > Mammalia > Lagomorpha > Leporidae > Sylvilagus > Sylvilagus floridanus. The sequence goes on from OX463225.1 coordinate 58,354,727, forward strand.
GAGGTACTCTGTGCTGAGAAAAACAGGCAGGACAGAGGCAGCCCCTGCCTTCTCAGAGCCAACATCAAGCCCTAATTAGATGCTTCCCTCTCGGGCTTCAGGGGGAGCATGGCCCCACCCGCTCTGCCGCCCCTCTGGGCTCCCAGCTCTCACACCAGCGCCCTCCCACAGGTCCCTTCGCTTCTGCCGGTACTAGCACGTCTCAATCAGAACAGTGGTTAAGCGGTAGGAGATGGGTGATGTTTACAGCTTCACACATCTGAAGCACCAGCTCTGTTCCTGAGCTCTGCACAGCACTAGCTGAGGGAAGTCCATTTCATGCTCATCATTCCTAGAAAAAAATCGTACCCTGGGCCGCTGGAAAAGATCCGGGGCTCTGACTCTGACACTCTCCCCGTGGGGCAGCCAGACCCAAGCGGCAGCATCTCAAGGCAGGGAGCAGGCCTGCTGCCCTGAGGAGCAGGAGCCACTTCCAGGAGCTGGGGGTCTAGTGAGGTAACAGCGCTCTTGCTGGCCACAGCTGCTCTGCACCTGCTGGGACACAGGGGCTCGGGAAGCCAGACTCCCAACACCCCTGTACCTGCAGAGGGCTTGCTCTGGTCTTCCCTCAACAGCAGGAATGTCTGGCTGTTTGCTGGTGCTGGAAGGGAGATAAAAAGCTTGATTCTTATACCCAGCAGGGCTTCCAAAGCAAACACCACCTGATATCTGTGTGGACCCCAGAGCACCCACACCTCGCTTTCATATGCATTACCCCATGAAGCCTCCCTGTGATCCTGAATGGGCACGGCCAGGCGTCCTCATTTTATACATGAGGCAGCTGAAGCTAGAATAGCTTGCTTCAAAGGCACCCAGCTTCGAAGCCTTTTTGCTCTGAAAGCCACCCTTTGCCCTGGCACCAAGGGAAGACGGGACTTCAACTCATTTGAGCCACACTCAGGGTCTCACTGAACATTCTACACTGCGCCTCTTCATCAGGAGTGACTTTGCTACACCACAGACTTGGAGCTGGGGGCTTGTTGATTGCCTGTGTTTATGCAACACTCCCAGGACAGAAGGCATCTTAATTGTTTGTCTAGAGCCTGGAGGGCAGGCCTCCCTCCCACAGATTGTAGCTAAGCAGAGAATGTTCTCCTTGCAGCTCCTAGGCCAGGACTAAAGTCAGCAGCTGCAAGCCCCCAGCGCTGTAGCCTACCCAGAAGGGCCAAGGCCTGTGCGTACCTGTGCGGTCAGCTGCTTGATAAAACAAGTGATCGACCTCTACCGTAGCTTGCATTTTTACATATGGGTAACAGGTTTGAATATGCATATACATAATATTCCCACTTAGTTACTCGAATAATTTGCATTGGTCTTATTCCTGCGGTTCATCTGCATTTTCAAGTTCCTAGAAATTCCCAGGAACAAGATGTCCCTTTAGGGAAATGGGGGCCTCAAGGCCAGACAGCGAGGGAAAGGGGGTGGGGAGTCTCCCAGAGCAGCTCTGGGAGGACGGCACCAGCGAGCGCCAGCACTCCTGGCCTGGCCAGTAATTGAATCACTGGAGCAAAGCCAACGTTCCTGAGCAAATACACCCCTTGTGGCCTTAATAAAAGAGCAGGTGAAAAAAAAAGAAAAAGAAAGCTACAGGCTCCACTTCCCTTCTGATCTCGCCTTCAGCTCCCACCGTCTCTCTCCGGCTCTGTGTGCCCCCCACCTCCTTCCCGGGGCTGTTTAGAGGACACACGGCAGCAGCTCCCAGGAACACCCCTGCACTCCTGCAGATGTTTACTAAACGCGGGGCCCCCGGCCTCCAGCGCATGGCCAAAACATGTATTTGGTATTAAACAAGAGAGAGAGACTGAGACTGCCACAGATGACATTTCAGGGCCCTGTGACCAGCAGCAAGAGCTTTCTTACACAGAGCGCACAGCCGGTTCTGCAGAACACTTCTGCCTGTCACAGCCTGCAGGCCGAGTCCACGCTGCACACGTGGCTGGGCCCCACAGCATGACTGCCACAGTATGGATGTGTGTGTTTTCAGTTTAAATTGATTCTCAATGTTTGAAAAATGGGAGAGATTTCCTTTCCTTTAGAAGGACTGCTTCTGGAAAAATCAGGGAATCCTACAGAAGTGGGCGAGATCTGAGAAGCAGCTGCCCCTTTAACACTTGCTAGTGCACCTGTGCACCTGCTGGGCCTCAATTTGAACTTTACACTATGCTGGTACCTGTGCCAGCACACATTCAAGGATTAGCCAGGGGATTTCAGCTCACTTCTGCCCCTGCCACTTCCTAGCTCTGAGGCTCTGGGCACGACTTGTAACCCATTTAAGCCTCGACTTTCTCATGGGAAAAATGGGGATAATAATACTTTCCTGTTTCAAAGGGCTGTGAAGAGCATCAGATAGAATAAGCACGTGAGTGTAATAAATATAAAGAGCAGTGGTTCTGAGCGCGGTGTACCTGCAGCCTCTGAGATGCCTATCACGTGACACGCACTCAGCAGGCTGCAGTGCCTAATGGATTCATGCTGGCAGTGGGGCCGCCCCTCTCCCTGCCTCCAGCCTATCTCCCTGCCCTGCTGAAAAGTGAAACCACATCTCCCACTGTTACGGGTCAAACTGGGTTCCCCCGTTCCACCAAATTCATGTGTTGACGTCCTAATCCTAGGAACACAGACTGTGGCTGTATCTGGAGCTGGCGTCTTTAAAGAACCAACTCAATGAGAAATGAGGCCATTAGTGTGGCCTCTAATCCAGTCTCACTGGTGTCCTTATCGGCAGAGAAAAGGTGGCCACTGAAAAAACTGCCCTGTAGACACCTGCTGGCCTCCAGAACTGTGAAAAACTCAGTCTCTCTTGTTCAAGCCCCCTGGTCTGCGGTGATTTATTCTGGCCATCTGAGCAAACACACACAGCCGGCTCCCCTTGCTGACGCAGGCTCCACTGGGTGGATGCACTTAGGGCAAGGCCAGGCTCTTGCTGCATGGCTTACTGCTGCGGCTGAGCTGGGTGGCAGGCCAACTCCCTCTGTGGAGGTGGGTCATCCACTCTTTAGAACACAGAACTGACAGGCCCCTGGGTCCTCACTCCCGCCAGGCACTGGGGGCCTGCTCTACAGGGGTGCCAGGGAGTCATTCCTAGGGAGTCTTCTGAATAGTCCTTACAGCACCCACAGTCCAACCCTTCCAATGACTAAGCAAGCACCAAATTCCCTGTACCAAAGCACACTCTGCTGAAATGGCCGGGAGCCTCTTCTGTTTGCTGTAACGGAACTCCAACTGACGCTGGATTAATCTGTTGTTTTGTATACTATAAATAACTTTCAAATATTAGCTATGATTTCAGTTCTTACTGGGCCATCACTGCTAAACACTCCGAATTCTAAGTCTGGAAAACAGAAAGCAGTTAGGACATAAAACATTCTTTGTCCTTCTCTCCAAAGCTGCAGGCCAAGAGGTCAAGGGCAGTTGAGCCTGTGGCTAACCGCTGTCCTGCCCTACTCCTGCACAGTGTTGAGAGCAAAGGGCACACAGAACATGCTGCCCACTCACGGAGGCTACAGAGGGAGAGATGACACAGGGCTGCAAAGAGAGATGCAAACTATGGCTTGGGATGACTGACAGACAGAACATTTATTTGTTTTATTTGAAATGCAGAGTTACAGAGAAAGAGATCTTCCATCTGTTGGTTCAATCCCCTAATGCTGCAAAGGCCAGGAGCCTAGAACTCCATCTAGGTCTCCTGTGAGGGTGGCGGGGGTCCGAGCACTTGGGCCATCTTCTGCTACTTTTCCAGGGGCGTTAGCAGGCAGCTGGGTCAGAAGTGGAATAGCCAGGAATGAAAGAAACACTCATAAAGGATGCTGGCATTGCAGGCAATGACTTGACCTGCTGTGCCACAACACAGGGCCCAGCCTAGAGTCTTCTGAGAGAAGTTTCTATAGCTCAGAATCACCAGAATGCAAAAGAATTAGGACAGTTTCCTCTCAAGTCCTCAACAGAGCTCATCCTGTAGAAATAGAATGCTTTTAGTCTTATAAACCATTGTGAGGTCCTTATCTAGTTTGTTTTTTAAGATTTTAAGATTTAGTTTTGCTCTGGCCATTGTGGCCATCTGGGGAATGAACCAGTAGATGGAAGATCTTTCTCTAACTCTCCCTTTCAAATAATAAAATAAATCTTTAAAAAATTTATTTTCATTTTTTACTTGAAATGCAGAGAGAAGGGGGAAAAACAGAGAGGCAGAGAGATATTGTTCATTCACTGGTTCACTTCCTAAAGGCCCACAATAGGGCTATGCCAGGCTGAAGCCAGGGGCTAAGAACTCCATCCGGGTCTCCCATGTGGATGGCAGGCACCCAAGGACTTGAGCCATCACCGGTCGCCTCCCAGGATGGGCATTAGCAGGAAGCTGTAGGAAGTGGGGTAAGCAGGGACTTGAACCAGGCACGCTGGTATGGGATGTGGGTGTCCCAAGCAACAACTGATGCCAAATGCCTACCTCATTAGTTGATTTTACCTTGCAGCCATAGTATGTGTCCCTGAATAATAATAATAAATCTGTTACAATGATTAATTTGATAACTGACACCATTTACTGAGTACTGCTTGTCTAAGTAAACTTGCATGCATCAAACCATTTATAATCTTCTCAACAACTTTAAGAGATGAATCCTTTTATCATTTCTGTTTTACAGATGGAGCACAGAGAGGTTAAAAAATTCTTGCCTGGGGGCCAGCACTGTGGCCCAGTGGGTTAAAGCCATGGCCTGCAGCACTGGCATCCTATATGGGCACCAGTTCAAGTCCCAGCTGCTCTACTTCAGATCCAGCTCCCTGCGAGTATACCTGGGAAGGCAGTGGAGGATGTCCCAAGTCCTTGGGCCCTTGTACCTATGTGGGAGACCCGGATGAGACTCCTGACTCATGGCTTCAGCCTGGCCCTGTCCTGGTTGTTGTGGCCATTTGGGGAGTGAAACAGCAGATGTAGGATTTCTTTCTCTGCGTCTCCTTCTCTCTCTCTGTAACTCTGTCTTTCAAATAAGTAAAAAAGAAAAAAAAATTCTTGTCTAAGATCAATCACACTGGTTTACATGCAGAGCTGGGGTTCAGGGCTTTCTGACTGCAAAGACCAAGGTCTGATCATCCTGTGTTGTAGCCGCTGAACAGCATGAAGAACCCAAAGAGAATTTGGAGAAAGGAGGAGCAGGTGTCAGTCAGTAGTGCTGAACCAAAGACAACACTAAGCCCAACTCAGAGGCAGCTGATCCTTCCCTATGGACAGCGGCGTCGTTGGGACTGTGCAGTTCCATGGCCCTGTGAGAAGGCTGAAGACAAGGAGAACTGGTAGGCTTCTTTACAAGACAGACTGCCTCAGATTCCAGGTAAGGCGACTGCTGGAGACACAGATGACCCATCATCATCTGTGTCCCACAGAAGCTGGCAGGGAGCCATGAGAATGAGCCAACCTTGGTAATAAACCCAGAGCAGAGCGAGCTGCAGAGCCTGGCCGTCCAGTTCCTAGCTAACTCTGCCGTGTGTCTACAACACCTGGGACACTTGTTAAGAAAACCTGACTCAGTAGGTCTTGCACAGGGTCTGAGAATCTGCAGATAAATGCTTTCTGGGAGATTTTCTTTTTTCTCAAAAAGATTTATTTATTTGAGAGGTACAGTTACAGACAGAGAGAGGGAGAGGGGAGAGACAGACAGAGATAGGTCTTCCATATGCTGGTTCATTCCCCAAATGACCCCAATAGTTGGAGCTGGGCCAATTTGAAGCCAGGAGTCAGGCACTTCATCCAGGTCTCCCACGTGGGTATAGGAGCCCAAGCACCTGAGACATCTTCCACTGCTTTCCCAGGCCTTAGCAGAGAGCTAGATTGGAAGTGGAGCAGCTGGGACTTGAACTCGCACCCATATGGAGTGCTGGAGACGCAGGTGGAGGTTTAACCTACTAAGCCACAGTGGCAGCCCCCTGGGAGACTCTGAAACAGGCTGTCTTGAGAAAGATGGATAATGATGATCAGAGTCTCTGACTCTTGATCCTGCCCTGGTTTTTATCTGCCTGGGAATTAAAATATGTCACTTTAGAAGAATGTCACTTCCTATCTGTGTTTAGCTTTTCGAAGCTCTGAACAAGTTTTGAATTTGCACTCCTTTTAATGACCTTGACCTACAGCAGAGGTGGGGAATGTCCAGTACTATACAAAGCCTGTAAAATCATTTGATCTGGCCCTGCCAAGGCAGCTGCAGGTGGGACTCGAAAATCAATAATTCTACAGCAGGCTAATTTTAAAATCACTTATTCTGTATGGCAGGTGAGTGACATTACAAACATCCGATTGGCCCTTGGCAGAAAGAAGTTTCCCTACTCCTGACCTACAGGATGAAGCCTCCTTCAGCTCAGAGCTGCCCTTCACCATTTAACAGACTTCTCTGGCACCAAAGGCTGAGGTTGTCCTTGAACAGCTGCTTCCTTTGGGAACGTGGCTCTTTCCAGGCTCTGGGAAGCCACACTTTCTTGCTCTTGCCCCTGTCCAGTGACATCCCCTAGTTACAGCTCTTGCTCCTTCCTGGAACTCTGGGATAGCACAGCCAACAAAGGCTTTTACAGTCAGGTAAACTTAAATCCTATCTTGGGGCTGGTGCTGGCATCCCATGTGTGCGCCAGTTCGAGTACTGGCCACTCCTCTTCTGATCCAGCTCCTTGCTATGGCCTGGAAAAGCAACAGAAGATGGCCCAAGTGCTTGGACCCCTGCACCCACATGGGAGACCTGGAAAAAGTTCCTGGCTCCTGGTTTCAGATGGGCCCAGCTCCAGCCATTGTGGCCATCTGGGGAGTGAACAGTGAACCAGTGGATGGAAGATCTTTCTCTCTGTCTCTCTTTCTCTGTGACTCTACCTCTCAAATAAAAGAGTTGGCTCTTTTTACCACGCTAATTTGCTTTACATCTCTGAACCTCAGCTCCCTCACCTGTAAAATGGGAAGGGATAAAAATAGTTCCAACTTCAAAGGGCCACTACCAGGACAAACACAGAACGCAGGTAAATGGCTCCGCACCTGTCTGACACACGAGGGGCCTGAGGAGGCCAAGGATGCTCTCCCCACCCTGGTGACTTGAGCTACAACCAATCCACCTCACATACAGCCCTGACCCTTCACCTGAATGCATTTGAATGGCCCACAGCTGCTCCAAACACAGCACAGGCAGACCCAGTGAAACACCACTGTTTGACTCCAAGCTTTCTGATGTCCTGTATCAACAAGTGACATCGCCCTTGTCCTGGTCACTGAGGCACCCTTTGCCTCCATCCTTTTTTTTTTTTTTTAAGATTTTTTTTCTTTTTTAAAAAACTTTTATTTAATAAATATAAGTTTCCAAAGTACAGCTTCTGGATTACAGTGGCTTTTTCCCCCATAACCTCCCTCCCACCCGCAACCATCCCATCTCCCACTCCCTCTCCCATCCCATTCACATCAAGATTCATTTTCAATTATCTTTATATACAGAAGATCAATTTAGTGTAATACTAAGTAAAGATTTCAACAGTTTACACAGAAACACAAAGTGTAAAGTACTCTTTGAGTACTAGTTATACTGTTAATTCACATAGTAGAACACATTAAGAGCAACTCAGAGATGGAAGAGAGAAAGGAAATCTTCCACTCCCTCAAATGGCCACACCACAGGGGCTGGGCCAGGCTGCAGCCAGGAGCCTGGAACCCCATCTGGGTCTCCCACATGGGTGCAGGGGTCCAAACTCTTGGGCCACCTTCTGCAGCTTTCCCAGGCACATCAGCAGGGAACTGGATCAGAAGCAAAACAGCTGGGACTTGAACTGGTGCTCCTATGGGATGCCGGCATCACAGGCTGCGGCTTAACTCACAGTGCCACAATGAATGTCATTCCCCAACCCTCCTTCTTCTAATTCCTTAGACCAAGTATCATCCAATAGAAATGTGAGCCCCATACATGATTTCTTTTATTAGCCACATGAAAATGAAAATCAGTTTAAATGAAAATGTTTAAAATATTTTATTTAGCTCAATGTGAAAAAAATGTCATCTAATCACTGCAAAAACTTAGCTAGTTTCCATTTTTGGTCCTGCATCTTTGAGAGATATCTAATTTGGATTTTACATGTAGAGTGCATCTCAGTTTGACAGGCACAGTCAAGGGCTCAAATGTCACAGCCTCTAAGTGGATAGAGTAGTTAGCCACTGCTTCACTGTACAGTGCGACCTTGGGCCTTGGCACTTCTAGGTTCTCTAGTATCATACCTTGATGAACCCCATATTTTTATCTTCCCACTTTCCTGGCTTCTGTTTCACCTGAGCATTGGTTCCCAGCATAACTCAGAGCTCCCGTATCAGCCTGGTACCTACACTCCTGCCCCTAAATCTTCTCCAATCAAATCTGTCCTGACCACCGGGCTCGGGCTCAGTACCACCGTTAGCTCATTCCTCTCTGGCCCTCAAAAGTCCCAGGGCTTTCCCAGGACCCCTCAGGAAAAGTGCCAAGGGACTCGAACGAAGGCTCCCCTCTGACAGTTCTACCACCCTAAGAAGAATCCTCACTGTGCAGGCAGCGTATTTGCACCGTGCACTGAGCTTGGCCATGGGCCAGCCACGGGAACAAGCAGGTCGCCGTCAATACATTATCCTGCAGAATCCTCACTACGAGCCAGTGACGTCCCTGCTGTCTTCATCCTCACTTGACAAATGCAGAACATAAGGGACTTAAACGTGTGCCCGGGTCAAGCGGCCAGTGAGCTGCTGGGCTGGGATTTGAGCCCAGACAGGCTGACGGCAGAGGCTCGGCTCAGAGCCTCTGTTACTGTGCTGCTGCAGGGCTGGGGGTGTCACTCCATTCCCTCGCCTCGTGGGCTCCATTCCAGTTCTCTGCCTGTTTCTCTTCGCCTGCTTAAATTCTCTCTTGCTTCAGATCCTATCCTAGTTCACACTTCTAATGCTTCTAATGGAAGTCTCCCCAGCACTTTAGCTTCTAAGATAAAACCCCTTGATGAATTCCCGAGGGGCAGGAAGAGGGAAGTTGTGCACAGACGCCCAGCAACTGTATGCAAAGTTAGGTGTGTGTGCCCGTGTTTGCCTCACGCTTCCCAGGAAAGGGCTTAGAGTTGCCATTAAACTCTCAAAAAGTCTGAAACACCATTTACTCCAGAGCTTAAGTCTATGTTATTTATTGCCTAGCGTGGAAGTGACTTGGTGCGTGTGAACGCTATCTTCCCACCAGTGCTGGCTCACTGGCAACAGCACGGGCACTTAATCATTACACACTACGCACCAGCACCTGGGTCAAATACTGTACCCTACTACTAGTTCATGCCGTCTGCTCTGTCCCCAGAAGCAGTGGGATTTTCACAGCTACTGAAGCCAGAGGTCAGGGAGAGCACACAATTTGCTGGAGGTGATGCAGCCACAGAGTGGCAGAAAACGGATTCCAACTCAGATCTCTCCAAACGTTGAGCCATGTCCTAACTGCACAGGTGAGTTATTTTTTCTCCCTCTTCAGCAGAGAACAAGACCTCAGTATATACCTGGGTTAGACAAAGACACGATGCAGCAACTAACACATCGCCCGACCTGTACCTATCACCCTGGGATGCCTGTGTCCAGTGTCTTCTTAGAAACAGACACACCCTGCTGTTCCTTCCTGCAGGTATCCTGCACAATACTGACTGTTCTCAGCCAATGGATAGCCACCTGCCGGCTTCCCTGAATGGCTCCGAGGAGCTGGGGGAGTTCCTGGGGTTCCATGTACTCGAGTAGGCCCAGTTGCTGACCCTCAGGATGCAGTGTCCACTTGGGTTGTGTCCAGATTCCAAGGATCTTGTCACCAGCCACCCTCATGCTGTGCCTCGAACAGGTTTTCAGCTGGTGACGGTGGGCTCAAGGGGAGGCCCCCTTTTATGGTGACGACTTACAAGACGGATCCCTTCTGTGCTGTGCTGGGCCGGGATCCAGCCAGGCAGACACATGTATTTACACTCAACACTGAGAAGGAAGTCTACCAACAAGTTTTACTCTAGTGCAGCAAGACTGGCCAAGATAAAAACGTGCTTCTATCCACACGGCTGGCTTGGGATAGTCACATAGCTTGTGTGTTTACCCACAAATGAATAGATGAATTCAACAACTATTAATCTTGAAAACAAAGGCTAACATTTACAGGGTGCTTTTTCTATGCCAGGTGCTGCGTTAAGGACTCTAGGTGAAGTTACTTTATTTGCTCTTCACAACATCCCTGAAATAGAGCTATTATTTCATTAGCTAGTTTTCATATTTTAAAAGAATATAAGCATACAGGAAAAAAAAATTTAATGTCCAAAAGTAAATACAACAAAACTGCCTCTCTTTATTTGAGAGGCAGAGCTACAGACAGAGGGAGAGACAGAGAGCAAGAGGTCTTCCATCTGCTGGTTCACTCCCCAAATGGCTGCAATGGCCAGAGCTGGGCCAATCTGAAGCCAAGAGGCAGGAGCTTCTCCTGGGTCTCCCATGTGGGTACAGGGACCCGAGGACTTGAGCCATCTTCCACTGCTTTCCCAGGCCATTAGTAGAGAGCTGAATCAGAAGTGAAGCAGCTGGGACTCAAACTCATGCCCATTGGGACGGAGGCACCGCAGGCAGAGGATTAACCTACTACGCCACAGCATGGCCCCACAATCTGTCTAAAAAATGCAAATTCGAGCTTGTTATATGCACTGCTCTGGATCTTATCTTTTCTCTTTTTAAAAAAGATTTTATTTATTTGAAAGTTGGAGTTACAGAGAGACACACAGAGAGTGAGAGGTCTTCTATCTGCTGGTTCACTCCCCAAATGGCCATGATGGCTATTAGGGGCAGGCCTAATCCAGGAGCAGGAACTCCATCCGGGTCTCCCACATGGGTGGAGGGGCCCAAACACTTGGGTCATCCTTTGTTGCCTTCCCATTAGCAGAAAGTTGGATTGGGAGTGGAGTAGCAGTGTCTACATGGCGTGTTGGCATGGCAGGCAGCAGCTTAACCCGCTGTGCCAGAACACCGGCCACAGCCTGTTGTTTTCTGTAACCAACATTCTACACTAGAAATCATGGTGAACTTGGTATCATGAACACATTTTCCAAGCCAGGACACTGACAGTTTCAGGGATACCCACGCAGTAAGTGCCAGGGCTGAAAAAAGTCTGGGCTCCTAACCCTTCCTGCACCCTGCCTCTCTCCAGTGTCCTGCAGAAGCTGTCTGAGGCTGGAGAGAGGGCGAGAGAACAGTTAGGGAAGGAGAAGACAGAATTCCTGCTCTACCAAGACTCATTGCTTTGTGGGGGAGATAATACTCAGTGAAGTGGGAGATTTCCAGATAATCTAAGAGTGTTGCCAGGACATGGTTTCACCATATCCTTAAGTGCAAAGCATTTGGCAAAGGCAGGAACCTCAGTGAGGAGGGACCCCTCCAAGGAAGTCCTCCAGCGCCCCAGCCCTGTGGTCTCCACAGCACCCTGGGGAGCAATGGCAGCATGATGTATCACAGGGAACTTCTTAGAAATCCAGACCCACCTAATCAGAGGCTCTGCAGGGTGTCCTGTGCTTTAACAAGCCCTCCAGGGGCTTCTTCAGTTCTCTAAGGCTTAGGAACCAACCCATAGAAAGGGTGGTTTTAAAGTTTGGGTTTTGAATGGCAGGAGGGTCCAGTTGTCAAACAAATTAACACTCTATTTATTCCAAGCTTGATTCATGTTCCTGGCACTATCCTAAGTGAGCAATACAGAGATCCCATACCTTGAGGTTACTCCTGGCATGGGATATAAGTCCAATCTATCTAAGGAAGGAAGTAGAACACTTCAAATGCCCAGGTTGAGGGTTTCACCTCTTACCTGTGTTACATGCATTCTGTGGTTTTGAGACCTACACCAGAAAGGAAACGTGACCAATGGCACCCTTCCTGTACCACTGGGTCCTGTCAGCAATGAGACCTCCTTGCCCTGCACGTCGTGTGTCTGGGGAGCTGACAACACAGCACAGAGATGTTTAGGATTATGGTCTTGAAGGTCTTGCACATAGTCCACATGCTTTTTATTCCTGCTAAGCAGATAGGTGCTCACTGCTTACTCACTTCCCTAGGACACGTCTGAAAAAAGGAGCAGCTGAAACCCAGATGAAAACGAAGCAGCAGGCAAATGCGGCTGCACCCAGCATTTAGATTAAGAGGCAAGAGGTGGGGGCCGGAGCTGTGGCCTAGCAGGTAAAGCTACTGCCTGCAGGGCCAGAATCCCATGAGTTCCCGATACCCCACTTCCAATCCAGCTCCCTGCTAATGCACCTGGGAAGGCAGCGGCGGATGGCCCAAGTGCGTGGGTCCCTGCACCCACTTCGGATTGGCCCAGATGCAGCCGTTGTGTCCATTTGGGGAATGAACTAGATAATGGAAGCTCTCTCTCTCTCTCTCCCTTTCAAATAAATAAATATTTATAAAAAAGAGTCAAGAGGTAGTCATTCCCTTGTTTTCAGTGGTGTCATCTTCTTGAAGGGGCAGGAGGAATGGATTTAGAAGAGGAAAAGGCTGAGAAAGGACTGCACAGAGGGTGTGCAGCTCACGGACACGCACAGTCGCCACCTGGGGCTGGGTGTCACCAAAAGAATGATGAGTACAGACCACAGCACTGGGGTTAAAGGGCTCACTGTTCCAGCAAGTGAGCTAAGTCAGCCTGAGCATCCGTGATCAACATTAAGCAGGCTAAGAAATCACACCAATGGCAGGCGATGGAAGCTCAGAGAATGGGTGATGAGCGAGGGCTTGTGCAGGCAGAGGAGAGAGAGAGGGACACAGATCTTAAATGGGCCAGTCCTTGAAGGGTGGAAACTGACAGGTCACAGCAAGGGTGAAAGAAGAATTTCGACATGGTTATGGAGGGGAGTGGGAAAGCCAGATTAAAGCTTTCTCGTATGAAATGGGAGGCAGCAAAGGTCTCTTAGCAGAAGTGGCAAGCACAAGAGAGTATTGTTTAAAAAATGATCACGTGGGCCAGGGTTGTGGCACAGAGAGTTAAGCTTCCACTAGCGACACTGGCGTCCCATATGGGAAGGACCGGTTCTAGTCCCGCTGCTCTGCTTCGATCCAGCTCCCTACTAGGAAAGCAGAAGATGGCCCAAAGGACATGGGCACCTGACACTCACGTGGGAGACCAGGATGGAGTTTGGGGCTGGTGCTCCCATTTGGGGAGTGAACCAGTGGATGGAAGATCTCTCTGCTTTTTAAAGAAACAAATCTTTAAAAAAAAAAAATCAAGCACCTTCATGTAGGTGGGAACAGAAGTAGAAGACAGAGAAAACTAGTTTCACAGAAAGTTTAGGGTAGGCTCTGTGGTCAGGCTTTGGGGTCAGATGGAAATGGGTTCAAATCTGGACTCCGTCATTTCATGTTGTACGATGTCAAAGACGTCACTTACTCTCCTTAGACCCCTAGATTCCCTCTGCGTAGTATGGAAAAACAGGTGTCCACCTCGCAGGACTGCAATGATCAGACACTGCAGGACAGGGCCTGGCAGCAGAAACCACCCAGTGTTATCTATCATCATCACTCTCATAAGGAGGTAGAGCAGGAGATTTCAAACAGAGAAAGGCAACTGGATGTAAGAGATATGCAAAGGTAATGAACAAGCTTCCTTCGCAGGGCTGGCCGGGGAGTGCCGGCCCAGCTGTGGCTGCTGACTTCTGAGGGAGGGCTGAAGAAGAGAGTAGAGTGTGCCCTTGGGGCTGGTGCACAGGGACTGGCACAGGTAGAGCAGCTGCAGAGGAACAGATGTGGGGGCAAGGGAAGCCCCCTGGATGCAGCAATCCCATCACAGAAGCCAGGGAAGGAGAGGCAGTGTGAGGGAGGAAGGGCATGTTTATGCTGTCTGAACTGGGTTGTGCATACACCCAAAAAACACACTGCAAGAGTATACTCCACAATGCAGCTACAGCTAGGTGGTAAGAATTTTAGGGGACTTTCAGTATTGTTTTCATGTACGCCTGTAGCTTGCTAGCTTACGGCACTAATACCTAATACTTACATAGTACTTACACCTGCCAAGCATTGGTCCAAGGGCTTTACAGATATTAATGTACTAAATCCTAAAAACAATGCAATGAGCTTGTTCCCCTTGTTCTTCCCAGTTTAGAATTAAGGCAATGGAGGGACGCAGCAACTCAGAACACAATCAAGGTCACAGAGAAGGTACAGCTGGCTCCAGAGTTGTGCTCGGCACCACGTGTGATACTTTTATGATTCATATTTGTTCTCGCTCTCATTCTCTCTCTCTCACACACACAGTAATTGTTACAAACCCAGAAGGAGGGACACTTACTGGGCACTTTATAAAGGAAGTAGAGGGTAAGAACAGCTTATTAGATTTGGTGACTGGGGTTACTGGGGACCTCTGAGTGAGTAGCTTCCAGAGTGTGAAGGGACAGAGGCCAAATGATAGGGCTGAAGAGAGAACTGTTGATTCAGACCCACAGGCGGAGAGTGGAGGGGACTATGGAGAGGAATGTGGCAGCACCGTGATGACGAGGAACTGGACAGAGGCTTTCAGGAGTGGGAGGGCTGTTTTCAGCGATGGCAGACATCAGAGCATTTCTGAAAGCAGAGAGGAGGAGTGCTGAGACACAGCAGAGTGAAGCTGCTGAGAACACAGGTTATCTGAGCGAGCTGAAGGCAGAGAGCTCAGGACTGGGCTTGGAAATCAGGAAGAGGAGAGGCTGGGAGAGAGACCTGGGAGATGCAGGTGGGAAAAAACAGGCGAGCAGAGAGCCAAGCAGCTCAGGCTGAGAAAGAAAGAAGGAAGCTACTGATGGCCACAACGCAGGCGACTCCCTCAGCCCCTGCACTGAGCAAAAGCAGTCACAGAGAGCGCGCATCATCTGATTTCCTTTATGTAAGATGTCAAGAGCAGGCACGATGAAGAAGCCTAGAGACAGACAAGTGGAGAAAGTGGGTGGGGCTTAGAGGAAGCCAGGTGACTTCAACCATTAAATTGTATGGGGTTCATTCTATTTCTGCATCTTTCGAAAGTTTAAGAATAACAAGTTAAAAGCCCAATTCTATGGTTCTACCACACTTCATAACACAGCACATGATAATTATTTACATTACCACTTGCTATTTGTCATTAAAGAATGGAACGTACGTACATTAGACTCGACACTTCCTCCTCCAGATCCTCATCTGGCAAGTGTGGCCAGTATCCACTGTGCAAAGGAAGCACTCGTCTTTGGAGGAGGCACAGACTGGATTAAAACAGCCATGATCTGGGCCCTCTGCCCATTTCACACAGCACTCAGACTCTGGGTCACTGACGTCCAAGTTCAACTTGCCAGGAAGCATCACTCCCAGGAGGCGCCCACAAAAATGAAATGCTCAACATGGTGGTCTGGATACCAATAACACATGCAAGCCAAAAAGTATTTGGTTTTCCTTCTGCCTTCTCACCTTCTGCCATGAAACTACAGCAAGAAAGCATGCCCTACACATCTGGACTGGAGGAAGAGCAAAGCCTGAAGTTCTTGGAGTGACCAACAAGATGAACATCTGGCCTTCATGTTAAACTACTTGTTTTGCGTGTCATAGTAATAAATGTTTACACATTTCAAAGGGAAAAGGACTGAAGACACAAGAAGCTTCCATGTTTACTTCTTGTAGTTCTAGTTCATTTTCTATTTATTTTTACAATTGTATTTACTTATTTATTTGAAAGAGGGGGGAGGGAGGGAGAGTGAGACAGAGACACAGAGAGGGAGGGAGGGAACACCTCCAGTCTGGTTCACTCCTCAAATGACTGAAACAGTCAGGGCTGGGCCAGGCTGAAGCCAAGAGCCTAGGACTCAATTCAGGTCTCCCATGTGGGTGGCAGGGACCCAAGTTTTTCAGCCATCCACCTGTTGTCTCCCCAGGGTGTCCATTAGCAGGAACTTGGAGTATGAAGTAGAATAGGGACTTCAACCCAGGCACTTAGATATGGGGTGTAGGTATCTTTCTTTTTTTCAAGATTTATTTATTTATTTGAAAGGCAGAGTTACAGAGAGGCAGAGGAAGAGAGAGTGAGAGAGAGAGGATCTTCCATCTGCTGGTTCACTCCCCAGATGGCTGTAATGGCTGGAGCTGGGCTGTTCCAAAGCCAAGAGCTAGGAGCTGGAACTTTCTTCCAGGTCTCCCATGCGGTGCAAGGGCCCAAACTCTACTGCCTTCCAGGCCATAGCAGAGAGCTGGATTGGAAGTGGAATAACCAGGACTCCAACTGGCACCCATATGGATGCTGGCACTGCAGGTGGCAGCTTTACCCACAATGCCACACCCTCAGCCCCTAGGCATATTAACAAATGCACCAAATGTTGGTCCCATCTGAAAATAAACTTGTTAATTAAGGACATCTTTTTGAAAATGTTACTGGAGGAAAACTATGGACCAGGAAATGAAGCCCAGTCATTTAAGAGCCAAAACTCAGGGTGGGTGCTGTGTTGTAGTAGGTTAATCCTCCACCTGTGGCACCCACATCCCAAATGGGTGCTGGTTTACAACCTGGCTTATCCTCTTCCAATCCAGCTCTCTGCTAATGCACCTGGGAAAGCTGTGAAGGATGGCCCAAGTCCTTGGGTCCCTGTGCCCACGTGGGAGACCTGGAAGAAGTCCTGGCTCCTGGCTTCAGATCAGCCCAGCTCTGGCCATGTGGCCATTTGGGGAGTGAACCAGTGGATGGAAGACCTTTCTCTCTGTCTCTCCCTCTCTCTGTCTGTAACTCTGCCTCTCAAATAAACAAATCTTAAAAAAAAAAAAAAATCCAAACCTCAAGGGCTGGTGTTGTGGCATAGTGGGTAAAGCTCTGTCTGCAACAACAGCATCCTATACATGCACTGGTTCATGTTCTGGCTGCTCCACTTCCCATCCAGCTCCCTGCTAACGTGCCTGGGAAAAGCAGAAGAAGATAGTCCAAGTGCTTGGGCCTCTGTTACCCACGTATGAGACCCAAAAGAAGCTCCTGGCTTCTTCCTGGCCCAGTCCTGGCATTGTGGCCATCTGGGAGAGTGAATTAGCAGATGGAAGATCTCACTCTCTGTCTCTCCCTCTAACTTTGATTTACAAATAAATAAATAAATCTTTAAAACAAACAAACAAAAAGGTCCAAACCTCATTAGCAATATCAATGCAATTTAAGTATGTGGTATTCAAAAAGAATATTTCTACTTTAGTTTGCTGAGTTTTATAAAATTTCAAAATTTCATTTTAATGAGAAATATAAAATTGCTCAAAAATTCAAATTAATTAAACTGCATAAATATTTTTCTTTAAATGCTTGTTTTACTTGTACAAATGGATTTCAAAACATTCATAAAAATGGAATTAAAAGACAAATTAATATTTAAAAATTTTTAACATTTATTTTTACTTTATTTGAAAGGCAGAGAGAGAGAGAGAGAGAGAGATCCTCCGTATTAGTTGTTCACTCCCCAAATGTTCACAATAGCCAAGATTAGGCCAAGCCAAAGCCAGGAGCCCAGAACTCAATCTAGGTTTTCCACATGGGTTGCAGGAACCCAACTACTTGGGTTATTACCGCCTGCCTCCCAGGTGTCCATTACCTGGAAGCCGGCGTGGGAGACCTAGATGAAGCTCCTGTCTTCTGCCTGGCCAAATCCTGACCAAACCCTGGTCATTCGGGGGGTGAACCAGCAGAGAGAGGATGGCTCTCTTTGTCTTTCCCTCTCTCTCTTTGTAACTCTGCCTTTCAAATAAATGAAATAAATCCTTAAAAAAGTCCTTATCTTACATATGCAATGCACATTTAATGAATAAATGTCTATTTTAAAAAATGCTTATTTATTATCATTTACTTGAAGGGCAGATTGACAGACAGGGAAAGAAAGATTGCCTGACTGCTGTTTTATTTCCCAAATGACTGCAACAGCCAGGGCCGGGCTAGGCTCAAGGCTGAGGCCTGAACTTCATTGGGTCTCTCATATGGGTGGCAGGAGTTCAAGTGTGGGCCATGATCTGCTGACTCCCAGGATGCATTACAGGAAGCTGGACTGGAAGCAACTGATTTATTATAAGACACATGGATAGACTTGGCAGGAAGTCATAGCTTGGTAATTCTTCTTCATAGTTCAGGAAACAGAGGGCAAACATATTCCTAGGGCAGGGCATGAAATGAGAACTCAATAAACACTTCCAATTAAGTGTTGACACAAGAATGTAGCAGTACTTTAGTGGTGACAAGGGCCTGAGTTCAACTGTGAAAATCAGAATTTCTTTTTTTGGTGGGGGATTTATTTATTTATTTGAAAGGCAGTTTGAGTGAGGCAGAGGCAGAAAGAGAGAGAAAGAGAGAAAGAGAGAGAGGTCTTCATCTGCTGGTCCACTTTCCAAATGGCCAGGATGGTGGAGCTGGGCCAGTTGGAAGCCAGGAGCCAGGAGCTTCCTCCAGGTCTCCCACATGAGTACAGGAGCCCAAGAACTTGGGTCATCATCTACTGCTTTCCCAGGTCACAGCAGAGTGCTGGATTGGAAGTGGAGCAGCTGGGCCTTGAACCAGCACCCAGATGGGATGCCGGCACTGCAGGTGTCAACTTCAACCCACTACACCACAGTGCCAGCCCCCAAAAATCAAAATTTGTGAAACAACTGGGATGACATCATGCCAATAAATGAGTCCTTCAGAACATACTTCCTGAAATCTAT
The DNA here is from genome assembly GCA_949820135.1 of Sylvilagus floridanus. Classification (NCBI taxonomy): domain Eukaryota; kingdom Metazoa; phylum Chordata; class Mammalia; order Lagomorpha; family Leporidae; genus Sylvilagus; species Sylvilagus floridanus. The sequence goes on from OX463225.1 coordinate 58,373,424, forward strand.
TACATACTGAAGAGGTTCAGTCTGAGAAATGAATTGTTCAGCTCTGATTCTAATTATGCATCAATTAGGAACCATAATAAACTTTCCTAAATTTCTGCACAACTTCTTGAGTGTAGTTCTGCTTACATTTCCAAAGTACAATACTAGGGCACATCATATACTTCTCATAATCCCTGCACTTGGGACTGGCTGGCTGATACTAACATTGGTTTGTGGCACTTTCCCTCTTGTAGTAAGGGCAGACTAGGAACATCCAAGTCTGTGGCTGCCAGCTCTGGAAACAAAGAGGAGCCCCAGATGCCTTCTTTGCTTAAATCTGCCTGCGCAGGGCAGAAACTGCAAGTAGAAGGGGGCAGCTGCATCCCATGGTATTTCATCTTACAAGCAGCACTGGGCCTAACACGTACTTTCAAGTAAAATCGAATAGCTAAACGCAACAGCACTAACATCTTTTGTAACTTACATATGTAATTGTACATTCAATTAAACTTGTAAGCTCCTGAGAGATCATGGAGACCAACATTTAGTTGTGATCAAACAGGAGTTTCAGAAGGTTGAAGCAGACTGTATGTTTAGAAGCACACAAGATTCTTTGCATGGCTTTTATGTACAACGTAAGTTAAAATTAGCAACGTGCTTATATTGCAAGAAGAAATTATAAGGTCAATTTTAGTAGCGTGAAAAATTGCATGCATGCAACCTGTCAATGCCAACGATGACAAACAAATAGATATGGCATTTGATGATGATTGCCAGATGCTACTGCCTTTGGATTGCAGGGATTTATAAGTGAAACCCAATCCCAGCTGATTTCTGAGACACCCTCTCCAAGTGTCACATGTAGATATTGCTGCACATTTGTCTGCCACTTCTGCCTGAATCAACACAGGAACCTGGTATTCTCCTGCTAATGTGGTAAGCCTGACACAATAACAATGCCATCAAAAGACTTCCATTAACAAAGTGCTTTCTCATATACTACCTAGGATACCATCAGCTGCTTAGTTTTCTTTTCATTCCTACCTGTGGACTTGCAAGAGTTTAGCATTCAAATTTATGTGAATAATAAGTTATTTTTGCAGATCATTAGGAAAAAAAATCTTTTTGCCTCATGAGGCACCTACTCCTTAGTAGCTCAACAGGTGCTTCTCCTCTTAATATTTAGTGTATTTTCACAAGAATCTTAAGCAGAGGGAAGTTCTGTTTTCTCCTTAGAACTCATTTAATGATATTTTCTTAGGGGCAGATTACACCTGTGCCTAAGTTGTAGGGCAGAGTGAAAGAAATCACAACCAAAGCGACGAGAGGTTGATTGCTAACAGGGCTGCCTTTCAAAATCACCTGGGCAATAGTTCCCCTGCCCACACCTCACCCCATGCCTCCAAACCAGAACACTGGCAGCAGGACCTGGCCAAGGCACTGGCCGAAGTTCCGGAATAGCCCTGGGTGATTCTGATGTGTACTCCTGGTTTGAGCCGTGGGACTGGAACACATCAGGCCCGTTTGGTCTCCCTGACCGCTCTGCCCGTGGCCTTGCACAAGTCATTTCCCCTGTCTGGGCCTCGGTGTCCTCATCCCTAACCCAGGAGGGCAATTCAGGAGCTCTGTACCCCATCTTTGCTTCTCTCAGAGCAGCTCTCCCTTCCCGGCCTTCAGAACCACTCAGAGCACTGGCTCAAGTTTTCATGTTTACATATTACAGAATATGATACATTTGCATAGGATGAAGGCGTGGGCTGTGAATGTCACCAAAGTGAATCATTCCAGTGACACAAACAGGTGCACTCAGCACCTGACAGAACTATGCACCCAGGGGTGAGGAAAGGGGGTCAACGTGGCTGCTTCTGGGGCCACAGAAAACAGGCAGCTGGGGAAGGAGAAGGGGTAGCCTTCTACACCAAAGGGGTCCTAAGACAGCCAGCAGGTAGGAGAGAAAACGGTGTTCACAGATGATTTTAAAAAACCAAGCATGCCCACAAAGACATGAGCTTTCAGCTACTGTGTTTTGTAAAAGGCCAGCGCAGCAAACTGAAGTCTCTGGCTGATTTGCCATGTGCCTTTGCAGATAATAGCACCAAACGAGTGACAGAGAAGGCGGTCCTTCTGCAGAATTTCACAATTCCAGAGAAAGCTGAAGAACTCTCTGCACAAATCCACTTCTTGGCACGGCCGCTGCTAACCCGGCCTGACCTCTCTCAGGCCCAGGCCTCCCCTGGGCGTGTATCTCTGTGGCTCTCGTCAGCCCTGCCCTGCCCTGCCCCCCAGATGGCGTCTTTGCTGCTTGAGGCCTTTAAACTCAGCTGGCCTTGGAGACTTTGCCCAAGTGCCCAGGCTTCCTCTCGTCCACGCCCCAGGTCTGCACAGGCCACTTGTGTCTGCTCCTGGTCCTGCACCTGCGTGTGGCCCACACTCACCTGGACAGCTTGCCAGTACTTGTTCTCTAACGGAAGGTCCTTCTGGGGGCACCTTCTGTCTCTTTTCTGCTAACCAACGAACTCCTGTTAGTTACCTAGATTCAACACTTCAGCTCTTTGTTTTATTTATTTATTTATTGAAAAGCAAAGAAAAATAGAGCACTCCCATCCACTGGTTTACTCCCCAGATTTTTCCAACAACTCTGGCTGGGCTAGACCAAAGCCAGGAACTCAATCCAGGTTTCCCACAGGTCCTGAGCTATCACCTGCTGCCTCCTGGGGTGCATATCAGCAGGAGCTAGAATGAGGAGCAGAGCTGCAGCTCCGGCATGCATCTTAACTACTGCTCCAGCTGTTTCTGAAGCCACCACCTTGCCCCTCCACTTCCGAGAGGCTGAGTAGCACTGGGGGTCTCATTTTCGTATCAGCAGCTCCCTCTCTGGTACCCCCGCCATCAAGCTCATGTTCAGGCTCTCATTTGACAGGTGCTGTGAGAGGACGGTGCCCACCTTGGCTTGTCTGGACTCCCTGATGCTCTCCTCAAGGCTTTGCACCTGTCAGACAGCTGGCCATGGCCCAGCAATCCTAGCTAATGGCAAAGCTAACCCAACAGATGTTGAGGGTGGTGGGGATGTGACACAGCTTTCCCTGCTCTGTCCCCTGTGGCAGCCCTGGAGGGGACTCTGCCCATCCCCACAGTACAGGCTGAATCCGCTGCTGTGACCAAATAGGTAACACAGCCAGACAGGACTTCCTAAAGCTCCACTCTAATGCTATTATGCTCCTCGGCATCTTCAGGGGTGGGGGTGAGGGTGGGGTGTGACTGTTTTAGGCAGAACATTCAGATATGGCCATTCTGATCCCAGGTGTCATCCCAAAAGAAATGTGGGCCTCTGTTCCCCAGAAGACAGACGTGAGGACAGGGCGGCAGCACTGCTCAGAACACGCCCCAAGCAGGAATGCCCACATGATCAAAACAGGAGCCGAAGGAAGCAGCTGACAGAATACCACACAGCCAAAGGCAGCAACGAGTCTCAAAAGCATGCAGCCCCGTGGAAGAGTCACGGTGGAGGTGCAGCGGCACAGGAGTGAAAATGGAGTGCACACGGTGATTCTGTCCACATCACGTACCAACGCACACAAAACCAACCTATGCTGTGAGGTCAGGGGAATGGATGGCCACTTCTTAGAAGGGGAAGGAGGTAAGGAAATCCCCTCTTCCCCCAGTTGCTGGCTACTTTTGTGTGTTTAGCTTAGGACTCAATCTTTCTTAAGACTTGCGAACTTTTCTGTATGTTAGTATACATCCATAGAAAGCTTATACAACACACAAGCCCAGCATCAAATGCTCCCAATGAACTGTGGAACTTTCACTGGGGCCCAGAAACTCTTCTAAAACTGCTGTTACCAGGGCCAGTGCTGTGGCACGGTGGGTTGAAGCCCCTGGCCTGCAGCGCTGGCATCCCATAAGGGCGCTGGTTCAAGTCCGGCCTCTCCACTTCCGATCCAGCTCTCTGCTATGGCCTAGGAAAGCAGAAGATGGCCCAAGTCTCACTCACCCGGAAGAAGCTCCTGGCTCCTGGTTTCAGATCAACTCAGCTCCAACCATTGTGGCCATTTGGGGAGTGAACCAGTGGATGGAAGACCTCTTTCTCTGGCTTGGCCTCCCTCTGTAACTCTCTTTCAAATAAATAAAATAAATATTTAAAAAAATAAAACTGCTGTCCCCTCGCACTCCAGTCTTCTCCCTGGATGCTCTGGAGATTCTTTGCCCCTAAAAGGTGCAGGTGTCCTCTGAAACCCTGTGGGTTTGCACATTTTAGGGAGGGGGCGTCCACTGCATTCCAAGGCATCCATCCCAAGCTCAGAGGGGCCTTGCCACAAAGGAATGGCCAAGAACAATTGCTGCTACTCAAATGGTCCTGCAAATGACATTCACCTCTTTTATTCCCTTTGTTTTTTCTTCCAGGAAGCCCCGCCCCCATCCCCTGCTGGGATTCTACTTCAGCTTCTAGGTCATTCAAGGTGGCCTCTTCCACCATGTCTCAGGGGGGTCTGCCGTGACCCTGGTGGGAAGCACCGAGTAAATACATATACACCAGCTCTAATGCCTGTCCTCAGGGGTTTTCTCTCCAGGTCGAGCAGACAGATGCATCCACAAATCGCTTTAAACAGACACAGGGTACAGGGAAGAGGAAGAGAGAGATGGATTCAAAGGGAATTCAGAGGAAGCAGGGACTCCTTTTAGCTGGGGGAAATTTCAGTAAGCTTCATGGTAGAAGTGGCACTACCTTGACATATTTGGAGCTAGGAGGAAAGGGCTTTTTTTTTTTTTTCCAAGAATTTATTTATTTGAAAGGCAGAGAGGGGAGGGGGAGAAAGAGAGAGAGAGAGACTTCTTCCACCCGCTGGATCACTCTCCAAATGGCCACAGTGGAGCCAGGCATAATCCAGGAGCTACATCCTGGTCTCCCACATGAGTAGCAGGGGCCCATGCACCCGGGCCATCATCTGCTACCTCCCAGGTGCATTAGCAGGAAGCTGGATTCAAACTGGCACTCAGATATGTGACGCTGGCATTGCAAGCAGTAACTCGGGCTGCTGCACCACAACGCTGGCCCCCGGGGGCAGGGCATTTTAAGTAGAGGGGCCAAGGCTGGTGCTGCGAAAGTCCCGAGGCTGTGTAAGGAATGGAAGGAAGTCTGGTTTACCAGAGAAAAGCTATCACGAAGAGGAGCTAGCAGCAGAGTTGGGATGGAGGCAGAGGGCGGCTGCCAGACCCAGGAGTTGGAATTCTATGCTGGAAGGAACTGGCAGCCACTGAAACACTGTAAGCAGAGAATGCGATCAGAGATGTGCCTTCTATCTTAGCTGCGCCGCGATGATCTCTCCCTCCTTTGAGGGTCTACAGCACTTTGCTTTATATGGTCTACTTTATAATGTAGTCCATGTCCTCACTTTTTCCTCTGTTCTCCACCTTGACTTGACAGAAGCTAATGGAAGACAAAAAAAAAAAAAGGCTTCCAGTTTAGCACAACCTTAAACGTATTTACTTAACAAATCAACGTGCAATATCCATGCACAATTCTTTTTGAATGAATGAGAAAAAGGGGTGGAAAGATGCAAAAGAAAAAACACACAAGGGGTAAAATGAGGAGCTGAACCCAGGCATTCGGTTCAACCTTAAGATCTTGGATGTTCACTATTCCCAACGACTGATGTCTAGAGGGAAAAAGTGCAATGGCAAAGCAGAACTTGGGAAGTCTCCTACAAGACCCTACCCCAGCAGTATGTGAGCAGTGCTGTCCCACCCTGGGGCACAAGCGCCGCAGCGCCATCAGTCAGGGGTACCTGCAGAATAAAGGGACCCGTGTATCAAGACAGCTGATACAACCTGAGCTCCTCCAGCGAGGCTCACTGACTGGCCTCACCCTCAGCTCTGTCCCTGATTTCCAGTGGGATCTGGGAAGGTGGGGAAGAGACAAAGACAAACTGTTCAGCCTCTCAGGCCCTTGGGGTTCTTATCTGAAAAGAAGGGATTAAGTCATTGGAATGAGGCAAAGAGGGGGCTCTGCCTCCAGGTCAAGACAGAACCCAACCCCCACTGGGAGAGAAATCACTCAGTCCTGGGTGGCGGCCCCACCAGGACTACAGCTGATAATAGTGTTTTCCTTTGGTCTTCACCACCTTTTATTTTCAAAGCTCTTTCACTTCTATTATCACACCTCACAACCACCTTGTAATTAAACTACTTGGTGCAACTAGTAAGCTGAGAAAATGCAGTCACGGAGATATGATGACTTGCCCAGGGTCCCTGAGAACCAGGGGAGACCAGGCTCCTCACTAAGATGAGGCTCTCAGTCATCACAGTCTCCAGCACGGAGCAGCGAGGACTCTGCAGAGGTGACCTGGCAGTGGACACTGCCCTCCTGCCAGCTGGGCCCATTTGTACTTGAGCTTGGGGTGGGTCCCTCCATGTGGTCAGGCTGGGGTGATCGGGCACTTTATCATGGCCAGGAGCAACACATGGGAAGCTGCACCCAGCGGATGTGAGCAGCTGGTGTGGCTTACACGAGTGAGGGCGTGGGAAAGGAAAAGTAAAACTTAGCAGCACTTGCAACTGCCTGGTCTCCAAAGCCACAGTGCGTGGCCCAGCTGAGTGTGCACGGTGCAGAGCTGACTGGGCCTGGAATCAGCCCATTTGCTGGTCTGAGTTTCCTTCCTTGTGCAAAGCCTTCCAGCCAGTCAGGCAACTCCGCCCTCGCTAGTCTAGCCCTAGTTTTGGAGCCAGCTCGGGTGTGCTGCCTTTTTCTTCTTCTTTTTCTAAATAACACAAAAAAAAAATGTTGAAAAGTTCAAATCACATGCATATGCATTGAGTTAAAAGTAAGATTCTTTCCTTCTAACTTCTATCCAAAGGGGTAACTCCTATAAAAAGTCTCCTTCTCTCCACACCCCTTTTCCAGCCTTTACAATCACACACACGTGGATATGGTTTTTTAAACAAACAGGATCATACTTTCCGATGGTTCTGCAAACTGCATTTTTCACTCCACAATCAATGTGCCACGTGCTATCGGCCCTGCCCATACAGAGTGCTGGTGTATTTTTCTAATTGCAACTTCTCAACTTGAGAGATTTAAAATTTCTAGAGCAAACAGGGTAACGTAATAAATATGTAGGGTCAATTCTGAAAATGAGTTCAATTCCTGCAATTGCTTTCCTTCTCCCCAGTGGACTTCCCCCAAATCACCCTGGGAGTCACGGCATGACCAGCCTCAGAACATGCAGGGGAGGCGACGAGCAAAGTCTAACCACATGGTATCTCTCTGATGCAGGACTTTCCAACAAGTGGCTCACACAGGCTGCAGAACTGCAAGCTCCTCATCTAGTGCCCATTCTCCGTGGAGAAGCCGCTGGGGATACTCACAGGTGTATACTCACAGGGCAGTGGCAAATGCCGGGAAAGTGCACCACGTAGTGCTTCTTTCCCCTTCTGGAAATGCAAGGGGATAATGGCTTTGTAAGGGCTGAAGCCTTGCTCAAACACAGGGAGCCTGTGTTCTTTCTCACCAGCATGCTCTTTCTGCAGATTCTGCTGGGACCACCCACAGTGTCTGGCTAACCCTGATAGCCAGTCCCTGGTCCCAGGAGGCACGGGTGCTAATCCTCACTCAAGGGCAGAGACCTGTTGCTTCCGCCTGAGCTCAGGTTGGGGCTACTATCTGCAATGACCAGCTGTGGCAGGGCAGAGAAAGGCTTGGGTAGCCAGGGAGACCAGCAGGGGGAAAGGGATAGGGTGTTCTTCCTCTCTTGATATGTTTTCTCAAGGCCCATGAGACAGCATCTTGGCTGTGGGCAGACCCCACAGGTAGCAAAGGTTTGATTCCTCCTGCTGCACTGAGAACCCCAACTACTTTTCAATGTGCTTACACAATGGTGGTACTGACTTGGTCCTCACAGTGGCCCTCTGAGACAGTGCCATAATATTCCCCATTAAATAGATGGGCAAACTGAACCTCAGAAAGCTTAAGCACTGACTGCAGGGGCCTGCGCTGTGGTATAGTGAGTGTTAAGCTGCCACCTGCAGCACTGGCATCCCAAATGGACACCAGTTCGAATCTTGGCTGCTCCATGTCTGATCCAGCTGCCTGCTAATACCCCTGGGAAAGTAGGAGAAGATGGTCTGAGTGCTTGGGCTCATGCACCCACACAGGAGACCGGGATGAAGCTCCTGGATCCTGGTTTACCAACAGGTAGAAGTTGTCTCTCCTTGTCTTTCTGTAATTCTCCCTTTCAAATAAATTGAATAAATCATAAAAAAGGAAAAGAATCAACCTTGGGAGCAGCAAACCTGGGATTTGAACCTAGGGATTCTGGCTCCAGAGCCCACGCATGCATCCAACCATCACACTGTCCTGCCTTCTAAGGGTTTCCCAGAATGCAACACAATTTAATAGGTATATTTGGAAAGAGAGTTCTATGTCATATATATTTTGGACAGCTAAAGTTTAAACAAAGATAATCAAGCTTCTTGTAAGCACTACTTCTCAGGACCTAACACTAAGATGTACTTAAGACCCGCAAAAGGCATATGGCTTGCAGCGTTTCCCCAAATTATTTGAACGCAGAAATGTTTTCCTAGGAACTTGATCAATGTTCTGCTGACCACACTCTGAGTAAACACGCTGGCGATGGGAGTCGTTAGGGACTGGGCTGACTTTCCGGCTCCAGACGTTTATTTACCCAAGTGACTTCCCAGGCTGCTTACCTTCAGCCTGTCTCCTCACCTGCAGGAGGAGAGTCCCAATGGTCCCCAGGCCTCGAGGACAAAGTTCCTCCCAGGGTGCCTGGCTCTTATCACGATGACAGAGAAGACCAAAAGGTTTAAGAAGAACAAAGGATTTACGAGAAGTCACACAAAGGAGCAGAGACTCCCTGCAAACACGACAATCCAGTGACAAGTTCCTGTCAGAAAATCATGCAGTCATACACCGAGAAAGTCCCCGGCCACCACGGAGGAGTGCGTTTCTATTCCCAGGAAAGGAGAAACAGGGAAAATATTTTTCAGAAAAAAGCTCAGCCAGAAAGTTTCTTTGGCAAAGAGGACCCTGGGATACAGTCACAGACTCAGACCAAGGCCACAGGCCAAGTTCCTGAGGGCTACGCAGGCCAAGGTGTCCTTCCCAACGGAAAGAGCTGGGGCCGGGAGCTGGACTCGCTGTGCCTGGGGAAGGGGACAATACACACGGTCAGGTTTTGGGGGGTAAGTTCTCATCACTGAAGTGAAACTGGCTCAGCACCCACAGGACGACTTCCTGTTCCCGTCTCACGAGGTGACTCATGCATCTGCTGTTTTGCGAGACGAACTGGAGGGCTTTGTTCACTGGGAACTCTGACTCCACAAAACGCAACCCCTCCTGCCTGACAGCACGCTCCTGCCAGGCCTGCCAGACATGTGAGTGAGCACTGACAACAGAGCAAGACAAAAACCCCAAAGTCCTACCAAGCAGCAGGCAGGGAGGACTCCCCAGGGGCACAGCCTGGCCCTCTAGGACCCGGGGCACCTGCAGCAATCTGCTCGCAGTGCTTGGAGCAGAGCAGCTCCACACGCTGGCCCTGCTTCCTGTTGTGCAACTATGTAAATGGACCTGGTGCGGGGCCCAGCGGCCAGCTGTGCTGTGTGGCACGGGACCTGTGCGTAAGGGAGCCGCCAGGGCAGCCTCAGAGCAGATGCGCTCATGCAACCCACAGACAGACACACCCCAGATGCCAAGCCCAGGAAGAGTGGTCCCTCATGGGGCACCGCCTCTGTCTGGGGCACTGTCCACATGGGAAGGAGAGACAATTTCCCGGCAGGCACAGTTTGAGGAAGACAGTGGCTGGGAACCTCAGGGTAAGGCAGATGAATAATCCTAGGGGACCGGACTTCCTTGGGTCACTTCTCCTATCAGCCTCAGTTTCCACATGTCTATGATGAAGGGAGCTTACCTCCTCAGGGCTTCCTGTGTGTAGGTACCAAACATGTGTGCTTTCTCGTGTTCTACTAAAAATTAAAAACCTTGCTTGCAGGGCTGACGCTGTGGTGCAGCGGGTTAAAGCCCCAGTCTGCAGCGCCAGCATCCCATATGGGCGCCAGTTCTAGTCCCGGCTGCTCCACTTCCGATCCAGCTCTCTGCTATGGCCTGGGAAAAAGCAGAAGATGGCCCAGTCCTTGGACCCCAGCATCCACGTGGGAGACCTAGAAGAAACTCCTGGCTCCTGGCTTTGGATCAGCTCAGCTCTGGCTGTTTGCAGCCATTTGGGGAGTGAACCAGCAGATGAAAGATCTCTGTCTCCTGGCTCTACATCTCTAACTCTTTCAAATAAATAAAATAAATCTTTAAAAAAAACAAAAATCCTTGCTTTCATCTACCCTTCTTGGGTTCCTTATTCTTTTGCATTGCCAAATGGAACAGTCAAATGGAATGAGCTTAAAGAATTGCATGTGGATTTTCAAATTAGCTAAAGCGAGGCCTAACTATGATTCTTACATAAAATCAGTAGCAAAACAAATCACTAAAATAATTCCATGACCAACTCATAAGTGATTTCTGCTCTAAGATGATACCTCATTGATCGATCTAGGCACAAGCGTGGCAGAAAGTTTTCAAAAGATCTAAGGTCTGTTCGGGCCCACGCTGAAGGGTTTTAGTTGTTTAACTGCGTATTTATACTAGTCACTCAGTCCCCCTCCCCTTCCCTGTCTGCACGGGTAAAGTAAAGGGCTTAGCTCAGGTCAGTGTTTCCCATCCATTTCAATGAGAAGAACCTTTTAATGAATAACCACTTCCTAGTTCGCCTGCCTCCACGACAGCTGTTCTTTTAGAGCCTACTGGTTAGAGAATATGCCATGACAAAAAAGCAGCAGAAACATTCTCTGCTTTAATTGCCACAATACTGTCACTTCAGCAAGAGTAATACTTCTACACTGAAGACGTTCTTTGCCTGTAAACTTTGAGCCTTTGCATTCAGTGGCCTCACAGGCACGTTTTGGAGGGTCAAACGCTGATTTTAGCATAAGTCAATTATTTTTAAGGAGCTACACACCAGGTTTCTATGGGTCTGTTTGAAACCAGATAGTGATTTTGTTTGCACTAAAACACATTCACCGTGCACTGACAGCCATGGAGGAGCTTACTCATCAGATACACACCAAACATTTGTGCTTGATATACCGGGGCAAACAAAATAGGCACAACCACTGTCCTCACAGTTCTGGGCTGAGTCAAGTCTTTATCACGACCCAGAACCTTCTGTGAAGTATCTGTAGCTTCCACCTCTCCCTGGAGCGCCACTGTGAATTTCTACCTACTGGCTTAAAACACACCTCCAACTTAACATGTGGACAGCAAACCCCTGGATTCCTCCCCACTATGCCTCCAGAAACCTCTTGTGCCATTCCCCATCTCTGAAATGGTAACATTACTCACTCAAATGGGCAGGCCCCTAAGACTGCTCCTGTTCTTATGTCTTCTCCATCAAGGTGTATCTACAGACACTAGTATCTACAGACAGGGACTAGTATGATGTTAAGGCAACATTAGCTTATTCAGCACCTATCCTGCCAGGTCCCACATGAGGCATGCCCACGTGCCTAGACATTACCCACAGCTGCTTTTGCCCTTTAATGGCAGAGGTGAACAGCTGTACCAGAGCCTGCATGGCCCATGAAGCCTAAAATATTTACTATCATCTGGTGCCTTACAGAACAAGTGGGCGGATCCCCAGTCTGAAGTTAAGAAAGATCAAGCTTCATTCCAAAGTCCACCATATACACATAACTGCCATGGTCTGAACAGCATGTGTGGCCCACCAATTCCATGTGGTGGAGGAGCGGAGCCTTCACGAATGACAGTAGTGTCCGTGTTAGATGGCCCCTTCCATCATGCAAGCACACAGTAGGAAGGATCCAGCTAGGGGAAGCAGGCCCTCACCGGACACCAAGTCTGCTGGAAACTTATCTTGGACTTCTTGTGAGAAATGCTTGCTGTTTACAAGCTAGCTAGTTTATGTTTTTGTTTTTTTTTTCTTTCTGTTTTAACAGCCTAAAGGTACTAACCCAAGAACTTAGCAGTTACCCTATGAATATAAACAAATAGGGAATCATCTATGTTTTATACTTTCATCTACTAGTTCTTAAAAAAAAAATCTAGAGGTGGGTATTGTGGTGCAGCAGTTTAAGTTGCTACTAGGAATGCCTGCATCTCATATGGCAGTGCCTGGGATTTAGTCCCACCTCCTACTAATGTGTCTGTCCAGTCCCAATAAATGTGTGTGCCAGTCCCAATAAATAATCTTTTTAAAAAGGGTAAAATATATGGAGCCAGCACTGTGGCGTAGCAGGTAAACCTGCCGCCTGCAGTGCCAGCATCCCATATGGGCACCGGTTCATGCGCAGGTTCGAGTCACGCTGCTCCACTTCCCATCCAGCTCTCTGCTATGGCCTGCGAAAGCAGTGGAAGATGGCCCAAGTCCTTGGGCCCCTGCAACTGTGAGGGAGACCTGGAGGAAGCTCCTGGCTCCTGGATTCTGATTGACGTAGCTCCGGCCATTGCGGCCAATTAGGGAGTGAAGCAGCGGATGGAAGACTTTTCTCTCTCTCTCTCTGCCTCTCCTTTCAGTGTGTAACTCTGACTTTCAAATAAATAAATAAATCTTTAAAAAAAGGGTAAAAAAATAAACTGAAATTCACCCATAACAAAATAATTAAAAAATCCAAACCAAAGGATAAAACTAATTATGCCTCCAAATACTTCTTCCTACTGTTTCCACTGACCTTGGATATAAAGGCTATGCATTAATCAGACAGCACATTATCTAATTTGAACTTCAGCTCATTTTTATATACTACAGATTGAGGAGAGAAGTCAGAAATGCTTCTTACATTAAACATGAAGAACTAAGAAGCATTTCTTACAAGTTAAGGATTTTCCGTCTGCTTTCGAAAGCTTCTCCTGCCTCTGGGAAGACTAAACAAGCCAGAGTTCCCAGCTAATCCAGCTGATTGCACTCCTGGACTTCATTGCCACCACCTTCTTGTGTAAGGTCACTGACATGTGCTGACCATGTGGACTTTCCTTCCAAGCTGTTCCTTATTGCACTACAAAAACGCGTTGACCCTGGGAGAAAGTTCATCGTATTCTATCCAAAGTTCCCAGTAAGTTACCTGTGCTATTAACTGCCTGGCATCTGTTACCTTTGTTTGCCAAGAGGGGCAGGACTGAGGCCTATGCACTTTGGGCAAGAGTTCATTCTCAGATTCTGCAGGGGCTGGGACATCCCCAAACAGAAACTAACCACCAAAGCTACATATCACTCTCGGATTCCAGCAATTAAACTCGCTGTTTGACATTAGAATAAATTATTATAAAACAGTGTTTAACTTAGGACAAACTCCAAAACTGAATCAAGGAAATACAAGTCTTAAGTGAAAAGTCACCAACAGGCAGCTGCAGGGCTAATGTTGGCTTGTAGACCTGCTTTACTTGGCCCACAGAGAATTATTAAAAAGAAAAAAAAAAACACCCAACATTTAGAGATGGAGAATTTCACATAAAAATCCAGATTTCTGGCTTTTTCACAGAGAGCTCATTCCCATGTGGCCACTGAGCTGGGGCTGGGGTAGCTCAGGGATAGGCCTGACCTCACTCAGTGCTGTGCCTAACTGGGCCCTGCGGGCAGCTGGGGCTGTGGTCACAGGGTGAACCACGTTTCAGACAGCGCTCGCCATGAACCAGGCAGGCTCAGGAACACGGATGGCTCCAGAGCAATCACTCAGAGTCCCCAGGCTGCATTTCAGTCCCCTCTGCCTGTTCACTAGAGGTGGCACGCTGGAGGTTCCTGGAGCTTTCTATCACTCTTTCAGCAATGACTGAACAAAGGTTCACAAGATTCTCAAGACTCAAACACTATAATGTGCGTTAACCAATAAACTGAAAAAAAAAAAGTTTGAATAAAGTTTCTATTTATTTATTTATTTATTTATTCAAGAGGCAGTGAGATACAAAGAGAGAGAAAGAGACAGAGATCTCCCATCCACTGGTTCACTCCCCAAGTACCCACAACAGTTAGGGCTGCGCTGGTCAAGGGCAGGAGGGAGGAACTCAGTCTGGGTCTCCCATGTGGGTGGCAGGACCCATTCAGCTGGGCTCTCGTCTGCTGACTCCCAGGGTGCACATTGGCAGGAAGCCAGAATCTGGAGTGGAGTTGGGACTTGAACCCAAGCACTCTGACATGGTATGCCAACATCCAAGAAGTATCTTATCCTTATGATTTGAGCCTCTTTATTTCCCCTGATCACTCAAAAGTCACCTAATCTCCCATCATCCAGTAAGTGTCTCCTAGACCCAATGCACTATATAGTCACGAAGAATTCAGCAGCTCTCTGGTCCAAGGCACTTGGTAATTCAGGCAAACAACCACATAGTCCAGAGAGATGCTCACAGCCCTACCTATGTGCCAGGACTATGATCAGAGCTTTACTCTCATGATTACTCTGTGAGATAAAGTAGGATTATTCTCTCAAAAGAGAAATCAGTCTGGGGGCCTGAAATGATAGGTGGGGTCCTAAGAAGTTGAAGAAAAATAGTTCAGAAAAGTATGTACAAAGTGACAGACATAACCCAAAACAAAAGGAAATCATTTTTATCATGAATTCATTAAATTTCAGTGAAAGATCACTGGTGAATTATGACATCTGGTGGCATATTTCCACTCTCAGGCAGATACAGTGATTTTTTTTTTGTGGTTCACAGATATACATTCTTTATTTTCATTGAAATAGCAATATTTATTTTAATATTTGTTTAAAAAGATAAAGATAGGCATGGGTGTTGAGGCACAGCAGTTTAAGCCACCACTTGGGATGCCTCATCCCATATCAGAGTGTGGTTTGAGTCCTAGGAACTCCGTGCTTCTGATCTAACTCCCTGCCACCCATGTAAGAGACCCGGATAGAGTCTGGGGCTCCTGGCTTCAGCCCAGCTCAGCTCAGCCTCAGCTCAGCCCAGCCCCAGTTGTTGTAGCCATTTGGGGAAAAGATTTATTTATTTCTTTGAAAGGCAGAGTGATAGAGAGAGAGAGAGTGAGGGAGAGAGAGAGGGAGAGAAAGGGAGAGAGAGAGAGAGAGAGAGAGAGAGAGAGAGAGAGAGAGAGAGAGAGAGAGAGAAAACAATCCATCTGCTGGTTCAACTCCCAAATGGTCCTGAGGCTGGGCTAGACGGAGACCAGGAGCCTCCTCTGGGTTGCCCACATGGGTTCAGGAGCCCAAGCACTTGGCCATCCTATGCTGCTTTCCCAGGTGCACTAGCAGGGAGCTGGATTGGAAGAAGAGCAGTTGGGATTCCAACCAGTGCCCATATGGGACACTAGTGTCATAGGCAGCAGTTTTACCTGCCACACTACAACACCAGCCCCATAAATAAATCTTTAAAAAGAGATAATCAGACACAAAACTAGTGGTTACATGGAAGATGTTGTTTGAGACAAGACTACATGAAAAAGGGAGTTAATTTAAAATGGATTGAAAGAAAAACAGTGAACATCTGATGTTAGATGACACGCAGGTGTGATGAATAGTGATGGTGCTATGGACCATGCAGGTGTCTAGAACTGGCTTCCTTACTAGAAGAGTGAAGATGCACGCTGTCTATTAGTAATAGGGAAGAACAAAGCCTTCAAGATCCATAGTAACACTGGATTCCTTATCAAGAGCATCTCGGGGTACAGGGTTATCACTGAAGCCACTCACTGGGATCTACAGCCCATAAGAGAAAGGGCAGGCAGAGGGACAAGAATGAAGCACAGTCCAGCGCTCAAGGAATCTGAATATTATGGTACATGATGGTCCACAATATGCCACCATGTATTTCAAAATAGCTAGAAGAGAGTGGTAGCTTTGGGATCCGCAAGGAGAGAAGGCCTACACTTCTGGGAATGGAGAGTCCCTACCCGCATTTCTGGGAATGAAAAGTCCTTGTCAAGGTCCCCGCAGGTGCCTAAAGGTCAACTAGTGAGGATCAGACCTGCCTTAACCTTTAACCCTCATGCCCTGTATCTCTAAAAGGAGCCCTCCCAACCTCTGACGCTTGACTTCCCCGACCCCTGCTCGGTTGGGACCAGAGAACCTCGCCAAGAGTGGAATTCCAATAAAAGCTGGTTAATTAATTAATTCATCTGACTGGGAAGATTTGTTGCACACCGGACACCTTGCAGAGAGGATGCATGCATCTTCTCAGTGTGGCTTGATTGATAATAACAGTAAAACGAACAACAGTCATACTCTATTCACTGGGTACTCACTCCCCCAGTGCCTGTAAAGGCGGGTATAAGCCACGCTGAAGCCAGAAGCCAGGAACTCAACTGGGAGTTTCTCTTATAGATGACAGAGACCCAACAACTTGAACCATCACCTGCTGCCCCCTGGGGTGTGCATCAGCAGGAAGGTGGAATCAAGAACAGAAAGCTGAGAGCCCAGAGCTTGGATGTAAAACACCTTCCCCAACCTTTGCTCTCATCTGCTGGTCCCCAGGTTGCCTCAAGCAAGATGCTAGAAGGCACCCAGCAGGGGTCTGTCCTGCCAACTTCTGTACTAGAGTCTAGAGCCCTGGCTCAAATTCCCAGGGCTGACCAAAGGCAGAGATTAGCCCTGGTGTCTCTTCTCCACTGTGTCTCACACTATCTCAGGCATCTCTCCACGTAACTGATTTTCAGATGCACAAAGAATGGTTCTGAGAATCAGGGTCAGTGTGTAGTCTGCCCAGAGAGTCCACAGATCTTAGTCCAGCTCAACACAACCATTCACAAGCAGGGATATGTAACTGCTACTCACTGAGCAGCTGCTAGGACTCAGGTGCTTCTGTGAAGGGCTGGGCATTGCCATCACGTTGCACGCTCCCCACAACCCTACGAAGTGTTCATTAGTCCCGTGGCTCAGATGGGATGGGTGAGCTTCAGCGGCCTGTGCCCAAGTACACATCCAGGAGGAGGTGGATCGCAAATATGAATCTAGGCCTCTTTAGCTCCAAGTCAAGTGTCCCTCCTGGCATATCACCCAAGAGAGAATGTGTTCTCACTTAAACCAACATCCAAGAGTACTGGCTAAGTTCACAGACTGGGGCCAGAACATCTGGGTTTCACTGGCTCTGCTATCTACTTGCTATAGGACTGAGAGCAAGCTATGCATTTTCTTTGGGCCTCTTTCCAGTGTGTAGCAAAGATGGAAGTAATAATCCTACCTGTTATTAGTGAAAAATGAATGTGTTGATATTCAAAGTGTTTAGAGTAGTGCATGGCGCAAATATTTACCTAAGCATGTGAAATGAACAAAAATGTGAGATTCTTTCTTACATGGGTGCATGCAGGTAGTTCATAAAGTAGGATAACAGGTGTGGGCATTTGGCCTGGCAGTTAGGTCTGGATGGGATGTACACACTCCACACTGAAGTGTCTGGTTTGTCGCAGCTCTGCTCCTGATTCTAGCTTCCTGCTGGTGAGCAGCCTGGGAGCCAGTAAGTGATGCCAGCCATCTAGGAGACCTGGATTGCATTCCCTGGGCTTTGGCCTGGCAATGCTCTGACGGTTGTATGCGTTTGGGGAGTAAACTGGCAGATCTGTCTTTCTAAGCACCAGGTAAGTAAATACATGAATAAATACTACCAAATTGGATAAGGCTGTATCATCAATGGAAATGTGTATAGGGGCTGGCGCTGTGGCACAGTGGGTTAACGCCCTGGCCTGAAGTGCTGGCATCTCATACGGGCACCGGTTTGAGACCCGGCTGCTCCATTTCTGATCTAGCTCTCTGCTAT
The DNA here is from genome assembly GCA_949820135.1 of Sylvilagus floridanus. Classification (NCBI taxonomy): domain Eukaryota; kingdom Metazoa; phylum Chordata; class Mammalia; order Lagomorpha; family Leporidae; genus Sylvilagus; species Sylvilagus floridanus. Next base: position 58,391,188 of record OX463225.1, read on the forward strand.
GGCCTGGGAAAGCAGTGGAAGATGGCCCAAGTCCTTGGGCCCCTGCACTTGTGTGGGAAGCCTGGAAGAAGCTCCTGGCTCCTGGCTTCGGATCGGCGCAGCTCCGGCCATTGCGGCCAATTGGGGAGTGAACCATCGGATGGAGGACCTCTCCTCTCTGTGTAACTCTGACTTTCAAATAAAAAAAAAAAAAAGAAATGTGTATAAATCACCTATTACAGGGGTTGCCATTGTGGTGGAGTGGGTAAAGCTGCCACCTGCAATGCCAGCAATCCATGTGGGCACAGGTTTTAGTCCCATCTGTTCCATTTCTGATCCCTACTAATGTGCCTGGGAAAGCAGTGGAAGATGGCCCAAGTGCTTGGGTCCCCACACCCACATGGGAGACCCGGAAGAAGCTCCTGGCTCCTGGCTTTGGCCAGGCCCAGACCTGACTTTTGCAGCCACTGTGGGGGAGTGAACCAGCGGATTGAAGACCTCTTTCTCTCTGTCACTCCCTGTCTCTCTCTGTAACTTTGTCTTTCAAATAAATAAATAAATAGCACCAAATGTATATGGAAAAAACTGCAGGAAGTATGAACATACAAGTCAATGAATAAGTGACTTTGAAGCTACCTAAAGCACAAACCAACTGACCTGAAGATTTTAATAAAAGCCAAGTACCCAGAAATAGAAGCGAAGATATACAGGGATCACTCCACTCTCTGAGGGTGGAGGAATGGCAGAGTTAAGAGACTATGAAGTGGTCAAATTAACATACTCAGCAGGTACACAAACTTTCTAAAGCTGAATACCTACTGAGATAATTAAAGGCTAGAGCCTACCCCCTTTTAAAATTGCCTCCCCTATAAACTACCTGCTGACAAAGGCATAATTAAGTTGATTCCTGTAAGAATACAGAAGGAAACTTTTCTCCTGCATTCTTAATTAAAAAAAAAAAAAAGGCCTCGTTCTCCAGACCCTAAGCTCGATGAGCACTTAAATTCACCAGAACTAAAAGGAAAGTTACAAAACACTCTTTGTAAATGAGGCCTGCAAGGTTCCCTTCTTTCCAGTAACCAATTCCTTGGAAGTGGCTGGTGCCAGGGAAGGCATCCGGAAGGAGGCAGCTGCTGGGGGGAGGTGGTCACAGCAGATCTTCACCTAGGGATGGACAAGTGCCCAGGAACCTCCCCCTGTGGCCTAAAATAAAATCTGCAATTTTTAAATACTGTTCTAAAAATAGGGAGTTTGGCTTACATCCACCAGTTGGTGTTTTGATTTTTAAATTACATGCAGAAAATTATGCTAGAAACCCAGTAAGCACTGACAAGTCAGGCAGGGAGATTGCAGTTTTATTTGATTCCAAGCTTCTAAAGCATCGATTCTCTCACAATCTAAGCAAATAAGATAAGAAAAGTGGTTGATACAGTGTAGAAGGCTTAAATCCCAGCATTAAAACTAAAGGTAGATAGACATTCCCCAAAGCAGATAATATATTTTGAAAGTGTGATGGTGTTTGTTTATTTGGAAGGTTGTGATAGTGGCGCTCTTGCTAAAATTCACTCCCTAAAATGGGTGTGAAAAACCGGTGAGTTTCAATTCAGCTCCAGCATTCTTTCCTGATGTAGTATCTGGATCCAACTTTCACGCACACAAAGACACCTAACAGGCAGCTTTCGAAGCCACAAAGTATCTTCCAAGCACTCAAAAAAAAAAAAAAAAAAAAAAAGTGCTGAGGTCTACCTCATTCAGTGCTCTTCCAAGCCACAATGTATTTCCAGACAGGTGTGCCATGACAGCATCTCAATTAATGAAGATCAATTTCACATTTATGGGCTATTTTAAAAAAGGTTTATAACCAGAGTAAGGTAGGTGGATAGTACTATAAGAACCAAGTATTACTGTTACCTGCTTCTGCACAAAAGGAGTGAGGTCCTTCCTGTGCCTAATTTTACACATGAACTTCAGCAACATGATTTGCAGCTAATCTCCAGCTACAAAGATTTGGATTTGTGTGTGTGTGGTGGGGGGGTGGGGGGAGCATCACATGTGGATCATGAAAGTTACCATCTCTCCTCCTCTCCCCGGAACAAACACCCACAAACCCATGGGATGCTCTGAAGGTTAAACTGGATATTTCAACTGTCCAGGAATGTACGCTATGCAAACAATGTCGGCGCCCAGTGCCAAGGCAGAGATACTGTGGGACTTGAGGCTGCAGCCTGGGAGGAGAAGGAGGGCGGTGCATAGTTCTATTCACTGGGGCAAAGTGGGAGCCTGCAGAGAGAGGCTGCAATGTTTCATTACCCCAATCTGCAAAGGACAAATAATTACAGAACTTGCTCTATCAGAACAGGAGACTGTCAGTCTGGGGGCGGGAGGGGGGGTCAGGGAAGGGAGAAGGGAAAGATAAAGCAGTTTCCTCAGAGGGGGAAAAGGAAGGAGAGAACCTGCAAAGTTGACTCCGATCCATTGTGTACAGACTCTTCTGCTTGCTTTGTAAAATCTGCTGCCTTATTTTTTTTCCCCTTTCAGAGAAACTCAAGGGATAGATATGGAGTTTCCAACAATGGTGAGAGGGGCACAGGAGGCAGAGCTCCCGGCCTAGGAGGCAGCAGGCAGCAAGGAGAATGTGGAGGGAGAAGAGCCGCTCTGCCCTTGCCGTGGACCCCTCCAGGGGCGACTTTGTCCTGCCCCTATTTCAACGTCACAATTCAGGTTTTGGAAGCAATGCAAGGGCTCCCAACCTGGGGTTGCTCTGTGCATCGCCCACCCTGCAGCACTCACACTGATGGGTGCTGATCACTCCCAGGCTATTTCTGAAGGCAAGGCTGCCCCTCCTCTGCTGGCTATCGTGTCCCCTTCTACTGGATCCCGCCCTGCTGTCCTGGTCTACTTTCTGCATCTCCCACTCATTTCCATGCAGTCTTCCGCAACACATGTGCAGTCCAGAATAGCCTCTCCCCTTCTGCCCGCCAACTCAGTGCTCCCCTCACAAGCCCTTCTTCTGCACAAAGAAATTCATCTCTGACTTGTTTTTCCGAGGCCTCTCCCTTTTCCCACTCCCCTGTGGGGAAAAAAGTCCACTTTTTCTCTAATCATGCAGAAGAATAAAGCAGATGTAAGACTGGTAAGAAACTGTAAATAAAAAGATGTCCAAGGACAGCCTGAAACGGAGGTTGGGAGGCAGCAGCTCTGGGTCTGTGTCCTTAAGTGGGTAGGGAGGCTTTGGAGAGGTTACTTTAATGTCTCCACACCTCAGTTTTCTCATCTGCAAAATGGAACTCTTAATTAAGCTACAATGGTTACTTTAGAATGATACTGTGAGGAGCAGTTCCTTCCAGGGCTTTAAGGGGAATTGAGTGAGACAAAGCACATGGAGTGGGCACAGCAAGCATACACACAGAGTGAAAAGGATTTGGTGTTTCTAGAGGCTAAATAATGGTCTCATAAGGAGGGGTCCAGGTGCAATTAGGGTACCCTGGGAAGTGCTTCTCAGAAGCAATGTGCACATCAGAGCAAAGGGATCATTGTGGGGAGGGGGAAGAGTGGCCCCAGTCAGGACAGACTGGTTGATCTGGATGCCAGACCTGGCAGAGCAGCCTCCCTTGCACCCCCTTTCCGCAGGCTGTCAGCATTCCCAGTGGGGTGCACCACACAGCCCCAGACTCTGGGGATTTTGCCAACACTTTGTCCCCGCCTCCTGAGTGACCTCCAGGCTAGAGCAAAATGAAAAGCAACAGCTCAGCCTCCCAAGTCAGGGAAAGATTCTGTCTCTGCAGTACTGAGTCACTGGCGAGGACCTGGCTCCTTCACAGGCTCTCCCGGCAAATCGCACAAAAACACCCAAGTCAGCTTCCACGTCTCACACTCTCAGGAAGGCTGGTTCACCAGGGCGTACTTGGAGCCGGAACTCTGGGGATGGGAGCACCCACGGCCCAGCCTGCTGCCAACAGCCTGTGTCTTTCTTAGAAAAAAAAAAAAAGAAGAGAGAAAAAAGCCTGAACCTTGCCTAATAAGGGAATGCCACATGCCATTTGTGGTTTCGAATTGCTTGGCACGCTGGATCAGGAGAGGTTCGCGGCAGCCTCTGCTTCCCTCCGGTGCCAGGCCCTGCAGGAACAATGAAAAAGTGGCTCGGGTGCGCCTCTGGGGATCACGGATGAACAAGGCGCATGTTCTGCCGGTGCAAGCCCACATTTTCCTGATTAACCACGCTCGCCTCCCAGCCCTCCTTCACGCTGCTGCCCGCAGGCCTCCGGCTTTGTAGGCTGCAGCGCCGTCAGGGTTCTCAGGTTGCTTTGCAGGCAGGTTTCTCTCCCCCCGGAGGTGCAGGCTTCTGGAGTGCAGAGCCCTGCCGGGACGCCCTTTGTTTCAGCCTGCTACGCTTATCAGGGCGTAATCCACCCAGCAGTTACGCAAGAAATGCCAGATGACAGACTGGGGCCGGGCATTTTACAGATCAGTAGGCGATCATTTTATATTATTAGCCCTTAACTTATAAATCGGCAGGGCTTCCAAGTTGGTTTCAAAGAAGGCACTTACAGGAATGTATTTGCACACAGAAACGGTGGTATGCCTGCAGCTTGGGTTTCCAGGCCCTCTCCCGTCTTGGAAGATTCTGCACATACATATGCTCCCTCTTATTGAGCCCTATTGTCTGTCTCAGACTCACATCGGCTGGGCTGTGGGCAGGCTAAGCTGTAATTCTTTGCATTTACTTTAATGAATCATTAGAGACACAGCAACACTGACTTGAAGATCTATTAGTCATATTTTCCTATTTTATGACATTAGGTGTAGCATTAGGTAAGAATCTACACAATAAGTACTTGAAAAATAACATTAAGAAGTGATGTGTACTCATCATTAAAAAAAATGAATGTTTTTCTACCCCACCCCCTGCCCCCAAGCCCATGCTGTTATATCTAAACTTTTATTTTATTTTATTTTATTTTTAACGTTTCACGAATTTGCGTGTCATCCTTGTGCAGGGGACATGCTAATCTCTGTATCATTCCAATTTTAGCATATGTGCTGCCGAAGCGAGCACTATATCGAAACTTTTAAAAATGTCCTCTTTCTCATAAGATGCGTCTACTTCTGGCTTGGCTTTTGCACTAAAGTATTTTTCAAGTTTGTACATTTGAATGACCGTGTGGGCCACTCCAGGCTCTCCCAACCACTCCCTCACCCACACCCACACTCCCATTCATGCTCTGTCTATTTCCAGTGAAAGTCACAGCCTTCGAGACTAGGTACATGCACATGAAAGTGTATTCTGCGCTACTGACTGGCCACTCAAAAAAGGAATGACATGAATAACAGCTGTCATTGTTCAAGTGCAAGGCAGGGTCCTAGGGGACCTTCTCCCCTCGGAATGAATGGCATCAAATCTCTGAACAGCTTTCAGAGGCTCAGAGATGAAGACGGTCAGGGGGCCTCCATGCCCAGCTTCCTCCCGAGCCTGCGCAGTGGCAACTCTACAAGACTCTGTCCCCTGTCAAGCAGGCTGGGGATGCTGAGCTCCAGAGCACACGTGCACACGTCAGCGCTGTCTTGCTCCCCTGTGAGCCCAACACCCGGGGAACCTGAAAACCCACACCTTGGCTCCCACACTCCTCTGCTGCAGCACCTGGAAAGATAAGTCCCAGTGATCTTGCAGCAGGACAGGCAGGATGGCTTTTGTTGTCTCGAAGACTGGTAGAAAAGGGGGTTACTGTGGGGACAGCAGAGGGGCCGAGGCCAAATAGAGGCAGTCAGGAACCCCTCCCAACCCGAACATGCTAAGCACATGCATGAAACGAAATGTGCCTCTGCCTTTGCTCAGAGTTCACAGCTGCCTTTCTTACCCAAATCGGGGTTAATAGGGCATCACGGAGTTGTCAGGTTAATGACCGTGAAGCGTGACAAGTACCAGGCCATTTGTATCAGTCCGGCTTTCAGCAAGAGTTATCATCAAGAAAGAAGGAACTGTGGTCCCTCCCCACACGGCCGCAGTTCATCAGCACTCAGCACGGCTCCCTCTTACTTGCCTGGGCTGCCCCTCTAATGGGACGTCGTGGGGGAGCGGAGAGTCTAGTCGGCAGCCCTGTTCTCAGATCCACTCTTAGAGAAAGCCTGACCTCTCCTGCACCCCTTCACTCTCCTGCCACCGGCAGAGCCAGAACTGGCTGAACACAGCAATGCACGACCCTCGTTGCTCTTTCAGGATGTTGTTCTGCTTCCAGTGGCTCAAGGGCAGCTGTCGGCTTGAGGCACCTAGCGTCGGAGACCGCTCTGAAGGTACCTGGATTCCAACAGACACACTGAAAGTATGACTGGTTACTCTGTCTCTGCAAAAATGCCAAGTGTGCAGAGGCTTGAGCTTAACAGCTTAGATCCAGTAGTTAGATCCCAGTGAGTTATTATTATCATTTTTTAAAGATTTATTTATTTGAAAGTCAGAGTTACACGCTGAAAGGAGAGGCAGAGAGAGAGAGAGAGAGAGAGAGAGAGAGAGAGAGAGTGTCTTCCATCCACTGGTTCACTCTCCAACTGGCCGCAATGGCTGGAGCTATGCCGATCTGGAGCCAGGAGCCAGGAGCTTCTTCTAGGTCTCCCACATGGGTACAGGGGCCCAAACACCTAGGCCATCATTTGCTGCTTTCCAAGGCCATAGCAGAGAGCTGGATCAGAAGTGGATCAGCCAGGACTTGAACCAGCACCCCTCTGGGATGCTTGCACTGTAGGTGTCGGCTCTACCCGCTATGCACTGGCCCCAAATTATTATTCTAATATAAGGACAGCAGACATGTAGTATTGTAGGTTGGCTTTCCCCTTCCTGTACTTAAGGCAGATATCACTAATGGATCACAGTTTCTTTTTCATTGCCTCAGATGTGAGTTAATGTGTTTTTTTCATAGCTGGCTCTAATCAATAGTCCAAGGCACACAGGCTGAAAAAGCTATTTCTATTCTAATTGATTTCAGATACTTTCTTACCTTTATATAACTGTCAACTGACTAAAGAATCATTAAGGATTTATTTTATTTATTTGAAAGAGTTAGAGAGGTAGAGACAGAGAGAGAGGTCTTCCACCTGCTGGTTCACTCCTGAAATGGCTGCAATGGCAAAGCCAGGAGCTTCTTCTGGGTTTCCTACAAGGTTGCAGGGGCCCAAGCACTTGGGCCATCCTCCGCTGCTTTCCCAGATGCATCAGCAGGCAGCTGGATGGGAAGTGGAGCAGCCAGGACTTGAACCAGCACCTGTATGGGTTGCTAGCATTAACCGACTGTGCCACAGTGCAGGCCCCCAAAGTATCATTATTTTGGTACATTCTCTATATTTTTCTCAGATAAATCCCTTCACTAACCTGAGCTACAAATGATCTGAACTATCATCCGATGCTAGACACTGTTAGAAACTATGTGCCAACTTCAGTCTCTATCCTTAGAAAAATCCCAAGGCAGGGAAGAGCAGCTGGATTCGGATGTATTTACAGCTTCTAGCAAGCAACTCTCCCTAATGACTCCGGGGCTAAACCAGTGGCCTCCTGTGGCCTCCCTCAGTGCTACCATCACATTCAGTGCCCTGTAATAGAATGGTTTCTTGATGCAGCCACCTTCTCTACTCAACCCCAGGAAAGCAAGCCCCGTGTCTCACTCAGCCGTGGATGCCCAGCATGGGGCACCCTGCTGAGTACACAGTGGGTGCTCGGTAAATATGTTGTGAGAAGGTGGTTTTTGTTGTTACTGTCTTGTTGTTTTCCAAAATATTCTTGTTTTCAAACACTCTCTGAGTTTCAGTTCATGTTCTACAGTAAACAGACGACCTGTGACAACCGCTACCAATGGAGGTGATTTACATCACGACACAAGGTGTGCTAGGCAGCTCAGCCCAAATAGTGCAGGGGCCAGGGCAACCCCAGTGGCCTGCACATGTCTGTTCTGGGCATGCATTCCACCTCTGAATACACAGGGGCCATGATCACTCATAGCCATTCTCGGCCTTCACACTTAGATGAGATACTTTTTTTCTCTGCCTCCCACACTGGGCTTCAGCTGTACTCCCGAGTCCGTTCCTAGCACTCAGTAAAGTGCTTGGTCCATGGGGAATAAAGATCCTCTGAAAGGGTGTGTGGTGAACAGAGCACTGGCCTTTCACGCCTGCCCTGCCTCCCTGGGTAGTTTCTGTCTGGTGCTGCTGCTGTTTGTGATGGGGACAGTCTGCCCTGCAGGGCAGCTGGGAGCAGTAAGTGTGACAACGCAGGAAAGCATGCTGCCAAGGCGCATGCAGGTGGGCCCCTCTCCGTGGCGTGAGGACGCCGCACAGGACAGGTGCAGTGTGTCCCCCTCTCTCTGTGCCTGCTGCTTCCTCTCCTCTAGTTTCCTCTGTGCATTTTACTCTCACATACAATGCCCTGTCCCTGCTGGAGCACCGGCACCTAATTTATTCTCAGCATTTCCTTTCCTCTACCTCTCCTCACCACCAACTGCAGGAATTCTGAGGATGGAGGCCAAGTTCTTTAAGAACTTATTTGAAAGGAGAGAAGGGGAGAGACTGAGAGAGGAGGATGGAGAGTAGAGGGAGGTGGTAGGGGAAGGTCTTCCATTCATTGGTTCACTTCCCCAAATGACCACAACAGCCAGGGCTAGGCCAGGCTGAAGCCAGGGGCTAGGAACTCCACCTGGGTCTCCCACAAGGGTGGGGGGAACTCAAGTACATAGCCCATCACCCACTGTGTCCCAGCACATTATCAGGAAGCTTGATGGAAAGTAGAGTAGCTAGGACTCAGACTGGCCCTCTGATGTGGGCTGCAGCAACCTAGCCAGGGCTTTACCCACGGTGCCACAACGCCCACTCCTGAGTCTGAGCCCTTAGCTAGGCCCCAGGGTTCCATGTGTCTGACTCCTGATTCTCTCTCCAGCTCCTGGCTGAGCCCGCCCCCTCCCACACACTCAGCTCTGGTCACACCTGAACTCATCCTCCCTAGCCCCACCACAAACCTCACCTAGCTACCACCGAGGTCTCCAGGTGCCATCTGGACAGCCGCCCAAGCCAGACACCTGGAGTCACCCTGGAGCCCTGGACGTCCCCGCACAGCCTCTGCTTCTCCGAGTCCCATGAGCTCTGCCTCCCTGGTACAAGCATGTTTTATCCCATTGCTCCAGTCAAGCCGGGGGGCCCTGAGCCAGTCGCTGGATGGCTGCAACGTGGCAGCAGCTTCCCGGCCAGTCTCCCCACCTTCCTGCTGCACTCCCCTGCCCCCCACAATCCACCCTTCACAGCCAGTGACCTTTCTGGAAGGACAACCGATGGTGCCTCTCCTGTTTAACCTCTCCCACAGCTGGGACTTCACTCCAACAGGAAGCCTTGTGAAGTGCTCCTGCAGCACCTGCCCGTCTCCCATTAGAGTCACGCGCATGCCTGCTGGGCTGCTCCAGCAGCAGCGCCCTCGGGAGCACCCGCCTTACTCTCTGAGCCCTGTGAGCCTCTCCATGATTCTCTGGGACAGGCACTCTGGCCCGCTACTCTACAGCTTCCTCCCCTTCTTCTCTTCCTCTTGGGACAAGGGTCAACCTGGGTTTGTCTAGACCACATGTGCGGCCCGGTCCCTTTGTTAAGGAAGGGTTTAGGGGAGGGCAAGTGTCCTAGTTCTCGCCAGTGAAATGAGAAGTGCCTGCAGGTCTTTGAAAGGTCCCTTCCTCCTCCTCCTCCTTTTTTTTTTTTTTTTTAAGATTTATTTATTTATTTGAAAGGCAGTTTCAGAGAGAAAAAGAGTGATATCGATCTTCTACCAGCTGGTTTATTCCCCCAATGGCTGCAACGGCTGGAGCTGGGCTGACCCAAGGCCAGGAGCCAGGAGCTGCTTTTAGGTCTCTCATATGGGTGTGGGGGCCAAGGACTTGGGCATCTTCTGCTGCTTTCCCAGGCACATTAGCAGGAAGCTGGGTTGGTGGAACAGCAGGAGCCCATATGCGGCTGCTTTACTTGCTACGCCACAGTGCCGGTGCCAGGTCTCTTCCTTCTTAAAGAGAGACAGACATCATAGGCCCTGGCACAGGCATGTGAGGGTGGGTGCCTGCAACCCTTCTGCAGGTAGGAGGAGATCTTGCTGAGTCAGGGATTGCCATCACGCATGGAGAGAATGTGACATTGTTGCTGACCTGCTGAATTAGAAGGCTGGAGACAGACTGCACGGGAACATCCTTTCATGCGAGACGACAAGCCCCCTTCTGGATTAGGCCGTTCTGAACCGGGTTTTCTGTTACCTGGAGCTCACACGGGTACAGACTCAGGCAGTGCTTATTTTGTCTTCGAGTGGCTTAGATCCAAGTCTTGCCTCTGTAGATGGTGGGCTTATTGAGGACAGGGCTTGCAACTGATACATGCTCCTATCTCCCAAAAGCTTACCCCGTGAAGGGAGAGCTCCACAGCCTCTGGCCTCACACTCCCTCAGCCCTGAATATGGGCCTCCTTCAGGGGTTTCATCTGTTTCTTTCTTTTCAAAAAATGTTCAACATAGAAAGAAACATGAACAAAATAAAAAAGCTCTATTGGCCATTTTAGGAAGCAAAAGCCACCTGTCCATCCTTATGCAACTCATGGTGCTGGACACCTATTTTGTGCAAAGTGGATACTCCAAATGTTTGCTAAGTGAATAATTTAATTTGCCTCTGATGAGTCAAGAGCACTTAAGAGTTTTATAATGCCCTAGGGTCATAACAACGAACAGTAATTATCAACACATTGTGCTAAATATATCCCGGTCCTAGAACATCACTAGTGGTAAGTTTTTGTTTGTTCATATTGATAACCACCAAGACACTAAAACTTTAAAAATAGAACAAGTAGAGTTTGGTGTTGCACAGTGAGATGAAAACCGAGTCTGAGCAGCATAGGTACACTCTGGATGCACACTCAACACCCTCTGTTTATGCTGGGCCCTGGGGCTACAACAACAAGTAAAGAGCTATCCACTGTTCGAACAGGGCTTAGAACCTGGGGGCTAGGGGAAGACAACACACAACTACGAGACACTATGCTGAATGCTGTGTACAGCGAAGGTACAGGCTGTAGCCGGGATGCCAAGGCCAGACTGGATGCAACAGGCACGCCTCCCAAAGGAGTACCTACTTTGCATCTGAACACAACGGGAAGCTCACCAGAGAGGGACACGGACAGAATGAAAAAGGACTGGCTCGTGATCCGGCACTAGTTTAGAAAAAGCCCTCCTGGCTACATCACGGGGGAGAAGCAGGCTGAGGGCAGGGAGGGCGGGGAGGGCGGGGAGGCAGCTGCTGCAGCAAGAACTGCAGAAGCCCCGCAGCTTCTCAGGCTCACAACAGGCTGATGACATCCGCAGGGTCCCCAGGAGCTGAGGGGAGTGGCTCTGGGATCTGGGTGCAGCAGGAGGACTAGGTTTGAGCTGGAGGCCACATGGCAGGACAGTAACTTGAAACTTATGGTTGCCACACCTGGTTGGCACTGGAGGCCGGATCCTTGCAAAGCAGCAGAGTAGCACTTGTTGAAGGTGGTGTGAGTATGAGTGTGTGTGTGGTACGTGTGCACATGTGAGATGCGAACCTCTGCCTCCTCATTCACCCCCTCCCACAGTCAGAAGACCATACGGATGGCTCTGGTCCCAGCACGGCTACCATGTGTCCCAGCTCAAGTGGCCATGCCTCTGCGGTCCTTAGTCTTCCTGGGAACTAAGTCCCATGAAGAGGCCGGCCTCACGGTCACTCAGGTCAGTCAACCAGGCACTGCAGAGATCAGCTGCACTCCGAGATTACAGATGTGTGTTCCACCCCAGGCAGTCCACAGCCTCCAGCCACATGCATCAGCCACGGACTACAGAAGGACTTTTCTAAGCATGCCATTAGGAGAAAACAGGCTAGGCACTCTGCTCTGGATGGGAGACAATCCACAGGAGCCCAGAATCTCCTCTGGCCTGTCACTCACACGTGCACCAGCTCTCGGATGACAAGGCAAACGCTGACCCACTTCTGACTGCACATTAGAAAGGCAAGCAAGCCCTGCACGGCTGCACAGTGGCAAGCAGGGCAGAGGGGCAATGCTATGGGAAACTTTCTATGTGGGCGCTCAACCCTCCTGCCTTGGGTGGACCTTGCTCCACACTCTCCCTGTCTCCCTGGACCAGCATGGCCTGGTTACAGTGGGGGAAGGCCTGTAAGGAGAGGGGACAAGTTCAGCAGGACTCGCATTGCTTTCCCTGATGTGTGCCCATAGCCCCGGAGGAGCAGGGCAGTGCTGTGGAGTTCTGAGCATGCTGGTGACAGCACATGACAGCACAGTTCATTTACTTATACAGAAAACACAGCAGTGGCCAGGTCACAGGACCAAGGACGAGGTTTTAGTCTGGTTTCTTTGTGGCTTCCTACTGCAGTGGCATTATTTAAAAACCCTAGCACTGCAGGGCCAGCACTGTGGCGTAGCAGGTAAAGCTGTTGCCTGTGGTGCCGGCATCCCATATGGCTGCTCCACCTTCAGTCCAGCTCTCTGCTATGGCCCAAGTCCTCGGGCCCCTGCACCCATGTGCGAGACCTGCAAGAAGCTCCTGGCTCCCGGCTTTGGATCACCGAAGAAGACTCTCTCTGTCCTCCCCTTTTTTCTGTAATCTGCCTTCCAAATAAATAAAATCAATCTTTTAAAAAGAAAACCCTGGAGGCAGCCCTCAGAGCTGCTACCTCTGCATGAAGTGCTCCCTGCAGCACAGCAAAGCGGCTGGGCACATTCCATGAACTGTGCTGCTCGAACAGGAGCCCTGGGAGGCTCCACTATGTCTGAGCTCCGAGCTTGGATGGGCAGGGCTGGGGGCTCCAACTCATACTTGGCTCCAAAGCCCATGCAAACCTGGGGCAACTCCCTGTCTCCCCAAGGAGATCCTGGTAGCACACCCAGAGGTGACCGGTTTCCAGCTATGAGATCACTCCTGCCACTCTCTGTAGAGCACTCGGTTCAAAGCTTTAGTTGCTTTTGCTCATATTTGATCAACCGCGACACCTAGTGGCCAGTCCAGCACAAACACGGGTCTCCTCAAAAGGCTGGTGGGTGGGTCCCTTACCTAGAGCAGGCACTATGCTCAACAGGTGGGACCTGATAAATTAGTTCAAGGTGAGGAAACTGAAATCTGGAAAAAGGCAATTCATCTAAAGGTAATGCCAACAAGCACCTGTGAGTCAGAGCACACGTTCTGATTCCAAGGTGCCTAAAGTCTATCTTCAGTAAGATACGTCCTTCATTCAATCAACAAACCCTAATGGAGCACCTGCTATGTCAGGTGACGCACCAGACCATGAGTATGTGATAAAAAGCGTGGAGGAAAAGCCTCAAATAAGAAGGGGAGAGAACAGGGAACCAAGGACACGGGGAAGGAACACATAGTAATGATTTACTATGCAGCCAGAGAGGTGCCGTGCCCAGAGCTGGACGCACACCAACTCCCTCAATCCTCAGAACAACCCCACAGCAGGGGTACAGCGAATTACTCTAGCTTTAAAAATGAAGGGAAGAGGCGGTGCCGTGGCTCACTAGGCTAATCCTCTGCCTACAGCGCCGGCACGCCGGGTTCTAGTCCTGGTTGGGGTGCCGAATTCTGTCCCGGTTGCCCCTCTTCCAGGCCAGCTCTCTGCTGTGGCCCGGAAGTGCAGTGGAGGATGGCCCAAGTGCTTGGGCCCTGCACCCCATAGGAGACCAGGAGAAGCACCTGGCTCCTGCCATTGGATCACCGTGGTGTGCCGGCCCTGGCATCCATTGGAGGGTGAACCAACGGCAAAGGAAGACCTTTCTCTCTCTCTCTCTCTCTCTCACTGACCACTCTGCATCAGCAAGAAGCAGAATTGGAAGCATGGACAGACTTTGATTCTAGGTTCTCTGAAACAGGATGTGGGCGTCCAAGCAGTGGCTTAACTTGCTGTGCCACAATGCCTACACCACCTTTATAGCCTGAAAAAATTTTTCAATATATACCATTTTGAGAAAAATGTCTAAACTACAGTAAAGTGGCTAATACACAATAAAATTAACATGTTGCTTTATTTCCTTCTAATTTTTTCTTTTTGAGTTTTAAGGTTGGGGAAATCATTCTACAATTCTATATTCTGTTCCTTTTCAGCAAAAGCATTTCTCTATGTGATTAGCAACTCTTAATAAGCGTTAAATTTTTAAAAACTTTTATTTTGATAAAATTTCAAACTTAGAGAATAATTATAAGAATAGCACACAGAGAACTATGTAATATTGCTCATCCAGATTTGGATTCCTCAAGTGGCAACATTTTGCTATATTCACTTTAACACCTGCCCCCCCAGTTGAGAGAGTAGCGAGCAGGACAAAGAGAGAGAAGACAGAAGAGAAGGAGAACGAGACAGACATGTCTGTTTTACTCCCAAATACTTCAGTGTGCATTTCCTACAAATAAGGATTTCTCAGGGCTGGCGCTGTGGCACAGCAGGTAAAGCTGCCATCTTCAGTATCCCATATGGGCGCTGGTTCTAGTCCCAGCTACTCTACTTCCGATCCAGCTCTCTGCTGTGGCCTAGGAAAGCAGTGGAAGATGGTCCAGGTCCTTAGGCCCCTGTATCTGTGTGGAAAACCCGGAGGAAGCTCCTGGCTCCTGGCTCTGGATCAGCGCAGCTCCAGGCATTGTGGCCAATTGGGGAGTGAACCAGCAAATGGAAGACCTCTCTTTCTCTCTCTGCTTCTCCTTCTGTCTGTGTGTAACTTTTTCAAATAAAATAAATCATTAAAAAAAAAAAAGGAGTTCTCTTTATAGAATCACATCACTATTAGTAGTCAAATAAGGAAGCTACCTCTGATACACTACTATGATCTAAGCTAAAGCCTTATTCAGGTCTTACCTATAGTCCTTTACAGCAGAAGAGAATGCAAAATCATGCTCTGTGTTCAATGATCTTTTTTTAAGATTTATTTTAATTTATTTGAATGCAAGAGTTATAGAGAAGGAGGGAGGGAAGGAGAGAGAGAGAGACAGAGAGAGAGGTCTCCTATCTGCTGGTCATGCCCCAAATGGTCTAAATAGATGGCTGGTCCATGCCAAAGCCAGGAGCTTCTTCTGTGTCTCCCAGGGGTCCAATCACTTGGGCCATCCTCCGTGGCTTTCCCAGGCACGTTAGCAGGGAGCTAGATCAGAAGCGGAGCAGCCGGGACTCAAACTGGCGCCCATATGGGATGCTGGTGTCACAGACAGCACCTTTATCCACTATGCCACAGTGTCGGCTGCAGCTCCGTCTCTTTAGTTCTTTAATATGGAACACATTGAGTCTTCCTCTGATCTCTTTAAAGAGCAAAGGCCCCTTATTTTGTGGACTGCCCTCTGTTCTCGTTTGTTGGATGCTCCTGCCCAATTAGGAGCGAGACATGCCCCGCTTATAATGATGGCAGTGGGATTCGCTGGACCCAAGTGTTTCCTCTGCACAATTTTGGGTTGCTGGATAATTTTGCTCTAGTTCTAAATAATTCCATCCTATCCACTGTCTACAGGCTTTTCTTCATTAGTTTCTATAATAATCTATGTGTTTAAAAGAATGAGTATTTTAAGGCTGTGGTGTTTTAACAGCTCTGTCAATGTGCAGTGCAGTAAGGGTAAGCGTGGCTCCGCTGCCAGCAGGCTAACTAGCCTTGCACCTGACCTGCTGTGTTTTAATTCAGAAAGACCAAACACAGTACTGCATTGTTGTTTTAATAGCCTTGACCTTCAAGGACATTGTTCCCCTGATGACCCTGAATGCACTCATTTGTTCACACATTCTTTCGGTAAATATTCATTTTGGGGCCAGGCATCTAGGTGTGAGATACAAATCTCAAGAAGAGAAATGAGCAAGATACCATGGATTGTGGTAAGGACCATGAAGCACACAGGTTGGGGCGATCATGAGTCACTGGAGGGAGTGCCCAGGTGTGCAGGGAAGAGCCCAGCACTTGGCAGACGCATGAGCCTGCACCGCCACAGCTGGGGGCGTGGGGAAGCCAACAGGGCCCCTGCCGCCCCTCGGGTCAGTTCTAGCTCGTGGTACTGACGACGGAAACCCATCTACATGACTGCAAAACACGGCCCTGACTGCAACTACACACCCCGTTCTAACACAGCTCGAGCACCCATTTCCAAGTCTGTCCTCTCCCTCTCCATCCTGCTCCATGGAGTCGCAACTGCAGCCCTTCGCTATTTGTGAATAACACAGGCTGGAGAATATTCTGAAATTAGTGGGTACTTACTTCCCATTCCTACTGGCTCGGCCTTGCTCTGACGTGGCATCAGGGGACCACCCACAAATCATGTTATCTCCTGAACTGTAAGTGCAAGGTCACTTCCCACAGTGGGAAGGGTTAGAGATGCCTGAGTAAAGAGAATAGTACTAACAGCTGTGTGCTACATCTGTTTCCAAGTGTTTGTGTGTGCTGATGTCAAATTATTTATGTGTACGAGCCAGCGCTGTGGCGTAGCGGGTAAAGCCGCCGCCTGCAGTGCTGACATCCCATATGGGCACTGTTTCAAGTCTCGGCTGCTTCACTTCCAATCCAGCTCTCTGCTATGGCCTGGGAAAGCAGTAGAAGATGGCCCAAGTCCTTGGGCCCCTGTACCCACGTGGAAGACCCAGAAGATGGATGGGCACAGCTCCGACCACTGCAGCTTCAACTGTTGAGGCCATCTGGGGAGTGAACCAGAGGATGGAAGATCTCTCTCTCTCTCTTTGCCTCTCCTTTTCCCTCTGGGTAACTCTGACTTTCTAATAAATAAATAACTCTTTAAAGTATATATATATATATATTTATTTATTTATTTAGGTGTATGGTTTGTCTGCATGCATTTATGTGTGTTTGCATGTGTATATGTGCATTATGTCATGTATGTGTGTGCAATGTGAATACAATTATGTGAGTTGGGTGTGTATGTGTGTGCATGTGTTTATGTAGATGATGATGATGACGTGTGTGTGTATTCTCTTCCAAATAAAAGGGTGACAGCTGCAGCCACAGACAAGGGGGCAGAGTCCTCACAACAGTAGCTCCCCAGCTGGTCCTGTGCGTTCATCTGGTCTACCAGGAAACCCTGATTGTCAGGTTGAATCAATGGGCAGGAACCGAGATGACTTCCCCCCAGGGACCCCTCCCCCACACAGAGTCTGTTTGGTACTTTGGGCAATTGACTACCTTACACTTGGGACAGAAAGCAAACAGATGGTACACGAAAAGGGAGTTTTCCTACAAAAAATCGTGTGTGAGACAAAAAACTAGAAAAAACATATATGAATTATAAATATTAGAAGTCTGTCAAATACTGAAAAAAATTCACAATAACCTGTAAGAGGTATGCACATATTTTTTTTTACATTTCTCTTTTAAAGGAAAACAGACACAAGTAAGCAATAGATCTGATGTGAAACTATCTCCTGACAATGCCGTGCCCTCAAATGTTGAAACATACAACTCCGTGTTTCTGAGAGCAGAGAACAGAAACTACCACTGAAGCGATTACCAACAGAAGCACTGGGACTGCACGCTCTACGTGGAGGAGGGCTCTGGGCCACGGAGATGACAAACATGCTTGTCCAGAGACGTGACCACCACACGAAGACTCTATTAGACAGGACATGACAGAAGCTAAGTCATTAGGCCAGATCTAGGCATTAAGAGGGCTTGAATAATTAATAAAGGATTAATAAAGCTGTCAGGATCCAGGCATATTTGAATGGAAAATGAAACACGAGAAAGCTGCTCTTCCTCACCACCACCCTCCTGAGTGTGTCTTGTGTCTTCTTTCTAAACACACAGAAAGCCTGGAAGTGCTGCTGGAACAACAGTCCCCCAGTCAATCCACTTGTGCTTCAAAACTACTTTCTGGCCGTCTTTAGCAGCAAGTGTCAATGAACTGAAGCAAATGATCTACACTGCAGAGCTCCATCCAAGACTTGCAGGTGGGCAACACAGTCTAAGTCTGTAATTCAGGATCTCCAGCAGATACCCAGTTTGTGGTTAAAAATTCCCATTTTCTGCTTGGTTTTTTTAATTTTTATTATTATTATTTTTTTTTATTTTTTGACAGGCAGAGTGGACAGTGAGAGAGAGACAGAGAGAAAGGTCTTCCTTTTGCCGTTGGTTCACCCTCCAATGGCCACCGCGGCCGGCGTGCTGCGGCCAGCGCACCACGCTGATCCGAAGCCAGGAGCCAGGTGCTTTTCCTGGTCTCCCATGGGGTGCAGGGCCCAAGCACTTGGGCCATCCTCCACTGCACTCCTGGGCCACAGCAGAGAGCTGGCCTGGAAGAGGGACAACCGGGACAGAATCCGGCGCCCCAACTGGGACTAGAACCTGGTGTGCCGGCGCCGCAAGGCGGAGGATTAGCCTGTTGAGCCACGGCGCCGGCCTTTCTGCTTGGTGTTACGTCTCTGCTACAACTGCCAGGAGTCAAAGAAAGGTCAGAACTAGCCATGATTTGCCACAACTAGCACTGCTGCTAGACACCTGGAAAAATATCAGTTGTAGAATTAACAGTTGTGAGCCTTAAACCTGATGGCATTATAACCATTTTACCCTTATCACAGATAACAGCATTCAACCCTAACTTCATAGCAATTGTCTCAAGGGAATCAATCAATCACTATCTCTCTCTCTCTCCCTCTCTCTCCCTCTCTCCATCCATTCTCCAAAGAAAACCCTCACAGACCAAGCCCCTTTCACCATCCCGATTCATCACATGGTGTCAATCAAACCAGATGACCAATCAGAACAAAGAGGACTCCTTGGCAGATTCATTTTAAACAAATCTTTAGTTCTCCTCCAGGGGGCGACGTCTACCGCAGGCCAGGGAAAGGAAGTTCTTTTCACATCCTTGTCTCACAGGGCTAAAGACATTCCTGTACAAAGGGGCCTTTCCCTTCAGCTTGAGGAAAGCGACTCTGGAGTCAGCGCTGACGCCCACAGTGTTTCTATCAGACACATTTACAGGGCTCGTAACTTGTGTGATGTTGGGCTCACTGTTTCTAAGACACCTGAACTTTCTCTGTAAGGTGTCAAGTAAGCGTAAGGATTATTATCATCATCAGCCTACATGAGTTTCCATACAAAGTGGTCACTTGAAGTCTGTCAAACAGATTTTTGAGCAAAATCATATCAAAAGTTTATTTTCTTACAGGGTTAACACAGGGGACTTCTGATTGATTGATGTGAATTTTGGTTCATTTTAAAAATTGTCCCTTTTGGGGCTGCTGCTGTGGCATAGCAGGTAAAGCCACTACCTGCAATGTCGGAATCCCATATGGGTGTGGTTCGAGTCCCAGCTGTTTTACTTCCAATCCAACTCTCTGCTATGGCCTGGGAAAGCAGCAGAAGATGGCCCAAGCCCTTAGGCCCCTGCACCCAAGTCCTAGAAGAAGCTCCTGGCTCCTGCCTTGAGATCAGCCCAGCTCTGACCGCTGCAGCCATTTAGGGAGTGAACCAGTGGATGGAAGACCTTTCTCTCTCTCTCGGCCTCTGCCTCTCTGTAACTCTGCCTTTCCAATAAATAAATAAATAAATCTTTAAAAAAAAATTGTCCCTTTTAGTTCCATTCTCGTCTGGGCATCCCTGCAGCGCTGTTTAATAACCAATAACCCCAAGCACTTTTTCCTTTGTGATTTCTGAGCCCTTATGACCTATTCTCTGAATCATAATCCTTGTAAATACTAATAAATGCTAACTCCTGCTTGTTCAAACAGCAAAACACAGAGAGGCCTTTCCCTCCTCTTGTTTCTTCTGAACATATTCCACCCACCCTGACTGTTAGCAAAGTACTCTGGCCCTGTCCTAAGAGGGAAGGGCGCTGAAGGCTGACGGTGAGCAGGGGTACTTTGTCAGCACGATCCGCAGGCTGGCCGGCGGCTGGCCCCCGAATCTGCGGTTCTGCCGAAGCTGGCGCCGTCACAGGACTTTCTGCCACGTCTGTGTGAGCCCGGTGATGCCTCACACTGGGTGCCCATGCACCCTGCCTCCCCGGAGGTCTGGGAGCACCTGCCCTGCCTTCCTATGCCCACGCTGGGGCAGGAGGCATCTGGGGGCCAGGCAGAAGCCCGGACTGCACCTCCTCACTCGGCCTTCCCTCACTTACAGGGTAGGGGGTCCCACCGGGAAGTCAAGTGCAGCTGCAGAAGGGACACACACACATACAGGGGCAAGGTCTGTTTCTGAGGGAAAAGCAAATGTAAAAAAAAAAAGTTTAATTTTTATTTGGGAAGCACAGTGAGCAAGTGAGTTGCATGCACAAGAGACAGTATGCGCATGAGAACATTCTCTACTGGTCCACTCCCCAAATGCCTGCAGTGGCTAGGATTGGAGTCAGGAACTAGAAATCCACGCCAGGGCTGAGGCTGCTTCCCAGGGTCTACACTGGTTGGAAACTGGAGTCAGGAGCCAGGGCCAGGAATCGCACCCAGGCACTCCAGTGTGGGACATGGTGGATCTTAAATGCTAGGCTAAATGCCTACTCTGGACAAAACAAATCTGCATTTCAGCATCTTGGTGCCCACCCAATAGGGCAAAGGAAGAGGCCTGGAGAGTGTGCCAGGCAAGTCTCCCTCGCCCAGGGACAGAGCCAGGTCTTGCTGAATCTGAGCCTTACACAATTTCCGCACTCTCTTTAGAAGAAACAACACAACGTTAGGAATTAGAAGGCGTCACTGGCTGTGAAAGCCCCTGCACCTTAAGCTTTGCAAGTGTCATTAACTCCTGGCAGGCTCTGGCAAGGGAAGTGTTGGCAAGGGGCTCCTAGCAGCCCTGCCCACAAATGGCAACTGCGGCTTCCCAAGTGGCTCAGCCCCTTCCTCAGGGAGCGAGCTGGGGAAGGAGACTGCAAGGGGGCGGGGTGGCCTGAGGGCTCCCACTCCCTCCAGCCCCCCCCCCCCCAGCAGACATCCATTAAATACACAGCAACAGCCAGCTGAGGCGCCCCGCTGCTTCACCATTTTCTGATGCCTCCCCTGGAGCCTGCGTGGCTTCCCTCTTTCGGGCTGACTAGCAACGTTTCAAGGTCACGCAAAGGAAGGTGACTGTTGAGGAGGTTAAGTCAGACCCAACAAGCCAGTGGGCGTCCTGCTCCCCAGGGTCGCCCAGGCATGGGCTGCAGAGATATGAAAAATCAGCCCAATCAACTGCAGCGCTGTTCTCACTTGCCAGCACCAGCACATGGGCAGGGAGACACGGGCCGCTGGAGAGATCTGCTGGGAGACAGATCCTGGGGAGGAGCTGCTAAAGGAACACCTGCACAGACCTCCGACTGGCTCAGTAGCCCCGGCTCTGGCCTGGGCCGGCTTTCTCGCACCTGCCATACTGAGCCGTGGTCTCCCCTTGGTTCAGGCCCTGCTGCCTTCTCCTCCTCTTCCACCCATAGCAAAGTCACATCCCCGTGCCAGACCTCCTCGGGCTGTACAACGGTGCCACATACGCCAGTCTATACTGAAACAGAGCAAAACAAACTGATCTGAATTTGAAGCATTTAGCTAAACACAGCCATGATTGCATATTTTCACAGTACTTGCAGAAATAATATATAAATCTCGCTTAATCTGGCGACAACATCTCTTACCCAAATCCTAACAATGAAATGAGGTGAGGGTTGACACAACGCACCACAGTTCAGTGATTGTAGCCTGTTTATGTACACACTATGGTTTGGTATTTAGAAGCACATCAATTACTAACCACTCTGTGCTCTTGAACAAAACAGTAAGCACAAGTTTTCTCATATAAAAGTGTCCTCATGAAGTCATTTATCACAAAGACAAAAGTGTTCTGCAAGTTCTTATGCGTAAAATGGTGACAATGCTATGATGAGGGAAAAAAAAAGTGGCCACCATTATTTGAGTGCTTACTGTGTACACCATGTGCTAAGAATTTGTATAGATTATTTCATTTAATCTCCTCAGTACTGCTGTGCAGCATAATCCCCATTTTACTGATGCAGGAATGGAGGTTTTAAGAGGGCAGTGACTTGCCCAAGGTCACAGATATTTAGCAATGCACTTGCGGCTGGGTGGGCTGAGTCTTATTTCTTAGCCCCTGTGCCTGTGGACTCTGCAACCAAAGACCACTTCATATTCCCCAAAGAACAAACTTGTGTGCAAGGCAGTGGTTTTTAAAGAGCAGGTTTTGATTTTCTCTCCAATTCCTATTTGACTTCAAGAAGACATTGATGGAGGATTGGGCTTCCTTTTTCAAGGCTCTGAAAGTGTTTGAGAATCATCACTAGCAGATGCAGATAATAGTTACCATTTACTAAGCCCACAGTAAGTGACAGACCACTGTGCTGAGTTCAGTAGCCGAGGAAAGTCTGAACTCAAGTCCACCTGTTTACACCAGGCCACCACCCAACACGGAAAAGGCCCACAAACAGGAAGCTTGTTCTAGCTATAGCCTATTAGCTATTTCATCTATCTCTAGACCTTTGAACAGTCAAACAGGAAGCACTAGATTCTTACAGCCAAGGGGAGAGAGGTGAGCAGTCCTGGAGGAGTTTGAGTTCTGTTCTTGGACCCCAACATCACCTGTGTATGAGACTACTGTGATGGTCTTGCAACCGTAGGTACATGCCACCTGGCCTCTGTGTGAGCAGACCCAGTGACCCAGGGGGCAAGCCAAGACATGGGGCGGAGAGCCCACCCCCCAATCTCCGAGGTGCACCTGGCGCCAGAGGGGAAGGAGATAGCCCTGCCACCTGCTCTTGGCACTCGTCCCCAGTGGAGGGGCGGGACCGCGGCCAGAGCACCCACGCCATCTCGGAAGGGAGCCTTATCCTGCCACCTTTGCAACCAGCCAGCAGCAATAACAGAAGGACGTGAACCTGGCTCTCATCCGGATACACAATGTTGAGTCTGGCCAAGAGAACAAGTCCATGACAGCACTATCTAAAATGCGCTGAATACATTCTTGGGCCGCTGTCCCCAAAGGGACTCCAAATTTAGCTCACACAAGCATCTTGCTAGCATGCGTCACTTGCTCATTTGCGTCAGCTTCATCAAGGGTAGGGGGCCTAAACTCAGAGAGTGACCTAATTGTTTAAGGGCCCTACACCACAGAGGCGCAACTTGCCCATGACGAAGGAGGGTGCTTGGCAGGGAGCTCATTTCACAGTGCTGGGGCTGCAGCAGGCAGAAAAATCTGCTGACTCCAGAGGCTCTATCAGCATTCAGGAAAACCTGCACAACAGGTGTGCAAGGGCGGGGCTTCGGGGGGAGTCAGGGCACACTCTGCCCGCTGTGATTCTGCGGTAGTCATTAACTCTGCATGGAGGAGCCCTGATCAAAATGCCCCCATGAAGAGAGCAAATCGGCTCTCAGATCAACAGGAACTACGCTAGGGTCATGAGCGTGAAAAATGGTGACTCAGCACAATTTCCAAAACGCATCCCAGCTCCCTGTGGGGTCACAGTCAGTGTACCTCGCTAGGCAGGTAGAGACGTAAGTCAAAGGCTGTCCTGTGGTCTTAGAGAAGAGAGTATCAGCCTCACCTGGGATGCCCTGCCGCCTGGGCCCACTTTCTTAGATCAGGCTTCAACACACGGTCAAACACATACATGCACATAGACACATGCATATACACACATGCACACTCATGCACACTCTGACCCCAGTAAAGAGACCATTTCAGGGTTACAGGGCACTCAGCTCTGCTTGCTAGGAGCAGTATCTTTCCAACAACTCCGAGTTATCTGAAAATCTCAATGGAATGATTTGGGGGGAGGGAGAGAGGCAGCGGGGAGCTCTCCACGCACAGGCTGCAGGAACACTCTGAGCAGAGTTGGAGAGGAGTTCTGTGTACCGGGCTGGGGTTGAGAGCCGATGTCACAGACACTGAAGTGGAAGATTCCACTGCTGCAGCAAGACGCAACAGATGGGAAATCCCAGAGCAAGGGCCAGACCCCTGCATGGAAATTTCTACGACGTCGGCCTCACTGGACGTATGACCACAGGGGCATACAAACAGGTCAGGACACTGGGAAGAGATGGACGGTGCTGGCAGCAGTGTTCTATCCCTGTCATCCGTAAGGCGGCTGGGTGGAGACTGGGCTCCTCTTGGCTCAAGCCTCAACAAAAGGGTTCCAAAGGCAGGATCCAGAGGGCCTGACATGCGTGTCCCTGAGTCCCAGGACCAGGATGCAACATGTGCCTGAAGAGCCAAACCGGGAGAGGGGCTAAGCTGCACCGGGGCAGTGCTAACCTCTGCCTCCAGGGTCACAGGAGTGTGAACAGGGACACCCGAAGGCCAGCTTGGGTCTCCTGAGAGCAGGTGCAGTCCAAGAAGGGCTTGGGCTTAAGTGTGAGGGGCCCCAGCACAGTGTCTGAGCGGAGGCCATAGGGGCTGAGATGGCAGCAGCAGTGGCAGCGGCAGCAGAAAGAGAGGCACTGCCAGCTGGTGGGATTCCTGCAGAACACCCTGCAAGCAGTCAGGTGACAAAAAAGACCCCTCTCTCCATCAGCCAGGCTCCGCGAGCTCAGGGCCAGGTGGGCCAGCTGTGGTCAAGCAAGAATCTGCTGCCCTTCTCCATCTCCACCTCCTGAAAAGACCAGAAGTGGAGAGAAGCTGGAGGGGGGTGAGCAGGTGGGGACTCTCCCCAGAGAGGGCATTTCCCATAGCCAACGTGAACCTGTGTGCGAGCGCATGTGCACCTGCATTGAAAGACAGAGGGACACTGCTGTCACGTGGCCTCAGGGCTTTGCATCACCAGAAAAGTCACGGTCCTGATCAACTTTTTTGGGGGAAGGAAGGAAAACTAGACCTCACCAACGTGGAACGCATGGTGGCAGAAGGGATCCAAGCTGTGTGCAGTGCTCAAGTTACAGCACACCTTTGCCGGGTACTGACTGCAGGCCAGGCACCACGCCAAGGACTCCACAGACACTACTGACACGTTCCTCTGACAACGTCGTGGGGCAAGGACTGTCCCCTCTGACAGACAAGGAAACTGGCTCAGAGATGCCAGGAAGCTTGCCCAGGGCCACAGAGGCAGACAAGCAGAACAACAGGGACCTGGACTCAAACCTGCAATCCGTCATCTAACCCTGGACTCTTACTGTCCCAGATGAGTGGCTTCCAGAAAACATCTGTGACTGCAGCAGGCCAGGGCCAAGGGTCCTGCCCATCCTTCCTCAGGGGTCCCTGGGCTTGACCACCAAGTGGGATCTGAGAGCATGACACTGCCGGAGCCCAGTGGGATTCCAGGATCCCGTCACCTGCAGGTAGGAAGGTGGAGTGGGGAGAGGAAACACTCACAACTCGGTCTCCTGTGTTCCCGGCTTGGTGGCTGGATCCAGCAGGTGGTACCACAGCAGATCTGAGGTACAAGGAATTACAGTCATGTGGATAAGTATATAGTTTAGATAATGCCTGTAAAGCACTTAGCACAGAGCCTGGCATTAGGGAAATGGCAACTATAACCGTGAACACTCTACCCATAAGCCTCCAAAGCTCAATATGTAATTTAAGCCAACATGCTCAGCCACTGTCGTAACCGTCTGTCCCATAGGAGTTGTGTTTATCATGGACACTCAACTTCACTGCTCGAGCCAAGACAAGACACAAACATGTCAGATGAAGAGCTGGGCAGACCTACAGCAACTCGGGTGAGTCTGAAGCTTGGTTCTCCAGCAGCAGGAGGGGCTACTGAGTCCTCAGAAAAAGACGGCAAGCACGAGCCCTTTCTCCAGTGAAAAAGGGCACATGGCCAATTTTGCGAGTTCTAGAAAGTTCTCAGATCCACCGAAGCCCACTGGGTGTCTGCAGATTCAGGAACTTCCCCTGTGGATCCTGAGCATTCAGCATGAGGTCATCAGTGTGGCCGGCAGGCAGGCCGGGAGCTGCCCCAGCACCCGCAGTGGAGCCACCGCTCCCTGCCTTCTCCACAAGCTCACTGCTGATAATCTGGGTTGTGACACTAAACTGGAGATGGGCAGTCCAGGTCCCTGAGGCGGAGTCTAGGTTTTTTTTTTTTATTATTTTAAAGATTTATTTATTTATTTGAAAGGCAGAGTTACAGAGAGGCAGAGGTCCAGAGGCCAGGAGGGAGAGAGAGGGAGAGAGTAGGGTAGAGGGGGAGATGGGGGAGACAGGGGGGAGAGAAGGGGAGAGAGAGAGGTCTTCCATCTGTTGGTTCACTCCCCAAATGGCCGCAATGGCTGAAGCTGGGCTGATCCGAAACCAGGAGCTTCTTCTGGGTCTCCCATGTGGGTGTAGGGCCCAAGGACTTAGGCCATCCTCTACTACTTTCCCAAGTCATAGAAGAGAGCTGGACTGGATGTGGAGCAGCTGGGACTAGAACCAGCACCCATATGGAATGCCAGTACTGCAGACGGCGGCTTTACCCACTACACCACAGTGCCAACCCCTGAACCTAGTTTTAACCTTTCCACTTACATGGACTCCAAATTAAGAATTTCTAACCCAGTGCACTCCAAACCCAGAAATGTTATCTGTTTACCATTCGCTTTCCTTCCATACTTCTGGTAACAAAAGCCCTCCAGTTCTCATAGGAATCCTAGTCCGTGTAATTCTGGTGGGACTTTCTCTCATGGGACACACGAACAAGCTGTGGCCAAAGAGAAATGCCTTATGGTCTACTACCTACTTTTGGCTACCTTCTTGATTCAGGCAGGCAATCCAAATTAGGTCAACCAAAAGCCCTTCTCAGTACTACTGCTAAAATCATGGCTAGAGGCACCTTGTTCATTGAAATCCATAGTTGTGAGAATGATGGAAACCTTCAGTGCTGATGCCACCATGGAGAGAAAGAGCAAAGCTAAGAATGAAGCCAACAGTTAAGCAGAGCCAAGACACAGAGAGAGCGAGTGAGCATGAAAGAGAATGGCCTGGTGACACCTTCTGAACCCCTGGATACAGCTATGCCTGAAGCCTGCACAACTTGAGGATCCCAGTCATGTTAGACAAGAATCCAGCTTATACAAGATTTCTGATGCTTGCAACCAAGATAATTCTAGCTAATAAACTTGATTCAAAGGAAATTCTCTGGGGCCAGAGCCGTGGTGCAGTAGGTTAATCCTCTGCCTGCAGTACTGGCATCCCATATGGGTGCTGGTTCTAGTCCCGGCTGCTCCTCTTCCGATCCAGCTCTCTGCTGTGGCCTGGGAAAGCAGTGGAAGATGGCCCAAGTGCTTGGGCCCCTGCACCCGTATGGGAGACCGGGGAGAAGCTCCTGGCCCCTGGTTTCAGATCGGTGCAGCTCCAGCCATTGCGGCCATTTGGGGAGTGAACCAACAGAAGGAAGATCTTTCTGTCTGTCTCTTCCTCTCACTGTCTGTAACTCTACCTCACAAATAAAACACACACACAAACACACACACACACACACACACACACACAAAGGAAATTCTCCTTCATGGGTTGTCCTTGTGGAATTCTAGGAGCTTCTTTCTGAAAATAATCCTAACAATTCAAAATTTTTTCTTCCTGGAGCCAGCATTGTGCTGCCTGCAATACCCAGCATCCTATATGGGAGCTTTTTTGTGTCCCAGCTGCTCCACTTATGATCCAGCTCCACTTATGATCCAGCTCCATGAAAATGGCCTGGGAAAGCAGCAGAAGATGGCCCTAGTGCTTGAGCCCCTGCACCCATGTGGGAGACCCAAAAGAAAGTACGGGCTCCTGACTTTGGCCTGACTCAATCCCGGCCATTGTAGCCAACTGGGCAGTGAACTAGTGGATGGAAGATCTCTCTCTCTCTCTCGACCTCACTCCCTCTTTCTGTAGCCTTCAGATAAATAAATTAAAAAAAAATGTTTCTTTTTTTCTTCCTATGACACTCCTGCAAAAAGTCTGGGCTTAATATTATGCCCCTTCTACCTTCTGCATCAACTGGACAGCCAGTCAGGGCTGCCACCAAAACTCCTGTAATAAATATTAAAGTTGCTGACCAGGAGGAGGGACATAGTCTGTTATTATCAAAGACATACTGTGCGGCAAGTCCCATGAGCCTCTGAAACTGCCCCAAGAGGTACTGAACATTGCAGGGTCAGAGGAGACCTGGAGCCCTGGGCTTGCACAGGAGGGCTACAGAGGGTGCACAGGAGGAGGGGCTCACGGGTCAAAGTAGACAGGGTCAGCGTTCATGTGTGTGTGTGCAAGCCACTTCCACAGGTTGCTGTGGTTCAGAATGGCAGGGACTAAAAAAACGAAGTTCATCGGGTACAGTCAGCAAGTTGTTTGTTATTCTTTTAGAGCAAGGGTGGAGAGTTGACTTCAACTCATGTGCCAAGTATGGTCCACGGCCAGATGCCAAGGTTCAGCCTGAAGACAGCCCTGACAATCTGCCAAATCCACCACGAAGTGGGCAAGGGAGGGGGAATGTGAATTATGTATTTGTTATTCCAGTTGGGACTCTTCGATTTTACCCTCGGATGAAGCAAGGCCGAGAGACAAATGCACAGCTGGACTGGAGGGGGCTTTTCCTGGGCCGCACTGAGGTGTGTTACCCCTTTGCCCACATCGAGGGGGAGCCCTGCTACTCCCCTACTACAGGGATGGTGCCTGCTGCGCTGTCTGCTCTCTTCTCCATGAGCACCCTAGAGACGTTTCCCTCCATCTTCTGAGTATCCAGGGTGTTTTATCTTCAGCCGCCGTGCGCTGGTGACCGGGAGGGTTCTCACAGGTGAGACTGCCGGACTTGCTAGCAAACGACAGGCTCTTACCCACGCACAGGGGCCTCCTCCTCCCTCTGACGTCATCCTACGTGTTCATCCCCACCGCCTTCCTCCCTCCATTTTCTGAATCTCATTGGAAAATGTTCAGTTCACGCACCTCTGAAGAAGGCAGGCACAAAGACCGGATCACAGCAATGAGAACAGTGGAAACCAAACGCACCCGACATGGCGAGCGGAAGCCGGTTTTACAAATGCTGCCTTCTGGGACCGTCATTGTGAGAGAGTTGCGAGTTGCCTGTTGACAGGGTGGTAGCCTGGGGCCCAGAATAGCTCGGGCCAAACTGCCGAGTCAGCAGGTATCTCAGCCCTCCCTCCCACGTCTCGCTGTGCTGCTTCCTACCCACCCAAGCAGGCCCACTGCCTTAGGTAGCTGTGTCCTCTGTCTATTCCCGAGCATCCACACCGTGCTCTTTAGTACTGCTGGGTGCTCTCCCTTCCTCAACCTCTCCCACCAAGTCAGACCACCTAAAACCTCCAGAGGACCTTGTCCTTGACTCTTTCAGGGGTGGATAATCCCACACCGTTCCTCTCCCAGAGACAGGGACATTTTAACTCCATTTCCAATCAAGCTCCCTGCTAATGGCCTGGAAAAGCAGCTGAAGATGGTCCAAGTACTTAGGTCTCTGCCACCTATGTGGGGAGCGTGGATGAAGCTCCTGGCTTGTGAAGAGGGAAAAAGCTACAGGAATAATTCACTAATGGTGGGATATGCGCAGGTACTTCAAAACGTCTGGTGTAGCAGCTAAGACACGCAGCGCCCATATGGGAGTAGCTGGGTTCAAGTGCTAACTCCACTTCCAGTTCCAGCCTCCTGCTTTGTGCACTTGGGGAGGCAGCAGGTGGGCTCAAGTAGCTGGTGCCAGCCACCCACATGGGAGACCCAGACTGAGGAAGTTGAAATACGGATGGTGGATGGCAAACCTGCTATTAGCAGGGACACCTTGGAACCTGAGCTGTCAGAAGGCATACAGGAAGACTGGACTGTGGGATGCTGGCAACCAGAACGGGCCCACCAGGCTATGGGACACACGCATCTAATCCAAGTCCTCTCACTCATGGTCTTTTCATCTCGCTGCTGCAGTTTTCCCGTGATCCATAAACTTGGCATGGGACTGCCAAAAAGGCTACCAATTCCTCTCACCACTGTATCCACGCTCCTTGCAATGGCATCCTGCAGCTCTTCTCATCAAGGGAGGATTTATTTTATACCTCTTAGATGCAGGCTACTTGTATGGCTTGCCTCAGCCACTATGTTCTCCTTCAGAGCTAACGGAAGCAGTGTGGTGCCAGTTCTGAGCCTGGGCCACCAGATCCTCTGCTTCCCTGCCACCTCCACTCTATAACCCTGTCTCCTTCCCCTGCGCAACCACCAAGTGAACAAACTTGGGATAACGTGCAAGACGATAGGCTCAGTCACTGTCATCACTCCAGCTGACAGCCAGCCAGGGCACTCCCCAGACAAAGCCCAGTTGACCTGGATGGAACACATCAATAGTCCCTACTGATACCAGGGGACTCACACAGAAAAGCCCAGGCCAGCTCACCATCCCGCAGAATTGTGGGAGAGAAAAGTGAGCATTACGTTGAGTCAGTAAGTTTTGGAACGGTTTGTTACACAGCAAACACTACTGATACATATGGCAGGTAACAGTCCGGGCACAACAGCAGCGAGTGTGTCACACAGAGCACCAGCAGCTCCCTCACTTACAAAGTCCATGAAGCTCCTACCTCTAAAAGGAGTTTTCTACATTTCTACTACGGAACTGCTGGCTCACTGCAATTTCAGTTAGGTGAAATCAGAGAAGAAAAAATAGAGCAATATGAAAGAGAGCCCTAATACATTGTAGCAGTGAGCCAATTTTCATCACAACACAATTTTCATTACACAGTAAGGGACTGTCTGATTTCCTTGGCTGAAGTAGCATGTGGTTGCTGTGGACACTGCTTGAAATAAGCGGACCATTAACAGGGGCCTGGGAATACTTCCATTACAAAGAAAGTTTTCATTTTAATAGTATTGAGCATGTAATCATGGATCTTTTTCTTAGCAAAAGAACATAGGTTGCTCTGATTTTATTATTACTTTTTAATGGCATGGAAACATCACAAATCATTTTGGAGAGAAAAATAGTGCAAAGAAATAAACATTTAATCACGGTACCAGCAGTGACGCCTGTAACTTAGAAGTGTGAATTCATTTAAAAAATAATGGCACACAGTCACTTTGTTTTAAAAATCAAAGAGAACTCACCAGCAAGCCTTCGTGGGTCCACCGTTTTCAGGCTTTAAGTGGTCAAATGAACCTGAAATAGAATTAAACAGACATCCCATAAGTGAATCACGTTTGGAAACAGTGTGCTCTCCATCCCAGTGACTGCCATGATTCTGAGTATTTATGCTGTCAGTTAAAGATGAACAGAGCCTGTTCTGGCTCCTGATAAAGCAGGGAGCAAACTGCACCTACATGACTCAACTTCCTGAATCAAGAGCCTGCTCCCGTTTCCTTCAGGGAGCGCCGAAAGCCAGGGGCCAAATCAGCATAAATGGCGGTGCTTACGTCCAAACCCCTCAAGTCAACAGAAGCCACCCCAGTTGAGGCTCTTCCCTTAGTCCTCTAATTGCCTTCTGCTAAGTCCAAGCTGTGGCCTGCATTATGAAACTAATTAAAAACTGGGTACTGGGACCAGCATTGTGAGGTAGCAGGTAAAGCCACCTGCGACACTGGCATCCAGTTCGTGTTCTGGCTGCTCCACTTCCAATCCAGCTCCCTACCAACACATCTAAGGAAGCAGCAGAGGATGGCCCAAGAGCTTGGCCCTCTGTACCCACGTGGAGACTTGGAAGAAACTCCTGGCTCCAGGCTCCTGGCTCCTGGCTTCAGTCTGGCCCAGCCCTAGCCATTGTGGCCATTTAGGGAATGAACCAGCAGATGGAAAATATCTATTACTCCCTCTCTCCAACCCTTGCAAATAAATAAAATAAATCTTAAAAAACAAAAAAAAGGGGTCCAGCAGCTCCTGGAGGACAATGGGAGGGGCAAACAGGTTTTCTAAGAGCAGGTGCCTGATCTCAAAAATAACCACCCATCTTTTTCTTACTGATGACAGTGACCCTAAGGTCCTCCTAAGGTAGAAATATTTAAGACTGATTTATTTATTTGAAAGCCAGTATGACAGAGAAAGAGACAGAGAGAGATCTTCCAGCTGCTGGTTTACTCCCCAAATGAGCACAACAGCCAGGACCAGGCCAGGTTGAAGCCAAGAGTCCAGAACCCCACGTGGCTCTCTCATGTGGGTGGCAGGAACCCAAGCACTTGGGCCATCGCCCTCTAACTTCCCAGGTGCGTTAGCAGCAGGGAGCTGGATGGGAAGCAGAGCTGGAACTCGAACCGGTGCTCCAGGATGGGATGTCAGTGTCACACACTGCGGCATTGTCCCACAATGCTGGTGCTCAGTAGAAATATTACACAAGCCACATACTTGATATGAAATGCCCTTGTAGCCACATTAGAAAAGGAAAAAGAAGGCCGGCGCCGTGGCTCAACAGGCTAATCCTCCGCCTTGCGGCGCCGGCACACCGGGTTCTAGTCCCGGTCGGGGCACCGGATTCTGTCCCGGTTGCCCCTCTTCCAGGCCAGCCCTCTGCTGTGGCCCGGGAGTGCAGTGGAGGATGGCCCAAGTGCTTGGGCCCTGCACCCCATGGGAGACCAGGAGAAGCACCAAGCACCTGGCTCCTGCCATCGGATGAGCGCGGCGCGCCGGCCACAGCACGCCGTCCGCGGCAGCCATTGGAGGGTGAACCAACGGCAAAGGAAGACCTTTCTCTCTCTCTCACTGTCCACTCTGCCTGTCAAAAAAAAAAAAAAAAAAAAAGAAAAGGAAAAAGAAACAGAGTAAATTAATTTTTTAAAAGATTGATTTATTTGAAAGTCAAAGTTACACAGAGAGGAGAGGCAGAGAGAGAGAGAGAGAGAGAGGGAGAGAGAGAGAGAGAGGTCTTTCACCCGATGGTTCACTCCCTGATTGGCCTCAATGGCTGGAGCTGAGCCGATCCTCCAAAGCCAGAAGCCAGGAATTTCTTCCGGGTCTCCCACATGGGTGCAGGGGACCAAGGACTTGGGCCATCCCCTACTGCTTTCCCAGGCCATAGCAGAGAGCTGGATTGGAAGTACAGCAGTTGGGACTCAAACTGGCACCCATATGGGATGCCGGTGCTTCAGGCCAGGGCATTAACCTGCTGTGCCACAGCGCCAGCCCCCAAATTAAATCAATTTTAACAACATGCTGGCCAGCGCCACAGCTTACTAGACTAATCCTCCGCCTTGCGGCGCCGGCACACCAGGTTCTAGTCCCGGCCGGGGTGCCGGATTCTGTCCCGGTTGCCCCTCTTCCAGGCCAGCTCTCTGCTGTGGCCAGGGAGTGCAGTGGAGGATGGCCCAAGTGCTTGGGCTCTGCACCCCATGGGAGACCAGGAGAAGCAGCTGGCTCCTGCCATCGGATCAGTGCGGTGCGCTGGCCGCAGAGCGCTGGCCGTGGCGGCCATTGGAGGGTGAACCAACGGCAAAGGAAGACCTTTCTCTCTGTCTCTCTCTCTCACTGTCCACTCTGCTTGCAAAAATAAAAAAATGCTTATAACTGAACCCAATTTATACAGAATACTATTTCAATATGTACTCAATATAAAAGTATTAATGAGATATTTTATATCCTTTTTAAATAAATGTATGTATTTGAGTTTATGACACAATGTTACGAGCATACATAGAGAACAAAAGGGTTGCAACAGTGAAGCAGACAAATGGACCTATCATCTCAAATGGGCACTTTTCATCAGCGCCAAGCACAGACAAGATCTACTTATTTAACAAAAACTCCCAACAACACACTTCGTGGTCTGTGTGATGTACATTAAATCTCTACACTTACTCCTCCCACACCTCTTGGATTTTATATCCTGCCTCTCCTCCACTTCTTTCCCGTACGAGATCTGCAAGATCCAGTAATTGTGTATTTCAACTGGAGCAAGCCACATTTCAAGCAGTCAGCGGGCACATGTGGCTAGTGGCCACCCTACTAGATAGCGAAGGCCTAGGGAATCTGTCCTTGGCCTCCAGGTACGTGCAAGACTCCAACGTGAGCTCAAGGCACATGGAGCCTTTGTTCACCTATTTTCTTTCTCCTAGCAATCTTCATGACATCACTGTGACCGAAATTATAAAGCTGGCAAATACTTCCCGTAGCACTTTCTGTGAGCCAACGGCTGTTCTTGGCACATTCAAATGTTACTTCAATTAACACTCACAATGGCTTCATGAGGTAAGTGCACTCTCATATCCATTGTGTAATAAGGAAACTGAGGCACGGGGAGGTGACGTCATGTCCCAAGGTTGTAAGGCTGGCGTTCTAAGCCAAGCAGTCTGCTTCCACAGCCCATGCTCTTGGCCGCTCTACTCTCCATTCAATGTGAACAGCTAAAAATAAGATAATCGCTTTCAGTTTTAATTACAACCACCAAATGATGCAAGTCTGCTCTCACGACAATGTGGTCAGATAATAGCAGTGACAGCAGACCAGAGGGGTACTGGAAGCACCAGCCAATCAGATTATCAACAATGTGGGTGGAAGTGCGAAAGCCACAGGCAGACCTGGGGTCAGCAGACGGCCCTGGGTCTGCGGGTCGGTCCGAATGACTGGGGGATAACGTGGGGCCCGTGGACAATCCTGCCTCTGTGACTCTTCAGAGGGGAGGGCCTGCCACTTTGATCAGATTCTCTGAGGGGTCAGTAAAACTCCTCATCTCAGCATCTGTGTTGGCAGGTGTATGGAGTTAGGGAGAGTCCAGGAGAAAGGAAGTGAAAGCACATCCTTGTCACTTTATTACTCCATGGACCCCAAGAAATCACACCCAGTGAGCAAATCTAGGTCTCTGCTGTGAGCTCCCTGCCCACATCACGGGAAGGAGGCTGGTCCGTGGCACCACCTGGAATCTGCAGGCTGTGGGCTGAAGCTGCTCTGTGACGCCGCCCCCCGATGTCACAAGGCCTCCCGTGGCTTCCTCTAACAAGGCTTAGGATCAAGTCCAAACTTCTCAACCCAGTCCAAAAAGCGCCCATGACCTCATGCCGTCCCAGCTCCGGGCACACCCCTTGACTCTCAGGATCTTGTCCTTCAACCACAGAGACCTATTTACAGGCCCCTAACTGCTCCCACTCCACCCCCGGACTCTCTCACGCCTTTGTGCTCCTGCAGATTCCGTTCTTTCTACCAAACGTGTCTTCTCCCCACAGGACGAGCCAGTCTTCACGTCTCAGTTCAAAAGTCACCACTCTGGGAAGCTGCTGTGAACTCCCCGCCTGGCGGAGGGACAAGGTCTGCAGTGACAACGGTCTGGCATTCATCCAGTTTCAGCCAACAGTTACGGTGCGCAGTCCCTCGGGATCCAGGACCCCCATGGATCCCAGGAGCTGCCGATGCTCAACTCCTGTGAGGAGTGTCGGGAATCCCTAATTGGAATGTCTCCAAGCAGAAGGGTTTCAGATTTGTGACTTTTTTCAAATTTTGAAATGTTTGCATGCACATAATGAGATAATATCAGGATGAGACTCAAGTCTAAGCAGGAAATGCATTCAGATGTCACGTATATCTTAGACACACAGCCTGCAGGTAATTTTGTATAATATTTTTAGTATGTCTGTGTTCTGTGACTTGACACTTACATTAGGTATGGAATTTTCCATTTGTAGCATCATATTGGCGGCAAAAAGTTTTGAGTTTGGGGGCATTTTAGAGTTCAGATTTTCATATTAGGGATGTTCAACCTGTACAAAATCACATAGTATTTGCTTATAACCAATATGTACCATCCCATCTCATATACTTTAAATCATCTCTAGATTATTTATAACACCTTATACCATGTAAATACTATGCAAATATTTGTAATATTATGCTATTTAGGAAACAATAAAGAAAAAAACGTACATGTTCAATACCGATGCAATTTTTCCCCCAAAGTATTTCTGCTCCACAGCTGCTTAAATCTGTGTATGCAGAATGTGTGGCTATAAGGAGCTGACTGCACTACTACTGCTGATAATACTCATATTAAACAGTCTTAGGGCAGGTGTTCAGCTTGAAGGGTAAGACACCTGTGTCCCACATGCGAATGCAGGGTTTGAATTCCAGCTCTGGCTCCTGACTCCAGCTTTGTGCAAATGCAGATCCTGAGAGGCAGCAGTAATGGCTCATGTGGGAGAGTTTCCAGTTCCTGATTTCATCCTGGCCTCACCCAGGCTGTTGAGGGCATTTGGGGAAAGAATCGGTGGATGGGAACACGTATGTACTTTGTCTCTCAAATAAAAAATTAAAAAGAAAAAAGGCTGTTTGGGAGCCATGTGCCAGGCACTGTGCAGGTGTTCTGCATGCTCCTTTAATTCCCTTAGTGATCCTCTGCGGTGGATTCTTTTATTAACCCATTTAGTAGGCGAGCAAACTGAGGGGTCTAGGGAGATGAAGTCAGTAGCCTAAGGTTACACAGATCTAAGTGGCAGAGCCAGACTGTGAACCCAGTCAGCTTGGTTCCAGAGCCTGCACTCTTAACGGCTACAGCATACTTGCTACTCTTATTACCCTTGCACTTCCTTCTATTATTCTAAGTAGTGCCTACATTTCAGTTTTTCTCTTACTGATCTCTCCGCCCACTTGTCCGTAGAATCCCTGAGGGTTGAGAATGTGTCTAACTCATCTTTGTCTCTGCAGGACCACAACGATGTCCTGCATACAGCAGATGCACAATAAAGGCACACACAAGGTAACACTGCAACAGCTTTAGGAAGATGGGATTCAGGACTATAAATCTGAAACTAACAAAAACACACCTATATAGGGGCTGGCACTGTGGCATAGCAAGTAAAGCCACCACCTGTGATGCTGGCATCCCATACAGGCAGCAATTTGAGTTCCCAGCTGCTCTACTTCCAATCCAGCTCCCTGTGGATGCACCTGGGAAAGCAGCAGCAGATGGTCCAAGTGCCTGGACCCCTGCATCCAAGTGGGGGAACCAGAGGAAGCTCCACGCTCCTGGCTTCAATATGGCCCAGCTCTGACCATTGCAGCCATTTGGGGAGTGAACCAGTGGATGGAAGATAGGAAAATGTCTCTCCCTCCGCTTATAATTCTGCCTTTAAATAAATAAATCTAAAAAAAGAAAACCACCAGGATAAACAATATCCAAATTGTATTTTAACAAAGCAAACTTTAACTTCATTTTTAAAAAACTTGTTTATTTTCATTTTATTTGAAAAGCAGGGAAGCAGAGAAAGAGAGCCAGACAGATGGAGAGAGACCTATCACGTGCTGGTTCACTTCACAAATGCCTGCAACAGCCAGTGCTGGGCCAGGCCAAAACCAGGAGCCTAGAACTCCAATAAGGTTTCCCACTTGAGTGACAGAGATCCTAGTACTTGAGCCACCATCTGCTGCCTCCCAGGGTGTGCATTAGCAGAAAGCTGGATCAGAAGCAATGGAGCTGGGACTTGACCAGGCACTCCAATATGGAATGTGGGCATCCCAAACAGCAACTTAACCACTGTACCCAACACCACCCCTTCCTACATCTTTAAGCTCAGCCAGTACTAAGGAGGCAGCCATTTTCCATGTCTGTCTAGCACCAGAAGGGACAGAAGCAACTCAGAGCTTGGCAGTCCCTATCCATCACTGACAAGTTCATCAGCTTCATTTTTACTTTGCATGGGGACTGAAATCATAATTCGCCTAAAAAGGAACATACCAAGAGTCATGGCAAAGGAATGCCAGAACAGACCCATGCTGAAAAATCTCCTCTGGCTGCCCAGACATGGACTGGACATTGTGTACTCTGAAGCTCTGTAACATATTTCTATTTGAACTCCCCTTGGGTGGTTATAAAACGATCTTGTGGGAGGACACTTCCTGTTGTCTTCAAATATAAAAAAAGATTTATTCATTTGAAAGGCAGAGTTACAGAGAGCAAATCTGCTGGTTCACTCCCAGATGACTGCAGCAGCTGGGTCTGAGCCAGGCTGAAGCCAGGAGCTCTTCCCAGTCTCCCACATGGGTATAGAGGCCCAAGCACTTGGGCCATCCTCTGCTGCTTTTCCAGGAGCATTAGCAGGAAGCGGGATGGAGGTGGAGCAGCTGGGTCTCAAACTGGCACCCATTTGGGATGCCAGTATTGTAGGCAGTGGCTTCATCTGCTGTACCACAACGCTGCCCCCTTCTGTTAACTTTAATAGTGAAAAAAACAAGAGTTTTAAGATCTGGGACACACACAGAGCTTTAGGGAGTGTAAAGCTCTTTTCAGCCCATGTCAGAGATTGCATCAGGACCGTGCCCTGCCCACCCACTTGCACGTGAATGCAGTTAGCCATAACCTCCACCCTTCCTACTGCCTCCAGAATGGAAAGGAAACCACTAACTTCCCATGGACATGCATGTCAGCACCATCTCATTACCAGCTTCAAATCTGCATCTGACGCTTGCTACCTGACCTCTTTCCATAACAATAATAACAATGCTGATTACTGATGAAGGGTTGACTGAATGCAAAGTACATGCTGGACATGGTTGTAGGTGCAGGAGACACAGCAGCACACGAGGGAAACACTGGTCCTGATCTGAGGCCTTCCTACTATAATAGCACATACACAAAGTGAGTGAGATCACTTCTAATAGTGATAAACCTTGCAAGTTTTCTTTAAGCAGGGTGTCAAACTGAAGAAATGCCAGGCTGCATGGTCTGAAGAGGCAACAGAGGTCATATGGTGCCCAGTTCGGAGCCCTTGGATCATTCAAGTGAGCTCTGATGGTGTCCTGGCCTCAGCTGATGCCAGCAGAGACGGAGAGAAGTGGTTGGGTTCTGTGTAGGTTCTGCAGGTAAGACAATAAGGACTCACGGATGCAACAGAGGTGGGGATGTAACCTGGGTTTTTGCACAGGCAACTGGGTCCATGATGACTTTATTTACTCAGGAGGAGAAACAGGGAGAGAGAAGAAGAAAATCAAGAACTCTGATTGGACCTGGCTACTGCTCAGACACCCAAAGGGAGGTGTCAAGACAGCATTATGTAGTTTAGAACTGTGCTGTCTGGTACGGCAGCCACTCGCACATGTGAATGTTTGGATTCAAATTAAATCCAACAACAAATTCACTTCCCTGGTCACATGAGCTGCGTTTCAAGTGGTCAGGCAGACACAGAAGTGGCTGCTGTCCCCAGGGCTTGCCTAGAACACCTGCGGTGTTAACGGTGGATTCCTTCCTCTGCTAAAATTTACACAATCATGGTCCTTGAGATTCTTAGTTTTGAATGGCAACTGTGCTCTACTATGTCTGATCATATTTGTTTCTAGTCTCACTTTAATTCCCTAGAAAAACAACAAAACTACAGGCAGTATGGAAAAAGTGGCACTGGATTGATAAAGCGTGGCTTCTGGTTCTGCCCTCACCACCAGGGATTTTCAGCTACTCACTACATTAGTATGTCTCCATCCCCCGGCTAGAAAATGGGCAGTGGTCCTGAACGGCCTGTGTGGAGCAGCAGGTGGGACAATGTTCCCAGCTCTGAGACATGTCCCCCTGTGCTCTACTGCACTTTCACCTGCACACTCCCATATGCTGTTCTCTGCAAGGGTAAAGCGAACGTGAAAGGGTTTGGGACACAACTACAGGACCCTACTGTAGGAATAAAAGGCGTGCGCTTCCCGAGGTCAGGTGAAGCTGAAAGAAACATACTGTGTGCTTTATGTGCATCACAGAAGAGAGTCTGTTATCAGATGTTGGTAGGGCTCCCAACTTCAGAAAGTCATGCTAAGTGTGTCAAAGAATCCCAAGAGAGTCTTCAGCTCCCAAAGTAAAAGACAACAGCAAGCAAAACACTGACATTCTGCCCCACTGTGCAATGGCGTCTGCCCCAGGGACGGCACACCCCAAGAGGGTGAACTGGCCTACTTTAGAGAGATGGTGCCACCCCACTACCTCCACCTTGAGACTTGCCCCCACCTCGAAGAGCTGGTCGGGGCTGTTTATCAGGAGGAACTGTCCCGCCGGGTCACCAACCTTAATCCACAAGCTAACATTCTGTGTTAACTGAGAAGCTGGTGGGCCATGTCCTCTGCTAATTTTTGGGTAAGTCAGGAGGAAAGTATTCTCATATTGCCAAACACAGCGTGAAGTTTTAAAAACACACACGGAAGGAGAGGCAAGTGTCCCCTACTTCCTTTACCTATGCATGGTTGTGCTCTAGAAACGCCAAACCTCTTAAAAGGCAGCACAGCTTTTGAGTTCTTGACTTACAGGTATGAGCTCCATGGCACACCAATTTTGCTGTATCTGTCAGAGAGCTGTTTCACATGAAATAGCTCAGAGTTGCCAATGTCACGTGTGAATGATATGGTAACTTAAAGAAATGTCTATTTTATCTTTTAAAGACTTTGCCACAAATCTGAAGTGTGAACCTTGTATTGCAATTTGGTATGCTAAAACAGTTTATGAATGTAATTTTTTTTTACAATATTATAATCTCAGTTCAAGATTTAACTGAAAGTGTAAGACCCAAATGATTTCTATATAGTATATTGAACTGTAAAGGTAACTTGTTTGCGATTCTGAATATACAGGTAAAATGTTTTAAAAAATATATACAGATTCCTTTCTCACTGTTTCAGAGAATATATTAAAAAGTCAGAGTGAAAAAAAATGGAAATATTAGAATCAGCATATCACCCCCCTCCAATTTTCCTATCGAAAGTGCAATGACCATTTTTAAGGGATAGCAACCTTCTTTGGGAACTTAACACATATTGCCACCAATGCTGTATTGCTCTCTATTTTGCCTACTACCCTGGATAGACACGCATGGCTTTATGTGACCGTGGCTGCAGTGTATATGCCACAGGTAGGACTCTGGACAGATTTAAGTGTTTCTTTGTGTTTTTTATTTATTTATTTATTTTTGACAGATAGAGATAGTGAGAGAGAGAGAGAGAGAGACAGAGAGAAAGGTCTTCCTTCCATTTATTCATTCCCCAAATGGCCGCTATGGCCGGAGCTACGCTGATCCGAAGCCAGGAGCCAAGTGCCTCCTCTTGGTCTCCCATGCAGGTGCAGGAGCCCAAGCACTTGGGCCATCCTCCACTGCCTTTCCGGGGCCACAGCAGAGAGCTGGACTGGAAGACGTGCAACCAGGACTAGAACCCGGCGCCCATATGATGCCGGCGCCGCAGTGAGCCAAGGCGCCGGCCCCAGATCTAAGTTTGAATGTTGGATTCTCAACCCATGAGATGCAAGTACTTCAACAATTTATCCCTAAACCCGTTTTCTCATGTAAAATGGGATTAATAATAGCTTTTCATATAGCTGTTATAACAACAAAAAGAGAATGTTAGTGACCTAGGAAAAACTCCATGAATGATGGCTTTTCTTTAATTTCACTTTACAATTGAAAAATTTTTGTATTTCCATACACATTCCTAAGTCCTTCACATTGAAAAGCTATAATTTACTAAATCTGCTACTAATGCTGGATATTTAAATCACTGCCACTTTTCACTATTATAAATACAATTATATCAGTGTTTTCATTCTTTTATTTCTCTAGCTTCCTTAAACTCCTAACAAAAGCACCAATTTTTTCACTCTGAAAGAAGTTTTTACTGTGGCCAGCACTGTGATTCAGGAGTTAAGCCACAGCCTATGGCACCAGCATCCCATATGGGGGACGATTCAAGTTCCAGATGTTTCACTTCCAATCCAGCTCCCTACTAATAAACTTGGAAAAACAGTGGAAGATGGCCCAAGTCCCTGGTCCCTTGCCACCCATGTAGGAGACCCAGGAGAAGCTCCTGGCTCTTGGCTTTGGCGTGGCCTAGCTCAGGTCATTGCAGCCATTCGGGGAGTGAACCAGTAGATGGAAGCTCTGTCTCCCCACCAAACCCCAACCACCATAATTCTGCTTTTTCAAATAAATTAGTAAATCTTTAAAAAACAAAAAGTATAGGGGCCGGAGTTGTGGTACAGTAGGTTAACACCCTGGTCTGAGGCGCCAGCATCCCACATGAGCACCGGTTTGAGACCCAGTTGCTCCACTTCCGA
Source organism: Sylvilagus floridanus (assembly GCA_949820135.1). Classification (NCBI taxonomy): domain Eukaryota; kingdom Metazoa; phylum Chordata; class Mammalia; order Lagomorpha; family Leporidae; genus Sylvilagus; species Sylvilagus floridanus. Next base: position 58,432,998 of record OX463225.1, read on the forward strand.
TCCAGCTCTCTGCTATGGCCTGAGAAAGCAGTAGAAGATGGCTAAAGTCCTGGGGCCCCTGCACCTGCGTGAGAGACCTGGAAGAGGCTCCTGGCTCCTGACTTCAGGTTGGCACAGCTCCAGCCTTGTGGCCAATTGGGGAGTGAACCATTGGATGGAAGACCTCTCTCTCTCTCACTGCCTTTCCTCTCTCTGTGTAACTCTGACTTTCAAATAAATCAATCAATCTTAAAAGAAAAAACCAGAAAGTATCATACCAACCAAATGGTGGATAATTTCTGAGATCTAGATATTTTATATATAAATGATACATTTCTTTTTTGAAAGGCAGAGTACAGGGAGGAAAGGCAAAGGTAGAGAGAGAACTCTTCCATCTGCTGGTTCACTCTTCAAATGGGCACAACAGCTGGAGCTGGGCTGATCTGAAGCCAGGAGTCAGGAGCTTCTTCAGGGTCTCCCAGGGGGTGCAGGAGTCCAAGAACTTGGACCATCGGCTGCTGCTTTCCCAGGTGCATCCACAGGGAGCTGGATTAGAAGTGGAGCAGCTGGGACTTGAACCGGTGCCCATATGAGATGCCAATTACCCAGTACATAACAGTGCTGGCCTCATAAATGATACTTTTTAAAAAGATTTTATTTCTTTGAAAGAGTTAGAGAGAGAGATAGAGATAGAGTTAGAGTGAGAGAGAGAGAGAGAGAGAGGTCTTCCATCCTCTGGTACACTCCCCAAATGGCCGCAATAGCCAAAACTGAGCTGATTCACACCAGAAGCCAGAAGCTTTTTCCAAGTCTCCCATGTGAGTGCAATGGCCCAAGTACCATCTTCTACTGCTTTCCCAGGCCATAGCAGAGAGCTGGATTGGAAGTAGAGCAGCTGAGACTCGAACTGGCACCCATATGGGATGCCAGTACTGCAGGCCAGGGTTTTAACCTGATGAGCCACTGCACTGGCCCCGTAAATGATATTCTTAATGCTTTCACTTTTTACATAGCTAAAATAATTCATGAGGATGAACTTGTTTTTATGTTTGTTAACCAATGGTTCATCACCTTGAAAAACAGTAAGTTTATATTCTTTGCTTATTTATGTACTAGACCTTGATGTTTTTCTTATGAGTACTGTACAGTGTACGATAATAAAAAATAGATGTTTGCTATGAAACTTTCATAATTTTATGATAAGCATGTTTTCATTTACATAGTATTTAATAAATACCATGCACCAGCCATATTTTATATAAACCACACGAGCTATGACATTGCTTCCTGGCAACATGTTCGGCTTTTGATTGCTTTTCCAAAGCCACTTACACCCAACCCTGTGAGGAAGCCGGGAAGAGGAACATTCCCACTGCACAGCAGAGAAAGCAGGTCCGGACAGGCCAGGGGACTCAGGCCACTGGATCCTGGAGCTGGCCAGGACCAGCCTCCGAGTCGCTCTTTATAAGAAGAGCTTATGAAACAAAATGAAGACATGTGTTTTGTGAAAAAAATGTATTATTCAAAGCAGCAAATCTGTACCATCTCCTATTAGAAACCCTTTACACAAAGCACCAGAGAACTGTTGTCTGCCGCATGAGAGGCTCTTAAGAAATGTTTTTTAGTGAATCCACCAAATCTATGTCTTACACATGGATGATCTTCATGCAGTAAAGATGAACTTAGTTACTTACTTGAAAGGCAGTGACAGAGAGAGAGGGAGAGAGACACAGACACAGAGAGCTTCCATCTGTTAGTTCACTCCCCAAATGCCCATAGCAGTTGGGGCTGGCCCAGGCCAAAGCCAGGAGCCGAGAACTCCAGCTAGGTCCCCACACAGGTGCCAGGGGCCCACTCACTGGGGCCATCATCCACTGCCTTTCCAGACACATTAGCAGGGAGCAGGATCAGAAGTGGAGCAGCCAGGACTCAAACTGGCTCTCTGATCGGGGATGTGGTTGTCGCAAGAGGCAGTTTAACCTGCTGTACCAGCTCCTCTCCCGCTGTAACTGTGTCCTTCCAATAAATAACTCTTTAGGATAAGTGAATAGATAATAAGAAGTAACTTGATTGAAACAAAAGCACTGAAGTACAGGTTGTGCAACTCTGCGTTCTTTCTGTGTCACGCCTTGTTTTGGAAGCAGGTGATTGTCATACAGTTCTAACGCATCCAAAAGCCAGAAGTCTGCACAGCTAAACAGTAAGAAACTACATTAAACAGACTCTCCAAAACTGGTGCAAACCTTAAACCAGGCTGTATATTTTGTAGATATATCTGTTAAGCTTTTATTTGTAAACTGATATAATTCTTTCCTCAAAAATTCACTATGCAGACAAGCATGCACTGAAGTCTTGCTCAGCATTTGGGAAAAACTCACAAAAATATGGAACATCTGTTTCCTAATATCAGGGAGGTTCACAGGAAAACAATTAATGTTAACTAGGGAGAAAAAGGAAGAAAAATAACCTGGATCAAATTACGAAATGAAAACACCCAAGGTTTACACTCTAATGTAGTGCAGCCTGTGAGTCCTGAGATCCTCAGAACTAAGGGAAAGGTTTCACATCTGACTGCAACCTTCGACAGGGTGGAAAGATTTGTATCCTGCGTGTATACAAATACCACTGCAGGCCCCCATCCTGAAGCACACACTCAGGCCTTCTGTTTCCCACTGACATCTAGGATGCCCATGGCAGTGGGGACTGGCTTTTCCATGTTTTCAGTGTGCCCAGTTCCTTAAAGGCAACCTGAGACCCCTCTGAACTGCATGATGGTCCCTGGATGAGAGGACTGGACCTTCTCAGAAAAGTCTGGTGAGACTGCGCCTCCAAGCAGAAGTGGAAACACAGTGACTGACAGCCACAAAGCAAGGCCGGAGCGAGCTGTTGGTGACAGGTCTGTGCTGGCTGGCTCTTCTACCATCCTGCTCCCTGTCAGCTTCTCTGGCACCTGCTATGTGCCTGGCGACGTGGTAGGTGCTGGGGCTACAGGAGCGGAGCCCACAATAATCTTCAGGCAACTCACCAGGGAGCTACAGGTCTGGTCGCATATCACACCATTGTAGTGAATACAAGGAACTCCGCAAACACAGAGGAGGGGTACCTGCGACAGCCTGGGATGATCACGGAGGCTTCTAGGAGGAAGCCACAGTGTGAGTGAACCAGAAGAGGAACTGAAGGAGGCCTAAACAAGGCACAGGGAACAGCCTGTGCGAAGGCCGGAGAGGAAGGGAGCCCCGAGGGGCCCTGGAGGGCCTGCCGGAGCTGACTGTGCTGGTGCAGAGACCAGACTGGAGAGAGCCCTTACTAGTGAAGTCAGGCGAAACCCAATGTGGGTCCGTACAGTGAAGCATGGGGCCAATGGCGAGGCCGCAGTCTCCCCGGCATCCTCTCATCAGCAAGACCAACCCCAGACATAAGGAATGCTACACACTTGTGGCTGACAGGCCTCGGGAGCGCAAGGCCAGGACTGCCCACACCTAACCTCACCAGACTGCTGTGCTTCGGCCATGCTCTCGGCACGTCCTGCACGGGTCTGTGGCTGGAAGCCGGGTCCTCAGGGAGGAGGCGGGGCCTTCAGGAGGTGAGGCCAAGGGGAGGTCCTTCTCACTGGGGACATGCTCTCAGGAAAGATGGACGTGGCCCTCCTGGAACCCAGGGTTAGGTCTTAAGAGAGCAACTGGTTTTAAGAGTGAGCCTTGGGGCCAGCACTGTGGCACAGTGGGTTAAAGCCCTGGCCTGAGGCTCCGGCATCCCATATGGGCGCCGGTTCAAGACCCGGCTGCTCCTTTCCCCATCCAGCTCTCTGCTATGGCCTGGGAAAGCAGTAGAAGATGGTCCAAGTCCTTGGGCTCCTGCACCTGTGTAGGAGACCTGGAAGAAGCTCCTGGCTCCTGGCTTTGGATCAGCGCAGCTCCGGCCATTGTGGCCATTTGAGGAGTGAACCAGTGGATGGATGGAAGACCCCCCCCCCCTGCCACTCCTTCTCTCTCTATGTAACTCTGACTTGCAAATAAACAAATACATCTGTGTGTGTGGGGGGGGGAGTGAGCCTCCCTCACTTCCCCGCAGCCCCAAGTTGCTCTCTGGCTCCCGCCAGCGCTCCTGCTATGAGGTCTCCACCAGAGCAGAGCTGAAGCTGGCACCACGTCCCTGACCTTCAGAACTGTGAGCTAAATAAACCCTTTCCTTTATCAAGTGAGCCTGCCTCAGGTATTTCACTGTAGTAACAGGAATAGGGTGAACACACAGACAATGCTGGTCCCAACTGCAAGGAAAACCCAACAGCCAGCCATTTAAACCAACGGATCCAAGTAGTGAGGAGGTCGTATCAGCCCCTTTACAAGTAGGCTGTTGGTTACAGAAGAGTATTTATTGGTATTTTCTGCTACTAACTGATCCTGCTCTGACTAGGGAAACCAAGTCATTTTCATTTGCTTGGGATTTAGCACTGAAAGTCTCATGGCCCAAGAATCTCTTTGGTGCCCACATAAGCCAAGATGCTTGCTGACCCTACTCGTTTGTCAGGTGCATGAAGTGGGTAATAGGGTTTATGTTCCAGGTTTTTGTAGGAAAAGTGGTGCAAAGTTAAATGGAGTCTACCCCCCCAAGCTGACCTAGATCCTCTGAGCTAAGGGATCCTCCAGGCTAGCTTGGGGGCATCTCTGGGGCTCCCATCATTTGCAATACTGCATACTGAGTAATACTTGCAAAGCAAAAGACTGGTTGAGGGCCTAGTAATTACTGTCTGTCACGCTGAAGTGAAAACACTGCAAACTGAATACCTACAGAAAACCACAGTAGGCCAGAAGAGTGGGCTGACTCTAATTTTGCTGTTGCTGTCCTTGTTAACTGAGAGTTAACTTTTAACTTTGAGCATCGTCCTAAATCTACTTACCACAGACATGGTAGTAAAGGGATTTTCACCTATCTTTATTAACTAGGGATTCTGATGCCTCACCCATTGCAATGGCTCCCATAAGAAGCGCGAGAGTAACAGAATTAAGGATCGGAGCACTACAGGAGCACATGACAGTTTCCAGGACAGCCTCAGTAACACGGGTTCCAACACAGTTACAACAGGGTAGCTCCAGGACAATGTCTGACAACCATACAGAGACGGCTGAGAAATCTTTATAGAATGGATGACAGTGAAAAACTGGGTCATACAAAATAATAAAAAAGAAAATGCTGGTCACTGTGGATGAGACAGAAGCTGCACGTGAACTTAGGCTAGAGTGCTATGGATTGAGGCCTGGGGGTCTTGGAAGCACACACAGTTCCTGTCTGGTCAAAGGAGGTCAGAGCTATTGAAAAGCACTCTTAGCCTTACAACAGGATAATGAGTGGGACAGGCCGTGCGTCTTACAGCAGCAGAAGATGCAGGAAGGCATCGATCGAGCTGTTAAGTGTCCAGGGCCCAACATGAAGCCTTGATTCAAATGACACCCTCCTGGAAGTTCACTGGGAGCCCTCCCCACCAGGCTGTCTGCTGAGATCCTGACACAGGAACTGATAACAGGATGAGCCTTACAGCCTTTGTCATACAAAAAAAGAAAACAAATCGTAAGATATTTTTGATCAGTTTTCAATGACAAAAATATTTCAAAGTCTAACCAAGCTAGAATAAAGCTACTTAAGGAAGAGCTTTTGGGGGGCCAGCATGTCAAAATCACTGCCTGTGATGCCGGCATCCCATGAGCACCAGTTCAAGTCCCAGTTGCTCCTCTTTCCATGCAGCTCCCTGCTAATGTACCACAGAAGGCACTAGATGATGGTCTAAATGTATGGATCCCTGCTTCCCATGTAGGAGACCAGGACAGAGTTCTGGGCTCACTCTTGGCTTTGGCTTCAACCAGACCTGGCTGTTGTGGCCATTTGAGGGAATGAAACAGTGGATGGGAGATCTCTCTCTCTGTCTCTCTGTCTCTCTCCTTGCCTGTCAAATAAATAATCTAAAAAAGAAAAAAAAATTTCTGTAGGGTTGTATTTCTATTAGCTTCATAAAGAAAAAAATTATGAATAAAATTTAGCAGAATTATTCACTAGTAATGTATGCTGTAACTGTGCTTCCCTCTAAAAACTTGTTTTCCTGGAGTATTCTAGGTAACCATTTTGGAAATAACCATTTTGCCTTCTATAAGCTTGCCACTGATTCTGATGATACACTTTCCATCACACACTGAGGCAAACAGCATCATCGCAGAAATATTCAGCTCATGTCCGCTGCACCGTGTCAGGCGGCACAATCAGAGCAGGATGTAGCAAAGGGCACTGCCCTGTGCCTGGGTCAGAAAAACAAGACACGGGAGGCTGCATTCTCTCTCTGCCAGTGTAGAAGAGCAGACTTCCCAGGCCTCGGACTTGGAAATAAAGAGGAAACAAGAAGTGTTCCTTCCAGGAGGCTGTGAGCAGTGCCCTGCAAGCCCCATGCACTGGCAGACACAGGGAGCAGGTGCGCCATGAGGCCCCCTACTGTTGTCTGCCGGCTTTGGCCACAGAACAGGTTAGCCTTAAACTGCAGCCACCAAAACATGGCTGTGGGCTGAGGCTTTTTATTGTTGAAAACCAAAGGAGTGGGCTGATGCTGTGGCATAACCAGTAAAGCCGTCGCCTACAGTGCCGGCATCCCATATGGGTGCCGGTTCAAGTTCTGGCTGCTCCACTTCCAGTCTAGCTCTCTGCTATGGCCTGGGAAAGCAGAAGATGACCCAAGTCTTTGGGCCCCTGCACCCACGTGGGAGACCTGCCAGAAGCTCCTGGCTCCTGGCTTTGGATCAGCCCAGCTCTGGCCAGTGAAGCAAATTGGGGAGTGAAGTGGATGGAAGACCTCCTTCTCCCTCTCTCTCTCTGGACAGTGAAGCAAATTGGGGAGTGAAGCAGATAGAAGACCTCCCTCCCTATCTCTCTCCCTTTCCCTCCCTCCCTCCCTCTCTCTACTCTTCCTGCCTCTCCTTTAACTCAAATAAATAAATAAATCTTTAAAAAATATATAAAGAAAAGGAAACCAAAGGAGTAGGTAAATTAAAGAGATCCGAGGGCTTGTTATTGTTTTGTGTATCCTAAGAACTGAGTGCTGGGTGTTGAGGCCCAGTGATTAAGCTGCTGCGTGGGACACCCACATCCCAAATCAGAGTGCAGGGGTTTGAGTTCCAACCCCTCTGCTTCCAGTCCAGCTTTCTACTAACAAGCATCCCAGGAGGCAGCAGGTGATGGCTCAGGTACCTGGGCCCCTGCCACCCATGTGGAAGACCCTGGTTGAGTCCTGGACTCCTGGACTCATCTGGCCTTGCCTTAGCTCTTGAAGGCCTTTGGGGAGTGAACGAGTAGGTGGGTGATCTCTCTGTGTCCATCTGCCTTTCAAATAAAGCGAAAATAAATTTATTTTAAAAAGATGAATAACTTATTAAAACAAAAAACTGTATTCAATATGAGTGACTCAAAGCCACAATTCAACAGGTAGACAATCCTGAGAAACCTAACTTAGCCTACCTGTTCTTAAGTCCCCTTGCCACATCCTGGGTAATGTCACTTAGGCTATGTCCCTGTAATATTCGTTTGCACACCCCTGCCCCCATCACCATTCATTCTTATAGACTTGCCATTTTATATAACTCTGGACTCAACAGTCTGCTGACCACTTACTACAGCAGAGAACAGCCTAGAGCCAAGGAAAACATCCTGTCACCCACTGGACCACAGGACCGGGTTAAGGATAGCTCAGGGCATCCACTGGTGTTCACTGTGGAGCTGCTACTTCCAAGCTCAGCCTTCCTCCTTGAGATCTCCTGTTTTTCATGTTCATTTTCTACATAGACACCCTCACTGTACAGCCCTTGGACTGCATGGGCCATATTTTGTTTTCCTTTCCACAACAGTGTTTTTTTTTTTTTTTAAGATTTTATTTATTTATTTAAAAGGCAGAGTGACAGAGACAGCATTGGGGGTATTTTTCATCTGCCAGTTCACTCCCCAAATAGCCACAGTAGCCTGGGCAAAGCAGAAACCAGCAGCCAGCAACTCCATCTGGGTCTCCCTTGTGGGTGACAGGAACCCAAGCACTTGGGCCATCTTCCACTGCCCTCCCAGGTGCATTAGCAGGGAGCTGGAACAGAAGTGGAGCAGCCAGCATTCTAACTGTTGCTCTGATAGGTAATGTCCATGTTGTAAGCAGGGCTTGACCTGCTGCACCACAATGCTGGCCCCAAGAATCAGCTCTTTACTTCAAACATCCGAAGGTTTCAACAAATGGGGGAGAGAGGGAAAGCTCTGGATGTACACACTGCGACCTGATTATCTATATCCGCAGTGGCTTTGGGTGTGGGTACTGGAATAACTATTCAGAAAATCTGGTATCTAACTGAAGTTAGCTTTTGATCCTGTGAACATGTCTCTCCCAAGAACTCCAGGGAATAGCTGTGGCTACTAATCATCAATGACAGTATTTCTTAACCTTTTAAGAGTCACAGCTGTTTCTTTTTTTCTGTCTTTCAAGATTTATTTATTTATTTTTACTTGAAAGGGAGAGAGAGAGAGCAAGAACAAGGGCGAGAGCAAGCAAAAGATCCTCCATCCACTGGTTCACTCCCCAGATGGCCACAATGGCTGGTGCTGTGCCAGGCCAAAGCTAGGAGCCTGGAGCTTCTTCCAGGTCTCCCATGTGGGTGCAGGGGCCCAAGCGCTCAGGCCGTCCTCTGCTTCTTTCCCAGGCACATTAGCAGGGACTGGATCAGAACGGAGAAACTGGGACTTGAATTGGCGCCCACATGAGATAGGGCATCACCCGCTAAGCAACACCGGCCCAACGTCCATTTCCAATATCCATGAAAATCTGACCCTCCCTAACCTGGTTGCCATGTGTCCTACCTCACGTGTCAGGAAACTGTGAAAGGCCGTCTCAGTTACCTCTGCTGAATTCCTTCCTCTTCCCCAAACCTAGGACTCTCAAATCTCTCTCTCTTGTCCAGACTTCTCCTTGAACCCCAGGCTCACGGATCTCCCCAGCTGCTCAGTGTCCTGCCTGGGCTGCTTCATCAGGCATCTCAAACTCACAGTGGCCACAGCCCAACTCTGAATCACCTCTCCAAGCTGCTCCCCCTGGGGCACTGAAGCCTCCTTGCACTTTGGCTCCTTTCCCACCAACTCCACAGCCAGTCAATCCACGGGCAGTTCCTATCAGTACTGCCACCAGTAAAATACCTCTCCGCTTCTCCTCTACCCGACCCGGTCCCAGCCGGCAGCAGCTCTCACCTGGGTAACTGCACCGACACCCCAGTGCCCCAGATTCTTGGTCCCTGCACCCGACAAGGGCTCCACCCAGCAGGGAGAGTGTCCCAGCACCACTTGATCCACCAGGCCCTGTGCGAATGGCCCTGACTCACTTTGTCTAGCCACACTGCATCCGCTTCTCCTCAAACACTCCAACAATCCCGTGCCTCAGGGCCTCCATCCGGAGTCTTCTCCCTGACTCCCAGCCTGCAGATCTCACTGCCTCGCTTCCTCCGGGTCTCTGGGTGGAGGATCATCTCCTTGGAAATGCTCTATCCCGCCTTCCCTGACCCTGCTGTGCTCCTCTGCCCGCGCCTACCGCTTCCTGGCACTGTCTTTTCCTGATCTGGAATGGGAACTCCACAAGCAGTGGACACTGTGGGTTCACTGCTGTCCACCCAGTCTGCAGCAAGCCTGACGCACATGAGGCTTTCTGTAAAATTCTCTGTCACTCAAGCATTGCAGTCTCAGCCTGCTAGAAGCATTCTGCTTAAACTTGATTTTTTGTGGTTTGCAATGAAAGACAAGGGCTTCCCCTCTCTCCAAGTGCATCAGAAGGCAGTGCATGGTGTTTAAGCTACATATGTTCACCCCTTTAGCTCCTGACATCTGTGCTCACTGAAACACCCCATGTGGGGTGGGCTAGGCAGCCCCATTGCCCTGCAAATCAGTGCTGTGATGCTTGAGGTAAATGTATAAAAATTCATTTCTACATGGAGCATCACAACTTTCACTTCTTACTAAAGCCTCAAAGCTTTGTTACCTCTGACAGCAGCTCCGGGAATTCAGCTAGCAGATGCTGTCTGCCTTATCTGTGGTAGTGCCGGTGTTTCTTTCCGTTATGTCTGGAAATGCTGGCTCAGATGTGAACGCAGAGTATTTTTGTTACACTATATTTTTTGCATGGTTCCATGCAGTGTGGATCCAGCAGCCACAGAGGATGCCATGGAATGTTGAGAAAACTCCTAAGAGCAGACCCAGAAGGGCACATGGGTCCCTGTGGCCTGGAGTCTCCAACACATTGGAGTTTTCTGATTGCTTGGCCTATACGCATGCTTTCCAGAAGAGCAGTGGCTTCCTTCATGAACGAGCCCCATTTATCAGGATGCCCTAAGTGGGCAGAGCCAGCTGCTAGGGGACAGCCATTCTCCCAGGAGGGAAGTGGATGCCACGCCAGAGCCCACCATCTCTCCCCGTGAATTCCACCTTTCCTTTGCTTGGCCTCAGCATAGCCCCACTGCAGGGGCTCCTCAGCTCCTCAGCCAACCGGCTACTGTCTCCTGTGTCCTCTCTCTTTTTTCTCACTGCATCATCTTTTTGGAGCCTTTATATGCGAGACTTTGGAATTCTCGCATAAAAACAAGATATTTGCAACTGTTAATCACTCAAGGAATGAGTCAGACAAAGCACAGTTCAAGGATCTGGCCCAATTCTAACACTCGCATTGACATAAATAGAAAACACCGAGGAGTTATCAGTCTTGCCCATCCACCTCATCAATACACAAAATGGAATATATCATATGTGAATCTCGGTGAACTGACTTACATGTGCAAATATTTCTGCAAAGCTTATAAGTTATGTGACATGGAAATTCGATTTAATCATGCGAGGGATTTACATTGTTGGGCAGTTTGTCTGAAAGAGGCAAACAGTAGGTATCTATTATGAAGCACTTGTTATACGAGTCAAAAGCTCCCACAAAAACACTTTTTTATTATTAACCACAAATATGGATTCTTAGAATCTGTGTGTGTGTGTGTGTGTGTGTGTGTACGTGTCTAACTTAACTCTGGACTTCCTGACTTAATCCCACTGTTCATCCTGGGAGTATGAGTCCCTTCCTTTCCTCTGTTCTCTCAACACCAAGCATGGGCACTGCCAACATAAAGCATCTGCGGGTGACATTCTGTAGGACCCACAAATCCCTGTACTCTACAAAGCTGCAGTGCCAGCCCTTCCGCTGTCTGCCCACTCCTCCCACACCTTGGTTGGGAAGTATTCTGTTAATGGTCCTTTGGCCGGTTTCAGCATAAGAAATCTGGCATTAGTCAGCGCTGCAGCATTTCAGAGGTCTACCACTAACTCGAGAAAAGATTTCCCTATCGAACTCTTACTCTTTTTGTCTGCCATCCTAAAAGGGAAAAAAACAAGATGGGTGGAATCAACAAACCTGTCCATGCACAACAAAGAGACACAGAAGGACAAAAAAATTTCTGACTCAGATTAAAAGACAAAAGAATCTTAAAATCCCAACTGGGCACCTGCAAATCCCGCGTTCCTTAACACACATAACAGAGTCCCCCTTTTTGTTAAAAAAAAAAAAAATTTATTTTACTTATTTGAAAGGTAGAGTTACAGAGAGAGGTAGAGACAGAGAGAGGTCTTCCATCCACTGGTTCACTCCCCAAATGGCTGCAATGACCGGGACTGGGCCAGGCCAAAGCCAGAAGCCAGGAGCTTCTTCCAGGTCTTCCATGTGAGTGCAGAGGCCCAAGGACTTGGGCCATCCTCCTTCCCAGGTGCATTAGCAGGGAGCTGGATTGGAAGTGGGGCAGCCGGGACTCAAAACCGGTGCCTATATGGGATGCCGGTGCCGCAGGCCAGGGCTTTAACCCATTGTGCCATGGCACCAACCCCTGTAACAGAGTCTTACAAGTAAATCATACCCACTACACTCTAATTTTTGCCCTCTGGGTTTTTGTTTTGTTTTTCTCATTTTCTTCCGTGAAAATCTGGCTAACAGCATGGTTGTCCATCTGCCAGGCAGCATTCAACATTTCCCTGCTATTAAAATGGGACCCAGGTCTGTTACTGGGGCAACACTGGGAGCTCAGAAAGGTGGAGTCCTGAGCCCCCAGGGCATGTGGGTAGATGTGGCGAGGATGCTGGGAAAGGGTTCTGCTTGCTAATCAGACAGAAGCGACACAGCAGGCTCCTCCTGGGCTCTCAACTTTGAAAGTGGTCAAGAGGCACACGACCATGGCAGTCATTGGTGACCAGGAGAAAGCACGTCTAAGTTTAAAAATTTAACACAGTCAAGAGGGTGGATCAACAGAATGAAGAGAGCATAGGTCTTTACTTTGGAATGGCAGCTGCCTCTTCCCAACTTTCCCAAGACATGGAGGCACAACTCCTACTTGCTAGGGCCACAGTTGCTCAGCTTTGCTCTTCTGTTAGAGTCTTGATAAGACACAAGAGTAGCGCACAGATGCTTAACGCAGTCTCTAACTTAGAAGTGAGACACTGGACTTTGCAAACACCCAACTCATAGGGAAACCATGACTTCCTCTAGATGGGTTTCTGTGGTTTAGTACACAGGACCACAGTCTTTCTCAGCCCACAGGGTATACACCATCCTTCCATCCCGCCAGCTACCCACCCAACCATCCTTCCATCAAACCATTTTTATTTTTTGCTATCCACAACTAACTGCTGAGCCTCCTATGCTAAGGCACTGTTTAGGCACTGGGAATACAAATAGCCCAAGGACGAAAACCCTGTACCCATTTTAGAGATAAGGACACCAGGGCACAGAGGGTTTAAATGATGCCCCCAAAACCTAAAGTCTAGAAGCAGCAGCATTAGTTTTCAAATCCAAGAAAAAGTGACTTCATATGCCTCATGCTTTTCACTACATCATATAGCTTCAAACACCAGCCAGCACTTTGTTAGTCAAACTGAGAACTAAAAACTGTGGCTTTTTACTATTCCACCATCCTGATAGCCCCCAGTCCTTCCATCCACCAGAGCAGAAGCACTGTACATCCCAGACATCTGACACAGCCACACCAAAGGTACACTCGTCACCTGCTAGTCTGGCTGACACCCTGTCACTGGATCCTGCCTGGATCCTGCGTCATCAGGATGTCGTCTGCATGCACATCTCACACATACTTGAGTCAGGTGCCTTTTCCACCTTGCCTGCACGCCGTGCCTGGCACACTCCGTGGAACGCTATGGATCTTCCCCTAAGTCTCTGCTGAGGAAATGCATGAAGAACAAGGTGCTGCCTCTGGAATCCTGAACGCCAGTTCTTCAGACTCTTAATGTAATGAGTTGGCATCACTTCAAAGACCTTGGCAAGAAGGCTCATTCCACAAGGTGTTCACTAAGCTGCTGAGCAAGCGCTCTGTACATGATGTTTAGAGCAAATATGGTCCTAGCTGCGAAAGGCTGGGAACAACTCAGAATTCCAGTATCTTGATGAGAAGTTAAACCACGGCTGCTTCTCGGGGCAGGGCTTTATTTTATCGCCATCACAAGGAGAAGGATGTGGAGTGTGAGGACACAGGAAAGGGGTGACACAAATCAAGGCAGCTGCAAAGGCAGGCCCACAGAGAGAAGAAACGCACTGCCTCCAGCGACGAGAACCACACCCAGGGAAACGTGAATCTGGACACAGAGTTTTTCTTAAGGGAATGATAAAAGTTCAGAGTCTCAGACAGTCGCTGACAGCTGGCTCTTCTTTCTCCTATTTTGTCACTACAGCCTTTCTTATGATATTATTACAGAATTCTTAAAAAATGCATCTGCACATTTTAACATGACTAATTTTGAAAAACATGCCTATGGTGAAAATGAATGCCCTATGGACAAAAGACATCCATTGATGTGCCAAGCTAAACATATACCTTGTTCCACAGGCCACCTGCCAGTGAATGCTCTGTGTGTGTGTGTGTGTGTGTGTGTGTGTAGCCCAATATACAACTCTTCCCCCACCACACACCCACAGAAACCGGTCCTGGCTCCGCAGGGACAAGCGTTCCTGGCTGACATGGGCACATCCGGATGTCTTGCCGGAGGCTTACAGCTCTGCAGCTTTCCCTAACTGTAACTCTGACTTGGTCACGAATTTCTACACTTGGGTACCTCTCCCGAACAGCCATCAGTCCACGTACCGAACGCGTCAGCTTTGCGAGCACTTTCCTGTGAGCTCCACTGCTATCTTGCTTTTCTGGGGTGACCCCAAACACGGTATACTCAGTAGAGTAGACAACAGCTACACGTTTGCCACTCAAGTTACAGTGTAGTTCAGATAGCTGCCATGTGCACAGTATGAAGGAGGTATTAAAATTACAGACACTTTTATAGATGGGGCAGAGAGAGGTAAAGTCAGCTGCTTACTGGCTAAGGTCAAGGGCCATGGGTTAGGAAGCTTCTGTTTCAATTCACTGCATTTCTCTCACCGGCTGGTTCTCATCTGGCATATTACACCTTCATGAGCTAAAAATTAACTGATCAAACACAAGTCATGCTCTCTGGAGTAAGTTTGAAAATCATTTTCCTGCTCCTACCTCACTGGCCCCACCATGAATACGCGGGCCCTTAAATAGCAGAGACCCTCAGCCCTTTGTACTTGGCTGGGAGGAGAAATGCTCTCCCAAACTATCTCACCAAGGACAAGCTGGCAGCGTGCACAGGGAGGCTGTCCTGTTGCTTGTTGAGCGCTGAAGCTCATCAGCGTAATGGGGCCAGGCAGCACAAAACCATAAATTAAATCAACTGTGAAAACAGCACGGAGAGGGAACTAGTGCACATTCCCCACGGGAGAGCTGAAGCCGCCGGGGTGGGGCCACGCGGCTCAGGGAACGGGGCTGCACGCACTGTGGCGGCTCTGACTTCGGGAACTCCCGCAAATGATCGTATTCAAGCGGTTCCCAGCTACGCTTTTTCCATACTTTGCCTGAGGAGGTTCTGACCTAGAAAACGGGATGGGAAACGGAAGCAAGAGCGACGCCTGTGGTGCCAGGCACCCGTCCCGTGCAGTGCCACTGAATGAGAAAAGCAACTTGCCATATCCAAGACCTCCTCGGTGGCTGAGCATGCCCCGCCGGCCAAGCTGTATGGCCAAGAGGGCTGGTCACCTGCCGGGCATTCCCAGAACAGCTCCGAAGCACTCCATCTTCAGCTCGCTGTTCAGCCACCCACAGGGCTTGTTTCCAACAGGAGGGCTCTGGAGCCAGCTGACCTCCTCCCTGCCTACTTGGATGACATCCCCTCCCCCACACTGCTCCGTGCACTCAAGTCCTGTCAGGTCTGTGCCCTCCTGTGGAAAGGGACAGACCTCCCTGAGCGACCTCCAACATTAGGCTCATCGCAAGGGCGCAGGTGCTAATGATAGCCATGGAGCCCGGCCTCACTGAGACCACACAGGCAGCTGGAGAACTGAGCGGAGCCAGGACTGGACTCTGCCTCTGGGCAGCAGCAGGTGCGCCGCTGCCAGCCCTGACGATTTGCCAGCCTTTACTCTCTGCTCTGTACGCCGCTGCCACTCATCTCGGGCTCCTCCCCTCTGCTCTGCTCACTCAGACTCCCGGCGCCTCCATGACTACTTCGCCAGCCACTGCCTAAGACGCCACCCACCAAGTCTCCCAGCCTGAGTGTCTTTCATGCACATTCATACAGAAGTAGAGGTGGACAACATCTGGCCTACGGACCAGTCCACGCAAGGTCCACAAAATCCTTTGATCTGGGCCTGCCAAGGCAATCACAGGCAGGCTAATCTTTAAGTTGATAATTTTGTATGGCCCATGAATGATGTTATAAATAGTCAACTGCCAGGGGAGGGGGAGGGCGAGGTTCTCATCCCGTTAAGAATCCCATTGGGTCCATAGCACCAGTGCTGTACACTGGGCTGAGTTTTTCACGGCAGATCAGGTTGCTGTCAGCTTACGGCCACCTCTGCCTCCGGTCCAAGGCTCTTCTTGACTCAACCAGCTGTGGCTGAGGGAGAAGAGATCTCGCTCGCTGGGAATGCATCTACCCACATTTCCCAAATCGTCCAGGGCCACTTCCCTCAGCAGAAAGTGGGCCCTTTTAGAAGGGGCTTCTGAAATACAGCAAAAACCAGACTCCATCTTTCCTACACTCTCACCAAACAAGACAGAAGACACACACCAAGCCAGCCAGGCAGCCATTCTGCAGCAGACACAGCGGGGTGTCCTCTGGTGCAGCTCAACTCTGACCAAGGTAGCAGCAGCAGTTTGCACGGGTGCAGGGCTCAGTCCCCGGGACACTCCCCCCACCCCCGCTGTGCACAGCAGACCCAAGTCCCACTGTGCTTCTGACCAGGCAGCTGTGAGTGAGGGTTCCCACACCCCCTCCTTGGGTTTTTGATTCATGTGCTACAGTAGCTCTCAGCCCTCGCTGAAACACTTGCATTTATCGGTTCATTAAAAAGGATATTACAAGGAACAGCAATGAATTCCAGATAAACGCATAGGGGAGTTACAGGGGAGGGGCAAGGCAGCCCCATGCCCTCCCCAGGTGCGCCCTCCTCCAGGAGCCTCCGTGTGCTGTCCAGTGGTCCAGAAGCTCCCGAACCCTGTCCTTCTGGGTTCCCATGGAGGCCTCATTACAAAGGCATCACTCACCGATCACATCACCGCCCACTTACCCTCTAACCCCTCGCCACCCCCTGGAAGTTGGAGGTGGAGCTGAAGAGTCCCAGCCCTCTCTGCCTTGCTCCTTCCTGGACCACCAGCCCCAGCGTGAAGCTGCCTAGGGGCTGCCAGCCACCTGCCAACTAACTCACCAGTATGTAAAAGACACATCACGCGGCAGCTCTGAAGGGCTCCAGGAGTTGTAGGAGAAGAAACGGGCTAACAACCAAGTACAAGTGTCGCGGTATCACAGGGCAGACGTGCCCCTCAGTCTCTTTCGAGAATTGCCCTTCCAAACATCACTCACACACAAATGCATCCTTCCGTTCTGCGGCACAGCTCTGTATGCTATTCCAGAATCCTCTATGCCACTCTGGCCTGACTCTGCACCTAGTCAGACAGTGCCACTGGGCCTAGACCACAGCAGTGTTCATAGATCGATCACTCATTGTAAGAGCGAGGTTCACTGAGCTATGCCAGTGACTATAGCTGTTTACACATTGTTCTAATACAGCAATTCTCAAAATTCTTGGTGTCCAGATCCTGTAACACTCCTAAAAACTGAGAGCTCCAAATGGCTTTTGGTTTAATGAATTGATTTTAATTATACTGATTAGAAACTGATGTTGAGAAATCTAAAAAATATTTAATAGTGCATCAAAAATCAGGGCAAACCCATTAGCTCTAAACAAAAATATTTTACTAGATTTTCTAAAACAAAAGAATTAGTAAGAATTGTAGTATTCTTTTGTAAAGCTCTTTAACATCAAGTTTCTTTCAAAATTTTTTAGTAGGAGACAGCTATATTCTCATTGCTTCCTCTAAATTCAATATTCTGATTTAATCTTCATTTATTTGAAATGCAGAGACAAAGATATAGATCCTCCATCTACTGGCTCACTCCCCAAATGCCTACAGTTGGCCACGTCTGGGCCAGGCCCAAGCCAGGAGCCCAGAACTCCAACTGGGTCTCCGACATGGGTGACAGGGACCCAAGTACTAGAGTCGTCATCTGCTGTCCCTCAGGATGAGAACCAGCAGGCAACTGGGTCAGAAGTAGAGGCAGGACTTGACGCCCAGGCACTCTGATCCAGGAGGTAGGAGGCCGAAGCAGCAGTTTTGGCTGTAGCACACGAAGAGTCTGGCTTCAAACAGATGTGGCCACTGTGGATATTCTTTGATCCTACAGGTACAACCTGACCAGTGGAGGTTTCTCACAGGCTAGCTGAAACCCCCTGAGTAAACTTTTCATACTCTGTTATATGTATTCAAGCTGATTAGTCTACCTTGCACTGCAGGAGACCTTTCCCAGGGCAGGGTCTGCAACATCACACGTTGCTTGCTGAAAAATACTGGTTCACCAAGTTACATAGGCTTTCCAAATGCTGACCCTCTGAGTTACATACATCAAAAAAATCGCACTTGCTAACATCATCAGGAGAGTCTTGACATATTAGGAAGTAGTTGAGCTTTTGACAGCAGATACAAGTTTCCCTAAATTCTTGTTTTTGCCCTGAGGGCTAGACTGTTATTACTAGCAATAAATACTGACAGTTGTTTTTCTTGAAGTGACTGATTCTGTTCCTTTTGGAGACAATGTCTGCCAACTATCCAAGTCTGAATAATCATAGCTTGTCTGTTAGACCTTCTTCCATGCAGAAATGGTGTTCAGTGAAAACAGTGGCTAGTTCAGCTTGCAACTGAAATTATCACACAAGTGTTTTTCCTTGGGACAACTATGCCACTTGATTCTCTCTATTGTATTACACAGATTAAGATGATGTGTTTTCTTATACTTAGGGGACATAAATAATTTTTACTGCTCCAAGGACGTTGTTTAATCTCTTTCTTAATTTTTAAAAAAAATTTATTTGAAAGCAGATTGACAGGGAGAGATGGGGGTGGGGAGAGGGAGAGAGTATCTTCCATCTGGTTCACTCCCTAATGGCCAGGGCTGGGCCAGGTCAAAGCTAAGAGCCAGGAACTCCATCGGGGTCTCTCAGGTGGGTGACAAGTGCCTAAGGACTTGGATCATCTTCCTCTGCTTTGCCAAGTACATCAGCAGGGAGCTGGATCAGAAGCAGAGCAGCCAGCACTTGAGCCAGTGCTCTGATACTGGATGTGAGCATTGCAGGTGGCGGCTTAACCCACTGCACTGGCCCACTGGCCCCTCAAGGACATTCTCAAGTAAAAGTTACATTTGTTTTGTTCTTGAGTGCCTGGTGGCAAGAAGTACAGATATTCCCTTGATTAATGATGAGGGACCAGCAGTTTTCCCACCACTGCCTTCGCTGCCAAACGTCATCATGAAAACATCAAATACCATCTTAACGTGAGTACAGAAGCAAACATGACCTTGCAGACTCCCTGGAAGGATCTTCGTGACCTTCAGAGTCTATAAAAAAACATTGTTTTAAAAAGTCTCCATAAATATTCTTGAATCCCTCAATAAATGCATAAGATTTTATACTAAGCAGAGTAGTTCCAGAAAGATTTAGTGCATACGAGACCTTTTCAGCTGAATCATCAAGACCACACAGGATGTTTAAAGTGGGGGAGGCCGAGCAAAGCCCACGCCAGAGAGCCAGAAATGGACGGGAACACTGCTCCAGCAGAGGCAGAGGAAGGCGCAACCTCGGGCACAGCGCCTGGCTCAACACTCCACCCCACTCCACTCCACCCCACTGCCATCCAGCGACACAGGTGTCAGCACCCTCCCTGATGACGAAATCTGTCTGGGAGCTCTTGGAAGGCAGGTGCCACATTGCTTCTCCTCACTAATGAATATTCAAACCTCTCCTAGTAACCGGCAGAGAGTGCAACAAACAGTCCTCTGTAGCCACAGGTTGTGCCTCTGTGGATTCAACCCACCATGGATGAAAAAACTAGGGGAGGGGCTGGCGCTGTGGCGTAGTGGGTAAAGCTGCCACCTGCAGTGCTGGCATTCCATATGGGCGCTGGTTTGAGTCCTGGCTGCTCCACTTCCAATCCAGCTCTCTGCCTGGGAAAGCAGTAGAGGATGGTCCAAGTCCTTGGGCCCCTGCACCCGCGTGGGAGACCTGGAAGAAGCTCCTGGCTGGGGATCGGCACAGTTCCGGCCATTGCAGCCATTTGGAGAGTGAACCAGCAGATGGAAGACCTCTCTCTCTTTCTGTCTCTGTCTCTCTGCCTCTCTCTAACTAAATAAATTAATTAAAAATTTTCAAAAAAAGAAAACACTAGGGGAAAAGTTTGCATCTGTACTGAACATGTAGAGTTTTTGCTCCTGACCATTATCCCCTAAACAGTAGAGTATAACAATTATTTATACTGTATGAAGCTTGATATATTAAGCTAGAAACACTGTGGCTCACAGTGGCAAACCCAGAGGCCATGCAGGTGACTTCCAAATATGTGCAAGTACAGGACCTGGGCCATTCATGGACTCTGGTATCCATGGAGGCCCTGGATCCCATTCCCCACAGATGCTGAGGGACCACCATAGTCACTGAATGAACACACAAAGGAGACTCAGAGATATTCATGATCTGCTCAAGGTCACAGTCAGAAAGCAGTGGCTCCAGGATTGGACCAGGTCTTCAGGCACCAAAGTTCAAGTTGTCTCCCCACATGCTTACATCTTCAAAGTCCACCAAGGCCAGACTTCGGGCACTCAGATGTCAGGACAGGTAGTCTGGGGACTGAGGGAGTGACCTAACCTGGCTAGATCTGGGATGACATGGAGTAGAGACAGACAAGAGGAGAGATCAATTTGGGTCCAATTTCAGCGGCTGAGGTAAAAAACATGATGGGGAGGGGGTCATAAGATAGAACTCGGTTTCCCCTAATTCTAACAACTTAACTGAGAATTTGGACAAAATACTCTTCCTGTTTGATGTTTACTTTCCTTGTGTGCAGAATGGGACAATAACAACACAATTTCATGGAGCTGATGTGAGGGTTAGATAAAAGCATGCAACTTAGCTCAATAAATTATTATCTATAAGATTACAAAAGGGGGCTGGGATTATGGTGCAGCAGATTAACCTGCCACCTGCAACACCAGCACCCCGTATGTGGGTGACCCACTTTCCATCCAGCTCCCTGCTAATGCTCCTGGGAAGGCTGCAGAAGATGCCCCGGGTGCCTGGGTCACTGCCACCCATGTGGGAGACCCAGATGGATTTCCAGGCTCCTAGCTTTGGTCTGCCCAGGCCTGGCCATGGCGGCCATTTAGGGAGTGAATCAGCGGATGGAAGAGCTCTCTCTGTAACTCTGCCTTTCAAATAGATAAGTAAAGAAATCAATCTAATAAAAAAAGAAAAGGAAGGAAAGGTGAGAGGGAGGGAGAAAGTGCAGAGGAGAAGAAAGGATAGAGGTGAGAGAGCAAACAGGGAGGGGAGGGAATCTTTGTGGACCACCTGGGTGGACCTGGGCCCTGCAGAGGAGAGCAAACCCAGAGCCCACGCCTGTGACTTCCTGACTAGGGATCACGAGCAGCATGAGATCACTCCAAGTCTTTAGTCCTGGGACCAGAAGAATGAGCTGATAGGCAGGTGCCCTCAGGACATCCAGAGGTGCCAAGCAGGCTGGCACTGTGGCTGCCCAAGAGGCCAGGCTTCTGACAAAGACAGGGAAGTCCTCTGCAGAGAAGGAAGGGTCAGGGCAGGGAGGGGCACAGAGGAGAGGATCAATCCACGTCCGTGGGACATGTGGCAAACAGGTAAAGCAGGGAGAACTGGATCAGAGGCAGGAAGGATGAACCTGCTCCAAACCACTCACGACTTCCAATTGTTTCTCAGCAACACACGTGTAGGCTGTACCTCCTGTCTCTACACAACCCCTTCTGCTGCACCCCTAAAGCCAAAATGTGAGATCTGATGCTCCCACAGCACCAGACCTGTGCACACTCTGTTCTGCCTCTTCCCCTGAAGTTTCTCAGTGTGACTTCGGATGTTTAAGGTCGCATGATGAGCATATGGCAACACAAAACAAGACTAGAGAGAGCAGCATCCCAGGGGTACCTCTGAGGGGCTCTCCTTGCCCTGCCTGCTGCACACCCACGACCCCTCCTTGGCCCTGACTCCCTTCTAGGCAGCCTCACTCACTCTTTTCCCAGGGCTTCCCCTGGACTCTGTCCCTCTGCCCAGCACGCCCTGATCCGCTTCCTGCAGTAGTGGCCTGGGTGTACATCTCGCTCACTGAAAATGAGCCTCTGCTTTTAACACCCCTGCCCAGGGCGGACACTCAGTCCCTGTTGAGTGGGCCAGGCCAAAAGATGGAGAGAAGCAAGAAAGGAAGCAGCAGGCACACAGCTGGCCCAAGAGCTAGGAGCCCAAGGAGGATGAGGTCCACCAGCCAGCAGACATCAGAGATGTGATACTGCTGCCACCAGGGGGCAGAAACTGGCTCTTAGGGGTGGGACTAAAATTTTTTTTAAAAAAAAGATTTTGTTTTATTCGTTTGAAAGACAGAGTTACAGAAAGAGAGAAGGAGAGATAGAGAAGTCTTGCATCCACTGGCTCACTCCCCAGATGACTACGATGACTGGACCTGGGCCAATCCAAAGCCAGGAGCCAGGAGCTTCTTCCAGGTCTTCCATGTGGGTGCGGGGCCCAATGACTTCGGATTGGCGCAGCTCCAGCGGTTGTGGCCATCTGGGGAGTGAACCAGTGGATGGAAAACCTCTCTCTCTGCTCTGCCTCTCCCTCTCACTGTCTGTAACTCTACCTCCCAAATAAATAATTTTTTTTTAAAAAAAAAAGGCATAATGGTCAACTCTATCCAACAATATCTTATTCTTTAACATTTACCTTGCTAAGGAGAAAAATTTTCGAAGTGATTGAATTAACCTGAATCTATTTTAGTTCTTCTCCTTATGTGGTAAGAATGAAAAATGGCTGCAGAGCACTGGTGTGGAGGAAGGTGACTTGGTCAAAGGCGTGACAGAGCAGCAGCCTGGAAGGACGGAGAAGGGGAGGAAGCATGGGGGACACGACCTCCTCATCCTTCCCTGCATGGCCATGCCTCCGGCACTGTAACCACACAAGCACCTGCTCTATGGCATGCCTGCATGGTGTGTTCTACAGGCAGTACCTGACTCTGATCCTCACAGCAGCCTTTTGATCCCTTTTTACGGATGCTCGGAGACAGCAGGTGACTCATTCAAGCATCATGCCTGGCTTGTGGTAAATGATGCAGGATGAGTACTTAGCACAGATCGCATACAGGGCAGGGGTCTGATTAACTGTTAACAATGCGCAGGGCTGGTAAGCCTGGACATGTCTGTTGCAAGAAGAGAAGAAATTTCTGTCAGTGGTGAGTGCATCAAAAAACGTTATTTCAATGAGACAGAAAAGAGGGGGGACAAAAAAAAGCAAGCAGGAGAGGAGCCAATTGATGGGTAAGGATCCCAGCGACAGGATGGGACGGAGTCCAGGCCGAAGGGCTGATCTTGCCAAGCAACACAGGCAACACAGGAAGAGGGACAGGAAGGAAGCTGGTTAAGGGCTGTGGACAGGTGAGGGGGCAGGGCCTCGGGAGAGAGGAGGAGAGAGAGAAATCCTGTTGTCCCTGAGGCCCAGAGCTGAAGGCAGAGAGCAGGCGCTCCTGGTGGAATCAGTCAACAGGACAGCATTATTTTCTCCTTCCCAAATAACAATCAGCTAATCACAATGACACCTCCTCACCGCCCTCAAACTCAGAAAGGCAGCCAAAGGAGTGCCTCAGTGAAACAATTCCCAACCTTTTCTAGCACGAAGATCTAAAACAACTTGTGGGCACTCAGTAACAGCAGCTGTATTTTTATTATCCATCGAGAAAATGCAAGACTCATGTTAACTTAGTCCACCTAAGACACCTGACATGACTCCACAGTGTTTTTTTTTTTAAAGATTTATTTATTAATTTGAAAGGCAGAATTACAGAGAGGCAGAGAGAGAGAGACAGAGAGAGGTCTTCCATCTACTGGTTCACTTCCCAGAAGGCCGCAACAGCCAGATCTGCATCAATCCTAAGCCAGGAGCCAGGAGCTTCTTCTGGGTTTCTCACGTGGGTGCAGGGGACCAAGGACTTGGGTCATCTTCTACTGCTTTCTCAGGGCACAGCAGAGAGCTGGATTGGAAATGGAGCAGCCGGCACTTGAACCATCGCCCATATGGGAATGCCGGTACTGCAGGGGGTGGCTTCACCTGCTACACCACAGCACCGGCCCCCCATAGTGTATTTACCAATAAAAACACATTTGAACAACAGACAATACAGGGCCAGTGCTGTGGCATAGCAGGTAAAGCTGCTTGCTGCACCAGCATCCCATATGGGCACCAGTTTGAGTCCCAGCTGCTCCACTTCTGATCCAGCTCCCTGCTAATACTCCTAGGAAAGCAGTGGAAGATGCTCCAAGTGCTTGGGCCCCTGCACCCACGTGGGAGACCCAGAAGAAGCTCCTGGCTCCTGGTTCCTGGCTTTGGATCAGCCCAGCTTTGGCCGTTGTGAGCATCTGAGGAGTGCACGGGCATATGGAAGATCTCTCTCTGTAACACTACATTTCAAATAAATAAACAGCTGTCACACTGCAGGGCAACACATCACTCACATGTTTGTGGTGACGCTGGCGTAAGCCCATCTGCTGCCTGGACAGTCATATAAAGTACCGAACACTTAAGAACAGTGCACAATTCTTGATGATGATAATAAATGCCTATACCTTAATTGCTATTTGAGAGCGTCTCGGAATGAAACGGGCATCTTGTGAAACGACTGTCAACTTCAGCCCTTGTCTATATTCTATAGCTCTGTGGTCTTCCTCCCTACTTTTTACTTGGTACATATCATGGTTAGTGGAGAATTAAGCCTGTGATTACACAGTGGATTAAAATATTGTCTTTGCAGGCATTGGGGCACAGTGGTTTAGGCCACTGCCTGCAGTGCCGGGATCCTATATGAGCGTCAGTTTGTGTCTCGGCTGCTCTACTTCCAATCCAGCTCCCTGCTCATGTGCCTGGGAAAACAGAGGAAGATGGTTCATGTGCTTGGACCCCTGTACCCAAGTGGGAGACCAGCGGATGGAAGATCGATCTCTCTTTCTCTCTCATCACTTGCTCTTGCCTTTCAAATAAATAAAATTTTTTTCAAAAATAGATTTATGAAAAATAAAGAAAAAGAAGGAAGGAAGGGGGTATTGAGGGAGGGAGAGAAATATGGTTTTCTTAGAACTGTACATAAGCAATACATGGAATCTATTCTCTTTGTATTAATAAAAAAAATTTTTAAAAGGACCATAGGTAGCTGTAAAGTTGCTGGAGCAGGCTCCTCAGGAGGTATTACAGAATAAGGCATGGTTGACCTAGGCTGTGACAGCTCCATGAGGGCTGCTGCCCCAGGAGAGGTTCCAGTGGGACGAAATGTGCAGGAGGAACACAGGACACGTGAGGACCCTGCCCCTGGCAGGCCTCAGTCAATGTGTGTGTGACTTAGCTTTCAGCATACTTTTGAGTTTTTTTTTAATATTTTATTTATTTATTTAGAAAAAATTAGAGAGAGGGACAACAGAGAGAAAGAGAGAAAGAGAGAGAGAGATCTTCCATCTGCTGGTTCACTCCTCATATGGCTACAATGGTCAGAGCTGGCCAGGAGCTTCTTCCAGGTCTCCCATGTGGATGCAGGGGCCCAAGGACTTGGGCCATCTTCTACTGCTTTCCCAGGCAATTAGCAGGGAGCTGGATCAGAAGAGGAGCAGCCAGGACTAAAACCCCTAAGGGATGCTGGAGTCACATGTGGCAACTTAACATTGTGCCACAACGCTGGCCCCAAGAAAAGTTTCAAAAGTAAAAAACTTTTAAGAAAACAGCTTACAGAATATAAAGATATAAAGAAAGAAAATATTTCTCTACAGATGTACCCGGTATTTGTTTGTAAAGCTAACCAGCATACCAGAAGAGTCAAGAGATACCAGATTAATTGTATTTATTTGAAAGACAGAGTTACAGAGAGAGGTAGAGACAGAGAAAGAGGTCTTCCATCTGCTGGTTCACTGCCCCGAAGGCCACAATGGCCAGAGCTGTGCTGATCCGAAGCCAAGAACCAGGAACTTCTTCCAGGTCTCCCACGCGGGTGCAGGGGTCCAAGGACTTGGGCCATCTTCTACTGCTATCCCAGGCCATAGCAGAGAGCTGGATCAGAAGAGGAGTAGTTGGGACTAGAACCGGCACCCTTATGGGAAGCTGGCGCTTCAGGCCAGGGCTTTAACCCGCTGCGCAAAAGCACTGGCCACAAAAGTTCTTTAAAAAGTTCTTAAAGTAAAAAGTTACAGTACATTCAGGTTAATTAAAGGAATTTTTTAAAAAGTAAATGTAGTATAGCCCAGCGTGTGGTAAAGCCCCAGGCCTTCACATTAGTTACAACTCACACACTGACTCACCCAGAGCCACTTCCATTCACAGTAGATGCCCCATGCAGGTACCGTTTTGTATTTTTCATACAATGTTTTACATTCCCTTGTCTATGTTTAGTTAGATTTACAAATACTTCCCACTGTGTTGCAACTGCCAACAGTATTCAGTATGATAACAGGCTGTGCAGGTTTGCAGACTACGTGTACAGTAGGCTAGCCCAGTGAAGAGACTGCCTAATGGCACAATTCTCAGAACATGTATCTGTCGTTAAGCAACGCATGACTACAATCGTACCACAACCATGAACTTAAATATAGCAACTGAAAGAAAGAGATTGTCAGAATGGATTACAAAACCATCTCCAACAAAATGTTGCTTATAAGAAACTCACTTTAAATATAAAGACACATACAGATTAAAGTAAAGGGATGGAGAAAGATATACCACGCTAAAGGTAATCAAAAGAAAGCTGCAGAGCTGTATTAACTACAGACAGAGCAGGCTTCAGAACAAGGAATGCTATGAGGCACGAACAGGGGCATGACCTAATGATAAAGCAGTCCATTCTCCAAGAAGCCAGAGTCATCCTAAAGTGCACGTACCTAACAAGAGAGTAACAAGATGCCCAAGGCAAAAACGGACAGAACCAATCTGACTAAATGACTCCATTCCTACAGCTGGAGATACTAGGCCCCTCTGTAAGAAATGGACATATCCAGCAGGCAGAAAATCAGGAAGGACACGGAAATCAATAGTAAGTACCAACCGACTGGGAAACTGGCATCTCAGACTACTTCATGCAATACATTCTTTCCCATCGCATATGGAACACTCCCAGTGAGAGACCACATACTGGGCCATTAAAAGCAAAATAACCAATCTAACAGAACAGAAATCACAGGATGTCTGCTCTAGGATCACAATGTAAGTAAATGAAAAGTTCATAACAAAGATAGCTGGAAAATTTCAAAATACTTAGAGAGTAAACATAGTTTTAAGCAATACATAGGTCGGGGCTGGCGCTGTGGCACAGCAAGTTAATGCCCCAGCCTGAAGTGCCAGCATCCCATATGGGCTCCAGTTCTATTCCCAGCTGCTTCTCTTCCAACCCAGCTCTCTGCTATGGCCTGGGAAAGCAGTAGAAGATGGCTTTGGGCCCCTGCACCCACGTGGGAGACCCAGAAGAAGCTCCTGGCGCCTGACTCTGGATCAGCACAGCTCTGGTCGTTGTGGCCATCTGGGGAGTGAACCGGCGGATGGAAGACCTCTCTCTGTCTTTGCCTCTCTCTCTAACTCTTTCAAATAAATAAAATAAATCTTTAAAAAAAAATACCTAGGTCAAAGAAATCTCAAGAGAAATTAAAAAATATCTTTAAATGAAAATGAAAACACAACACTGAAATTTGTGAAATGCAGCAGAAGCTGTGCTGATATTTTTAATTTTTAAAAAATATTTATTTATTTATTTACAAGGGAGAGTTCAAGAGAGAGAGGAAGAGACAGAGAGACAAACATCTTCCATCTGCGGGTTCACTACCCAAATGTCCCTAAAAGCCAGGGCTGGGCCAAACTGAAGCCAGCGTTGGGAACTCAATCCATGTCTCTCATGTGGGTGGCAGGGACCCAGGCACTTGGGCCACCTTCCAATGCCTTCCTAGGCCCATTAGCATGGGAGCTGTTTAGGAATTGAAGCCACCAGGGCTTGAACAGGTACTCATATGGGATGCCAGTATGGTGGGAAGCAGTTAACCTCCTGTGCCACAACACCAACCCCAAAAGCAAAATTTATGGCAGTGAACACATGTTAGAAAACAATAAATTTCTAAAATCTAATAATTTACGCTTCTACCTTAGGAAAGTAGAAAAAGAACAAATTCAGATTAATATTTCTTATGAACAGACATAAAAATCCTCAATGAAACATCAGCAAATTGAATCTAGCAATGTACAAAAACAATTATACATTGTAACCAAGTGGGATTTATCTCAGGTAAGCATGGCTGGTTCAACATTTGAAAATCAATCACCATAATCCATCACATCAACAGGCTAATAGTAAAGTTACATGATCAAATCAATGGATGAAGAAAAAACACTTGTTAAAACCCAACACTCATTCATAATAATAATAATAATAATAAACCTCAGTAAACTAAAAATAGAAGGGACTTCAATCCGTCAAAGAATGCCTACCAAAATCCCACAGCCAACATGGCATTCATGGGTGAGTAACTGAAGATACATTGCTAATATAAGGAACAAGGTCGGGATGTCCCCTCTTACCACTGTTTCAGCCTTGTTCTTGGCAGTCCTCGCTAATGCAGTAAGGAAATAAAAGACACACAGATAAGGAAAAATAAACTGACTTTGTTCACAGATTCATAATTGTTTATGTAAAAATGGGACAAAAAGATCTCTTAGAACTAGTAAGCAATTAGAGTAAGGATAATATTAAGAAGTCAGGGCTGGGCCGGCGCCACAGCTCACTAGGCCAATCCTCCGTCCCGGTCAGGGCGCCGGATTCTGTCCCGGTTGCCCCTCTTCCTAGCCAGCTCTCGGCTGTGGCCAGGGAAAGCAGTGGAGGATGGCCCAAGTCCTTGGGCCCTGCACCCCATGGGAGACCAGGAGAAGCACCTGGCTCCTGCCATCAGAGCAGCGCGGTGTGCCGGCTGCAGCGGCCATTGGAGGGTGAACCATCGGCAAAAGGAAGACCTTTCTTTCTCTCTCTCTCACTGTCCACTCTGCCTGTCAAAAAAAAAAAAAAAGTCAGGGCTGGTGTTGTGGTGTAGTGAGTTAACCCACTGCCTACAACGCTAGCAGCCTGTGTTGGATGCAGGTTCAAGCCTCAGCTGCTCTGCTTCTGATCCCAGCTCCCTGCTAGTGCACCTGGGAAAGGAGGTAAAGATGGCCCAAGTGCTTGGGCCCCTGCACCCTTGTGGGAAATGCAGATGGAGTTTCTGGCTCCTGGCTTCATCCTGGCCCAGACCCAGCTGTTGCAGTCGTTTGGGGAGTGTACCAGCAAATGGAAGATCAATCCCAGGGCTGGCGCTGTGGTATAGCTGGTAAAGCTGCCACCTGGCAGTGCCGGCATCCCATATGGGTGCCAGTTCAAGTCCCAGCTGCTCCACTTCTGATCCAGCTCTCTGCTATGGCCTAGGAAAGTAGTAGAAGATGGCCCAAATCCTTGGGAAAAATAAAGGAAAAATACTAATACTAAGGGAAAAATACAATATGTACAAAACCTGTATGAGGAAAAACCACAAACTTATTTTCAAATTTTTCTTTGTTTTCACTTTATTTGAAAGGCAGAGAGACAAAGATTTTCTATCTGTTGTTTCACTCCCCAAATACCTACAAGAGCCAGAGCTGGGCTGGGTAAAGGCCAAGAGCCCAGAACTCATCCAAGTTTCCAAGTGGGTGGCAGGAACACAAGTACTTCAGCCATCATCTGAGGCCTCCCATGTTGCATAGTAGCAGAAAGCTGGTGGGAGTGGAGGAGCCATGGGATGCAGGCATTCTAAGTGGCATCTTGACCGCTGCACTGTCCCAAAACTACAAAATTCTGATGAAATACATCAAAAGACTAAATAAATGAAGATATTTTATGCTTGTGGACAAGGAAATTTAGTTGATTTATAGATATGATATAATTAATAAAAAATCCCAGCAAATTATTTTATGGATATTGGCAAACTGACTCTAATGTTTATATGCAGAAGCAAAAGACCCAGAATAGTCAATTCAACATTGAAGAACAAACTGGACCAACATAATCCAACTTCAAGAATTAATATAAAGCTGTAGCAATCAAGCAGTACGATACTGGCAAAAGAACAGATCAGAAGAGAGAGAGCCCAGAAATAGACCTGCATAAATATAGTCTGTTGATCTTTAACAAAAAAGTCTTTTCAACAAATAGTGCCAGAACTGGACATCCACATGGAAAAATAAAATGGATGCAGACACAGACCTTAAAACCTTCACAAGCACTTAATCAAAATTGATGACAGGCATAAATGTAAAATGCAACGAGATGGCATACGAGAAAATGTAGATATGGGTATAGCAGTGACGCGTCAGACACAGCATCAAGGGTGGGACCCATGAGAGACAGAACTGATAAACCCGGACTTCATCAAATTGAAAAGTTTCTGTTTTGCCAAAGACAACTTCGAGAAAATGAGAAGACAGGCTACAGATTGGGAGAAAATATTTGAAAAAGACACTTCTGATAGAGAACTGCTATCAAAAATAAAGAAGTCATGAAACTCAACAAAAAGCAAACAATCATTGAAAAGGGGACAAAAGATCTGATCAGATACCTCACCAAAATGGCAAATAGCCAACTGAAAGCTGTTCAACATCATATGTTATTAGAGAATCACAGATTAAAAAAAGAAATACCACCAACACGTTACTAAAATAGCCAGAACCCAAAATACTGACAACACCAAGTGTTGGCAAGGATACAGGGCAGCAGGAACTCTGATTCATTGCTGATGGGAATGAAAAGGGATACATTTACTTTGGAAAACAATTTTGCAGTTTCGTAGGAAATTAAAATTTTATCATACAATCCAGTAATTATTGTATTTCCCTAAATGAATTGTACACTTATGTCCACACAAAAACTTTCACATAGATGTTTACCATAGATTTATACATAATTGGCAAAACCTGAATGCAACCAAAATGCTCTTTCGGAAAGTAAGCAGACAAACTAAGATACATCCAGACAATAGAATGTTATTCAGTGCTAAACAGTAGCTATTAAGACATGAAAAGACATGCAAGAAACTTATATGGGGGTCCGGCACTGTGGTGTAGCGGGTAAAAGGCGCCGCCTGCAGTGCCGGCATCCTACACTGCTGCCGGTTCAAGTCTCAGCTGCTCCTCCTACAATCCAGCTCTCTGCTATGGCCTGGGAAAGCAGTAGAACATGGCCCAAGTCCTTGGGACCCTGCATCCTCATGGGAGACCTGGAAGAAGCTCCTGACTCCTGGCTTCAGATTGGCACAGCTGTTGTGGCCATCCGGGAAATCAACCAGCAGACGGAAGACCTCTCTCTCTCCCTCTCTCTCTTTCTGCCTCCTCTTCTCTCTCTTTCAAATAAATAAATAAATCTTTTTTTAAAAAAGAAACTTATATGGAATTAAAAACCCCAATTTTAAAAGCCTATATACTACATGATTCCAACTAATGAATGTTCTGTGAAAGCAGATACTATGGAAACAGGAAAACTCTCAGAAGTTGCCAGGGGCAGGGAGTTCAGGGAGATGGACAGGCAGAGCCCAGGGGACCTAAAGGGCAGTGAAACTACTGTGCAGGGTACTGTAGCCATGAGTATGTTTACAGATTTGTCAAGACCCAGGGAATTCACAACATCAAGCATGAACCATGAATTCTGGGCGATAAGCACATGTCTACCGAAGTTCATCAATTCAAAAAGATAAGTGTCTCTGGTGTTGGATGGTGATAGTGGAGGAGATAATAATGAGATGTGTGGACGATAGACAGGCAGGTATTCTGTACTTTCTGATCAATGTTTCTGTGAATCTAAAACTGCTCTAGAATATAAAGTTTAATAATTAAACAACGAGAAAAAGAGACAACGACCCATGAGACACCCAGACTGCAGGCAATGCCTTGACTATGTTTCTTGAGTCTCGAACCTCTTGCTATAAATCCATACACCTTCCCCACTTTGGGCCACAGGTTGGGAACCCCTGGTCTGCAAGAAAGACAAGGGACACTCTAAATATGGACAAGGCCTGGTTCATATTCCAGCACTGAGATGATCTGGAAGGTAGACAGGTGAGCTACGGGAACTCTGAAGGCTTCAGTTCCTCTTTGTACAACAGATTAGAAATACTTCGCAGCCCAACAGCTGGCTTACTACAGGCAGCAAAGAGGGTCACTGCAGTTCCCTAGGCTCAGTGGCTTGGTTTTCAGGAGATGGGCCCAGCCCAGCAGGGAACTGGTGAGACATGCAAACTTTCAAGCTGTGACATAGGCACTGGGCACCCCTGGGGAGCCCAGCCCTCTGGGTCTTCACAAGCTCTCCTGTGACTCTGATGCTCACTAACATTTGAGAACCATGCTCTACAGCAGTTCTTGTCAGCTTTTTTCTTCCCCTTACAAATGGAGGAAACTTACTTCAAAAGGATCTCATGGGCCAGTGCTGCAGTGTAGCAGGTAAGGCTGCCTCCTGCACACAGGCGCCGGTCTCGGCTCCTCCACTTCTGATCCAGCTCCCTGCTGCTGTGCCTGGGAGGGCAGAGGAGAATGGCCCGAGTGTTTGAGCCCCTGCACACATGTGGGAAACCTGGCAGAAGCTCCAGTCTCCTGGTTTCAGCCTGGCGCAGCCCTGGCTGTTGTGGCCATTTGATCAGCAGACGGAAAAACTCTGTCTCTCCTTCTTTCTCTCAGTAACTTTCAAATAAATAGAAAAATAAAGAAAAACAAAAGGGACTTCGTGCAGAAGGCTCGTCTGTAAATTTGAGACAGCTGTGATGGAACGGGAGCAGAAGAACTGGCCATGCACCTCCAGGGTCCCACGTTGAACCCTGAGGGACCTCTGGGGCAGAGGACGGGGCTGTCTTTGGCAGTTACGATACTGCAGTTCTTGGCTGCACTACTGAAAGAATCTAAAGACTCAACGCAACCTCAATCACTCAACCATAATTCCAGGGCAAACTCTGCTGCAGGAAAATAATACTTCCTGGGGCTCCCAGAGGTATCCACAGCTCAGCCACTTGGCAGAGGTCACCTCCAGCATTGTCACAGTGCTGGTCCTCCTGGCTACGGCTTGGGGCAAACTCCTTAGAAGTGCCAGTCTAGCTCTTTGGCCCCAGCTTAATGCTATATCGCCTGCTTTCCACGCAAGTGGCACCTCGCTCACATCAAGGCCCACCTACCCCATGGTAGCAAAATGTGGTGGCACATTCCTGAAGGGCGCTGAAGCCCCCTGGCGAGCCAGGGATCAACTAGTGAAGAGTTGCTCTCCAGGAGAAGTCTGGAAACCAATGACACAGAGATGGAAACCACAGACACAGTTACAAGAGGGGTCCTGGCTTGTTTACCGAGCACACACACTAGTACATATTCAAAATGGGGCTTGTGCAGGCTGACGATGAGTAAAGCAGCAAAAAGAAGAAAACAAAAGTGGAGAGCTACGGCTTTCAATAGAGGGGATCCTCTTCAGTTTCTCACGTGCAAGAGCTGACTGTGGAGCGCTGGGCTAGGGACTGCCTGGGTAAGCCAGATTATCACGACACCCACTGATCAGAGTAGTCCTCTTTGATCAGCCCCACTTCTCCCACTGCCGACTGCATGTTGGCTGAGCTGCTATTCTCCACTCACCTGGACACAAGTTCACCTGACCGCAGCATCTCAGAGGAAAGAAAACCCACCCACAACTTGCGACAGCAGGATCCCTGTATCAGAGTGCCAGTTCGAGTCCCAGCTGCTCCACTTCTGATCCAGTTTCTTACCAATGCACCTGGGAAGGCAGCAGATGATGGCCTAAGTAGCCGGGTCCCTGCCACTCACATGGGACACTGGAATGGAGTTCCTGGCTCCTGACTGTGGACTGGCCCAGCTCTGCTTATTGTAGCCATAGCCATTTGGGGGAGTGGATTAGCAGATGGAAGAGTTCTCTATGCCTTTCAAATAAATAAAATAAACCTTAAACACACACACACACACACACACACACACACACACACAAACCCAAGTTTCCAGACACCAAAGAGTATTTAAAAGACAAAATAAAGCATGCAGGGAGTATTCCTCTCCAGATTTCAAGGTTTCAGCCTTATTCCACAAGACTGAGAGAGGCACATCACGGGTGTTAACTTCTGCTGAAGGATGAGGAGACTGACGCATGGGCAGGCTATGTGTCCTGCTGAAGACTGGGGAGCCAAGTCCACAGTCACGAAGCTTCAGAGGTGGAGCCGGAGGCGGCCAGGGGAGAAATCCGATCCATCCCTCTCATTTTATAGAGGAGCCGCTTTTCAGCGGGCGGTGTCATGCCCAGCTCTGGCATCAAGTCAACTGCCCCTATTTCAAGAGTTCACAGCGGCCAGCATTGTGGCGTAAGGTTAGGTTATACTGCTGCCTGCAATGCTGGCGACATGCATGGATGCTGGTTCGAGTCCTGGTGCTCCTCTTCTGTTCCAGCTCCTCGGGAAAGCAGCTCAAGATGGCCCAAGTGCTGGGGCCTCTGCACCCATGCAGGTGACCCAGATGAAGCTCCTGGCTTCGGCCTGGCCCAGCCCCTGCTCATGGGGCCATTTGGAGAGTGAACCAGTGGATGGAAGAACTCTTTCTCTCCCTCCCTGTCTCTGTAACTCTGTCTTTCAAATAAAGAAATCTTTAAAAAGAAATAAAGAAATAGACACAAGAACTCTAACTGGAAGGACTGCTGAAGAGACCAAAGAATCACCCAAAGTCCCACCGGCATCTCTGCTGAAGAATTGGTACACACAAGGAAAACCCCAGAGCTTACTAGGACTTCCAGGCATCAGTTAGGGCCCGAGCCTAGGAGGCCCTTTTCCACACCCCTGGGGCCCTGGAGCCTCCAGCACAGAGCACCTGCCCCTCCTGGGCTGTAGCTTCCCTCTTCAGCAGAACCCACATCTAAGGCTTGCAAGCAGGGCTAAAAGACCAAGTTTCAAAACTTAAGTATTCAGGGATCTTCCCATGATGCCACTGTGTAGAAGTACGAATTTGGAGAACTGTGAGGATAAAAAACATGGACCTAAATCACTGAGCTGAACAGAATTATTATTTATCCTGGAAGAATTAGCTGAAGGCTGGTGTGCAGCAACTCTAGCATCCCCGCCCCTCCATTATTGACATCAGCTCCTCCAATTAAACTAATTAAGCCTCAATTAATTACAACAACGA
This sequence comes from Sylvilagus floridanus, assembly GCA_949820135.1. Lineage (NCBI taxonomy): Eukaryota > Metazoa > Chordata > Mammalia > Lagomorpha > Leporidae > Sylvilagus > Sylvilagus floridanus. The sequence continues at coordinate 58,467,910 of OX463225.1, forward strand.
CAAGCACTTGTTGAGCCGCCTGCTCTGTGTGAGGCACAGCTGTAAGCACTTTACACACATGCGTTCACACCTCACCTTCTGTAACCCCTGAGGAAGGCTGGTCATTTCCAGCTTCCAGGAGGGGACACTGAGGCCCTGATGAGAATGTAACCTGCCCAAGGCTGCATGGGCAGCATGTGGCAGAGCTGGGATGTAGACCCTGCCAGTCTAAATCCTGCTCTCTGCCATTGTACGAGCTCTTTTTATAACACTGACAATGAACATCTTCTCATAAAGTATAAATTTAAAACACTGTTAGGAAACATGAGTGAAACACGCAGGCAAAGTTAAAAAAAAAAAAGTGTGCTTGCTTAGCAAACAGCTTCCAGATTTGTTTCCCAGCACCCTTTCACACTGCCAGCCCCGGGCCCTTCCTGTTTAGAAACCTTGGAGAACACCAACCCTTTAATTCTGTCACTTTTCCAACACTTACTCTAAACTTCCTCAGCATTGTTTTCTGGTGAGATAATACAAAAGCCAGCATTCGGCATAACATGCGCGTAACATGCGAAGGATCAGCAGAAGGAAGGGTTCCTATCTATCACAACTCCATGTTTAACTAGGGCGGCTCACACATGGTAAAAAGACAATTGAGCTGGGAAACTGATAATTCCAGTCCTTGCAGCTGTTATGAGTCAGTAGGAACATGAATTTGCATGAGTGATTGCTGGGTTCTTGATAAACACGGTACCTGCCAGCAAACAGTTCCACTTTCTCTTCCCTGGACCTCGTGTCCTCCACACTGAAGCTGGCTGTTAAGCCTGGAGCTTTTCAAAGCTTTAGATGCTTTCAGGTTTTATGTGCTTTTATCAGGACAATCTTCTGTGGACAATGAAACAAAATAAGCCTTGTAAAGGTATGAGAAAAATAGCACTGTGCAGTTTGTTTCAGTCCTGGGAGAACATGGTATAGTCAACTGGGTACAGGTTTGAGTTCTGGCTTTGCTCCCCACAAGCTGTGCAACCTTGGGTCAGTTACTGAACCTCTCTAAACTACAATCTCCTCCTCTGTACAATAAGCTAATTATACTATCCTTATCGAGTTATAATGCCTGGTCAAGAGTTGGCACATGGAGTCTGGCACCACGGCTTACTAGGCTAATCCTCTGCCTGCGGCGCTGGTACTCCGGGTTCTAGTCCCGGTCGGGGTGCTGGATTCTGTCCTGGTTGCTCCTCTTCCAGTCCAGCTCTCTGCTGTGGCCTGGGAGTGCAGTGGAGGATGGCCCAAGTGCTTGGGCCCTGCACCCGTGTGAGAGAGCAGGAGGAAACACCTGGCTCCTGGCTTCGGATTGGCGCAGCGCACCGGCTGTAGTGGCCATTTTGGGGTGAACCAAGGTAAGGAAGACCTTTCTGTCTGTCTCTCTCACTGTCTAACTCCGTCTGTCCAAAAAAAAAAGAGTTGGCACACAGGATGGGTGCTTGGAGCAGTGTTAAAGTCACCACTTGGGAGGTCCATGTCTTTAGTTTGAGTCCTGGCTTCTATCAATCTAGCTTCCTGCTAATGTGCGCCCCCTGGGAGGTAACAGTGATGGTCCCTGCCACCCACATGGGAGACCTGAATGTAGTTCCTGGCTCCTGGCTTCAGCCTACTCTGGCGCCTTGGTTGTTGCAGGCTTTTAGGGAGTGGGCCAGTGGATGAAAGATCTCATCTCTGTCTGCCTTTCAAAAAAAAAAAAAAAAAGGAAGAAAAAATTGGGAAGAGAGGTGGCATTATGGCACAGTGGATTAACCTGCCACCTGCAATACCAGCATCCCCTATGAGTTATAGTCTGCACTGCTCCACTTCCAATCCAGCTCTCTGCTAATGCACCTGGGAAGTCAGCAGAGGACGGCCAAAGTGTTTGGGCCCCTGCTATCCCGAGGGAGACCTGGAAGGAGTTTCAGGTTCTTAGCTTCCAAGAGCAAACCAGCAGTTGGAAGATCTCTCTCTGTCTGTCTTTCTCTCTCTTATTCTGCCTTTCAAATAAGTAAATAAATCTTTAATAAATAAATAAATAAATCTTAAAAAAAAGAGTAAGCACACAAAAACATTACTTTCCGCCCCTTCCTATAATCAAAGCTGTACAAAGTTTCAAAACCAAGTTGCACTCCTGAGGTTCCATCATTCATTTTCATTCAGTTTGTGAACAAAAGTTCCAGAGGAGGGAACCTTACTTCCCAGTGCTTCTGGAAACTGTTCTCAGAGAAAATGCACCAGGTCACAAGGTAGAACAGAGCATTAATCCAGACAAAACCTCTCTAAAATCAAGCAAAAGAAGCCTCCTCCATCCCCCAACTCTGCATTTATGTCCAGTAAACAAAGCAACAAATCGCTTCTATAAATGTGAATGCTCTAGGTCACCCTCCTAGCAATTTTTCCTTCACTAATCCACAATCAAAAGAAAATACACTACTGGACAGAAAATTAATGCTGACCGTTAAAGCCATGTCTTTTTAAAATTCAAGACTTATATATGCCTCCTTAAATAGAATCACTTGCACCCCCATTCCATACAACACACGTGGCCACAAGTTACCAGACTGGTGACCTGCGACAGAGACAGGAATCTCAGCCAAGATCCCTCCTATGCCCAGGCCTGAGAGCTGGCCGTTATGCCATGGATTACAGTGTCACAGGGGAGAGGTAAGGTTTTCCCTTCAAGGACAGTCTTTGTTTTTACCCAACAGGATACACCAATAATTTGTTTGCAGGGAAGAAGAGAGCTGTGTGTGTGTTAAACAAATGGATTAGAATTTTCTAATAGGGTTGGGCTCAGCGTGTTTCAGTGTGGTTGTTGTGGCACAGTGGTTACGCGTGGCTTGGAATTCTGGCATCTCAGGGTGCCTGGGTTCGAGCCCTGGCACTGCTCTTAATTCCAGCTTCCTGCTAACGTGCACCCTGGGAGGCAATAGGTTATGGCTCAAATACTTGGGTCCCTGTCACCGACAGGAGAGATCCAGACTGAATTCTGGGCTTCTGGCTTCTGCACAGCCCAGCCCGGCCACTGTAGGCAACTCGGGAGAGAACCAGCAGATTAAAGAACTCTCTCACTCTTTCCTTTTCAAGTAAAGGAATGGAAGAATAAACAAATAAAAGATTGGGGGTGGGGGGAGGAGTAGGAGAGGGAAAGGAGGAAGGGGCAGGAGAAGAGGGAGAGGGTGGCATAAAGGCCATTCCCAGACCCCTGGATAGGGTGAGGACAATGATGAGAATCCCTAAGACTTCTCAGCAGCCAACCCCCAATTCCCTGGGGCCACTTCCAGGACTGCAGAGCCCCCGAGTAAAAGGTCCCTCTGCAGGGCAGAGCACTAGGATCCCGGGATGGACAGGCGGCTTTCCGGGAGACCCTGCCCTCTGGGCCCCACCACAAAGCGACCCACCCACTGCTCCGCTCTTGTCTGCCTCCAGAGTGAGGCAGCCTTGAACAGGAGCTGCCACATCCTATTCCCTTTGAGAATGCTCTTTCCCTTCTAATCAAAGGCCAAAAGAGATAACGTGTACAGTCATAAATCTGAAACTTTTCTCCAGTAGGCAAAGTTCAAGGTCCAGATTCTTCCTGTAAACTCACCCCTGGCTGTGTGCCCACAAGAATGATGACAGCCCACTCAGCATGTTTCGGGCACAGAACCCCTTCCTGAGCAAGGAGACGAGGGGCCAAACAAGTGTGGGCTCAGTCACTGCCCTCTGGACATTCTCACCCACCGGGGCTTCCGCAGCTGCCCAGATCTGACTCACTCCCACTCCAGTCTGGATTACAAATTACTCAGTCTTAGGCAAAGGTCCTCCAGCCTCCCCGGAACCCCACAGCCTCCAGCCTCTACTCCACCAGCCCCACTCCAGGTTTCCCAGTGGGCCACTCAGGGCATGACCCATAAATACCTGGGTGCCAGGGGTGGGGGTGTGGGGAGCAGGAGGGACAGAGGGTGTGTCTGGGGCTCTCTCCTGGTCAGTCAGGCTCCTGCCCACTCGGCTGTCCTGGGACAGGCAGGGTTGGGCGATGAGAGGTTCAGAGTTTGGCCAACACCCAGAGTCCCTCAGCTCAGAGGGCAGATTTGACAAGGCAGCGCAAAAACAGGAAGTCAAGAGGCATGTGGATTCTGCCTCCGCCATCTACTGACTCTATGACCTTGGGCAAGTAACAGAAGCTGTTCAGAAAGCCTCAGTTTCTCCACCTGTAGAATGGACTCCTCACAAAGCTTTTTGAGAGGTACAAAGTACTCAAAACTTATTTTAACATAATACAAATTCCCTAAACATGTTTTAAGTCTTCCATGCCCTGGACACTGCCTGTTGCTGGCAATATTAAAAGATGAAAAAAGGCCACCAAATCCAAGAGGTATGATGCATTCTAACGGGGACACAGAAGTAGGGAGGGGAAACTATGTCACAGCATAGTCCTGAGCATCGTGGCTGCCTAGCAGGCCACTGGGAACCCAGAAAAGGGAAATGCAAGTATTCCAGAGAGGGGGCAAAGAAGAGAGCAAAAGGAAGGCAGCAGGAGTAACTCTGCTGCCTATGCCCCTGATCTGCACAATCTTGCGTGAGCCCAAGACCACTAGTGAGGCAAGATGACTGCCATCCCCAGCCTCCAGCTGCCAGAGGCTCCAAGGCATGCAGCTAGTGAGTGGCAGAGCCGGGCTGGAACCCAAGACCTGCACCTTCATCTCTGCAGACACTACTCTACCTGAACAGCACCGCCAGTCCAGTCTCCCCACCCCGGGCAGGCCAAGGCCAGGCCGGCCAAGTCCCTCCTCTGCACTTGCACACTGCTGTTCACAATGCCACTCAACATTCCTGCCTCTTTGTTGGTGCTTACGCCCGCCTCCCCCAGTTGCTTAGAGGTCCCTGTTAGTGCAGAAATGGAAGGTAGTCAGTGCATGTAAACAGCTGGTGTTTAATACATGCTGTCCCAATGGATGGAAGAAATAATGAAATTATGTTAGGTTTCGAGAGAGGCAGAGATGCACTGCGTGGTTTGCGGGAAAACTTCTTAAAAGAAAAAGCAGTGCCATATTCATCCCTATGGCCCCAGAGTCTTGTACTTATCTGAGGTGCAAGGTAACCGGGCCAGCGTGAATCACAAAGAGAGGGTGTGTGGGAACACGGAAGTGCTTCTCAATGCCGGCAAAGACAGTTTTTGTTTCTAACTCATCGCAGGCTGGCTCTTTTTGTCGAATGTGCCAACAATGAACAGCTACAAATCAGGATGAAAAGGAAAGTGTTTTTTATGAGATTCCACAGGTACAGGTATAAAGTGATTGTCCAACTACGACAAAAAGTGACTCGTGCAGTGCTCTGGACATCTGTATGCTGGTTGAAGAGCAAGTCGCAGGAACCCAGGAAAAGGCAGGTATGTCCAGAGAGGGGGCGGGCAGAGAGCAGAGAGGGAGGAGTCACTGTGTGCCAGGCTGGTCACACTCACTCTTTCTCACTGCAGACCGTTCTCAGAGACAGAGTTCGGTATGCAGACCGCCTCTGGCAGGCCCTGGAGGGCAAGGGCGGGGAGCCAATGTGCACAACAGCACCAAAAAGGAGCTGGGGTCATGCTTGAAGTGATCCTCAGTGGGGCATTCTGTGCGCCAAGTGCTGCTCCCAGAGCATCACATCTAGTTGCTCGGTGTTATTTGCACCCCCACTTTACAGATGGGGAAACTGAGATATACAGCAGTTAAAAACATTCCCAGGCCTCGAATCTTGAACCAGTGTGAACTGTTCACCACAACGGGATGCCTTTGGAGAACCAACAAACAGCTTTCAGCCAGGAAGTGGCCCATTCGGAGCCATTCAGTTTTAGAGAAATCACCCCATGGCAGGTGACAGGCAGAGGGGAGTCAGGCAAGCCCTGCTACAATGCAGGTAAAAGGTGAGGGGGAGGGAAGTGCAGTCAGGAAGCGGCAGGCTCTGGCCGGGGCGGGGTGCTGAGCTGGGAGGAGGTGCAGGAGAGGGAGGAGTCCCTGGTGACTGGGGTGCAGAGCCCAGCAACCTGGTGGCAGGAGACATCTTGCACCAGAGACGTAGGGAAAACAGGAAGAGGAACAGGCTTGGGAGGAGAGGAAGAGACCAGCTTCGAACAACATCTACCTGGGCCTGAAAAGCCCAAGATGGACGAGCTGCAGTTGAGTGGGGCGAGATGTCTAGGGACTGAGCTCTTCCAGTGTTGAATGCGGGTAGCTCCTGTTTCTCCCTCACTCTATTATACTTTCCTCCTCCGCTCCTTTCCCCTTCGCACTGGGAAAAGCACGCGTTCCCCTGCCTTACACTTTCTTCCTTGCACAACACCGGGCACACTCAAGGCGCTCACTCCCTGCCCCCTGTAGCTTATCTGTGAACACAAGGTGGATTTCTCTGTACAGTCTTGTTTGCGTTTCCAATAAATCCAGACTCGAACGGCCCACACAGGCCCGTGTCAAATGGCCCCGACCTGCTTCTCCAGACACCTGAGCACATTTCCCCTGGCTGCCTCCCTCTCATGCAGGTCTCAGCTCCACTGCCACCTTGGCAGCCAAACACCACCCCTGAGACCCGTCTCTCACTGCCCCAGTCCCTGCTTTGCTGTCTTCACAATTCTGCTCCCTGTCTGAACTGATCTTGTTCAAGCGGCTTTTATTCAGTGAACTCTGTGTATCATGTTCATGGCTATATCCCCACACAGCAGGCCACTGATAACTATCTGTGGCATGAAAAAAGGCATTTGGGCTTATTAAAAACTGAGACTCAGATGAAGAGACAGGGGCTTTGTCCTAGGAAGCTAAACGTCCAACAGCAATGAAGCACGCAAGTGCAAGAGAAAGACAGGGCAACCTTCCCCGTGTCCCCTCCCCTGCCCTGCAGCCCACCAGGCGGACTCCTTGCCTGCTGTGCTTTTCACACAGTATCACCAGGGAGGGTAGAGCAGGCAACACGGCCCGGGGAAAGGGGCACTGACTTCACAGCCAGACAAACCTGGATTGAAAATGTAATGTCACTACTGTGTACTACTGGTCCCTGCTCCCCATGTTCCCACCTCAATTCTACCAGAGTGACAAGGCTACAGAAAGCTCCCAGCACAAGCTCCCACACGGCTGGCACTCTAGGAGTAACCATCATCATTGTCATCACATTTACTGTCACATGGGTGCACTATACTCCCTCAGTTAGCACCTGCCACATGCAGTTAATTGTTTGAATAACTTCAAATGAGATTAAAGGCAATGGTATTATGTGACCACTGTGATAATGATGTCAGTTATAACAATATTTTTTATTTGACAGAGTTAGAGAGAGAGAGAGAGAGAGAGAGAGAGAGAAAAGGTCTTCCTTCCGTTGGTTCATTCCCAAATGGCCAGAAGCCAGGTGCTTCTTCCTGGTCTGCCATGTAGGTGCAGGCGCTCAAACACTCAGGCTATCCTCCACTGCCCTCCCGGGCCACAGCAGAGAGATGGACTGGAAGAGGGGCAACCAGGAATAGAACCTGGTGCCCAAATGGGATGCCGGCACCGCAGGCGGAGGATTAACCAAGTGAGCCACATCGCTGGCCCCGAGTTATAACAATATTTAAGATCTGAGATAGAGCTGGCGCTGTGGCACAGCGGGTTAAAGCCCTGGCCTGAAGCGCCGGCATCCCATATGGACACGGGTTCTAGTCCTGGCTGCTCCTCTTCTGACCCAGTCCTCTGCTATGGCCCGGGACAGTAGAAGTTGGCCCAAGTCCTTGGGCCCCTGTGCCCGCATGGGAGACCCGGAAGAATCTCCTGGTTTCAGATCGGTGCAGCTCCGGCGGTTGCGGCCATCTGGGGAGTGAACCAGCAGATGGAAGAGCTCTCTCTCTGTCTCTCCCTCTCTCTGTAACTCTTTCAGTATTGCTGCTCTGAAGGCTTTATATGCACGAGCAGCTCCTTTACAAGTCAAAAGTAGCATTCATCACTTCTAAGAAGCACACCCTAACATTCCTGTTGTTGGGACGACTTCATGCTAGGCACTCACCCCACGGCCATATCATTATTTGTGGAACTTATGAAGATGTATGTTACACGGCGAAAGGAACTACATATTGAGTAATTAAAGTCACATACCTTCATAGATTAATATCCTATAAATGGGCTCAATATCTTAAAAAAAATTTTATTTATTTGATTTGAAAGGCAGAGTGACAAAGAGACAGAGCTTCTCCACCTGCTGGTTCACTCCCCAAATGCCCACAACAGCCATGGCTGGGCCAGATGGAAGTCTATCTGGGTCTCTCATGTTGGTGGCAGGAGCCCAGGTACTTGGGTCATCAAGCACTTACTCCAGGTACATTTGCAAGGAGCTGGACTGGAAGCTCGGAGGCTAGGACTCAAACCAGGCACTCCAACATGTGATGTGGGCATTGCAGGTGCTGGCTTAACACCTGCCCAAAGTGGGCTCCATTTTATTAACTTGATCAATTTTTCCCTGGTGAGAGTCAGAGACGGAGCAGAAAGGACATCAGAGAGACTCATAGCAGGCGAAGAGTTTGCTAGACTGCTGCTGCCCCTGAGAGGTATGGCCCAAGCGCAAGGACTGGAGAGCCAGCTCTAAGAACTGAGGGTAGCCCCCAGCCACGACCCAACAAAAAGAAACCTTCAGTCCCACCACTAGAAGGAACAGGATTCTACCAGCCACAAGAGCCTGGGAACAGATTCTTCTCAGAGTTTCCCAGTACTCACCAGCTGGTCAATACCTTGATTTTGGCCTTGAAAATCCCAGCGCAGAGAAGCCACCCGAGCCTACCCTCACATCTGACCTGCAGAACTGAGAGCACACATCTGCGTTATGCAAAACAGACAGCTCTACAGTCACCTGTGATGACGACAGCCATAGAGAACAAAACAGTCTCATGGCTGACGTGTGCTATAGTCTAGTGAGCACCACTTTGTCCTTTGCAGTGCCCTCCAGGAGAACGGCTCATCTCATAATCGATGGCATCTTAGATTTGCTGAAATGCCATGTTATTATCTCTGTTTTGCAAAGCCACAGAGGATGTGAGAGGTCAGGAGACTCACCCAGGTAACTTGCACTTCCACGCATGCTTGCAGGGTTGAGGGTGTCCTGCTGGAAAGCAAAGCAGCAGCTAACACGACCTGCCCAGGCCTGTCCATGGGATCTCAGAGACCCAGCGGGGTCCAGAAGGCGGGAGGCTACTTCAGGAAGTTTGAGGAAAATGCATACTTGGAAAAAACCATGCATAGAGTTCAACATTTCCTGGATCAAAATCAATGTATCTTTTCCACAAATTTTTAAAGTTCCCAGTCCAGCATCTGAGGAGCCGGGGACCCTGCTAGGTATGGAGATAAACAACAGACCAAGCGCCTGTTCTCCGGCAGCTGCCACCATGGTGGGAGACAGCAACACTACAGCGACAGAGTGAGGTCAGTGCCAGAAGAGAAACAAAGCCTGCAGAGAACGTGAACTGACCTCCACACAAGAAAGATCCTGCGTATTCAGCAGCTGAAAAGAAGCAGAGCACTGGACTTGGGAGATAAGATCCTCTCTTTTGGATCTCTTTCATGGGCCACTTGGGAGTGTGGGAACTCCAAGAGACAATGTTCTTTGTTGTTATGGGTCTTTGGGCTTGCTGTTTGCATTTTTTTTTTCTTAATGGAGATATAGGCTAGCTCCACAAAGGATTGCCTCTTTCAAATTTCTAAAAACAAAACCACAATCATCCGTTCCCTCTTTCTATGAAATTCAGATGAAAATGAATGCTACACTAAAATAGCATCCCAGGCTCTGACCTTACTCTGTGACTTTTATCTTCTCTCTCCCCTTGGAAACAGACTAGATGGCTCACTTGGGTTGAAATCAAAGTGGAGAACAGGAGCCCGATTCATGGGGTGAACAACCCAAGTGTCATGTGTATAACCTTCTTCCAGGAGGTAAATACACATGGAGAACTCTAGAATTCTTCAAAGACTTTGCCGGAAATGCCACTAGCGCGGACGTATTCTCATTCTCTCGAGCTTGTTTTTGTTTGTGAGGGAGAAATTCTAGACCAGAATGTCATCCTCATTACAGTTTTGGAGAAGCCCCAGCTTAATAATACCATTAGCCGACAACTATTTATAATTCAGACATTAGCTACTGGCATAAAATCCCACTTTCCACTTCTCTTGATTTTGCACTGACAATTTGGCAGCCCACTCTACCCTGAGGCCCAAAGGAGCCATTGCATTCCGAAGTCTGTATTTAAGAGACTCTGACAGAGACGTATGCAGGCAGAAAGGTCAAGAAGTGCTCGCGGAAGGATCCTCCAGCCCAGACGAGGCGCAAGAAACGGCGTCCGGTGACCCCACACCTCTGCTTCACTCAAAATCAGACAAGTGTAAACCACTCTCGATGACCGCTTCTCACCAACCAGATTAGCAAAAATAGAAAGACATTCCTCCGCCGGCGGGGCGGTGGGGAAGCAGGCAGCCGGGACACTGCCCAAAATGATTCACCACTCCTGGAGGGGATGACAGAGCTCTGTGATTCAGCAGTGCTGCTTCTGGGAATCAAGTCGCAGCTACACCTGCCCCAAAGCACGGGGACCTGTTACACCTTCATCACCAGCACACTGCTGGTCTCGGCCAAAAACTGTACGGAATGGAACGGTCCAACAGCAGGGACTGATCAAATACACCACAGCGCTGCCACACGACCAAACAACCGTGCCGGGAAGACAGCGCCCCAAGACACAGAGCCACCTTTCAAACGCAAGCCAGACACCAATATGTGCGATGTGCCACCTTCCTGAAAGGGAGAATAAAAACATGCACCCTTATTTGCTTATATTTACAAGTCGCTACTTGTAGAGAGTAGGGGGAAAGGTTGGATGGGGATGGAAGCAAGATTTAGTGTTTACCGTTTTATTTGGTTGCCACATCTTGGGGGAACACTGGAATAGATTACCTACTGAAGTATAAGCCATGCTTCCCAGGAGTCTGTGGAACGGGACAAGGCCAGCTTGGAATTACAAACAAAGCCCAGGGGAAGAGGTGTGGAAGACCTGGGTTGAGGCAGGTGCGTACCCAGGTAGAAGTCAGTGAGTTAGAGAAACCTCAGAGCAGAGTTGAGAGGTGAACAGAGAGTGTGATTTCTGCCCTGTATTCCATTCCAAGCACGAGTGGCGTGGAGGCCCCTGATGCTCATCACGGCAGGAGGGAGGTCAGAGAAACGCAGGTGAGCAGGGGCAAACACAGACGCGCTAGGATCACTTCCCAGGCAGCCGGCCAGGAGCAGTTATTTGCTCTCCTGACTCACACAGCAATGGCTGCAGCTTGCTGTACATCAAATATGGATGATAAAAAAATAAAAAATAAAAAAAAGAGGGCAAAGCTTGTACCGGAATATTCTGCCTAAGGCAAGAGGGAGATTCCTAAAAAGTGGAGCCTCTTGGAATGTTGTAACATCTATTCCTACTGTAAAAGCAACAGGGGCGTGTGCTAACGACATCCACGGGGATGTCCACAGATTTTGTGTCAGGAATTGACACCTCCTGCCATTTCTGCTTTGGAATCTGAGTGTGTCTGGAGATGGCTGCGCTTCACCAGCTCCCACGTGGAAGGCCTGCACATTTTGATGCCTGCTGGCTGTCCTGCAAAGTGCCGACTCTCATAAAACCTCAGCTGGCCAAGGTCCGAAGCACACAGCAGCACCTTCCTCCTCTGAACCACTGTCTCATCAATGAGCCCCACTAACCTGGCCGACCCTGTTTTGTGCAAACGCCTCCCAGGAGCGGAGCTGGGAGGGGCGAGTTTAACTCCCAGAGCTGACTTTCTAAGGCAGCAAGCATCCTAAAAGAGGAAGCCCGACAGAGGCTCCAACTACACAGATTCAACTTTCTTAGTCCTGGTAGCTTTGGCCACAAGGCTGCCCATTTCTGACTCCACACTTGAAAAGTCTTTTCCCAAAAGAAGTAGCTGCTCTTAGGCAAGTACCAAAATCCCTAAGGGGAGGGTCCTGTGTAGGTCAACAAATAACATGGATCCCTTTCCACACTCCTAGGAGTTACAACTCCCAGCCAGGCAGCAGGGAGACTGCACAGGCATGCATTAGGCAACACTGAGCATGCTGCTGGTGTTCAACTAACACAAACAATGTCAACAATACCCCAAGGGCTGGTCTTTCTTTACCTGGCCTGCAGGAAATGATGAACTGATGAGAAAGAACCCCAGCAGCGGGCAGGTGCTCCACTGGACGTGTTTCCTAGCAAATCTGCTCCAGTTTGCTTTGATTTAAAGAAGAACAGGGGCTCATGTATCTTATTGGAACGCTCTGCAGAGAACGCAGCTTTATTCCCCTTTTCCGCTGATAGTTGTTAAGCACCTACTCTGTGCCACGCTCTGCCAGCTCGTGGCATCTAAAAGGCTACTGGGACAGAAAAGGCTCTGAAAGCCAGCTGTTGTCACTCACTTGTGCTTTTGTGTGAGAAAAGACAACCCCTCCAAGTAGAATTGGCTGTGCAGGCTGGACAGCGTCAGAAAGAAATGCCCCTCTCATCTGGCACAGGCAGACCTACCAGCCCTACCCCACCCCCATCCCGATTTTGAGCAGATCTAAACCCTCCATTTGCTTCTGTTGGCTGGGCACTCACATGCAGTGAACAACCTGTGCAACCATTGGCTAGTATTGTTTAAGATTTATTAATTATTTGAAAGGCACAGCAACAGGGAGGGATAGAGAGATCTTCCAACTGCTATTTCATTCCCCCAAAACGATCATAACAAACAAGGCTGGCCCAGGCTAAGGCCAGGAGGTAGGAACTCCATCCATGTCTCCCACACCAGTGGCAGGGGCCCAAGTATTTAGGCTATCATCTGCGGCCTTCCCAGGCACACTGGCAGGGAGCTGGAAGAGAAGCAGAGCAGCCAGGACTTGAAGCAGCACTGACAGGGGACAGTTGTGTCCCAAGCAGTGGTGGCAACCTGGTGTGCCATGATGCTGGGCTCCCATGCAACAGTTCAAGGCATCGTTGCCACGCAGTCACAACCCAATCCTTCTGCTTCATGGCCAGACTCCAATATATCCCCAACCCCCTTGACATCTTGTCTGAATAGCCTAGCATGACCTTGTATGGCCACGGGGAGCCCTATGATCTAACATGCAGGCCACAGTCTAGTAATTCAGAAGGGTTCTTAGGGGCCGGCGCTGTGACACAGCAGGTAAAGCTGCCACCTGCAGCTCTGGCAGTCCATATGGGCACTGGTTCTCGTTCCGGCTGTTCCACTTCCAATCCAGCTCCCTGCTATGGCCTGGGAAAGCAGCGGAAGATGGCTGAAGTGCTTGGGCCTCTGCACCCACCAGAGAGGCCCAGAAGAAGTTCCTCGCTCCTGGCTTTGGCCTGGCCCAGCCCCAGCCATTGTGGCCACTTGGGCAGTGAACCAGTGAACAGAAGACGTAGCTTTCTCTGTCTCTCCCCTTCTCTCTGTAACTCTGCCTATCAAAATAAATAAAATAAATCTTAAAAAAACAAATAAGGAGGTTTCCTAAATCTAGGCACAGCCTCAGCAGCTCATCTCTAGGTTTTGACACCTTGCTAATTTGCCTGGGATTCTGGTTGAAGAAACATGGTATGTTGGTTTTACCTCAACAAGGTCTTCAGTGAGCCAATGAAGTCCAAGCAGCTTGTGGGTTTTGCTTCCGCTTTCCAGCCTTACATTTAGCTCCGGCTAGGATTCAATGAATTTCACTCTGAGTCTTCCTGAGAGAGGTCACCTGTTTTTCTTCTGCAATAATGGGTCCCTGAAAAGCTCACAAAATCTGAGGTCACTGCAAGCTTGGGGGCTGAATCTAAGGGTCCCAGAGGAGACTGAGAGTTTCGCATTCCTTGGTCAGGGCCATCTTGGCTGGCAGCATCTGCAGCTAAGTAAAGGCCTGATTATTCTACAGCAGTGAAGCGAAGACTCCACTCCCCCGGGGCTCCCGTGAGCTCACACACAGCCACTCTGAATGAAGGCAATTCTCCACAGAGAATGCAAGTGGAAAGAGGACAACTGATTCCGCCCCTGCTCCAATGAGCACCTGTGATCACACCAGCTCGAGTTCAACCAGTGTCTGTGCTTCTCGTTTCTCAAAGCAGGGGGCATCCTAAGTCAATGATGGGACCTTGTCTGCAAGCCGGATGGGAGCCTAGACTCTAAGCAAGCACACACACTGTAAAGTTGTCTGGCCCTCTGACCCCAAAATTCACCCACTTGCAACCAATGAATGTGAAAACTACATAAGATTCTTAGTAGCTGATTCACTCCAACAGACCCCAAAGCTATCCTTTTAGCTACTCATTCTCCAGCAGAGCTAAAGGTATCAACATTCTGAACTGGCTACAACCCTCTGGTTTTTATTAAACAGTAATCTCTGAAATGCAGACCCATTAAAAGACGACAAAAACTCTCCTTGCCACGGGATGGCAACCAGACACTCACAGCTAAGCACTTTTACAATACCCAATAAAACCTGACATGGTAAAGCAAACATTTAAGTGACACCACACATGATTTTTTTCAAGAGAGACGGGGCAATAAATGGAATAATCCAGCTAGAAGTTACCTTCAGTCAAATCACCTGCACTGCGCCTAGATCCACCCTACCTGCTCATTCCTGACTTGCTGCCCCACAGAGGAAAGCGGGAGGTCAGGATCTACCGGTACGAGCTGGTTCTAGAACAGGATTTAGCCAGTGCCTTCACCTGTATTCTCAAGTCCCTCTGGGAGTGGAATGGCAGGGGCTGGTCCCTGGTGTTCACGCCAGGCCTACAGGGTCTTGTGATCATTTTGGAAGCTCTGACAGCTACAGCTCAAGACCAGGAGCCCAAGTCAGAGGCTCGAGAAATCTCAGATGCATGTCTCAACGCCCAAGGGAACCCTGCCCTCCCATTTCCCTTGATGTGAAACAGACCTTCAGACCTTCAATGGCCCTGCCCCACAGAGCCCTCCTACCTGCAGCTGGGTGCACAGCCACCACAGCTCTGAGATCACTCAGGCATGAGACGGGGGTCAGCACCCCTCTGGGCCACATTCCCCTTAGAGACCTCAGCTACTTCTGGGCTGTGGTGAGAATGATCAAGATGGCATTTGCAGAGGGCGCAGAAAGGGCCCCAGACATGGAACAGCTCAGTAAATAGGATCACAGCACTGTGTGAATGTATTCCTTCTCTGTCAGACCTTCTGGTTAAACCAAGTGCACTGATGTCTCCCTCGTTACTGTCTCCCAGGGGTCTGAGACACTGCAGGTGCTGTGCCGATGCAGTCGGTCAGCGCAGGCCTGGATCTGCAAGTGTCAGCTTCCGTCCTGTCGAGGTCAGTGGACTTGCTCTACAGAGAGAGCCGTAGGAGCCACTGGCAGACTTCTCAAACATCTCTTAGGAAGACAAACCACAAACTGCTAAAACAACCTCGTAACTACAGGCAAACATTTCACACCGCAAAGGTCTTGATATTTAACTTAAGGACCTTCAACTGCCACCAAAGTTTTTTTTCCTGACACAACAAAATTCTGCTAGTTGTGGTTTAAAAACCAGACATGTTTCTGAGTAACTACTATATAAATAATTTTTATCATATACACATGTTCACTGGAGAACACAGGTGACATGGAGGGGTGGAGTGGGCATCAGAATCCCATCACCCATTTTTCTGTATTCTAGCTGTGCTTTAGGTAGAGTTTAAAACATTTCTGAATATTCAATTTTTAAAAAACCTTTAACTGATATTTAAAAATTCTACATATTTATGGAGTACCATGTAATGCTGCAATACACGTACACACTCCATAATGTTTAGATCAGGGGAAACAGCTCTATTTCCTCAAACCTTCATCATGTAAGAAAATTGTACAGGTAGCTGTAATTGTAACAGTGCACTGCATCTGTGTATACTGCCTTTCTCCTACTGCACCTGTAGGAGACTTCATGTGTTGCTGATTTATTTAAAACTTCTAATACGAAAGAAAATGAATTGAGTCCCAGGAAAATTAATTTGCTGAACAAATTAATATCGTAATCCATTTCACACTCAAAACTGCAGTGATGATTGCCTAATTATATTCTCTTACTTGGTAGGTACTATTTGGCAGGACTTTATATATTACTGAACATTTTTAGATTTGAGGGAAACATTAAAATTTCATATGGCTGTTCTCCTGTTACAAAAATAAGACACACTCATATATAACATTTAGAAAGAGAAAATGTCAGTAATAATTCAATGTTGATATTTATTGTGTATGGACTATGTGCCAGGCCCTATTCTAAATGCTCCATATAGATTAACTCATTTATTCCTCACAACACCACAGTTAGCAGAGAGAGAGAGATGAAGTAACTCACCCATAGTCTACACACCTTCAAGTAGGAGCCAAGAATCCATCATTATGCTGTGGTGTTCCAGGAGTAAAAGGAATCAATAATTTATTCAACCAACTCCTCCACTGCTTCAGAGCATAATGTCATAGGCAAGAAACAATTCCTAATAAAACTGCACTCTTTATACTCACAGAAAATTATTACAAACCATCCTCTCTGTGTCCCTGTGGGACAATTAGTAAAATTATAAGTCATCTGCAGCATGAGCTAAGATTCTGGCTCTGTCCAATTCTGTGCACCTGATGTACATTAAGGAAAGAAAAATTCAACAGAAATTTTAAAGGGTTTGTTTCAAAGATGGAAGCATTTTTAAACACTTTTCAAATTTTAGGAAATGCTTCAATGGTATGAGGAGTAAATTCCTCGAATTAACTCAACACTCATTCCTACAAAAATTTAAAAAAAAAATTACAATCAGTCCTAACACATCTTATGGTTTCTAAGTTGGCCTTCGACATCAATACATGTAAAAGTAAGTAACCAGATACCCTTGGGTTACATTTTTTCATGCTTTAATTAAAAATCACAGTTGGCTAAAGACAAATACTCTGTTCCCAGCTTAATTTCCTATCCAGGAACTACAAACCCAATGACATGGAATATAAGTTCTCTTCAAATTTAAAAGATAATTAATGCAACGTTTCAGACTGCCTGGCTTCAAAAACAGCACGCAACCGTAACTTCAGCGTGCAAGGCACGCTACTCCTCAGTCCTTTAATCACGCACATCCTTACTGCTGCAGTGGGAACATCACACACAGACAAACCTGGCACTCTCCTTGCCATTTAAAACTGCTCTACACATTTCCAGAAAGTTTAAGATCTTAAAAGTTTATCCAAAGCCTGCTGCTTGAACAAGCAAGGTAAGTAAAACATATAATAATTCTGAGCCTTCACTGTGGGTGAGGTTCAGTCCAAGTGTCTGTTTCATACACTTTCATAAACACTCAAGAGACAGAGACCACTAAAAATTCAATGTTATAAACCAGCCTGAAAAAGGTTAAATGACTAGAATTCTCACCCAGGTCTGACAAACACCGAACCCACACTGAAACGGCTGTTAAACTGCTGCTTTTCCAAGTTAGGGATCAGAAAAACATGCTCGACTTCCACAACGAGGCTAGCCTTCCTAGGTTAAGTTTAAGCTGACATAAAACTTAAAAAGCCAAGCCAAAACCAACAACAAGAAAGTCACCTAATAAAAACCCAACAGCGAATGACATAATTCTAAATTAGAAGTCTTTTTCTTGCTAGAGAGAGAGGGAGTCAACATTCAAATACAAAAATTTTAAAAACCTAATTTGGTATTAGCTAACTATTTCCTCAAGCCTCCTGACTCTGAATCCCTGTGCTCTGGCACACGGAGGAACCACCCCTGTTGTCTAACAAGTAACAACACAAACCCTACAACACAATTGTTAGAGAGCTAGTCTTTCAAACAAGATAGGAGCTTCTTCATAGGAAACGTTTGTAACTCCCATTTTTCAATCTCTTGTTTAACACATCCCATTTTCATCTATTTCTACCCAAATCTAAAGTATTCTACGCCCTAGGAGTGGCTACTAAATGACCTGGGCTAAGTAACAACAGCATAAAGGATAAAGTCTAAACACCCAAAAGACTGGTCAGCAGTTTCTGGACTCAACCCAGGGTTTTATGGCGCTGGTTAACTGTTAGAGATGGTAAAGGAACTTAACATTTGATCCAGAAAGTCCTTTTATCACTTAAGTCTCCGGAAAATGTTTGATTACTTTAAAAAAATCATGTGTGTGGATCACACGTTTTGTTTATTGGAAAGGGGGGCTGCTAATACATACCATCTGGTTTAGAAAAAAAAAAAAACCTAGCTTACTTGAAAGGATTATTTTGGCAATAGTCAAACGCGATCCGTCACGGGGGCGCTACCTGCACGGTTCTCCTGGGTGAAGGCCCCCTCCTGCAGCCCGGCGGTGCTGCGTTTGGGGACTACCCCTTTAATAGCAAAGCCAAACTCGTTTAAAACCGAGAACACAGAGACACACAGACGTCCCAAGATTCATTATAGACAATCTATTCAGGCGAAGCTACAACCGCCCCAGGAAATATAAACAGAGTCCGCGGAGGCAGCAGGGGGACAGGAAATAACCGACGGGGAGGAAGCTAATCCTGTGAGGTCGGTCCAACCCCACAGGGTTCAGTAAGCCCCCGGCGGCTTCCCACTCGCAGCAGCCGGCCAGCGCGCCCCGGCGCGTGGGCGCAGGGGACCTTCGTCCGCCCCCGGGCTTGGGTCGGCTCTGCCCTGGTCTAGCCACGGGTTTGAGGGTGACCGCGACGTGCCAGGCCGCGCCGGGCCCCTTCTCCAGATTTCTAGCCGTCCAAAGTTTCTCCCCCCAACAAGCGGGAAGGTGAACTAGAACCACGGCTTCCCTTTCCCAAGTTATGAATGGCTGAAGCCAAGTTCGTTAAGATTCCGAGAAGCCGAGCGGCGAGTCTTAGGAGACACTTGGTGGCAGCGTTTTCAAATGATCTTTAATCGACAGGCCCCGATTAAAACCAAAACAAAAGTCAACCCGATCCGCGGTGCTAGTGTCCGGGTAACACCTTAAAAAAAAAAAAAAAATCACGCCAGACTCCAGCGGAGCCCTGACCTCCTCCTTGCCACCTGCAAACACAGGCTGCGGAGGGAGGGGCAGGCTCCGGGGCTGCGCCCGGGGGGTCCCCGCGGCTCTCCCCCGCGCGACCCGCTACTTCCCCGCTAGGCTCCCGGCGCCGCGAGGCTCTGGTCCCCTGAGAGCGCAGAAAAGTAGGGAAGAGGGGCGTGGCGCCCCCGGCCGCCCGCCGGCCCTCCTCCGAAGCCGGGCACCTCAGCCAAGAAGGGTTGGGAACACTGGGGACCTCCCACTGGGGCGCGGGGCTCGCGGCCGAGGGCCGGCGAGGGAGCAGGCGCGCGGGGAAGCCTCGCCTCCAGCCTCCACTCTCCACCGGGGGCCGCGGCCCTCGCCCCAGCCCTCGGCCCCGGCTTCCCGCGCCCTCCGGTCCCGCCCGTCCAGGGCGCGCGCGCGCCGTCTCGCTCTCCAGGTCTCGGCGTCCCTCGACCTCCGTCCTCCACCCCCTTCTGCGGCGCCCAGTGCCCCGACAGTCCCCGCCCTCCGGGACACTCTTCCTCCCTCCTCCCTCCTTCCTTCCTCTCTTCCCTCCCTCCATCTCGCTTCCCAGCACCCGGGGCTCGGAGGCGGCCGCCGCCCCGCGCTGCGCCCCTGGGCCCGCGGGGCCCCGGCTCCCCGAGCGCGCGCGCCCGCCGCCCGGAGCTCACTCGCTTGCCGCTGCGCTGCCCCCACCGCCGCTGCCGCCACCGGGGACTCGGTCTCCAAGGGCTCCTGGAGACGGCTCCGACCTCTCCTCCTCCTCCACCTCCTCCCGCTCCTCGGGCACCGGCTCCGCCTCGCTCGGGTGGGCGGGGCGGGCGGCCCGACGGGCGGGGCGGCGGCCGCCCGGTCTCCTTCCTCCGCCGCGGGCCCCCCACCTCCGGCCCAGACGCCCCAGCCGCTGTACCCGGCGGCCGCGGGGCCCGGGGAGGGAGCCGGCGGGGCTCAGCGAAGGGTCTGGCCGCCCTGGGCCGTCGTCCGTCCCCCGAATTCTCATGGCGTGCTGGAGTTTCAGGGACTTGAGGGCCCCCGGCCCAACCCCACCCGCCTCTCAGCTGGGCCGTGCCAGGTCCGCGCGAGTTCCCTTCGCGTGCGAGCGCCTTGGCAGCCTGGTGCCATCGGTCCCCTGGGCCCCGAAGATGAGCGCTGCCAAACCCCTGCACAAAAGTTAGGCTGGGCTCCAGAAATTTCTGAGGAAAACAGTCTCAGTACCATTTAAAGCGCCTTGGGGCCACGGAGAGATTTTTGCTCCCCAGAGAATGGAGGTAAAAGCGAATCTTTACACTTGATGGCGCGTCCACCATCCTGAGCTTTCCTCCTGTCCACTCCCCACCCCCATGAAATGTGTGTTTCCTGATGTCCAGAACTTGGCAAAGCCCTGAGCAATGAATTAATTGGGTTTGGTTGAGCTTTTCTGGACAGATTCGGGGTCAGGTAGTTGAAGAGCCGCTTTTGCTAACCTGGACTTCATCCAGCCACCCAACAAACATTGAGCACAGGCTATATGCCAAGCGAGGTGCTAAAGCGAAAGATGGGGACACAAATCAGGGGGCTTGCCCTCAAAAAGTGTCGAAGCCAGAAAAGCTACAGAAGGTCGTGCTGGTTAACAGACTTACAGAGTATCCCCGGGTATCTGCATTCTTGCTTGACTGGGTGGAGATGAAAGAGAAGATAAGGCCCAAGTTGGGCACTTGGAACCACTGGGGGCAGAGGCCATGCATGAGGTGGATGTTGTGTGTTGAGTTTTACCAGCTGCTCAGAAGTGGGTCACAGACATCTCTCCAATCCTGCCCATTACTCAGTATCAGTCTTAGAGAAATCGCTTGGGCAGGGTGCACAAGGGGGTGTCCCAGATGCAGGGAGTGTGTGTTTGGTTTGCCTTGCCCTTGGTGGTGTGGTCTTAGCAACCTGTGGATGGCAGTGGTTGCTGGCGCACAAGCCACAGCCTGCCAGAGAAGCCCTTGACTTCCTGCTCTGTATAGCATTAGGAAACATCCGACTGATTCAGACAAGATTCAAAGGATACATCATAACCATTATAGCCTGAAACCAACAAGGACTTGTTGCACAGAGTTTGCACCTTTTGGCCCCAGACCACAAGCTTGACTCCTACAACCCTACCACCGATTTCCCTTTCTGGGGCACTTTATAGTTTATTAGCTGCTTTGATGTACTCACTCTTTTCTTCTCATTCATCTCTTGCAGAAACCTGGGAACCGAGGCACTCAAAACGTAAAGCAGGCTTTCAGGTTCAGTGCTGTTCAGGGTGTGTTCTCTTCCCACTTGTGTCCAGATGAGCGGAAAAAATGGCAAATGATGATGTAGAGACTTTTATTGCACTCTGACAGTCATTTTATGCCTGTCGAATCCAGTGATTAAAAATGTGGCCTTGCATTTTGTATATGTGTTTTTTATTTTGTTTTCCTTGTTATCGACTTTATCAGGTTTTACAAGGCATCAGCTTGCAACGGGTTGAAAATAAAATACCATACATAGTTTGAGAAGCACTGATCAAGTTAGTAGCAAGGCAGGAATAACCAGAGCCAACCCTGAACCAACACTTCCTACATGGCATATGTTGCTGTAAGTACTTTACATAGTTCACTCTTCTAATCCTCCTACCAGGCATAGAAGGTTGTTAATCTGGAAAAGGCTGAGCTGGGCTGCAAACCCAGGGGGTCTACCCGTGACCTTGAATCCAGTGTTCTTTCCACTCTGATGATAATTCCCAATATTCAGGGACTCACATTCCATCTTCATATCACTGGACCTCCTATTTTTATTATAGTCTTGATTGACTCACTTTTGTTACTTCTTATATACATTGTGCTTATAGTTAGTGAGTCCATTCATGAAGTCATGGGTTTCATAAGCAAGCTTTAGTCTCTTTCCCTAATTCACGTGAAGGTGTGTGCCTGACTGCAGCCGTCTTTGTCAGTCTTGGCCATGGGCCCTCTCTGATTCCAGTGTGCTTTTATTCCCACCTGCCAGCACCTACAACTAGGTTCCCTTCCCCCTCCTGGGAATTAAGACCCACAACAGGATCTGCAGAGCCCAAAACAGAATGAAAAAATCTTCAGAAGTGATTAAGAATTTCAAAATGGCAATAGAAGAGTATTAAAGCCAGCATAGGTTATATGCCAGGTGTGTTTCTGTATAGATCACCTATTGATGAAGCTGGAGTCTAATAAATCTTGTTCACTGGAAATCTTGTTCACTGGATTCCTTTGAAGAATCCCAAGGTAAAATAATAGTTGTTAAAGCAAAAACTTATCCAGGTACTATGGAAACCAACTGTGTGACACACTGCTGGTCAGCATTCCAGCTTGGGAGGCCCACCTTGTAGCTGCTCCACTGAGTTGTATGTAAACAGCTGTGGCCCGGGAGGGAACTATATTAGTTGAGAATGGTTTAGGTTGAGATGTGAGTGAGGAAACCTAGCTTTTAAGTTCTGATTCTGCCGCTGAGTGATATGCGCAAATTTGGGTGTTATCTTAGATTGAGTCCCCTGGAAGCGTATCATTCATGAAGAAGGTTTATTGGTGAGCAGTTAAAGATAGACCTGTAATGAACTGAGGGTGGCAGAATTAGACAGAGGCAGAGGCTGCCCCTCAATGAGGGTACAGCAAGGACTTGGATGGGCCTGGAGTTCAGGCTGTTGGGCTTTGTATCTCTGAATCCTACCTGACTGGGAAAAGGTGCAACTCTGCAAAGCACTGTCCTGAGGCAGTGCCCATGGACACAGCTGTGAGTGTTTGGCAACCATTATTCCCAGCAGCTAAGGAATAGGTGTGTCAGCCCTGCGTGGAGCATTTGGAAGAAGCTACACAACATTCATTATAGGCAGATTATCTCTGAGATCTCCTTTCCCTTATAGTCAGTGCTAAGAGGCATGCACAGCCCAATCCAGGAGGACATGACCTTGGGCTTCCATGTGGTACTGGGGCAATTATGGGCTGTACTTTGCCTCCTGATACCATGTGCCTATCTAACTTCCTATTTTTAAAAAAGATTTATTTATTTATTTATTTATTTGAGAGGCAGAGAGAGAGAGAGATCTTCTGTCTGCTGGTTTACTGCCCAAATGCTCACAACAGCCAGGGCTGGGCCAGGCTGAAGCCAAGAACCCAGAACTTCATGCAGGTTTCCCACATGGGTGCCAGAAGCCCAAATATTTGGACCATGAACTGCCGCCTTCCCAGGCACATGAATATGAAACTGGATCAGGGCCAGAGTAGCTGGCACTAGAAAAGGCACCCCTGCATGGGATGTGGACATCCCAAGCACAGCTTTTTTTTTTTTTTTTTTTTTTTTTTTTTTTTTTTACAGCTTTTAACTGTCAGGGCCACAGCTCCTACTCTAATTTCCTATAATTTTCTTTCTCTAGACTTTTTTTTTTTTGCCAATTTTATCTCTATTTGACAATCAACAGTTAGCATTTATCCATGTTGACTGTAGAATTTTTAAAGTGATGAAATTGCAAAGGTAATCAAAGTCTGGTGCTCGTTTAGTCAATCTTCATCCTCTGTACATGTTCCCTTCAATCTCACATGGGTGTGATATGGGGCATTCATTATTCCTTTGGCCCAGACAGCTGTGTTGGGCCTGGTTTTAATGCTTGAATGTTGCCTGTGCAGTGTTGGCTCCCCAATTCATTGATGGCAGAATGGCCCTACTCTCTACCCTTCCTTGCAGGAGTCAGGTCCTGGGGCCCAAAGTAGAAAGAGGGTGTGAAGGACTGGATCTCTCCAGACTTTAAAAAATCTCTTTTGACATAAAGGCATTCAAAACAAACAGACCAAGAGGTTGCCTATGGAACAGTGGCAGTGGACAGACATTTATGCATGAGATGAGGTCTTTGGGTTAAATCCTGGCTTTGCCAGTCACAAGCTGTGTGAATTTGAGACAATCATTTACTTTGTTGAGTTTTTGTTTGTCTTTAACACGGAGGGATTGTAAGGGAACAGTCTATGAAGTGTCAAGTCTATGGAAATTAAATTTTTTTAAAGATTCATTTATTTATTCTAGAGGCAGAGTCACAGACAAAGAGAGGAAGACACACAGAGAGAGGTCTTCCATCCACTGGTTCACTTTCCGGATGGCTGCAATGGCCAGAACTGGACCAATCCTAAGCCAGGAGCCAGGAGCTTCTTCTAGGTCTCCCATGTGCACAGACCCAAGAGCTTGGGCTATCTTCCACTGTAACTGAGACACAAACCAGTGCCCATATGGGATGCCAGTGCCACCAGCAGAGGCCTGGCCTACTACACCATGGTGCTGCACCTGGAAATTAAATTTTATAAACCTCTATAACCCCTCATGAAATAGGCAAGATAAATGGTTTTATAATAGCTAAGCTTTAAAATTAATTTATATATGAATCTACTGAGAACTGCTGTTCAATGTACAATATAACAACACCCTAACTAAAAAGTAGTTGATGAATCAGAAAGAGATGGGGAAGAATATGAAAATAATGAGGAATGGAGCTGGTGCAGTGGCATATGACCAGAGCTGTGCCAATCCAAAACCAGGAGCCAGAAGCTGCTGCCTGCAGTGTCGGCATCCCATATGGTTTGAGACCCGGCTGCTCCACCTCTGATCCAGGTCTCTGCTATGGCCTGGGAAAGCAGTAGCAGATGGTCTAAGACCTTGGGCCCCTGCACATGTGTGGGTAACCCAGAAGCAGCTTCTGGCTCCTGGCTTTGGATCGGCACAGCTCTGGTCGTATGGGCAATTGAGGGGGTGAACCAGCAGATGGAAGATTCTCTTTCTCTCTCTCTCTCTCTGCCTCTCCTTCTCTGTGTAACTCTGACTTTCAAATAAATTAAATAATATTTAAAAAATAATGAGGCACATCAGTTGGTCTCTGGGTGACCAGGTGTCCATAGGTTTCAGAACAATTTTTGTGCATATCAGCTTTGCTCCCTATGGATTTTATTTGTCCTGCTGTGCAAGGCCACACTCTGTCTGAACCTGCCCCAGAAGTTATGGGGAGCTATAGCCTTTTGAGGTTATCTGGGGAAGTGTCTCACAAACTGGTTCTTCTGCTCCGTCAGAGGTGCCATATTCCTATGTAATTGGTCAGAGAGAAGCACTCACAGTGTTGGAAATCCCCAAGTAAATTGTGGAAACATGTATTGCCACAGGCAGGTGCTATAACCAAACTGTGGCTACAGAGCAGAAGGCAATCTAATACAGTGCCATCCTCAAGTGGAAGGAAGCCTTCAGAGGCCCGAGTGGGAGGGCCCAAATGGAAGCATTGGCTCTATTTGATTATGATCTCAATTTGAGCTTTCTGCCTTATTACCCAACTGGGTCTCCTAGCTCTGCACAGTGGAGCTCCCTCAATGTGATCAAAGATAATTAGCTCAAAAGTTAGTGACTTTCCCATCATCGAGGAGGTCAACCAGTGATCAACAAGGAAATGGAGATGTAGAGGGTTTCAGGGGAGAAACCCAGATGTGCATCAGGGGAGATATGGCACCTCCATCCAAAACACCCCAAGGGAAAAAAAATAGAGATCTAAATATATTCTCATGAAAGGATGCCCTGCATGTATTTTTGAGCACAGAAAGCAGGTTGTAGAACAGCATGTATAGGATTTCTTGCTTGTGTTTTAAAAAGCACACATGCACGTGCCACACATGAATCTTTGTATGAATAGAACTATGGTGATGCTTGGCAAACTGTTAGCAGTGACTTTCTTAGGCTACTGAGATTTCAGGTAACCTGATTTTGGAATTACTGTATTAGGGGCCGGCACTATGGCATAGTGGGCTAAGCCTCTACCTGCAGCATTGGCATCCCATATGGGCACTGATTTGTCTTCTGGCTGCTCCTTTTCCAATCCAACTCTCTGCTATGACATGGGAAAGCAGTAGAAGATGGCCCAAGTGCTTGGGCCCCTGTATCTGTGCAGGAGACCTGGAGCAAGTTCCTGGCTCTTGGCTTCAGATGGGCCCAGCTCCAGCCATTTGGGGAGTAAACCAGCAGATGGAAGACCTTTTTCTGTGTCTCTCCCTCTCTCTGTAACTCTACCACTCAAATAAATAAATAAATCTCAAAAAAATACTATATTAATTTTTTTACAATGAGCAAGTAGTTTTTATATGGATTACATGTCTTTTTCATGTTACACAATGAAGAAAATAATTATTTAAAGAGCAGGAGTTGGTGAACTATGAGCAAGAGGGCCAGAAGACCACCATTTTTGTAAATAAAGTTTTATTGGAACACAACCACACCCATCCATTTACCTCTTGTTTATGGCCACATTTGTTTTACAATGGTAGAACTGAGTGATTGTGACAGACAGCTTGTAGCTTACACTGCCTAAAATGTTTATCTGCCCCTTTAGGGGAAAAGTGTGGCAATCTGGTGTAAACAAACAGCCTGGAAAACTTTCTCAGTTGACTAATTGCAACTAAGTTTTACCAATTCTTCGGAAGTCAGTGTGTCTGAATTTGTATTTTTAAAGAATATGGCCTGTGTATTTTCAAGTACCTCCTAAGTAGTGATTATAATAACAGAATGCTGACACCAGTGTTTGGGTAGTTAAGATGTTTATATTTTCCTTCCTCCTCTCCTTCCTCCTCCCCTTCCTCCCTCTTTTTCTCCTCCCCCTCCTTCTCCTCTTCCTTTCGTTCTTCTGATGAGATAAGCGCACCACCTTGTGCTACCATTGGCCCTCAGACGCTGCTCTGCTTCACAGAGGTCCACGGGCACAACCGAGTTTCCTTCTGCTGCTGCTTTGGGTGTCTCCAAGACAGAATGATTGAAGATGCCCTGGACAACAGTAAGTATCCTGGGAATGAAGGGTGAGGTGCTAAAGAACAGCCCAGATCTGGAAAGGAAGCTGAGGGAGGGGAGTTGTGGAGTGTGTGTGTGTGTGTGTGTGTGTGTGTAGGGGGCGAGAGCCAGGCCCCAGAGGGAAGGCTGCAGCATATCGCTCTTCTCCCATGCCTCCATCACACCCTTCCCATGCCGCCCACTTAGTCTCTGGATAAGCAAAGAGTTTTATGGCTTGTCTCCTTCGCAGTACGGACACCCAGCATCAAAGTCCTCTCTTGCAGAAAGCACGAGAGCAAAGGGTAACTAATGCCAGTCTGAGCAATGCCAGGCCCCGCTCATTTCCAGAGCTCAGACAGAAAAGCTGGATATTGGCCCTGATATGGAAGCTCCTCAGATACTAAGTAGTTTAATGATTCAACAGAATCATTCTCTTTGTCAACCACTCCCCACAGACCTCGCCTGAAGGAAACAGAGGCCCCTGCACTGTCACAAGTGGAAGCTGCCTGTGGGGTGATTAGCTAATCAGTCCAGCCATTGCCTATGCTGTGGGCTTTGGACTCATGCAGTCTACTGCGTGGATCTTGAGCTACACGGAGATGGGGATGGAAAATATTTTCTCTGGCACTCTGATAACAGATCTGTTAATTTCATTTAGCTTTGGATACTGGTGAGAATGGAAAGTACCTGGTCTGTAACCTCTGTGGCTCCAATTTATACGGTTCCCAAAATTCTAAAACAGATTTTTCAAAGTACGGGGGACTCTCAGAACACGTGACCAAAGCACTATTTTCTTTTCGTATTCTAGTAGTACATGGTATTTTAGAGTACTGAAATCCTGGCATTGTTGGTATTATTCAGTTACATCAGTATTTTTTTTTAAAGAGAAATTTTGACCATTTTTCTGTTTGAGACTACCCTGATAATTCTATACTGTACCACATTAAGTTTTTGAAAGTAATCAAAGTACATTAGTTTAAAAGAGTATTCTGACCACAATCCCCTCCTGCATAAACTCCCAAGTGTGTCTTTGTTGTTTTATTTCTTATTTCCTGGGTTACAAGGGAAGTGGAGCATCTTTTCTTGTATTTATTAGTCATCTGTGGCCCCAGTACCAATTTGGGCATGGATCTACTTCCAGAAGTCTCTGCTGCATTGCCATGGATATTTTGGTATTCCTATAAGTAGCCTTGAGCTTCGTTCTGGAACACAGTTAAGTCATTGGAAACAGATTTATCCTTTCAGTTCTTGCTTAAGATTTATTCAGCAGGATTGGGGCTGTTATCACTCTAGTGCTAACTTTCCTTCTCCTGAAGCAAGACCTGTGTGTCTAGCCGTGTTCCGTATATTGTGATATTTTCCAGACTGCCTGATGAGAAGAGGCACTAAACCTGGCCCTGGTGAGCACTAGGCACTGTCCCCTCTAGTCCTTGTGCATGGTTCTGTCCCTGGTCTCTATTTCCTTCACCATCACTCATCATCAGACCTTTGGCTGCTCTCTGGGTTCTCTTTCTCCACAGCTCTTTCTGTCTGGTTTTCTGTCTGGTTACCTCCATCCCCATTTTCATCTGCATCTCCTCTATTCAAAGAATCCACCCTGCTCCTTCTGAATTCCCCAGCCATGCTGTGGCCTGGAAATGCCCTCTAGGGACTACCCTGGGGGAATTGTATGACTTACCTCATGTGTTGTCAGTCTCTCAGGGATCACTATCCTTTTGTCACCTGATGTACAGTATTTTTTTTTTTTTGACAGGCAGAGTTAGACAGTGAGAGAGAGAGAGAGAGAGAAAGGTCTTCCTTTTTCCGTTGGTTCACCCCCTCAAGTGGCTGCTAGGGCCAGCGCATTGCAGCCAGCGCGCTGCACCGATCTGAAGTCAGGAGCCAGGTGCTTCTCCTGGTCTCCCACGCGGGTGCAGGGCCCAAGCACCTGGGCCATCCTCCACTGCACTCCCGGGCCACAGTAGAGAGCTGGCCTGGAAGAGGAGCAACCGGGACAGAATCCAGCGCCCTGACCGGGACTAGAACCCCAGAGTACCGGAGCCGCTAGGTGGAGGATTAGCCTAGGGAGCCGTGGCACCAGCCATGATGTACAGTATTTTGCAAACAACTATTATTTTCATATGTTTTGCCTATTTTCTGGTTATTTGAGATAGGAGGCCTAAGCCAGTTCCTTTGTTCTGCTTAGACTCAAAGCAGAAACTCCCACCCCCATCACTCTGAACCACACACATTAGTCTTCCTTTCCACATATCCTTATGCAATATCTGATAATATTGCCTGTCTCCCCCATTGGACTGTAAGTTCCGTGAGGACAGGTAGGGTGGCTGCTGTGTTTTGTCTCCTCAGCACATATACCGCTTCCTGACCCAGTGTACTTCCTTACACACATAAGTAGTGTCACTAAATAGTGAATGAATGAGTGAAAGCTAGAGTAGGACCAGATCATGGCAGGCCTTGACTGCTAAGCAAGGAAACTGAGCAGACTTTGCTGAGAGCAGAGGCTCCTACTCTGAAACCAGAGGGATGTAGGTCAATTTCTGTTCATTTGGGGTGTGAGGGCCTTAGGGGGTGCGACCCTGGTGACTTTACTCAAGTTCCTCTGTTTATCTGTAAATCTGCCAGAGTTTTAGGCAGATGAGGTCACAGTTTTGGAATCTGTTCGGAATTAAGGAACCCGGCAGCAATAATGAATCTTGCTTTTGACCCTGCCTCTTAATCTGATTGGCTCTAAGCTCTTTGCAATATTAATTACATCTCCCAGCGGAGTTGCCTCTCAGACCTCTTGGATGGTAATACTGGAAGCAGTCGTTAGCATTCCCGCTCTGTACACAGCATTCCTGCCTCTCCTTCCCGAGAGAGAAAGGTGGGAATCGTCTCTACCAACATTCTTAAGTTATTTAGTCACTGTCCTTAGGTGGACCTGACAATTGAACAATTTTCTTTTTTAGATTTAGTTTATTTATTTGAAAGGTAGAGTGGCAGAGAGAGGGAGAGACACAAAGTGGAAGAGAGAGAGAGAGAGAGAGAGAGAGAGAGAGATTTCCCATCTGCTGGTTTCACTCCCCAAATGGCTGGAACAGCCAAGGCTGGCCCAGGCTAAAGCCAGAAGCCTGGAACTCCACTGTGGTCTCCTACATGGGTGGTGGGGGCCCAAGTACCTGGGCCATCTTTGCTGCTTTCCCAGGCCATAGCAGAGAATTGGAACAGAAGAGGAGCACCTGGGACTCGAACTGGTGCCCATATGGGATGCTGGCACTGCAGGCTGGGGCTTTAACCGACTGTGCTGCAATGCCAGCCCCAGGCACTGATTTTTAAAGAACTGGAAGAAAATAATAGGAACACTAGCTGCTGACATTCACTAACACTTAGTGAGAGTAAGGCGCTGTCCTCAGAGCTTTATACACATTGCCCTACAAACTCTTGGCTACCAGCCTAGGAACTGGGTGTTAACTCTATTTTATGGTAAGATGATTTTTTTTTTGGATAAATGAAAGACTAAAACAGTAAAAATGTGTCTGAAATCTTACAGAAAATAGGAGAATTTATAAAATACAACTGTCCCTCAGTATCTGCAAGGGACTGGTTCTAGTATCACTGTGGAAGTCAAAATTTACAGAATGCTCAAGTCCCTTTATAGAAAATGGGGTAGAAGTTGCGCACTATACACATCCTGCTATATACTTCAAATCATCTCTTGATTAGTTAGAACATCTAAGGCAATGTAAATGCTAAGTACATTGTTGTTCTATTGGGTTATTATGGAGTCATGACAAGAAAAAAAGCTTGACATGTTCAGTGAAGCTGAATTTTTTCCCAATCTTTGTGCTTCACAGGTGGTTAAATCCACAGATGCAGAACCTGTGGATGCAGAGAAGGCTGGCTGTATTCATGAAATGAGTCTCACTTATTTATTGTCAGAGTCATGTGTATTCCTTGTTAAAGTTTGGAGCAGAGTTGGGTGCTCTAAACCTCCAAGCCTTCCTCCTAAGTGAGTGCCACGGCCAAGAATCAATATGCAGTTAGAAAACAAAGAGCCAGATTTACTAGCTAGAATTGCAGAGGTTGTCTGGTTAGCTGTGCTGGAGGGGGAGGTCTGAAAGCCAATATGGACTTTTCTATTGCCTCCAGGAGAGACTGGCTGAATTGAGAAAGCAGGCCCCGTGCAGCGGGTTCCAATGCTCAGCCCCAGTCCGTGGGGAGAGGCTGGCTGGCTGGACAGAGGCAGCTGGACGGAGAGCAGGCATTGCTAGGCCTCCCTCAAAGAGACAGAGTGTGCCCAGGGCATGATTTCCTTGCGGGGCGGGGGATCTTTTTTCTGCCAAGGGCCATTTGCATACTTACAATATCGTTCATGGGCCATACAAAATTATCCACTTACAAATGAACCTGCTATAAATGCCTTGAATTTTGAGCCCTATCTGCAGTTGCCTTGGCAGGGCCAGACCAAATGATTTCAGGGGCCTTATATGGCCTGTGGGCTGGACGTTCCTCACCTCCATTACGTGGACAGGAAGGAGAGATGGGCTGTCGGTGCACGGGCACATGAGACAGAAAAGGGCACAGGTAACAGACTAAGCAGCAGTAGGAGAGCCTGACAGGAATCAGGTTGTATCCACTGGGATTAGCTTGTTCCCTGCCTGCAGCAACAGTGAAGGGGCTTGGAGAAGTGTGGGTGGGCATGTTCTCTCTCCTGGTGGAGGTGCTCTCTTTTTTGTGTCCTGGGATGGAAACATGAGAGGAAAAATTAGGTTGCCATGTCAACAGTTCTGTTTAGTAGAGGTGGAAATGCTAATATTTTAATCATTGCTTGTGACTGATTCTGTATTCTGAATTCAAAACAATCTTTTTGACTATGACTCGCAGTAATGTACATAATGAATTTTCCCCTGTTTGTGATGTACTCTGATATTGTTTCTTCCTGTTCTGTCTTTTAAATCAGTGCTAGTTACAAACCACTCGATGGGTTTTTTGACCCACTAATGGGTCAGGCCTTCAACTTGGAAAACATTGGTCTAGGAGGTTTGTTGACACAATTTAGGAGGTAAGAACTGCTTTTGTTTGTGAAACACTTCAGTGGTTTCTTGGTTATCTATGAAACATGGACCAGATTGGACAGGAACGGTGGAGACAAAGTCAAACAGTTTAGTAAAAATGCAAAGGATAATGTAATTATAAAATATTCTACCTGGGTAGAGAGATTATTCTGAAATTAATTGATTTTTGTTTTCTTGACTACAGGGAAAGTGATGGTGACACTTAAGATGTAAAGAGAGGGGGCCTGGCGCCAGTGCTGTGGCGTAGTGGGTAAAGCTGCCACCTGCAGTGCCGGCAACCTATATGGGTGCTGGTTCGAGACCCAGCTGCTCCACTTCCAATCCAGCTCTCTACTATGGCCTGGGAAAACAGTAGAAGATGGCCCAAGTGCTTGGGCCCCTGCACCCACAAGGGAGACCCAGAAGAAGCTCCTGACTCCTGGCTTCAGATCAGTGCAGCTCTGGCTGTTGCTGCCAGTTGGGGAGTGAACTAGCAGAAGGAAGATCTCTCTCGATCTCTCTCTCTCTCTCTGTGCAACTCTGACTTTCAGGGGCAGAGACCCTGAGGATGGGGCACAGCAGGGAACACTTTCACAGGAGTGGGAGTGGTCTCCAGGACCTGAGTCCTACACAGTGAGAGAACAGGTAACCTTGACCATGACTGGGCATTGGTCCAAGCTACTAGCAGTCATCTCGCCCTGGTCATGATTCCTTCATGCTGACTTTAAGTCTTCGCTGAGGTTGTTTCATCACTGTGGTTCAGCATCCGGCCAGTGACTTAGGGAAGGAAAGGCAAGGTTGTATCCATAGTTGAGGCAAACCCATACAGAGATCTGAGGAAGCAGTTATGGAATGACAAGAAGAGACCACAGGCCAGGATGGAGCAGCTGTCTTGAATGAGTTGCCAGGTACCGGGGACTAACCAAAGATCCAAAGATGTATCTCTTTACCAGGAAGCCTGCATGTTCTTCAGGAACACTCAGCACATCGGAGAGGTGATTGGATTTCATGCAGTTACTTAGGCTTAGGGACTTGTTATTATCCTCATTTTTTTTTTTCAAGATTTCAAAGAAGTTGCTTGTGCCCTATGTTTTGCTTCCCCCATGGATACTCCTCTTGGCCCTAGGAGACTGACAAGACTAGGCTGCCTCAGTGGGCTCTCT
Source organism: Sylvilagus floridanus (assembly GCA_949820135.1). Lineage (NCBI taxonomy): Eukaryota > Metazoa > Chordata > Mammalia > Lagomorpha > Leporidae > Sylvilagus > Sylvilagus floridanus. Next base: position 58,500,877 of record OX463225.1, read on the forward strand.
CATTCTCTGGCTTCTTGTAGCATTTGACCAACAGAAGGAAACCAAAGAAAGAGTATGAGATAGGAATATTTCACCTCCAATTCCCCTCCTGCTGGGTGTCTAGTAGCCCTGAGGCCACAGCTGTTGCCTCCTGCTGTCATTCTCACCCCGCTACACTGTCTTCTTGCAGGAACCTATTCCTACCCTTCAGCTCTTCAGGCTTGGGATGGTAATGCTTCCCAAGGTATTGCTAGCCTCTGGGGACCGCATTACCACAGACTGATTTCTCTCAACAATCTTCACACAGTTGTAAACAGCCACCATTACACTTTCACCAAATTATCTATTTCCTGCCAGATAGTACTGACCGCCAAAGAGGTCTCTCTCATGGTTCTCTAATGGGGCCCACATCTTACAGGTGCATGAATGAATGGATAAACCCATTGGAACCATCTTAAAGTGCATTCCAGGGCCTCGTGCACTGGACTCCATGGCTCGGTCTTGGCGCAGTGCAGCCTATATTCACCACCAAGTGCTCTCATGCCGAACACTGCTCATGAGCCTCAGAAATGTTTCTCCACATCCCTTCCCTAGGTTCTCAGTACAGAAGGCAAACGTGTCTGGATGCTCCGAGGGTGTGTAGCTGGTGTCGTGGCTGCTGTTGTGGCTGCTGTCGGAGACGGGCGCTGTTGTAGCATGTGGAGAAGACTGCAGTCACAGAAGCACTCAGGTCAGCGCAAAGAGTGTTTGGCATTAAAGCAATGGACTTTCTACAGAAAGTACAAATAAATTAGACTCCCTGGTACGACAGAGTGCCACAGGTGGGAAATACACTTCATGAAACTGCAGGAGCCTGACGCTGGAGTGAAATTTCTAGAAACTGGAGCATGCTGGAATACCTCTCCTCTGGAAGACAGGTTGCTGCAACTGACACATCATACCACTAAGATAGGGGCCCAATGTGTAGGAGCCTCCTTGGATTTTTTTAAATTGAATTCTTCATTGAGATAAAAAATTTTATTCTTATAAGATGACATTGTAAGAAATAATACTGAAAGATACCATATACTGTTTTCCTGGTTTCCCTCAATAGTAACATTTTGCAAAAACTATAGTAGAATGCTGGCAGGGATACTGGCACGGATACAGTCAAGATACAGAACATTAACATCGTCACCGGGATTTGTCGTGTTGTCCTTTTAGAGCCTCCTCCTTCCACCCACTCAATGTCCGGAACTCCTGGCAGCCACTAATCTGTTTTCCATTTCTTCAATTTTGTCATTTCAAAAGTTATTATATAAATGCAGTAATAAATTATGTCATCTCTTGGAATTGGATTTTTTTCCACTCAACATACTTCTCTGGAGATTCGTCCAAGTTGTCATGTATATCAATAGTTCACTGTTTTTTTGTTTTTTTTTTTTTTTATTGCTGAGCAGTGTTCCATGGTATGACTCTTCTGGAGTCTGTTTAGCTATTCAGCTGAAGGAAATATGGACTGTTTCCATTTTTTGACAGTTACCAATAAAACTGCTGTAAACACTGGTGTGCAGGTTTTGGTATGAACGTTAAGTCTGCATTTCCCTGGAATAAATGCCCAGGAGTGCATTCCTGGCTATGGTTATCGCATGTTGAATTTTGAAGAAATTGCAAATGTTTTCCAGACTAGCTATACCGTTTTACAGTCCCATCAGGAATGCCAGTGGTGAGGATGTAACTCTGCATCCTCATCAGCAATCGATGTTGTCACTATTTTTTAGTTTAGCCATATCGACTGGAGTGTAGTAATATCTTACTATGTTTTAAATCTGTATTTTCTAATGGCTAATAATGTTAAACATATTCTCAGGTGTTTTTTGCCAATTGTATGTTCTCTTTGGTGAAATGACAACAAACTTTTTAAAAAAGATTTATTTTATTTATTTGAAATACAGAATTACAGAGAGAGGTAGAGACTCAGAGAGAGGTCTCCCATCTGCTGGTTCACTCCCTAGATGGCCACAACGGCTGGATCTGCATCGATCCTAAGTCAGGAGCCAAGAGCTTCTTTTGAGTCTCCCACGTGGGTGCAGGGGCCCAAGCACTTGGGCCATCTTCTACTGCTTTCCCAGGCCACAGCAGAGAGCTGGATCAGAGGAGGAACAGCTGGGACTAGAATTGGCGCCCATATGGGATGCCAGCACTTCAGGCCAGGACTTTAACCTGCTGTGCCACAGCACCAGCCCCCAACAAGCATTTTTAATAAACCATGTACTAAAGAAATGTAGAGATTTAGCCATAGGTATATTGATTATAATAGCAAGCTTTCTTTTTAAAATATACATATTCCATGTTAAGATACAAGAGGTAAAGCAAACAGACATGGCTCTTTCTCTCAAGGAATTTATCATTTTGAAGTGGGTGATGAAATGGAAAACATTTCGAAAAGCATTCAAACATATTTAACACAAATAACAAAAAGAATGCCCTGGGTTAGTGCTGTGGCGCAGTGGGTTAAGTCACTGCCTGGTTCAAAGTCCTGACTGCACCGCTTCTGATCCAGCTCTCTGCGCATGCACCTGGGAAGACAGTGGAAGATGGCCCGAGTACTTGGGCCCCTGCCGTCCATGAAGGAGACCCAGATGGAGTTCCTGGCTCCTGACTTTGTTGCAGCTACTTGGGGAGTGAACAAGTGCTTGGAAGATCCTTTTCTCTGTCTCTGACTTTCTCTCTCTCTCTTTAATTCTGCTTTCAAATAAATAAACAAATCTTTTAAAAAATTTCCTTAAAAAACAAAAAACTTCCAGATATAAAAAAGAATGGAGATTCAATTTACATTGAGAGTCAAAGAATTTCCAAATTGTACCTGAAAAATGAGAAGGTAATATTTCAGTAGAATTGGGCAAAGAGCAACTCAGCCCATGAACTCATCATGTGTGAGGGGCCTGAGGCAGGAAGGGCTTAGGATGCTTCATAAACCCAAAGATAGCTAGTGTAGCTAGTGGACAGGCAACATGAGATGTGTTTAGCAATATGGGCAGGACCCCGAATAGATGCAGAGAGAATATTAACCCAAGCAGGAAGCAGAGGTTTGAACCAGCTTTGTAGCCAAGTGAATGGGGAGAGATGTGGAACTTTTTTTTTAAGTTTACTCATTTATTTTTATTTGTTTGAAAGGATGGTGGTGGGGGAGAGATCTTCCATTTACTGGTTCACTCTCCAAATTCTTACAACAGATAGGGTGGGGCCAGGCCAAAGCCAGGAGCCAGGATCTCCATCTTGGTCCTCCAAGTAGGGGCAGGGATCCAAGTACTTGAGTCATCGTCTACTGCCTCCCAGGGTGTGCTTTAGCGGGAAACTGGATTGGAAGCCAAGGTGGCACTTGATCCCAGGCCCTCCAATATGGGATGTGGATGTCCCACATGCCACTTTAACCTGCTGTACCACAACACCTGCTCTAGAAGTGAGTGTGTCTGAGTCATATTTTAGAGATATATTTGACAGGACATGGTGAGGGAGAGGAAAATAAAACAAGATAATAAATAAAACAAGAAGAATTGCTTTCAGGCTTCCTGGCTGAACAGCCTGGTCCATGGACATGACCTTACCAAGGAGGAGGAAATGAAAGGAGAACTTGATTTAGACAGGGAGTGATAGACAGTGGAGAGCAGCTGTGTTAGTCTCCAGAAAAGGCCATCCCATATGGCCACCCATTCAAGTCCCAGCTGCAGCACTTCTGATCCAGCTCCCTGCTAATGCACCTGGGAAAGCAGTAGAAGATGGGCCAATTACTTGGACCCCTGCACCCATGTGGGAGACCTGGATGGAGTTCCTGGTTCCTGGCTCCTGGCTTTGGCCTGGCCCAACCCCAGTTGTTACAGCCATCTAGGGAGTGAACCACTGAATGGAAGATGTCTCTCTTGCTATTTCCTTCTCTCGCTGTAACGCTGACTTCTGAATAAATGAGTAAATCTTACAAAAAAATGTAAACTCTAAAGCCTATGTGTGTCTACAAAAAGAGTAAATTCCATTTAACGCACAGGACAAGAAGGAGTGTCCTACAACTGAGGCAGAAGTAGTTGAGGGTAGAAGAGAATCCCACAAATTCAAAACATATCACCCCTCCCCTGTTTTAAACATTTTTCTCAGATATTCAAAAAAAGTGTGTACAGGTGTCCACCAGATGGCAACATTTCTTTATAAAAGCCCTGATTTAGAAGCCACACCTTCTCAGCTACTTCAAGGTGGACTCTTGAAGGGCACCCAGCCAGTCTAGCCAAATTTGTTGCAAGTGTATTTTGGCCTTCCAAGTTCTTCCAGCAGGGTACACAGCTGGAGGCGGCATTGTGAGCCTTCTGTGGCCTTGGACAAGGAGACTTGTGTGTGTCCACGGGGCTGCGGAAAGCACGAGCCTACGCTGTGTGCTTCCTATCATGAAAAGCCCCTTCCGCCTCAGGGCTCTAAATGTTAACACCTGCGAGCCCCTGGAAGCCGCAGCTAACCAGAGCCTCATTCCTCACCTGTGGATTGTTGTGTGTATATTGGTACCAACCTTGTGTGGTGAGTGTGGGAGTGATGTTGGACAGTGCATGCCTGTAATGTGCCTAGCACAGCCCTGGAGCAAAGTAAGCATTTAATACAAGGTAGCCCTCTTTTTCATGTTATAACTACCACTCTCCCTACCCCCAGACCTGCCTCTTTGCCAGCCTCTGTCACGGGCAGCCTTCCAGACATGATCTCATATGTGAAGTGTACGAACCATGGCAAGATGGCCAACCCCTTTCAGGTTCTCTTAAGCCACATCGCTTGGCAGGTGCTCCCCTTGAGGGTCCTGCCTCCCAAGTGCATTTATACGAGATGGAGTCCTTCTACAGCCAGCTTGTCAGATTGGAGAGGCAGATGTTGAAGGTGGAGAGGGAGGAAGCTCTTGAATGGAAAGCAAATGTAGGAATACTCCGCATCTTCCCAACATCACTGCAAGGAATCACATTACTCTGTTCCGTTGCCTTTGCTAATCTCCTGAAACAGGCGTTTGAATGCTATCTCTGATGATCATATATTCCTAGCCTCAAGGTGCGGCAGGTCCAAGTGCTCATTTCGTTTGGAGCTTGCCACAGAAAAATTACAGCCGAGACTTGTCTTGGGGGGAAGTCAGCTGGATGTTAGTATCTGTGAGTCGGCTGTAGGGATTATTTGTACAGCAAGGTCAGCCAGCTACCCTCAGCATATTAATCTTTTCCTTTCCCTACTCGCTCTGGCCACCAGATGCTTCATTTTCTTTGAAGAAGCTTAAAATATTTGAATGCTTTTGTTATTTTTTAAAATAATATGCTCGGATTTTCTTTTATTTATTTAAGAGCAGAGAGAGAGCGAGCAAGCGAAAAGAGATCTCTTATCTACTAGCTCCCTCTCCAAGTGCCCCCAATGGCCAGGGCTGGGCCAGGCAGAAGCCAGGAACCAGGCACTTAATCTGGGTCTTTCACATGGGTGGCGGGGACCCAAGTACTTGAACCATCACCTGCTGCCTCCCAGGATGCACCTCACCAGGAAGCTGGAATTGGAATCAGAGCTAGGAGTCACCCCCAGGCATTCCTAAATGGGATGGGGGTGTCTCAAGCAGCACCTTAGCCACTGTGCCAAACATTCACCTCTGTTTTCAATATTTGAGTTTGAAATAGTTGGTGCTTTTTATGTTTTCAGAAATGTTACCATTGCTATTATCCAGTAAGACTTCTTTGCAGCATTTTTTAAAATTCATGTGGGAGTTTGTTGGGGGGAGGGAGGCAATGAGGGCATGATAAGAAGCAGATAGGAAATGTACTTTTGTTATGGAAGGAAGGGGTTTTCTTTTTGTTCTTTTATTGTATTGTAGGTAGCAAAACAAATGTTCATGTTTTAAGTGCATGTGAAAGATTGCCAGTCCCACAGGTTGTGAAAACGTGGTCACGTGGAAAGCAGGTTCTCATTCCTTCTCACATGGGCGCAGTGCAGCTCAGTGTACATGGCACAGGGTTGCACTGCCTTTTATGTGGATCTGACATTGTAGGCAGGGTTATTGCCCACATTTTCCTCAACAGATATTAAGAAAGATTAGGCAACTTGGTTTGTTTGGCAAATATTTACTGAGAACATACAATGTGCCAGGAAATGTGGTAGGCACGGAAGGAAAGCCCTGCCCTCACGTAGTTTGTGCCCTAGTGGGGAACACATACATAGATCAGATAGGTAGCAGCCAGAGAGTGAATAGTGGCATGGAGAAAATAAAATGTGGAATCAGGAAGAGGACTGGATGAGAATTTGTGCTTGGGGGTGGTGTTGTGCAATACCCAATGGAGATACCTAATGGAGATGATGACATTTTGGTAAAGACCCTGAAGAAGGTGAGGGAGGGAGCCAAGTATACCTGGAGTGGGAAGAGGCAAGAGCAGTCTCAAACCCTTGGTGCAAGAAACATGCTGAGCAGAATGGATGGGAGCAAGAGCAAGAGGGAAGGTTGGAGAGGTTAAAAGGAAGGCAGTATGAGGACTTGGGGACCATTACAAGCATTGAAGAGGGAGCATGACCCAGTTTAGAGTTTTGTCTCAACTTAACATTTCATCATTTCTTTGAGGTAATATATTTTTAATTTATATTATAGTCAAAGGCTTAATGGCTCCATTAAATAAAGAGCTCAACAAATAAAAAGTAAAGAGACTATAGTCCAGATAGACAGGCAAAGACTCTAAACGAGAATCAAATGAAAAGATGTTCAACTCCACTCGTGTAAATCATAAATCATTAAAACTATAGTAGTATATGATTCTGATACATTTATTTCACAAAGATTAAAAACAAAGTTTGATAAAACACCATATCTGCAACAAAGCTGATACACATAGGCATTAAAAAAATTTCTAGTTCACACATATAAGAGAAAACATGTGGTATTTGTCTTTCTGTGTGGGTTATTCACTCAGCATAATATTTTCCAGTTCCAACCATTTTGCTGCAAATAGTATAATTTTATTCATTTTTATAGCTAGATGATACCCTGTTTTATATAGATTGATATATATATGTAGATAGATAGATAGATAGATAGATAGATACACCAGATTTTCTTCATTTAAATGTTATATTGAAGCTAGAATGTGTGTGTATGTATGGGGGCGGGAGGATGGAAGCAGGGAGACCAATCTGTAGGCTCTGTAGGCTCTTACAATAGCCCAGGAGAGATGAAGTTGTCTAGGACCAGGGAGGTGATAGCAGAGTTGAAAGAAGCAGTCAGACCTGGAGCCAACAAAGATTTGTTGGTGAGTTAGCTGTGGGGTGTGAAGACAAGGCAGGAGCTAGAAGTGACATCAAGGTTTGTGGAAGGATGGAGTTGTCATTTCCTGGAATGAGGAGGCTGTGGGTAGGGCAGGCTGGGCGGAGGGAAAACAGGCATTAGATATAGACAATTAAACGTGAACCTCAAATCAGACATCTCAGTGGAGAGGCTGAGACTTTAGGTGGGCATATGAGCCTGGGGGTTTATGATGGAGGGCCTGGCTAGATAAATAAATTTTTCAGTCTTGAGTGTGTCGATATTATTGAAAACCTTGAGACTGGGTGAATTTATCAAGGGAATGAAAGTAGACAGGTAAGAGGTCTGACAGCCGAGCCCTGGGTTCTCTAGTGTTTAAGAGTTGGACACATGGAGGTTCTGTAAAAGGGAAAGGAACAGGTAGTGGAGGAGGAGGCAAACAAGTGGGTGTGATTTCCCCAAAGCAAAGTGAAAACAGTGTTCACGCAGGGAGCGTGATCAGCTGTGTCAAACGCTGTCCACACCTAATGCAGAACGGAGACGGAACACGAGCTTTTGAATGTAGTCAAGCACTAGTCTTTCCAGTTAATTTTTTCCAGAACAGTCTGAACTATTTCTCCTCCTTCTTCTCGGTAGTATCTGCCTTCTCTGGACAGTAACCCCTGGAGCAGGGGCCATGACGGTTTAGAAACTTAATGCCTGGTGTATATTGAGAACCTGCTGTGGAATTCACCTTCTTCTTCTTCTTTTTTTTTTTTTAATTAAAATAAATTATCAGAGAGATGCAAAGAGACACAGAGACAAAAAGAGAGCTCCCATCTATGGATTCACTCACCAAATGCCCGCAATGGCCAAAATTGGAAGCTGGAAAATCAATCCAGGTGTCCCTCATTGGAGGCGGGAACCCAATAAATGGAGCCAACGCTTCTGCCTTACAAAGTCTATGTTAGCAGGAAGTTGGAGACACAAACTCAGGCACTCTGATGTGGCATGTGGGTGTCTTGTCTTCTAAGCTACGTGCCCTGTCCTTATTTTGGCTGTTTATTTGGCCAAGTGGCATGCATTTCCTCTTCTTCACCTTTCCAATGGTTTCCTGAAGCACTTTGAGGGAATCACCCTTCTCCTGTTTGTGGTCTTGGTGGGAAGGCAAATTCAGCATCTGCTTCTGACTGTGGAAGCAAAAGGGGGCGGCCGCTGCCCCAGAGCCCTACACCAGGGGGCAGGCTTCACCCATCAGAGGCTCTGAGTCAGCTCCTGACAAGAGGAGGGGTTGAGTGCCCCCTTGTCTGTCTTGACATGGTGAAAGGCTGTGGCCAAGGCTCCTGAGTCTAGCTCTGGTGCTCCTCTGGTTTCTGCTTTTGCTAAGCCCACTTCTCCAACCTCTCCTGATTTCTCTGAGTCCCCAGTGTTCTCCCCCTTGTTTAAGTGAACCAGAGCCAGTTCTAGTTCCTTTCAACTGAAAACAGAAACACAACCAGTAAATATTTGCTGAATGAACTGAAAATTATGGTTTTCATTTCAGAAACAGAAAATGTGAAGTTCAGAAAGTCTTAGCCACTTGTGATAAGGCACACACCTTCCATGGTTCGTCACTGCCTCCACTTATCCTTTTTAAATGATCAGATCTCTTAAATGAAGATGCATTTATGACCATTTTATTGGAGTTGATTGGCAGTTGTTTGCTGTGTTTAGTGGTATAGACAATGATGCTGTGTTTACATTAGCTCTGAGTCAATGAAATATGGAAGTCTGTGTTCCGGTAGACAGAGACCTCTCTGGGAACTGGGAACCGTGGGAATCATATTCCAGCTGGAGGAACAACAAGGAGGATGGAGATGTGATGTGAGACATGTATGTGGAAAGGAGAGGGTGGGCAAGACAGAAGGGTCTGTGTGTTCATTCAACACACTTTTTAAACAAATTTTACTTAAGTTATAGAGGTTTCATATATTTCATGGGTACATATTTAGGAACATAGTGATACTTCCCACCCTACCCTGCCTCCCGCCCACACTCCCACCTGTTTTCCTCCTCCCTCTCCCATTCCCACTCTTAATTTTTACAAGATCTACTTTCAGTTTACTTAATGGTCACAAAGTTAACTCTACACTAAGTAAAAGAGTTCAACAAGTAGTAGGAAGAAAGAGGAAAAAACCACTGTTCTTCGACAGGAGAGACAAGGGCCATAAACAACCATCGAATCTCAAAATGTCCATTTCACTCCAATACATTACACCTTAGATACTCTATTAGTTTCTTCGGATCAGGGAAAACTTACACTATCTGTCTTTTGGGGACTGGCTTAGCATGCTAGGCACCACTCCAGCCACTGGGCTATAGCAATGAAATAAAAAAACAGCCTGCCTACCATCAGAGGCTTATATTCTAATAAGGGAGGTAAGCTACAAATGAATTAACAAGTATTTAAATAGATAGATACACACAGCCCTGGAGGAAGATGTCAGATGATATAAGAGCAAAGAAGAAAAATATTCAGGGGGCCGGTGCTGTGGCATAGCGGGTAAAGCCACTGCCTGCAGTGCTGGCATCCCACGTGGGTGCCGGTTCAAGTCCTGTCTGCTCCACTTCTGATCCAGCTGTCTTATATGACCTGGGAAAGCAGAAGATGGCCCAAGTGCTTGGGCCCCTGCACCCTCATGGGAGCTCCTGGCTCCTGGCTTAAGATTGGCGTAGCTCCGGCTGTTGTGGCCAGATGGGGAGTGAACCAGCGATTGGACGACCTCTCTCTCTCTCTCTCTCTCTCTCTCTCTCTGCCTCTTTTTCTCTCTCTGTGTAACTCTGATCTTCAAATAAATGAATAAATCTTAAAAAAGAAAAATATTCAAAGAGTCAGAGAACTGAGAGTGTTGGGGTAGAAGCTTCCAATTCAAAGAGAATGGCCAGGAAAGTCCTCTGTGGTGATTAATATGTCAATGGGAGTCTGAAAGAAATGGCAGGTAAATTGTTGTGAATCTTTAGGTGCAAAAGTGTTCCAGGCCAAGGGCACAGCTTGTGAAAATCAGGAGGGGGCTCACAGGGCTGATGGGCAGGGTGGGTGGGGAAGGGCAGTAGCAGGTGTGTATGTAGTGGGATGGTTTGCTGGGCCAGCACGTGCCGCTCTTGTCAGTGTTATAAGGGTTTGGGAATTCTGTTCCAAGCGGACGGGAAGCCTCAGGGGAGACCTGAGGGAGCAAGAGGGAAGGGAGGTAGATGGGGCGTGATCATTGAGGAGCTGGAGTTTCGCCCTAAATCAATGGAATGTCCCCTAAGTTTTGTTTCTCAATCCTTTAAATTGAACAGGAAATCTACTCTAATAAATAAAGTGTGTGTGTGTATGTGAGTGTGTGTGTATGTGTATGTGTGTGTGTGTGTGTGTGTGTGACACAGAGAGGCACCCTCCCCCTTGGAGCAGATGTAATGAAGTGATAGTTTGTTCTGACAGAAACAGGCTATGGAAGGTTACGCTCCCTCCACTCTGCCTCTGGTTGTCAAGGAGATCCCTCTGGAAACCTCTCCTTTTGTATTTAAATGTCACCATGTAGCACCTAGATTGTTCATGTTCTCCTTTTATTATTTACTGTAAGGTAAATTTTGCTCAGCGGTTAACAGTTTCCTCACTGAGAAGTCTATTCACTGCCAGCTCCTTTTTCTGATACTCTGATACCCCTTTCCCTACCTTTCCGGGCTGGTTTCCAGCAGGGGGCTATCCAGGAAAAATGATCAGGTCTGTCTATAGAAAGTTCCAGAAGGTCAGACAGGCAGAGAGGTACCGGTTGTTTTTTTCTGAGAGGCTGATGGCAAAGTGGAGAACGGATGGAAGAATACACGGTGCTGGGCTGTTTTTCAGTATAGTGCACTATTTCAACTGCTCCAGTCAGGGTGGATGCCGCATATTCACTCTGCAGACAGAGCCAGTGAGACTGAGACTGGTGAAGAGACTAAACCAGGTAGTTGGCAGCCCTGGAACTATACTCTTGTAGATTTCACTGTGATTTCTATGCTCCTACCCTGTTGCAAAGATCTCAGCTGGAGGCGATAGATGAGTTAATTCAGTCATTCTCCCCTCCTTCAACATGCCTTTATAGCAATGCTCTCTGTGAGCTGGGACTGGTCAGAGCACTGGGACTACTGAGGTGATTAAGCCAGCGCCTCTGCCTGTTATGCTCCTTGCATGCTCAGGAAGGTGTTCCTGCGTGTGTTCCTCTGGCTTCCAGCTGCCTGTAGATGCAGAATCTGTTACCAGTTAGGGTTAACCCTTTATCTTCTTTTTAAAATGAAAAAAAAATTGTTTACTTATTTTTATTTTATTTGAAACTCAAAACAACAGAGACAGACAGATCTTCCATCTGCTGGTTACCTCCCCAAATGTCTGCAATAGCCGGGGCTGGGTCAGGCCAAAGCCAGGAGCCTTGAGCTCAATTGGAGTCTCCCCAGGTGGGTGGCAGGGACCCAAGTGCTTGAGCCGTGACCTGCTGCCTCTCAGAGTGTGCATTAGCAGAAAGCTGAATCAGACGCAGAGCAGCCAAGACTTGAACCAGGCACAGCAACATGGATGGTGGGTGTCCCAAGCAGCAACTTAACTGCTGTATTAAACCCCTGTGCCCCAGAGTTGGGCTTGAGATGAAAATCTGCTGTCCCTGGCTGAGGCAGACACAGTACAGAGAGCGAGCGAGCCGACTCCTACTCAGTTTTCCCTCTAAGAGGAAATGGAAGATTTTTAATAAGGTCCAGGTGAAACAGACCCACGAAGAATGATCTGGAGATTGAGATGGCCACAGATATTGTTGGCCGGGGATAAGCCCTTCCCCACAGTGTTGTTCCATACACCACTTAATTCTAGTGAGCAGAATGTGTTTCTCCCAGTTTATTTAAACCATGTGTCTTAAGGCGTTATGTGTCTATGTTATAATGCACAATTAAGAGTAAATGGTGCTGTCTGCTGTCTGCTTTCCAACATGAGGGAGGAAACAGGTGCACTTCTTTGGACTGTGTGCATTGCTTATCCACAGCAGCAACACTGGTCTTTTGCTTGGAGATTTTTATGGCTCCCATCTGCTGGAAGTTTGCTCTTTAATAAACATCTTTAATGGAGGAGAGAATGTAATTTCTTTATCACAGTATCATCCTATGTGCTCTGTTAGCAACCAACATTTAAAAACAAAGATTATTTATTTCAAAGTCAAAGTTACAGAGAGAGACACAGAGCCAGAGATAGAGAAAGAGAATATTCCACCCACTGGTTCACTCTTCAGATGGCTGCAACAGCCAGGGCTGGGCCAGGCTGAAGCCAGAAGCCAGGAGCTCCTTCCGGGTCTCTCATGTGGGTATAGTCCTTGGGCCATCTTCTACTGCTTTTCCCAGGCCACTAGCAGGGAGCTTGTTGGGAAGTGGAGCATCTGGGACACAAAACCAGTGCCCATATGGGATGCTGGCATCTCAGGCAGCAGCCTTATCCACTATACCATGACAATGACTTGCAGCCACTGACATATTTCAGAGGAATTACACTATCTGTACTACTGTCTGTACATCTTAATTATTCAAGTCTTCCAGGGATCACTTAAATCAAAGAGGAACTGAATAAAATTTAGGCAGATGAAATAAAAATGTTTTCAGAAAGAAATAGCTCACACCACATTATCTGCTTTTGTCCACAGGTTTTGCTTTTTGACATGAAATGTCTAGAGAGCTGAGGGTGTTCAGAAAGTTTTCATGGAAAATGTGCATTATGAAAAACCACACATGGATTTCAGAATTTTCTAGTACTAAAGAAACTCATTTTTTAACTCCATCTTTTCCCAAACTTGTTGAACTATCCTTCTGAGTGCTATTAAGAGAGATTCTTCTCCTCTCCACAGTGCTGTAGCTTAAGCAGCACTTTGGGAGTTCAATGTGGAGCTAATAGGAATTATTCTGCACTTAGGGTGTATCTGGATTTTGCCAATCAGGCAAGGCTGCTCCTTGAGGAAACTGATTTTGGGGGAAGTTGACAATGGATTTGCATATGGATCCAAGCCATTTTGGAAGATTCTTGGGCCAAGATTCCAAACTCTGGTCTGGCTAGGGCAGGCTGCTGGGGAAGGGTAGAAGGATCCCTCTTCACGCAGGGCAGCAATAGGTCGTGAAGTTCCTACAATAAAAGCAACCTTATGGCCAAGGCTGTTTAAGTTGATGCCCAGGCATGAAGACCTGGAAGTCTATGAAGGGGGGCTGTCCCCTACCCAGTGCATCACTCATTCCAGTAGCTCTCCTGGACCAGCTACCCTGGTACAGCGAAAAGAATGAAGAGACTTTCTGAGATAGAGGGGCTCACCAGGAAGGCTGGAGATGCCAAGTACAGAGGCCAGCATGGGAAGGACCAGGCAGAACCAGCTCCCCACGGTGACAACTGGGTAGAAATCATGACAGCCTGGATCCTCTGAACCACTTTGGTTTGAGCTGAGTACAGAGCACTGTAAGCTCTGGGGAGAATCCTGGACTAACTAAAGTTGAGGATAATCCAAAATAATGCTTATTGGTAACAGAGAAAGCGGATATTGAGTATTCAAGCAAGAATAAAGGCGATATACCCATGGCTGTATTTTGATTTTGTGGGACAGGACCTACTAGTTATTGTATGTGTGTATATGTAGAGGTTCAAATGGGACTTTGGGCACCAAAATGTCTGCATCACAGACTGATCACCTCCTTCGAATGGGATTCCCTTTGTTATTGAGCTAAAGACACCTCTTTTTCATAGAAAAGTCACTGGAGGTTGCCAGGGAGCTATGCTGAGTGCAAGCTAGAAAAAGCCCTAGGAAAGGGTTTAACACTTCTGGGCAGGTCCAGGGTGGCTGGCAGGGTATTTAGGAAAGAAGACAAGAGCAGAAGTGTTGGAGTGGTACAAGATGTTACTTGATCGTCGATTTCCAAAGTAATATATATAGAAAGTGACTAGTGTGGCTCCTGACTCGAGCTCTGAATGTCCAATACAAAATGTTTCCTTGGAGGAGGGGCAGCAGCAGCTGATGTTCTAGAGTCCTAGGGTGGCAGAGGAGCCCAGTTGTCGCAGAAACCCCCAGAAAAGTGGTCTAGTGCATGTCTAAGGGTGGGAGAATGCTTGTCAGGTCATGGTAGAACCCAGGATGTGCTGTCACTTCAAGATGGTGTTTAAGGAGCAAAATAACCCTGGAAGGAAAACATTTGAAGTTTGCTCAAGGGAGTATACTCCTATATTAAGAATTTTTGTTTTGATTTTTTAAAAGATTTATTTATTTTATTTGAAAGGCAGAGGCAGAGAGAGAGAGAGAGAGGGAAAGTCCTCTACTTGGTGGTTCACTCCCCAGATGACCACAATGGCCAGAGCAGCGTTGATCTGGAGCCAGGTGCCAGGAGCCTCCTCCAGGTCTCCCATGTGGGTTCAGGGGTCCAAGAACTTGGGCCATCCTCCACTTCTTTCCCAGGCCACAGCAGAGAGCTGGATTGGAAGAGGAGTGGCCAGGACTTGAACTGGTGCCCATATAGGATGCCGGCACTACAGGCAGAGGCTCTACCTGCTGTACCACAGTGCCAGCCCCCCCTTTTTCGTTAAACTTGTGTCAGACATCATGCTAAGTATTTGGGTTAGTGCAATTCACTTAATTACACGTCATTGACCCTCACCAGTGTCCTGTGGAGCAGGTCCTTGTCTGTCCTGTCTGTGCTTTCCCTGCTCTCTAGCTCACTGTGCTCCTTGGGGTTCCCAGGTAACCCAGGCCCCCTCCCCATCAAGGTCTTTGCTTCGCCAGGTGTTCTCAGGGCACATCGCTCACCTTCTTCAGGTCTTGTCTCCAATGTTTCCCCCTCAGGGAGCCTTCTTTGGCTACAGGATTTAAATTTGACAGTCTCTCTTCCCCCCTCCCAGCTTGATTCCTCACCGTAGTCCTAATTAAAGCACTTATTGTTCATTGTTTTTTTTTTTTTTCAGGATCCAAAGGGATTTTTCCTGTTTCTTTGTCACTGCTGTATGCAGGGGTCACACTGAATACCTGCTATTCACAAACAGCTGCAGGTGCAGATAAGTGCAGTATAGTAAGCTTCCAGAGAGTTCCTGCACTGGTCAGGCTTTATCCCTTAGTTGCTAGACTGTGGGATATGCCAAGAGTTGTAGGGCAAAGTTGTGAAGTTGAGGGTGAGGATGGGGAGTTTCTTGGACCAGTGACGCTGTCCTTGTGTATCCTCACTGAATCCCCAGTACCACCATTATGCTCGCATATAGTAAGAGATCAATAATAATATGGTTGAATGGAAGAATTCCCGTTTTATGAATGAGGTGGCTGAGTGACGGAGAAGTCGGGTAATGTGTGCAGACATGGCTTGGAGGAAACAGAACCAGAGTTGAGTCCCGTTCCTGCACAGTGTAGCCCCGGAGCCTGTGCTCTGAGTCATTGCTCTACTGGATCAAGGCAGTCCCTAGGAAAAGACAGGAAGAAGGCTGCCATTCCGCTACCTGACACATCGTCCTTGTCGTATTCTGAAGGATCATTAAGAATCCTTAAATGTTCCCCTAGGACAAGGCGGTGTCTATAAAAATGAAATAAAATACCTTTCCAAAATATTGTGAATGAAATTGACCATGTCAGATTTTTTATTTGCTTCTTTTTCCCGTGAGTGTAAGGAATCCCTAGGAGGATCGATCATATACAGCCAAGGGAAAGGGAATTTAAAAAATAAATTCTTATGGGTAAAAGCAAAAACCATACGATGCCACATGTGGAAGGTAGAATAGTGCCTTTCCAAACTTGTCCACACTCCCATGCCCAGAACCTAGGAATATGCTACCTTGGGTGAAAAAAGGTATTTTGATGGAATGATCAAGTTAGAGACCTTGAAATGGGAGCTTGTGAGCCCAATCTAATAATTCTAAGGGTCCTTGGGTGGGTTAGAGGGGTGTGAAGTTCCTGGCCTTGCAGGTGGAGGAGGGGACATGGGCTGTAAGTGGTCTCCAGAACCTGGCAAAGGCAGGGCATGAATTCTTCCTGAGAACTTCCAGGAAGAAAAGTAGTTTTGCCTGCACCTCAATGTTAGCCCCGTGAGACCTGTGCCAAGCTTCTCACCTGTGGGCGGTGTTAAAACTGCCAAGCTTGGAATAATTTGTTGCTGCAGCAATAGAAAACTGATGCACTGTACTAAGTGCATTCGGTATAGTGAAAAATTCAGTCTAACCATCAAAGTGTCAAAAAGATTAAAAAGACTCAACTGTTATTTTTAATTGGATTCTTTCAAAATAATTGTGTTCACATAGCATGTAGCTATACTTATTTAAATGTTTTAATTGATATGTTTATTGATATCAAGTAAGGTCTGCCAGTCTTTTGAAAAAAAGGGGCAGGAGGGGCCAACCTAGTGGCATAGCAGGTAAAGCTTCCACCTGCGACACTGGCATCCAATATGGGTGCCGGTTTGAGTCCCAGCGGCTGGACTTCCCATCCAGCTCCCTGCTAAAGCACTTGAGAAAAGCAGTGGAAGATGAGCCAAGTGCTTGGGCCCCTGCACCCACGTAAGACTCGGAAGAAGCGCCTCCAGTGGATGGAAGAGCTCTCTGTCTCTGTCGTTCTGCTTTGTAACTGTGCCTTTCAAATAAATACAAATAAATATTTTTAAAAAAAGAAGGTAGGATTCTCATGATGATCATGTATGGAGATCAAATTTAAAGGGAGCACTGTGTCATATCTGTGTATGAATCCATGCTTCTTTATTCAAGCCTATATTTGAGTAAGACTTCATACAAGGGAGAGACGATCACTGCCATGCTTTGGGCTCCTGAGTTCTCCAGGTGGCTGTCTCCATGCATCCAAGCAGCCTACAACCCTGTTATTTCTGCCGCCATATTAGTCCTGGCACCTGTGTCTCCCTTACATGGCCAGTTCAGGCTTGATCACTTCACACTTGGACAGAAAGAAAGAAACCTACCAGGCCATTTGGCTCTGAGCATGCCCTACAGATTCATCTCACTGAAAGCCCTCCTCCTTCAGGCTCCCATCCCATCCTTCGAGAAAACACACCTGTGGGCATCAGCCATGGGCGGAACCTGACTGCAGTGTGGGGTTGCAAGTCACTTGTATGTGTTTAGTGGTAATGTTTAAGGCCTGCAGATTGTTTCTCCTTCTGAAATTTTGGGGCAGAGTTATTCTTATGTGTTCATTTCACAAGTATGTTTTAATCATTAATTAGATTAGGTACCCAGCCCCGTTGTGGGCATTAGGGGTCCAAAGGTGAATGAGAGAGACAAGGCCACATTCCAGTGGTGGGAGACAGAGCATGCTCAAGGGAACAGATGAGAAATGTCCAGCAGTGCTCAATGCTATGTAAAACAGGAAGAGCAGCAGGACGACTGGCCTGACTCATGGGAGGAGGTGACATCTGCTCTCATGTCTGCAAAGCTGGGGTGGGGCATGTGGCGGAGGTGAGGATGAGCTTCTGTGAGGGTGGGGGAGAACAGCGCTCCAGGCAGGAGAGGAACAGAGCGAAGGGTCTCTGTGAGTGTGATCTGGGTGTGTCCAGGAACAGAGAAGGGAAGTGACTGAGAGAGGTGACTCAATGGACCAGCAAAGCAGCAATCAGAGCTTATAGAACTCATGAGCAGAAGGCAGAGTTTTGATTTTTTTTCTTTTAAGGTGACAGAAAACTTCTAGAGGTCTAAATGAGACAACTGACAAATTTTTTTTTTTTTTCCAAAGACAGATACAGAGGGCGTTCCTGTTCACTTGTTCACTCCTCAAATGCCTGCAGCAGCTGGGGCTGGGTGGTAGCTGAAGCCAGGAGCTGGAAACTCAGTGCAGGTCTCTCACATGGGTGGCAGGGACATGACGACTTGAACCATCACCTGCTGCCTTCTAGGGTCTACACCGGCAGGAAGCTGAAGTCAAGACCTGGAGCTTGGTAAACTCAGGCACTCCAACGTCACATACAGGCATTTTAAATAGTAGGCTCAGCATCCACACCCCAATGTAGCCTAGAGCTCACTTTGGCATCTGTAAGGTGAATGGGTCTGTGGAGGCCAGTGAGGAGCCCATTGCTGTCATCTCACTGCTGAGATGCGGTGATTCAGACTAGGAGGTAAGGAGATGGGTGTGGACAAATCCAGAATACGTTTTGCATTTGTGACTGCTGAGGCTTCATGGGCTTTCTGCAAGTGTTGCTAAGAAGCCGTTCTAGCTCACTGGCCTTGTGGGAGTGTCTGAGGACAGGGTGTCCGGCTACATAGGGGTCCCTATACTTTATTCTGTGGGTCTCTCTGAGGTACCTGCCTTCTCTCCACCAACAGCTGAGCCCTCTTGAACTCCGTCAGGAGCTTTGGCCCAATTCCATTGTGTCATGCTCACTGCCGGTTAAAAACCCGATTCTTTGCCCCAGCTGTGGTGCCAGCGTTCCATCCCGGCTGCTGCGATTTCTGTCTCCCACAGGTACCCTCTGCCTGTTGGTGTGTCTCTTTCTCGTTGTGCTGAGTGCCTGCCTTGTTAAACCAGAGCTGTTACTAATTTTTCCTTTTCAATCCTTAGTCATGTTGGGGCAGGCATTTCATTCCTGAACCAAAGTCTGGAAACAGGGGTTGTATTATGATGACAGAGATTGTGTTATGATGACTAATGCTCCTGCTGTTACTTCTAGTAATAGAACTACCAGCTAGCAATGGCCGAGCACTGATTATGTGCCAGGTACTGTGGTAAATATACCATACACATGACCACACTTAATTCAGACAGCAATCAGTGAGTTAGGCTTTTTTTTTTTTTTTAAAGATTTATTTATTTGAAAGGCAGAGTTAGAGAGAGGGAGGGAGGGAGAGAGAGATCTTCCATCTGCTGGTTTACTCCCTAAATGGCTGTAATGACTGGGGATGGGCCAGGCCAAAGCCAGGAGCCAGGAGCTTCATCTGGGTCTGCACATGAGTGCAGGAGCCCAGGGACTTAGGCCATCTTCCTCTGCTTTCTCAGGCCCATTAGCAGGGAACTGGGTTGGAAGTGGACCAACAAGGACTCGAACCGATACCCACATGGGAGGCTGGTGTTATAAGCTGTGGCTTCTCTCCGCCACAGAGCGTGCCTGGAGTTGGGCATTATCAACCAACTTTTAAATGTGATGAAACTAAAGCACAGACAGGGTAGGTAACAGAGCTAGCTGGTGAGTGATGGAAGCGGTGTACGACCCAGGGTAACCGAAAAGGCTCTGGCCTTCACCATGACCTTTCACCACCTACCAGAGACTGATAACACACAAATGACACCCTGACTTGCTTGATCTGGGAATGATTTCCCCCACTGCCCCTTAGTTGATGTCCCTCCATGGTGGACTCAGATCTGCGCCCTTCACTGTCACATGCCCACTTCATTAGATATGCTGTACAGCCAGAAGCCTGTTGTATGTGTGTGTGTGGGAATGATGTTTTCATTTAGCTCCAAACTTTATAAATAGTAAGACAGCAGCTAATAGTTGAAGAGTGCACTGGTTAGCCAGCCGCCTGAAGTAGGTGTTATTGTTTCTATTTTAGCAACAAGATAAAGGTACACTGCTTGTAATTTGCTCAAGATCACGTAGCTGTTTTATGATGAGTCCTGGATTGACTTCAGTGTAGCCTCTAATTAATTTCTGAGAACTGTCTCCCAAATGGTTCTAGCTCTGGAACTACTAGGCTTCCTATTTCATACGCAGTTTTCTGTTTCTATTTTATTTTCTGGTGAATAAATGTCTCCATGTGAGTTCTTATGGTAAGTGAAGTTTTTAGATAAAATTCTCTAGTCCACCTCCTTGAAGCAGTATAATTGATAAATCATTTTTGTTCATCTCATTTTAGAACACAGTTAATCTTTTTCTTATTTTAGAGTTGCACTTTTGAGTGTTTGTTTTGATTCATGCCTTGGAATATTTTTTAAATTTGAATATATCACTGTCTTAAAAAATGGGGGATTTTTCTTAATAAAATTGAGTAATGCAATTGCTTTGATAAAACTGCTCAATTATTCTGAAATAAACAAAACGTATGACATGTAATACATCATTGAACAACTTAGCCACACAAGTGCTCAAAAGCAAGGGAAAAAATTCTAAAAACCAATTTAGTGGAAAGCCTGGAAGAGTTTTGGAAATTAAAAAAAAAAAAAAAAACAGCAATCCTTCAGCAACATTCTGAGCTGCCTTGTGCCTGGAAGAGCCATGCCCCCTTCAGAGGTATCACCGGCTAAGGGGCAGCTTTAGATTCTCTAACTGGTCACGTTTTGTGTTGGGCATGCAGAGCTTAATTATAAAACAACAAAACAACAACAACAACAACCCTTGTTTCAAGGAACTTGGGGTCTAGTGGGAGAGACAGCTATTGCAAATAAATACGTAGCAAGGTTGTATGGATTTCAATTTTTTCTGCCAAAATAAGCCTATCTTTTAATTCCAATTCCCATGAACTTTATAAAGTCTTGTACCTTTATTAGAGGGGTACCCCTTGAACCTCAAACCCACTTTTTGTGTACAGCCAGCTGAGGGTGCCTAAGAATTATTATTCTCTTTGGGGATAGCCTTAAATTAATGTACAAATTCTCCACCTCCATCACTCCTTGATCAGGACAATTTTGAAATGTGTACTTGGCACTATTTTCCAGGGTATCCATGCAGGATTAAGTTCTAACTGCCTAGTTTTTTTTTTTTTTTTTTAAGATTTAATTTTATTTATTTGAAAGAGTTATAGAGAGAGGTAAAGACACAGAGAAAGGTCTTCCTTCCGTTGGTTCACTTCCCAATTGGCTGCAATGGCCAGAGCTGTGCCGATCTGAAGCCAGGAGCAAGGAGCTTTCTCCAGGTCTCCCATGTGGGTGCAAGGGCCCAAGGACTTGGACATCTTCTACTGCTTTCCCAGGCCACAGCAGAGAGCTGGATCGAAGAGGAGCAGCTGGGACTAGAACTGGCGCCCATATGGGATGCTGGCGCTTCAGGCCAGGGCTTTAACCCACTGCGCCACAGCGCTGGCCCCCCAACTGCCTAGTTTTTAATATCACTTGATAACATACCCCTACTTATCTTCCCTCCATCTATTTGGATCTGGGAACACCACTTTAATTTTGTTCTGGGGACTAATCCTCTTGCTTGGGCTGTCAATCATGGTATCTTGCCCTACCCCAGCCATGGTATAAATATGAGGTCCAATCTGGGCTGATCAGATGCTTTCTCCCTCAGATATGTGTCTTGACTGGAGTGGGGCAGAGATTCACCCCTTACTTTCCCCAGTTAATTGCTTGCAATTGCATCCTGGTCTCTGAGGCTGCTTCTTGGGAATTCAAACTAAGACATCCACTGCCCCTGATTGGCTTCTCAGCCTCTTCTATCACCTGTGTAGCCAAGTCCTGGCATTATATTCCCCTTGTTAGAAAGCCTGGAGGGATTTTTCTCTTCCTGGTTGGGTACAAGTGATAGAAGATACAGGGAACTGTAATTACTCATGTAAACCAGCATGGCCTTTAGTCCAAAGGTTTACAGGCTAAAAGGGAAGACAAACAAGCACCTAGAACAATATCATGTGATGAACGCAACAGATCACAAATGTGTGCAGTTCCGAGGAGAGATTGTTTGGAGGGCTGGACTGGTAATTTGGTGAAATCTTGGAAAACGTCACAGTGGAGTTGTTAAGCTGGATTTTTAATAAATATGTATTTTATTTTATTTAATGGCAGAGAGAGAGAGAGAGAGAGAGAGAGAGAGAGAGAGAGAGAGTCTTCTATCCTTTAGTTGGTTTACCTCTCAAGTGGCTGTAATGGGCAGGCTGGGGGCACTTCAGACACAGGAGCCTAGAACTCCATTCTAGTCTCCTATATGAGTGGTAGTAGCTCAAGTACTTGGGCCATCTTCTGCTGCTTCCCTTAGGCACACTGGGGGGATCTGGATAAGAAGTGGAGCAGCTAGGACTTGAACCCATGGCCATATGGAATGCTGATATCACAGGCAGTGGCTTAACCTGCTGCTCCACAGCTGAGTTATGAAAGATAAGTTTCTCAAATGGCTAAAGGGAAGGGCAAATGGCATTCCAGGTACAAGAACAGCATTTGAGAGTTCCAAAGGAGTAAATTGCCATTTTCTAATTAGAATTTTGTCAGTCATTTTTCTGGAGCATAAATGGGTGTTGGGGCGAGACCAGTGATGTTGGAAGGGTGAAGGCCAGATTTTGAAACCCACTGTAGTCACTCTCTGCAGTTTGGGCTGTATAGGCCCAAAGCAGGCATTAGGAGGTGTTAGGTGTAAGAGTGACATGGTCGGGGCTGGTGTTGTGCTGTAGTGGGTTAAGCTGATGACTACGGCACCTGCATTCCAGATGGGTGCCAGTTCAAGACCTGGCTGCTTCACTTCCAGTCCAGCTATCTGCTAATGTAACTCTGGTTTTCAAATAAAAATAAATAAATAAATAGAAAAAAAAAAGAGTGACATGGTCAAATTTTCCCTTTAGCATATGACTCAGGGCCTCCACGGAAGATGAACAGTTTTCTCAAACTTTACTAGGCACAGTGTAACACATCAGTCTGAATTTCTCTTTGGAGAGCTAAGCTGTTGTAATTCCTCATGAAAGTCAGACTTGGAGGCATCACATAGACAGAAGACATAACCAGATTCATTCCGGGCCATCTTTTATTGAGTGTCTTCTCCACAGCAGATCTGTTCAAAGCATTTATGATTCAATGATAAATAAGATGAGCAAAGCCTTGCCATCATGAAATACATCTTGGCACATAAGAATAAGGTCTTATTTCCCTACAAGTACTTTTTGGGATATTCGTTAGTCTCTTTAAATATTCTGTTAATGGGTTGGCATCATGGTACAGTGACACTGGCATCCCACATAAGCAACATTTCTAGTCCTGGCTGCTCCACTTCTGATCCAGCACCCTGATAATGCATCTGGGAAAGCAGTAGAAGATGGTCCAAGTCCTTGAGCACCTGCCACCCACGTGAGAGATAGGGCTGGAATTCCAGGCTCCGCGCTTTGGCTTGGCCCAGTTCTAGCTGTTGTGGCCATGTAGAGAGTGAACCAGCAGATGGAAGATATCTTTGTGTGTCACTCTGCTTTCAAATAAGTAAATAATATTTTTAAAAAAAAAATCCTGTTAAAAAGAGGGTTCCTTGAGCAGCCAGCATTGTGATGCAGTGGGTTGAGCTGCCACCTGTAATGATGCCACTGACCCAAATGGACTCTGATGCATGTCTTAGAGGCTCTGCTTCCAATTCAGCTCCCTGCTAATTTACCTGGGAAACCAGTGAAAGATGGTTCAAGTGCTTGAGGCCCTACACCCACCTGGTAAACCCAGATAAAGCTCCTGGCCCCTGGCTTCAGTCTGGCCCATCCCTGGCCATTGTGGCCATTTGGGGAATGAACCAATGATGGAAGATTGATCTCTCTCTTTGTTTTCTGTGTCTTCTCCTCTCTCTGTAACTCTGACTTTCAAGTAAAGATAAATAAATCTTTTTAATAAACTTAAAAAAAGAATTGGTGATACAGAATAACCAGATAACTTGAATATAGATAGAAATTATACAAACTGGAAAACCCGAGAGCGGCAAGATGGCGGAATAGGAAGGGAGCACACCGATAGTCTGGGGAGAGACAGTTTAATAAAAGTGGAGATACTGCAGGTTCAAGGAAGAGTAGGGGAAGAAACAGCAGAGAAAACCCTTCCGGAACTGGAGATTCACAGTGGACCTGCGTGGAGAGCGTGGGAGCCCACAGTTTGGGACACCAGCAGCAGATTCAACACACCAGTGCTGGAATGCGAGGTGAGCAGAACCTCAATAGCCCGAGATACCAGAAGGGAAGCGGAAAAGGGAGCCTAGAGCGAACAAGGCTTGAAACCCTGCGGGGAAAAGTTCACCAGGCTAACTAGAAGAGAGAGAGAGAGGGAAAAAAAAAGTGACCCATACGGACACGAGCTTCTCTCTCTCCGCTCACCTCTCAAAGGTGAGCAAGACAAAGAGCAGGCGCCATTTTGGAATACGTCATAAGCAGGGCGACCTCGGGTCGGCACCGGCCCCGAGCCTAGCAGAAAAACTTGACTCTGGGTGGGAGGGGTGAAATAACAGGAGATTAGAACCTAATGAATGTGTGGTGCTAATGAACTGAGACTGTGAAAAAAGAGACGGTGGGGGAGAGAACTCATGGAAATCATGAATTCATGTGAGTACTCTCCAGAGACGCTACAGTTCAGTAGCCTTGGCAGCCCAGTGGGAGACTACAGGAGAATCTCAGCCCACACAAAGGGCCGCAAAGATTCCTTCTCTGGTCCTTGGGAAAGAGCTTCCGATCTCTGGCTCCTGTGGGTATATCATTCGCCTGCTAACCACCCCCAATTCCATTCAGCTGTGTGGAATTACTTCCCTTTTGAACCAAAAAAAAACAAAAACAAAAACAAAAAGTAACAGAGAGAGATTTACCACGCCTAACCTGGGAGTGTCTCCTTTGACACACCCTCAACCCTGAGGAACCAAACAGAGCTCTCAGGCCACACCCATCTCAAGCCTCTAAGGCTCCATCAAAAGCAGACAGTCCACTTAATCTAGAGTCATAGTATAACAAGAAAAAAACACCACAGTGAAGAAACCAATATGCCAAACAACAAACGCAAAAACCGAGGTAATAAGAACAAGGAAGACACTATGGCGCCCCCAAATGAAAAAGACACCCCAATTCAAGATTACGAAGATGATGAGATAGAAGAAATGCAAGAAGCAGATCTCCAAAAATTGATAAGAACACTAAGAAGTACTCAAAAACAAATTCTTGAACTACAGAAATCCTTAATGGACAAGGTAGAAAATCTCTCTCGTGAAAATGAAATATTAAGGAGGAATCAAGCTGAAATGAAACAACTAGTAGAACATGAAACTGTGATAGTGACGAGAAATCATAATGAAGTGAAGAATTCAATAGATCAAATGAAAAACACATTAGAGAGCCTTACAAACAGAATGGGTGAGGCAGAAGAGAGAATATCGGACTTAGAAGACAGAGCACAGGAAACTATACAGTCAAACCAAAGAAAAGAAGAGGAAATTAAAAATCTAAAAATATTGTTGGGAATCTACAGGATACTATTAAAAAACCCAACATTCGAGTTCTAGGAGTTCCTGAAGGCATGGAGAGGGAGAAAGGATTAGAAGGCCTTTTTAGTGAGATAATAGCAGAAAATTTCCCAGGTTTGGAGAAGGACAGAGACATCCTAGTACAGGAAGCTCATAGAACCCCTAGTAAACATGACCAAAAGAGGTCCTCACCACGACACGTTGTAATTAAACTCACCACAGTGAATCAGAAAGAAAAGATCCTAAAATGCGCAAGAGAGAAACGTCAAATTACACTCAGAGGATCTCCAATTAGACTCACGGCAGACTTCTCATCAGAAACCCTACAAGCTAGAAGGGAATGGCGAGACATAGCCCAGGTACTTAGAGAGAAAAACTGCCAGCCCAGAATATTATATCCTGCCAAGCTCTCATTTATGAATGAAGGTGAAATAAAGACCTTTCATAACAAACAAAAATTGAAAGAATTTGTTGCCACTCGTCAAGCCCTGCAAAAGATACTTAAAGATGTGTTACACACAGAAACACAGAAACACGGCCATCAACATGAAAGAAGGTAAACGAAGGGAACCTCACAGCAAAAGATCACAGGGAATTCAAAGCATACATTTGGATAAAGAATTTATGGGACATGTACTCTATAGAATACTATACAGCAGTCAAAAACAATGAAATCCGGTCATTTGCAATAAGATGGAGGAATCTGGAAAACATCATTCTGAGTGAATTAAGCCAGTCCCAAAGGGACAAATATCATATGTTCTCCCTGATCGATGACAAATAATTGAGCACCAAAGGTGAAACCTATTGAAGTGAAATGGACACTATGAGAAACAGTAACTTGATCAGCTCTTGTGCTGACCGTTGTTGTACAATATAATACTTTATCCATTTTAGTAATTTTTTTATTCTAGTACTATTGGTTGAACTCTGTAATTAACAAACAATTATTCTTGGGTGTTTAAATTTTAACTGAAAAGTGATCCCTGTGAAATATAAGAGTGGGAATAAGAGAGGGAGGAGATGTACAATTTGGGACATGCTCAATCGGACTTGCCCCAAATGGTGGAGTTAGAAACGTACCAGGGGATTCCAATACAATCCCATCAAGGTGGCATGTACCAAGGCCATCTCACTAGTCAAAGTGATCAATTTCAGTTCACAATTGATCACACTGATAGGTCTAAGAGTCAAAGGGATCACACAAACAAGACTAGTGTCTGCTAATACTAACTGATAGAATCAAAAAGGGAGAGAATGATCCAACGTGGGAAGCGAGATACACAGCAGACTCATAGAATGGCAGATGTCCTAAATAGCACTCTGGCCTCAGAATCAGCCCTTAAGGCATTCAGATCTGGCTGAAGAGCCCATGAGAATATTCTAGGCATGGAAAGCCAAGACACTCTGGAAAAAAAAGAAGACCTAAATGAAAGACCTCTGTGAGTGAGATCCCAGTGGAACGAATGGGGCCATCAAAGAAGGAGGTACCTTTCTCTGAAGGGAGGAGAGAACCTCCACTTTGACTATGACCCTGTCGGAATAAGATTGAAGTCAGCAAACCCTAAAGGCTTCCATAGCCTTGGCAACTCATGACTAGAGCCTAGGGAGATTACTGATGCCATAAACAAGAGTGTCAAATTGTTAAATTAACTTCAGGAGTCACTGTGTACTTACGTCTCATGTGGGATCTGTCCTTAATGTGTTGTCCAATGTGAAGTAATGCTATAACTAGCACTGAAACAGTATTTTATACTTTGTATTTCTGTGTGGTTGCAAACTGATGAAATCTTTATTTAGTATATACTGAATCAATCTTCTGTATATAGATAATTAAAAATGAAAAAAAATCTTGGTGTTAAATTGGAAATTGCATAGAAAATTAATCAATTTTTTTTAAAAAATATATCATGTAGGATCTCTGTCCTTAATGTGCTATACATTGTGAATTAATACTATAACTAGTACTCCAACAGTATTTTTCACTTTGTGTTGTTATGTGAGGGCAAACTGTTGAAATCTTTACTTAATATATAGTAAACTGATCTTCTGTATATAAAGAGAATTGAAAATGAATCTTGATGTGAAGCAAGGGGAGAGGGAGTGGGAAAGGGGAGGGTTGCGGGTTGGGGAGAAGTTATGGGTTGGAAGCCATTGTGATCTATAAGCTGTATTTTGGAAATTTATATTCTTTAAATAAAAGCGTTATAAAAAAAAGAAAAAAACCTGGAAAACCCATAGAAGAAACGTTAAAAACAATATGCCCGTCAAAGCTCTCTGGAACAGTAAAGGTTTTCACGTGGACACACACACACACACACACACACACACACACTGCAAAGACAGAGATTCGATGATATCAGACCTGCCTTCCAAGGAACGCTGAAGGCAGTCCTTCAGGTTGAAAGGTAGTAGTTTGATTCCACAGAACATTAGAAGTGGTACATGTAAATGACAGTACAAAAATCACTTTATAAAAATTGTGTTCAAAAGACAAATGATTGTACAAGGTAATGGTTATGATAGTGTACTGCTGGATTTATTTTATGTATACACACACACACACATACACACATATATATATAGAGAGAGAGAGAAAGAGAGAAATGCAATGTAGACAACAACAATAGCAAAAAGGAAGAAGCAAATGGAGTCACACTGAAGAACAATTGCTATATTTTATCAGCATTAAGTCACTATTATCCTTAAAAGTAGATGGTGGATGTATGTTATAATCTCTAGAGCAATTGCTAAGAAATAGCTCAAAAAATAAAATACACTTAACCAGTGAGCTGATTTGCACAGCATCACCTATCCAGTTGATGGGAGTGACACTTCCCCTACCACCTCAGTTGCTTCTTCTATCCTAGACATTGCTTTGAACATGTATCCTCGCTGTGAGGCTCTGCCCTTCCATCGCAGATCTTCCTTAATTCTTTAGAGTAACCATCCAGCAGGCTGCCTGGTCTCTGGCCAAAATTGGAAAATCTGACATGGCCAGTCAGTGAACTCTTAATTATTCTCCTCGCTAAGCAGGATCCAGACTTGGCTGTGCCTCCTGGGACTGAAGGATTCAGCAGTGATATCAGGGAAGTCAGGGTTCTTTAGTGATAGCTTGAGTATCCCAGTTTTCCCCACTCTTTCAGAGCAGTAAAATCTGCTGAAGGCTTTGCATTATACTTCATTCAACTGCATTCAGTTGAACTGATTTTCTACTGTCCATTTGGCCCCCTTACACATCCACATTGTCCTCTGTACTCACAGGCTTCGTCATCTACCTCTGAAGCTCACTCTGTGTTTTCCAATGTGTCACACTCTCTTCTTTACATCTTATGGTTTGAGACGATAGCCCTTGGGATTCATTACACTTCACTGGACTAAGTCTCTGGTGCCAGTGGCCATGGCTTCCTGGCTGGTCCCATTATTAGTCATTATTTTCTAGAATCTAGACCAGTGTTTCTAAGACTATCATGTGTATGGGAGTCATCTGGGAAACTTGAAAAGGCAGATTCTGCTTCAGTGTGTCAAGGTGGGAGCCCAAGATTCTACATTTGGAACATGGTTCCAGGAGATGGAGTTGCTGCTGTTTGGTGGACCATAATTTGGGTAGCTTGATTCTAGACTAGAAAATAGTTGTGTTTGAACACTCTCCTTGGAGCTAACATTGACACACAATTATGTTGAGAGTAACCAAAAGATAAAAATGGAAAACATAACACTAATCCATAAAAGGCAAAACATTTAATCAGTGTTCTGGATTTTAGAATGCAAAATAAAAAAAAAAAACAACCTTTAGTATTAATTTGTTTTGTCTGGGTTTTACTATAATTCCTTGTTCCTCTTGTCTCTTTCAACAAAATTCAATATTATACAAATTCATTTTACAGCCCTTGCAAAGGAGTGTGTTGATTGTGATAATGAAAATGACTCCTCTATTTATCCATTCAACCATCTGTGCAGCCATCTGTTTACCCTTCCATCTCGCCATCTCTCCATTCATCCACAGAGCCTGGAGTTCACTCTTTGATTCCTATGTTGTGAAGGATGTAGGTGTTAATGAGACAGTGCTTGCCCCAAGAAATTTCATCTCTGGTGGAGTTGACATAAATCTTAGGATATATTCTCAAGAAACAGTAATATAAGGGGCTCCAATATTGTCAGGGAACTAATTAAGTACTTGGCTATAAACATGAAGAACCCATGATCAGATCATTCAACAATATAAATAATACTTTCAATAATATAAACAAAGTAGAGGTTTTTTTTTTCTGCATAATAAACTTTTCTGACTTTCTCTTGCTTTATTTCCACACAGGACCAGTTTGAGAGTTTTTTTTTTTTTTTTTAACTCTGAAGTGTAGTTTCTTTGCTTTTAGAATGATGTATTCTTTTCTTTAGTGCAGGCAAAAATCAGGGAGAATCAGCAGAGGTGTCTCAAGGAGGGAGTTATTGCTTGCATAAAGACTAGTTTTTGTTGATTTATTTGATTCAGGAAGGTCTTTGGAGATTGAAAAATCTCTGAGGTGCTTCCAGAGTACAGAGTCAAAGCACAGAACTTTGGAGCTTCAAGTTGATGTTACCCATTCCCTTCCAGAGAGTTAAGCCCAGCAGCTCATTAGAGGTATAGTCGGGGTTTCTGCTTTCTCTCTCTTCCTCTCAGAAAATCAGCATATTCTGGCAGTATCTTTACTAGTATTTTCATTAAAGCTGTGGATTTTTTTTTTCTTTTTGCCAGGCAGAATTAGACAGTGAGAGAGAGAGACAGAGAGAAAGGGCTTCCTTCTGTTGGTTCACCACCCAAATGGCCGCTACGGCCGGCGTGCTGCGCCAATCCGAAGGCAGGAGCCAGGTGCTTCCTCCTGGTCTCCCATGGGGTGCAGGGCCCGAGCACTTGGGCCATCCTCCACTGCACTCCTGGGCCACAGCAGAGAGCTGGACTGGAAGAGGGGCAACCGGGACAGAATCTGGCACCCCAACTGGGACTAGAACCCGGGGTGCTGGCGCCACAGGCAGAGGATTAGTCTAGTGAGCCGCAGCGCTGGCCTAAAGCCATGGATCTTGAAAATTTATATGTAATTGTTGGTAATGATCAGTACAGCCTTCCTGATGAATACTTCCCCATACAGGTCAGCTTTTCTCTTCCGCTTTCTTCCAGCCCATGTTTATACAGTGTAATAAGATGCTATGATGGATACACTGAGCAGCAGGTCTCCAGGGTAGCCTTTACCAAGGTACTGCGTTCAGGTGTTGTGTACAAGTAGTAATAAGTGGTGCTTTGATTTTCATTTATTATTTCTTTTGTGAGCCACTCTCCCAGGAACTCTAATGGAAGCAAAGATAAGCTAGACAGAATTTGGGAATTTATGAGTCTTTAGCTATAAAATTATGAATATCTCACTGTAACCTTGCTGATGCTGGGGGCAGAAAGTAGGATAGTATATGAGTTAGAGTTCTATGCAGCAAAGAGAGGAACTTTAGGTATTGTATGCAAGAGGGAATTTAATGCAGGGAATCTGTGATAGTTAGAATCACTGGAAGAGTAGGGAAAAAAAACAACTTTGCTTCTACAGTAACAGCAATGTCCAACTCTTGAAGTAGTTACCACTTCTGAGCCCACTCCTAGAAATTTTGAGTAGAACTTACTGCTACACCATTACGGATCCTGCGTTGCACATTGTGAAGGACATCTTCAAGGCTGTGGAAGCCAGTTCAAGGGCTCACCATCCCCGTTGCCTCTGTTGCAACTGCTTCTCTACACTCAGTAAGCTGGAGAATAGATATGGCAGGCCAGCTATAGGAACATCTGTCTTGAAGGTCGTGTTAGAGAGAAGAAAACGATCCAAAAGTGGCACGAAGAAGGGCTCTTCTTCATTTCTGCTCTCTATTATGCATCTGTTTGGTGGGACACAAGTTGTGTGTCTATCCCAGCTGTGAGGGATTCTGGAAATGCACCCTTTAAGCTTCCCAGCTTCTGCTGTATGAAGAAAGCTTCTGTCTCTCTCCATGGGTCTCTCTGCCTTTCAAATAAAAGGAACATAAATGAAATTAAACTTTTCTTCAAAGCAAGTGCTTTAATTATTACATCCTCACCATGGAACAATGAGGAGTTATGAAAAGTGTAAGGAACGTGATAAATGTCGAATGTTAGTTGCGAGTGAGAGAACCCATCTAAAACAACTTCAAGTTAAACAGGGTTACTTGTGAGATGGGCAGGTGATCTTTTCTTGCAATAATGAGAGCACTTAAAAGGAGACAAGGCAGTTGCCTTGCTTCATGCTGGCTTTGCAGTCCCAGTTACCAGAAGGGAGAAGGAGAGGTAACAGAGGAGGGAGTCAATCTATTTATCCACCATGGGGAGCTAATGAAGGTTAGTGCACTGTTTTTTGATACTTAAAAGCATATGCTTTAGGGGTAGGCATTTGGTGCAGCAGTTGCGATAGCACTTGGGAGGCTGGCATTCCATTTTAGAGTGCAGGGTTTGAGTCCTGGTTCCTCTGCTTTCCATCTAGCTCCCTGGTAACACACACTCTGGGAGGTGACAGATGAGGGCTCTGGAACTTGGCTCCCTGCTACCACCTGGAAAACCTGTATTGAGTTTCATGCTCCTGGCTTTCCTGACCCAGACCTGGCTACTGCGGGCCTGTGGGGGAGTGATTTAGCTGATGGACCATCTCTCTTCTGTCTTTGTCTTTTTGTGTCTCTGCTTTTCAAATAAAACGAAAGTAAATTAAAATCTTTTAAAAGGTGTGTACTCTGTTACATGCTCACCTTTTGACAACTAGGAAAATTACGAAAAGTACTAAGAATGTAATAAATGCAGATGTTAGTTGCAGGTAAGAGAAAGCATCTAAAACAGTTTGAAGTTAAG
Source organism: Sylvilagus floridanus (assembly GCA_949820135.1). Taxonomy (NCBI): domain Eukaryota; kingdom Metazoa; phylum Chordata; class Mammalia; order Lagomorpha; family Leporidae; genus Sylvilagus; species Sylvilagus floridanus. The sequence continues at coordinate 58,533,054 of OX463225.1, forward strand.
GGTCATTTGTGAGAAGGGTAGGTGATCTTTTCCTGTAATAATGAGAATACTTAAAAAGGGGCAAGGCAGTTTTGTTGTTTGTAGTTCTAGTCCTAGGCTCCTACTGGGTAGTGCAATTCTTCTGTTCTTCCTAACAAGTCTAGGTGGCTGCTGGTGCCTTTTCCTAAATCAATAATATGGGAAAAAATGATTTATTAGATCTTCCCTTCCTTAAGATCCTTCAATTTTGTAATCTTTATCAATTACCTAATCCTCTGATATTTAATATTTTTGAGCCTCAAGAGCACCACATACTTTGTAACCCCCAAATTCATGCTTAAATAAAGTTTGAAAACCAACCAGTCCTCCAAAATATGCAGATATTTGGAATGTGGGAAGAAGACAATCAGGTGGTCAGCTGAAAATAGGTCAGGGCCAGAGGGGCAGACTCGGGAGAAATCAGCACAGATGTGGTATTTGAGCCTATGGGATTTCCAGGTTTGTTAGACTATATTTCTCTTCCTCTGAATTAAGAGCCAACAGAGAAATAAATAAAGACGCGGATAGTTGGAGATTAATGTATCTGCTTCTTTATTATTAAGGCTAGCCTAATTAATAATCTTGGATCTGTTGCCACAGTTGGATTTTTGCAAACTCTCCCTTATGATCTGAAATGTCTCTCTCTCTCTCTCTCTTTTTTTTTTTTTTTTGGACAGGCAGAGTGGACAGTGAGAGAGACAGAAAGATCTTCCTTTTGCCATTGGTTCACCCTCCAATGGCCGCCGCGCTGATCCGATGGCAGGAGCCAGGTGCTTCTCCTGGTCTCCCATGGGGTGCAGGGCCCAAGCACTTGGGCCATCCTCCACTGCCTTCCTGGGTCACACCAGAGAGCTGGACTGGAAGAGGAGCAACCAGGACTAGAACCCGGCACCCATATGGGATGCTGGTACCACAGGCGGAGGATTAACCAAGTGAACCATGGCGCTGGCCCCAACCCATTAATGATTAAATAATATTCTGTTGTATGTTTATGCTACAGTATTCCATCATGGGTGTATGCCCATTATCCGTTGATGAGCACGTAGGCAGTTTCTACGATCATTGTGAATATTGCTGCAATGCACATATAATACATGCACTATGAGAAGCATCTGTTTTATATTTTTGGAGTATATACCAAGGAGTGGAATTGTGGAGTTTTATGGTAGTTTTATATTTAACTTTTGGAGGAAGGATCAACTGTTCTCTGAAAACTTACTTTCTACTAGACAGTAATTGTTGACTATAGCTAGAAGAGTCTCAGGAGAAGGACTACTGTGGAAACCAGATGGTGAGAAATTAACAAGTATATGAGTTTTAAACCTTTCACATTTTACAAGAGGTTTATTGATGTATACTTGACATATAATACATTGCACATCCTAAAAGTACAGGTTTGAGACTTGAGGTGGGTGGGGGCCATTGTTTTTCTGAGGTAGGAATGAATGAAATAAGGGTGAGTTCTGCAGAAACACAAATTAAAAGTAGAAGGAAGTAACCTTAAGGGAAACAATGGTTTTCCTTCCCAGTAATGGAATTGAATTTCCAGGTTGAAATAAGAAGAGCTAGTATGAGAGTAAAGGGTTAAAGAGATATGATAGAGATTTTTAGATGTGTAGCTCATTCTCTTGTTCTTCCTTAGAGCTTTGATGTTTGTTTTAGGTTAGTAATGTGCCCAGCTAGAAGACTATTTTCCAGTTTCTCTTATAAATAACTGGTCATAAGTGTGATTACGTTATGGCCAGTGAACTGTCAACAGAACGTTGTATGGGACTTCCAAGGAAGTTTCTCAAAGGATGGTGACTGAGCTTTGAAGGGCACAATCTATTGCTCTTCTGTCCTTTCACTGTCACACTATTTGGAGTGTGAACTTGATGGCTGACGTGCCACCAGCCATTTTGAATCAGGAGGTGATCTTCAGGATGTACTCTATCCACTGAAGATGACAGAGCAGAAAGACAGATATCCACGTTCTAATGACTGTGTGGTGTCTCCAGAGTGCACTAGATGGTTTCCTATGCCCTGGTTGAGAAATATACATGTATGGGGGCTGGCACTATGGCGCAGCAAGTTAAAGCCCTGGCCTGAAGTACAGGCATCCCATATGGGCACCGGTTCTAGTCCTGGCTGCTCCTCTTCCAATCCAGCTCTCTGCTATGGCCTGGGAAAGCAGTAGAAGATGACCCAAGTCCTTGGGCCCCTGAACCTACATAGAAGACCTGGAAAAAGCTCCTGGCTTCGGATCAGTGCAGCTCCAGCCATTGTGGCCAATTGGGCAGTGAACCAGTGGATAGAAGACCTCTCTCTCTCTGTCACTACCTCTCTCTGTAACTCTGTTTTTCAAATAAATAAAATAAATCTTTTTTTTTTTAAAAGAGGAGCTGGCACTGTGGTGCAGCAGGTTAACACCCTGACCTAAAGTGCAGGCATCCCATCGGATGGAAGACCTCTCTCTCTCTCTTTCTCTCTCTGTCTCTCTCTCTGCTTCTCCTCTCTCTCTGTAACCCTGACTTTCAAATAAATAAATCTTAAAAAAAAGAAATATACTTGTATGTTTAGTCTACTTTTATTTTGTGTTTCAGTTGTATGTACCCAAATATAATTCTGAGATAGGACATTATTAAAACTTCAGTATAGTTTCTATGGTTACTGAGAGAGAATTTATTAGGGTATAGAAAGGGGTTCATGAGTTAAGGCTTTAGCTGGGGAAGTTGTGAATCCACTTCTGTGTATTTCTTTACACTTGGCAGGCTGGAATCAGAAACAGACACACAGGCCTGATATTTTCTCTAAGGGTTTAGAACTATTCAGGCAGATGAGGCAAACTGATATAGCACAGCTCACTTATTTAGCCATTATCCGTGGAATTCAGTCTATTTACTATTTTTTTCTTCATTTCCAGGTTTATGTGTTATCCTGGCTGAGAATACACTTTCTCAGCAAAGTAGCAGTCTATAAGGTTAATGTACAAACATTATTTGTGTTTCACATAATTGGAAAGTGAAATAAAAATGCCATTTACAGTAAGATAAAAATATAAAATACCTGGGTGAATTAAAAGAAATGTTACAAGGGCTATACAATAAAAATGATATAACATTAACAAGGGAAATTAGACTTAACGAAATTATAGCGGGAGAGTAGGTGGGAAATCAAAGAATACCAGATGGAGAAGGAGGTGATTTTCAGATTCGAGATAGTGTCTGTCCTAGGGTTACCTAGGAAATTCTTCATGAATGTGGAGTTTCCACTGGAGTTCTTTAGAACTGGAGGAGAGGGACAAGTACTCTCCAGGACACGTGATAATGAATTCTGGGAAACTTCTAGTCTCACTTCCACATTATTATTTCAGAATAAAGACTAGGATGCATGTATTTCAAATGAACAAGCCTTTGAGTATGGATGATCCATTCATCCATCTTACCAACTATGCAAAATGTACTTCCTGTTCCCTTTGGGCTCATTTGAACAAGGGAGCTGAGAAGGGCTTAGCTTATGCTAACTTCGCTGGCTCTGACTTCCAGCAGTGTATAATTAATGGAAAGTTTCTTAAAGGACTGTGACCAAAAATCGGTCTCTCCTACTAGCTGCCATTCTGAAAATTTCCATTGTGTCAATGACATTCGATCCTGTTTTGTTAAGACATTTTCCCTTGTGGTAAACAAGCTTTCCCATTAGGGTATAGAAAGGGATTCATGAGTTAAGGCTTTAGCTGGGGAAGTTGTGAATCTACTTCTGTGTATTTCTTTACTCTTGGCAGGCTGGAGTCAGAAATGATTTCCCTTGATTTTCCATCGATTTCCCTTGACTAGCACCTATTTATATAATTTTTCAATAAACTATTGAGAGCAATAGTCTTTGCAGAATAAGTTAGCATATTTAGAAATACTTTTGTTTTAATATTTAAATATATTTAAATTTAGATTTTTGTCTAATAATTTAATTTTTTTTTTATTAGACAGGCAGAGTTAGACAGTAAGAGAGACAGAGAGAGAGAAAGGTCTTCCTTCCATTGGTTTACTCCCGCAAATGGCTGCCGCGGCCGGCGCGCTGCGCTGATCCAAAGCCAGGAGTCAGGTGCTTCCTCCTGGTCTCCCATGTGGGTGCAGGGGCCCAAGCACTTGGGCCATCCTCCACTGCCCTTCCAGGCCACACCAGAGAGCTCGACTGGAAGAGGAACAATCGAGACTAGAACCCGGTGCCCATATCGGATGCTGGTGCCGCAGGCGGAGGATTAGCCAAGTGAACCACAGTGCTAGCCCCTAATAATTTTATTTTTTAACACATAGAAGTGATATATATTTACAGGATATCATGTGATATTTCTGTATACATGTAAACTGTGTAATGTCCAACCAGGATAAATGTATTTATCTCTTCAAACAATTAACATTTCTTTATGGTAAAAACATCTGAAATCCTTTCTTCTAGCTTTTATTTAGAGAAGTATGCAGTACAATGTATCATTATCTATAGTCACTCTACCATGCAATAGTACATCACAACTTCTTATTCTCATCTCACTATAATTTAGTACTCATTAATCAACCTTTCTTCATCTTTCCCTCCCCCTCACTCTCCTCAGTCTCCGGTAACCATGGTTATACTCTTCACTTTGATCAGATCGACAGTTTTAGATTCCACATATAATTGAGATGATGCAGTATGTGTCATGCTATGCTTGGCTTATCTCATTTACCACAATGACCTCCAGTTGCCTCTATGTTGTTGTCAATGATGAGATCTCATTGTTTTTATGATTTAATAGTATTTTGTTATATACATGTACTACATTTTCTTTAGTCATTAGTCAGTTGAATGACACTTAGGTTGTTTGCATCTCTTGACCACTGAGAATAATGTTGCCATAAACATGATGGTGAAGGTGCTTTTTGGCAGGCTGATTTAATTGCCCTTGGATATATATTTAATAATGGGATTGCTGATCATAAGGTAGTTCTATTTTTAGTTTTTTGAGGAAACTCCGTTATGTTTTCCATAATGGCTGTACTAATTACATTCCCACCAACAGTGTGCAAGTGTTGGCTTTTCACCACATCTTCACCAGCACTTGTTGTCATTTTGATAACAGCCAATCTTCCTGAAGGTGGTATCTCATTGTAGTTTTGATTTGCATGTCCTTGATGATTTGTAGGGTTGACCATTTTTTTCATGTACCTGTTGGCCTTTTATATTTCTTCCTTTGAGAAATATCCAAGCATTTGGGCTGTCTTCCATGCATTCCCACGTGCATTACCAGGGAACTGGATTGGAGCAGGCAGTCCAATATGGGATGCCAGCCTCTCAGGCAGTTGTTTAACTCTCTGTGCCACATTACCAGCCTCTGTAAATAATCTTAATGCGCTGTTGGGTTTCATTTGCTAGTATTATGTTGAAGATTTTGCATCTGTATTGATCAAGGATATTGCCTATTGTTTTCTTTTTATTGTTGTGCCCTTATCTGGTTTTGTTATCAGGGGTAATGTTGGTATAATAAAATAAGTTTGGAAGAATTCCTCTCTTTCCTGTGTTATTTCTTTTGAACAATTTAAGAAGAACTGTGTACTTTTTTTTAAAAAATTATATATTTGAAAGGTAGAGTTACAGAGAGAGAGAGAGAGAGAGAGAGAGAAATCTTCCATCTGCTGGTTTACTCCCCAGATGGCACAATGGCCAGGGCTGGGTCAGACCAATGCCAAGAGCTGGGTCATCTGGATCTCCCATGTGGCTGCAGAGGCCCAATCTCTTAAGCCATCTTCTGCTGCTTTCCCAGGTGCATTTGCAGGGAGCTGGATTAGAAGTGGAGCAGCTGGGACTTGAATCAGTGCCCATGTGGGATGCTGGCATTGTAGGCAGCAGCTTTACCTGCTATGCCACAACACCAGCCAGAACTGTATTTTTTAAATACTTGATAGAGTAACATCTTTAAATACTTCTTAGAATATTATATCAAAACAAGTAATATCTTTAAATACTTGGTTGTTTAGTAGTGAAACCAAATGGTCTACCTTTTCTTTGTTGGGAGACATTATCAACTCAACCTCAGTATTCATTATTGCTGTACTTCTAATTTTGGGTTTGATTTGTTTGTCTGATTCTTGATGCTGTAGTGACAGATTGCTTATTTGAAATCTTTCTGCCTTTTTAATGTAAGCATTGATTGCTATAAACTTCTCTCTTAGTACTGTTGTTGCAGTATCCTATAGGTATTGGTACATAAGTTTCCATTTTCATTTGTTTCAAGAAAATTTTCAATTCCTTCTTAATTTCTTCCTTGATCTATTGCTTATTCAGAAGTAAGTTGTTTAATTTTTATGTACTTATGTAGTTTTTAGTTTTTCTTTGACTGCTTTCTATTTTTATTACATTGTGGTTAGAAAAGATAACTAATACGGCTTCTATTTTCTAAAATTTGCTGAGACTTGTTTTGTGACCTAGCACATGGCCTGTCTTGGAGAATGATTCATGCGCTGTTGCGAAGAATGTATGTTGTGCAGCGGATGGATGGAACATCCTGTAGATATCTGCTAGATCCATTTGATCTAGTGTGCAATTTAACTCTGCTGTTTTCTTTGTTGATTTTCTGCCTGGATAATCTGTCCATTTCTGGAAGTGCAATGCTAAAGTACCCTTCTGTTACTGTATTCAAGTCCATCTTTCTCTTTACATCTATTAACGTTTATTTTATGTATTTGGCTGCTCCAATGCTGGGTGTGTATACATTTACAAATATTATTTTCTCATGATGGATTAAATATTTTATCTTTTTACTATTTTAATTTAAATCTGTTTTTTTCTAACATAAGTATGGCTATTACTTCAGGGTTCCATTTGTATGGAATATCTTATTCCAACTTTCATTTTCAGTCTGTGTGTTTCCTTAGAGGTAAAGTGCGTTTCTTGTAAATAGCATATAGTTGGGTCTTTTTCTTCTTCTCCTTCCCCTCCTCCTCCTCCTGCTCCTCCCCCTCTTCCTCCTCCCCCTCTTCCTCCTCCTCCTCTTCCTCCTCCTCCTCTTCCTCCTCCTGCTCCTTCTTCTTCTTTTTAAGCCATTTGATGACTCTGTTTCTTTTAATTAGAGAATTTAATCTATTTTCATTTAGGATAATTATTGATGATAAGGTCTTAGTGCTACCATTTTAAAACTTGTTTTCTAGCTTTTCTGATGTGCTTTTCTCTCTCTCTCTCTTTCTTCCTTCTCTACTTTCCTCCTTCCCTCCTTCCTTCCTTTTTCCTGGCTTTCTTCCTTCCTTCTCCCCTCTCTTAACCATCTTCCTCTGTGGGTAAATGATTTTCTCTAATAGCCTACTTTGATTCCTTGCTCATTATAGATTTTGCTTTGTGGTTACCATGAGGCTTACACAAAACATCGTTTAGTTATAATAAGATATTTGAAATCATAAGAACTGGATATTGATTATAAAGATAAGAAATGAACAAAAGAGGTAAGAAATGCAAATAAAGAGCTCTATACTTGGATTCCATTCCTACTCACATCTTGAATTTTTGTTGTCCCATTTTACGTCCTTCTACTTTGTCTTTCAAATTGTTTTCCTTTTTAGTCTTCATGCTAAAGGTGTGAATGGTTTATTCACCATATTTGCTATATCAGAGCCTTGCTAATTTGTGTAGCTACTCTTAGCAGTGACTTTTCTACTTTGTAATATATTCTTTTTCTTAGTGTCTCTTTCAGCTTGAAGAATACCATTTAGCAAATCTTTTTCTTTTTCTAAAATTTTTAAAAATTTATTTATTTACTTGACAGAGTTATAGACAGCTAGGGAGAGACAGAGAGAAAGATCTTCCTTCTATTGGTTCACCCCCGACATGGCCGCTACCGCTGATGCTACGCTGATCCAAAGCCAGGAGCTAGGTGCTTCTTCCTGGTCTCCCACATGGGTGCAGGAGCCCAAGGACTTGGGCCATCCTCCACTGCACTCCCGGGCCACAGCAGAGAGCTGGACTGGAAGAGGAGCAACTGGGACTAGAACCCGGAACCCATATGGGATGCTGGCACCACAGGCGGAGGATTAGCCAAGTGAGCCATGGTGCCGGCCTTAGCATTTCTTATAACACAGATCTGGTTGCAGTTCTTGTTTCCAGCTCTTGTTTCAGAATGTCTTTATTTCTCCTTTATATCTGCAAGATAGCTTTGCTGGGTACAACACTCTTGTCTGGCAGGTCCCCTCCTCCCTTCAGTATGGTAAAATTCTGAATCCACTGTTTTCTAGCCTGTAGGTTTCTACTGAGAAGCCTGCCACTAGGAGAAGTGGGACTCAGAATGAGTTTTCTGTTTCTTTTCTCTGGTAGCATTGAGAGTCTTCTCTTTATCCTTAACCTTGCAGAGCTTGATTAGAATTTGTCTTAGGGTAAAAGCGTTATTTCTGAGTAGTAACTGGCTTTCTATTGCTCACAATATAAATGTTCCAAATGGTAGATGGGGAAAACTATCTGCCATTGTTATTGACCATCTGCACACTTTAACCCTCCTTCATTTTCTTGAAAAGTGGAAGCTTTTTTGAAAAAAATGGTTTTTGGGGGTCCTCCCACAGTGTTATACAAGGAGCGACTTCCACTCTATTAAAGCAGCTTTCACATTCATTATTTGTTTGAAAATGATGGGTTATAGATTTGGCATGATTTACTCTCCCCCACCCCTTGGGGTGACAGTAAGTAAGGTTAATAAATGGACTTGCTGGTGCACGGTGAGAATGTGCCAGAGCTGGGACTAGGACACAACCCTTCCAACCCCATGACTGTTGTTTACTTTGTAGACCAGGCTGTCTGTGAAATTGATGTGTGGATTCAGTGCCTTCTCTATAACAAGCCATCTGGATGTTTGCATTTAGCGGCACCATTACCCTAGCCCGGTGTCTTGCTAAATATAATCACTCTATAAATGTTTGTTGAGTGGAAAAGGATTGGTTAATTCATAACCTTGGATGATGACTCACATTTTTATCATCAAGCTCTCACGTTTCCTAGGAGACAGAGCCTTAGCATATGTGCTGATGGAAATGCTAGGCACAGGCGCAAATATAAAATATCTTGGTCCCAGCCAAGTGCAAATTGTCTAGTAAGCTGGGAACATTTACGCAGTCTTGCAGCTAGCGCACGGGGGAGTCGGGCAGCATCCCTCCTGCCCCTGCAGGCCTCCCGGCTGTTAAGCTCAGTTTCTTGGAAACAGCATCTTTGCCCTGGTTTTGCCCACTTGTGATTCTCATGTTTATTGAACAAGAAACAATAAGTTGAGGAGGCTGGGCTTCTTTTCCAGGAATCTGTCAAATATGCTTGTTTCCTGGGAAAGTGATTATAGAAATTCACTTGCTTGTGTGTGTGTGTGTGTGTGTATGTGTGTGCCAGTGTGCACCTCGAGGCAGGGTGACTGATGAGTAGTGTGAGTGGATTCTCCCACATGGAGGAAGGGGCCCGGACCCGGGGTTCTGAGGGCCCTCTGTCACTCTGTTTTCTGCATGGTGGTCAAGGCTACCTTCTCCCTGGGGTTGCTTTTGCCTCGATTCTCGGCTTGTGCAGCTTTTATCTCTCAGTGATTTTTCTTGACATATGAGGCTGACAGTTGCCCATGGGGAAGCCAGCTGCATGAAGCTGGAGCTCCTTGTCTAAGCTGTGGATTGCCTAGCTTCCAAGCAAGCACTTTATTATTAATTTCTAACTTACTTCCAGAAGGCAAGCTTTAAATACGTTCAGGGCAAAATTAGTTGAGGCTCGGCTTGTGATCTAGCTTACAGATAATCCTCACACCATGGTTGTCTGTGTGTGTGTTTCTGTGTGTATATATACATATATATATATAGAGAGAGAGAGAGAGACAGAGAAAGGAAACTAACATTAGAAGTATTTTTTAAAGTTTTATTTATTTTATTTGAAAGGGTTACACAGAGCGAGAAGGAGAGGCAGAGAGAGAGAGAGAGAGAGAGAGAGAGAGGTCTTCCATCTGCTGATTCACTCCCCAATTGCCCACAACAGCTGGAGCTGCGCCAATCCAAAGCTAGGAGCCAGGAGCTTCTTCCAGGTCTCCCATGAAGGTTCAGGGGCCCAAGGACTTGGGCCATCTTCTACTGATTTCTCAGGCCATAGCAGAGAGCTGGATTGGAAGTGGAGCAGTAGAACTTGAGCCGGCGCCCATGTGGGATGCTGGTAAGGCAGGTGGCAGTTTTACCTGCTATGCCACAGCGCTGGGCTCTAGAAGTGTTAAAGTAACTTGTTCAAGGTTGAGTTGATATGTCAGTGCAGACATCTCGGCTCTGAAGCACATCCTTTTAAACACTAGACTATAGTACCTGTAACCTCAACAGTGGGGAACGGGCAGACTCTTCAGAGAGCACCGTATCTGGGATCTTATGATACCTGCTCTGCTCGAGGCCTGCACTTGCACAGGTGAAACATGATGAGCTTGTCTTTAGGCTTCTGTAATGGGGAAGAGGTATACAAATAGGAAGGTACTTCAGAAAGCTGGAATGAAAACATCAGTTTATTTGGTGCTTAAAGTTTGAAGTCCAAGTATAAGAGATCTTCAAAAATTTCATGGAAAATGTTTATTATAAAAAAACTTTGTATGAATTTCAAAAATTTTTGTGCTGAAATAAACTTATTTTTAATCCCATTTTCCATGAATTAAAAAAAACACTGTATTTATTTGAAAAGCACAGACAGCAAGAGGGAGAGAAGGGGAGAAGGATGGAGAGAGAGCGAGCGAGCTATTACCCATCCACTGATTTACTTTTCAAAGGTGTGAAATAGCTAGGGTTTGGCCATGCCTATGCTAAGCACCTAGAACTCAATCTGGGTCTCTCACTTGAGTGGCAGGTACCCAACTACTTGGGCCATCACTTGCTACCTACCAGTGTCTGCATTAATTATCAGGAACCTGAGATGGAAAGCAGAGATGGGACTTGAACCCAAGTACTTCAATATGGGATTTGAGTATCTCAAATGACAGCTTACCCTGTTTCATTAAAATGTTAGCCCCTCCATGAACTTTTTGAAGTACTCTTGTATATTGATGCTTGTTTGGATAGTGGGAGGGATAGGTCTCTCTTGTTTACTGGTTCAGAGATCTTCATTTGATGGAATCTATTTAAGAGGAGAGGCCATTGAAATAAGCATGCGTGGATGCAGATTAAAGATCATTATTGAGATGCTGACATTGTGGCATGTGGCATCCCATACCAAAGTGCCAGTTCGAGTCCTGGCTACTCTGCTTCTGATCCAGCTTCCTACTACTGTGCCTGAGAAAGCAGTGAAGGATGGCTCAAATACTTGGGTTCCTGCCACCCATGTAGGAGATCAGGATAGAATTCCTGGCTCCTGGCTTTGGCCTGGCCTAACCCTAGCTGTTGCAGCCATTCGGAGGAACGAACCAATGGATGGAAGCAACCCAGCTCCCACCTCTTTGTCACTCTGCCCTTCAAATAAATAAATAGATAATTTTTTAAAAGATCAGTGTTGAGAGAGAAGTACAATAGGAGGTGACCTACTCATACTTCGGTTGGTCCTCCAGGAATTTTTGACAGTGATCTAGACAGAGGAGTAGAAACAAGAATATAGTTGTGTTGCAGGTAAGAAGTATTTTCACTTCACTGGAAGTGGCTACATTTTAGAAGGATGGAAACATGGAAAATTGGTTAGTGAGGTAGGACTCCTGGGTCACCTGCCAGGAGCAGCTCTGCAGGCCCCAGTAGCCTGGAAGTGACTGGCAGGTGTACAAAATATGCATCAATGTGGATTTCAACTGTGAACTTCACACACAGAAGCATGTTCAAGCCACAGTGTCAGAGAAGCACAAATGCCCAGAGACCTGGGTCTGAGAAGCCGGAGGTGCCTCTTGGACTCCCCTAAACACAGAAATCACAGGTAGGGCCAGAGAACTACTGCTTGGTTAAATACCATACCTTACTTCCAGTCTGATAGGGTCTGGGAAATTGGGAACATGTGATGCTTTTCCTAAGGCAAGCAAGCACTGAAGTTTTCCCAAGGAGAGAAGAGAAAAGCAATGCAGTGTTCATAAAACACAGAGAAGACCCGCATTCTTTTCAGCACAGATTTGTGATGTAAACATTGTCATCTATTTGAAAAACAGGTGCTAACAGTGCTTTAAACTCACATTTATCAAAATTCTCTCCTGCTTGCTACTAGGGTACAGTTTAAAAGGGCAATTAATGGTAATATACTTAATTGCCTTTGTATTTTTAATCTTCAGCCTACGGACGGTGGCGTTTATATAATGCTGAGGATCATAGTGTTCTTGTGATGGGTCCAGAGAAAGAAAAAACATGCATACCTTTTTTTTTAAAAAAAAAGATTTATTTATTTATTTGAAAGTCAGAGTTACACAGAGAGAGGAAAGGCAGAGAGAGAGAGAGAGAGAGAGAGAGGGGTCTTCCATCCGAGGGTTCACTCCCCAATTGGTCGCAATAGCTGGAGCTGTGCCAATCCGAAGCTAGGAGCTTCTTCTGAGTCTCCCACATGGGTACAGGGGCCCAAGGACTTGGGCCATCTTCTACTGCTTTCCCAGGCCATAGCAGAGAGCTGGATCGGAAGACGAACAGCCAGGACTTGAACCGGTGCCCATAAGGGATGCCGGTGCTTCAGGCCAGGGTGTTAACCCACTAAGCCACAGCACAGGCCCCTGATACCTTTAAGTATCTTATATACCGTGCACCTGGAAAACTTGGAAATCACCATTTTATTCCTTTTATCTTTCCTTTTCCTGGTTTAGTTTTTGTTTTTTAAAGATTTATTTATTTGAAAGGCAGAGTTACAGAGAGAAAGGGTGAGACAGAGGGGGGGAGATTGATCATCCATCTCTGGCAATTAATCTGGAATTCCATCTGGGTGGCAGAGCCCAAGCACTCAGCCATCTTGTGTTACTTTCCTAGGTGCATTAGCAGAGAGCTGGGTCAGAAGTAGAGCATCTGGGACTTGACCTGGCGCTCATATGGGATGCTTAAACCATGGTCACACAATGTCAGCCTGCCCCTGCCCCTGCCCCTCCCCCTCCCCTCCTGCCTCTGTGCTTTAGGTTTTTAAACATACTTCTCCATAAAATATCTTCAGAATAACTTTAGGTAAAGCATGTCTTAACATCCTCATTTTCAGATTAGAGAAATTGAGACACATGGAGGGGAAATGACATAGCCTTGGTCAAGTGGAAAAGAAGTACAGAATTGGATCTGAACCCCATTCTTCTCAATTTAAGTCCAAAGTTTTTCCATCTCTCCCATGTTCCCTACCTGTCCGTCTGTCCATCCATCCATCCATCTATCCATCTGTCCATCTATGATCGTTAAGTCATTCAACAAGAAAATCTGAGTGGATATTATAAGCCAGATATTATATAGGAGCTGTGACAGATAGTCATAGATCCTGCTACTGAGGAATTTACAATACACTAGGGATACCAACTGTGGAGGTGTAAGTCTAAATTAAGACATAAAGTGATGAGTACCATGAGAGGGGTTTTGATGTAGGAGAGCTCACATAGAGCTAGAAGATGGAGGAGTAAATGATAGAACAAGAGTGATTTACATGGAAGAAGGCTGTAGTATGGGAATTCTTTTGCAATTAGCTGTCTGGGGGGGAATGGCCCAAAGGGAACATGAAATGAATCTTAAGGAAGCAAGTACAGAATACAAAGAAGGAGGGTGAATATATCTAAGAGGGATCATAAAGACTTCCAATCAGTGAAATGACCTTTCTAAAAGAAAATACACAGATCTCGAAGCTCTGAACCTCAGAGACAGAGTCTGAAAGGTGGCCAGTAACATCGAGGAGATACAGAAAAATGGTATTTCTGAACACAGGGAGCATCTTCTGCTTGGCCTCAATACTTGGAGCATCTCATAGGTACAGGTGGCTTAAAATCTTGATAGAGCTCCTTGCAGAACAGGTTAGGAGAGAATCGAAATCAATACCTACTGTAGAGTTAGGACAGCTAAGAAAGTGGGAAACCTGAGCTTCTGGAAGTGGGTCTAGCTTAGGAGTGTGGGGACAGCAGTTACCATGGGCAAAGCAAATGAGTTTTAGAGACTGACAGTGCCCAGGGATTCTCAGGATTTAAATGTGGCCTGCACATTTCATATGAGATATACATGTTATACAGCATTTTCTGTCAAATGCATACTTTAATAAGGCTTGGGGATGGTTATTGACCCCAAAAGGCTGACATTTCCAATTGTGGTAAGAAAGTAAAGGACATACCAGTGAGGACTTATCCCATGAAACAAATTATCATAGGAATCAACCTAAAAATTATCCTGATTATGGTAGCACGAACATCTTACCTCAACAAATCAGAACAAGGTGTTCAGGAATCAGGTGAGATCAACCCTCGAAGGACAAAATGATAATAATTCTAACCAAGCAATTTAGCTAGGGATTTGAGTACAGGGAGAAAGTGTGGCTAGATTCAGACTTTCCTTCCTAGACTGGGAGAGCCTGGCCTATGGATGGAGGACACATTTCTTGAGCATCTCCGCCTAGCATTGCACCTAGAAGGCAGAGATGCTTACCTGACCTACGAACACAACCGCAGCTTTCAGTGCCTCCCACAGCCATCACGTTTCTTCATAGGCACCATGGACAGTGGCGCCATTTAAGGGATATAGACATTAAGTGCCTTAGGAATTCAGACTAGGGAAATCATGTCTGGCTAGGGACCATAGCAGAGGTGGGACTGAATCAGAGCTGGTGAGATTTGCACAAAGAGAAACAGGGAGGATATTCCCCAACCATTCAGCATTCCCACAGGATAGCTGGGACTTGAGTGGCAGCCCTGGGAGCTGGAGCCGGAGAAGAGAGCTTTGGAAGTCAGAGCCAGAATGGCAGAATCTGCAGGGGTCTCAAAGGCCTTGACCTCCAAATAATGAAGATTTGAGCCTGGAGAAGAAAGGAAGGGGAGAAAACTGGTAAAAGCAAACCATGTCCAGGTCGAAGGTCATTAAGGCGTTAGTAGAAGCAAACACAGGAAGAGGGCTCTGGGGAGAGAGGGAAAAGGGAAACCAGCGTTCAGTGAGACAGAAGCTCATAGGGTTTCTGTGGAAAGCAGGTGCATCTTACTTTCAGGGCTAAAGGGAAAAAGGAAAGAAGCGTGTGTTAGAGGAAGCAACTGCAAGGAAAAGAGGAAAGCAGATTGCCAGTGAGGCGCTGCCTGGTGGCTGGGGCTGGGGCTCCTGGCGATGCCTCTCCACCAGCTACCTCCATGGAATTCCCTCCCAGGGGCTGTGCCAATTAACCAAGCTCTAAGATAAGCTCTTCCCCCACCTTCTGCCCTTGCCTCATTAGTGCTGCAAAGAGAAATTAATCCAGCAAAGTCTTGTGGTAGTAAGCTCAGTTCTTCCAGGGCTAAAAGGACATGACCTTGAGGGAAGAAGCTGGGAACAGAGATCTTTAAAGCAAGAAGTTGACATCCTTTGCTCTGTTCCTCTCCCAGGTCCTCATCCCACAGCCACAGCTGGCAGGGTTTGGGGTCTTCCTGGATGAACAGGAAATCGGTCTGCTTGGGGAAGTGACCAGGTGGTCAGCAAGCATTATTCCTAGGCATGATGCCAGTATTTGCATCTCCCGTACCATGGCTGTGGCAGTCTCCACCTCTGAGACTTGAGAAAGATCCTGGACTTGGTGATCCTGGCACAGCAAAGCTGAATTTGCTCATCACTGCATGGTTGAATGGAGGAGGAAACGGCTTAAAGGTAGGTCAACCCAAAAGCCAGGGTAGGTGACAAGGCTTTCTTGCCACAGTGGCGGCAAAGGAGAGGGAAGACAATATTCCTGGGTTGCAAGAAGTCACCACTCTCGATTGCTAGAGGTCGAAAACGCAACCAATACCATTTAGTTGAACAATAACTACGGCACAGGTGCTGAATGTTTGGCATACATGCACTCATTTGATACTTAACAACTCTGTGAGTTGGGCACCCTCTTTACAACAATTTTGCCCCAGAAGAGATCCATAAAGGAGTCTACTCAGACCACCGTGGCGCAGCCTGTCTGGGATCCAGTTGTTTCTCGCTGCGTTTGTGTGCACTGCAGGCATTTGATGGTTAGTTAAGCTTTGCCCTGTTTCTCCCACATCAAGCGCACGGCATTGACCATGGCTCTACCTCCCTTCCTGTGGACTTGGCAGGTTCTTCTGCCAACTAGAGACTGAGAAGTGGAATTTCTGGTGAGGGCCAAGGTGAATTTAACAGGTTTTAATGAATACTTTAAATTGTCCTCCAAATAGACTTTTTTGAATTGATATATTCGCCAATGGAGTATGAGGTGTAAATCTTTTGCTACTCCTCAGGAAATCCTGCTGTTAGCAATCTTCTTACATTTGGTGCCAATCTCCTATGTGAAAGATGGTGTCTTATTTTAGCTTGCTTTCCTCTGATTACTAGTGATGCTGTGCGTCTGCTTGCATCTTTTAACACTGCTTGTTTGTCTTCTGTGAATTACCTCCCCATATCTTTATTTATTTGTACTAGGGGCTATTTGTCTTTGTCTCCTGGATTTATTAGGCTTATTTACATATTCTGCATGTTTGTGGCTTGTTATATATGCTGCAAATATTCCCTCCGAATCCTTAGTTGTTTTTAAAACATTTTTTTCCTATGGAGTCTTTTGCCATTTATAATTTGATACATTCAAATTTATGTATCTTTTCTTTTTTGCTTTTGTGTGCCTTTAGGTATTCTGCTGTATTTTGTGTATTTCTTATTATTTATTTGAAAGGCAGAAATAAGAGATGCACAGAAAGAGAAAGAGAGAGATGGGGAGGGCGAGGGGAGGTTGGGTGGGGGGAGGCACGGGGGGAGGCATAGAGAGGAGGGGAGGCACAGAGGTGCGGGGGAGGCACAGAGAGAGTCCACCTGCTGTGCTGCTTTACTCCTTAATTGCTCACAACAGCCAGGGATGGGTCAGGCCAAAGCCAGGAGCCAGGAACTCAATCGGCATCTTCCACATGGGTGGCAGTACCCAAGTACATGAGCTGTCCCCTGTTGTGTCCCAGGTCGAACCCTATCAGGAAGCTGGAATTGGGGGCAGATCTGAGAATTGAGCCTGGGCACCTGGATATGGGATGCGAGTGCTCCAAGCAGTGTCTCAACTGCTGTGCCCGCCCCTTCTTTTACACCTTTATGGTTTTGTTTCTGATAGGCGCTTTTAAACACCTGAAACATATCAGACACACATGGATGGTCTTTTTTTCCCTCTAGATAGAGAATACAATGAAGAGAATGCTCACTATGGAACTGAGCCCAGAACATGAAAGTCAAGGGAAAGAGGCCATTATCGGCCCGGGGCTGTGCTGGGAGGTGCTGGCCTTTTGCAGGAGCATTTCCTAGGGCAAGTGCCCCAGCGCCCCAGACAGCCACTGGAGTCAGGCTTCTGATACGGGTTTTTGTTTTGCAAGTTTAAATCCAAGGGGGCTATTTTCCATAATATATTAGTACTCTGAGCTCCTAGCTGGGCGTCTATAATTGTCTTATGAGGAAAGGCCCTTTCGGTTGATGTGATAGGGAAAGGCTTGGTTGACAGTTATTATATGGGTTTCTTTATGAACAGTTCATTGGTAAGCATCTATAAGCATGCTTCCAAAAGTTCATGAAAATGGAACTAAAGGTGTTTATTTTGGTGCAAATGTTTTGAAATTCATGTAAGTTGTTCTCATAATGTACATTTTTATGAACTTTATGAAGACAAGATCCCTCAGGTATTGGTTAGCAGTTGCAAGTTTTCTTCAGATGGAAGTTTGCATTATATTGAAAAATCTAGGGATCATTTGGTTCAGAGCCAAGGTTCTCAATTTTTACTACATTTTGAAATAACCAGGGAGCATTAAAAACCATGGGTAACGGGCCAACATTGTGGCACGGTGGTTTAAGCCGCTGCCTTTGACACTGGTCTCACATGTAGAAGTACTGGTTCAAGTCCCAGCTGCTCACTTCTGATGCAGCTCTCTGCTGATGCACCTGGGGAGGCAGCACAAGATGGCTCAAGTGTTTTGGTCCCTGCCACCTACCTGGGAGACCCGGATGGAGTTCCAGGATCCTGGCTTGGGTCTGGCCCAGTCCTGGCTGTTGCAGGCATTTGGGGCGTGAAAGCAGATGGAAGATCTCTGCCTTTCTCTGGCCCCTGTCTCTTCCTCCTGTCTCTCTCTAACTCTGCCTTTTGAATAAATAAGATAGATAGATAGATAGACCGATAGATAGACAAATAGATAGACAGATAGATAGATAAAAGCACATGGGTGACTCCAAGTCTCAGCTACAGAGATTGGATTTAATTGGTCCAGGGTGTGGTTTGAGCATGAGTCTTTCTCCAAAGCTCACCTGGTGAGCCTAATGTGCAACCCAGGTGGAGAGCCACTGATTAGTTCAATGGCTTCATTCAGTAGACAGGGAAACAAACACTTAAACGAGTGGCAAAGCAACGCTAGCCAGTCTGAGGAACAGCTGGGGTCAGACACAGGTGTTTGGAATGGTGGGCTCAGCGCATGGTTAGGGTTCAACCAAGAGCACATATCTCAGGCACTGGCTTTTGCAGGTACCATCCCAGGGTACATGACAATTCTTGTGACAAAATGATAAATTAATTATGGTACACTTTTTTTCTAAATCCATGCATACTTGTTTCATAGTACAGATTCTCCATGAGCTTTCTGAAGTACCCTTGTACATGGCCTTGAATTGATCGCTGGTTTTGAGGGTCCTCGGTTTCCCATCTGTAAAAGGGACCTAGTAATACCTTTTCTGTTCCCTTCGGAGGGGTTCTGAGAATAGACCAACACACACATGTGGCAGTGTTTCGAAAATGTACTTTGTGCTAGTGGAAATGGGCAGGTCCTAGTTCCTAACACAGTGCTCCATTCATAAAAGGGGTTCAGGAAATGTTCATTGACAGTAGTTGATGGTGGAAACAAAAGGCAGTTGACCTCACTGAACAAACACACCTGGAATCCCTGATATCCTAGGCAAGCTGTCAGTATCACCTCCTTCAGGAATCCTTTGATTAAGGTTACCACATTTCCAACCTCAGGAGTTCACAGCATAAATTTCACACAATTAGTATTCACAAGCATAGGCATGAATGCCTATGTAACTTTGTATGCTGTGTTCAGTAATCTCCAAGTTAATGAAAGTGGTGCAGCCTGTGAGGTCACCCTGGCAGTGTCTTTCCCTGGGTTCTCCCCTGAGACAGAGGCCAACTCTCAGAGCCTAGGGGACTAGACAAATGCAAGGAGCTTTTTAGAGAAGTTGCAGTAAAGGAGTAGGCATCCGGGTCCTCACTGAGAAGCCTCCTTTCCCAAAGTGTCATGGAACAGCTGTGCTCTACTGAAGAGGCTTTGCACAAAGCCACTTGGGTCCTGCAGGCATCTAGAAAATGAACCTGCCCTGTGCCTGGGGAGCAGCCCACTTCTTAGCCATGGAAGGAGTCTTGTGAAGTTGGAAGGTGGCATACGCCATCCCCCAATACTTTCCCTTCAACTGTAGCCCCCACTAATAGCCCCAGAGAGCCAGTCCCATTTGTAATGAATTCCTAATATTTGCAAAGTAAGTTCTGGGGATACAACAGCAAACACATAGATCCCATCCTTGTACTTGTGGAGAAGGAAGTTGCATGGAGGATACAGGTAAAGAGCAAATCCTAAGAAACATACAATAGCATTTTGCAGTTTTACAAGGAAGTGACCAAGAGCCTGGGAAGAGATCGGTGAGCAGGAGTGGGAGAGCTTCTGGGTTAGTGGGGATGATCAGAAGGAGCCCAGGGTGGCTGGCAGAGAGGGGGAGGAGGAGCATGGCAGGAGAGCAGATGTGCAAGGGGATGAGGGCAGGGACCAGAGCGCACCTGCCAGGAAGAGGTGTGCTGCATCTCTTGTAAGGCTGTGGCCAGCTGCTCGGGCCATGTCCTCAACATCTAGCAGGTGTGAACCTGGTTTTGTGGGTACAAAAGTTTATACACTTTTGAAAGATCTTCTTTAATAAAAGACCATTTAAAACATCTTAGATCTTAAAAAAATGAAATAAAACTGATTTGGTCTCATGAATACCTGGCAATCGTCTGTGAAAAATGTTATCCAAGTGGAGAGACCCCAAAGCTCGGGCTTCATTAACTTCACGGGAAAGCCACCTTGGGACTCGTTCAGAGCAGGTGCCAGCCCTCAGCCCTGGTACAGCTATCCTGGATGTCCCAGCCCAACGTCAACAGGCAGGTGAGGCAGGTGGTAAGAGTTTTGAGGGGGAGAAGACAGTTGGGGAGGAACCTTGAAAAGAGTGGGGCAATGGTGTTAAGGTGTTATTGATATTTGCAAGGGAGTTGTGATAATAATGGCCTCTGGATCTCAGCTGCAGGAGTTACACAAGTTACCTATTTGTCCGTGCTACGTAATACAATAACGTACAGCCTATGCAGGAGGAGGAAAATGATGGAGAGGTCAATGGAGTCGAGTTCTTGTGGAAGTCCCAGAGTTGTGCAGTGTATGGGGTGGTGGGGTGCCAGGGCACATTCTTTTTAGACAATGGCATGATGGGATAGTGTGTCCATAGAATGTAGATGTTAGAAGGGGTTCGTTTTCTGGTGATGCTAAGGAGCAGGAAATAACTGTTTGTGGTCACTGGGAGTAGTGTACAGGAAACATCATTGGAATTGAATGGCTGGCATGTGGGACGGCTCCACCATGTGGATGCTTCAGCCACAAATAATGATGCCAAGTGCTGGGGCAGAGGAAGATACTGAGTGCTTTTTTTTTTTTTTTAATCTTTAATTAAAGTGGAGAATTCCCCATTGTATGCGAAGCAGCTATAGCTCTAGTTCTCATTTCCCCTGTTGCTGGAGGCGCTGGACAGAATCTACACAGCATCTGAATTTCTCTCCCAGTGGGAGATTCTGCTGCTGGTGTTAGAATCATAAGCAGACGCTACTGCAGTTGTCTGGGGCTTGGCTGACTCTGTGATCAGCTACACTGTTATATCTGTACTTTTCCTTTCCTTGGGAATGAGTGCCTTTCAAATGATCATGATCTCTATGCCAAGTGTGTCATTACAAAGGAGAAATAGAGTGACAATGAATATATTACACTTTTTGCTCTGTAAAAGCCTTTCATATGTTACCTGATTCTCAGAACAAACCCCCAGAGAGGTGAGACAATCCCCACAAAAGAGAGAAATAGAGAAATGAAGTAACTTCCACAAATCACACAGCTGGTAGATGGCATAAATACCTGAGCTGACTTGAAACCACGTATTGTAATTCCCTATCCAGTGTTCTTTGCACAATTTCATGGCCACTTCCCTTTTGTGAGGATGTCACCAATTCAGCTGCATTTACCAAGTGGCTTTCCTAATGTTACAAACCAGTTGGTCTCAGAAGAAAGGAGCCAATGACAGGGTACCAGGCCTGGGGCTTCATAGGTCTGGGATATTGGTTTCCTCCACTGGAATTTGCTTGCTGAGTGGGCCATGTGGGTACTAAAGATTATGAAGCTGCCCCCCCAAAACTTTATAGGCTGTTGGTGATCATTGTTAATGGGAGTATACAGCAGTGTAGGGAACCTTTCATTACCACTTCTGCCTATGAGGTTGTGTGCACAGGTGCAGATACATATACAAACCAGCTGGCCCATGATACCAAATAATTTCTAAGTTCCCTTGCCACTGTGCCTCTGTGCACATAACCCCCATCATCTAGAACATCCTTCATGCCCTCACTGCATGTCTTCCTTAATTTTATGTCTTTGCTAAATACTCAGCTCTTGGAGGCAAAGTTTTTATCTTCTAAACTCCCTTTCACCCCAGTACTTTCTTTCTTGGACTAACAGGAGTTGTAAAACAATCATCTCTCTTCCTGTATTGTGAATACAATACCTTGACGTGGAAGTATACATGTATAACTGTACACTGGGACATAGAAGAACTTTGTTAACAGTCTGCAAGGAGGGCCTGTTCATCTGGCCTGCCTGCCTGCCTGCACACAGGTCTTGATTTGGGGCATCCAGGAGAGATGTCCATGCAGTTCTGGTACTACTGAGAAATTCTAAGGTAAAGATGGCTGAATTGTGATGATAGCGATGGGAGGTAAAGTCAGAGTGAGTGAGATAATTCCAGGGAGATTAGTAAGAATCGAAGCAGGATGAGGACTGAACCTCGGGCAAACATTTAAAGGGAGATGATAAAAAGAATGTTGCACCAAAAGAAAATTGTCTCAGCCTGTGTACGGGAGGGATACAATAGCTACAAAGTAGCCTATATGAGTAGTGAGCTACAACCTGGCTTGATGTGCATGCAGGTTGCAAGCGAACCCAAGAATATACTTTTTAAAAAAATTTTTGACAGAGTTAGAGAGAGAGACAGAGAGAAAGGTCTTCCTTCTGTTGGTTCACCTCCCAAAATGGCCACTACGGCCCACGTGCACTGCGCCAATCAGAAGCCAGGAGCCAGGTGCTTTCTCCTGGTCTCCCATGCGGGTGCAGGGCCCAAGCACTTGGGCCATCTTCCACTGCCCTCCCGGGCCACAGCAGAGAGCTGGACTGGAAGAGGAGCAACCGGGACAGAATCTGGTGCCCCAACCGGGATTAGAACCCGGGTTTCCGGCGCCGCAGGGAGAGGATTAGCCAAGTGAGCTGCGGCACCGGCCAAGAATACACTCCTATGACTAAGCAACTGAGCCTCAGCCAATCGGAGGCCAAAAACTACCAAAATGTGACCAAATAAGGAAATACCAATGGCAGGTAATCAGGTTATTTCTGTATGTCACTACCTTTTCTTTGGCTACCAATAGAACCACCTTTAATTTGGAATGTTGTTTGGTTCTAGAACCTTTGTCTTGCTCTTGTAAATGTTAAATTGAACTACTCTCAGTTCTGTTTTGTTTTGAACAAGAGGAACCTCTGAGAAGAGTTAACTGGGATGTAGGAGAGTGAGGAGACTGTGGTTGGGAAGTGGTGACTAACATGATTAACTGTTCCTCATTGCCTAGGACTGAAGGGGTTTCCAGGGTGTGGGACTTGGAGTGCTAAACCCAGGGAAGTTCTGGGTGGACCAGAATAAGTCGGTCATTCTATGTGAGGAAAACAAGAAAGCCCAACCTAAAAGCCAAACTCCGGATCTGAAGACTGTGAGGGAAGAGGTAGTAGCAGGGAGTAAAGCAGTATCGGGTTCATGGAGAAACTGAGTGGGAGGTACAGAGAGTGCTCAGTTAGCCCCTGTGCTCCACACACACAGCCTCGCCCGCTGTTAGCGTCCTGCTGAGTGGTGCCTGTTACAGAGGATGAATCTGCACTCACACATCATGACACCAAGTCTGGTTCAGTTCAGATTTACTCCTGACACTGTTGTACATTGGATGGGTTTTGACAAATGAATAATGGCATGTGTTTGCCATTACAGTATTACCTGGAGTAGTCTTACTGCCCCCCAACATCCTCTGTGCTGTGCCTCTTCATCCCGCCCTCCCCGCAACTCTTCCCAACCGCTGATGGCTTTATTGTCTCCATAGAGTTGCTTTTTCCAGTGTCATACAATTTGGATCATGTAGGATATCACCTTTTCAGATTCATGTCTTTTTTTTCTTTAAAGATTTATTTTATGTATTTAACAGATGGAGAGAGAGAGAGAGAGAGAGAGAGAGAGAGAGAGAGAGGTCTTCCATCCACTGGTTCACTCCCCAAATGGCTGAAATGTCCAAAGTTGAGCCAATTCAAAGCCAGGAGCCAGAAGCTTCTTCCAGGTCTCCCATGTGAGGTGCAGGGACCCAAAGATTTGGGCCATTTTCTACTGCTTTCCCAGGGCTTCAGCAGGGAGCTGGATCAGAAGTGGAGCAGCCAGGACTCAAACCGGTGCCTATATGGGATGCCAGTGCTGCAGTTTGGGGCTTTAACCAGCTGCACCACAGTGCTGGCCCCTCCTGTCTTTTTTTAAGAGCAAGAAAAACATAACCAGATACCTCCATCAACTCTTTGTTCATATTTGACCGTGGAACTGAGTCACGTGGACACCATAAACAAGCCCACCGGGAGTTGGGCATTTATATTATATAACTTCAATTTGGGTGATGATGATGATGATCATTGGCCTCTTCCATGCCTGTTTTAAATGATGTCTGTGAAGACTGCTTTTAAGATGTTCTTCTTTTTCTTTAAACCTGGAAGAAACCTTTCCCCAGCTTACTCTGCCTTTTCTCTGTAGACAGCTGTGCCACACTGTATGGTTTTGTTATAGTAACTGTGCAGATGAAGTTGAACACCACACTCAGGCAATGGGAAACCAGCCCTTGGTGTCTGGTGGCTGTGGTTCTTTTTTTTTTTTTTTTTTTAAGATTTATTTAGTCATTTGAAAGTCAGAGTTATACAGAGAGAGGAGAGGCAGAAAGAGAGAGAGGTCTTCCATCCAATGATTCACTCCCCAATTGGCCACAATGGCCGGAGCTGTGCTAATCCAAAGCCAGGAGTCAGGAGCTCCACATGGGGGAAGGGACCCAAGGACTTGGGCCATCTTCCACTGCTCTCCCAGGCTATAGCAGAGAGCTGGATCAGAAGTGGAGCAGCCAGGTCTTGAACCAGCACCCATATGGGATGCTGGCACTTCAGGCCAGGGCTTTAACCTGTTGTGCCACAGCGCTGGCCCCTGGCTGTGGTTCTACAACCTGTTGTCTGCTGTCTTGTAACAGGAGGCACCTGCCTACCCTTGGGCCTATGCCGTTCTGAAGACCAAAGACTAGAATGAAAAGCTCACACAGAAAATGCTACTGTCCCAGAAGTGCCTTAATACTGATAAGCTATGATGGGTTTATGATTTTTTTTCACCTATTTAAATCTCTGCTGAAATGTTACCTTCTCAGAGAAGTCCTTCCCTATCTAAAATAGTTCTCTCGGAGCCCTCATTCAGCTTCATTTTTGCCAACAGGACACAACAATGTGTATATTTGTTATCTATTGAGCCTCTAGGCTGAGGGAAGGCACTGTGTTTTGGAGGCTGCTGATTCCATAGAATCTAGAACAATATTCCACATTGAAGGTGTTCAATGAATCTATATTAAATAAAGGGAAATGAGACCACCAAGATCACTATCACAGCCATTTTTTTTTTCTGAACAAAATACAGTTTATTTCATTAAGTACACAGTGTTATCAACACCTTGGTCAATAGTTGTCGATCCTAACTATATACCTGAAAATTCAAAAAAAAAGTAAAAATTAATGTTTTAAGCTTAAGTCCTGCCTTGCCTCTTAGAGATTATGATCAAGTTGGTTAAATGGGGCCCAGGAACTGGCATTTTTTTCTGTGATGTGCAGCCAGGAGTTAAAAAAAAAACAGCCAACTAGTGGCTCAACTCTCTCCTAACCCTGACGCCACATAGCTTCAGGCCAGAAGGTCTCTCCAGGCTGTGCCTGTGGAGTCTCTTTCTCCTGAGTGATGAGTTCATGTGCCCAGAGTGCATCTACCTGCTCCCTCAAATGAGGCCAGCAAGATTGTCAAGCTAATCAGGATTTTCCTTTTGGGTTTTGTGAAGATGGAATTAAATACCAGAATACAATGCAGGCCTGCTTGTAAGAAGAAGAATTGTTTAGCAGAAAATCATCTTTGTGAGTCCACATGAAGACTCTTCTTCTTCTTCTTCTTTTTTTTTTGACAGAGTGAGACAGTGAAAGAGACAGAGAGAAAGGTCTTCCTTCCGTTGGTTCACCCCCCAAATGGCTGTTATGGCCGGCGCGCTGCGCTGATCCGAAACCAGGAGCCAGGTGCTTACTCCTGGTCTCCCAAGTGGGTGCAGGGCCTAAGCACTTGAAGACTCTCCTTTGACATGTCTGGTTTCTGAAGTGGCAACTTCATGATTTTTTTTTTTTTGGGGGGGGGTCTCTTCCAATTTGAGGTCTTTGCAAAAGCACTAAGTACATATTCCTGCCTGAGTTTCTGGTACTAAAGCATCCATTCCACTGTGAGAGCAGGATGAGTAATTCAAATTCTCATCTTTAAAAAGGTTTATTTATTTATTTGAAAGGCAGTGTGACAGAAATGGAGAGACAGAGAGAGAGAGAGAGAGAGAGATAAAGAGAGACAGAGAGAGAGAGAAATTGTCCATCTGCTGGTTCACTTCCCACATGCCCACAACAGTCAGGGCTGAGCCAGGCTGATGCCAGTTGCTTGAAAATCCATCTGCGTCTCCTCTATGGGTCGCAGGAACCCAAGTACTTGAGCCGTCATCCACTGCCTCCCAGGCACATTCGCAGGGAGATAGTTCAGAAGTGGAGGTGGGGCTCAGTCCCAGGCACTTGAATACTGAATGTGGGCATCTCAAGTGACGGCTTAACCTGCTGTGCCACAAAGCTGCCCCAAGTCATTAATATTACAGTCAGCAGTGAAAACAGTTATCATTCCTTATGCTAATTTGCCACTGCAGGTTTTAAAGAATTTCACATCTATTTATGAATTTTTTGATTATGGTAATAAGATACTCAAGGCAAGCATTTAGCTTTTGTATATTCTATATAAAGATGAAGAGAATGAAATACTCCTTAATCCCTCCAAAATGTCCACACAACTCATAAGGGACAGAACCTGGATTCAAACTCAAGATTTTCTGAAAATATGTTGAATACTTGCTAGATGTCTATTTTTTCTACAATACCCATACTGACAGTCTCTCCTTTCTGACCCATTCTGAGCCATGAAAATATTTATTTTGGGGGCTGGCACTGTGGCATAGTGAGTAAAGCCACTACCCCAGTGCCGGCATCCCATGTGGGAACTAGTTCGAATCCCCGCTGCTCCACTTCTGATCCAGCTCTCTGCTACAGCCTGGGAAAGAAGTAGAAGATGGCCCAAGTCCTTGGACCCCTGCACCCATGTAGGAGACCCAGAAGAAGCTCCTGGCTCCTTGGCTTCAGATCGGTGCAGCCCTGGCCATTGTGGCCATCTGGGGAATGAACCAGCAGATGGAAGACCTCTCTCTCTTTGCCTCTCCTTCTCTCTCTATGTAACTCTGACTTTCAAAAGAAAAAAGATTTAGTTTGAATTTGTGTTCAATTTGGCAAAGATTTAGTGGACATTTTTCAACAAGCTTATACCTTAATCCTGAGTTTGTAGAATCTCTCCAGTGCTTAAAGCATTCCCAAGTAGGTCACTCAATTGAATACAGTTTTGTTAATCACTTGCTATGTGCTAAGATCTGCTAGGCTTGGTGCATAACACAAAGAGTAGAAGACTGTTTAGCATAGGGCAGCTGCAGATGTCTCTTCCAACCCCTGGGCTGCCACAGGACTTTATTTTAATCTCATTTCATCTGCTCAACCATGTAGGCAGGTGGTGGAGGTACAGGGCTGGGCATGCCTACCAGGCATGCCAGCCCCTAGGAATGGCTGGGTAGTAGTCATCCTGCTGCCTTGGAACTAGTCATTGCTGTGTGCCATATCTCAGAGCCCCCTCTAGCTTCCTCAGCTGCCACAATGTCCTAGATCCTGCCTACTAACACAAGGCACAATGACCCCGTGCACAGTGTTGTAATTTAGAATGTCTGTGTGGGAGGGAATTGAGGTGTAACCAAATTGGAAGGGAATGCTTACAAGGATATATGAAACTGAGTTTTCTTAACACTTAACATGAAATTGAAAAAAAAATATACTGATTGTTCATTTCAAAGAATAAAGCGCTGGGGCTTGCATTGTAGCATAGCAGGTTAAGCCATTGCTTACTATACTGGCATTCCACATTGGAGTGCTTGGTTGAGTCTCAGCTGCCCTGCTTCTGATCCACCTTCTTGCTAATGCGCCTTGGAAGGCAGCAGCAGACTGCCCAAGTACTTGGGCCCCTGACACCATGGGAGAGATTGGGATGCAGTTGCTGGCTTCTGGCTTCAGTCTGGCCTAGACCTGGCTGTTGCGGCCATTGAGGACTGAACCAGTAGATGAAAGATCTTTCTTTTTGTCCCTACCTCTTGCTCTCTGTCACTCTGTCTTTCAAATAAATAGGTAGATAAAGATTTTTAAGATTTATTTATTTGAAGGGTAGAGTGATAGAGAGAAGGACAACCAGAGCTATATAAAGAGAGAGATCTTCCTTTCACTGGTTTATTCCCCAAATGGTCACAATGACTGGTGCTGGGCAGGCCAAAGCAAGACACCCAGGACTCTGTCCAGGTCTCCCAGGTGGGCGGTCGAGCCATCCACTGCTGCTCTCCCAGGCACATTAGCAGAGAATTGGATTGGAAGTGGAACAGGCGGGATTCTAACCAGTGCTCATATGAATGCTGGTGTTGTCGTGGTGCTACAACACTATCTCCAAAAGCAAATTGAGAGAGAGAGAGAGAGAGAGAGACAGGAGAGAATGAGAGTGAGAGTGAGAATATAAAGGGCCAATGGAGATTTTGGAGGAAGCTAACACCTGTATCACAATACCTCTCAACCTCACCACCCTCATTTGCTAACTGAATGAAGTTGAGATGTGGGATGTGCATTGGGTATAATGTAGCAAAAGAAAATATAATTCTCAGAGAGACTGAGATGCTGGAGTGGATCTGTTACTCTGGACTCATTCGCTTCCCAACAAAGCCTCCCCAGAAGTTTGAAAGACATTTCTTTCAGCAGGACATTGAGATGAAATTTCTGTTTTTGCAAGAATGAAAAATTATAGGCTGTGGCTGACTCTCCTACTAAAAACAACTTGGACATGTGTATAAAATATTATAAAAATTAGTGCAAACAGCAACTGGAAAAAAATTGGAAACCTTTAGAGTCCAGACCCAAAGTGAATTAAAAGAATGTTATTAATGTATGCAACAATATGGAATTAATCTCAATATCATTATGGTGAGTGAAAGAAGGCAGGCAAAGCAAAATACATCCTGCATGATTTCATTATATAAAATTCTAGAAGCTGCAAAAGAATCTACAGTGATAAAAAGTAGCTCAGTGTTTGCTGAGAATGGGGGCAGATGGAAGGATGTGTTAAGGTGCAGGGGACATCTGAGGGTATGGAAATGTTATGGAAATGTTCTTTACCCTGACTGTAGGGATGGCCTCATGAATACATAGTGCCAAAATTGGTCAGATACATGCAGCTGCTGGTACTTGAGTTACACAGCAATGAAGTAGTGAGCAAAAATCCCACACTAATCAACTAACACAAACAAAATGATAGCAGGAGTCCAAACCTAAATCTTGCTTTCAAGTGGCTTTTGCCTGAGGAGCATATGATGGTCTTGGATTTCCCACTCCCAGTACAGAAGTGCAAAGGGAAAAGTAGGAGAAGCCAGAAGTGGGGAGTTTGATTGAAATGGCCCTTGTTAGGAAAAGGGGCGCTGGATAGAGAGGAGGCAGTGTAGGAATTTACAGCCAGACTGAATTTATCCAGATAAAATAAATTCATAAATGTGGGTGACCAACTGCCTGTGTGCACATTAATGGAACATACTGACTCCCAGGGACCAGGCCTTTTTATATTTTAGGAGGGCTGGGGTGGGGGTGGTGTGGGGGTAGTAGGGGAGGGGAATTCCTGGAATTGGTCTTTCAGGTGGCCCTGTGGGACCTTGGGAACGTGAGAAAGAATGTGGGGCTGTAAATGCAATAGGGTGTGAGACCCAACTGAGATCCAAGGGCAAGGAAGAAATTCCAATGTTTATCTATCTTTTGGGCAATGAGCAAGAGTGGATGAGGCTTATATCCTTGTTCCATCACCCCTGGTCAATGCTGGGACTCCCAAATACTGCACCTTTCGTATGAGGAAGACTGAGACATAAAAAGGCCCCTCACTGCCTGCCCACCCAGAGGATGGTAGGTTTTTGTATGTGTCTACACTTAATTTATCATGATAGCAAACATGAAGTTCTTGGAGCAGAGATTAGACCAGGTTATGGCTTATAGCAATAACATTACAGGTTTTCCATGCTCCATCTACCTCCTTGTGGGGCCGGCATCCACCCTGCCTGTGTGTGTGTTGGGGGGCATCTGCCCTACAGGGAGGGCCCCCGAAATGATGACCCTCAGAGTTGATGCTGCACAGCTGCTACCCTCAGCTCTGCAGGGAGGGAGGGAGGGATGGGGGGAGGGAGGGAGGGAGAGAGAGAGAGAGAGAGAGAGAGAAAGAAGGACTCTTACTCTAATGCAAACAAATCCTTTCTGGAAAGAGAAGGGGACTGTCTTGAGGCATTTACAATCCTTTGAAATGTAAGCAAGCAGCTCTTGGGAAGGGAAACCCCTAAACCTCCTTGGGGTTATGAACTACCTTTGACTTCCAAGTTTTGTTTGCCATTCACTCTTATTTTGCCAGTAATTCCTGCTCATGCACAAACATGGAAATACACAGCCAATGTGTTTCCCATACATTGGAACACTGCCTATCTTGGGTTTAGATACTCTGTACCCATTAGCTGTCACTCCGCATTCCACTCCAAAGCCCTAAACCCTGAGAGCTGATACTTTTCATTTGTGTTTTTATGGACATGCCTACTTTTGACATTTCACATAAAGGGACTCATACACTAAGTGGCCTTTGATATCTGGTTTCTTTCACTTAGCATAATGTTGTTAGGGTTCATGCAGGTTGTAGTCAGGACCAGGACTTCATTCATTTGGTGGCTGAATATTACTCCATGGTGTAGTTATCCATTTGGTTTATCCACTCATCAGCTGATGAACATTTTAGTGGTTTCTCATTTTGCCTGTTGTAATCCATGCTGTTATGAAAACTCAAGTACAAGACTTTGTGTGAACCATATGTTTTCAGTTCTCCTGGTACATATGCTAAGGGATGGAATTGCTGGGTCATGTGATAAATATGCTTATCTTTTTAATGAACTTTTACACATTTCCAAAAGTAGCTGCTCCATTTTGCATTCCTACCAGTAATGTATGAGGGTTCCAATTTCTACACATCCACATTAACACATGTTATTGTCCACATTGTAATTATAGCTATTGTAGTGTATGTGCAGTGCTATTTCATTGTAGTCTTGGTTTATATACTCAATGACTAATAATATTGAGCATTGTTCATGCACTTATTGACCATGATATGACTTTTTTGGAGAAATGTTTTTAAATATTTTACCCATTTTATTTTAATTGATTAATTTATTTTTATAATTTATTTATGAATATTTATTTTAAAAAAAACGAAGAGAAAGAAAGACTTTCCATCTTTTCATTCACTCCCCAGTGCCTGCAACAACAAGTGGCAAGCCCAATGCGGGAGCTCAGAACTCCTCCTGGGTCTCCCATGTGGGTGGCAGGGACCCGAGTACTTGAGATATTATCTGCTGCCTCCCAGGGTGTGCATTAGCAGGAAACTGGATTAGACACAGAGGTGGGACTGATCCCAGGCCCTCCAATACGGGACGCGGATGTCCCGAATACAGCTTCACCTGCTTCATCACAACCCTCACCCTTTCTTTTCTTGCCCAACTTAAATTGACTTTTCATCTTTTTATTATTGAGTTATGACTTCTTTATATATTCTGGATATTTGCTTCTTATTGCATATGTGATTTGCAAATATTTTCTCCCATTCTGTGGGCTTTTTTTTTTTTTTTCACTTTCTTAATACTGTCCAGACAATTTGTCTTTAAACCATTGAATACTAAGATCAGAGTCGATTTTAAAGGCTGTCTCACTGTTCTGATTTGCTGGCGCCCTCTTCTCTTCAGGCTTCACTGGGTACATTTGGCGGACTGAAAGCACCTTTGACTCACGATGACATTTGATAGTGTTCATTATCCTGGACGCCGTGAGGCCTGAGCTACTCATTTCTTCCTTAACACCGGATATTGCCTTGCAGAGCACAGAATAACTGCTCCTAGACAGCAGCAACTCAAGTGGTCAGTAAATAAGGACCAGCAGTCGTTCGAGTATAACTGCTTCACACACATGCATGCATGTGTGTGCGTGTGGGCATGAGTGTGTATGTACATGTCTCACAGATCCAGAGCTCCGGGGACAGGTTGGTACAATGACTCGTGGCTTTCCTTGGGTTGGTGATAGTATTGACTATATGTGGATGGTTGCCTGAGGAGTCGATTCATTTTTTTAAGAATATAAAAACAAGTTTATTTAAATAGATGCATTTAGATTAAACATTAAATATATAACTATAAGTAGTTGGGTAATATAAGTGAAATCAATATTTAAGAAAATTCACTGTGGCTAATTAACATTTTATACAATAGTCATTAGCATTCCTTTGCATATATATAAGGTTAACTCAAATATATATATATATATATTTCAAAATATTTATTTATTTATTTGAAAGAGTTACACAGAGAGAGAGAGGTCTTCCATCTGCTGGTTCACTCCCCAGATAGCCCCAACGGCTGGAGCTGTACAGATCTGAAGCCAGGAGCCAGGAGCTTCTTCCAGGTCTCCCATGTATGTGCAGGGGCCCAAGGACTTGGCCCATTTTCAACTGCTCTCCCAGGCCAAAGCAGAGAACTCGATCAGAAGTGGAGCAGCCAGGATTCAAACTGGTGCCCATATGGGATGCTGGCACTGCACACCGCGGCTCTACCTGCTATGCCACAGCACTGGCCCCTCTTATGTATATTTTTAAAAATTGCAATAATCAATACAATTCCTATATGCTTAATCTTTGCCATTTTTCCCCCGAAATCACTTCACTAGGCAAGTCAGAGAGAGAACAGTTAACCATTCATTTTCTGGCCACCAGGAGGAAGACTTCCCTGTGTGCCTCCTGGTTCCTCAAGCAGCCTCTTCCAGCGTCCTCGCATCCGCATCCTCTGTGAGCCTCTTGATTGGGCTAACTTGCCGTCTCCCCTGAGTGTGCCTTGCATCTGGTCCCACCACTATTCTCCTGGCTTAGGCCTTCACGACCCGCTGCCTCCTCACTCCTTTCCTTGTTGCAGTGCCTCCTATGCCACCCTGGCCCCTGCACCACTAGGCGTCTGCTTCTGCATCTTCTAGGCTGGAACTTAGCCATTTACATTCTGATAACTTGACTCTAGGGACGGAGCCTTTTCAGTCTTATGAATAGCAACCCTCAGTACAAACTGTGTTAAAGAAAAGAAGTGAGCCTTCCTCCTGGGGTTTGAAGATCTCAGCATGGCACCCTGAGCGCCTTCTGCACCTGGCTGTATTCAGTGTCCCCTGCCCCATTTCTCACCGATCTCTTTTCTCCCCACACCTGTCCTCGCCTGCAGCACAGCTGCCCTGCTCTGCTCTGCCCTTGGCACCAACAGCACCATATAGCACCTCTTGGCCCTGCTGCACTTCATCTCTTTCTCTTTAGAATGTTCTTGATTCTTCAGAAAACAAGTGAAATTCCTCTTCTCCCTCCAGGCAGAGCTCCAGCATCAGTTCTTCTTTGCACATCTTCCTGACTGCTTTCTCATGGCCTCTTCTTTGCCTCTACGGTGCTGTCTGCTCTTGCACAAGTGGCCGCCTGCCTCTCGTCTCCGTCCTGGAAGGCTGGGATGTTGTTTCATTCGGACACTTCCTTTCAGGGCTTAGCACAGTGCCTGGTTAATAACTGAGGGTCAGTAAACATTTGCTGAGTTGAGCTAATGTTTTATGTGCAAGCTTAACTTTTGGTTGGATCTTTCAGGATGAAAATCCAGGAGAGGAATGGGATTGGGTTTGGAAGGATAATGCTCTCTTTATTCCCCAGAAGTTTTCTCTATTTCAGGAGCTACCCAGCGGAAATCCCTGTCCACACAACAAAAAAGGGGGACCTCTTTTTCCTCTCCCACCTCCTCTTTGTGACCAATAGGTGTGATATCAGCCACCTTGGACTGTCTCCATGGTGACCTGGAATAGAATCGGCAGTCTGCCAGCTGCACGCCGAAGGAGCAGGAGGGCAGAGGAGGGGTTCAGATCCACTTCTCTCTTTCTGGGCTGAGATTCATGCCTGTTATGTGAAGGAGGGGGACAGGACTCAGAGCAGGAGTTCCCCCAGGTATGCAGATCATTCCCCTAGCACTTCATCTCCCCCCATAGCCTCTGACAGGGACTCACCATTCCCAGAATCGCCTTTCCTATGGGGTTAAGTCTAGGGTTCAGCCAAAGGACAGGAGGCAAGATCATAAAAACCTCTATATACCAGACCATCAGAGCTGTGACATCATTCATCTGTAAGGACGCCCCAGTGGTGCTGTGCCTGGAGAGGGCCTGGGAATGGCAGTGATCGTCACTGTCCTTATGCTGGGGGGTGGCATCTGCCTTCTTGTTTTCTAGCACCTGGCCTCTTAATCCTTCTAATAACTCACTGTAACTGCTATACTCAGACTGACATAACCCTTCTGGACAGCTTTGAATATAGATCTCCCCATCCATCCCTCCTGTCCCTACCTGCCATTCCTAATCTCTCTCTGCCAATATGCACACTTTCAGAGTTAGCCCAGTGCTTAGCATCATCTCACATAGTTCAACATGGTACCCACCATGTATGTGTGCTGTTACATTTACATGGATTAAAGTCAAATTAAAAATTCATACTAGTCACATCTCAGGTGCTCAAGAGTCACATGTGGCTAGCCTACATATTGGTCAGTGTAGACCTGGAACATGTCCATCAAGGAAGGAAGTTCCATTTGAATACACTGTCAACCACAAAGCGGAGCCTCTTTGTCTTTCTGGGACATGCTCAGTGAATGTTATGTGATTTAGAAGATGTTTTTTTCAAATTGTAGCTTTTATTGCTCATCTATTAGTTTCTTCAGAGAATCATCTTCTAAAGTTGGATGCAGTGTCACCAGTGTGGATATACAAATAGGGGCAGCATAAGAATAGGCATTACTGTGCCCTGCCTGTTTTGAACTAGGTTAACATGCCAGGTTACTTTCTCTGGGTTGCTTCTGATCCTCAGGACAACCTTGGGAATTAAGTATTTTGTTTCTATTTACTAGAGGAGACTAAGGCTCTGAGAGGTAAAATGAACTTAAGGCCACACAGCTGATCAGGAGCTGGCTGCCACTCAGGTCTGTCTGGCTCCGAAGTCCTCTCTAAAAGAAGGAGTCTTCAAAAAGTGCATGGAAAATGTATATTATGAAACAATGAAGCGTGATTTCAAAATTTTCTTTCACCAAAGTAAACTTACCTTTGAATTCTATTTTTCCATGAACATTACAAAACACCCTCATATGCAAGTTTACATCAGTGTCCCTGCAGCCTGAAAAGCCATTTGAAATGAGGACTCCTGAGACATGGGGGCTTGGAAGATTTCAAGCACAACCTCTGTTTGCAGAGATCTTTCAGTCTAGCTGGGAAGGCAAACCTCATTGCAAACATTTGTAGAGCACCTCATAGTTTACAAAGGATGTTCTGATTGTGGTACTCCCCGAGGTGCTGGAGAGCTGGGCTCAGGGAAGGAGAGGGGTATGCATTGGAGGGAGCCCTTAACTGTGACTGATGGGGAGACAGAGCAGGTGGCATAGGAGCTGAATCTCGATGGACGACGAGGGTTTCTACAGGTGGAAGGTGTACTGACCGGGCAGGGACAGCCACATGATGGGTGACACCCAGCCTGCCACCTCATCCCTCTCTGAGCCACCCTCCCCCACCCAGCTGCTCCAGGGAGCGTTCAAGGCTGTCTCTTCCTGGCTTCAAAGATTTTGGTGGCTCCCACTGCCCTGAGATACAGTTCTAACTGCGTGGGTTGGCTTGGGAGGCTGTGCAGCCTGGATCCACCATTGTTCTCAACACCGCCATGTGTTTCTCACCTCCCCACCAGACAGGTGACTTGTTTTCCTAGAACACAACAAGCCCTCTCTCACCTCGGGGCTTTTATTTAGACTCTGCTTTTTGCTTGAATGTCTTTCCCTTCAGTGACTTTTTGTTGTTGTTGCTGTAGCCAATGTCTCTTTATTTCTTCAAG
Organism: Sylvilagus floridanus; assembly: GCA_949820135.1. Taxonomy (NCBI): domain Eukaryota; kingdom Metazoa; phylum Chordata; class Mammalia; order Lagomorpha; family Leporidae; genus Sylvilagus; species Sylvilagus floridanus. Next base: position 58,568,885 of record OX463225.1, read on the forward strand.
ATTCAGTTAGCTGCATCCTCTGTGTTCTAGGGCATCCTGTGTTTGCCATCCCCTCCATTGAAATAGCCTATTTTGGGTGGCTGCCTGCAGCTCCTCAGGCAATAAACAACTTAAGAGCAAGAACTGTGCCTCGTTCATTATGTACAGAGCGCCAAGCACATTGTACGAGATCGATAAATATCTGTTGAATGCATAAATGGAACTGTTCTTACTTAGGACAGATACTGATCTGCCCTTAGGGAAAACACCAGGTTTCCTGGCGAATGTCTCAGAAAGACCCTAAAGCAATTAGTATGTTGAATGTGCATGATTCGTGGGATGTTACCACAAATCAGTTTTATTTGCAGCTCCCATGACACTACATATATTTTTCAATAGGCCTTGTTCTTCCCTTGCCCCTGAATAAAAGTGTGGGCAGTCCCGTGGATTTTCTACTTATCCTTAAGTTACACAAAGCAACTCAATTTAGTAATTAGGAAATCAGTAGCCTGTTTAATGGCCACTTTGCTCAGACTGCTCCGTCACCCTGATCCCCGATTCCTTCTTTGCCTGCTAAGACTGATTCTGTGTTCCAGGGAGTGGCTCAAAGACCACCTTCTCTGAGAGGACTTCCCGAGAACTGCAGCTCGAGTTGCTGAATCACTTCCCAGGATCCCTGTAGTTACAGTAGGATTTTAAACAAGCTTAACGCACTTTTCGTCCTTTAAATACACAATTGTTAAATGTCTCATTGTGTCAGATGCGCTGGCTGTTGGCTTCTGGGACACAGGAGTTGAAGGGGTGGTTGGATAGGAAGTGTAGACTGTGTGGATTGGTAAACTGAAGACCTTCAGAAGAGATAGAAAATGACACCTTGCTCCCCATTTTTGGGGTGGTGAAGGATATTCTGTGTATCATTAGGTAGAGGACAAATGTGGGAGACTGAAGTCTCCATTTGCTCTCATTGAAGTCTGCAGGTTTTCTAGAAGCCTTTGGTTCCAATAAGAGGAAACAAGGACAGCACTCAGTTGACCAGTTGTCTCTGACAAGGTGATGGTCTCTACTGGATCCACAGAAGCCCATAATTAGGAATTCAACTCCAGGGCTGGATCTCCTAAGTGAAGGGAAAGACACTCTTGAGATCAGAAAGTTGGCAACCTGGGGAAGGGGCTTGCTGATATCTTACTGTTCCCTGATTTGATGTCTTCAGATTACTTTAGGTTGATGAAATTTCATCACACAACTATGAACTATGCTGAGGTTGCTTCCAAGATGTACTGTGTATGTTAGGGGTGATGGGGTCCTCTGGTTTAGCGCCATAGATGGTCACAGCCGTGGTATAAAACCAGCAAACCATTACGGTGGAGCTTGCACAAGTATCTTCCTGGGGCCAAAAAGCACGAGTCTATTCATCACAGGATTGCACAGCACTTACTTCATCCCATGTCTTGCTTTGTGATATTAGTTTTGGATAGTTCTGTTGCACCATTAAACTGTTGGCTCCTCAATCTGGTGCACCCTATGGACTCCGCTTTGGTGTTCACAGAGAATGCTTCATATATTTATTTTGGGATTTGATTATTGAATGGCACTGCTTTACATATTAAGGTTTCTTTGCTCTTTGTAGTCGTTTCACTCAGCTGCTTGAAACTGAAGCCTAATTAGAACAAGGCTACAAGTTTGAATCGGGTGTGGGTAGATTGACATGCTGCTACTTGACCATTTGGGTAAAAGTTGAGTCAGAAAGCAATGCTCAAATAGTGTGATGGGGACGGGGGATGGGGATGTTAGGTTATATCAAGTAAGGGTCTGCATTCAAGGGTGACTAGTCAAATGTGGAAAATATGATTGCATGAATGAAATTAGTTCTACTACATAATACCATTTAGCTTCCATATTACTGATTAAGAGAGAGAGAGAGAGAGAAGGCAGTGGTGGTGTCTGTATAATGGTCAATTTGGGGTTGTTGCCATGTAATTTTCCTAGACAAGGCTAGACAGAATAGTGGTGGTAGCAAAGAAAAAGCCGTAGGTCTGGCTGCTATATCAGAAGAAGCCCTCTCAGCCTAATTTCGGAATATGAGTGCACTTCCACCTGGGCCTTGCTTCCTGGAGAGGTACACGCTGTACCTCATGTGTGCACCTTGCAGATGTTGTGGCAAATCCTGTCCTGTGCGGCAATCCAGCTGCATTGTCTTTGTGCCTGCAAGCTGGCATTTGCAATATTTTGTTCCGTTTGCAAAACCTCCATTTCTTGGCACAATGCTTTGCATAAGTGATGTACGTGATGAGTAAAAGGCAAATGAGAGGCCTTTGAACTTCAGGATGTAGCTGTACTGCATTCTAGGTAAGAGGTCACCACCAGAATAATGCTTATTTTATGAATTATCAGTAACATTGTTTTCAGATTTTCAGATGGGCCAAACAAAAGACTGCTCAGAAGGGACAAGTTTGTTTTTTAGTGTAAGAGGAGACATAGGAGGATCTTACTTTAGTACATTCATGCCCTTTCAGCTCTAAACATTCAGACCAACTGGAGAGTGGTCCTTCTTGCCCGGTCTCAAAAATGTAGCACCCCCACAATCTCTATTACCCCAGTTCACTGCTACTTAGTTCACTTTACCCCCAAACTTTCAACAATTTTATTTACCTATTTACTAGTCATTTCTACCGGAATGTGAGTTCATACAATTACATTGATTCATAGGTGTTCAATAAATCATTGCTTAGTGAATTACTTAGAGTCCACGACTTATTGATTTGGGTTGTGACTTTCCAACTTTATGATGGTATGAACATGATATGTATTCCATAGAAATCATACTTGGAATTTTGAATTGTAATCTTTGCCTAGGCTAGTGGGAGTGTGATGGCAGGTGGCAGTAGCAGTGGCAGCAGCTCCCAGCTACATGACCTGAGAGTAAACAACACATACCCCACAGTGTACTGTGTTGCCAGGTTTTTAGATATTGCAAGGTGAGTTTTTGCATCCTGTCATGACTTCACATCTACAAAGACCCATCTGTGTCTGCACATGAGATAGTCAATCATTTATTAAGAAATAGGCTTTGTAACAGATGGTTTTACCTAACTGATATAAGTGTTCTCTGCACATTTTAGACAAAGTAGATTAAGTGATGGTGCTTGGTAGGCCAGGTATTATTAAAAGCACCTTCAACATAGAATAGGTTTATCAGAATATGTATAACCATCATAAATTGAGAAACATCTGTATTCAAATCACACCTTCTGGTGCAAACAGTTTGGAGAATGATTTGGTACTACCTTGCACATATGCACAATGCATACTCTGTCATCCAGCAATTTCACTGCTAGGTATATACTAATGGTGGAACTTCCGGTTCTTTTCCATATACATTCTCTGCCTCTTACATGGAAATAGAATTCCTACTCATAATCTGGCTGGACAGAATAAAGAATTCATTTCTCATCCTCCACTGCCACTAGATTTGGCCTCATAATTTCTGGTCAGTAGGATACGAGCAGAAATGTATTGTAGCATTTTCCAGGAGACTTCTAATAGATGATGTCTGTGCTTCATATCTTATTTTTAAGGAATTACTTGTTTATCTGAAAGGTGAAAGGAAGACACACACCTACACACAGGCCTTCCATCGGCTGGGTCACCTCCCAAATGCCTGCAACACTGTTGGGCCAGGCAGAAGTCAGGAGGCATTAACTCAATCCAGATCGCTCATGTGGGCAGCAGGGACCCAGGTAATTGAGGCTGTCTCCCAGGATGCATATTAGCAGAAAGTTGGAATTGGAAGTGGTGCCAGGACTTGAACCCAGGCACTCTGATATGGGATGCAAGTGCCCCAAGCAGTGTCTTAACCATTGTGCCAAGCACTCACCCCTGTATTTTAGCTTTTTTATTTTCCCTTCATCTCATTTGCTGCAATACAGAATGCCTTTGTCTTGGATCGTGAGGGTGGGAACCATATCCTATGTGTAGAAGAGCTGTGAGCTGTGCACTTAGGGAGCAGGGCTGCGATTTTAGCCATGAACCACTTCCAGTGTATAAGAGGGGGATACTTGTTGATATGATTTGAAACCCAGTATTTTGGTTTCTGTCACTCATGGTTGAAACTAAGCCTAAGTGAAACAAGCCCTAAAGAGAATCTGGCATGTGGACAAGAATACCCATAGTATAATTGTTTATTATGGAAGTGAACAAGGAAATGTCCATCAAAAATTGAATGGAAAAAGTTTTTCTTATCAAATCATAAAAGTACAGAAATAAAAATAACTGAATGATAACTGGGCACATCAATATGGATGAATCTCAAAATCACTATGAAGCCAAATGAAATTACAGAAGAATATATACAATATGATTTCAGATATGATACACAGTTCAAAAATAGGCAGAACAATTCTTTTTTAAAAAAACATTTTATTTATTTGAGAGGTAGAGTTACAGACAGTGAGAGGAAGAGACAGAGAAAGGTCTTCCTTCCATTGGTTCACTCCCCAAATGGCCGCTACGGCCAGCGCTGCGCCAATCCAAAGCCAGGAGCTTCTTCTGGTCTCCCATATGGGTGCAGGGGCCTAAGGACTTGGGCCATCTTCTACTTCTTTCCCAGGCCACAGCAGAGAGCTGGATCAGAAGTGGAGCAGCCAGGACTTGAACGGGTGCCCATATGGTTTGCTGGCGCCTCAAGTGGAGGATTAACCTACTGTGCCATGGCGCCAGCCCCGGCACAACAATTCTTTAGGGTTACTATATATGCACCAGAGAAACAGGCAGGAGTGTGACCACCTGTGGGTGGAGGAGGGGAAATACACCAGGGTCTTCTGAGCAATTGCAATTTCCATTGTGAAACTCTGAAAGGGTACATGGCGTGTGTTTCCATATTCCTCTTTATACTAGACAAGCATTCTTGAATTTAGGGTATATTTCTTGGTTTTAAAAAGTTTCTGGGAGGTAAGTATTTGATCTAGAACCTAAGACATTGGTTAAAAAACCCTCTCCACACATCAGATTGTGTAGCTTCAATAGGCCCTAGCTCCCAACTCCAGCTTCCGGCTCATGTAGACGCTGGGAGGCAGTGGTGATGGTTCAAGTAACTGAGTCTCTGCCCCCATGTGGAAAACTTGAATTGAGTTCCTGGCTCCTGGTTTTGATCCCCAATCCATGACCCTTTCAGGCATCTGAATGAACCAGAGGTTAGGCTCTCTCTCTCCATCTCTCCAAAAAGATTTTTTTTCTTACTCTACCCATGAAAACATTGCTGTCATTTAATGTTTGCTGTTCATCTTGCTCTAAGTCTTAATACACCTAGGCAGACCATTGAAGATTAAAGTAGATTTATTCTACTCAGAGTAAACACAGTGATTAATGGTGACAATTAGTGTGACAGGGCAAATGAATGTCTATGTTAGGCTGTTATCCACTCATTTTATTATCAGTAATTTCTATCCATTAGTGAGAATTCTAGTTTTCTTTAAGTTAATGCTGAAATCTCTTCCTAACTGAAAGCAAAAATGTATTAATTCAGCAAATATTCATTACATGTAGACACAATGTGTATTTATAATTGTTCTTGGCACTGCAGATCCCAGGGTGGGCCACACAGACATGGTTCTTTGAGTGTAACAAAAGCACCAGTAATGGTTACGTGACTGTTCCTAGTCTACCACAAATCTCTAGCCTGTAAGCCTTGACACTGTCAGGTGGTTTCCCATCAATACCCCTTCCCTCCTCCTATCTATTTTCCCTCCTTTAAAAGTTGACCTCTGGGCCGGCACCACGGCTCAATAGGCGAATCCTCCGCCTTGTGGCGCCAGCACACCGGGGGTTCTAGTCCCGGTCGGGGCACCAGATTCTGTCCCAGTTGCCCCTCTTCCAGGCTAGCTCTCTGCTGTGGCCAGGGAGTGCAGTGGAGGATGGCCCAAGTGCTTGGGCCCTGCACCCCATGGGAGACCAGGAGAAGCACCTGGCTCCTGCCATCGGATCAGTGTGGTGCGCCGGCCACAGCACGCTGGTCGCAGTGGCCATTGGAGGGTGAATCAACAGCAAAAGGAAGACCTTTCTCTCTGTCTCTCTCTCTCACTGTCCACTCTGCCTGTCAAAAAAAAAAAAAAAAAAGTTGACCTCTGTATAATACTCATAGGTTAGAGTTAAATTGTTTACTTCTACAGATTCAAATCCCCTGGAATTTTAGTGACTTTCAGCAAGACTTTCTTGTTTGGAAACATTCTGTGCTGAGTCTGGGCTGCTTCATGGGGCATTGTCCTCAAGGTGTAGGCTCAATATTTCAAGCATTTTGTGTTTATGACACTTAAAGTCGAGGCTTGCTCCTACAATTCCCGGTGCAGGGGAATTATAGCTACAGAGCTGTCAGTAACATTTTCTTGGTGAAGAAAATTATATGACTCCTTATAACATCAAGAGGGGTGGCAAAGGGCAATTCTCTGTGAGTCTGGAAGAAGTGGATATCAGATACTGTGAATATGGGCACAGCTATGGTAGTCTAAGAAACACATTATGGAGGGCTCTTACACACCACCCAACCACACCTCTGTTCTATGCCCCCAGACAACATGACAAGGAAGTTAATATTTCATTTCTCCGGATGACAAAGTTTTTGTTGCTTGCTTCAGATCACTTTTGATTTAAGGGGTAGGGAAAGAACTCAAGTCCTGTGCCTGACAATAGTAATGTTTAATTGCCTTACATACCTTGTGAAGGAGTGAACCATGAATATAATTCGTGCTCTGCTTTTAGCTCCCAAACGTTAGCATAGCAAGAGTCATAAATCTCCTGGCTGGAGACGTTCCTTACTCACAGCAATAACCCTCAGCTCCAATAGGCTCCACCACACATTTATACATTTCATTATACAGAAAGTCACTATTCAACTGTTTTACCAGTGCTTGCACATCTTCTTTCAAAACTTTTTTTTTAATTAAAAAAGTTAAAGCAAGCTCCCAAATGATCTGCAGGTTCACTTGTCAAATGCTAGCAAAGGCTAAGACTGAACCTGGGAGCAGGTGACAAAATCCAGGTCTCCCTCGTGGGTGGCAGGAACCCAATTACTTGAGTCATCACTGTTGCCTCCCAGAATCTGTATTGGAAGGAAACTGGAATCAGGAGCTAGAGCTGGGAATCAAACCCTGGTACCCCAACGAGGAATGTGGGGACATCTTAGCTGCTAGGCTAACCACCTGTCCCCCAAAGTTTTAAAATGCTGAGAACTGCAGTCTGCTTTTGTAACTTCTGTTGTACATTCCTTCCTAATTCAAGTATTCATGGCACAGCTTTACTGGGTACGGCAGGCTGAATAATGGGTTCCCAAGGATGTCCGTGTCTTAACCCTTGAGTCCTATGAATGCATTAATGGCCAGGGGGACTTTGCGGATGTGATGAATTCAAGGATCTTGACCTGAAGAATTTATCCTGGGTTATCTGGGTGACTCCAAAGTAATCACAAATGTTTTTATAAAAGGGAGGGGAGAGAGCCACGGTCAGGAAAGAGGAGACGCAAGTGCAGAAGCAGGGCTTGGAGTGTGGCTCCCTGGAGAAGGAGGAAAGGGCCACGGGGGAAAGAATGCAGGGCCTTTGGAGGCTGGAAAAGCCAAGAAAATGATTCCGCCCTGGAGCCTCCAAGAGGAGCGCGGCCCTGCCCACGCCTTGGTTTTAGCCCCATCAGATTTCACTCCAACAGCAGACAACTTCTGTGTTGTTTCCAGCCACTCGGGTCGTGGATATCTGATAGAGCAGCAGCAGGAAAGGAACGCTGGGGCACACAGACGGGCAGCCTCCTGGAGAGGTGTCTCCTCCATGGCCCTGCTGGGAGGCAGCTCAGTGCTCCTCCCCATGCAGTCCTCCTCTCCCGCATCCTTGCAGTATTCCTGATCCTTCTCCCCTCCCCACCTATTACCTGGCACATCACAGAGCCTTCGGATAAAATGTATTTCTGACTCACATTGGAAATGAATGCAAAAAAAAAAAATGACTGCAAGATGCCCCATGTAATGCATTTTGGAAGAAATAAGATACACATTTAAATAAGAGAAAGTAAGAAGCAGAAGTCCCACGGGCTGGAGAATCAAAGTTGAGCTTGAACAGGAAGACAACCCAGTACCTTCAAACGTTATGTGTGCCCTTTTTAGACCCTACATTGAGTAAAAGGACCATTAAAAAAGACAGATGGGGAATTTGTACTATTTCAAGTGTGATAACCTACTATGAATTATGAGGACATACTTTGAATGAGCTCTTGTCTTCTAGTTCTTCCTAAGATATATACTATGGTATTGTGAATTTGGTCTCCCCACTTGCCATGGAACATGAGAACAGATTTTTTCTTCCTAACCGTGTTTGTTTCAGTACCTATTCTCCAACTTCCCTCTCTCTTGCCCTGCCCCCCACCCTTATCAGCCTCCAGTAATCACTATTCTACATCCAGATCAACTGCTGTTAGCATCACATATGAGACAGAACATGCAATATTTGTATTTCTGTTTCTGGCTTATTTCATTTAATATAATGCCCACCTGTTTTATTGCAAGTAACAGGATTTCATTCTTTTATGGGTGAATCATTTCATTGGGTATATGTATCATATTGTCTTTATCCAGCCCTAATCCCTTCTCTTGTGGAGATATTTTACTTATTTTTTAAATGTTTATATATTTGGAAAGCCAAGAGAGAGTATATTGTATGTGTGTTCCCATGAGCTGGTTCACTCCCCAAATACTCTCAGCTGCCTGGACTTGACCCTACTGAAGTCAGAAGCCAGGAATTCATCCCGCATGGGTGGCAGGAAATCCAATTACTTGGGCCGTCTCTTGCTGCCTCCCAGGATCTGCAGTGACCAGAAGCTTGAGTCAGGAGTCAGAGCAGAGAGCAAATCCAGGCACTCCGACATAGGACACAGCTATTTTAACTTCTATGATAAATGCCTGCCCCATTGAAGTATCTTTAAGCAAATCCCAGCTATCATGTCATTTGCCTCCATGATTATTCTAAAATACCTGACTTTGAGGGAGATTAAAACATTTTCTATTTTGTTAAAAGACTTAATTTATTTATTTGAAAGGCAGAGTTACAGAGAGAGAGAGAGAGGGAGACCAAGAGAGATTTTTTTTTAAGATTATTTATTTGTTTGAGAGGCAGAGTTATAGAAAGGCAGAAGCAGAGAGAGAGAGAGAGAGCAGTCTCCCATCTGCTGGTTCACTCCCAAAATGGCCACAATGACTGGAGCTGGGCCAATCTGAAGCCAGGAGCCAGGAGCCTCTTCCAGGTCTCCCATGTGGGTGCAGGGGCCTAAGGATTTGGGCCATAGCAGAGAGCGGGATTGGAAGTGGAGCAGCCGGGACTCAAACTGATGCCCATACGGGATGCTGGCACTGCAGGTGGTGACTTTACCCACTATGCCACAGTGCCAGCCCCCGAGAGAGAGATCTTCTGACAGACTCTACCTGGTGCCCATATGGGATGTTGACATCGCAGGAGGCACCATGACGCCAGCCCCAGATTAAAACATTTCCACGTTAATAAAATTTTAAGAACACATCGGCCTTGCTGATGGTGAGCTGTCAGTGAAAAGCGAGTAGTAATAACTGAAGGCTGTGCTTCCATGAGAGGTTCGCATCCGGGCCGAGAGCGGGGAACGGCAGGTAAAATCGATACCTGCGTCAGTGTGACTAAGCCACTCTCTAAGCTGTGCCCCGAGGGGCTTGGGCTCTTCTTTTAGATGACAACAGCCCTGAACTTTTAGAAAAGCAAACAAGTAGCAAGCTGGACTTGTTGCTGGTGTGTGCTAAAAGCCAGGGCCTCTCTGGAAGGTGTCCCCCCCCCCCCCATTTTTCCTTACAGAGTGGAAATCATCGAAGATCCATGATAAAATCACACTGTCTGAAAAATTAGACACACATCAGGTCATGTCTGACATCTTTCTTTTTTTCCCCAAGATTTATTTATTTATTTGAAAAGCAGAGATACAGAGAGTGAAGGAATACAGAATGAGAGAGAGAGATCTTGCAACCACTGGTTCACTCTCCAAATGGCCACTTCAGCTTCGGCTGGCCTAAGCTGAAGCCAGGAGCCAGGAGCTTCCTCCTGGCCTCCCATATGTGCAGGGGCCCAAGGACTTGGGCCATCTTCTACTGCTTCCCCAGGCCATAGCAGAGAGCTGGATCAGAAGTGGAGCAGCCGGGACTCGAACCAGCCTGCATATGGATGTCAGCACTGTAAGCAGAAGCCTAACCTGCTATGCCACAGTGCCGACCGCTCTTTTTCTTTTTAAGTAAATATTTATTTATTTGAAGGGGAGAGTGTCAGAGACAGAGGAAGAGATCTTCCATCCGCTGATCCATTCCCCAAGTGGCTGCAATGGCTAGAGCTGGGCTAGGCTGAAGCCAGGATCCCAGAGCTCCATCCAGGTCTCCCATGCGGGGAAAGGGCTCAAGTACTTGGGCTATCCTCTGCTGCTTTCCTGGGTGCAGCTGGATCCGAAGCTGAGCAGCTGGGACTTGAATCAGCGCTTGGATATGGGAGGTGAGCATTGCAGACAGCAGCTAAGGTCTCTGCACCACAGTGCCAACCCCAGTGACTGCTGTTTTTCTTCCAAAAGGGACAGATGCAAGTATTTTAAGAGCACTTCAAAAAGTTCATGGAGGTGGGCAATCGATCTAGTGATATCAGAGAGCCTGGGTTTGAGTACTGGCTCTGCTCCTAATCCCAGCTTTCTGCTAATGTGCATTCTGGGATGTAACTGGTAATGGTTTGAGTGATTGGGCCCCTGCCACCCACAGGAGAAACCTGGATTTATTTCCCAGCTTCTGGCTTTGGGCTCACCCAACCCTGGCTATTGTAAGCATTTGGGTCATGAACCAGTGAATAGGAGCTCACACTGTCTGTTTCTCTATGTTCTTCTGCCTCTCTAGTAAATAAGTAATTTAATTTATGGAAAATAGAATTAAAATTTATGTTTATTTTGGTGCAAGTGCCCATGCACACAGAATATTTCAAAAAGCTCGTGGAAGATGTATATTATGAAAAGATTGCCTGAATTAAAAATTTTTGCACCCAAATAATTATTTAATTCTATTTTTCCATAAAAGTTTTGAGTCCCGTTGTGTGTATTTGGGTCTGGGGCTGCTCTACGTTATTCCACAGTCATCCAGCGTGTGAAGATCACATTTGCTGCTGTGCCGTCTGTTTTCTGAGAGCTGGGACCAGTGCTCAGTCACAGCCAAGGGCGGAACAATTACCATGCTGAAAAGGTCACCTGTAAGTGCTTCCCAGGCTCCGCGGCAGGGCTGATTGTCTCCTGATTGCAGTGTTCTAATTTCACAGGAAATTAGAACCAAGAACTACTATATTCTCTCTCACCAATAAAAACAATTTTCCCCACATGCAGTGCTAGAGTTGTAGTGTAGCAAAATGTTTGTGTAGAATTTAGTGAGTGCATTTGCTTATGCATATAAAGCCATACCCACCCGTGTGAAGCTGGGGCTGCATGTGCCTACCTAGGCACGGATGTGTTTCAGCAAATGCTCCTGCTACATGTTGTGCTGAACATCAGGTCCCCAGGGAAGCTTGAATCTGATCTTGGTCCTTTTTTTTTTCCCTCAAGGTCACTGACAAAGAGCATCATAAAACTCAAGTTTGCCTTTTCTCTAGGAGCATGCTATGCCTTGCTCCTACCTCCTCTCTCAACTCCCTGCAAGGTTCTGCTTTTGCCACATATTACATCCCCTGCTGATACGGTTATTGGCAGGTGATCCCGGCTGAGGTCAGAGACTCACCTGGAAAAGGGTTTCTCAGGTGTCACTGATAGAAGGCCAGGCTTGGTCTCTGCCTCCTGAAGAGAGTTTTGTGTAGATCTAACATACACTCCTCCCCTGCCGCAAAGACACATAGTCCTCACAAGCAAGTTCATTGCCCAGATTCTCTACCATAAAGAAACCTATTCAACCTAGTGTTTCCAGGACTTATTTGACCTCTGATACTGTTCACCAAATGAATTTTTCCTTTGTGTTTTGTGGAACAAACTGTGGGCATTGTCAACCCAGAGGCATCTTGAACCATTAGAGCCGTTGAGTGCGGTCTGAATGAAACAGAATAGGGATGTGCCCAAATAGCAACTACTTTTGTCGCCTTCTTTGACTTTCAGGTTATTTGAAGCTAGAATCTAAGAAGCTGAAACTCTTATAGGAAAATCTTAATGTGTTTATTGTTCCTTAGCTTTATTCAGGCTACAGGTGGCCTTATATTTGATCTACCTGAAGTGCTCTTTCAAAAATCAATTGATGTTGAAGTTGAGACACCTCAAGTGGCATCACTGTGTCACACAATTCCTTGGGGGAGGGGAGAGCAGTGGTAACAATTTTTCTTCTCGTAATCACACTGTAAACCATGTTCCCTGAAGATTTTCTATACTTGGGAAGGCTGTGACTATCAAGGAAGGAAACCTGATTTATTCCTTTTTGAATCTCTAGTGTGAAATATACAGTAGGCACCCAATGAATGCATTGTTTGGCTTCAGGTCCTATATTATTCAACATTTGTTCTTTGGGGAAACCAAGAAGCTAATGAAGTTTTGAATATGATATCCCCAAATATGGCACCTTGGGATACTGGATTCATATGAGAGGCACACACATACATACACACACACAGAGTGAGATACAGGGAGAGGGATTCACTAACCATTAGTTTACTCCTAAAATGCAAAAACACAATGATTTGAGCCATCATTGCTGCCTCCCAATATCTGCATTATGAGGAAGTTGGAGTCAGGAGCCTAAACTGAGTATTGAACCTGGGTATTCCAATATGCCGCTCTTAAGGCATTGAATGTTATAAGCTAAAGGAATTAGAAGTGGCAGGTGCCCTAAGCAGGTCCTAAGAGTCTCATGTGGGAGGTACTTTTCTTATACCTGCAGAAAAGGAACATCTTTATCTCTGAAGACACGAGGTTAATGGAAGGAATCTGAATAAACAGGGCTGGCTATGTTTTCATCAGTTCGACACTTTCTAGCTCATACTTTTGTCCTATCACTTTCTCCCACATCTCCTCTCTTCACTGAACAGAGCATAAAAAATGTTCAAGTTGAAGTACTTCAAGAAGTACTCCTTAGTCCTACAAATCTTCTGTAAAATAAATTTGTGTGCTTATCTCTCATTATTCTATCTTTTGCTGTAGAGGCCCCAGCTGAGAACTTAGAAGGACAGAAAAAAAGAGCTTTTTTCTCCCTGCAAGGAAAAGCTAGGTAAAAGCAGGCTACAACTGAACACCGCCAATCAGAACACGGACAGCACTGTATTCATGTCTTGTGATGCAGGACAAAGCCAGAAATGGGTTTGCAGCAGAAGCACCCTGGCCAAATGCACCCCTCCAGGTTAATCCCAAAGTTACCCTGGTATTTGCAAGGGAAGCTCTTCAATCAAAAAAGATTCTCAGACTTGGTTCTATGGAGCAAGATTCTCAGACAAAGACCAGTGACGGGATGACATTCTAGCTTCATCTAGTGTGATTTTATTAAGCACAGTATTTGAAGGAGGACTCTGATAGAGAGGAACACACATACAAACCCACAAAGACATGTAGCCAAAATAATAAAATAACCAATATATACTTGATTCGCCTAAAAGAATGCAAGGAAAAAGGGACACATCCAAAAATTTAAAAATAGGTTGAGCAAATAGACAGCAAGTGCCAAGATGATAGAGTCAAACACTACCACTATGTAAAATATAGATGGGCTAAAGACTCCAATTAACAGAAATATTGTCAGACTAGATACAAAAATCAAAATGTTGTTAAAATGGGGAGAAAGAAATCAGTTGAATGTGTAAGCATGGGAAAGGGTGTGTAATACCACCAAGCATAAGAAAGTCATTGGCCCCTGTATTACCAGGTGGTTAGGGTGTAGAGGAGTAGAGGAGATGAGAGTCAAACCCAGTGCACTTGGCCTACCACCACATTCCTTTCCACTGCAGTGGGAATGAACCCACTTTATAATAATGTAAGAGAGAGCGTATTCCATTGAATTCAGTGATACACAATTATTTTGTATATTAGTAAGACAAACTCTGATATGCAATCAAGTATAATCACACAACAGATTTTCAGAGATGTTAAAATATGAAAAATTGTGCTTGTTAGCATTGATGAAATTGGGACTAACTTCTTAAGAACTCAATTTCAGTCTGCATAATCCAGTTCAACTTGATTGGTACAAATTTAATAACCTCAGTACTTCTTGAAGATTTGAGGTAAATAATTAAATATAAAATCTCCTGCTGACTCCATGAATCATAAACCTTAAACTAGACTGTGACACGCGTCATTGGCAATCTGCTAAGGAAATTGCAAAGAGGGAAAGGAAACTCACGCTGTTACACAGTCTAGCAAATACAGCCCACTGTCTACTTGTTAGCTGTCTTTATCCAAAGGAAAAATAAAACTCTGCTGTCCTTAGGAAAAACAGAAAGTTAAATCCAGGAGGCAAGTGGTAGGCTTAGACTCCCATAAACACAGGACCACCAACTTTGATGTTCACATCCAGGCATTCAAGGAACTTCTTGGGATGCAAAACTGGCAAGAGACTTATGTAGCTTTAGAAAAAGGATTTACATACATCTCAAAGAGACAGAGAAAGCATTTGAGGCATGAAGTTTTCTAAAAAAATGTTAAATTTAAAAGAAAAAGAAAACTCTATTTCTTGGTAGAGGGAAAATTTCAAATTTAAATTTCTTTTAGGTTTATATTTATTTGTTCTTACAGAGTGTCCTCTCAGGTTGTACCAAAGTTGCAAGATTGTTTTTTTAAAAAAGGCAGAGTTACAGGGAGAGGGAGAGATTTTCCACCCACTGGTTCACTCCTTAAATGGCCACAATGCCTGGGACTGGGCCAGCTGAAGCCAGGAGCCTGAAACTCTGTCCAGATCTCCCACATGAGTGGCAGGGCCACAAACACTTAGGCCATCTTCTGATTCTTTCCCAGGCACGTTAACAGGGAGTTGAATTGGAAATGGAGTAGCAGGGACTCAAACTGGTGCCCCTAGGGGTTGCTGGTATTGCAGACAGTGGCTTAACCAATTAAACCACAATGCCAGCCCCAGTTGCAAGATCTTTTAGGATACTCTATTAATTTCCTAGATTTGCTTTAACAAAATGTAATAAACAGGGGGTTTAAGATGAGAAATTGGGGATCCTACAGTTCTGGAGGCCAGAAATACATAACCAAGATGCTGGTAGGGCCACACTCCCTCTGAAACCTCTAGGCGAGGTTAGGTTCTAGGTAACCTGCCAGAGTGCTTGGTTTATGCTGGCGTAGCTACAATCTCGGTCTTCACATTGTCATCTTCCCCCTCTCTCTGCGTCTCCTTTCTTCAAATAAGAACTCTAGTCATAACGGATTAGGGCCCACCATGATCCAGCATGAATTCATTTTAGTTTGATCACATCTGCAAAGATCGAATTTCTTGGAGTAAATTATCTCCTACCTGGTGAGGTTCATTGGCTGGGGGCTTCTGCAAAAACAAAGACATTTAGTAAAAAAAAAAAAAAAAAAGCATGCACATTTATTTAATTTAAACTTTATATGACATAGGAATCTTCATTAGGAAAGGAAGCCCCAGAGAAATAGCTAAACTTGAATGTGTTTTGTAGAGATTTGTTAAAAAGTAGTTGGTTGTAACAAACTATGATAGAGGAAAAAATATGAAATTAAGAGAAATAAGGGAAATTGGCCAGGCATATTTGGTTGAATTCTTCTTTACCCCATCATCTTTATTTATTTACTTATTTATTTGAAAAGCAGAGAGAGAGAGAGAGCTCTCGATATCTCTCGATATCTGTTTCCTCTGGGCACCTCCCACGTGAAGTTCCTAATGATCTCCTTAAGGGGACAACCAGACAATCCTTCCTAGGTTTTAAGACTTATTTGAAGAGGAAAAGGCTGGTCAGGGTTGGAGAGACCTTTCTGGTTCTGAAGTTTTCTCCAGTTCCTCCCACCTAAAATATTCAGTGTGCCAAGGTCATTCCCAACAAAGCCACATTCATGGGTACTGGGGATTAGGACTATTGTTGTGGGGGGCACAATTCAGCACACAACGCTGCCCAAGTGTATATGTGTATCGAGGACTGAGGATGGTGGAAGGGTGTGTAGTCCTCTCCCCAAATCCACTTGAACTTCAGCACCCTTTTCACACTCAGGAATTCTTTTTTTATTTTTAAAGTATTTATTTATTTATTTGAAAGGCATAGTGAGAGAGAAGGAGAAACAGAAGGTAATCTTCCATCTACTGGTTAACTCCCCACATGGCTGCAATGGCCAGGGCAGGAGTCTGGAACTCCATCCAGGTCTCCAATTGTGGGGGCAGGGGCCCAAGCACTTGGGCCATCATCCACTCCCCCCCGCCCCGGGGCCACAGCAGAGAGCTGGACTGGAAGAGGGGCAACTGGGACTAGAACCCAGGACCCATATGGGATTCCGGCGCTGCAAGCGGAGGATTAACCTAGTGAGCCACGGCGCCGGCCCTCACACTCAGAAATTCACACTCAGTGGCTGTGTTCCATGCCACACTTGGGACCCAGGGAGCTTTCTGGGACTGTCTCTGGTCCAGAAGGCACTAATCCTGCAGGTCCTACAAGCCTGCCCTGCGGCATTCCAGAGGCTCCGGATGGTCCCCTCCCCTCTGGGGTTCTGAGACATTGTCTGGGGTTCCCTCATTTTAGGGGCCCTAGACTTATCTGCTTGTTTGCTGCTTTTCCATTCAGACCAGGCTGTCTGCTTCTGGTCTGGACAAGAGGCCTCTCCATTCATGATTCTCCAGGACCAATGAGCTCCCCTGGGGAGAGATGTTCAGGGTGATATTGCCAGATTCTTCCTCAGAGCAGGTGGCACAGAGCTGATTGCATAATTGGCTGTCAGGATGTAGATGGAATTATAGAGGCTAGAGTAAGATGTCAGACTTGTATTCCAGTTGTAAAAAAATTGAAATATGAATAAAAATGCTTTCTAATAAAAAGTCAAAGCAACAACAAAACAGTCACTCTCTCCTCCCCAACACTTGCCAAATCAGCACGCGTTGCCACCACCTGTGGATGCACAGCATGAAGAACCGGCTCATCTAGCGCCCCCCCCCCCCCCGCCACTCCCCTTCTTCCTGCTTATTGGGGTCAGCTTTTCTGTTTTTCCCACTGCCATTCGCTTCTTACAGGCCAGCTCGCTTCCTCATGACCCACCCCCTTCTCAGATGAACACACACATCTCTTTTCCCAGGTCCTTTTCTGTCTCTAATCTAATTATTTCATGAAATTCTCTTTCTCCAGACTTGCGATGAGCTCAAAAGTGGCCCTAATTACAGATGATGAGCACAAGGACACTCTAATGACATACTGAGAACTAGGAAAAGGAGAGCAGTGAAGTGTTCGGGGAAAATGACGCCATTACACCAATAGAGCCAGCACTTGCAAAGTCCTTCAGAGTCCTCAGAAGTTCCCCACAGAACTCTGGGGAAGTTTTTGTATGCCTCTCGATCTTGCTCTAATCACGCCTGTCCTTCTTCAAGTAGCCCTGCACAAGATGAGTCCAATCAAATGTTCACTCATACTGCTGCATCTCTGGGAAGGACATTGCAGATACTTTGTGCTGAGGAAACTGATACTCAGAGAAGAAAAGTACCGCTGGCCAGTAGGGCTCACCTACTCAGCGAGTTGGTGTTTACTGTGTCCCTACTATGTGCCAGACACACAGACACTATTTTAATTAATTGATTGATTTGAAAGGCAAAGAGAGAATGATCTTTCATCCTAAGGTTTGTTCCCCCAAATGCCCACAACAGCTGTAACTAGGCCAGGTTAAGCCGGGAGCCAGGAACTCAACCTGGATCTCCCACATGGGTAGCAAGGACCCGAGTACTTGAGTTCCTTCCCAGATGGCTCATTAATAGGAAACTGAAATGGAGATTAGAGTCAGGACTCAAGCCCAGGCACTCTGAGATGGGATGCAGGTATCTCAAGTGGCATCTTAGCTGCTATGCCAGGCACTGTATTTGTAAGCCTTGGAACTGCAGTGATGAATAAATAAGGCAGACGTAGCTCCTGCTCTGGCTGAGATGACATTTTTTGAGATACAAAGGGAAGCAAATAACTAATTCAATGCAGTGTCTGCCATAAGAGGTGATGGGTTGGTGACAGGAATACTGGAGAGTGGTACCTTGAGAAGAGGCTCTCAAGTAAGTAAGATGTACTTGGCGGCATTTTAGCCAGATTCAGAGTTGGATGATGTTTGGGTGACTCTAAGAATAACACAAAAATGTATTCTGAGTTGCAAAGAAATGACTTATAAAATGCTGGCAAACAATTTATTTTACAAGGTGAAAATGAAGCTTGTTTTCTGATGTAGTTCCCTTGACAATTTGACCATAGGCACAACATAGAAGGAAGAGTCAACAGTATAGAAGATGACCAGAAATTCTCAGTCACATACTTGTGATTTTCTCCGATTTATTTTTGCTATTGATTTGTAATTTCATTCCAAATTTAATGGCCTAATGAATTATCTATCCTGAAATTGTTCTACATATACCAGAGATAATACATATTATGCTCTTGTTGGAGTGTTCTAATACTTTTTTTAAAAAAAGATTTAAAAAATATTTATTTATTTTATTTCAAAGGCAGGATTACAAAGAGAGTGAAAGAGAGACAGAGAGAGAGGAGAGAGAGAATCTTCCATCTGCTGGTTCACACCCCAAATGGCAGCAACGGCCAGAGCTGGGCCAATCTGAAGCCAGGAGCCTGGAGCTGCTTCTTCCGGGTGCAGGGGCCCACACTTGAGACATCTTCCTCTCTTTTCCCAGGTGCATTAGTAGGGAGCGGGATTGGAAGTGGAGCAATTGGGACTTCAGTGGTATCCATACGGGATGATGGCACTTACCCACAACACTGGCCCCTAGCATACACATCTTAACCTACTAGAATCTGCTTTAGGATTATGGTAACTTTAAAAAAAAAGAGATTTATTTATTTATTTGAAAGGCAGAGTCACAGAGAGGCAGAGACAAAGAGAGAGAGAGAGAAAGAGAGGGAGAGAGAGAGGTGTCTTCCATCCACTGGTTCACTCCTCAAATGGTCACAATACCCAGAGCTGCACCAGTCTGAACTCAGGAGCCAAGAGCTTCTTCTGGGTCTCCCACATGGATGCAGGGGTCTAAGCACTTGAGCCATCCTCTACTGCTTTCCCAATCCATAGCAAAGAGCTAGATCAGAAGTGGTGCAGCTGGGACCCGAACCAGTTCCCATATGGGATGCTGGCACTGCAGGAGGCAACTTTAACTGCTATGCCATAGCACCAGCCCCCAAATTCATAGTAACTTAATTCCAGTGAGCCATAGATATGTAACTCCTGTATAGCTCTATTTCTTTCCCCCCTTTTGTAGTATTGTTGTGGGGAAACAACGGTGGAGAACATATTACTGCAGTTCTTTGTCTCACATAGAAGAAGAATTTCCAAGCGGACAAGCAGAGAGATTTAAAATCAAGATTTGTTAGTGTCAAATACCTCTGGTTTTCTTTATTTGTTCTTGTGCATTCATGTTACTATCTAGAGTCATTTCTTTAGCTCATGGACTTAACAAGAATCTTCAGGAACATTCTACAGAAGATAATAAAAAGTATAAGAGTATTGCAAAATATAATACAAAATGGAAATAAAAAATAAATTTGATGGTAGGGATGGAAGGAATGGTAGGGACGGACTGGCAGCATTTCACTAACAGAGCCCCCATGTATATTATGCATGTCATAGTGTGTGTACTGTTCATGAGCTTTTCAAAGTACCCTTATAAGTGAACATTTAGAAAAGAAACTGGGGCTGGTGCTGTGGCACAGCAGGTTAACACCTTTGCCTAAAGTGCTGGCATCCCATATGGGCACTGGTTCGAGTCCCAGTTGCTTCTCTTCCAATCCAGCTCTCTGCTGTGGCCTGGGAAAGCAGTAGAAGATGGCCCAAGTCCTTGGACCCCTATACCCGTGTGGGAGACCTGAAAGAAGCTTCTGGCTCCTGGCTTTGGATTAGTGCAGCTCTGGCCATTGCAGCCAACTGGGGAGTGAACCACCAGATGGAAGACCTTTCTCTCTCTTCCTCTCCTCTCTCTGTGTGTCGCGAGTGCCTACTGTTACGCAGCTTGACAGTAGCAAGTGCTACGTACGACTTGTCAGTCACGGGGAAGAAAGGAACACCAGGACACAAGACTGTCTTTCCAATGAGAGATTTTATTGCTTACACACCAGGGTTTTTTTTATCACACTACTCATCAGCATGCTCACTGAGGTCAATACACTTATCAGTATCAATATACTTATCAATCTATACTATTTAATACACTTATCAATAAACTTAACACCACTACTTAATCATGACTTAACTACTTAGCTACTTAGTTTAATGTAACTACTTACCTTAACATAACTACTTCTCTTCTACTTAACTTACTTACTATAATAACACTTAACTATCAGAGTAACACTATTTTCTTAATGACTAGAGGGCTACTGGAATCAATACCATTAATATCAATATCAATAATACTACTTAAACTTATTCATTAATACACAAATCACAGAATACAGTGTTAAAGTAATTTTGAGGGCTATCCAATTATAATAGTATATGTACATCAAAGCTCCAGCATTTGCAGATACCTTGCATAGGGTCAAAATATAGAGTCAAAGCATAGTTATATTATATTACACATGACTAACATTATTTGTTTGTTTGTTTGTTTGTTTTTTGACAGGCAGAGTGGACAGTGAGAGAGAGAGAGACAGAGAGAAAGGTCTTCCGTTGCCGTTGGTTCACCCTCCAATGGCCGCCGCTGACAGCGCGCTGCGGCCAGCGCACCGCGCTCGTCCAATGGCAGGAGCCAGGAGCCAGGTGCTTTTCCTGGTCTCCCATGGGGTGCAGGGCCCAAGCACCTGGGCCATCCTCCACTGCACTCCCTGGCCACAGCAGAGGGCTGGCCTGGAAGAGGGGCAACCGGGACAGAATCGGTGCCCCGACCGGGACTAGAACCCGGTGTGCCGGCGCCGCAAGGCGGAGGATTAGCCTGTTGAGCCATGGCGCCGGCCGACTAACATTATTTGTAAAAGCTGCGTTTTCAAAGCTCGTATCACGGTCATGAACAATGTCAGTGTTCAAGGTCCAGAGCTCCATGTCTCGGCAGAGACGGATCTCGGATCAGCCACTTACAGGCAGGAAGTTGTGGGAAGGCTGTCACTCTGGACAGTAGGCTCAAAGTTACCAGGTGGACAGCCAGGCGAGAAGTTGGAGAGGTCCCTGCTGAGAGGCCTGGTCTGGCTTTGTGGTCAGGTCTGGCAGTACCTGATAAAGGGTCTGGGCAAGGCAGTGAGGCGGCATCTCGGCTGGAGTTTTGATCCCATAGTCGCCTTGTGTCACTTAGCAAGGGGGGCTAGCGAGCTGGCACTTCAGCTCCAAGAGCTAGGAGATCCAGAGGCTCACACGCACCGTGCCCTTTGTCCGTTGTCAGCTGTGCTGCTACCTGCTCCGTGCAGAGTAACGGGCTGCCTCTTCAGCTCCAGACGTGTGGAGATCCAGAGGTTCACACACGCTGGGCCATGATCCCTGAGAGGATGGAGAGCGGTGCAAGGGCTCCCCTTTTTATCCTCATTTTCCGGCAGTCCTCCAGCTTGCCATCCTCCAACTTGTTGTCCAATCAGTGCTGTTTCCTCCTTGCTTGCAGTTGAACAGTCCAGTCATTACTATTACCGCCTCACTTATGTTTGAACGGTCCAGTCAGCGTGGGTAGGAGGGTATTGCCTGTAACACACTGTTTTCTGACTGACGAGAGATGTCTGCTTGGTGTGATTAGGAGCATCACCCTAACAACTGTTAGGTATTGCCTCAGCTCCTGACTTATAACTCACTTTACTTTTATTCTGTGGCTAGTGCTAACTTCTTAACTCAATGTTTCACTGTGGAGTTTCCACAGTTCACCTGCTTTCCAGGTAAGCGGTGATCCGTGACTCTTTTTGAGACTCCTGTGGGATTCTCCACACTGTGTAACTCTGACTTTCAAATAAATAAATAAATCTTTAAAAAAAAAAAGAAAGAAAAGAAACTAAGATGAATGGGTATTTGGTATAGTGTTAAACCCCTGCTTGGCATATCTGCATCCCATGTTGGAGTGCCTGGGTTTGAGTCCTGGTTCTGCTCCTAATTCCAGCTTCCTGTTACTATGTATCCTGGTGTTACAGGGGACTTGGCAGCAGAGAAAATATTGTTCCCCAGTTCTTTGTCTTACATGGAAGAAGAATTTCCAAGCAGACAAGCAGAGGTTTAAAGTACGATTTTTAGTCCAAGATCTCCAGCCAGAGTGGCATGGAGGGGCGCTCCAAGAGAGGCAAAACCCAAAGGGGCTGAGGGTAGTGGGGTTTTTAAGCACAATTTTGGGGAAGAAAATATTTGACAATCAGATTGACATTCAGTTACAAGGAGGGGACAAAACCCATCAAAAGACTTTATTCACAGTTGTCCTGTCCCGCGGGACGTCAACTGGGGCCAAGTACCTAGAATGGAGAATGAAAGGGACAGGAGACACAAAGATGGCAGTAAGACATGTCCTGATCAAGCTGCAAATTTTATTTTTCAACCACACACTTATATATCATAAAGGCAGAGTGTCGGGCGGGGGAAGGAGGGGCGATTAGGAGGGCAGGACGTTGGGCAGGGGAAAGAGCAGGAGCTTATCTTGTAGCTGCAATGCTAGTGCTAGTAGGGGAAAGGTTACAAGGTCTTAAGGCACAAGGTCACACAAGGTTGCGTTATCAGTACTCTCTGGTCTGGGCTGTTTAGCCCTGCCTCAGTAGTTTTCCACTAAGAGGTCACATGCTGCGTGGTCCCCGACACACAGTCTTTTACCCTGTCTGGCTTGCTCATGATAAAACAAAAGAGCCATCATAAGGGTGGATACCTAATTTGTGTTACAGTAAACTGGGAGCTCAGAAGGGTGGAGTCACCACTCCCTTGCTAGTCTCATGATAAGACTGGAGATTCCTAAAGAAGTAGGGCTGGCACTTTTGATCTTGCTAAAAGTAACTTTAGGGGAAGAAAGCATTTTGCACCCTAAATTTCCCCTGGGACCAACCTCACTGCCTATTAACCTGTCTGACTCCTCACACTGATGTCTCAAGTAGTTGCGTTCCTGCCACCTGTGTAGGACACTTGGCTTGGATTCCAAACTCCCAACTTCACCTTGGCCCAGTCTAGGCCTTTGTGGGCATTTTGGGGAATGAACCAGAGGACAGGAGCTCTTTCTTTCTCTCTCTCTCTGCCTCTCAAATGATAAATAAATGGAAAAGAAAAGAAACTAACATTTGAGAAAACCAGCTCCATAGTAGAAGCTAAATAGTATATTGTGCTAAGTGGTTTAAAAGTACTTCTGTGGGTTAGGCATTTAAATAATTTACGTGAAGAAGCAACTGTTTTTTGGTCCTCTGCACTGTGTGCACCCCAGCCAATGTGTTTCGGTCTCTGACTTTTGAGTGTCAGCACAGGCTGATTCCTCTGCCTGGCGTTTTCTTCCTTACCACAGTCAGGCTCCGGCTTGTCCCGCAGGACTGAGCTCAAGCCCCACCCCCTTGCAGAAGCATTCTTGGGTCTCCTAATCCATGTGGCCATTTGTTATTGTCTATAATATTTCAGTCAGAGGAACTACAGGCATTAAAGGACATTCAGAGTAGCGGCTCAGTAAATATTTGTTAGATCAATACCACATAGCATGTATTCGATAGGTTGGCTCTACTGTGTATTTGTCAAGACCCTTTGGGTTGGATGTGATAGAAACGATTTAAACCTACTTAAACAAAGGAGAGCTTATTGGTTCTTATAACTGCAAAAGCTAGGGGTGGCTCAGTTAATCAGTTATGTTTTTGTATTCAAACAGTATTGTTAGTGAAATCATTGAGTGTCCTCTCGTCTTCTAACTCAGCTCTGTCTCCTGCGTTTGGCTCACCATGAGGCAGAGCTCCCTACCAAGCTGAAAAGATAATCACAGGTAGTTTACCTTCTGCCACATGAACTACTCCAGAGGAGAGAGAAAGCCAGGAGGATTTGTCTGCAAAACCTCCAGTAGAGTTCTTACAGGCATGGCTTGGGTTCTGAGTCTATCCCTGACCAATTATGTGGCCAAGAGAATGATAGGTTTCGAACAGTGAGACCTTGTAGTCATCGTCCTCCAAAGCAAATGGACTAAAAATAGGGAGAATATTCCTCAAAGGAACTATCAGAGTGCTAGCATCATAACAGGGAGTAGCTGTGGAGCCAGCTCTATTAGCTGGGAGCTCCTGGGCTTCAGAAAGTATTCTCAATGCCCTGAACCTCACACACAGCAGGTAGCAAGTGAATGGTGAAGGACTGAACACTGATACATGTGAGTAACGCATGCTTTTGACTACCGCGAGCTGGAAAAGAGCAGGATGAATCTTAGGAATTAGAGAGCAGTCTCTCAGTGAAAGGTGAGCCCCTTATCCCGAGGATTTCCCCCTCTCCCTCCCATACCCCTTTCCTCCTTTTCTCCTCCTTCCTCCCCCCCCTCCCCCTCCTTTCTCTTAATCATAGAAGTAGATAGATTAGTGGTTCAGCAGCAAACAAAACAAACCATGTCCTGGGGAACCGAATGGGGAATATTGCTCCCATGCAACAGGGATCTGGCTCCTAGACTACCAGGGGGAGAAGGACAAGGACGTAGGTAACATACAGAGTGTGGGTGCACGTAGAGAATTTTAAAATAGAGAACAGAAGATTTAACCGTGGGACAAAGGTAAATGAGGGTCCCTTAAGAGCTATTTTCAGAGATTTCTAGAGTAGAAAAGGAAAGAGCAGTTCATCTTGCTTAAGGAGACAAGATTGAGGCAGACAGTTGAAACCTACCTGGGGGCAGATCTTAGCACAATATTATGAGTGGTTTTTAAACAATCAATAATATGTGTGCGGTTACAGTAGTAACAGCTTTACTTTTGTCTGAGATTGGAGTTTGGCTACCAAAAGCCAAGACATGACCCTCATACATTGCTGGTAACCATGAGAAGCTAGAAGGGGCATGGAAGAATTCTTCCCTTGAGACTGAGAGAGAGAGAGAGAGAGAGAGAGAGGGAAAGAGAGAGAGGGTGGCCCCGTGACACCTTCCTGCTGGACCTGAGAGAATGGCTGTCGCGCTAACCACCCAGCTGCTGGTACTGTCCCGTGGTGTTGTGAAAGGAATGCACCAGCTGTGCCCCGAGAACTTCTCGAAGCCTCAGCTGCCCCTTCTGTGGAAGGGAATACAAGCAGGCATATACTGTAGCTCTCCGGGGCCCCATACACGTGACTTTCCTCTGGGCAGATGCAAGAGAAAGAGGTGCAGGCATCACGCTGCCCTCGCCTCCCGCGCTGCGGTCAGGGCTCGGCGCACTGCCCACAGCTCCGAAGAAAATCGCCCCTGGTCGTTGGTGTGAACATTTTTCTCTTAACTGCCACAGCTCCCTTCTGGCTTAATTTCCAGACAGAGACGGCCGTCTGGGGGCACCGCTTGCTCCTGGAAGCCAGGCCGGTTTTAGCCGGTGATGAATGGATTTGCCGCCAGCCGTAGGGGTGCTGCTGTCTGACGTCAGAGACGCCTGGGCGCTAATTAAGGGGTGACTGTGTTTACAGGAAGACGGAGAAATAAATGTCAAGACTGTAGTGCTCCGGCTGCTATTTCACAGGGTCAAGGCCAATGATGACGTCTTTTAGCTGCGAGGCTGGGGGTCAGACGGCTCAGGGTCCCCTGGTTCCTCACGAAGGCTGTGGCAAGCAGGATCTGGGGCCCAGGAGGGGGTCTCTCTCTCTTAGTCCCTCTATTCTCTCAGCTCCTCATCTGTTCTCCACTTACGCTTTGTTACAGGAGGGGGACACGGAGCAAGGAAAATCGTACCTGGTGAAATTGATGCATTTATAAAGAAGCCACGTTTCTCATCCCTAGCCGGCCTTGCAATCCTGCTAATGGTGTTTGGAACTGATAAGTCAGTCTTTCTAAACAGGGTGTGAAAGGCTGCTTGGCTTTTGGAGGGACAGGAAATGAGAGAGCCTTGAGAGGAACAGGCCATCTGGCTGCCCTCTGTCCCTGCCCCCATGACAGACCACGGCCTGTGGTAGAAGAAAGCATAGGATGGGGCAGAGGAGGGAGACTGAGGGGGGCTATTTGGCATTCACCTCTACATCAAGGATCCAGACAGACCCCATCCAGGACTGACAGCAGTGACACAGGAATTGATTAGCCAGCGAGCCTCATCCAAAGCTGGCTGTCAGTCAAAACCTCTCAGCCAGGAGTTTAATTAGCTGGGAGGGTTGAAAGGACTGAACTCCCACACTGCAGTCCTGACCCCTAGTTCCTAACTCTGGAAGCCTCTTGGGGCACTCAAGCCGCTGCATAGACAACATAGTATCTCAAGGTCAAAGGCACCTTGGAAAGGGAGGATTGGAAACTCCCAGGGAAAAGAAGACTTGGGACAGGGTAGAGTCCTGGTGAGAGGCTCTGATTAGCAAAGCAGTCTGCTGACTTATTTGGACTCCACTGAATCAAACGGAAAAGTTAATTGTAGAAACATTTCCAGGAATGGTCCCATTTTTCCGTGGAGACTGAAAGCTTGGCAAGAATGAAAGTGGTAATGGTTATCGCTATGATTTTTAAGTGCTATTGCCTACCTGCAAGTCTGCATACATTTTGCATATTTCTTTCAGTAATCCTGCTGTGTGGGTGTGATCATTCCCTCTGGATAGGCAAGGAGGCTGAGGCTCAGAGATACACAGGAAGAGGCCTAAAACACACAGTGCGCGAGGGGAACAGCCTGGCCTCACATTCAGCCCGATTTTGTGCTCTGTGATTTCTCTGCTCCCTCTGCATTCCAGATGTCTGTGGCTGCATAACTGGCCACGCCATGAGTCATTGGAGATCAGTTATTTTTTTAGACTCCACAAATGAGTGCGATCAGGTGGTGCTTGTCTTTCTGTGCTTGACTTATTTAACATAACGACATTCAGTTCCATCATGTTGTTGTGAAGGACACGATTTCAACCTGTTTTGTGGCTGGGTACAATTTTGTGGGGTATATGCACCACATTTTCTTTATTCATTCTTGGGTGTATGGACGCTTAGGTAGTTTCTGCTTCTTGGCTGTTGTGACTAGTGCTGCGATAAACCTGGGGGAGGAGATGTCTCTTCAGCTTCCTGTGGCGATATACCTAGGAGTGCGGTTGCTGGATCAGGTGGTGGTTCAAGGTGTGGTTATTTGAGGAACCTCCATACTGTTCACCTGTTGTGTTCGAATTTCCCAGTCAATGCACAGGCACAGTCAGGGATGCAAAAGCAGAGGTTTATTTGTTACCAGCCGGCTGGGACCCCCTACCCACACACAGCCCTTTAGCAGTGCACAGGCAAAAGGCCCTCTCGTTTGCATAAGAGAGGTTTTTATAGCCTCACACTTACAAGGGTGCATAGGTTACCTCTTTTTCTCTATATGGCAAGGTATTGGGACCTAACATGTTCATTGGTTCATTTAAATGTAAAGGCTGTATATGTGATGTGGTGGGAAGGCCACACAAAGGAGATGGCACCGGGAGGCACTGGCGGGAAGCATTGGGCCATAAATTCCAGGGGAGCTGGTTGGGGGCAGGAGGCCATAAATTCCAGGGCAGCTTACTTTCTTTGTTCTCAAGGACCTGGCCTGCCTCCTTCATGGCCCAAGATGAGGCCTGTCATGGCCTTACAGCTGGCAAGCAAGCAAGCCAGAGTACAGAAGCGAAACCGCATTTAGCAAGCTAGGGACTCTGACTCCCACATTCCCCGCACGCCATGATGCCTGTACCAATTACGTTCCTGCCAACAGTGTGCAAGCGTTGCCTTTTCTCTGCATCTTTGCCAATGTTACCAGCCAGATAATCAGGCTCTTGCTACTTCTGCTGGACAGCCAAG
Source organism: Sylvilagus floridanus (assembly GCA_949820135.1). Classification (NCBI taxonomy): domain Eukaryota; kingdom Metazoa; phylum Chordata; class Mammalia; order Lagomorpha; family Leporidae; genus Sylvilagus; species Sylvilagus floridanus. The sequence goes on from OX463225.1 coordinate 58,596,859, forward strand.
CCACCCGAGGTGAGAGCCGATCAAGGGAATGGGTTTATTTCAAGAAGCCAGCATTCTTGGGGAGAGATCTCCGGATCCAAAATGTGTTCTTTCTGCCAAATAACTCCGCAAAACAGCTGTGTATGAGTTTTTTGTTTGTTTGTTTGTTTTTTAAAGGGACAAATGTAGCTGTAGGAGGAAGATAGGAAAGAGCAAGGAGTCCAGCTAATTGAGAATTAGGCAGATTTTCAGGCTTCGTTCTGCTGATGGTCCATCCAGGAAATCCAGGGTGTAGCATCAGTTGGATGAAGGCTTCCTAACCATGGAGCTTAGCATAAGTTGAGTGGAAGATTCCTCATTAGCTGGTCTCAGGTCTTTCATTCCAAGTCATCTTTCAGTTGGCTCCTGAAATTCTTAGGTCAACATTATTCACAAGACTAGTCACTGGTAATTCACAACAGCACTAGTAGTTTGTTGTGCTTGTTGTTGCTAGTAGTAGTAGTAGCTAAAAATATGAAAAGGAAGGGCAGATGCCTTGGTCAGGTAAGAATGTGAAAAGAAAGGAAGTGAGGATACCTTTCTTACAGTTATATCAGCACTCGTCATCTTTTGTCTTTTCAATAATAACCGATTTTACTGGCGTGAGGTAATATTTCACTGTGGTTTTGATTTGCATTTTTCTGGTGATTAGTGATGCTGAGCATTTTTTTTTTAAATGTACCTGTTGGCCATTTTTATGTCTTCCTTTGAGAAATGTCTGTTTAGATCCACTGCCCATTTTAAAATTGGATTATTTGTTGTTTTGGTGTTTGAATTCCTTATATATCCTGGATGTTAACCCTTTCTCAGATGTGTGGTTTGCAAATACTTTTTCCCATTCTGTAGGTTGTCTACTCTGTTGATTGTTTACTTTGATATGCAGAAGCTCTTTAGTTGATGAAATCCCATTTGTTTGCTTTTGCTTTTGTTTCCTGTGCTTGTGGGGTCTTATCCAACAAGCCCTTGTCATTTCCCCTTTGTTTTCTTCTAGCAATTTCAAAATTCCTGGCCTTACATTTAGGGCTTTAATCTCTTTTGACTTGATTTCTGTATGTGGTGAGAGATGAGTCTAGTTTCATTCTTGGGTGTGTAGTTATTCAGAGACATTGATTGAAAAGACTGTCTGTCCTGTGAAACAGAGGTCCAGACAAAGTTACCTGGATTCTTTGTCTCACATGGAGGAAGAATTTGTAAGCAGACAAGGCAGAGAGAAAAGCAGGATTGATTTAAGTCAGTGGCCAGGAGAGGGGCTCCAAGAGAGGCAAAAACACGTAGGGGCTGGTGCTAGTGGGATGTTTAAGCTCAGTTTTGGGAAAGAAAAAAAAAAAAAACACAACAACAACTTGATAATCAGTAACAAGGCAAGGGAAAAACCCATTAAAAGACCTGCTTTGTAATCTTTGCCCTGTCTGGCTTGCTCATGATAAAACAAAAGCCATCTGAAGGGTGAGTTCACAGTAAGTTGTGAGCTCAGCAGGATGGAACCACCACTCCCTTGATATTCTCATAAGACTGGAAGCTCCCAAGGAGTGGGGCAGGTGCTTTTGACCTTGCCGAAGATAACTTGGGGAAGAAAGCATTTTGCATCTTCAGTTTCCACTAGGACCAACCTGACTGCCTATTAACCTCTATGACTCCTCACACTTCAATGCATGTTCCTAGTGCCTTTGCCAAAGGTCACTTACCTGCAGCTGAGGAGATGCATAGATTTAATCCTAGCATCTGTATTCTGTTTATTCATTGAACTACAGATCTGTTTCTATGCCCATATGTTAGTGTAGCTTTGTAATATATTGTACAGACAATGAAATGTCTCTTGCTTTTTTTATTTGTTTTTGCTCAGAATAGCTTTGGCTATTTGTGGTTGGTTCCATCTGAATGTTAGTAGTGGTTTTTCTAGTTCTCTTAAAAATATCATTAATATTTTGATAGGGATTCACTGAATCCATAAATTTCTTTGGATAGTGTGCAAATTTAAAAAAAAAACAACACATGATATCATACAAGTTAGTGTAGAATGGCAGTATTCTTCTCCCATAAAATTATGGGCTACTTCTCTTGAGCAAGGAATATTAGGTAACAAAGTAGATATTAACCTATGTGTGTGAGTGCAAGGGGCTGAAGAAAATAGGAATTTTTGTGCAGTTGAATGAGGAAACAATGTGGAAGCAAACCTTGGGAGCAGACCAGCATTTGCACATCCGAAGTCTTAGCTTTGTTCCATAACCTTGTTAGATGGGTGCCGGCCCTGTCCTGGACTCAGGGGGCTGTTAGGTCCATTAGCACCGTGCTGCTAAAGTTCTGGAAGGAAACTCACAAATTTCATGCCCAGAAAGCCCTCACCCCACAATATCCCAGGAGAGGTGGAGGGGAGGAGAATTGGTAAGTCATACCCAAATCTATGAAAAATCTAGTGTGAATGCAAACTGGGCTGTCAGCTCTTTACTGAGAAGCATGCCTGGTCTGTCAGGTGTACTCTTTCCATTAAACTTGACTAGCATGCTTATGGCTAACAGGAAACAAACAAAAACTAGAATGGTTGTTACCTCAGGCTGAGGAGGGAAGCAAAAACGGAGAAATGTAGAAAAGGTAAAGAACTGGTACTAAGTTACAGAAAGACAGGACTAAGAATGTCTGGGATTTCCTTGCACAGTAGATGACTGTATATCTCCCTTCTTCATAAAACTAGAAGATAGGATTTGGGATGTTTTCACCATAAAGGAACAGTAGCTGTTTGAGGAGACAGATGTATTTACCTTGGTTGAACTTCACACAACGTATACACGTGCCAAAGCATCACACAGTGTCACATGATATGTATGAGTTTTCCATGTCTGTTAAAATTTGTCTAAAAAGTCTGTGGAGTCGATCAACAATCATTTCATCATGTTGGTGAGTCTCTGGGTGGGGATTTAGGCAGGTCACAGTGGGGATGGCTCACCTCTGCTCCACAATGCCGACGGCCTCAGCTGGGGTGACCCCAAGAAAGGGAGACAGCTGGGATAACGCTGCCAGGGCACGTGTCTGGGCCTTGATGCTGCCTTTCTGCTGGGTGCCTCTGTTTTGCTCTGCATTGTGTCCGCTGATTTCTAAAAAGGCGTCTTCATTCGCATGCCTGGTGCCTGGTTGGATGGCTGGGACAGAGCCTCCGTCTCCACCACGCCACTCCACAGTCACTTTTTCCACTGGTGTCTGCACGGCGGATGGGAAGAGACAGGAGGCAGAGGCTGCCAGTTGCTTAAGCACTGACCCATATTGTTTCTGTCAATGAGTCAGCGCCCACCCAGATGCGGCGCTGCCTGCTAGATGTCTTGGGATTATCCTCTCCGCTCCGCACCAGGGCCCTGCTGCAGAGCTCTTCTGAAAAAAACACAGTGTGTTGAGTAATGATGATGCCTCAATTTTGTGTTGCTTTGTAGATTTGCGAAGAGCTTCCAGCTCTGCCTTTGAGGCACGTGGACTGGGTTGTACTGTCCTTACTTTCAGGAAACTAAGCTTGCAAACAAGCAAAAATGCGCACCCAAGGTAAAGCGTGGGCAAACCCCCAGCCCACCTGACTCTGGGAAGCTCCACTGACTACAGCTGAGAGCTCTTGCTGCTCAACCCTTCTTCTCATTTGTCATACGTGAGGGGTCATCCAAACATGTTAGCCCCAAATAATCTTTAAATTCCATTTTCCATGATTGTTGAAGCACTGTTGTATGATTATTCTGCAGCATTTTTTAACCTTTCCAGGGGCCTTTCAGAATAATAGTCCTGTTAATAACATGTAGGGTTGAAAATAACTTAGAAAGCTATGTGTTTTACTTTTAATATACTTTTTAAAAAAGATTTATTTATTTGAAAGACACTTACAGAGAGGCAGAGGCAGAGAGAGAAAGAGAGGTTTTCCATCTGCTGGTTCACTCCCCAAATAGCTGCAATGGGCAGAGCTGGACCGATGCAAAGCCAGGAGCCAGGAGCTTCTTCCAAGTTTCTCATGTGAGTGCAGGGGCCAAAGGACTTGGGCCATCTTCTACTGCTTTCCCAGGCCACAGCAGATAGCTGGATCAGAAGTGGAGCAGCGAGGACTTGTCCATATGGGATGCCAGCACTGCAGGTGGCGGCTTTACCCACTATCCACAGCACCACCCCCACTTTTAATATAATTTAACTATTATTTGTTATTTATTGTACTGCAACTCACATAATATAAACTTAACCATTTTAAAGTGTGAGATTCAGTGACATTGAGTGCTTTACCACGTTTGGAACTGTGGCTTCTACCTAGCTCCAAGACACTTTCATGCCACCCAAAGTTCCTGTGTTTCCTATTATACAAGTTACATGATATTTTCACCTTATACTTGGAAACAAAATGCTTTGTAGGTAATTATTAATGCTAGGTTTTATTAAAATGAAAAATCTGAGCCTTTGGACTCAGATTGAGTTGAATTGAAATCACAGCTCTCCAATTTTCTAGCTCTCCAATTTTCAGTGAAGTATTTAAGCCCATGTCCTCATTTCTCACACAAGGGAATAATGATGCCTGCTTAGAAGGGAAATTGTGAGCACTGGTGAGATAATGGCCTTCAAGCACCTCTCACAGGACATGGTTCTCGGTGGCTGCTTAAATAAAGGTACTTGTTATTCGTAGCATTAATGGCCAGAGAGGAAGAAAACCATCATGGTCCTCTGGGCTTCAGATTCCCAAAGGGAAACTGAAAGTCTGGGATTGAATGATTTCTGGGCTCTGATATGTAAGATGCTAAATGCCCCACAGCTCTAGTCTCCTTCCCTGTTTTCAAAGGCTTTATCCAGTTTCCTTCTTCATCACCCCTACCGCTCATATACACACATGCACATGCACACACACTTATACACTCATATGCACACACATACTCTATCACCACATAATCACACAAATATTATTTCTCATCTTTTTTTTAAAGATTCATTTATTTATTTGAAAGTCAGATTTGCAGAGAGAGAGAAGGAAGGAGATCTTCCACCTGCTGGTTTACTCCCTAAATGGCCACAATGGCCAGAACTGGGCCAGGCAAAACCCAGGAGCTTCATCTGGGTCTCCCAAATGGGTAGCAGGTGCCCAAGCACTAGGGTCATCTTCTGCTGCTTTTTCCAAGCCGTTATCAGGGAGCTGGATTGGAAGTGGAACAGTCGGGACTTGAACTAGCACCCAAATGGGATGGCAGTGTCACAGGCAGTGGATTAACCTGCTATGCCACAATGCCAACCCCTTGTTTCTCAACTTCTTGACCAGAATGAATCTATCTTTTTAAACAGTTTATTGCATAGAATTTGACATGTGAGAAACTGAACCTATTTAAAGTATACAATTTTAGTGTGGCACATGTATACACTCATAAAACCATCGCCACAATCCAGGTGACAATGCTATCATCATTGCCAAAAGTTTCCCTTTATCCCTGTGTTATTGTCAGCCCTCAGTTATGAGAGGCTAGTGATGCCCTTGCACAGCACCATTAGGACAGGCTTGTATGTTTTACTCGTTGTATCCTCAGCAACCAGCAGAATACAGGCAAATAGCAGATGCACAACAAATATTTGTTAAATGAATGAATAACGCCTTTGTCCCTTGACTCCTGTTGCAACGATCTTCAGCATTTTCCTCTGAGTGCTGCGGTGATCAATGCCAAGACAGGAGAGAGCTCTGGTGGCTGGAGTGGTTTCGGAAAATTTCACAGAGGAACAAAATTGCTTTGATGCTCGGCTGATGAAAAGGGGTTGTTGAGGAAGGCAGAACTAATGGCCTGAGCACAAGCCAGGGAGCAGTCCCAGAAAGACGAGAAAGGAGAGAGTGCCTGGGAGGCAATGCAGTGGCTGAGAGTGCTGACAAGTGACGAGGGTGAGACCCCCCTGGAGCTGTGGAAACGGGAGACTTTCTGAGATAGCAAAACAAACATAAAAGTAAAGCAGGTGCTGCTGGGGCCTTGGCTGAGAATCACAAGGTATTAGGACTGGCTTGGCAGTTGGATATTAGACAAACACCCTCAGAACACAGATAAAAATTTGCAGTCTAGAGAAGTGACATCAATGTCTCCAGGTCCCACCGTGGACTCCTGGGAGAAGCAGGAAGGGGCCACTCATGATTTCCTGCTTAGGTTCACTCATTCATATTTTAATATTTATTTATTATGTATGTAATTTACCAAGCTCTGGCAACATGCAAATACCATGTGAGACACTGAGATTACAGAGATGAAAAATAGAATCCCTAGGATCAATGAGCTCATGGTAGAGTGGGAAAGGAATAAATTAATTATACCATGATTACAATATTGTGGGGCTGGTAATCCTAGATAGAACTCACATTTTCTCCAAATAAGGAGACAGCAATCTGTGGTGGGGAGATGACGTTCCAGGCGCTGGGGGCAGCTTATGCACAGGAACACTTACTACACTGGGGAACCTCAACCAAGTCAGGCTGACAGACGGAGGTTGGGGTTGGAGCTTCAGCCAGAAGTGATTGGAGAAGCCCAGCCATGGAGGATCTCTTCAGTTAGAGACTGGACTCGTTCTCACTCTCTCTGTTTTTAAAGATTTTATTTATTTATTTAAGAGGTAAAGTTACAGATAGAGAGAGGGAGAGAGAGAGAAGTCTTCCATCCACTGGTTCATTCCCCAAATGGTTGCAATGGCTGGAGCTGGGCTGGTCCGTAGCCAGGAGCCAGGAGCTTCTTCCAGGTCTCCCACGTGGGTGCAGGGGCCCAAGGACTTGGGCCATCTTCCACTGCTTTCCCAGGCCATAGCAGAGAGCTAGATTGGAAGAGGAGCAGCGGGACATGAACCAGTGTCTATATGGGTTGCTGGCACTGAGGGGGAGGATTAACCCACTACACCACAGTGCCAGCCCCTTGAATCTTTCTCTAAAACAAGGGGAACTCTTAAAGGAGTTTGCTCTGAGGAGGCTATCATGGGATTTGAATTTGGCGAGGCTCACTGGGTCATCAGTGTGAGGAAGAGTGAAGGTGGGGCTGGGCGATTCATACCTGTACAGAGTAACCTTTCTGAAATATCAACAGGACAAACTGTCCTGCTTAAACTTCTGTGCATCTTCCTATTTCCTGTAAGAGTACAGTCTGGACTTGATGCACAAACTACTGTATAAACCCAAACTTGCGGGGCCGGCGCCATGGCTCACTTGGTTAACCCTCCGCCTGAGGCGCTGGCATTCCATATGGGCTCTGGGTTCTAGTCCTGGTTGCTCCTCTTCCAGTCCAGCTCTCTGTGTGGCCCAGGAGTGCAGTGGAGGATGGCCCAAGTGCTTGGGCCCCTGCACCCCATGGGAGACCAGGAGAAGCACCTGGCTCCTGGCTTCAGATCGGCGCAGCGCCAGCCGTAGCGGCCATTTGGGGAAAGAGCGGCATTTGAGGAGTGAACCAATGGAAGGAAGACCTTTCTCTCTGTCTCTCTCTCTCACTGTCTGTATTTCTAGCTGTCAAATAAATTTAAAAAATAAAATAAACCCAACCTTGCTAACTTTCTAGACGGTTCTATGGCTTCTTACCAATGGCCACCTTATTCTCACACCCAGTTTTTCTGCTATTTGCTGTTCTGCTCAAGTACCCAGGTTTCCCGCTCCTCCACACCTTTGCACCTGCCCTGTGCTTTTCCTAGAATGACTGCAGCTGCATTTTTGCTGAGATTCCTCCTCCTCCTCTTCTCTGTTTTCTCCTGAGAGAAGCCCTTCTTGGGTGCCCTATTCGGACTGCTTCACTGTTGCGGCGATGCCCCCATTGAATCTAGCTTATGTCCCAGTGAAATCACTTGCCACCCTGTGCTGGCGGGGTGTACCCATCTACTTCTCATTAGGTTGGGAATTTCTTAAGGTCAAGGATCTTGTCTTTTCATCTATGGCATCCCAAGCTTTCCTGTGCCCTGCCACCTTCCTGGGGCTTAACAAGTGCCCTTCAAAGGATTCTGCTGTTCTCCAAAGGGAGGCATTGGCACTGGGAGTCAGACTCTTTGCGCCCCACCTGTTATAGGCTGAGTTGTGTCCCACCAAAATTAGCATGTTGAAGTCTCAACCCCTAATCTCTCAGAATATGGCTGCTATTTTGAAAAAAGGCAATTAAGGCCGGCGCCGTGGCTCAACAGGCTAATCCTCCGCCTTGCGGCGCCAGCACACCGGGTTCTAGTCCCGGTTGGGGCGCCAGATTCTGTCCCGGTTGCCCCTCTTCCAGGCCAGCTCTCTGCTGTGGCCCGGGAGTGCAGTGGAGGATGGCCCAGGTGCTTGGGTCCTGCAGCCCATGGGAGACCAGGAAAAGCGCCTGGCACCTGGCTCCTGCCATCTGATGAATGCGGTGCACCGGCCGCAGCGTGCCGACCGCGGCAGCCATTGGAGGGTGAACCAACGGCAAAATCTGTCTCTCTCTCTCACTGTCCACTCTGTCAAAAAAAAAAAAAAGGCAATTAAATTAAAGTCAGGCCCTTAGGGTAGGTCCTAATCCAATCTGATGAATGTCCTTATACCCAGAGGTAATTTGGGTACACCAAGAGACACTAGAAATGTGCACAACGAGGTGCAAGGACATAGGGGAAAAAACAGCCATCTGAAAGCCAAGGAGGCCTCAGAAACCACGTCTGACAGTACCCCGCCCTGACCTTAAACTTTACAGCCTCCAGAACTGTTGGTAAAACAATCCCTGCTGTTGCAGGCACCCAGTCTGTGGCTATGACATCCCTGGCAGACCCATAGCCACGCCAGCTCTGCCCTATGGGCTGGTGTACCTGGGACTTGCTTTGCACCTATTTAAGGTATCCATTTTCTGCTGCACAGTAGGTGTTCCTAGATCTTTAGAAGGGGTCGTTTTGAGAGATAGGCATATAAGGGTTTGCTGGGCTGCAGAGAGAGCGAGGGTACTTCAGCTTCCCATTTACGCCTACTCTCTTTCCAGCTACACTCCCAGGATATAAAACACCATCTGGGTATGAGGGCCCCAGTGGTTACCATGGTGAGGCTGAGAAGAGCCAGGGAGACTGGGTGTGTGCCGCTGTCTCTGACACTTGAGTCCAGTGAAATGTCAGCCTGCCTGGTGTTCATTTTTGACAATATCTTTTTCCAGCTAAGTCATCTGAAAACATTGTGTAGGTCCAGTTCTGATCACTAGGTGTTTCCACCTACAGGTACAAAGCTCCTCAAGAACAAAGGCTGTGTATTTTCTTATTTTATTCCTTCTTTCTGGCCTCTGGCCTCTCCACCCCCAGCCTCTACATTGCCCATAGCATTTCAATCAGGATCTGTCACTGAGTCGATATTCAAAATTATTTGACCATTTTGAATTAATTAACCTTTGGAGACACTCTTGTTTTTGTGTATGCTTCTGATTTTAAAAGGCACTGACAGTTTCACTGGAAGTGCCTAGTAAATTTGAGTGGCGAGTTCCGCTATTTGGTAGAGAGCTGTGGCAGGATGGAGGCATGTGAGCAAGGGCCAGGGACTAGTGCTCAGAACTCAAGGTTCTGACTCAGTCGGACGTGGGTTCCTGTCCAGGTCTGCCATCAAATCATTGTGCATCAATGACATCATTTCATTTCTCTGGCCTCTTTCATTGTCCTCAAAATTGAGATGGTAATCTTCCCTGCTTCATGGGGTTTCTGAGAGGGTTGGAGGGAACAGCACAGGTGAAGCCCTGGATGGAGCCCTCTGAATATTCCTGAAACTGTACCTGTTAAATGCTATTACGAGTTTTCCTTCCTTTTGGTTCCCAACTCTATGAGCTTGGGCACTTGTGTATTGAACTAAAACATTCTTCTTTATATAACACCCACAGATGTTTCTTTGGAAACTACTGAATTAGACTGTCAATTCTTTGAAGGCAGGAGCCATGTCATGCAAATATTGGCATCTCCTAAGCGCCTAGTGATGTGTTGTACCCATAAACATTGGTTAGTACTTGCACATTGATAGTTTATTGCAGCAATTCCCTCCCTATTTAAAATCTTTTTTTCTTAGATTTAGTTCCAAAGAGATCAAAGTTTTGATTACAGCTTAATGTAGTTGCCCATAAATCATAATGAATTTACTTCCATTTTTGCCAATATAAAACCATGCTAGCTTGTAATGACTTCTTTACAGATGGAATTTCAGAGTTGATGCTAATTCAAGCTCTGTCATTCTCTAGCTATGTGGCCTAATGAAGGTCAGTCATTTCTGGAACACCAGGAACCATTGATTTCTACACACAAAATCCCATTCTCCACAGTCTTCTGCATCTCCCAAACTGGTGCCACCATTAACCTATTTGCTTAAACCAGAAACCTACGTGCCATTTTGAATTCCTGTCTTCCTTACTGCAATTCTCATCCTATCCACTAGCAATTCTTACACAGTCTGTCACAGTCCACACAACGGCCATCCAGTTCTTTCCACCTCCCTCGTTACCTGGACAAGAACAGCATCATCTTTTGCCTTAAGTAACAACTTCATCCCTGGTTCTTCTCTCCATTTTGTCCACTTTCCCCTACAATGTCTACCACAAGGTCAGCCAAGGTGACCTTGAATGTGGACCGTGGTACTCCTGCTCAAACTCCTTCAGCCCCTCTGCTGCATTCAGTGAAAATCCTAAACTCCATATCATGGGCTGCATATCTCTGCTGATCTTTACTACTTCTTTTTTTTTTTTTCTTTAAAGATTTATTTTATTTATTTGAAAGGCAGAGTTACAGAGATGGAGAGACAAAGGGAAAGACAGAGAGTTTCCATCTGCCTGTTTGCATCCCAAATGGCCACAATGGCCAAGGCTGGGCCAGGCTGAAGCCAGGAGCTGGGAGCCTCATCTGGGTCTCCCACATGGGTGCAGGGGCCATGTGCTCTGCTGCTTTCCCAGGAACATTAACAGGGAACTAGATTGGAACCAGCACCTGTATGGGAAGCCAGAGTTGCACCCACTACGCCACAATGCTGGCCCCCTTTGCTGTTTCTTTCTTGTCTATTCTTTTCTTTGCTTGAGGCATCGCTGATTTATTACTTGTCTCTTATTTTCCCAGACAACCCAAGCTTCTATTGCCCCAAAAGTCCTACTTGCACTCCTTTGCAAGAGTGATCCATTCACTCTTCACATTCTGGGATCTTTCCTTTCCTTTTCTTTTCTTTTTGATTTATTTATTTATTTGAAAGTTGGAGTTACACAGAGAGAGAAGGAGAAACAGAGAGAGTGAGTCTTCCATCCACTGATTTATTCATTCTTCAATTGGCCACAACAGCCGGAGCTGCACCAATCCAAAGCCAGTAGCTTCTTCTGAGTCTCCCATGTGGGTGCAGGGGCCCAAGGACTTGGGCCATCTTCTACTTCTTTCCCAGGCCATAGCAGAGAGCTGGATTGTAAGTGGAGCAGATTGGTCTTGAACCGGTACCCATACGAGATGCTGTCACTGCAGGTGGCAGCTTAACCCACTATGCCACAGCACCAGCCCCGGGATCTTATCTATACTTTAGGTCTCAGCTTAAATTCACCAGCCAGGGGCCAGTGCTGTGGCCTGTGGGCTAAGCTTCCACCTGTGGTGTCGGCATTCCACATGGGCACTGGTTTGTGTACGGGCCGATCTTCTTCCTATCCAGCTCCCTGCTAACATGCCTGGAAAAGCAGTGAAAGATGGCCTGAGTGCTTGGGCCCTTGAACCTGCATGGGTGACCTGGAAGAAGCTCCTGGCTCCTGGCTTTGGGTTGCCTCGGCTCTGGCCATTGTGGACATTTGGGGAGTAAACCAGCTGATGGAACACCTTTCTCTCTGTCTGTAACTCTACCTCTCAAATAAATAAATAAAAATTTAAAAATTTGCCTCCTAGAAGGACCTTCCCCTGCCCCTCCCTATCCCTGATCGTTCTCTATTTCTGTGATTTGTGTGTCCCCCTTTAGCACTGACACCATTTGCTGTTATTTTCTCCCTGTTTCTGTTGGTGCCCCCCAGTGGGCTATGACCTCCATGATCTAGGGACCGGGTTTAGTCCTTGTACTCCCAGTTCTTGCTGGAATGATTGCAAACACACAGGAGGTGCCCAGTTTGAAAAAAAAAAAAGCTCCATTTCTTCAACCTGCCTTACATGTGGTTGAGCCTTCCCACATATCTTTAAACTGGCTCAAAGAGATAAATTCATGCTTCAAATATTTAATGTGCCAAGCTTGGAACTAAATAATACATGTGGTCATTCTTGAGAGATACAGCATTCTGTGTAGTGGAGACAGGAGCTTGGACTTCCGGATAAGAAAGAACTGGATTCTGTCAGCTTCTCTAAACCCTCACATCTTTGATTAAATGCTACTTCCCCTGAACCCCTCCCATCAGAACCAAAACTCAATCTTAGCTGTTCTGCTTGCATGTCCCCATGGCACCATTCCCTTATCCTACATTTATCACTACAAGCAATGATCTCCTCACCCTTATTTATAATCTGCTGGACTCCCAGGGACCACTCGTGTAATGCTCACTGCTGTTGCTCTGTCCCCTCTACACATCCTGCATTGGAAGCCTTGACATTCCACATGCTTCCTTGAACCTCTGAGCCTCCCCGGGCTCCACAGTCCTGGTTGTTCCCCTGCTTTTACCAGATGTGCCCCCCACCCAATGGAAAAGGGTCTCTTATCAGCCAGCTCAGCTCTACCCACCTACTCCCCAATGGATGGGTTTCATCCATTGGCTAGCCTGGGAACTTTTCCAAAAAGCCATTCACAACCTCCGGTAGGAACCACAAGTCTTCTTGCCTCTTGTTACCACAAAATCTAGCTGCCACAGTCCCTGCTTGCTCATTCAGCTGAGTGCAATGTGTGTGTCTCTCTGTAGAGTGTTCACTGCCTCTTACTTTTCCATGGAAGACATACAGAATGGATACAGCCTGTATCCCCCTCTGCCCCATTCTTCCCTGATTCATGCCCCGTGATAAAAGAAACTCTGCTGCCTAGGACTTCTCTGACAGTTCTCACCTGTGTATTCCCAGGACCAGGGCTCAGATCACCCAAGTGTCTTACAGGAGAAGAATCTTTCCTCTTGGCTCTTACGGTTCATCTGCCCTTGCACCAACTCTATATTTTTTAGTTGTCTCAAGATCTCCAGACATACATCTCACCCTTTCCTTACCTTAATGCCCTCTTTCATGAGGTTTCAACTATGCCATCTAACTAACATCTAACTAACATCTACTAACTAGATGTTAGTAGTCCTTAACATATAGATTGGACCCACATGGAAATAAGCAAATGTAATAGAGTAATCTGGTATAGTGGGGAGAACTCAAGATTTAGAATCAAGATGGGATTCCCTGACTCATTCTTACTGAGCTGTGTGACTAAAATCCCATCATTTATATGTCTCTGTACTTTGATTTTCTCATTTTGCCAAGAGAAAAACAGTAATGATATCTATCCTTTTAATATCATGGCATGTTATATATGCAACATTAAAGTAACATGTTATAAGGTAGCATGAATGATCAACATTTGAAAACTTAGCACTCCAAAATGTTTAATAGCAGTGTGTGGGTATTTCTCACCTCTGCAGCAAAAAAAAAAAAAAAAAAAAAAAAGAGAAAAGAAAAGAAAAAAAGAAAAGAAAAGAAAAGAAAATGCCAGGGTGGTTGAATAAATCAGGCAGCTTTTCCAGAGAACCAGCCATAGTGTATATTCAGTCCATCTTGCCAATGTACATTCAAGTAGAATGTAAATGTGGGCCAGAGGTGTTAATTAGTTGCCACTTAGAAGGGCCAAGGATGCAAATTAAGTGTGCGTGCATAAAGCATCAGAGTTGCCAGCTCCTCACACTGACTGGGAACTGAGCTGCGCAGGTCTTTGCCCTCTATTTCTCTCTTCCATCAACTTAGCAGCTGCAGTTGGCCACCCAGGTCCATGAGAAAGAGACCATCGAGTCTCCTACCCCCTGCTGAGACCCAGCTGACTCCAGACTCTGAATGAAGGAGTGGAACTGAGACCTGTCCAGGATGGGTTCATCAGCCAGAGGGACAGGGATGAGTTGATCATCGAGGATGTGGGATGCTGACTTGTTGTGCTGGAAAACATGCTTTAAAAACTTTCTAAATATCTTTGCTGATAGGCAGTAAGAAACCTTGAAAAATAAAAGAGAAAAGAATGCTCTCTGGAATATTACATATAACATTTGAAAAACTAAAATAGTAAGAATGGATAATAAAATGATATGAATAGAAAAATGCTTTAAATATTTTTCATTTATTTGAAAGTCACAGAGAAACACACACACACACACACACACACAGTGAGATCATCCATTCACTGGTTTACTCTTCAAATGCTTGCAACAGCCAGGGCTGGACAAGGCTGATACCAGGAGCCTGGAACTTAATCTGAGTCTCCCACACATGTGGAATGGATCCAAGTACCTGAGCCATCACTGCTGCCTCCCAGGTGCACAATAACAGGAAGCTGGATTGGAAGCACAGCAGCTGGGACTTGAATCAGGCACTGCAATGTGGGATGTTAATATCCCAAGCACAACTTAACCACTGCACTTCTGTCCCATTGAAGACATCATAGGGAATGTTTACTCATGTGTGCTAGACACTGTGGCAACTGACACATCCATTGAGTCTTTAAAAAATTTACTTTCGGGGCCGGCGCCATGGCTCACTTGGTTAATCCTCTGCCTGCAGCGCTGGCATCTCATATGGGCACTGGTTCTAGTCCTGGTTGCTCCTCTTCCAGTCCGGCTCTCTGCTGTGGCTGGGGAGTGCAGTGGAAGATGGCCCAAGTACTTGGGCCCCTGCACCCGCATGGGAGACCAGGAGAAGCACCTGGCTCCTGGCTTTGGATCGGCACAGCTCAGGCCTTAGCAGCCATTTTGGGGGGTGAATCAACAGAAGGAAGACCTTTCTCTCTGTCTCTCCCTCTCACTGTCTAACTTTATCTGTGAAAAAAATTTACTTTCAAAATAAAAAATAAAAGTGTATGCATGTGGCTTTAAAAGTCAGTTATTTTTATAAAGTTTATTAAAAGGAAAATTATTCAGCTTGCACAACCCCCCCTCCCCCACATGTCATTCCCATGATCCTGAGGCAGCTGCTTTGAACTCGATTTTTGACAGTTTCTTTGGTATTTCTACATTTCTCAACAGCATGCTTATACTACTGTTTTTCCATCCCAGGAATTACGCCTCAGCTTCCTGCTATGCAAGATGAGGATTTGACTTGATTCTCTTATTTCTTCCTGGAAAACACACACACACACACACACACACACACACACACACACTGTCAACTTCACTCCCCCCACCCTCCTAAAATATTTATATCATGCAATTGATCAGTAAATATAACCAGGTAATTTTTATTCACTGTTGAGTCATAAAGTATACATTTTTTTTTTTTGGTTTGGTGTTGAATTATTGAATAACTCTTTGGGGCTTTTTACTTTTTGCTATCTTACTTTTAGATTTCCAAGAGTGGTTTTTTTGTTTGTTTGTTTGTTTTATTAATGTTTCTTGGAAAAATAACAGATTGTTCTTATTTTATGGCTGCAACTGCCTTTTTTCTTTATGAATATACTAATGTTATCTTCATTGTTCAAGTTACTTCTTCCATTGTCTCCATTTTCTACAAATCCCCTTTTCTGGTATTTGTCAGTTTTTTTTTCCTTTGTTTTGTTTTAGAGAGGCAGAGAGACAGAGAGGGAGAGGAGAGACCAAGGATGCTCTGGTCTGCTGGTTAGCTCCCCAGGTGACTACAACAGCCGGACCTCAGGCATCCCAGCCAGCACCTTAACTACTAAGCCAACTGCCTGACCTAGTATTTGTTAGTTGTGATTCCCATCACTCAGGTTAGAAGTTTCTTCAAGTTTCTGGCAAAATTTGGGGCTGTCAGCACATAGATAGGAACAGGGTATTAAAAAGCCAAGTGGAGGCTTTGAGGAGCATGAGCAGGGCTCGTGGAGTTCATGGTAGGTGGGCCAGAATCAGCAGTGCTGGGGTTTATCTTCCTTTTCTCCTGGACTGGTCAAACATCTCAGGGAAGACCCCACCTCAGAGACTGCCCGGCTGTGTGTGTGGATTTTCTTCAAGCCCTCCTGGTTTCATTATATTTTCTCTCTCTGCCCTACCCCACACCCCAATGGGGGTTTATACAGTCTCCAATCCAGAACCCCTTTGGTTTCCTGTCCACCAAGAGAATCAACGTCCATCGTACAGGGAAGAGGCAGTTATCAGCTTTGAGAAGTCAGAGAGGAAATCTAGGGGTCTAGCTACATTAAAAATAGATTTTTCAACCTGTCTTCTGGTTTTTAGCTACCACTTCCCTCCCCTAAACTTACGCTTTCACCGATCCCTTGATGCTGCCAATTATCAAGTTGATATGGAGCACAGCAGTACTTCTCAGCTTGCTTTTGGACTCCCTCAAAGCCAAATTCGGGGTTAGCGTTCTGTGGTCTGCTGCTGCTAAGGCTGAGAAACACTGCCCAGTAATTCTGTGGCAAATGGATTGGAGATTTGCAAAGGAAAACCAGGGGACGAGTTAGGAGGAAATAGCCATGGTCTAGGCAAGAGATTATGTGCTTTAGACAAACACAGTGGCAATCGAAATAAAGAAATAGTGGGATCTAACCTCCCCTTGTCCTGTACCTACCAAGTATTTATAAGTGCTCAATTCTTTGTTATTCATGCACAAAGAGTTGCTCTAATCATGGCTCTTGCTCAGTTGGCATGAGGTGTAGAATAACATTAAGTACACCATGGCAAACTTGATTCCCAAACAGATCAGCTTTTTGGGTACAATTTAAAATATTAACCTATGACTTTAAGAGCATTCATACCATAATTAAAGGCTGATACTTGTTTTCCTGTATCAGAGCAATGATTCATGTCAAATCTTTCACAAATATCCAATCATTTCTTTTTCAGAAAGTATATTTTTCACAAGAAAAAGTGAGGGGCTCCCTTACCCTTGAGCTTAGGTCTACTCTAATGTTGTTTCTTTTCCCCACCCCCACTGGGCCCCCAATATCTGATCAAATGGATGTGTGCAGGGGGTAAAAGATGGAGGAAGAGCAGGGGGACTAATTACACTTGTGAGAGGCAGAGGGAGGGAGCCACTTCTGTGTTTCCCTCATTTACCCGGTCATTGGGCAAGGCTCATTGAGTTCCTATTATGAATCAGTTGCTGAGGGGAAAAAATGTTGAATTTTTCCTTAACAGCTAGTGGGGACACAGAGTCTTTATAAGTAATAACACAAATCCACATCTCTCAGTTTCAAAGTCTAAAGCACTCTGAAAATCAAAAGCTTTTTCAAAAGTTTGCAATGCTTGGCAACAAATCTGACCTGACTGATTTGAATCCATTTGTAGACTTTATCCCAATTATTTAAATACATGCCATGTGTTCAGACTTATTGCTGAAAAACAGTCCTAAGCAACACTTATAGAAGCCTGCAACAGCACAATGGGATTGTTACAAATATGAAAAGTCTTAGTTTTTAAAAAGATTTATTCATTTGTTTGAAAGGCAAAGTTATATAGAAAGGGAGAGAGAGGAAGAGAGAGAGAGAGAGAGAGAGAGAGAATCAATCTTCCATCTGCTGGTTCACTCCCCAAATGGCTCCAATGGCTAGGGCAGGGCCAGGCTGAGGCCAGGAGCACGGAACTCCCAAATGGGTGACAGAGGCCCAAGCACTTGGGCTATTTTCTGCGGTGTTTCCAGACACATTAGCAGAGAGCTGGATCAGAAGTGGAGCAGCTGAGACTCAAACCAGCACTAACATGGGATGCCTGTGTTGTAGGTGATTGCTTCTGAGTTTTGAAATGCTTCTGGCTATGGGAATCTCCATGAATGGATAACATGTGAGTTAAAGATTCAAACATTTGTAGAATACCCATCAAGAACAAAATACCATGCAAGTTGCTGTACAGTATTATATTCCTCTCACCCAGACCTCATGACAGCCCTCCTGAAGTAGGCAGTACAATCCCATTTTACAGATTAGGAAACTGGGCCTCCAAGAAGCTTAAATAGCTTATATGGGGAAGGGGCATAGCCAGGAGTTGATCTCATGTCTGTTGACATACATTGATGTACGTTTTAGACACTTAGAAGCAACTGAGTGAGAAAACCTGGGTCTGAATGTGGTTGGTCACTCACTCACATTGTGTCAAAAAAGACCAGAAAATGACCCACAAGGTCCTATAGATTCATGTTTTTAAAAGAGGCAGAGGGGGCCTGCAGAGGACAGAAGCATTGATATTGTTTTGAGGAACACCCTAAGAAGAGTGGACTTTGAGCTGGCTCTTTCGGGTTAGTAGTCATTTTGCTTGCAGGCTGGTGAGCATGGCTCACCTTATGCCTGATGGGGAAAAGGTACCTGGAAAAGGCTTCTGGCATCGTTCCCACCTGAGCTTTCCTGCAGAATGGAGACTGCGAGGGGGCCCCTGGCTAGGCAGGAGCCTGTTCCCCTTGGAGTTAGGAGAGGGGCCTCCAGGCTTAGGGCCTGAATGCTGTGCCTGGCTATATCAATTTTGAGGCTCATGATCCAGGCTGCCAGCCAATGAGGTGCCCCTGGGAATCTCATAAAATATATTTTATTTGAGCTAGAAGCTTATTTTTTTTTGTCCTGAGTGGACATCAAACTCCTTTCATATATCTTGGAAAAATGAAAAGGCCTTATCTTGGCTTTTCTGGGACTTTAAGGGTCTAACTTCCTCTGGAACTTAATAGAACACTGACCTTTCTCCTCCTGGGACATGAAAAATGCTCCCATCACAAGTTTCCCTGGTGGCACATTCGTTTGTCACCTGGAAGAAGCCTGCAAATTGGAAGGGTGACTCAGAAGCTGAGAGGGTAGAATGTGGTTAGTTCTCCTGTGGCGGGTTTAGATGTAAGGATATTATTTTCATGCTAGATTCAGAGGTGTTTAATGAGAAAAAGAAGAAAAAACAAACAGAAGAATCAGGCCTGGGTCAGAATCAGGCTCTAAGTGCAGCTGAGAAATGGAAAAGAAGTTCCCATGGGGTAGCCCTACTCTGCGCATTCCCAGAGGCTGCTAGACCGGCTGGAAGCCGGAAGTGTCGGGCTGTTGCAGATGTAACACATCCGGGACTGTCTTAACCTCCTCAGTCTAAGAGAGAGATGAACTCTGTCATCTTTAAGGTCCCTTCTAGCCCCCCTGATTCTTTGTGACTATGATTCTAGGTTTTTCATTTCACATTTAAAATATTTATGTTATAAAGTCAAGGCCAGCTATAATTTTTTATGTTGCAGCAAGGGAGGAGACATAGGGAAGAAGGTTGTCAGAAGATCAGCAAGTGTTGTGTCTGTGGCCCAGGGATCAGATGGTGAGGAGTAGGAAGGGCTGTGAGCCCCCATTGCTAATGAACACAATCAGCACCCTGTTGTGATGCGCGTGTGCCGCCTGCCAGGCTGGGGGCAGAATCAGCAGTAGGTTTTGGCTGCTGGCCCAGGGAAAATTATTGCCTAGCCAATTAGAGATGGGCCTTCTGGGTACACCTGTAATGGAAAAATTACTGGGCTGTCTAGCATCAGCGTGGACCCTGCGTGGAGCCTCATGCCACCTATGGCTTCTCCCATTCCTACCCTAACCTACAGGTTGGTTTCTGTCCAGCACTAAATGTTGGTTAATATCAACAGCTAGAGCCAACGTAGTGTCATGGTGTCTGTGTGGATCTGCACTTTTTTCTATTTGGGACCAAGGCCCTGCAAATGAACTGTGCTCTTTTACAGTTGGGGGTGGGGCAGGATATTCCGTTGCAAGACGACTATACAAGCAGGAGAGTATGCATTATTGCATTAAAAAATTCAGGTAAGAATCACAAAACTAAGTAAATAACATCATATTCATTTAACTTCAGGTTCTGAGTAATGTTCAGTCTGATGACAGAAACAGGGCATAATACAGTGTCTGAAAAGCATCCACGGATCACATCCATGTGCAAAGGCAGGGCCAGAGGCTGGGATTGCCAAAGTGAGCTGCATTTTCTCCCTGCCCTCAAGGGGCTTATAGCAGTAATACAGACAGACACAGGCAGAAATAAACTGTAGCTATGATGCATGGTGGTGGGTCCTTTGCCCATGGGTGGTGTTTGACAAATGCAGAGCTATCCTTATCTTTTTTCAATATTTAGACTTCTCCTCTGTTTACTCTTTCAGGTCAGTATTAGAATTACTTTGTGATTAATGAGTTTCTGGAATAGTTTAGGGAGAATCATGTCTTTGAAATAATAAATACTCTCATATAAACACATGATACATTTTTTCCAATTTATTAAGTTGTCCTGTGACTGTGGCTGGTAAAGTTTTATGTTTTTTTTTATTTAACTTTTACATATTTTCTGCAATGCTTATTAACCTTGGTTTTATGTGTATATAAAGCCGTAAGTGGGATCTTTTTGTGTGGTAGTTTCTAAATGATTGTGCTTATTATATGGGAAAGCTGCTGGGTTTTCTTAGTCAGACTGAATTTATTTTGAGAACTTGGATATCAGAAAAGAATTTGGGAAACAAGAAGAAATTTTCTTATAATCAACTCTCCTTCTTCCAAAATGAGCATGTTATAGAAAAAAGTATCAATAAAGGAAATTAGTAGAATACACAATCAAATACCTCATTTTAGCCATTAATTTGGATCATCTTTGACAATCAATGCTTTCTTGAAATTGTGTGTGAATCTATTGAGTGAGTTCCCTAGCCTACTTAGGCTGCCATAAAAACTCCATAAACCGGGTAGGTAGTAAGCAACAGAAAGCTATAGCTCACAGTTTGGAAGGTTGGAGGTCTCAGCTCAAGACACTGGCATAGTTGGTGTCTGGTAAGGCCCAGTTTTCTGGTTCACAGGTGATGCCATCTCATTGAGTCCACTCATGGAAGAAGAAGCTAGAAAATTCTTTGGGTCCTCCTTTTCTTTTCTTTCTTTTCTTTTTTTTTTAAGATTTATTTATTTATTTGAGAGGCAGAGAGACAGAGAGAGGTCTTCCATCTGCTGGCTCACTTCCCAGATGACCGCAATGGCCGGAGCTGTGCTGATCTAAAGCCAGGAGCCAGGATCTTCTTCCAGACTACCAAGTGGGTGCAGGGACCCAAGCAATCTTCTACTGCTTTCCCAGGCCATAACATAGTTGGATCGGAAGTGGGGCAGCCAGGACTCGAACCGGTGCCTGTATGAGATGCTGGCACTTGCAGGCGATGGCTTTATTGCTATGCCACAGCGCCAGCCACAACAGCAACTTTCACTCTTTTCCTACTAATCTACACTAGATGCACCACCACTAGGTGGTGGCTTTAACTGCTACACCACAGTGCAGGCCCCAAAGGTCCTCCTGTTTTATAAGGGCACTAATCTCACTCTGTGGTCTTTGCCCCCATGACCTGGGTACCTCCCATAAGACCCCATTACCTAATACTACCACACTGGTGATTAGGCGTTAACATCTGATTGACAGGGACACATTCAGAGCATAGAAGTAGAGTGCAGGAATAAATATGACCAAGGAAGCTCCCATGGTTGCCTTCTTGGGGACCCAAGGATCTGGGCTTTTCGCCTCACTGAGATCACGGGTGAGATCCTGCCAGAGGTACCCCTCTTCCTAGAGCTGCACTTCTTCACCTGCAGAATGATGACTTTGGTCCAAATTTTTCTAAGATTCTGACTGCCCCTAACATTCTAGGGACTACTAAGGAGCAATAGAAGTGACTGATAAAGTTTATCCTTTTGGGGGGCTCTTGCCTATCCTTATTTGTCAAAAAGAACCATTGAAAAGCAGGGAGCAAGCCAGAGAGACAAGGAGTCCATGTGATATCTAAACTCAGTAGTCTCCCCTTGAATTCCTGAATGTTGTATCACAACATTGGACAAAGTAACAGGGCAGGAAAGCTCCAGATAAGAGGAACAATCTAGCTGACTGTCAGTCTCCATGACAGTGCTTTGCTGTCCCAGATCATGTCATATGTGATTTGTCTTGATTAAGCTCCTGCTTCCCATGACTGCCTTGTAAGAACCAGAGTGTAAAAGAAGGAAACAAGAACATGGTAGGAGCACACTAGCTGGCGTCTTCACCGAATGGGGGTATATTGACCACATATCCATTAAGCATCCAAAATGTTCCAGATGGGGCTGGCGCCATGGCTCACTTGGTTAATCCTCTGCCTGCGGCATCAGCATCCCATATGGGCACTGGGTTCTAGTCCAGGTTGTTTCTCTTCCAGTCCAGCTCTCTGCTGTGGCCGGGGAGGGCAGTGGAAGATGGCCCAGGTCCTTGGGTCCTGCTCCCATATGGGAGACCAGGAAGAAGCACCTGGCTCCTGGCTTCGGATCAGCGCAGTGCCAGCTGCTGCAGCCATTTGGCGGGTGAACCAACGGAAGGAAGACCTTTCTCTCTCTCTCTCTCACTGTCTATAACTCTACCTGTCAAATAATAAAAAAATTTTTTTTAAATGTTCCAGACTCTGTTTCAACTGTGTATAGACAAATTAATAATTCTTAATTAACTGAATTAATAATTCAAATAAATAATTCTCCCTCTCCAGAAGGATGGCAGACATGCAAACATGTATGTAAAGGATAATTTTAGGTGCTATCATAGAAACCTAAATTCACTATTGTGGGGATACTGGAGAAAGAGTTTAATTCTTCAAGGATAACTAAGAAAGTCATAGAATAACAATCCTGCTTCCATTTTGAAGGCAGGAGGTAGAGAAGCCTATGCCTGTAGAGAGAATGTCTAGAACAAAGGTTCAGGGGGCAAAATACAGCCTGGAGGGGCTGCAGATTTACAACTGTGGAGTGAGAGGGCAAGATACAGGCTATAGACGTGGGTATGGGGAAAATGTTAAAGGCACATTTAAACTGTGTTAACAGTATAGTGAAGCCCATGATTGGTTTTCAAGTGGTCGAGTGCTGTGGGCAGATAAAGGATCATTCTATCATCTGTTTCAAGTTGGGTGGTTTGAGAAGACTTGAAACTGTAATCAAGGAGACTGTTTAGGAGACAACCGCAGAAATCTGAGTGATAACAAGGTCAAAGCTGTCTTGAGAAGGCGGCACATCTATGAGGTGGCAGGTTTGTTTTCTATTGGGGAATAACAAAATAACACAAACTTGGCAGCTTAAAACAACACCCATTTCTTAGCTCACCGTTCTGTAGATCAGAAGACTGGGCCTGGCCTGGTTTGTTGCCTGCATGGGGGCTTACAAAGCTGAAATCAAGTCTCAGCCAGCGCTGTTGTTGTCAGCTGGGATCAGGGTCCTCTTCCAACCTCATTCAGGTTGTTGGCTGAATGTTCTGTCTTGTTGTAGGACTGCGGTCATAGTTTTCTGGCTAGCTGTCAGCTGGTAGCCACTCTTGGCTGCTAGAAGCCATCACTCTCATATACAGTACTCAACAGGGATGGTTGTTTTCTTCAAGTCAGCTGGATTGCATCTCTGCACAAACCTGCTGCTAGAAGACACACTTGTTTAGATGAGGTTTTCCTGGTTCACCTGTTTTTCTTAAAATCAGGTGTGCCGCATTTCTACCCTAGCGATGGGAGTAAAATTCATCATGTTCACAATAGCAGGGATTATGCATGGTGTGTACATGGTAGACATGTTGGGGATAATGTTAGAATTCTGCCTACCACAAACAGTGCAACACAACAACAACCACAACAAAAAAAATGGGACTAGATAGAAGTTGGTTCTTTTTTTAAACAAAGATTTATTTATTGTTTGAAAATCAGTTACACAAAGAGAGAAGAAGCAGAGAAAAAGAGAGAGAGAGAGAAATAGAGAGAGAGAGAGGGGTCTTCCATCCACTGGTTCACTCCCTAATTGGCCACAACGGCCAGAGCTGCACCGATCCTAAGCCAGGAGCCAGGATCTTCCTCCAGGTCTTCCCATGTGAGTGCAGAGGTGCAAGGACTTGGGCCGTCTTCTACTCCTTTCCCAGGCCATAGCAGAGAGCTGGATTGGAAGTGGAGCAGCCAGGACTTGAACTGGCACCCCTATGGGATGCTGGCACTGTAGGTGGTGGCTTTACCCACTATGCCACAGCACCAGCCCCAACAGCAACTTTCACTCTTTTCCTACTAATCTACACTAGATGCAGTCTATTTTGCACAAATAACTCTTTTCTCTTTTGGCGCTCTCTATTTGGCTCCTGACTTAAAATTTACGCTTATTATTCAAAATGTGTAAATCTTATGTAAGACATGGGAATCTGCCCTGTACAACTTTTCCCCCTACCCTTTATACGTATCCAGTGCAAACAGATTAACTTTCCAAAAATCTTGTTGAAGGGTCTTAAAAAGCTATCCAAGTCTGAACAATCCTCGAACTGCTATGAGTTCTCAGCAGAGTGAGTCACCAGTGCTTGGGATTAAAGTTTTTTTTTTTTTTTAATAGAATGCCAAACATCGCCTGCTGCCAAAATGTGGTCAAATATTCTTTCCTAATATCTCCAGGTTATTGGCTTTTTTTTGGGTAGACATTGCCATCTACCACAGAAGCTTCTAGAAGAAATAGCCAAAGACTAGGCTATTTTCTAATATTAATTGATTCTTCCATTGTTTATTCAACATTTAATGACACATACAATGTGCTGGACATTGTGTTAGGTAGTGGAGCTCAAAGGTAGGAGAGACACAGTACTTGTGTTCAGGAAATTCAGCCTATCAGAGGTGATTCTACTTAACACAAAAGCCAAAGTACAAATCACAGCAGATAAATGCTGTGGAAGGCCAGAGGTGGGAGAGATTTACCTCCAGCTTGGAAGAAAAGAAAATATTCAATTTTTAACCTTGGTTCTGCTCTAAAATTTACGCAGCCGGCCCTGATATATTAATTATGTGAATTGCAGCCTCAGAATAATTACTGTGATTAGCTCAAGAATTTTTAAAAGGGATAAATGCTAATGTGAAAAAAAAAATGACAGACTCAACAAGAGGTATTAGAGGAGGCTGTTATGTACAATGGAGCAGGTTGAGTTTCCAACCCTCCAGTCTTTAGCGTCTCTGCTCCAGTGAATAACAGCAAAACGCACTCCCCTGTGTAGCCATCACTCTTTTGCTTCTAGCTATCTAACAGGATGAGTCACTCTCTCTCCCCCTTCTGTCTCTTCCACCCTCCTTTCTGTTTCTCATTCTTTTCCTCCTCTTTATCTGATGCACACATCTGTCTTCCATGTATTATTTATCCCAGTATTCCTCAATAATTATCATCCTAATTTACTTATTAAAACATCTTCTTTGCATCATTCCATTCATAATTCATGCCAGCCTGGAAAGTTGGTGTTTGTAATTATAATTTGGTATTCCGTGTTCAATAAATGAATATTGACTTGAATAGCTCAACTATAAAATAATATTTTGCATTGATACATCACTTTCTAGTTTCTTGTATGAATGCAGATGTCTTGTTTTTTAAACTTCAAATAACTTGTGATGCTAATTGGCCTTGTATTATGTAGACAATGGGAGAGACACTTGGACCCAATTAAAATTTGATTTGGTGCCAGCACCATTTAAGACTAATCTTTTGCCTGTGCCCATTGCCTCCTATGCAATAAATACTAAGGTTTATCCAGCACCACCACAACCACAAGCTCATGCATGCTCTTGTTGCTCTTCTTAAAAAATTTTAAATTATTTTATATATTTGAGAAGTAGAGTTACAGAGAGAGGGGGAGGCAAAGAGCAAGGCCTTCCATCCTCTGGTTAACTCCCCAGATGGCTGCAACAGCCAGAGCAGCGCCAATCTGAAGCCAGGAGCCAGGAGCTTCTTCTAGGACACCCACACAGGTGCAGGGGCCCAAGGTCTTGGGCCATATTCTACTGCTTTCCCAGGCCATAGCAGGGAGCTGGATCAGAAGAGGAGCAGCTGGGACCTGAACCAGTGCCCATATAGGATGTCAGCCCCACAGGCTGAGGCTTAGCCTACCATGCCACAGCACGGGCCCCTCTTGTTGCTCTTTTAAGCTTCAAGTCAGGGCTGCCCTCTGCCTGGAGGGACTCTTATTCTTTATTAAAATCTCTATGCACTTGCTACACTCTTTTCTGTTTCTTCTCTCAGAGAACCATCTTTATCAATCCTCACCTTGGGAGAAATAAACATTTGACTTTACCAAAGGAATACTGTTGAAACCTCCATGGAGCTCAGGGTTTTGATCTGCTTGAAAATTCAACAAGTACTAAGGACTATATTCAGCAAGGTGAAAGGAGGGTCTGTTCAACAGGTTTGTGAACATACATCTAACATCACTAATCATTGGGGAAATTAAAACCAAACATTAAAACCAAAATAAGATATTGCCTCATACCCACTAGGGTGCTTATTAGTAAAAAGGCAAAAAATAACAAGTGTAAGTGAGGATGTGGAAAAAGTGAACCTTTGTATACTAGGAAACAGTATGAAAATTATGCAAAAATTAAAATACAAATAGTTAACATAATCTAACTACCGCACTTCTGTATATATATCTAAAGGAAACAAGATCGGCACTTCAAAGAGATATCTACACTATGTGTTCATTATGAATTACTCACAATGATCTCAGTGTCTATCATCAGATGAATGGATAAGGAAATTGTGGTACATGCATGCACACACACACACACACACACACACACAGTCAAGGGCATATCATTCAGCCTTAAGAAGAAGGAAATCCTGCCATTTTCAAGAGTATGGATCAAGCTGCTGGACAATATTCAAGTGAAATAAGCCAACCACAGAGGGCAAAATACCACATGATCTCAAATTTGTGGAATCTAAAAAGTACAATTCAATGAATCAAAGAGTAGAATGCAAATCAAAGGGCAGGATGCAGGGGAATTGGGAGATGTTGGTCAAAGGGTATAGAGTTTCAGTTATGTAAGATCAAAAAGTATAGTTATAGAAATACACTTAACATTTGATAACAGAGTATAGTTTAAATGTTTTCACTACACATGCACAAAAGGTAACTGTGATATGATAGGTATGTTGAGTATCTTGACTACAGCAATTATTTCACAGCATATATTATATCAGAATCTCACATTATATTTTGATAAAGTTATTTCTTAAAGGCAAGGCTACTTATTATCAAACTTTTCCAACCTGGTCTCAGAGTTCTGCATGGCCCACTCTGAAACTAGGCAAATAGCCAGAATCTTCTAAGTTAGCAACTTATTGAGATCCTCTTCTAGGTCTTCAGATAGCCAGCCCAAACCTTCCCAGGCCTAGTAGGCAGACTCAGCTACTGACTTTCTCCTTTTAGTATTTGGTGCCATCAAGCAGAAACAGGTAACTGATGCATTTCTCAATGCTCATGTCCTAATTAATTGGGCAACTTTAGAGGAGAGCTGCTAAATATCACAGAAAACAGACAGTGCACGACTTGGTCCTATTATGATCTATCACTTTACCAAATACTCTGATGGAAGAGATATCCTAACCTGCCCTGGATAGGGTCCCTTTAGATTCAGACATTTGCCAGCTGTTTTTACAAATGTTTCCTTCTATTTATTGAGCCTCATTTTGCATTTGATAGGCCAGACCACCAGGCTCTAAACAGATTAGAACGATTAGTTGCACATGAATATGTCCCTGAGGCCAGCGTGTGTGAAATTCAGGCAAAATGTAACCCCAACAAAATTTGTAGTACTACGTTTATTGCAAAAATAAAAACAGGAGACTCACAAATAATGCCTATGAGGATCTCATTTTGAACTTTTGGTATTGGAGGCTCAAGGATTTAGGATTCTTAAATCATTTGATTTGGGGGAAAGTTCACAGTGTCAGTCTTACCCTAGGCCATTCATTTGCCATTCCTCAGATTGTCACAGCTCCTCCAGCTACCATACCAACCATTACAGAAACCCAAGGCCCTCCGCCCAAATCCTGAGTAAACCCCACATCTATCTCAAATCCGTTCTCTGATCTCCACTAATAGAAGGCTCTTCCTCTTGCCTTATCAGAGACCTAGAACTCACTGGATTCCCTGACCATTTGTTGTGGACACATGCCCAAATATTTCATTATGGTACCTTGGTATACATATAATTATCAATTTTTACAGTCCTCATTAATGCTGGGACTCATTGCAATTTGATACTAAGTTAATCTTTCAAATTTCAAACTGGAAAACACTTGGCAGGCTGGTATTGTGGCACAGTGGGTGAAGACCCCACCTGCAATGCTGGCATCCCGTATTGGAGTGACAGCTCAAGTGCCAGCAACACTCTATTTATTTATTTTTTTAAACTTTTATTTAGTAAATATAAATTTCCAAAGTACAGTTTATGGATTACAATGGCTTTCCCCCCATAACTTCCCTCCCACCCGCAACCCTCCCAACTCCCACTCCCTCTCCCATCCCATTCACATCAAGATTCATTTTCAATTATCTTTATATACAGAAGATCAATTTAGTATATATTAAGTAAAGATTTCAACAGTCTGCACCCACACAGAAACACAAAGTGAAAAATACTGTTTCATTACTAGTTATAGCATTAATTCATATTGAATAACACATTAAAGACAGAGATCCTACATGATGAGTAAGTGCACAGTGACTCCTGTTGTTGACTTAACAATTTGACACGCTTGTTTATGGCATCAGTAATCTCCCTAGGCTCTAGTCATGAGTTGCCAAGGCTATGGAAGCCTTTTGAGTTCGCAGACATTGATCTTATTTAGACAAGGTCATAGTCAAAGTGGAAGTTCAATTCTCCCTTCAGAGAAAGGTACCTCATTCTTTGATGGCCCGTTCTTTCTACTGGGATGTCACTCACAGAGATCTTTCATTTAGGTCCTTTTTTTTTTCTTTTTTCTTTTTTTTTTGCTAGAGTGTCTTGGCTTTCCATGCCTAAAATGCTCTCATGGGCTTTTCAGCCAGATCCGAGTGCCTTAAGGGCTGATTCTGAGGCCAGAGTGCTGTTTAGGACATCTGCCATTCTATGATTCTGCTGAGCAACACTCAATTTAATCACACTCCCTGGTAATGTGCCTGGGAAGCCATATATGATGACTCAAGTACTTAGGCCCCTGACACAATGTGTGAGACCAAGATGGAGTTTCTGGCTTCAGCCTAGCCCAGCACTGGAGTTTGTAGGCATTTGGGAAGTGAACCAGTGGATGGAAGATCTCTTTCTCTCTATCTCTCTGCTTCTCTGACTTTCAAAAATTGATTAATTAGTTGATTAATTAATTAAAACATAACTATATGCCCTTGTCCTTAGCTCGACAAGCCTAAGAGACCTGAACTGTTAAACCTAGAGTGAAACATCATAGCATCCTAAGGTCCTGGCTCCAACCCAAACCTAAGTTCCTCAGTGTGCTCTCTATACTCTGTCCCACCACTGGTTCCATGGCCAATGGAGATCCCTGCCATAGTGAATGCTCCATCTCTCATCAGAAAAATGATTTTATTGAACTGCTACCACAAATGGCTGTGTCTTAACAATAATTGACATTTACACATACTTCTCTTGGCTAATCATTCTGAACAATCTACTGCTAACATCATGAATAGAGATGTCAGCAGATTGTTCTTAGTTCTCTTTGTGTCCTCACATATCATTGACTCTGAACAAGCTACTCATTCATTTCAAGTGTGGGCTTTACTTACAATGAAGCATCATTTGGCACATCCATTTGCCTGCTGTTCACAGGCATCAGGCTTGTTAGAAAGACATAATGGCCTCTTCAAAGACATTATCTTAATAAGTAAACAAGTTTTAGCCTGTAACACTTTGGTGTGTGGTGGGAGACCAGTCAGAGCATTTTTCTAACTGGAATGACTTCTTATAGCTGTGGCCAGAATAACGAAGGAAACTTCCAAACCACCTCCAAGTTGGCTGTGTAGGGCTGGTGCTTGTTATTGATTCTGAAGCTCTGATGGTCGTGTGCTATGAAAAGAACTCTCAAGATGTCGTTCTTCCTCCTGCTCACGGTGTGGCCAAATTCTTGTGATCATTTTGTGCAACCACATATCTCCTGGGAGAAAATGCTTCAGCTTTTCTTACTTTCTGCCAAATGGTTTCTTAAGGAATCAAATACACAGTAAAACCACAATCATCAGAAAGCAGGCCAGGATGATATCCTGGAACATAGGGATTACTGGCATAGCAAGAGGATCACCACATTGCTCAATTTTTGCTATTGCAGAAGTTTTTAAAATGCATTAACCTGCTCTCTTGCAAACAGGTCAGTAGGCTGACAGTGATTGAAAATCTCTGGGTAATGTCATGGTACAAAGTATGCATGGTACTCAACTCTGCTTGAACTGTTATGTAGGATGATAAAGTAGTATGTATGAGCTCCAGAATATGCCACAAAATAGTTAAATAAAAATGTCTTTCATATCCTGAGCATATATTTGTGCCTGGTGACTTACATACATCCCCTTAAATCCTTACAGTAAGTCTATGAAGTAGTTACTATGGCCATCCCAATTTGGTGGAAAGTGGGATAAATGTTAAAGTCACTTACCAACAAAAGACAAAGCTGTTTTTTTAAAAACTTTAGTTCATGTCACTCTCCAAATCCTAAATTATAACCACTGTCTTTCCTTCCTTTGATGTCTTCATAGTAGAATGATGCCTCCCAAAGATGCCTACACTCCACTCTCCCGAAAGGCAAAATAGACTTTGAAGATGTGGTTAAGGGCAGGATCTTGAGGTGGGGAGATTATTTGTAGGATTATTGGTGTGGGTCTAATAAAAGGGTATTTATAAGATAAAAACAGGTGGATCAAAGTTAGAGAAAAAGACTTGGCAGTGGAAGCAGAAGTTAAACTGACATAGTCATATGTCAAGGAACATGAGCAGTATCTAGAGGCCGAAAAAGTCAAAGAAGGAATTTTCCCCTGGCATCTTCAGAAGGAGTGTGGTCCTGCTCACACCTTGAGCAGATGTCTTTTCCACTGCTCCTTCCCCCCTCCACAGCATCCTGGGAGTGTGTTAGTGATGGGGAACCATAGTGTGCAGAAGTCTTGGTCCATTTCCACTACTGTATCTTTTTTTTTTTTAAAGATTTATTTAGTTATTTGAAAGTCAGAATTACACAGAGAGGAGAGGCAGAGAGAGAGAGAAGTCTTCCATCCGATGGTTCACTCCCCAATTGGCCGCAACGGCCAGAGCTGCATCGATCTGAAGCCAGGAGCCAGGAGCCTCCTCCAGGTCTCCCATGTGGGTGCAGGGGCCCAAGCACTTGGGCCATCCTCTACTGCTTTCCCGGGCCATTGCAGAGAGCTGGATCAGAAGAGGAGCAGCCAGGACTAGAACCGGCGCTCTTATGGGATGCTGGTGCTTCAGGCCAGGGGATTAACCCGCTGCGCCATAGCACCGGCCCCAGCCACCACTGTATCTTTTATGAGCAAGAAACAAATTTCTACTTTTTCAATCTACAGAGAGTAGGGGATTTACCTATTTTAGCAAATATTACCTTCACTACACTGCAACTTTGTGGAATAGCACCTCATCAAGTATAAATGTCAAGGATTATTCTCATGTTTGGTGACAGCAAAACTAGGGCTCAGGATGATGAACTAACTTGGACAGGGTGACAAATTTGAAAACGGTAAAGATGGAATTCTGACTCCAAAGACCAATGTATTTCCTTGGTGCTACCTAGTGTTTTCTACAAAACTGCTGTTCAATTATCTATTGAAAAAGACATTAATTATTTATTCCATTTTTTGCTTATTTTTAAACGAAGTCTCTGACTTGTAGATTTAAGACCTAGAAGTCAATTTACATATTATCTTCCCTAAATCTTCTACAGTATTTGATTTTTTAATTTTAATTTTTTAATTTTTATTTTTAAGATTTAATTATTTATTTGAAAGGCAGAGTTACAGAGAGGCAGAGGCAGAGAGAGAGTCTTCCATCCAATGGTTCACTCCCCAAATGGCCACAACTGCTGGAGCTGGATCAATCTGAAGCCAGGAGCCAGGAGCTTCTTCCAGGTCGTCCATGTGAGTGCAGGGGCCCAAGGACTTGGGCCATCTCCTGCTGCTTTCCCAGGCCACAGCAGACAGCTGGATCAGAGATGGAGAAGTGAGACTTGAACTGGTGCTGACATGGGATGCTGGCACTGCAGGCGTCGGCTTTACCTGCTACACCACAGCACCAGCCCCTTATAGAATTACAAAGATGAGAAATGGGATGCTTAAAATTGCCAGGTGGCTGGCCCAGGTGCTGAGTCACAGCCAGGACCAGAACTGAAGTCTTGACATCCCTACTCAAATTGTTCTTGCATGAGAATTTGTTTTGTAGAGAACTCTTTTTCATAAAATGATTTGCAAATCTTTTGGTATCATCTCACATACAGTCATGAAGGTAGAGTTTTTTCTTTAGAATGGTCTTATTCTAGACTCATCTAGGTACAGTAGTTTGGCACCCAGTAATCAGAAATATTGCTCCATTTTAAGTTTTCAGTCAGAATTGTGTAAGATGAACGGATTGAGATTTCATAGTGTTGGCCATGTTTCTGTTCATGAGAGCATGAACAAGATTACTACTTTCCTTGCAAATCATTGTAGACGGTTTGCTATTGTGGTCTTTATCTTCAATATTATCTTGTTCCTTCTTTACAAGAGTTATCCACCAGTAAACCACTGGTTTGTGTTTTGTCTCCATAAGCTTTTTGTAAAACATCAATTATTTTACCCTTCTTCTATTCAAACTTCACTCTAAATTTGATATTTGTTATTGTCTCAGTTTCAGCTAAATTTATATTTCTTTCAAACTGATGTCTTCCTTTCTTGGTGCCTCAAATTTGATCCTGTCCAGACATGGAAAGTTAGTATCAGTTTACTTTGGTGAAAAAAAAAAAAAAAAACCCTGAAGTTCCTGCCTAGTTTTTCATTATATCCATTTTCCATGAATCTTTTGAAGGGCCCTCATGTAAGTGTGTGTATGTGTGTGTGTGTGTTGTGTGTGTGTGCTCATACCTTGTCATTGTTCTATTAAGACTGAATTATTTTTTAAAAGATTTATTTTTTTTTTATTTGAAAGGCAGAGTTACAGAGAGGCAGAGGCAGAGACAGAGAGAGAGGTCTTCCATCCACTGGTTCACTTCTCAGATGGCAGCAATGGCTGGAGCTGTGCTGATTGGAAGCTAGGAACCAGGAGCTTCTTCTGTGTCTCCCACAAAGGCATAGGGGCCCAAGGACTTGGGCGATCTTCTACTGCTTTCCCAGGCCATAGCAGAGAGCTGGATCAGAAGTGGTGCAGCCAGGACTCGAACTGGCACCCATGTGTGATGCCAGCGTCGCAGGCAGCAGCTTTACCCGCTTCACCACAGCGCCAGCCCTATGAATGAATTATTTTCATGTTAAAAAAGTAAAAGTGGCAGAGCACTGAACAGATGGAGAATTAAAAGAATGAACTGAGGATTCCACAACTTGGCAGCCCGAAAATATGTTCCACGACACTAAACATATTTTTAGCTAACAAACAATGCCAATTCATGTGGTTTAGCTTGTTTATGCTCCAAGTATAGCTGAACAGTTTTACATATGTATTTTTATTCTTATAGAGTGAACACATTTCATGTATGTCATATATACAGATGTAAGAACATAGTGATACTTCCCACCCTATCCCCCCTTCAGCCCATGCTCCCACTCTCCTTCCTCCTTCCTATTTTTTTAAAATTCTTACAATACATACTTTCAGTTTATTTTATAATCACAAGATTAACCCTCCACCAAAGAAAGAATTCAACAAGTAGGAAGTAGAAAAACCACTCTTCCTCAAGAGTATGCATGAGGGCTATAAACAATATCTAATGTCAAAATGTCAATTTCACTCATACATTACTTTTTTGTATCCTGTATATTAATTACTATAAATCAAGGAAAACATATGATATTTGTCTTTTTGACACAGGCTTATTACACTAAGCATGATGGTCATTCTTTTATATGGCTAAGTAGTATTCCATAATATAAATATATATATTACATTTTCTTTATTCAGTCATAAGTTGATTAACACCTGGGTTGATTCCATATCTTAGTTACTATGAATTGAGCTGCAATAAATATGGAGGCACAGATAACTCTTTTATATGCTGATTTCATTTCCTTTGGGTAAATACCCAGGAGTGGGATGGCTGGGTTATATGGTAGATCTATATTCAGATTTCTGAGGAATCTCCATGCTGTTTTCCATAATGTTTGTACTAGTTTACATTTCCACCAACAGTATGTTAGGATACCTTTTCCCCCACATCCTTGCCAGCATTTATTTTTTTAAAAAAATTTTAATTTTTAAAAAATATTTTATTTATTTAGTTAAGAGGTAGAGTTACCGACTGAGAGGAAGAGACAGAGAGAAAGGTCTTCCATCTGCTGGCTCTCTTCCTAAATGACTGCAATGGCCAGAGCTGAGCCAATCTGAAGCCAGGAGCCAGGAGCTTCCTCCAGGTCTCCCAAGTGGATGCAGGGGCCCAAGCGCTTGGGCCATCTTCTGCTGCTTTCCCAGGCAGAGAACTGGATAGAGAGCTGGTTGGGAAGAGGAGCAGCCAGGACTAGAACCAGCACCTATCTGGAATGCCAGAGCTGCAGGCAGAGGATTAACCTACTGTACTACAGTACTGGCCCCGCATTTATTGTTTTTTGATTTTTGAATGATAGCCATTCTAACTGTGTGAGATGAGACTTCATTGTGGTTTTTATTTGCAAATCCCTGATGGCTAGTTATCCTGATCTTTTTTTTCATGTGGCTATTGACCATTTGAATTTTGTCCGTTGAAAAATGCCCATTCATATCCTTTGCCCATTCCTTGACTGGATTGTTTTGTGTTGTTGAGTTTCTTGATCCTCTTAATAGATTTTGGAGATTAATCCTTTATCAGTTGCATAGTTTGCAAATATTTCCTCCCATTCTATTGATTACCTCTTCCCTTTGTGGAGAGTTTCCTTTGTAGTGCATAAACTTCTTAGCTTGATGTAATTCTATTGTTTATTTTTGCTTTTACTGACAATGATTCTGGGGTCTTTTCTTCTTTTTTTTTTAATTTCTTTCTTTTTTTTTTTTGACAGGCAGAGTGGACAGTGAGAGAGAGACAGAGAGAAAGGTCTTCCTTTGCCGTTGGTTCACCCTCCAATGGCTTCCGCGGTCGGCACGCTGCGGCTGGCGCACCGCATTCATCCGATGGCAGGAGCCAGGTGCTAGGTGCTTTTCCTGGTCTCCCATGGGGCGCAGGGCCCAAGCACTTGGGCCATCCTCCACTGCACTCCGGGCCACAGCAGAGGGCTGGCCTGGAAGAGGGGCAACTGGGACAGAATCCGGCGCCCCGACCAGGACTAGAACCCGGTGTGCCGGTGCCGCAAGGCGGAGGATTAGCCTGTTGAGCCACGGCACTGGCCTCTGGGGTCTTTTCTAAGAAGTCACTGCCTATGCCAATGTATTGCAGAGTTTCCCCAATGTTTTCCTTTAGTAATTTGATGGTATCAATTAATAAATTTAGATTCTTTAACCATTTTGAGTTGATGTTTGTATAAAGTGTAAGGTAGAGACCTTATTTCACACTTCTGCATGTGAAGATCCAATTTTCCCAGCACTGTTTGTTGCAGAGACTGTCCTTTCTCCAGGGACTGATTTTAGCTCCTTTGTCAAAGATTAGTTGGTTGTAGATGCAAGGACTGATTTCTGGGGTTTCTATTTTGTTTTATTTGTCTACATGTCTATTTTTGTATCAGCACCAGGATGTTTTGATTATAACTATCCTGTAGTATGTCATGAAATCTGGTATTGTGATGACTGGCTTTTTTGTTGTTGTTTAAGATTGCTTTAGCTGTTTGGGGTCCCTTTGGTTCCTTGTGAATTTTAGCATCATTTTTTTTTAGATCTGAGAAGAATGTCCTTGGTATTTTGATTGATATCACATTGAATCTATAAATTCCTTTGCGTAGTATGAACATTTTGATAATATTAATTCTTCTGAACTATGAACATGGAAGTTTTTTTTTAATATTTTATGTGTCTTCTATTTCTTTCTTTAATGTTTTGTAATTTTCATCACAGAGATCTTTCACATCCTTGGTTAAATTTATTACAAGGTATTTAAATTTTTTGTAGCTATTGTGAATGGGATTGATCTCAGAAGTTCTCTGAGCCATGACATTGTCTCTCTATACAAAGATTATTGGTTTGGGGCTGGCGCCATGGCTCACTTGGCTAAGCGTCCACCTGTGGTGCCAGCATCCCTCATGGGTGCCAGGTTCTAGTTCCAGTTGCTCCTCTTCCAGTCCAGCTCTCTGCTGTGACCCAGGAAGGCAGTGGAGGATAGCACAAGTGCTTGGGCCCCTGCACCCACATGGGAGTCCAGGAGGAAGCACCTGACTCCTAGCTTCAGATCGGCATAGCTCTGGAAGTAGTGGCCATTTGAGGGGTGAACCAACAGAAGGAAGACCTTTCTCTCTGTCTCTCTTTCTCTCACTGTCTAATTCTATCTGTCAAAAAAAAAAAGGTTATTGATTTTTGTATATTAACTTTCTATCCCACAACTTTCCAAACTCTCTGATGAGTTCCAATAGTCTCTAAGCGGAGTCTTTTAGTTTCCCTATATATAGAATCATGTCATCTACAGACAGGGATAATTTAAGTTTCTCCTTGCCAATTTATATCCCTTTGATTTCTTTTTCTTGCCTAATGGCTCTGGCTAAAACTTCTAGAACTATATTGAATAGTAATAGTAAGAGTGGGCCTCCTATTCTGGTTCTACATCTTGGTGGAAGTGTTTCCAACTTTTACTCCCTTCAATATCATGCTGACTGTGTGTTTGTCAATACTGCCTTGATTTTGTTATGGAATATTACTTCTCTACCCAATTTACTTAAGGTTTTTATCATGAAAGAATGTTGTATTTACCAAACACTTTCTCTGCATCTATTGAGATAATCATATGGTTTTTATTCTTCACTTTGTTAATGTGATGTATCAGATTTATTGATTTGCACATGTTAAACCATCTCTGCATACCAGAGATAAATTCCACTTGCTCCAGGTGAAGGATCTTTCTAATGTGTTGTTGGATTTGATTAGCTAGAATTTTGTTGGGGATTTTTGCATCTATGTTCATCAGGGAAATTAGTATATAGTTTTCTTTCTATATCATATCTTTTACTGGTTTTGGAATTAAGATGATACTGAAGAACTTTGGGAGGATTCCCTCCCTTTCAATTGTTTTCAATAGTTTGAGAAGAATTGGAATTAATTCTTTAAAAGTTTGGTAGAATTCAGCAGTGAAGCTCTGGTCTGAGGGTTTTCTTTATTGTGAGAGTCTTTATTACTGGTTTAATCTCTGTCTTGGTTATTGGTCTATTTTGGTTTTCTATGTCTTTATGACTTGATTTTGGTAGATTATATGTGTCCAGAAATCAATCTGTTTCTTCTAAATTTTCCAATTTATTGGCATATAACTGTTTGTAGTAATTCCTGATTCTTTTTTATTTCTGTGGTATCCACTGTAACACTTTTTCTTCTCTGATTTTATTAATTTGGGTCTTCTGTATGGTGTATCAATTTTGCTTATTTTTTTTGTTTTTTTTTTTTTAAATTTTGCTTATTTCAAAAATCCATCTCTTTATTTCACTGATCTTTCGATTTTTTATTTCAATTTTTGTTTATTTCTTCTCTAACTTTAATTATTTCTTTCTCCTTACTTATTTTGGGTTTGATTTATTCTTATTTTGCTACATCCTTGAGATGCATTGTTATATTACTTATTTCATGATTTTCTAATTTCCTGATGTGGGCACTAGTTACTATAAACTTACTTCCTAACACTGTCTTTGCTATATCCCATAAGTTTTGATATGTTGTATTGTCATCTTCATTCATTTCCAGGACTTTTTTTCTTCTGTGACCCACTGTTCAGTCAGGAGCATGTTATTCAGTCTCCATGTATTTGCATATTTTCTATAGTTTCTTAAGTTGTTAATTTATAGCTTCATTCCATTGTGGTCAGAAAAGATGCATGGTATGATTTTGATATTTTTTAATTTGGTGAGACTTGCTTTATGTCCTAGCATATGGTCTATCCTAGAGAAAGTTCCATGCACTGAGGAAAAGAATGTGTATTCTGCAGCTATGGGATGAAGTATTCTGTAGATATCGATTAAATCAATTTGGTCCATGGCTTAGATTAGCTTTGTTGTTTCTTGTTGATTTTTTGTCTAGTTGAAGCTCCCATTATTATTGTATTGGAGTCTATGACTCCCTTTGAACCCACTAACATTTGTTTTAAATAGCCAGGTGCCCTGATATCAGGTCCATAAACATTCATTGTGGTCACATATTACTGTTGAATTGATCTATTAATCATTATATAATGCTCTTCTTTGTTTGTTATAGCAGTTTTTGTGTTAAAGTCTATTTTGTCTGATATTAGGATGGCTATTCCTGTTCTTTATTACTTTCTATTTTCATGATATATCTTTTTCCATCTCTTTACTTTTAGTCTGTGTGTATCTTTGTTGGTGTGGTGTATTTCTTATAGGCAGCAAATAGATGGATCCTGGTTTTTAATCCATTCAGCCAATCCATATCTTTAATTGGATAAATTAAGCTACTTACATTTAAAGATGTTATTAATAAGTAATGACTTAATCTGGCCATTTCCCCATAAATATTCCTATTGTTTGCTTGGAATCTCCTCTGTATTTTTACTGTGAGATTTTTCTGCCTTCACATTCTTTCCTAATAATGACTGTCTTTCTCTGTTTCTGTGTGTAGCACATCCTTATGTATTATTTGTAAGGCTGGACAAGTGATGATAAATTTTTTTCAATTTCTGTTTGTTTTGGAAGGTCTTTATTTCACCTTCATTTATAAATGAGAGTTGTTCAGGGTATAGTGTTCTGGGTTGGCAGTTTTTCCTTTAGGACTTGGACTATCTCTCTCCATTCTTTCCTAGCCTGTAAGGTTTTCTGATGAGAAATCAGCTGTGAGTCTAATTGGAGATCCTCTGAAGGTAATCTGGCATTCTCTTGTGCACATTTACGATTTTTTCTTTATGCTTTACTGTTGAAAGCTTGACTATAATGTGTTGTGGTGAAGATTTTTTTCTGGTCATGTCTATTACGAGTTCTGTGCTTCTTGTATTCGAATATCCCTTTCTTTCTTCAAATTTGGGAAGTTCTCTGGTACTATTTCACTTATTAGAACTTCTAATCCATTCTCTCTTTCTACACCTTCAGGAACTCCTAAGACTTATATGTTAGGTCATTTAGTAGTATCCCATAAATCTCAAACACTGTTCCTTCCCTTCCCTTCCCTTCCCTTCCCTTCCCTTCCCTTCCCTTCCCTTCCCTTCCCTTCCCTTCCCTTCCCTTCCCTTCCCTTCCCTTCCCTTCCCTTCCCTCCTTTGTCTCTCTCTCTCTCTTTTTTCTTCCTTCCTTCCTTCCTTCCTTCCTTCCTTCCTTCCTTCCTTCCTTCCTTCCTTCCTCCCTCCCTTCCCCCCCCCTCTTGTCTGACAGAGATATTTCTGAAGATTTGTTTTCTAGCTTGAATTTTCTTTCTTCTACCTCACCATGTCCACCATATTTGTTGTTAAGGCTTTCTACAGTGTTTTTTTATTTGATATTGAGTTCTTCATTTCTATATTTCAGGTTCATTTCTCTCCAATACCTCTATCTCTGGGAAAAATTTTTCTTCCATGTCATGTATGGATTTCTTTGACTCATGAATTTACTTCTCATTGTTTTTCAGTAATCTTGTGATCATTCTTTTGAATTCGTTTTCAGGCATCTCATCAATCACTTCTTCTTCACATTCTTATATTGAAGTGTTGTGTTTTTGGGGGGGAGTCATATTGTCTTCCTTGATCATGTTTCTCATATTTTTACATTTATTTTTGGGCATTTCTAGAACTACTTGTTGGTTTTCTCCTCTGATGGATTTTATCTATGAAATATTCCTCTGTGGCTTAGTGGAGTGTCTGCTCCTTCGGCATATTTTCAGAGGTGGATGCTGGATGGAGCGAGGAAGCTCCAGTCAGTGCTTAGAGGTGGTGAAAGGGTCCAGGCCAGGGTGACATTCAAGTTTGCTGTGGTGTATCCCCGCTATTGTAAACGGGGAAGGATATAATCACATCAGGCGCTATGATCACTGACTCACCTCCTCTTTGCCAAGGTGATCAATGCCGAAAGTGAGCCCACAGTGGCTACATACCGCACCCATACAAAGGATCTGTGAACCACATGAACCATACAAAGTATCTGTGCAGTCCTCAGTATGAGCACAATTCCTCTGTAATGACCCACCCTAACCATGAAGAGAACTCTGAATCTCTGAAATCAGACACAGTGATTGTCCAGGGACCCAGCTACACCCCATGACCTAACATGCAGTCACAGAGTTTCCACTGTCAGAACACGCAAGGCTCCCATATTCACAGGGAGCAAAGATCCATTCTCAGCCCTGTGAGCCTGCTCCACCCATGGAGAGAGCCAAGCGGTTCCCAGAGCCTGTTGCTTGTAGGTGTTCCACCTTGACAATTTGAGTATAGTTGCCCGTGATGGAGTTAGGGGAGGGGTGCACCTCACAGGTATTAAGTGGGTATCCTGCTCCCTGCCAATCCTCCAGGCAGACTCAAAGTTAGTGGATTTACCCATAAAATAAAATCTCCTACTTACATGTGTAGGAGCCATGGCTGCCTGCACTCACCTTATTGAGATGATGTTTCCTCCCTGCTAGTAGCTGGGAGCTCCTGGTAGGAGGGGAGGATGGGCTCTCCCTTCACAGGGTTAGGTGGGTACCCTGCCTGCAGCTAGTGCTCCAGGCCAGACTCGAAGTCAGCATAGACCACAAGCTTGTCCCTCAGGCAATATCAGAAGTGACACAGGTTGCCTCAGGCTCCTGCCTTCAAAGATGTTGTCCCCTCCTCATGCTGATTCTGATGCTGGTAGGCGCAGAGCAGACGCTCACTGCCTGACTTTTTGCTGCCAAGTATGGTGCTCTCTGGGTGTGAGGGAGGGGAAGAAGCAAGGCAGCCTCCTTGCTCCAAGCTCGACCATTGCTGAGATCCCAGTCAGCTCCCCAGGCTGAAGTAAAAGCCAGTGGGTGACCTTGGAATCCCTGTCATCTAAAACTCTGCACGGTGGGACACACAGCAGTTTCTTCTTACCTTGATGTGGTACAATGGCAGCTCACAGGTGGCAGCTGGCGATGCCATGCTGCGGGCTGTAGTGGTGTCTCTTTCTTCTCTCCTCTTGTCCCGTAGAGTCTTTGTTGTTACTGGTTTTTTTCTTTTTCACTTCTTTGCCAAAATTTCTGTCAGTCAGAACCCTGGAAATGTTGTCATTCCTTCGTTCTTTTTATATCCTTGAGCAGTTGAAGTGATGTGGCTACAATCTATTCAGTCGTCTTGGAAGACATTTAGTTAAATTTGTTTTGCAAGAAGCAGATATTGTCCACACCGTTAAACCTAAAAATGAATTTAAGAATACCAGAGAACTGGGTAAAACTTTAAACTACATTTAGCAGTTTGTACTGAGTGAATTTTTCTCTAGTCAGTTCAGGACATTGGTACAGGATAACACCATTTTGAATTCTTAGCACTGTTTTGATTTTTTAATTTAATAAGGAAATCTAATATAGAACATTCTTCTCCATAAGCCTATTATTCTTGAATAGTGATGGCCCTAGGATATGGGGCCCTGAAATTTTGGTTCTATAATTGTCAGAAGTTACTGGCAAACCCACTGCTATTGCGATTCTCCATGATACATTTTTATTTCAGTTAGCATCAAGGGATATCTATCCATCCTCAACTGGAACTCAAAGACACAGAACAGAGAGACTTTCAGCCTCTATTATCTGGAAATTGTCTTCAAGCTCTATCTGCATGCTATGCTACTCTTTTCTCAGCTTTTTCTGTGCACTAATTTTAGGTTGACTCACATTTTAAAAATTAACAGCTTCTTGAGATATATTTCCATATACCATAAAACCCACTCATTTTAAATGTAAACCCAATGATTTTAGTGAATTTTCTCTTGTTCAACCATTACGATTGGATTTTGCAACACTTCTATTATTCCTGAAGACCCCCTGTGTCTCTGATGTCTTTCTTTCAAGTTGTCTGTGAACCTGACCCAAAAGCTGGACTCTGGTCACTTCCTTATTAGAATTAACCAAAGTGCTCCATTAACTAAGAATGGCCAAAATAAAATGTTATGAGTAAAACAAGGCTTGTGTAAGCCCTTTATAATCATAGAGAAACAACCTCTAAAAGATACACAAGATATAAGGAGAAAAGAATCAAAACATAAACTGCAAAACAAATGACAAAACAGTGAAATCGGAAGAAAAGAATAAAGGAAGTACAAAATAGTAAACAATTAATGAAAAGCCAATAGTACACTCTTACAAATCAATAATTACTTTAAATTTAAAAACTATTAAAATTTCCTATAAAAATATAGAGTAGATTTACATGATAAAAACTCCACAAATTAGGTTGAAGGAGTATACCTTTATATAGAAAAATCCATATATAACAATTCTGTATTTCACATTATACTTGATATTCTTTTTTTTTTAAAGATTTATTTATTTTACTTGAAAGTCAGAGTTACACAGAGAGAAGATAGGCAGAGAAAGAGGGAGAGAGGTCTTCCATCAGATGGTTCACTCCCCATTTGGCCACAATGGCTGGAGCTGCTCCGATCTGAAGCCAGGAGCTAAGAGTTTCCTCTGGGTCTCCCACGTGGGTGCAGGGGCCCAAGAACTTAGGCCATCTTCTACTGCTTTCCCAGGCCATAGCAGAGAGCTGGATTGGAAGTGGAGCAGCCGAGTTTCGAACCGGTGCTGGATTGGAAGCAGAGCAGCTGGGACGTGAATCAGTGCCCATATGGGATGCTGGCATCACAGGTGGTGGCTTTACTCACTAAGCCATAACGCTGGCCCCAAATGTTTTGTAATTTTTGGTGCATATTTTAAATATGTAGCTATCCTGGGTTATGACTCCTCCAAGGGTATTTGTTTCCAATTTGCTTTTTTGGCTACTTGCTTAAACTAATTCTACACTCTATTTCTCTCACCATGTAGTCTCTGACATCCTGCTGAATTATTTTTTAATAATTCTTTGATAAAAATTGTAAGACTGGCTTCCATGAATTCATCTCTGGGT
Organism: Sylvilagus floridanus; assembly: GCA_949820135.1. Taxonomy (NCBI): domain Eukaryota; kingdom Metazoa; phylum Chordata; class Mammalia; order Lagomorpha; family Leporidae; genus Sylvilagus; species Sylvilagus floridanus. Next base: position 58,639,964 of record OX463225.1, read on the forward strand.
CAACATAGTTAGTGGCCAGCCAATAATTCATCAGAAGTTTTGTTTAAACACCTTACATCCTAAAGCTTCCAACCTTTAAATCTCATCTGTGTGTAGAGAAGTGTGTAAATCAGGGCTCAAACTGAGAAACAGAACCAGCAAGAAATAAATGTTAAGAGGTTTACTGCAAGGAAATGGCATGAGTCATTGTGGGGCTGGTAGATAAACCAAAATCCTAGGATAGGAAATCAGAAAAAGCAGGTTGGAAATCTAGGGTGTGGGCTGTCCCTGTCCACAGGGAGTGTGTCTTCATGAGGGAAGCCTCCGTTCTGTCCTTACAGCCTTTCACCTGACTGAGACAGGCCCACCTAGATTATCAAGAACAATCTTCCTCATTTAAAATCAACTGATTATGGTTTGATCATACCTATAAAATACTTTCACAGCAACACCTAGATTAGTGTTTGTTTGAATAACATAAATGCAGGCTTGCTGCGTTGTCACAGTGACATCACAAAAAGCCAGTGAAGGGTTTGTGCAAGGTGAAGATGTGATTTTGCTTGTTTTAGAGGAAGAAACGTTTTGTGGCCGTTTGGAAGCAGAAGGAGCTGGAGGCTCATAAAACAGTAAATTAAAGAGTGGTTGGGCCCCAGATAGCACAACAGATTGAATTTGAATAGAAGGAGGTGGACTACCATCAGCATTTTGAAAGTAAGATATTTATAAAATGCTTATGCTTAAGTTTAGATTTGGGTTACTAAAACAGTGTGATCAACATACCTAGTGAGATTAACACTCTGTCCAGTTTTATTCAGTACTGTGTCTACTGATTGTGTTAATCTCATGGAGTTTCCATTTTCTTATCTATGCCTTTTTTTTAAAGATTTATTTATTATTTATTTAAAAGGCAGAGTTACAGAGAGGCAGAGAGAGAGAGAGAGAGAAAGAAAGAGAGAGAGAGAGAGAGAGAGAGGTCTTCCATCCGCTGGTTCATTCCCTAAGTGGCTGCATTGGCCAGAGCTGCGCTGATCCAAAGCCAGGAGCTAGGAGCTTCTTCTGGGTCTCCTACATGAGTGCACAGGCCCAAGGACTTGGGCCATCTTCTACTGGTTTCCCAGGCCACAGCAGAGAGTTGGATAGGAAGTGAAGCAGCCGGGACTCAAACCAGCACCCATTTGGGGTGGTGGTACTGCAGGTGGCGGCTTTACCTGCTATGCCACAGCACCGGCCCCTATGCCTTTTTTTCACACTAAGGACCCTTTTTCCAAGATCAGACTTGTTCCTATGCTGAATGCCATGGTTGTGTGGTTTGCCTTCCCTCAATCCTCCCATGTAACTGGTATTTCCTGTAGAAAATAAAGACCACAGAAAGCTAGGATTATTAGTCAAGAGGATGAATGGGTCTCATTTCCTTGGGAGTCTGCAGAAACAGCATGCCTGTGGGAAGGTGACTCTGGTGGGCTGAGGAACAGGTGCACGAGCCTAGAGAGAAGATGGAAGGACACACAGAAGCCGTGCAAGAGGAGTAAGTGGCCTAGGATGGATTGGTTTACATTTATCGGTGGAGCTCTACTCTTGGCTGAATACAGGAGTTGAAGATAATTTTGTTTCCTTGTCCTTGCTTCTAGAGCCTGTTGTGGTCTCCACATAAGCAGTGCCATAGTCCCAGACAAATCATTCACAGGGCTTGCGTTTGAGTTCTCCTGTTTCTTTATGTGGCCCAAGGACATGGCAATCCTGAACTTCGGAACAGGTCTATCCTCAAGGCAAAATCTCAAACCACTGATGACCTTGGGTTGCCTGGTTTCATGAAGGCAGTATGCACAGAAGAGGAGCCTGGACAGATGGATGCTCTTGACTATTAGCTGTCCTTTGGAGCGAATCGCTCTGTAGAGCTCTTGGTGCTAACAAGCAGAACTGGGAAAATGCTAAGGACTCTCTTTGCCCCCTCAAGTCTGGGCTAAGAGACACTTCAACAGATAAAGCCTCTGTTTGCCTGAGCCCTCCCGTTGCGGGCCCCTCATGGTATCTCCTTGGCCTTCCCAGAACACACACACCCCTTCCTTAGCCTCACATTTCCCAAACCAAATATAGACAAGAAGGGGAAAGCTAAAACCACGGCATTCAAATTCCAGGGTTTGTTTTTTAAAATAATTTTCCCTATCACACTGGAAGCTCTGGCCCAGCCTCATGCCTGTGTCTTGCATGGCCTTCATCCAACTCAGTGCTCCATGTTCTGTAGAGGTAGAGTTGGGGTGATGCGGGGGCTGGCCTTGATCTCTCTCTGGACGCTGCCTTTCCCAAGCCCCTTCTGAACCATGTAACTAAATCTGTTTGCTTGTATGAGTGGAGAAATTGCGTTTCATAAATCAGCATGCAGTTCACATGGCTCTAACCTCCGATAAACTGCCTGACAGCCTCGCGGTAACAAATCATTGCTTGTTGCTATGCTGCTCCTTAGAGACCTGAGCAAAAGATTCCATGATGCAATAACAGCCAGTCACATGTCCTGGGGGCAGCCGGAGCCACAGCTTTCACCTTACAGCGCCTTGGCACAGGTGGGAGGCATCCTGTTAGGAGGATCCCCCTACTCACCATTAAACCCAGCTCAGCACTCTCCTGGGAAGCCCTCCGCAGCCCTCCAGCACAGCTCCTCCAGCAAAAGCTTCACGAGTCATTCCCTTCCACAGCTCTAGAAGCATCTTTTGTGCCCGTCATTCCAGTGTGATGGTTTTTATTCCTTATCGTACAGTGAACTGCAGGCAGCGGGGAGCCAGGGACTGTTTCTGAACAGGAGAGAAACCCAGCCATCTTTGTGCTTCTATTGGAAGGCTTGGGTGGTAATGGAGGGTAGGTTAGTTGGGAGCAAACCTAGAGGCTAGGTCACTTGTTAAGTGGTTTTTTCAGTATGAGAGAGAGGGAGGTAGGATCCACACAGTGGCAGTCAGAATAGAGAATCCAGTAAGCCCTCTCCCCCCCTCCCCTCCCCTCCCCACTCCCATCTGCAGCTTCAGATTCCACAGTTTCAGTTTACTGTTGTCAACCCCAATTGGAAAAACATTAGAAAATTCTAGAAATAATTCTTAAGTTTTAAGTTGCATACCACTATTAGTATTGTGATGAGATTCTACACCATCCCGCTCCATCCTGCCTAGGTCACAAATTGTTCCTTTGTTCTAACATTCTCCCTGCCTACTAGTCACTGAGCAGCCTTGTTGGTTTCAGATCAACTGTCACAGTATCATAGTGAGCTGGCAGTCCCAATATGCTCAAGAGATGCCATGGGCGCATCCTTTAAGTGACAGGGTGAAAAGAAATCACATGCATGATATAGCCCCATGGTACGAACTAGCCATGGAATTATAAAACAGGACAAAAAAGTTCTTATTTGTTTTATTGTCCCACTTCAAACTGCAGTAGTTACAGCCATAGCACTTGACAAGTGCTTAATTCAAATGGGAATGCCATTAAATTTGGGGGTTTTGCCATCTGTGGTTTCAGGCATCCACAGGGGTCTAGGGACATACCTTCAGTGATAAGGTATTTCCACTCTATCTCCTTGTAGTCTAATGTGTTTGGTAATTTCTTTTTAACTTGAAAAATGTGACTCAGGTCTCTTGATCAGTGAAACAGGGAAAGGAATGCCACGTGCAGGTTAAATGGTATCAGCACCTTGCCTGAGCCTAGTACATAGTAGATGCTGCGTAATGGTTTGTGTTTGTCCTTCCTCCCCCTTGCAGCAGCCACAGGTCTTGGCCTTCACAGTTCTCCTGGAGGAGGAGTGATGGGCAGCAAACCAAGGCCGCAAACTCATCCATCACGGGGAGAAAGGCCGCCCTACCTTGTCGGAGGCAGATGGCGGGATGGCCCGATAGCTCTTGCCACGCAGTGGTGTGATACATCTACTCATCTCATCACCATGGACAGCAAGAGGCCACACTTCTAACACAACGAACACTGTTAAAATGCACAGAGCATCTTTAAGAGACAAGATGCATGAAGGTCTACTCACAGCGAGTACAAGATTGATTACCAGCAAAGGATCTGATGTGCGTCATGCTCATGCCCTCCCTCATGCAGAGGGCAGAGGAGGGCCGGGCACTGCCAAGGGCATCGGGTCCAGTGCTCTCCTTAAGCTCCTGCTTATTTCCTCTGTTTGTGGCTGCTCTAAGCCAGGTTGGGCCCAAATGAAGTCACTGATCTTCAGCAATTTGTTTATGCTCCCAGAATCTTTGCTTTTAAAATTTACATCCTGGAAATCACCGCCCTTGGCCCACACGGTTTTCATTAGGATGGAGGTGGGAGAAATAGAGCGAAGCCTTGGTGTCTACCCTAAGGCCTTGGGCTGGCTACAAAGGGTTCTTTTTAAAAACACTGTCCTGGACTCATGGCTTGACCCTTAAAACAGTTTCCCACTGCCCTTACAAAAGTCTGCTAACTTCAGCATGACGTATGGGTTTCACATGCTCTGACCCTACTCAGATGCCAACCTCACCTTGAACCAGGCCCTCCCTGGCTCCAGCTGCACTGGCTTCTTTTCAGTCACCTAGAAATGCCACGATCTTCCCAGCCGAGGGCTTGGCTGGTTTGGTGCTCTGCCTGAAACACCCTTGCCCCTCATCTTCGCTTGCTCAGTGCTCAACTTGTTTTTAGGATGCAGCTTAAATTGACTTCAGTCATTCAAATCGGAAATATGTATGAAGTGCCTACCATCTGCCAGGCCCTGTTCTAGGTGCTATGGACAGTAGTGACAAGAAGGCAAATTCCCCTGCTCCCATGAATTTCATTCCAGCACTGGCGAGGCAGAGTGTAAACAGGCGATCCTTGAATGAACAAGATACTCTCCTATAGTGCTGGGTACTCAGAAGGTAATCAAAGGATAGTGGCATAGGCGATCTGGAGAGGGACAGAAGAGAGCAGCATGCATTAGATTGAATCACTTCTTAGCAGCGTGTGCAGTTATCTGAATGATAACAAAGGATACTCCAGAGAAAGCTGTAGATGCAAAGGCCCTGGTGCAGGCATGAGCTGTGTACAGTCAAGGGAAAAAAGAAAGAACAGGGTTCCTAGGACACAAAGCTGGATATAGAGAAATATTAGATAAAAAATGAGGGCATGGGGCTGGCGTTATGTCGTAGTGGGAAAAGCTGCTGCCTGTGATGCCAGCATTTCAAGTGGGTGCTAGTTCAAGTCCTGGCTGCTCTACTTCCAATCCAGCTCCCTGCTAACGTACCTGAGAAATCAGTGGAAGATGGCCCAAGTATTTGGGCCCCTGCCATACATGTGGGAGACCTGGATGAAGCTTCTGGTGCCTGGCTTCTGTCTGGCCCAGCCCTGGTCATGGCAGCCATTTGGCAAGTGAACCAGCAGGTGGAAGACACCTCTCTCTCTTTCTCTCTCTCTCTTTCTCTCTCTCTCTCTCTGTCCTTCCCTTTCTTTGTGTAACTCTGACTTTCAAATAAATAAATAAATCTTTTAAAAAAAGAGAAAATGTGTTCAGGGCAGATCATCCAGGGCTTTCTAGGTCGTGGATAAAGAGGTCAGATTTTGAGTGTAAATGGAAACCACTGAAATATTTTAATTTACATTTTTAAAAATTACCCTGGATGCTTTGTGGACACTGTTCGGGAGACGTGACAGGGAAAGCAGCAGCAGAGTCTTCGGATTCTGTGGGAGGCAAGGCGTGGGGGAGAGCAGTGGCTCAGACAGGGTAGAGTCAGTGCGACTGAGCAGAAGCTGCGTAATTTTGGAGTTGGGCCTCAGGAACTTACTCACAGTGGAGGTGAAAAATGAGAAGAGGTGATAGGAAAAGCGAGGGTGTTGGTGTCTGCCAAGTTCAATTACTTTCCGGTGGTAGGCTCCCTGATCTCCAGCTCTGGTGAGAGGGGGATATTGGTTGTTCCCAGGGCAACCAACACGCTGACACTAACACTCTGAGCATTTATCATGTGTCATTATTTGTTCAAAATAATTCCTGTGCCAGAACTGAGGGGAGGAAGCCACCTGTCTTGTTTAGCCCTGTTTCCCTAGTGTTTTTTGCAGTGCCTGGCGTAGAATTGTAAAGCTATTATAATACTCACAGATATGATATAATTACTATTATGTAACAACAAGCCATACTTGAAGAGTAGTTTTCCTGTGGCAGATACTATTCTGAGTACTTCACATATGCTAACTACTTAGCTTTTCACACTACCTTGAGATGGAGACCATTATCTTATTTGACAGATATGCAAACTGAGGCACAGAGAGAGTAAGTCAACCCGCCCAAGGTCACACACCAATAAAAGGTCGATAGTAAATAAAGTTATTTTTACAAATAAGATAATTATTTGTGATCTCATTTTAGGTTTGAGGAGAGTGAGGCAGGGATGTGATTGGGGTGTCAATATAGGGGTGCATTGTGGGCAGAACTGTCTGGAAGGAAGTGAGAAAGGCTCTGTTATTGTGGCAACGAAGCTGAGGACACTCACCGTGTGGCCAGTTGACTTGACCTGTGCAGCCCATGTCTGCCTCTTACTAGCTGTGTGTGCAAGATTCTGCACAAATGATTTATACCTCTCCGTGCCTCCATTCTTTCATCTGTCATTTGTGCCACTGTTAGTGATACCTGCCTCTGTGACGAATGGCTGGGATACTATTGGTAGAGCACCTGAAATGGACATAGAAGCTATGAGAAGAAACTATAGTTTGCCTATAGAAAATGACAAGAGAGGGTCTCTGCCCTCCACATCTTCCTAAGGAGTGTTCATGCTGGATTAAGATGGTAGAGTCAAAGGATCAAAGAATCAGTAACCTAACTTACCCCCTCCTACTCATCATCTCCATCCACAAACTGGGGCATGCTCTAAGGGTACATAGAGTGAGATAGGACAAAATCCTGGGGGGTCTCGGAAGAAATGTGGGACCTTCTGTATGTTGGGGGTTCTATGAAACTGAGATTTAAGATTTTCAGAGCTAGAAAATCCGGCATCATTTGTGATGGAAAGATGTTGGTGCCTTCTCAATCACGTCTTAAGACATCCTCTCAATTTTCTGTGATTTGAGGACCAAAGAGAACAGGAAATATGAGCTGTTCAGTTACTTTCTAATTTTATCCTTGCACCAATCAAAAAAGTAAGCCTAGGCAACTGTGATGTTCTTTTCCTTTTATTTCTTGTTCCAGACCTCTGGCAGAGCTGATAATGAAAAGCAAGGTAGTCCTATCACGGCCTATCAGTAGACAGAAAAGGGATTAAAAACTCAGGGTAATCAGGACTAAAACTCTCATGGTTACCTATTTTGAACCTGACTTCACAAGAATGTGTCTGGAAAGCCAGTCCTGCCATTGCTTTTGAGAACCTTCTCTGAGCTGCAATCTTTCCTGTCAGGCCAGGCACTCAATGACGTCAGCCTGGTTTCTACTCCCACTGCCTAAATGGCTACTTAGCCAATTCCCGCTCCACCGAGCAAATCTGCCTTCAAGAAAGAGCTGTGCCGATCTGACACATAATCCTAGTCAAAATATTTGAAATCCAATTTGAGACTGTGGTCTGGCCTGATCCACACCATTCAGGGCTAGACACTCAGAAACTGATGCAAAATATGCGATCCACAGCAGAACTTTTGCCCAGGGCTGATGGATATGCAAATGATTGTAATCTTTCCAGAAAGTGGTTTGAAAATACAGATCAAGAACTTTAAAAATGCTCACGCTCTTTTACCTAGTCATTTCACTCTTAGGAACTGAACCCAAGAGGAGATGTTCCGAGACAAGGCTAAGGCTGACGTACAGGCTGTTCCCTGAAGTACTACTTACAACTACAGAGAACAAAATAAGGAGGAAAAAAAATCCGACAATGTTCAAATTGCTCATATCAAATTTCAATCAACCCAATAGTGACTTGCTTAACAAAATGTTGAATGACGTGGGAAAAACGTTCCTGACATGAACAAAGAAGGAAGTGGGGAAATCCAGAATCCCAGACTCTATGCCTGTGATTCCAATTGTGTCTGTCAGTTTTTTTTTTTTTTTATCTCTGAAGCTACCCATGGAATATATACCTAGAAAACTGAATATAAATATGGTAACAGTAATTGTCTTGGTATATTGGCTTTGTGGGTATTTTTCATCTTTACACTTTTTAATATTTTAACCAAATTTCCCATAGTGAATTGTGCTACTTTTTAATAAGAAAGAGAGTATCCTATGCAGAGACAAGCCAACCCTTACCTCTTCCTGGAACTGAAAAGTCTAACCATATATTCTCCCTGCCTGCACTCTCCCTCTCCTGCAATGCTTCTGCTATACCGTCTCCCACACTGATTTTTCTAAACCATTCTTGGTATTACGTCACCTCTTGCTTTAAGGATCCTCAGGCTCCTCGGTGCATATAGAAGTCAGTCATGGCTATAGTCCTTCACCTGTCTTTCCAGGCCCTTGGCACTCTTACCCCATACATTTCTTAGTAATTTTCCTCAGAAATTCTTATTCAGCAGGCATTAATGAGGCAGCAAGTGTATGCAAAGCTGGTTCTATACTTTCCTCTTCATCTTCCAGTACTCTTCACGTAGTGCCCCTGCCCGAGACCAGTCTCATACACCTGCACCTTCAAGTATCCCTCAGCACTCTCTTGCTTGGACCCACTGTGGGAGACCCAGGGCACTAGCATCTGTCACTTGGCTGCCCAACTGGAGCACATGCTCTTTGGACTTGGGCAACTGCCTTCACTCCTTGTTGCTTCAGCTTTCCCATCTGGAGAGTAAAAATTATAGTAATAATCTATGCTATGTGCATTTGTTGGGAAGATCAAAAGTGCTATTATGTGTACAATGCCTACAACAATGGCACAATGAAAGAGCTCAGAAAACGTTCCCTGTTAATAAACTATAAAGTCCTACAAGCTAGGAGCCTAGTTTCCCTCCACTTTCCAACTCCCACAAGACCTAACTTCTTGCTTTGTCTCAATGAATGTGGAGTAGACGTGTGCATGAATGACAGCTGCTGTAGACAGAAAGTTTGTGCCCCACCCACAAAATGCGTGTTGAAACCTAAGCCCCAGTGTGATGATATGTACAGGTGAGGCCTTTGGGAAGTGTTTTGGTCATGGCAATGGAGGCTTCATGTGTGTTGCCTTAAAAGAGGGTGCCTGGAGAGCTCCCTAATACTTTCTACTACGTGAGGACATGGTGAGGGGATAGCCCTCTGTGAGCCCAGCCCTCCTGAGCTGCGAATCAGCCAGCATCTTGGTGTTGATCTTCTCAGCCTCCAGAGACAGAACTTTCTGAGGTTTACAAGCCACCCAGCCTATGGTAGTTTGTGACAGAAGCGCAAATGGACATAGACAACAGTTGCATGTGTCTTTACTGGGCATACCCCTGCCCCTTCTGGTTACTCTGTGACTGTATACCGTATCCATATCCCTGATGACCCAACTTGTCAGCAGCAGTGCTAACCATTGTGATTAGGAGAAGCCCTATGCTGTAGCCACACAGCTCAGTGCCACATTCCTTCTGCTTCTGAATGGTGTGGCAGCAGATGCTTCATTATCTGGCTAACAGGTTCCTCTACTTTTCCCATTTTGCAATGGTAAGTTGTAGAATAGCTACCTTCTGTTTTCCAACATTGCTGCTTTTCTTGGCCAAAAGTCTGAGGAAAATTGCATTCAGTCTCTTATTTTAAGCCCATCCATTGCACTATCCCAAATGACTATCACTAAATGGGAATAACCTACAGGGAAACCACCTTTGAAGTTTATTTGAAAATTGGAGAAAAATAAGTAAACAAAGGCAAGACATAATCAATTTATTTAAGTGACCCTTATGTACCCAGTACTGTGATAACTTTTTATGCATTTATTTTGTTGAAAAGTGTTCAAGGTGCTTAGAGACTATGGCTACAAGTCAAATCCATCTGTCTTTGTAAGCCTTGGCTTGAGTTCCCCCAAACCACTCGATTCCTTGCTCAGATACCACTCCTGTTCTCTCTGACTCATCTGTCAACTGCCGACTAGAAAACTGTTCGCATGTGTAAGTGGGTTAATTATTTCCTATCCCCAACATGTTCTTTCTCCTGGATCTCCACCATCCATCTAGCTGTCCGTCTCAGAAATCAGTGAGCCAGTTGCTCACCTGCCTCTGCCTTTGCATGGTACTCATCATAGGATCCTTCTGTGTCCACCTACTTCATGTCCCCCAGTTTTCCCTTTGCTGTCCAGATCTGCTGGCACTCCTTCAGGTCAGGCCACTTTCGTGTGTCATCTGCTTCATGGTAACAATCTCTTCTTTGGTCCCCCATCTCAAACCCCTCTTAGCCCCTCTAACATATTACCCGCATTAAAGTTCTTTCTAAAGTAAAATAAAGACCACTGTCTTGGTTTTAAGCTCTCAATGGCTCTTCCTCAACTCCATACGACGCCACTTGGTTCCTACTTCTCTCTCAAGCCTTCTCTTTCCCGCCCATCAGTAGCTATAGTATAGGTTTTGAACTTTATGCTCTACACAAGAGAGTCTCAAAGTGCGGTGGGAGGACTCATGGGGTTCCCAAGAACCCGTGAAGAGGCCTGAGTTCAAAATATCGTTTCTGATACTAACACATTGTTTGCTTTATCCACTTTCACTTTCTCATTGGTGTTTTCCCGCAGCGCTGCTTTCCCAAGGCTGCATGTTGTGTGGTGTTGCAACAGCCTGAATGCAAAGAGAACTTTGAGAACCCAGCTGTCTGCTATTAAGCCAGATATTAAAGAGATTTGCCGACATGCAAATCTATGCCAGATTCTCACTATATTTTTTTTGTTTTGGAAAATGTATTTATTTTTCATAAAAGACATTTCCGTTAGCACATAGCAGGTATATTATTTTTTAAATAATTATATACCTTTAAAGTTGTATAATTTAAAATTTTAATTTGGTAAGTAGTAATAGATGTATCCCCAGGTAAAGGGAATATTTTTGCAATCCTCAATTATTTTAACACTGTGAAGAAGTCCCAAGACCAATACATTCCAGGACCACTGCTTGAGCCATATAGAACCACCCAGAGTGCCCCAAGTGTATTTTCTTTCTCCCTCCATCCTTTCAGTTTCTTTTTGACCACTCCTTTTGACAGGGGTACTTTCCACATCACCAGCACCTTCCTTCCCTGCCTTGGTGGCTTCCTTCTCATGCCTGTCTCGGTACACAGCATGAATCATCACTCAGGGAAGGTCTTTTGAGCTCCCCAGAGCAGCTGCTGGGCAAACTTGCCCTGAAGTCTTCTCTCGGTTCAGCATAGTTCATAGATACAATTATAAGAATATAATGACATTCTCCTTCTAAGTCCTCTTGAGCTAAGCCTAGTAATCATTGCTTTGCCTGCATATTCATTTCCTCTGAGTTAGGTTTGGCCAGGTACAGGGAGGGCAGGGAGGAGGCAAGACATGATGAGATCCAGTCTAGAGCTGATGGACGTTCAGCCACTCAGTCACACAATTGTGAGTGACATAGTTGATCTGAACCCTTTCTCCTCCATTCTGCCCATGGTTCTCGCATCTCAGAGTGTGAGATGTGCTGGTTCATGTTCAATGACCCACTCTCCAGGGGGACCTGATTTATGGTGTTTGGCCACACACCATTGGTACTCACATTTCCATAGGTAAGTGCCTCTATGATGTCCACTCTCAGTCTACCTACATGACAGTACTGGCACAGCAGGGAAGGGATGTACAGTAGCATTCACGACTGAGAATTTCCACCAGACACGTCTAATCCATGTAAAAATCATAAGAGCCTGGGGAACAGTGAACAGTGCGAAAATAGGAATTACAACAATGAATTCTGAGTACTCTGAATTTGAGCATACTTGTTTTAAATGTAATTTCTTTAATTATAAATTTATCTAACCTAATTGTATAATGACTGTGTTTAGCAAACAGCTCACAGATTTCCTGAGTATTTAACAACTGGCTCTTTGACCTTAGAATTAACTGTCTAGGCTTTGGCTCCTGCAGGGGCTCCAGCCCCCCTCCAAACCTAAAGAACGTTCCTCTTAGACCCAGGCAGTTATATTTGCACCAAGCCCCTCAGATTCAGCACATGTGGAGAGTCATTTGTTCATTATTTATTTCATTTAATTATTCAACCCACGTTTATTAAAGGCTCACATTGTGCCTTCACCGACACCATTTGGAGGTGCTGGGATAACAGTGAATGAAACAAACCAACAATCTCTGCTCTCAAGGAGAGGAAGTACTGCATAAACAAGGAAGCAAAAATAGAAACTTGTAGACAGCAATAATTTTTTTAAAAAAAAGATTTGTTTATTTATTTATTTATTTATTTATTTGAAAGTCAGGGTTACAGAGAAAGATCAAGAGACACACACAGACAGTGAGGTCTTCAACTCACTGGTTCACTCCTCAGAGGCTGCAATTGCCAGGACTGAGCCAGGCTGAAGCCAGGAGCTTCTTCCAGGTCTCCCATGTAGGTGTAGGGGCCCAAACACTTGAGCTATCTTGCACTGTTTTCCCAGTGCATTAGCAGGGAGCTGGATCAGAAGTGGAGCAATCAGGACACAAACTAGTGCCCACATGGGGTGCTGGCATTGCAGGCGGTGGCTTTACCTTACACACCAGAACGCTGGCCCCAGCAGTGACTCTTTGGAAAAAAGATCCGGTGAGGGTCAGAGAGTGACTTGGGTGTGGCAGGTGGTCAAAGGGCTGGGACTAGAGCAAGCTGGATGGGTGGAAGGAACAGCAGGAAGGGCAGGGTGGGTGAAGCAGATAACGAGAGTGAGTGAAAAAAAGTGAGATCCAGGGGAGGGCAGGGCTGACCAATGGGCTTCAAGGTTGGAGGGTGAGGGAGAGAGGCTCTGCTGTTTGCCACGGATCCCATCCCAGGACGCGCATCAGCCCTTTCCACATAGCCAGAGTCAATTCTCCTGCATCGTAAGTCCCCACCACTACTCTACATTTCTAGCAGCATGCAAGCTCCTTTGGAGAAGGCATGCTGTCTGTTTCCCAGAGCTTGGTTCAGAGTGTAATGTGCCATATAAACTTTGTGAATTGTGCTGGAGCAGAAATGATAGCAACACGCCAGAACTGATCAGCTCGGCTCTGATCAGCACAAATCCCTGGGATTGGAGGGTGTTAGTGCTAAGAACATGGGCTTTGGCATCAGATTGGCTTGGGTTCGGTCTGGATTTTGGACAAGTAAGTTATTTTATACTTTTCAGTTGTCTTCTCTGTAGAAGTGCTATTATCCACTTCTGAGATGGTTGTAAGAATTGCATACAATCATGGTTTTGTCCCATGCTTAGCAAAGTGGCCTCTCTTGATCCTTCATCCTGTGTTATTTTTCTTTATGACAGTTAGCATTGCCTGATGTCATATTATACTTGTGTATTTGTTTATTATTATATCTCCTCCCCCTATATCCTATTGAATGTTCCGTGAGAGCAATGATTCAGTCTGTTGCATTCACCTCGGTAGCCCCAGTACCAGAGCAGTCCCTAGTACCCAATAAGCCCCAGTGAATGTTGGATGTGTTGATGGATGGTTGGAGAGCCTCATATTGATTGGTGATTATTAAAAACTTCATGTTTTTTTTGCAAACACATCCCCCTGTATTAGGGGCCTCATGGGTGTCTCACTTGTCCTCCAGGTTCTAGAACATTCTTCCCCCTCCCACAATGTGGCACATACCACTTGCCGCACATTCCTGGCCTGTCCTCATGTGGCGGTTCCAAGTCCTCTCCTGCTGCACGCTGGAGATGTAAGGAGGCTCCTTGGGAACTTTTCTTTCTGATTCTGCCAGGAAATTGTTTGGTCTATTACTGTGATCTAAAGCCCCAGGAAGCCTTTCTGCTTCAGACTTAACAAAGTCAACCGCAGAGTGACAAGCTGCTCTGTAACAATGGGGTAATTACATTTCCAAGCATATATTTAGCTCTTATTTTGCATCTGCACAGCAAAGTCAGTTGATTATTCTGACTTAAGCACAAAATGTTACCTGCAGATTTGTCTGATTTGTGCTCTCCTCTGGCAGATGATGACCTGGGAAGCAAAGAGATCAGAGATTTTGGAATTGGACAAATCTAGGTCTGCCCTTCAGTGGCTCTGTGCCCCGAGAAAATACTTAACCTTAATGAGCCTGAATTTCTTCTACAAAATGTGGCTTCATATAATAACACAAGTTTATTAATCACCTACTATGTTCTGCTCATAGTGCTAGACATTAGGAATACACTAGCTAGCATAAGTCACATGAGACGTCATTGTCATGAATCTTATACTCTAGCTGGTTGGAAAACCATCAAACAAATAATTCTGAATAGGAGAAGCAAAGGGTGTGATGGGAACTTAAAATGAGGCCATACCATTGTCTGGACAATCAGGGAAGGATGAACCGAGGCAGTAAGGGTTAAAATGAGTTAGGCAAGGAAATGAGTGGGCTACAAGGAAAGAGAAAAGAGGCTGGGTCCTATATTGAGCTGTGGTTTCAAAATAGAGGTCAAAGTTCTGTTTTCATAAGAGGTTGGGCAAGATGCTTGGAATTTGCCATGCAACTTTGAGAACTAGATGACAAAATGCACAAAATTTGAGAGAAAACAATTCTTTCCACTTCTGCATGAAACTCAAGACTTCTTTGAGACCCCCAACATTTGCCATTATTGGGACAGCAAGATGTAGACTTGGCTTTGGACCTTGTGATTGGAAGATTAAGCAGCTCTGGAAGAACATGACGTTTACCAGGTGGGGATGTAGTTGGTTGAGCAGTTTGCACATAGATGTAACCCCAGGGGTTCTCAGAGGTTCATTTTGGGAGTAAAGGTGGTGGGTGCTCAATGACCAGGTGAGGACAAGGATGAGATCTATTAAATAATGTATTGTCTCATAAGTTTGGGACAGTTAAAGGGGTAGCACATGTTTCTAGGATAACCATAAACAGAAACAAAATCTCTAGCTGCTAAACCAGCATTTGACAATAAACTGGATATCCAGAATATGATTCTGCTAACATTTTTTGTATCAGGGAAATAGAAGTATTTTACAAATGCTAACTCAAATGCTATGCATAATGATATGATAAGCTGTGTAACAAATGATCATACATACAGCAGTGTAAGAACACATGTTTGTTACCTCACAGTTTCTGTGGGACAGGCATCGGGGTACTGCTCAGCTGGGTCCTCTGCTCTGGGTCTCATAAGGCTAGCATCAAGGTATTAGCCCAGCTGCATTCCCATTTGGAGACTCCTCCGGGGAAGAACTGGTCTCTGAGCCATTCAGCTTGCTGGAAGAACTCATCTTGTGACTGTGGGGCCTGGCTTTTTGCTGGCTGCTGGCTGTCCTCAGCTTCTAGTGGCCACCCACCGTTCCTAGCAGCTACTGCCGTTCTCTGGCCATGCCAGCTTCTGAAACATGGCTGATTATGTCACCAAACTCACAAGCCGTGTCTCCAACCCCCATCTGCACACATGGAGTCTTATACAGTGAAACATAATCACTGGAGTGACAGCCCACAACCTTTGTCATATTCTATTGGTTAGAAGCAAATCACAGGGGAGGGAATTCTGCACCATGACCCCTACGAGGTGGAACTCACTACAGACCCTAGAAGGATATGTAAAACAGCATTGTAATGCAGAAACTATTTTTATCCCTTATTTTACAAATAAGGAAACAGAGGTCCTTGGCCAAAGCTGTGGTCAGCAAACAGGAGAGGCTGCTTGCTGGTTCCTGCAAGCTGGCCCCAGAACTCATCTCTTGACCACTGTGCTGTTCATACTCCATCGTAGAGAATCTAGCCTTGGGGCAGGTTCTGTGGTGTAGCAGGTAAAGCCACCGCCTGCAGTGCTGGCATCCCATATGGATACTTGTTGGAGTCCCAGCTGCTCCTCTTCTGATCCAGTTCTCTGCTATGTCTGGGAAAGTGTTATAAGATGGCCCAAGTGTGTGGGCCCATACACCTGCATGGGAGACCTGGAAGAAGCTCCTGGCTCCTGGCTTCGGATCAGCTCATCTCTGGCCATTGTGGCCATCTGGGGAGTGAACCAGCGGATGAGAGACCTCTCTCTCTCTCTCTTTTTGCCCCTCCTTCTCTCTCTCAAATAAATAATCTTTTAAAAAAATAGAGACTCTAGCCTTAATTTCTGCTGCCACAAACTTAGCAATTTCTTCACCCTGAATTATTGATATCGCCTGTCTTCAAACAATAATCTTGATGATCTCCTGACTGTGTTACTTTGACAGCTTTAAACACACTTCACATAGCCCCATGATGTGAGAAAGATAGTTGTGTTGCCATTTTCCGGGTAACGGAACTGATAAAAGGGAGATGAATCACACAGGTATCATAGAATAGAAATGGGGCTCAACCAAGAGCTTCTAGCTCCACTCTCCATGTCATAGCGCCATTATGGACAGTGTTTTATGAGGGAGCACAATGTTTTTCATTCTCCCAGATAATAATGAAATTGCCCAAAGTCACAGAATACTGAGGAATCACCCATGTTCACCAGCCTGAGGTCTCTAGCTGGTGCGTTCAGGCCTTGCATAGTTGGACCCAAATAGAATTCTTCATAAACAGTTTTTAATTAATCGACAATATTTAAAAACTCTGAGATTTCCCTATAGAAATCAGAAAACTGATGTAACATGGGGCCCACATTTCCCACTGAAACCGAGGAGAGGCTGCGTGCTATCGCCTGGGTGTCATCTTCCCACCTGTAAGTCACCACTGTCTCGACTCCCTACTCGGTTGCTGTGGCCTTCACCTTGAGGTCTTCTCACTTTAAGGATGAAGAGCTGCATTGCACAGAAGCTTCCAGAGGCCCCAGCTGGTTAAGAATGGCAAGCTGATACCAAAAGTCAGGCGTGCCCTTCCATCGGGGCAGGGCACATGTCCACTCAGTAGGCATTTTCAGACAAAAATTCCAAACGTGTGAAGAGCTGTCTTGTCCTCAGATAGCCTGGTCTCAGAGCGCTGCTTCCTCCCCCTTTAAACTGCACTGGGAACAAATACATTTCACAATGTTCAGCTCTAGGTTGCAGAGAAAAACACACCAATAGAGTGCTGCAATTATGAGTAATTTCCCTCCAAGTCCCTCTCTTTCTCTCCCACTCTGGATTATTAACTCTGGTACAAAGAGGCTACATGAGCTTTCAAAGCAAAAGGAGTAAACAGGAGGACATGCATTAATGTGGCAGGCTAGTCACCTCCCACGCCTGGTTGCAGAGCATATCGAAATGGAAAGTTTTAGATGTGCTTCTCTTACAAAGAACAGGTAAACACAGTCTGTGGGAGGCCAGAGGCCGAGGTGTTGGGTAGATGGTTATTGGCATTAGCTATGGAGCGACCATCTAAGGCAGGGAGAGTGGGGAAGGAAGAGGCAGTCCAATCCAGCTAGCAGGTTGACGAGTTTCTAGGTGACGCGCATCCTGGACAATGATTTCATGGAGTTCTTTTATTTCACCTGAACAGTTCACAAAGTCACATCGCAAGAAAGGAAAGATCCAGGATTAAGCACTGTATTTTCTAACTTTGGGCTCATCTAGTGACGTGAGGTGCACCTGGATGAGAATCCCAACTCCAGTGTCATCAGCAGTGATCTTCAGTTACTAATTTAACCCTTTGGTCGTCATCTGTTTCTTTTGTGTTAAGTGTCAGATGCTGGCTGCACAATATATTTGTAGGATTTTTTTTTAATAATTAGACCATATGGGTCCTCACTGGGATTACTTTAGCATTAAATAAATTGAAAAACCACTGTGATTGGTGTTAAAATATTTGGATTCTAGTCCCCACTCTGTCCTTTCCTGCTGAGAAACATAAGGAAATTAGCTAGGTGTTTTTTCCAGTAATTAAAAAAAAGTAGGCATATGGCAATATAATTCAAACTGTATTCAAGGGTATAAAGTAAAAAGTGAGTCTCCTTTCCTCCTTGAACTGCCATTCCTCTCCTGACAGCCAATGCCTATTAAATATTATGTGAATATTCTGCCACAACAGTTTTCTTTAAGGCATATTAAAAGCAACTCAACACAGCCCTGTCCCTGCCACACATACATGAACCCTCAAATGGGAGTGGTGATTTCAAACTAAACTTGGAAATATGTTCTGTTGACTCAGACCACCTCATTCTTTTAAGAAGCTGCGTCCCTACGGATAGTCATACAGGCGACTTCTGACAGTGTTAGTCATGGTGACTACTTACAGATTGCTCACCATGGCCGGGCCCTATCTGAAATACTTCATTTGTATCAACTCATTCAGAACTCACAACAGCCCTGAGCAGAAGCCATTATTTTTCAAGTTTATGTTTTAAAGACTTATTTGAAATAAAAAGTTACAGAAAGAGAGGGAAAGACAGAGAGAGAGAGCAAGAAAGAGCTTCCATGAGCTGGTTCACTCCCCAAATGAGTGCAATGGCTAGGACTGTCCAGGCTGAAGCCAGGAGCCTGGAACTCCATCTGGGTCTCCCACATGGTGGCAGGGGCCCAGCTCTTGGGCCATCTTCCACTGCTTTCTCAGGCGCATTACTAGGGAGTTGGATCAGAAGTGGAGTTTCCAGGATTCAAATCAGTTCTCATATGTCGCAGGCAGTGGCTTAACCGCTGCAGCTCAGCACGGGCCACACAAAATGCTGTAGGAATCTCTCATGTTCTCTCTCCAGTTTCCTCTGTGAGCACGTGCTTCCACACAGCCTCTCCCAATCCAGCCTGAACAATTTGCTCTCCGTCAACCTTCCTGTACAGTCTGTTTTCTGCTGTTAGTACACAAGGCGGTTTTCCTTCCCTGTAAGAAAGCACAAATACCAAACATTGCTCTCCTTGATGGCTTCTTTGCTTTTCAGTAATTCATTCACAAATGTTATAAAGAGGAGACAGCATCTCAGCCCTGGGCTGCAGAATCCCTGACTTCCAGCAGCTTGTAGTTCTATAAGGGAAGGGGGCAGGTGCCATGAGATGGGTCTGTTCTCTACACCGTCATCACCTTGCAGAGAAGTACCTGAAGAGATCGCCGCTTTCCCCAGGACCCATCATCACCAGATATTCTGACAAACGTGCCAACACCATGTGGCTAAAGATGTGTGTTACTACAGCGATAGGTGACTCTCATCTCTGCTGATTATTGTGTGACCTTGGGCAAGTACTAAAGTACTAGAGGCCTTGTTTTCCTGATATGTAAAATGGGTCTGATAAAAACTTCTGTCTCTCCTTGTCTCTCTGTAACTCTGACTTTCAAATAAATATAATACATCTATTTTTTTAAAAGATAGATTTATTTATTTGAAAATCAGAGTTACAGAGAGAGAGAAGGAGAGGCAGAGAGAGAGAGGTAGAGGTCTTCCATTCGCTGATTCACTCCCCAATTGGCAGCAATGGCTGGAGCTGCGCTGATCTGAAGCCAGAAGCCAGGAGCTTCCTCCAGGTCTCCCACATGGGTGCAGGGGCCCAAGGACTTGGGCCGTCTTCTACTGCTTTCCCAGGCCATAGCAGAGAGCTGGATCAGAAGAGGAGCAGCCAGAACTTGAACCAGCACCCACATGGGATGCCAGCATTGCAGGTGGCAGCTTTACCTGCTATGCCACAGCGCCGGCCCCAGTAATAAATCTTAAAACAAAAAACCACAACTATTCTGAGTTTGTGAGCTCTTCTCTCGGCCATGTGGGTTAACCTGGAGGATAGAAGAGATGAACATCTATAAACTTACCCACGTCAACCCCTGAAGATGAAGTTTTCAAAAAGCTCATGGAAAATGCATATTATGGAAAAAATTGCGTGATTTCAAGTTTCTTGGGCGTCAAAATGAACTTACCTTTATTTCCCTCTTTCCAACGAACTTTCTGAAGTACTCTCATGATGGTATCCAATAGTTAGATTTATTGAATCTCGAGTTGCAAAAGGTATTTATCTCCACACTTTTTCACTTCTCAGTGTAAAATGGATGGCAGATTTGAGAGTCAGTATCAGTAGCCTAGAAAAACACCATATCAGTGCGGTGGTAACATTTTCAATTTTCATTTATTTTAATCCTCGCCAGAACTCTGAATTCACTAAGTCTGATATGTTTATTTTTCTGGGCTCTGGGTCTGTGGGCCCAGGTTTGTAGATGTAGATGCACTGTGTGATTCCATTTGTATGCAAACATACCTCAGTAGATTTTGTTACACTTTTGTTCATCTTGAAGCTCATGAAATTCCACAGACATCTGACAACACAGAGACTTTAAATATACGCTATCAGTTTTTCTAAGGCATTTGACTGCTGATCCAAGCTAACGTATTTAATCAAGTTCAAATTAGAAATTGGTTCTTGTAGCCACTCTCCTAGATCAATACTACTGCCCAGCAGGAATATAAAGTGAGTCACAAGGATGAACCATATATATAATTTTTATTTCCTGATAACAACATTAAAAAGATAAAATGAAACACAAAAGTAATTTTAATAATATTTTATTTAACCCACAATATTCAAAATGTTGTCATTTCAACATGTGCTAAATGTAAAGAATTATGAGATTCTACATTCATTTTTTATGCCAAATGCACACTGTGTTTTAGACCTACAACTTATCTTACTTCAGACCAGGCATATTTCAAGTGTCCAACAGTCACATGAGACTCACGGCTCTCTGCTGGACACTGCAGATGGCAGAGGTATTCATTCCTGCACCTTAGAGCACTGGCTTAACCCTCTGCTCCACAGCACCAGCCCCAGGGGAAAGAGTCACATCTCCCGTGCTGGGGAAGCGCCCCCTCCACGCAGCACGTCCACAGGGTTTGGAGAGGTGAGATGGTCCACACTGAGGCTTAGAATACGGAATGGGCCCTTCGCTAGAAGTTTCCAGTATTCGATAATGTAGATTTGGAAGCCGGAGTGTAACAAAAACTGCTAACTGTAGTCACATATTTTCTCTTCCTTTGTGATGATAAAATCCTGAATTTGGCAAGGCACCTATCTGCTCAGGATAAAGACTACATTTCCCAGCCTTCCTGAAGAGGGTAAGGAGGAAGGACACGAATAAGAATGCTGACAGTGGGCTGTCACCGTCTCCACCCTGTTTTTGTTTTTCAAATATTTACTTATTTATTTGAAAGGCAGAGGTACAGAGAGAGTGGGAGAGACAGAGAGAGAGAGAACTCAACCATCTGCTGGTTCACTCTCTAAACGGCCACAACTGGGCCAGGCAGAAGCTGGGAGCCTGGAACTCCACCTGGGTCTCCCACATGGGTAGCAGGGGACCAGGCACTTGGGCCATTCGCCACTGCTCTCCTAGGCACATTAGCAGGACGCTGGACTGGAAGTGGAGCAGCCAGGACTCAAACCGGTGTTCATATAGGATAAGAGTGGCGTCACAGGCAGTGTCTCGGGCAGCACTGGCCCCTCTCTTCCTCCCGCTTACTGACTGACTGTGTGAGTAACAGTTGGAGTTTCAGCAGTCATCTTGAATCAGGAAAGGACAGCAAGGCAGGTAGAGAAAAAATATAGAAGTAGTCTCTGCCTCCGGAAGCTTTGGGGCACCCTGTGGCCCTGGATTGATTAGTTACAAACTTCTTGCTTATGAGAGATAAAGAAACTTCTGTTGTGTCTAAGCCACTGTTATTTTAGATTTTTCTGTTACTCACAGCTTAACCTATATGACCTTGACCCTCAAAGCCCTCCTGGACTTGTGTGACCTCTTTCCTTGTCCTCCGGCTCCAGTTGGGTTAGCTGTCCTTTACACACTCCCAGGGCCCAGTGTAAGCACTGCTTTCATGAAAGCGCACTGTGACTATGTATGTTTCTCATTCTTTTCATTGCACATGTACTGTGTATTTGTTGACTGCTAGTGGCGAGTTGTCTACTGTCAATTCAGGATTGGCATTGCTCCTTCTATGTTCTTCTTTGTGACCCAGGGTTGCTTTCCATAAATCATTCTAGGTTGTATGTCTAACAAGAGTTCCTCATATAAGATTTACAAGGATAAAGAGACAGAGAAAGTGTTGCTTAAAGAAAGCATTTGAGGGTAAAGCTGCCACCTGCAGTGCCAGCATCCCATATGGACACTGGTTTAAGACCTGGCTGCTCCACTTCCAATCCAGCTCTCTTCTATGGCCTGGGGAAGCAGTAGAAGATGGCCCAATCTCTTGGGCCCCTGCACCCATGTGGGAGACCCAGAAGAAGCTCCTGGATCCTGGCTTTGGATCAGCTCAGCTCTGGCATTTGTGACTATCTGGGGAGTGAACCAGCTGATGGAAGATATCCCTCTCTGTCTCTCTCTGCCTCTCCTTCACTCTCTGTGTGACTCTGACTTTCAAATAAATAAATATTAAAAAAAGAAAGCATTTGAAAAATGCAGCTGCAATCATCAGTGGGATGCCTAAGACTTTCTTAGCAGCCACTTGACTTCTGCTCCCCTCACCCTTCCAACAGCCATAGATGACTCTTACTCCTTGAAGTAATCTTTCTAGACTTAGCAATGATTCTCTTTGTCTAAATGTAAAGCCAGCTGTTATAACCCTTGTTATCAAACATCATAATATAGACTAGTTGGAATAACAATGTGTGTGTGTATATATATATACACACACACACATATATAAGTGAAATGTCCTTCACCTCATGGAATGTTCCATCTCTGTGATTGTGTCTTATTTGTCTTTGCCCAGCCCCAATCAAAGTGCTAGGCATATAATAGATTCTCAGTGAGGGTCTATTAAATGAACTGACTTGGACAACATGTAGTTGCCTCCTGAAGCTTAGGTGTGATGAAATGAAGGTCAATGCTGATGAAGTGGTGGGCCAAAGAACATGCAGCTTTGGAACACCAAAGGTGGATGTCTAACTCACAGCCCTGGATTCTTACGTGCAGCATTTTAGGAAGGTGAGAGCATCCAAAGACACCTTTATGTTCCTGCAACCAAGGAGAGATGAATAGTTTCCTGCCACTTCCCCAGTGTTTTAATGAAATTTTAAAAACCCACAAAATTGAAACCAAGCCTCCAACTGGAAACATGGAGATGTTGGGCTACACACAAAGCTCCTGGCCAGAGCAGCGCCCTTTGCCCCACAGGGCAGAGAATGCCTTTCGTCAGGTGGAGGTGTAAGGTGGCCTTGTTACTGGAGGCACCAGCAGGAGGGAATCCGCTCACCAGAAGCCTAGCATGGGAAATATTCTTCACACCTCTGGGTAGGCTGTTCTCTTTTCCTACCTCAGGCATGAGGCAGGTGCTTTCCACTTCAGTAAGGGATATCAGGAGGGATTTGTGGGGGTCCCAGCAGCATCAGATGAACCAAGCAGACCGAAGCAGCACAGCTTAAGCTCTGAAAATTAGATTGTCATGGGACTAAGGCTGCAAAAGGAGGCCAGGACCTGAGTGCTGGTCCAAACCCAGAGAGAGTCTGTGAAAGCAGAAGATTTAAATTGAACCATGAACCTCTTCCATAATAGTCAAAGTATCTATGAAACAATCACTTATCACCAGAAACCAGGAAAATCAGAACTTGAATGACAGTCAATTGTACCAACACTGAAGTGAAGACAATGATGAAACTAGATGACAAAGATTTTAAAGAAGCATCATAAAAAAAAAAGCTTCAAAAAGCAATGATAAAATCTGTTCAAAGAAACTATAACTTGGGAAATCTTAGCCAAAAGGTAAAGTTGGGGAAAACAACCAAGTGGAAATTACAAATCCTGAAGAAAATATAATACCCAAAGTAAAACACTTGTGGTTGAGCTCAGTAATAACAGAGTGAGGATGGCAGAAGACAGAAACAGTGAAGCTGAGAAAGGATCGATAGCATTTACCCAGTCTGAACAGCAGACAGCAAGTAGATTAGAAAAAAACTATCAGAGCTCCAGGGATCTACAGGACACTAACAAAAGTCATCATTGCCTGTCAGAAAGATTTCAGAAACTGGGGAAAGAGAAAGGTGCTAAAAGAAGCAATGACCGAAAACCTGCTAAGTTTGCAAGAAGATATATGCAGATTCAGGAAGCTGATTGAACCCCAAATAGAATAAGCCCAAAGAAATCCATACTAAGATAAAAAAATCTTGAAGCATCTAGAGAGAAATGACACAGGGAAATATCAACTTGAATGACAGTAGATCTCCTAGCAGAAACTAAGAAGGCCAGGAGGAAGTAGCCCAGTGTTCTTCAAATGCTGAAAGAAAATAATGGTCAGCCATAAATTCTATGTCCAGAGAAACAATCCTTCAGGATCGGCAGAGAATTTGTCACAAGGAGGTCCACCTTAGATTGATGGCAAAAGGATGTTCTTTAAACAGAGAGGAAATCATAAAATGAAGAAATTTGGGCCATCGGGAAGAAAGTGCAATCAAAGAACAAACATGGAGAAATGTAGTATTATCTTTCTAGTGAATTTTTTTTGTTTGTTTTCTTTTAAAAGGTTTTTATTCAATGAATACAAATTTCATGTGTATAGATTTTAGGAAAATAGTGGTTCTTCCCCCCATTTCCGCCCTCCCACCCCCACTCCCATCCCACCTCCTACTCCTTCTCTCATTCCATTCTTCATTTAGATTTGTTTTTAATTGACTTTATATACAGAAGACCAACTCTATACTAAGTAGAGATTTCAACAGTTTGCACCCACACAGACACACAAAGTATAGAGTTTGAAGACAAGTTTTCCTGTTAATTCTCATAGTACACCTATTAAGGACAGAGGTCCAACACCAGGAGCAAGTGCACAGTGACTCCTGTTGTTGACTTAACAGTTAACACTTCTTATTTTTTTTATGTCAATGACCACCAGAGGCTTTTGACATGAGCTGCCAAGGCTATGGAAGACTTCTGAGTCCACAGACTCTGTCGGTATTTAGATAAGACCATAAGCAAAGTGGAAGGTCTCTCCTCCCTTCAGAGAAAAGTACATCCTTCTTTTATGGCCCTTTCTTTCCAGCTAGGTCTTTTAGTGAGTTTTTAATGTAATATATGAGAAAAAAATTACAACACCATATAATACACATGACAATTTGAAAATATATGTCATGCAAATATTAATTTTTTTCAGGAATGGATAGATTACTGGTTGAATATTCTTAATACAAAATAAATCCAAAATACAAAATGTTCTAAACACACTACAAGTGGGAAATTCCTGATTTCAGGGGATAGGTCACAGTAAAAAAGGCAGATACAAAGAAAACATTGTGTAAAATTACCTGCAGGGGCTGGACTGCCACCTGCAGTGCCAGCATCTCATATGGGAACTGGTGTGAGTCCCAGCTGCTCCACTTCCGATCCAGCTCTCTGCTATGGCCTGGGAAAGCAGTAGAAGATGGCCCCAGTGTTTAGGACCCTGCGTGCATATGGGATACTGGAAGAGGCTCCAGGCTTCTGGCTTTAGATTGGCCCAGCTCCAGCCATTGCGGCCATTTAGGGAGTCAACCAGCGGATGAAGACTCTCTTTCTCTCTCTCTCTCTCCATCTGCCTCTCTGTAACTCTGCTTTTCAAGTAAATAAATGAATCTTTGAAAAAAAATTACCTGCAAGCCATGTTTATAAGGTATAAATATGAAATATAAATTAATTTCCTGATTAGACTTGGGCCCTGTCCCACAGTATCTCGTTACATATATAGAAATATTCTTCAATGCAAAAACACTTTTGGTCCTAAGCCTTTCAGATAAAGGATACTCCAATTTTATCATCACATAAAGTATACTTCATTGCAAATCGAGTTACTTGAACTAGAGGGACATTATATAAAAATGAAAAGATCAATTCACCCATTCTATTTTCTTTTCTCTCCATTCTACTATTGAGCCCACCCAGATTTTTACTTTTGTCATTATAGTTTTCAATTCTGTAATTTCCATTTAATTCTTTTAGTATTTTGTACATCTCTGCTGAGTTTTTCTATTTTTTAAAATTTGTTAAAAGAACGTATAATTGCTGTTTTTAAGTTATCTTCTGATAATTTCAGCAACTCATTTCATCTTGCTGTTTGTGCCTGTTGATTTCTCTTCCCATTCAAGATAGGATTTTTCTTGGTTTAGGTTCAAGGAATGATCTTTCTCTTATATCCTAGACATTTGAGTTATTAGGGTTTGAGACTCTGTGTCCTATTTTACCTTTGTTTGAGCAGGCACTCCCTCTATTGAGGTGTGGTTTGAGGACTAGGTGGGCGTGTCTTTTCAGCTACCTGTTGGATTTCATCAACACCACCCAGCAAAGGCAGAGTTCTGACTCACGCTGCAGAAGGCTGGAGTGGGATTTCAGCTCCCCTCTCAGTCCCATGGAACTCTTCCCAGTAGTCCTGAGCAAGCACTGGTAGAGGTGTCAAACCAGCTCCTCCGTGAGCCTGGGATGGATTGGAAGCCAGGGAAATCCGCATCATACCATTCCTCACTTCCCGGGTTCTCAGGCTGTCTTCCTAGTTGCACTTTTAAGTATTTTCTTTTGCTTATTTGTTGTGTTACATCCAGAGTTATTTTAGTTACAGGAGAGAGAACCTGGGAAGGACAGGGTTACTTTATCTTAACAAACCGGAAGTGTCACTGATCTGCTAAAATTTAAGCAACACTTACTAATCCTCATTTTCTTCTCTTTCTCCTTCTCTCCTCCTCCCCCTCCTCTCCCTCCTCCCCCTTCTCCTCCGCCCCCCCCCCCATTCTGTGATGGACTACATGCTTTTCCTTGAAACTCATTTCTTGCTCACCATTTCTGTACCTTATGAATTTCCTCTTATCTTTTGGTCCCTTCTAAGTGTCGTTCAGTTTCTTCTTTGTCCATAGCTTTCTAGATGCCTCTGTTCCCCAGGACACTGTCCTAAATCCTTTCATCTAGCCCTCTCTTCTCCCTTTCCACAACCTTACCATCAACCATATGCTGAGAACGTGTAAGTTATTGTCTATAGACTCTACACCCAGTCCAATTCATATTGGAAACCTCTGCCTGAATGTTCTATAAGCACCTTGCAACTGTGATATCCAAAATGCAATCGTCAGTACGTGCCTGCGCAAACAGATATTCACACAAATCGGCTCTTCTCTGCAGCTTTGAACTTGGTTAATTATCCTCATCACCCATCTAGATATCCCACCCAGAATTTGGCAGTCACCTTAGTTTCTCTCTGTCTTTCGAACTCCTGAAAATTGCCACTCTTCCTACTAAACAGTTTTCAGATTCATCCCTTTGTCTCCATCCTCTCTAGCAACACCTAAAACATTTACTCAAAATTTAATTCCTGGACAAGAGTAATAGTTTCCTAATTAGTCTTTCTCCAAAGCCACTTCCATAGAGGCTCTGGAGCAATTTTTTTACAAATGCAAATATGGGGGCAGGTGCTGTGGCGCAGTAGGTTAATCCTCCCCCTGCAGCACCAGCATCCCATATGGGTGCCAGTTCGAGTCCCAGCTGCTCCTCTTCCAATCCAGCTCCCTGCTAATGTGCCTAGGAAAGCAGTAGAGGATGGCCCAAGTGTTTGGGCCCCTGTACCCACATGGGAGACCAGAAGGAAGCTTCTGGCTTTGGATTGGCCCACCTTTAGCCACTGTGGTCAGTTGGGGGAGTGAACCAGAGGATGGAAGACCTCTCTCTGCCTCTCAAATAAATAAATCTTTAAAAAATAAAATAAAATTGCGAATATGACTATGTCTGCCTGCATCCTTTAAAAATTTCTTATTATTCTAAAGGATGAATTTTTTTAAAGATTTATTTATTTATTTGCAAGAGTTACACAGAGAGAAGGAGAGGCAGAGAGAGAGAGGTATAGGTCTTCCATCCGCTGATTCACTCTTGAATTTGACACAATGGCTGGAGCTGCGCCAATCCAAAGCCAGGAGCCAGGAGCTTCTTCCAGGTCTCCCATGTGGGTGCAGGGGCCCAAGGACTTGGGCCATCTTCTAGTGTTTTCTCAGGCCATAGTAGAGAGCTGGATTAGAAGTGGAGCAGCTGGGACTTGAACTGGCACCCATATGGGATGCCGACCCTGCAGGCGGTGGCTTTACCCACTATGCCACAGCGCTGGCCCCTAAAGGATGAATTTTAAATGCTGACTCTCCAAGCTTGTTGTCCCCAATCTGCTCCATCCATTTCTAGAAACAAGCTGTGACCTTTGTCCGTGACTTTGTCCATTGCTCTGCCTTCCTGAAATGTCCCCCTGCTCTCCCCTGACATTCACCCCATCTAACTGAACGCCTAAGAGCCCTAAAAGATGCCAGTCATGTAATCTCTTCTGGGAAGACTTTTCTTCCCTGTTTCTGAAACACCCTATGCATGTAGAATTGTTGCGTGCTTCTCGCCTCCCTTCCAGGATTCTAGAGAGGTTCTGACGATGCTTCATGTTCTGCCTCTGTGTACCATGAGTAAAGAGCAAAGGTGCAATCATTCATCTTGTGACTAGTCCCCTTAAAGAGGAAATGTATGGGTTTCAACTACAGACTGAAAATATTTGGGGAAAAAAATGTACCTGAACTGAATGTGAAGACCATTTTTCTTGTCATTGTTCTCCAAATCATATATTACAACAATGAGTTACATAACCATGACACTTACCTTGTATTAGGTAATGTATCTAGAGATGATTTGAAGTATATAGCACGAAGATTGCATAAGTTATATGAAAAGATGATGCAATTTTATTTTTTAATTTATTTTTACTTATTTGAAAGGCAGAGAGAGACAGAAACCCATCATCTGCTAGTTCTCTCCTCAATGCTGGCCAAGGCTGGAACCAGGAGCCTAGAACTCTTTCTGGGTCTCTCATGTGGGTGGTCAGGGACTCAAGCACTTGAGCCACCACCTGTTGCCAGGGATTGGGAGTAAAGCCGGGGCTGTAACCCAGGCACTTGATAGGGGATGTGGTTCTCTCAAGCAGCATCTTAATTCCTACACAAAATGCATGCCCTCCAATGTCTTATTTTTGACTAAGTATTATCTGCAACATTAAAAATGTATTCTTTTCTTTCTAAAGATCAGTGTTTGTATGTTACTCAAATCCTTGGTAATCTCTTTGCTCAACTACAGGGAACAACAATAAATACAATAGATTTTTCAAGGACAATTCTGGAATAGTCAAAATAGAATATTTTCTTTTGGAAGTGGAATTAGTCCTTTGGGGACTTTAGCTAAAGATTACTTTTTAAGAATAGAGTTCATGAGAAGCAATATGATAGAACCACTTAAGTATTTTCTAGTGGCTGAGAACAATTGCTATGAGAATGAATGAGGAAAATGTTAAATAATTGGCCATTTAAAAAGGAGGCACTGAATAGATTTTCTAATCTCCAAACAGTCTATGCTACTGTGAAATAGATGATTCCTTCTCAATGCTGTGCCTACTTCCTAGAAACACAAAAGTTGGACAATAGATATCTGTTCAGTAAAAAAATATTGTGTGGATAATCAGTTAAAAGCTTCCCTCTACCTCCTTCAAATTAAAAACAAACACACTAAAGCAAGGAGATATGTGTATTTATGTATTCCCTCACTCAAAACTTATGCTCAAATGTAAAATCTTTTCTAAAACTCCATTATGGGAGAGTTTCTCAAATTTCAAATCCCAACCATTCCCCCCCTCCCATTCCATCCCCTTCTCCCCTCTCTGTTTCTTGAAGATTTGAAGCGACAGAAGGTTCAGTTCTGCCTTTCACCTGCTTCCTCTGAAACAGCACCACAGTGAGCATCCTCTTCCAAGATGCCTGGAGTTCTTCCGGGTATCAGCCCGGGAAACGTTATGGGTACAAAACAGCTCTGCATTGCAGGGATCATTTATGTGTGAAGTTTTTTTTTGTTGGTTTTTTTTTTTTTTTGACAGGCAGAGTGGACAGTGAGAGAGAGAGACAGAGAGAAAGGTCTTCCTTTGCCATCGGTTTACCCTCCAATGGCCGCCGTGGCTGGCGCACCACGCTGATCCAATGGCAGGAGCCAGGTGCTTCTTCCTGGTCTCCCATGGGGTGCAGGGCCCAAGCACTTGGGCCATCCTCCACTGCACTCCCTGAGCACAGCAGAGAGCTGGACTGGAAGAGGAGCAACCGGGACAGAATCCAGCGCCCTGACCGGGACTAGAACCTGGGGTGCTGGCGCCGCAGGCAGAGGATTAGCCTAGTGAGCCACAGCGCCGACCATGAAGTTCTTATTAGCAGGCTTTCACAGATGTGGCTTCAATTTTAAAGCACTGTTTTTGTGGCCCAATGAGAAAGAAATTTCTGACAACTGATTGCACACAAGAAAAGCTTTATTAAGTCAAGGAGGTGTTACACGTTTTGAAAGCTGCGGTGTGGAATACCCAAACATTTCAAAATACATTAGGAAACGACCATCAGAGCTTTGGTGAACGAAGTTTCACTTTCACAATATGCTCTCACCCTCATGTCATGGAGCTGCTACTATGCACAGCAATCTGCCAAGGCATTTGTTGGAAAACCACTTTTCTGAGCAATCAAGTACACAATGAAGAGAGATGATCAGGCACTTACAGAACTAGAAAGTGTAAAAACAATACACAATCATAGGGTTACAAGAAGGGTTGTGGGATCTTTCATTTTGGCATCTTTTCCCCCTCAAAACATGTTCTTCCTTCCCAGGTAGCATTACAGTCTGATCTAAAATGCACAGTGCTCCTTCTGTCTTCTCCCCCTCAACGCCAATACCTCAGGGACCTGAATCTCTGGCTTGGGCAATAGAGTTGTCAGCTTACAAGGTACATCTACGGAGGGCTAGTTGTTACAGTCCGGACCACGGCACGCAAGTCCACCGCATACAATGGGGACACGTTACACGAGCATGAGTCTGTTTTCTACACACTACAGGAGAGGAAGGTCACGCTCCGAAGGCCGGGGGCTCACATGACAATGCACTTGGTGAGCAGCTTCTCCATGGTCTTGGACACCTGGAACTTCTTCTGGGGGCTCTGGAGGCAGGCAGTGGGCATCTTCTCAGGGTTCAGGAGCATGTGGAACAGCTCCTGCACGTTGAACTCGGTCTTGGCCGAGGTCTCCAGGAAGGCGCAATTCCACTCGAGGGCACGGGCGGCGCCGTCGCTCACACTCAGCTCCCGGGTGCTCTGGTCGTTCTGGTTGCCCACCAAGACGACAGGGAACTTGTGCAGGTTGTTGCCTTTAATCCGACGGATCAGCTCGTAGAAGGGCTTCAGCTCATCCAGCGTTTCCTTCTTGGCGACCGAATAGACCAGGACGAAGGCGTGGCCCCGCAGGATGGCGAAGTGCTTCAGCCCGGGGTAGTGGCGGGTGCCGGTGGTGTCGGTGATGTGCAGGGCGCCGATTTTGTTGTTGCGGCCCAGCCCTTGGCGATGGGTGCTCTCGAGGGATGCCATGTACTTGTCGCGAAAAGTGCCGCGGACCCACCTCTTCACGATGGCGCTCTTGCCCACCCCGGAGGAGCCGACCACCACGATGCGGTAGTCAATTCTCCTCCGGTAGCGAGTAAAGGAGCGGACGATGCGCAGGCTGGGGGGCAGAGACCGCAGCCGCAGCAACAGCCGTTCCTTGAGGGGAAAGCAGGAGTTGCCCATCGCTGGGATTCGAAGGGAGACGCAACTGCTTTGGCTCCTGGCAGGTGACGAGCGATGCCTGCGGAGGAAGGAGAGAGTGTGAGTGGCGGGAGTTCTCACCTGGAAGGCGGCCAGAGCTCAGTGTGCCTGGTCAGCAGCTCCCTTGGGACGCCTCCTACACAGCACGAAGAAAACTCTGCGGGTGGGCGGGCAGCCTGGGCCTTCCGCTTCCGGTATCCGTGTACCTGGGCTGCAGTCCCCAAGTCGGCTTTTGATCGACACTCCCTAGTGTGCAGCCTGCGCAAGGTGGCAGGGGATGGGGTCCCAGCCAGCCACCTGGGAGACCCGGAGGGAGTTCTGGGCTCCTGGCTTCCCCTCCGCTGTTGGGGGAGTGAACCTGTGGATGGAAGAGCTCTTTCTCCCGTTCTCACTGCCCTTCAAATAAGATGGAAAATAAATAAATACAAAATTTTACAAAAGGAGGAAATTCCTGGATAGCGTAGACTGGCCCGTTGGGGGCAGGAAGGGAGATGCGCACCTCTAGCCTTATCCCGCGCTCCCGTCTGAAGCGGCTTTGTGCATTCTCGCTCCAGCCCACTGAGAAACGCGGAATTGCATTGCCGCAGGCGTCGGAAGCTGCGAAGATCTAACTGTGGGAAGGCAGGTGAGAACAGCCCACCACGGATGAGGGCTCAACGCCCGTGACGGCACCACGCCGGTCAAAGTGATCATGCCAGGAGTATGTGGGGGAAAGGCGTGTTTTTGGCGAGGGGAAGATAGTGAAGGGGAAAAGATTCCGAATGCCGAATGCGAATCCCCGCCGAGAGCCGGGGATACGGGAGCGGCAGAGGACAGCAGAGCGCTCCGCCGGACGGAGCCAGGGTCTCCGCTCACCCTACAAGCACCACTTGGGGCAGAACGTCCCCTATCCCATCTCAGACAGTCGGGTCACAGTACCACGCCGGGTCTCCACGACACTTCACCCGTCTCTGGTGGCCACGTACTCAGACGCACCCATTTTTTCTTCATGACACTACTAAACTCTTATTTACCAAGAGCAGAGAGTAAATCTATAATAATGGGGGAAAGAATGAAAAGAAAAAAAAAGCTAATTTTATGGGTTGGTACCCGCGCGCGTGCCTCCAATGCGAAGTTGCGGGCGAGAGTTGGACGCGGGCATCCGCGGCACCGCAAGCTGTGGCTGCGGCAATGGGTCCCCGAGGGACCACGAAGGTGGGCTGGCGGCGCGCTGAACCCCGCACCGAGAGATGCACGTCCACGGCAGCTCGTTCCAAAGGATATCGAGGGTCTGGGGTCCCGTCCTCCCCCACAGCGGTCCACGCCGTGGCTTAGGAGCACCGTCCCCCAAAGCACGAGTCTCTTACCTGTCTCCTAGGCGCGAGCCGAGTCCGCCACGATCCACTCCTCTGGAAACCCGCTGCAGCCTGCGGCAACCAGTGGTCTCCAGGATTCGCAGAATAAAAGCCAGGGGGCACAGGCCGGGAGACTCCACTTGCCTACTGCACAGGGGGAAACGGGGCTGCGAGGGGCTGGCAGAGCCCAGCGGCCGCCTGGCACCCCCCTCACCCAATTGGAAGGTCTCGGAGCGTAGGCGGAGGCTGGGGGTGGGGGAGGGGGCGGTCACATGAATCACCGAGTTGA
Organism: Sylvilagus floridanus; assembly: GCA_949820135.1. Lineage (NCBI taxonomy): Eukaryota > Metazoa > Chordata > Mammalia > Lagomorpha > Leporidae > Sylvilagus > Sylvilagus floridanus. Next base: position 58,673,034 of record OX463225.1, read on the forward strand.
GCACCACCTAGCTTTCGCAGCCTTTCAAGATGTCCAGGGTCTCTATCGTAGGGATAGATCTGCGTAATCTGCAAGAACTGTTGGCTGGCTGCCTGGTTTTTCGCACGGTCCTTTCCAGAAAGGGTTTGTACGATGAAAATCGCCAAACGCTAATACAAGAAACCCAAGCGCTGTATCAAGGGAATTAACATGTTCGTAGAGCATGAGGAAATGTTTTAAGAATGTCTGTTCTTTCTAAATTCATCTGCAGGTGATTGCAATTCCTGTCAAAAATCATAGCTGGGTTTTTTTTTTTTTTTTTGCTAAATGTAGACAACACCAAAACAAAAAACTAAATTTCACACCTTATTTCAAAAATTACGTGGACGATGGTCATATATAACATGTAAAATTTCAAATAGCTTAAAAAACTTAGCAAAACTCTTAGAAAAAAACACAGAGAACCTTTGGGATCTAAGGCTGGGCAAAGAGTTCTTAAAACTCATGGCACGCTGCATAAAAGGAAATTTTCATAAAGCAAAGTGCACAACACTTAGAAACTATTGCTTTGTAAAATATCTAAAGGTGGGGCCGGCGCCTTGACTCACTTGGCTAATCCTCTGCCTTCGGCGCCGGCATCCCACATGGGCGCCGGGTTCTGTCCCGGTTGCCCCTCTTCCAGGCCAGCTCTCTGCTGTGGCCAGGAGTGCGGTGGAGGATGGCCCAGGTGCTTGGGCTCCTGCACCTGCATGGGAGACCAGGAGGAAGCACCTGGCTCCTTGTTTCAGATCAGCGCAGTGCTGGCTGTAGTGGCCATTTGGGGAGTGAACTAGCGCAAGACCTTTCTCTCTGTCACTCTCTTGCACTAACTCTGTCAAATAAATAAATAATAAAAAATATCTAAAGGTAACTATTAGAAAAAATATTTCAAGTCACATAACTGGTATATTTCCTTATAAAAATACAAAAAATAAAATTTCAATTAGAAGATATAGACTTCACCGACATATGGATGGCAAATAATCATATGAAAAGCTTTTTATCATCATTAGAGAAATCTAAATTAAAAATACAACCAGAGGGGCCCCCCTAGGGTTCAGTGGATTAAGCTGCCGCTTCCAAAGTTTCCTGGATTGGCATCCGTTTCCGATCCAACTCCCTGCTAATGCGCCTGAGAAAGCAGTGGAAGATGGTTCAAGTAGTTGGGCTCCTGCCACCCAGGTGGGAGACCCAGATGGAGTTCCTGGGTCTTGGCTTCAATTTGGCCCAGCCCTGGCCATTGCAGCCAGAAGGAAGATATCTGTGTCTATCCCTTGTGTAACTCTGTATTTCAAATTAATAAATCTTTAAAAATATGAAATATCATTATACTCCCTCCAAAAATGACTATCCTAAGAAATAGTGATTACAACCTCTGGTAAGAAAACTGAATCACTCATTCATTGCTATTGAGACTATAAAATGATCCAGCTACCCTGGACAGTTTAAAAAACTAAACCTATAATCCAGTAAATGTATTCTTGAGTATTTAGACCAGAGAAATGAAAACTTCTGTTCATATATAATGCATACATTTTTACATGTGAATTTTGTGTACAAATATTTATAGCAGCTTAATTCACAGTAGCCAGATACTAAAAACAATCCAAACACCCTTTAATGAATGGGTGGTAAAACAAACTGTGGTATATACAAGTCATGAAATACCACTCAGGGAAAAAAAATTATCCAAGCAGACGAATTGTAGGCTGGTGAATCCACTGACCGCCCCCCCCCCCAACATTTACTTGAAAAGTGGTTTTATAGATAAGGAGGCACACACACAGAGAGTCTGCATGAATGCTTCCATCTGCTGGTTCACTCCTCAAATGGCTGCCATGATGGAGGCTCAGCCAGGTGGAGCCAGAAACTCCATCCAGGTCTCCCAAATGAATGGCAAGGTCGAGGCACTTAGGCCATCCACCATTGCATTCCCAGGTGCATTAGTAAGAAGCTAGATCGGAAGTGGAGCAGCTGGGACTCAAACCTGCACCCACATAGGATGCCGGAGTCACAGGCGATGGCTTCCCCCAGGCCCAGTGGCTGCTTCTTGTGTGGGTTTAGGGTTTTCTGGGTCTCTGCGATGGTAACGCTGGGGTAGCTGCTAACCTTGGGTCTCATCTCCTAGTTCTGCTTACCCTCTTCATTGCCATCCTCTCCAGGCTGTCTTTGGTGAGGAGACCCCTGAGGAACAGCGGTCTGTAACCGCGATCCACGCTCTGTCCCGCTGCTCTACCTTGTTCCCTGCGCCCGGCTGGTGCGCACTGCACGGGAGGGGTGGAATACTTGGGTCTCTGCACATAGAGTGGGGAGGGAGGAACCTTCGCCTGCGGCAGGGTTTGCCCGGTTGGGCCTGGCCTCTGGGAGCGCATCATTTTCTCCGTCAACAAACATCCAACACCAAGGTCTCTCCATCTCCTACACTGTCTAAGGATTTCCTCGGGTTACACTACTTCACTGCCTTCCGTTGTACAAATTCGTCTTCCTGGGCGCCATGCCTGTAGCTGAAACCACATCTGTTTCTCTTACACTGAACCACTTTACTGTTCACAAAACCTTCCTTGGGATGACCTTTGGGTCGCTGGCGGAACGTGAACCTCCCGGGACCACTGCTCCCGTGCGCCCCTGCTGTGGTTCTGGGCTTGGTTTCTGAGAAGCGCTGAGAATGGGGGCTGCGGGGTCTCTGCCTTGTGTCTCGAGGTGCGGGTGACTAGGGCCAGTGGCGGTGGCTCCTCCCAGGGGTTGAGGGTGCCCGCAGCCACTCCTCTGTGGTGTGACGCTGATAGGCGGCCACCTGCTGTGGGGCTGCTCAGGACTGCCTGCGATCCACTCTCTGCTGATGCTACTGATGGAAGTTGAGTGTTTACACATTGGCAACAGAAAGAATTGTAGTGTCCACGCTGTTCTGTCTTGGCTGCGGGTGTAGATACCCAGATCCATCCTTAAGGTAGAATTCCACAGAGTGACAAGCACATGCACATGAGTACAAGTGAACCTGGAGAAATCTGGGTAAGATCAATAAACAGTCTGTGAAATTCTATCATTGAGGCCTGCGCCGTGGCTCAACAAGCTAATCCTTGCAGCGCCGGCACACCAGGTTCTAGTCCCGGTTGGGGCGCTGGATTCTGTCCCGGTTGCCTCTCTTCCAGTCCAGCTCTCTGCTGTGGCCCGGGAGGGCAGTGGAGGATGGCCCAAGTGCTTGGGCCCTGCACCCGCATGGGAGACCAGGAGAAGCACCTGGCTCCTGCCTTGGGATCAGCGCAGCGGCCATTGGAGGGTGAACCAACGGCAAAGGAAGGCTTTTCTCTGTCTGTCTGTCTGTCTCTCTCTCTCTCTCTCTCTCACACACAGTCCACTCTGCCTGTCAAAAAAAAAAAAAATTCTATCATTGGCTGAAAAATAGTTGGAATGGAGGACAAGAAGCCAGACACAGAAAGATATGTGCTCTCCCTTGTATGTGGGAACTATTTTTTAAATTAAAAAAAATAAAATGCTGGTGTGGTGTACCAGTTTTGCTGCAAGTACAACATCTTATCAAACTGTTTTAGATCTTTGCCAAAGAAATCGATAGGAATTATATACGGCTGTAGTTTTAGTGACTTATTTAAAAATTTTGAGCGAGGTTGAATATCTCTTCATTTGATTATTAGTAGCACTTGCATATTATCCTGCTGGAATGTGGTTGGCCACTTTATTTACTAGAACATTAAACCTTTGACTATAATGTAAATTAAAAATGTTATCTCAAAATATTAAGTTGAAAAAGTGTTGATATTCTGGCTGTGATGCAGATTATACTTTTGTGAGATATTACCATTGGGACTACTGAGCAAATGTTACTTGGGCTCTCTGTATTTTTAAAAAATTTTTATTTATTTATTTATTTTTTGACAGGCAGAGTTAGACAATGAGAGAGAGGCAGACAGACAGAAAGGTCTTTCTTCCATTGGTTCACCCCCCAAATGGCTGGCGCTGTGCTGATCTGAAGCCAGGAGCCAGGTGCTTCTCCTGGTCTCCCACGCGGGTGCAGGGCCCAAGCACCTGGGCCATCCTCCACTGCCCTCCCAGGCCACAGTAGAGAGCTGGCCTGGAAGAGGAGCAACCGGGACAGAATCCAGCGCCCCGACCGGGACTAGAACCCCAGAGTACCGGCGCCGTAGGCTGAGGATTAGCCTAGTGAGCCGCGGCACCAGTCTGTATTATTTCTTACAGTCCACATGGATCTTCCATTAGCTCAAAATTTAAAAGTCATTTGCACAAAACAAAAAACCCAATTCTAATGGCTTCTCATTGCCTGTAAAATTAAAGTTCAAATCTTTAAATGAATCATCCCAGCTCCCTGATAATCCCACATATCCTCTTGAATTGTACCTTCCACAAGCCTCCTGCACACACTGGCTTAACAATTAGCTGTTCCTTGGAGTTCTGCACATCTGCTTCCCCACCAGTCCATGCCATGCGTGTGCTGCTGCCCTCCTCCCTGTCCCCATCCTCTCACCCACAGACCCCAGTCCTGTTCTCCTTTGAGGTTCAGCTCCAGATGGTACCTCCAGCTGGAATCTGAGCTCCCCAGGCACCTTTCCCCCATGTGTTGCAGCCCTGGGTGTACTTGCCTTACATTCTCCATGAAACTATCAGTTTTTCTTGGGTAGAACTGAAATCGCCTACCTCTGACTTCCTTATGGCTGGCGGAGGTGCTGGCATGTGGCCCTCAGAGTCAGTCACCTCGGCAGGGGAGCAGGCATTCCATGGAGAGTGCTGGAAGCCACTGAAGGAGAGCCAGCCCGACTTCCTCACCAGGTCTCCTTCCACCACGTGTTTGTAGTTGGGCTTATCCTCAATTTCCTCAGCTGATGGGGGAAATCCTTGGCAAGTGCGATGTGTTAAAAAGCCCCTTCCTCAATACCAGCACACAGTAGGCACTCAGAAAATGCAACTGGAACTTGGGGACCTGGTCTCCAATTCCTGATGGGTCAGGAACTAGTCGCATGGATGTAATAGTAGTTGTACAGATATAAGCAAGTAGTTCATTTTCCTCTTACTTTCAGCTTCTTAGTAACATTCTATGAAAATATCTATGTTTGAAATACAACTAGTTATTTGTGTAAACACATGTTAGAAATGATAGAGCACGATATTCAAGCAGGGTTTTGCTTGTAAATATAAATGAGGTAACAATGCCTTGAGCCTTTGCCATGAGCGGGCATTGCTCTAGTAATTTTACGTGTGATAACTATTTAGATCTCACTTTGATTCCATGAGGTGGGAAAATCCCTGTCTGTTTTATGCTTGGGAGGCCAGGCACACAGAGGTGAACCATGTGGCAGGGTCTCGGCCGGCTTGTCCCTCCAGGACCAAAGCATGCTGCCTTTCTAGTGCTGGGTGAGGTTGGCCCTTCACCCTTACACTTTTGGGGGTCTATTTCCTGTCGGTTTCCCACTAGATCCTCCCTAAGCCCCTTGGCAGTTTTATCCTCACCTTCACCAGCAGGTTAAGGATTTTTGATTTCCAGGATCAGGGTTGCTTAAGAGCCCCTTCCCATGTCTCAGTCATGTCTCTTCTCCCATTCCAACCACGTCTGTTCCCAACCTGTCTGATTTCTCCTGCACTCTGCTCCTACAAATAGTTCCTTCTCATAGATAGCTTATCCCTTGCTTATGAGAAATGAAGCCACCAGACACAGCTCACCAGCTCCCGGCCACACACCTCCTCCAGCTTCTTCACTCCTTCATCCAAGGTTAATCCCCTCATCTGAGCCTGGGTTGCTTTTCAACCCGTGGCCCTAGGGGTACCTGTATTGGAATCACCTGGGGTGCTTGTTAAACAACACCGCAGATGCTTCTACTCAATCAGAATCTGGAGGTGGAGCCTCAGGCTCTGAGCTTTCCTGGGCGATGCTGATGGAGAGGAAAGCTTGAGTCGACCCCTTTCCAACCTTGCCTCATCAGTCACCCCCTCTCTACCCAGCTCTTTGAGCTCTTGGTCTTTTTTTTCTTCTCCTCTTTCCCCAAGGCATTTGAATGCAGAAAGCACAAATTCCCCATCCTTTGTAGTGAGCATTGTTAGTATTCAACTCTGCAATATTTATGTTTCATCACATGAAAACAATGTCACACAGTTTTGTTGAACTCAATATAATGGCAAAAATGGAGGAAAATTTCTAATATTTCCACAAAATACAGAAAGTTGTGTAGATTATTAACAAGACTTTATTTATTTTACTTGAAAGGCAGAGTCAGAGAGAAGAAGAGAGACCTTTCATCTGCTAGTTCATTCCCAGATGGCTGCAATGGCTGGAGCTTCATCCAGGTCTCTTAGGGTCTCTCCTGCCCAGGTCTCTCACATGGGTGCCGGGGCCCAAGCACTCAGGCCCCGGATGCCTTTCCAGACCTATGAACAGGAAGCTGAATTGCAAGTGGAGCAGCTGGGACTTGGACTGTACCTGTACCGGGTGTCAGTGCTGCAGGCAGCAGCACAACCCGCTGTGCCACAACACCGGCCCCTATTAATAGGACCTTAAATGTTCATAGCCCGGTGGAATTTTTGCTGCCAACTGAAATAAAAAGAAAAAAAAGTCACCCTGACCTAAGATGTTCCAAAAGATTAATTCGTAAAAAAAAAAAAAAAAAAAAAAAAAAAAAAAAAAAAAAAAGACAACTTATTCCATGGCTAATAAAATTCTTCTTTAGGGATACTTCTGGTGAGAACTGTCAAAAATATATAAACAAGAGTAGATATTTGCATAGCATTTAAGACTATTTTAGCACTGCCCGCCCATCCCATATCAAAGCGCTGAGTTCTGCTTGCTTCTGCTTCCGGTTCCAACTTCCTGCTTCCTGCCAATGCATCCTGGGAGGCAGCAGATGATGGCTCAAGTGTTTGGGCCCCTGCACCCACGTGGGAGCCCTGGATGGGGCTTCTGTGTAATGTACCAGTAGAAGTCACAGTATAGGGTGCTTGGACTGTGCCAGCCACTACAGCACTCGGAGCCAAAGAAGCCCTCCGCGTAGACGCGCCAGACTCAGGTGACCAGGTAGTGAGTTGTAAAGATGGCAGACAGAAATCGGCTTGTCCCGGAAAGATTTCCCGGATCTCAACTCTGTCCCTGGGAGCCTCGTGAGGTCTGCAGAGAGAGGAGTCAAAGCTGTGGCGTTACTACAGACACGCAGCTTGGAGAACTAACTCAGGTACGCGGCATCTCTGTCGCCCAGGTCCTCTAGAATGCATCTTTCGTTCACTTTCAGATCTTCAGCATCAGAAAAAAGATGGCTGCCAGGGAAAACGGGTCCTGGCTGGGGAGGAAATGACTGGAGCTGTGGTGCCGCCTGCTGAGGGGAAGCGGGGGCGGGGAAGAGAGGGTCCCTGGTGCCGCGTGTCCGGAACAGGGCGGAACGCTCCATGTCACTGGGAGTTCTTTCAGCTTGCTCCTGTATTCCCTGGACATACTTTCGGTGATGGGTTGGGGTTCTTTTGTTTGTGTTTTGCCAAATCCTTACTTCTGGCACTACAAGATTCTCCAGGCTTATCTGTATTTCCTGCCCCAGTCCCCAAATCAACCATTTCTTCAAATAGAATGGTATTTTTTTTTTTTTTCAAATTAGGATCTTGTATGCTTGTTGCGACATAGAGGTCAATGCTTTGAGTCTCTCATAGCTGACAGGGCAAAGAAATAAATGTTTGAATACCAAATCATGTAAATATTTCTACCAGTATCTATATTAACTTAAACGTGAGCTCTTTGGATGTATCCAGCTGTAACAGATTATCATAAAACATCACTCCAGCTCTTTCTTTGATTAATATGAAAACTTCAAGTACAGCAGTAAGAAATTTGGTTCCCACCTTCTGTCACATTTACTTATTTGTCTAATCAGAGAGAGAGAATGAGAATGGTTCAGAATTATTAACTGTATCCCCATGGGAAACATCTTTATGGACTATAGTTGATTAATAGTACTGTTCAGTTCAATTGTATTCTTACTGATTTTCTGCTTGTTGGAGCTATCAGTTACTGAAAGAGTGCTGGTTAAATCTCCAATTACAATAATGGATTTGTCTACTTATCCTCATAGTTCTATTAATTTTTACCTCATGTCTTTTGATATTCTGTCTTTAGGTTCATGCACATTAAAGTGTGCATCTTGGATGTTCCTTGCAAAATTGAACCCTTTATCATTTTGTAATGTCTTTTGTATTTTATCCCTGATAATTTTTCTTATTCTGAAGGCTGATTTGTCTAAAATTAATGTAACTACTCCAACTCTCTCTTGCCTAGTATCATTATGGTATACCTCTCCATCATTTTACTTTTAACTCATTTGTGTCTTTATATTGTAAATGAGTTTCTTGTAAATATGCATAGTTGGGTCTTCTTTATCTACACTGACAGTTTCTCTCTTTTAATTGGTATACTTAGACAATGCACATTTAATTTGATTATGATATATTTGGTTCAACATTTACCATGTTAGTAATTTTTTTCTATTGCGCTTTTTCTTTATTTCTTTTTTTTTAAAGATTTATTTATTTATTTGAAAGGCAGAGTTACAGAGAAGCAGAGGCAAAGGCAGGAAGAGAGAGAGAGGTCTTCTATCTGCTGATCACTCTCCAAATGGCTGTAATGGCCCGAGCTGGGCTGATCTGAAGCCAGGAGCCAGGAGCTTATTTCAGGTCTCCTACATAGGTGCAAGGGCCCCAAGGACCTGGGTCATCCTCCACTGCTTTTTCAGGTACATTAGCAGGGAGCTGGATCAGAAGCAGAGCAGCCAAGTCTCGAACTGGTGCCCATATGGGATGCCGGCACTGCAGGCTGGGGCTTTAACCCCCTGCTACACCACAGTGCTTGGCCCCACTTTTTTAAAATTGGGACATGGTCAATCGGAACTGCCCCAAATGATGGAGTTAGAATTGAGCCAGGGGATTCCAATACAATCCCATCAAGGTGGCGTGTACCAAGGCCATCTCACTAGTCCAAGTGACCAATTTCAGTTTATAGTTGATCACACTGATAGGTCTAAGAGTCAAAGGGATCACACAAACAAGACTAGTGTCTGCTAATACTAACTGATAGAATCAAAAAGGGAGAGAATGATCCAACATGGGAAGCGGGATATACAGCAGACTCATAGAATGGCAGATGTCCTAAATAGCACTCTGGCCTCAGAATCAGCCCTTAAGGCATTCGGATCTGGCTCAAGAGCCCATGAGAATATTTTAGGCATGGAAAGCTAAGACACCCTGAAAAACAAAAAAAAGAAGACCTAAATGAAAGATCTCTGTGAGTGAGATCCCAGTGGAAAGAACGGGGCCATCAAAGAAGGAGGTACCTTTCTCTGAAGGGAGGAGAGAACTTCCACTTTGACTATGACCCTGTTGGAATAAGATCGAAGTCGGCGAACCCTAAAGGCTTCCATAGCCTCGGCAGCTCATGACTAGAGCCTAGGGAGATTACTGACGCCATAAACAAGAGTGTCAAATTGTTAAATCAACATCAGGAGTCACTGTGTACTTATGTCTCATGAGGGATCTGTCCTTAATGTGTTATCCAATGTGAAATAATGCTATTACTAGTACTGAAACAGTATTTTTACACTTTGTGTTTCTGTGTGGGTGCAAACTGATGAAATCTTTACATAGTATATACTGAATCGATCTTCTGTATATAAAGATAATTGGAAATGATTAAAAAATCTTGGTGTTAAATTGGAAATTGCATAGATAATTAATCAATTCTTTAAAAAAAAATCATGTAGGATCTCTGTCCTTAATGTGCGGTACATTGTGAATTAATACTATAACTAGTACTCCAACAGTATTTTCACTTTGTGTCTCTGTGTGAGGGAAAACTGTTGAAATCTTTACGTAATATGTACTAAACTGATCTTCTGTGTATAAAGAGAATTGAAAATGAATCTTGACGTGAATGGAACGGGAGAGGGAGCGGGAAAGGGGAGGGTAGTGGGAGGGAGGGAAGTTCTGGGCGGGGGGGAACCATTGTAATCCATAAGCTGTACTTTGGAAATTTATATTCTTTAAATAAAAGCTATAAAAAAAATAAAAAAAATTTTTTCTCTTTTATTTTCTCCCACTTTTCTGCCCTCTAGTTTTAGAGGATTTTGTATAATTTAATTTTCTCTCATCTTAGCATATTAATTATATATTTTTAAGGATTTATTTATTTATTTGAAAGTCAGAGTTACACAGAGAGAGAAGCAGAGAGAGAGAGAGAGGTCTTCTATCCGCTGGTTCACTCCCCAGTTGGCTACAATGGCTAGAGCTACACCCATCCGGAAGCCAGGAGACAGGAGCTTCATCCAAGTCTCCCATGTGGGTGCAGGGGCCCAAGGACCTGGACCATCTTCTACAGCTTTCCCAGGCCATAGCAGAGAGCTGGATCAGAAGTGGGGCAGCTGGGATTCAAACTGGTGCCCATATGGGATGTCGGCACTGTAGGCAGTGGCTTTATTGGCTATGCCACAGCGCTGGCCCCTTCAATTATATCATTTTTTTATTTATCTATTTTTATTTATCTATTTGAGAGGTAGAGTTTCAGACAGTGAGAGGGAGAGACAGAGAGAAAGGTCTTCCCTCCGTTGGTTCACTCCCCAGATGGCCCCAACAGCCGGAGCTGTGCCAATATGAAGCCAGAATCCAGGTGCTTCTTCCTGGTCTCCCATGTGGGTGCAGGGGCCCAAGCACCTGGACCATCTTCTACTGCTTTCCCAGGCCATAGCAGAGAGCTGGACAGGAAGAGGAGCAGCCGGGACTAGAACCTGCGTCCACATATGATGCCATCACCACAGGCGGAGGATTAACCTTAGTGTGCCACTCAATTATATCTTTAAAAAAATCTTTTGGTCATTTCCCTAGAATTTATAACATATATTTGTATGACTAATTTAAGTCTGCTTTCATATAATAGCATATCACTTCACATGTAATACAAGTGTCTCTTAACAGTATTCCCATTTCATCCTTCCCATCCCTTATTTTTTTAATGCTGTATTCCCTATATTTTGTCTTTAAGTAACTTTTTTTTAAAGATCTTATTTATTTATTTGAGAGGTAGAGTTACAGACAGAGAGAGGAGAGACAGAGAAAGGTCTTCCCTCCGTTGGTTCACTCCTCAAATGGCTGCAACAGCTAGAGCTGCGCTGATCCAAAGCCAGGAGCCAGGAGCTTCTTCCCCTTCTCTCACACAGGTACAGGGTCCCAAGTACTGGACCATCTTCTGCTACTTTCCCAGAAAGCTAGATCTGAAGAGGTGCAGCCGAGACAAACTGGTGCCCTTATGGGATGCTGGCACTCCAGGTGGAACCTTAGCCCACTATGTCATAGTGCTGGCCTCCTACAGTGTTTCTGGTTTCTAGCATTTCTTTATTTTTTTTTTTTAATTTTTTTTTTTATTTGACAGGCAGAGTGGACAGTGAGAGAGAAAGAGAGAGAAAGGTCTTCCTTTGCCGTTGGTTCACCCTCCAATGGCCGCCGCGGCTGGTGCGCCGCGGCCGGCGCATTGCACCATTTCTTTATTCTTTCTTAGAGTAACTGTCTTTCTGCTATATTACATGTGTTCTTGCATGTTCTTTATTTTTTCCCATTAAAGTCCTTAACATATTTATCACATTTATTCTAAATTTCCTATCTGTTAATTCTAAAATCTGTGTCATATTTCTGAATCTGATTTTGATGCTTGCTTTGTTTCTTCTTTGCTTACTTTTTTTTTTTAAGATTTATTTTATTTATTTGAAAGGCAGAGGTACAGTGAGAGGTAGAGTTAGAGAGAGAGGTCTTCTGTTTGCTGGTTCACTCCCCAAATGGCTACAATGACCAGGGCTGCACCAGGCTGAAGCCAAGAGCCAGGAGCTTCTTCCTGGTTTCCCACATGGATGAAGGGGCCCAAGCACTTGGGCCATCCTCTGCTGCTTTCCCAGGTGCATCATCAGGGAGCTGGGTTGGACGTGGAGCAGCTAGGTCTCAAACTGGTGCCCATATGGGATGCCAGTGGCTCTGTAGGCTGGGGCTTTAACCCGCTGTGCCATTGCACTGGGCCCCTTTCTTTTAGTATGCTTTGTAAATTTTTATTGAAATTCATATATGATATATTAGGCGATTTGGACTAAGATAAGTAGGCCTTTAGTATAAGATTTTGTGTTAATGTTTACTATAGCTATAGATGGCTATAGTGCCTCCTTATTTTCGTTTTTTGTTTTCTTTGTCTTTCCCTAAGAAGTCCTTTTAAAATAGTCTTGGAGCTCTTTCAAATATAATCTAGTGTTGTTAAATTGGACTGTTGTTGATGCAGTGGTAAGGCTTATAGAAAGGAAGAGTTCTGGCCGGCACTGCAGCTCAATAGGCTAATCCTCCGCCTTGCGGCGCCGGCACACCGGGGTTCTAGTCCCGGTCGGGGCGCCAGATTCTGTCCCGGTTGTCCCTCTTCCAGGCCAGCTCTCTGCTATGGCCCGGGAGTGCAGTGGAGGATGGCCCAAGTCCTTGGGCATTGCACTCACATGGGAGACCAGGAGAAGCACCTGGCTCCTGGCTATGGATCAGCGCGATGCGCCAGCTGCAGCGCACTGGCCTCAGCGGCCATTGGAGGGTGAACCAACGGCAAAAAGGGAGACCTTTCTCTCTGTCTCTCTCTCTCACTGTCCACTCTGCCTATCAAAAAAATAAAAAAAAAAAAGAAAGGAAGAGTTCTATAATATTTAATTTTCAGGTTTTTGGTGAGCCCAAGTCTCTGAGCTTCAAAAGTGTTTTAGTCTTTGTTTTATTTATGAAGCAAGAATGGATGCTACAGAGGACCAGAATTGGCTTTTGCCCTGCCCCCATGTAGATACAACTCTGATCAAGCTGTTTTCCCATCCTTGGGCTATCAACATTTTCTACTATAATTTTTGTAGCGTAGTTTTTCACTCCCCAATTGGCTGCAATGGCTGGAGCTACACCGATCTGAAGCCAGGAGTCAGGAGCTTCTTCTTTCACAAATAAGTAGTTAATTAAACTTTGTATGTGGTGTGTTTTAATATAGTTCTATTTTTCTTGCATAGGGAAGCAGGTTTCTCAATACCATCTACCAATCAGATAGATATAAATTTATGATGGAAAAAATTATCGAGAAATTTCTCCCAATTAATGGGGGCGAGGGACTGGAGGAATGGGGACAGTGTCATAGAGATCTTGCCGTATCATCTGGAAAGAACCTAGAAAAGAGAAGAGAAAAGGATTTCCAGACACAACAATGGCCTAATGGCACAGAACCAAGAAAGCATCTATGAATGAAATAGTGGTTAATTTGGAATCCATCCTAGAAATCATCTCTGGCCGATTACTCCATTTCCTAGGTGAATAATTTGCCCATGTTTACACAGCTATAAAGTTGTAGAGCTGAGATCAAACCCTGCAAGAGTGACTCCAGCACTTACTCTCCCAACCACAGCGGAAGGCTGGAACCTACTCAAGATTGCCTAGCCAGTCAAGCACAGATCCAGGTCAAAGCCTTTGTCCTTATCTCCGAACCCCCCACCTTCCACTCTTGCACAGATATACAGCCTGAAAAATACAGAACACTCAGAAATTCCCTGGAGACTTGAGTGATGAATTGGAAGAGTCTTCTGGAGTCAAGGGAAAAAAGCTTCCATAAGGATCAGCAGTGGTAATCTCAGAAGGCAGAGAAGACCATGGAGTAGCACTAATCAGCTTGGAATACACTGCCAGCAGTGTCTTTTTAATTAAATGGGCCAGAATCCTTCTTTGGAACCTTTCTGGATATTATGAGGTCTATGTAAGTGAATGTCTTAGATTCCAGGGTATGCATCAACCAATGACAGCTAGCTCTCCCTTGAGGGTGGAAGTACAGAGAGGAGAGGAGGAATGGCAGAGGAGGCTTGCCTCAGAGTGTTATCATGCTGCAATTAAAAGTGAAATACAGGGCCAGTGCTGTGACGCAGTAGGTTAATCCTCTGCCTTCGGTGCCAGCATCCCATATGGGTGCCAGTTCGAGTCCTGGCTGCTCTACTTCCAATCTAGCTCTCTGCTATGGCCTGGGGAAGCAGTAGAAGATGGCCCAAGTGCTTGGGCCCCTGCACCCATGTGGCAGACCCAGAGGAAGCTCCTGGCTCCTGGCTTCGGATTGACTCAGCTCCAGCCATTGTGGCCATTTAGGGAGTGAATCAGTGGATGGAAGACCTTTCTCTCTGTCTCTCCCTCTCACTGTCTGTAACTCTACCTCTCAAATAAATAAATAAAATCTTTTTAAAATATATATATATATATAAAATATAATATATATATTTAAAAAGTGAAATACTAGGTGTTCACATCACAACATAAATGAATACTGAAAAGCACTAAGAAAATGAGATGAGGTCAGTGTTATCCCCTTATTTACATAAATTAAAGATACATGCGCACAAAATAATATTACATTTTTTCAGGGACATATATATATGACAAACATTAAACGCTTTAGAAGTCACCAGTGGGAGACAGGGAAAGACCATGAGCTGAGCAGAACACATCAGGATACTTCAAAAAGTTTATGGAAAGTGTGGAATTGAAGGATAAGTTTATTTTGATGCAAAAAAATTTGAAATCCATGTATAGTTTTTTCATAATATGCATTTGCCATCAACTTTTTGAAGACCCCTCTTAACGCCTGACCTATTACCTGCCCTTAAACATCCGGAAAAACTGATGTGTGAAAGTTTAGTATTTCCATCTTCAAACAATATCTCCAGCATGGCTACTCATACCCACAAGTGGTAGAAAAGTCCTCTACAGATGATACTTTCTGATGTAGGATATGGAAAATGTAGTTAATACATAGCCATTGGAGAGAGCCGGAAAGAGCATGCCCAGGGGCCTGGAGTGGTCATCAGAGCCTCGTAGAGGAAGCTGGAGTATAGAACTGAGGGGGCAAGGCATGGACAAAGGTTTGAAAGCAGGAAGCTCAAGGCATTTAGTGGTGGTGAATTTTCTTCTGTTAATATTGGTACCACCTAGGAGATCAGTGAAAAATATGTTGGAAAAGGTGGCTTGCAGAGAGATTACAGGGACCTGAAAATCCAGGAGAGAAAATATGAGATCCCTCCTTCCTTCCCTACCTCCCACCCTCCTCCCTTCTTCCCCTCCCCTCCCCTCCCTTTATAGCAACAGCCACAGAAACAGCAATGAGAAAAACCAACAGAAAATCAGCCCAGTTAGTAAGCTGTGTTGTCAGATTGAAGGTGAAAACCCAAATTTCAACATCTTATGTGTAGCCTACAGAAGCCATACAGAAGCCCCCTGGAAGATTTGTACCTCTTAGGATAAGAATCCTGGGGGCTGGCACTGTGGTGTAGCAGGTAAAGCCGCCATCTGCAGTTCCGGCATCCCGTATGGGCCCTGGTTCGAGTCTGGCTGCTCCACTTCCAATCCAACTCCCTGCTATGGCCTTGGAAATCAGTAGAAGATGGTCCAAGTCCTTGGGCTCCTGCACCCATGTGGGAGACCTGGAAGAAGCTCCTGGCTCCTGGCTTCAGATTGGTACAGCTCTGGCCATTGCAGCCAATTGGGGAATGAACCAGCAGATGGATGACCTCTCTCTCTCTCTACTTCTCCTTCTCTCTCTGTGTAACTCTGACTTTCAAATAAAATAAATAAATCTTAAAAAAAATCTTTGAGGGCTGCATTCACTCAGGAGGAGTAACAGCAAGTTGCAGTATTAAGAGAAACGTGTCCCTGGGACCAGAGGGAATGCAGGTTGGGTAAGAACAGCAAGAGCCTCAGAGGTGAAGACAGCGTGCTCACATGCCAGAGAGGGCCCTGGCCTGAGTCCGACGCAAGTAGGGGCTGTGCAGGAGCTTTGCCTTTGTTGACCTACCTTTTTCAATTATGACCTTCAAGGAGTACAGTTTTATTATTTTATTGCCAGTTTTAACCATATATAATTTTCCCCTTTTGTTTAATCAATCTTGCTTATAAATTGTCACATCAAGTATTACTTTATTATAGTGTATAAAACAGTCCTGTGAGACTGGTCTGATTAGGGCATTGATGAATTTCTTTAAAAGATTCTGAATTGCATCACATGTGAAAACGAGGGTCCAGCTCATCAGCACACAGGTCGGTGCAACCCATTGCTATAACCAGTGGGCCATTTCCACACCCTGAAGCCACGCTCAGCTCCCTTCCGTAGAACTGCTCCTTGCCCATTAATTACCAGGCAGATTTCCACAGTGCCAGTTTTGCTTGGATTTTACCGAATATGAGTAGAATCACATAATAGATTTCCTTTTGTCATGGATTTCTGTGCTTAAAATGATGTTTGTGAGATTGGTTCATGTCTTATGTTTCTAGTTTTTTTCCCCCATCACAACTGCTATGGAGTGTTTCAGAGAATGAATACATCACGTGTTCTACTATGAATGAACATTTGAGTTGCTTCCAGTTTGGGGCTATTTTTGTCCTCTTGTTAACTCAGCATCTGCTGAGTCTGTAATGAAACCCAACTTTTCATTCTTTTTTTTTCTTCTTTTTAAGAAAAGATGTAGCTGGGCCAAGCCTAAGCCAGAACCAGGAGCCTCATTGGGGTCTCTGACATGGGTGCAGGGGCCCAAGGACTTGGGTCATTGTCCACTGCTTCCCAGGCACATAAGCAGGGAGTTGGATCAGGAGTGGAGCAGCCCCAATTGAACCAGTGCCCGTGTGATGCTGGTGTCGCAGGCAGTGGCTTTACCCGCTGCGCCACAACTCAGGCCCCTTGGTTTTTGTTTTTCGTTTTTTTTCTTTTCCATCCCCCCCCCCCAAGAGATTTATTTACTTATTTGAAAGTCAGAGTTACAGAGAGAGAGAGAGAGCGAGAGAGAGAGCCAGAGAGAGCCCTTGGTACTTCTTAACTTGCATGAAGCTGGGAATCATGCCATTGAAGAAGACCTATGCAGACGGAACACAGGAGCCCTATCAGATGGAACACTCCATCTCAAATATGTGTGTGTAATGGCCCATTTGTCATCCTGAAAAAGGCAAGTCCTAATCTAAACTTTTAGAAAAAGGACTATATTTTGTTATATAGAGAATAAATAAATCTAAGGTAATAAAATGATATGCTTCAACTTGAAAATGCTCAGGTGTGATGATACCGGAGAAGCAGTGAGGTTGGCAGGTGCTCACTCTCGCTTACAGCAAACAGATTTGGATATAGAAAAAGTAAGACAATACTCAGAGTACTATATTTAATATTCCAAGATAAAGGCTAGCGGCATATTTGTGTGCACATAGAAGTAGGGCCAGTGTGAATGTGACAGCTGTGAGTACCCAGTGATACAGGTGTGTTGTGTTGTTGACCCGAATACCAGAGGCAGTTATCATGGGTGATGGAGCAGCTTGAAGTGGTGAATACTTCTTGGTCCAGTTCCAAATTGTTCTACTCTGAAACATGTGCTGTTTGTCCAGTTAGGCCCAATTCTGGCTGGTGATACACATTCTCAAGACTATAAGTTGCTTGTACGTTACCAAAGAGAAGTTCTGTTGTGCGTGTTTTACACTTTGTAGTTACGTAGTTATGCTGTCCAACATCATATCCACTAGCTGTATATTGTTACTGAGCACGTGAAATGTGACTGCTGGAATTGAGGAACTGGAATTTTAATTTAATTTAGCTAAAATTTAATGTAAAATTTAATTTACCCTAAAATTGAATCATTGTCAAATACTTTTCTATTGAACACAACTTACTTTGATAGGACCGTATTTCACCTAAACCATTAGTTGTGTAAGATGTTTATGTTACACTGTAATGCATGTGCCAGGCGTGGGTGTTGTTTCTAGTTTGTCTGTTACCATCTAGTCAATGTCAGTGATCTGATTTATATTGGAGTGATTTTTTCTATGTATTTTTGTAACATTATAATATATTCATTTTAAAACTTTGTTCAGAGAATACAAGTTACACATTACCTATTTTCACCTATTTTAAATGTGGCTTCTAAAACTTTCTACATTATACAAGTGGCTCACATTCTGTTTCTCTGGGACAATGCTGTTCCATATGATCTGTAAAATTTATTCCAAGTAAATGTTGTCATATCCAATTTCATTGGTTTTGTAGATAAACCCCATGTTCAAGTGAATACACAGCATTCAACTGCTATTTCCAAAGCAGTTTAGACAAGGTGCCACAGTGTCCATCTTCTGGTAGTATTCAATATACATTAAATGAATGAATGGATGTGTGTGAAGCAAAAACACATGAGGACACACTGATGAATGCTGCACACGGTGTTGGGCTGGGGATCACACAGTTGAAAAAAGTCCTTGCATTGCCAGGGATATGCACCTTGGATGCCTTAACCAGACGTTCTCAGCTCTATCACATGCAACATTGCCATGTAAAATATTTATTTTGCTCTTCTTTATCCTGAAAATAGAAATTCATAAATAATCTAAACTTTTAGGAAATGGTACAAAGTGAGAATCAGTAAGTGATAGGTGATGTGTAACGAAATAGTAAGTACTCTAATCTGGAAATTCTCAGAGGTATGATGAAGTTGGCAGATGCTTGCTCTTACTTATAATGAGTAAATTTGGATGTAAAACAGGAAACTACTCAAGGATTATTTATTGTTGGCATTTTCTTTATATTTAGCATTTTGAAGTGAAGACTAAATGAGTATATTAAGGTGAAAGTGACAGCTCCGAGTACAAACTGATACAGTTGTGTTGTTTTATTGACCTAAATATCAGAAGCCAATTTGTCATTTTTTAAAAAAAAATTTAAGAAAGCTTTTATTAAGTTGTCATTGATGATGGAAGATTTCAAAGTGCTGAGCCATTCTTGGTTAAGTTCTGAAACAAGTAAAGTACAATCGCCCCTTGATTCACTTGGTAATTATAGTCCTGGAAAATTCAGTACATATAAAGACAATAAAATATCCTTTAAAAATACATAAAATGGAGTTACAGATCGTGAGTTTGGGTCACAATACAGATTCTTACTTCCATAAATTTCTAATGGTTTTTTGGAATTTGTATGGAACTGTCTCCTCCATTGTTGGCTATTAGCATATTTGTCCCTTGCCCATTAAATCCCAATAGTACCTTCTCCCCCAATTATTGTGAAGATCAATCCCTCCTTGCCCAACAAATTGTCCAATGCCTCCCAGAAAACATTGCCATCCTGGTTGAGAGCCTGTACCTTGTTCATGTAAAGATAGAGCTGCCTTCCTTCCCCCATTGCCTTTCCCAAATTCTGTGAAAGCCCAGCACATACACTGTGGGTATACAACGAACCACATATGAGGACTCCAAACTCAGATCACTGAATCATCTTTCTGTTTATTATTATTTTATAAGTGTCATAGTATCTTCCAAGGCAAAGAGATACATTTATAGACAGGGACAATGTCCGGTAGGGTGACAAGTAGAGAGACAACAGGCTTACACCTAAAGCACCTAGTCCCAGGGCTTGCACATTTGCAAAAGGTGAGACATAACCTGGTTTCTCAATTTCAAGAGGAACACATGACCAGTGTCTCAATTCCTATGTTCATATGATGGAAACAAATTACTGTCAACGTAAGGACGTGGACCCTGGAGTCAGACTACTTAGATTCAACTTGACTTCACTCTTACAGCCCGGAGACCTGGAGTTCATCACTGTGCACTTCAGCCCCCGCCTATAAACAGGATCATAGCCATACCTGAAATGCCTACCATGTGGGTACCATGTGGGCTTAGATAAGTTGATGTACATAAACTGCTTAGAAAGGTAAACAGTAGCTACTTATAGAAGCATTTGCCAAATAAGCAAAAAAAAAAAAAGTTGCTTGGGGAAAATATAGCTTTGCACAGCCATTTCTTTCACAAAGTGATATGAGATTGAATTACCTAGACTGCATGCTCAGAGGAAACTTGACATTCCTCAGTTCCAACAGGCGTGTACTATAATGTCTGCTGTGCTTTGCAATAAATCATGGGGCCAGAGCTGGCTTCAGGTGAGGTGCAGAGAAGTGGCCTGTTGTCTCCCCCACACAGAGTGTATCTGGGCTCCAAAATTCTGCCTTCCACCAATGTCCTATTGTAATTCTAATCACCATTTCTTCCCAAGTAAAGAGAGAACATGAGAAATCAAGTGCAAGGGACCCACTAACTCAAAATCCTCCAAGACTATGTGAATCCACAGTGGAGTTTCTTTGAATAGAGTCTTCACTTTGGATGTGTATTGGACAGGTTTGGAGATGGAGAGAGAAGGTGGGAAGGTAGGGGTTAAAGTTTTGGCAAGAATTCAAAATTAAATTGGACTGGCACAGTTGGACCACTTGCCAGTCTGAGACTGCGTGCCAAGTTACTGAGAGTCCCCAAGGCCCATTTTCCTCATCTGTAACCTGAGGATGGTGCTAATCACTGCCCCATGGGATGGCCGTGAAGACAGAGTGCCAGCGCTGCGCCTGGCGCAGAGCCAGTGGCCAATAAATGTCAGTCTCCATTGCCATTGTCATTGTTCCAGGCATCAGCAACCTGTCGCAAGGGAAGTGCTTTTCCTTCGGCCTCTGAGGGAACGAGGCCTCGTGCGAGTCCACCTGAGGAAGGCGTCGTTTTGGTTTCTTCCTTCCTCATGAAAGCTGTCATCTGGAGAGAAAGCACTGGGAAGCCCAGTCGCTCTAAGGGCCCGGGAGGCAGCACAGGGAGCGGCACGTGCAGTGAGACCCTATCAAGCCCTCCCTCTGGTGTGCGGTCCTGAGCACGCTGTCCTCCCTCTCTGACCCTAGATATTTGCTCATTGCCCAGCATCTAACACATGACAGGGCTTGCCTGGGTGAAGCTGCTGGTTCCTAAACGAGGACCTTTGCAATATCATACAAGATGCCCAGAAAGGCTGTGAATTGGGAGAATCTCCCAGTGATGAAAGTTAGGAAGTGTGTGCTTCCATACCCATTCCCTATCCCATTCACAAGGAAAAAGGTAAACTTTTATAAAAATTAAAAAGGTAAAATTCTTAAAAATTCAATAACAAGGGGCAGGCATTGGTGCTGCAGTTGGGATCCTGCTTGGCACACCCACATCTCACATCAGAGTGCGTGGGTTTGAGTCTTGGCTCCATTTGTGATTCTAGCTTCTTTCTAGCAGGTGATGGCTCAACTTCTTGGGTCCTTGTTATGCACATGGGAGACCTGGATTGAATTCTGAGCTCCTGGCTTCAGCCTGCCCTAACTTCTAATGTTGCAGGCATTTGGGTGGGGGGTAAGCCAGTTGATGAGAGATTCTCTCTCTCCCTCTCTGAATTTGTGTCTGCCTTTTAAATAAATAAATTAAAAAAAAAAACTACTTCAAAAGTTTATTAACAGTAACTCCCCACTACTAAACTATCACCAGGCAGCAGAAAAGGTCTTACTGTATGTTTTCATTTTCAAAGGGACTTTGACCTTGTGCAGGTGGATGGTAGGTGATAAATGCCTCCTTCGCAGCTGCAGAGGTGCGGGCAGCCAGCATTCTGCTCACCGGGAAGCAAGGACAGGTGGGGCACGTTTACCACGGGCCAGCTGTGTAGCCTCAACATTTCATTCAACACCTGCCTTCCTGTGTGTGTGTGTGTGTGTGTGTGTGTGTGTGGGTGGGCTGCCGGGGGGTGGGGGGCGCGTAGGAACCATATTCCCTCCTCCTATGCTCTTGCCAGTATAGATCATAGGACTTCCTGTTCTCTCTAGGGAAATGAGAACTTAGCTCCCATCCGCCCTTCTGTCTCTCCTTCAGTTCTTCCCAAGGGAGGGAACGACCTGTCTTGGTGAGGTAGGAGAAGGGACCTGACAGTGAGCCCAGGGTGGAGATATATCTGTGAAAAGAGCCGGATCCCAGCCCAGGGTCTGGAGACCACAGTCCCTCTCCCTGCACTCCAGAATTTTTCGATTTGTGGCCAGCTGCTGACCCCCAGGTGTCTGCACCACACGTGCAGGTCTAGACTCAGTTGGAGTTGTGCCATTGGAAGATTTGGCTGGAGGTCCAGGGTAAGGGCTCAACGCCCAGCAAGACTGCTGCAGTCCCCTCCTTCAGGCTGTATTATGACAATTTTTCAATTGGCTCAGAGCCAGAGAAACTTTACTAACCCCAAGAAGCGGGAAAGGGCCATGAAAAGGATATAGCTTGGCTGGCGCCATGGCTCACCAGGCTAATTCTACACCTGCGGTGCTGGCACCTTTGGTTCTAGTCCTGGTCGGGGTGCCGGATTCTGTCCCGGTTGCTCCTCTTCCAGTTCTTCTCTCTGCTGTGGCCCGGGAGTGCAGTGGAGGATGGCCCAAGTGCTTGGGCCCTGCACCCCATGGGAGATCAGGAGAAGCACCTGGCTCCTGTCTTCGGATCAGCACAACACGCTGGCCGTAGCAGCCACTTGGGGGGTGAACCAATGGAAAAAGGAAGACCTTTCTCTCTCTCTCTCTCTCTCTCTCTCTAACTCTGCCTGTCCAGAGCCCCTTGTTGGGCGAGATGAAAAGGCCCTCCTGTTGGCCCCTCTCCAGGCCCCACCTGGGTCCTGGCAGCCAGATGATGTGCTTGGTCACCTGGTCTGCACCTACCGCTTCAAGCAGTGGTCTCGCATCTGACCTCACTGTCTGGGTCTTGTCTGTGTAGACTCCTTGCCTCACCTTGCTGTGAATATTGTTTTCATTCACTGGGAAACCCTTGTATCTTCCTCCCCTTGGCCCTCCTCTGATTCCTTTGGTTTGGTGTGAGACTGTGACCAGCATCCTATTCTGGAGATGACCCTCGTGGACTGGAACCTGCAAACAGGTCTGCTGCTTCCCTGTCCAGGGCTCTTCCTGCCTGAATCGGGGAGGACTGTCACTGTGAATCACATGACCGGACTTCTCTTAATACCACACTCCATCAAATAGAACAATAGTTTTATCTCACTGTGATGCAGAGATGGTTGCTATGGAAACCAATAGGGATATGCTTAATTAAATCCTGTAATTGCCCCAAATTAGCAGCAACTCGTGCTCTGGCTTTAATAGGATTTGGACTGAGCTGACTGGGAAGCAGGTGCAGAGGGAAGAATGACCACATATTGGCTCTCATCACTACCGTTCACGTGAGCTCCTAGTAAAACTCTTTCTCCCACTTTGCCAGAAAGCCAAAGGGATTGAAGGGGAGAAGAGGGAACATGGTGGAGCCCTTCTGATGGGCCAGGAAAGTTAGAATGACACAATAATGCAAACTCTCTCTTCTTGGGCACCCAGGTGACAGGGAGTAGTGCTGAGAGATGGAGAGAGAAAGAGAACATCCTCAAGGACTCCATAGAATGGACTCAGAGGGACCAGTGTTGTGATGCAATGGGGTGAGCCACCTCCTGAGATGCTGGCATCCCATTTGGGCACTGGTTCAAGACCCAGCTGCTCTACTACTGATCTAGCTCCATGGTAATGTGCTTGGGAAGGCAATGGAAGATGGCCCAAGTGCTTAGGCCCCTGCAGCCATATGGGAAACTCAGAAGAAGTTCCTGGATCCTGGCTTCAGCCGAGCATAGCCCTGGCCATTGCAGCCATTTGGGGAGTGAACCAGAAGATGGAAGATCTTTCTCTGTCTCGGTAACTGCCTTTCCAATTAAAAACAAAAACAAAAACAAACAAACAAAAAAAAACCACCTGAATCTTAAAAAAAATAAAATGGACTCAGAATCCCAACACTGTACTTTGTAGGTACAAATTCTCCAAATTCAGAGACTCAAGCTGCTTGGGAAGCCTTATTATCAGGAGAAGCTAGGGTGGACCATGTGTAGGAGCCCAGTGTCAGATCTGGAAGAGGCCTAGCAGCAGCCCTGCAAGGCCTGGCTTTAACCCACGCTGGCAAGCAGAGGGTCACGCACACTCTGCTTGGACGTTCTGACAATGCAGAGCACGCTCCTTCCGGTGCCAGCCCTTTTGGTTCTAAAACATCCCTGGTGGTTCAGCCACTGAAAAAATGAAGTGGGGTTGGATACCTCGTCCTCCCTTGATGTGGTTGGCTGGCTGGGCTCCCGGAGCAAGCCACCCTGGCCCTAGGACCCTGGACTATCCTGACTACTGAGGAATCGATCACCTTCAGCCAGCAGAGAGAATCAGTAAGGAAACACTGACCCTCCCAGATGCAGTGTTTGATGAGGAATAAAGAGAACAGCCTTCGTCTCTGAGGGCCCTGCAGTGTTTGTCCCACTGTGATAAAAACCAAAAGCAAAGTGCAGAGCCTTGTTGCCTAGGATAAATGTCACATGGAACTCCGCCTCCTACACTGTGGTTGGGAGAATAATCGCTGTCGTTATCAATGGAGAAAGACCCCATATTCCAGGTGGAGGTAGGTGAGGTAAGTCCTGTGGGGTCCCTGAGCTCTCTCAGGGCAACAATAATTCCATGAATTCGGCTGAACATCACATCAGCCCTTGGCGGCTGCATCTCACAGGTGGCTCGCATTAGATTCTCCAATCAGTGAACACCCCCAGGCTGTTTCTCCTTTGTTGGTGCAATATCACATGGCCCTCAGTGCCAGCTCTATTCTGAGTGTGGGTGCCCAGGGCCCCTCTGGCTCCTTGCTTGCTTTTACTGTCAAGTTTGAGCTCACATTCTCACTCTGAAATTCAGGATTGCAAGAATGACTCCCTCCAGGTTCCTCTTCTGGTCTTCACACTCCCAGCAGGTCTCTCCCTGTTGATCTTATCTGCAAAATCCTGTTTTCTCCAGCTCTAATGTAGCCAGAGCATCGTGCCTAACGAAGTTAAATGTCTAAGGCACCCTTATCAGTGTCTACTCTCTCTTTTCCAAAAATGTTGGAGGAAAGGCAGGGGCCAAGGAGCTCTGCTCTTTCTCCCATCTGTTGGGGCATCATAATTAGCTTAACCGAGACTATGTAAGCCTTGTGAGAAGTAACAGTGCAGGAGTGTTCCTATTTTACACAGCCCCTTTACATTGTTTACTGTTGTTGGTTTTGTATTTTTGCCTTTGCATGAAGTTCAAAATTTATTGCACCAAAATAAACAATTTTTTCCAAAAAGACTTATTCAAAATAAATATCTTTTATTTGAAAGGCAGAATAACAGAGAAAAAGGCGAAGAGAGAGAGAAAGAGAGAGAGGGAGAGAGATCTTTCATCCATTGGTTCACTCCCCAGATGGTCACCATGGCTGAGACCAGGCCAGGTTGAAGCCAGGAACCATGAACTCTGTCTCCCACATCAATAGCAGGGACCCAGGTACCTGGGCATCTTCTGCTGCTTTCCCAGGCTAGTTTGCAGAGAGCTGGGTCAGAAGAGGAGCAGCCGGGACGCAGACTGGAGCTTGCAATGCGACAGCAGCACGAGCAGCGGCTCAACCTGTTGCCCCTGAGTGCTGGCTCCTGCACTTCTCTCAAGTCTGTTTCCCCACAGGCTCTGTGAAGTACCCTCGTAGGACTACACTTTTAGTCAGCTCCGTCTACTAGTATATTGTGAATAAACGTCATTTACTTAAATAGATCTGTTTATACGTAAGGTTTAGTCATTGCCCAATATTCCATTTTATAGTTGCCATTTAACTGTTAAGCAACAAGGTTTGTGGGGTTTTTGTTGTTGTTATTAACACAACACGGCAATCTTTTTCAGACAAGGTTTTTTTTTTTTTTTTTAATAAGATTTATTTTATTTATTCGAAAGGCGGAGTTACAGAGAGAGAGAGAGAGAGAGAGAGAGAGCTTCCAACCACCGGTTCATGTCTCAAATGACCACAATGGCTAGGGCAGGGCCAGGCCGAAGCCAGGAGCCAGGAACTTCTTCCAGGGTGGGTGCAGGGGCCATCCTCCAATGCTTTCCCAGGCTCATTAGCAGGGAGGTAGACGGGAAGTGGAGCAGCCAGGACAAGAACCAGTGCCCATATGGGTTGCCGGCGTTGCAGGCCTTACTCCCTATGCTACAATGCCAGCCCCCTCAGACAAGACTTTTTATTGTCAGAGAGTAAAAGGATGTTTGCACCTGCAGGTGAGAGGGTCGATGAGTCGGGACAGTTGAGTGTCTGCAGGCAGAAGCCTTTGCTTCAGGTCCACCCCTGCCAGTTGCTCACTGGCCATGAGACCTTAAGTCAGTCTGTTCAAGCTCTCTGCGTCTCAGTCTCCTCATCTGTAATATGACAGTAACAACACTTAGGGTAATTGGGAAGTGACCACATGAAATTGCCTTTGAACTGTGACTCAAAGTAGGAGATGTGGGGGAAAAATCAGCATTATCTGCCCCGTGCTGTGAGCCTCTCCTGTGTTGGGCACTGTCCCATGTTTTACTCCTTCATCTCATTTCATGTCCCAGCACACCCATAAGGCAGGCACTGCTTTTTTGTTCACTTTCTCCATAGTGGGGAAATGAGGCAGGTGCATAATCTGCCCAATGGGCACACAGGTGAAAGTGCCAGGACCACTACTCTGACTCAGGTCTACCGGGCCCGCACTCTAGCTCCGAAGTGAATATGATGCAGAAGGTGGCCACACTCCACTCAGCTGTCCTCTGGACCTGACCCTCGAGGAGATGAGCAGAATCCTCGCTGGAGACAATCCAGAGGCCAAAAAGGCCCCACTGGTGCTAGTAGCCTTGGTCCCAGGGGACTTTCTGACTCTGAGTACAGGTGTGGTGATCCTCATATGCACATAACACTTGGACACTTCAAAGCTCTTTTCCATCCATTCTTTTCTTTGGTCCTGACAATCTGTGTGTGCCATAGGGATCTCATGCATGAGAAGCAGCTGTCAACAGCACATGCTGTCAGAGGAAACTGGCACACTGGGTGCCTGGTCCCAATCATTTGAAAAGGGCGTGTTCTCAGCTGATTGGAGAAAGATCTGGTCTTGAATCTTGACTTCTCTGTTTCAAAGCTGTGCAGCTTTGGTTAACTGATTTGACTTCTTGGATCCTGTTTCTTCACCTTTAAAAGAGACTGCAAGGGGCCAGCGCCATGGCATGGCACATTAAGCCTATGTCTGCAGCATTGGCGTCCCATATAGGGACAGTTCATGTCTTGGCTGTTCCCCTTCCGATCCAGCTCTCTGCTATGGCCTGGGAAAGCAGCAGAAGATGGCCCAAGTCGTTGGGCCCCTGCACCCCACATGGGAGACCTGGAAGAAGCTCTTGGCTCCAGGTTCCTGGCTCCTGGCTTCAGATTGGCATAGCTCTGACCATTGCAGCCAACTATGGGATGAACCAGTGGATGGAAGACCTCTCTCTGTCTGTCTATCCCTCTGTCTGTAACTCTGCCTCTAATATAAATGAATAAATCTTTGGAAAAAAAAATAAGAGAGATTGCAAACAGGGCTAACAATCCTCATGTGGCAGCGCTGACTTAAGAAGCCTCATGAGATCATGGGGAGTATTAAAAATGCTCACCACTCTCCCCCCGCTCCTGCTCAGGCAGGGCACGTGCTTCCACCCCCAGCCCTCACAAGACCCCCAAGCCCCCTTCCTTCTCCACTGTGGTTGGTTAGACTGAAAGTAAACAACTAGAGAGTAGCTAGCCGGCCTCAAAGGAATTCATCCAATGCTGAACTGTCTTCTTTTGATGTTTTTTTCACCAAGAACTAACTTTTCAATTTTAATGAATTTAAATAGCCACATGGCACTAGTGACCACTACACCATATGGTTCAGGGATATAGGTTTATTGGCAGAAGATTAAAGAGAAGTAAAAAAGCTGGGGAAAACTTTGGGAGATATTCTCATGGGAAAATCCATCACACCAAGGATGCTGTGGGTTCAGAGGAAGCCAAAGAAATACGAAGGAAAGAAGCTGTCGTGCCTGGGGGTGGTCGAGACGCCGGTTGGGAGGTCGCGTTGACTGTGAAACACAGTGAGAATGGGGGCTAGTGGGAACTCCGAGCAACCACCCTGCAACACTGCCTGGTGCTGTATACACGGTTTTCCTCAGGAGTTTCCGGCTGAGAATGGTGTGAAAGTGATGCAAAGTCAATAGAAACCATACTTCAGATTTTCAAAGTTTGATCTTTTTCCAGGCTAATGACATTGTGATGGGCGCTGGGAGACATGGAAAGAATATCCAAGAATGTGAAAGCAAACAAACCACAGCCACACGCATTGCCCTGGGTGAGTCATACAAAGTGCTGAATTTGAAAAGTGTGTAGATCACATAAACTCTGATTCTCTCCGAATCTTCAAAATGAGTCAGGTGAAATAATGCACTGGCCTGACCTTCATAAGCAGCTGATAAAATACATATTAATGCAAAGGAAGGGTAAGAGCTACATTTGGGAAGGCGACAGCCTGAAGCGCGCCGAAAGCTGGTGTAGGGAGCAGACCACAGGCACATAAAAAGGGGCACTGGCTGTATTTTAATTAGGTTCTCAGAGGGCTTTTATTATGTATTTTAATTCCTTAGATGTACATTATACTAGTTATTATAAAATATTCCATAACAAACATCTCAAAGATAACAAAGCAATAATAACATTTATAATAAAATTTCTTTATTGGCTGTTGTCTATGATTAGTCATTAATTCAGAGGAGCTAGGACTCTATCAGAGGGCTCCTTCTGAGTTAGACAAGGGATTTTCAAAGAGTTTATGAAAAAACTGTGTGGATTTCAAAATTTTCTTGGCACCCAAGTAAACATGTACCAACTTGTGAAAACATTTGTGCAAGATTGAGTTGTGAGGCTCTAAGGACAACATGAGTCTGAAAAGAGTCCCCATCAGAGCAACACAAAATCTGTGAGAACAAGAAAGGACCAACAGCAATGGTCCAGCCTGGGGCAGGGGGTGTAGAATCTTTGATGCTTTACAAAAAGTGTATGGGGAACGTGTCCCAAGGAAATCAGGGGCTTCTAAATGGACAACCTGTTTTCAGGAAGACAAGACAATATTGAAGATGAAGCCCGTAGCTTCAGGTCACCCACCCCGATTTGCAAGGAAAAAGGCATTGATTCGTGCCCCAGTTGAAGAGGACCAAGGATTCACAGCAGAAACACCAGCCAATATCAAACATCTCTCAACTGGCTCACCTTACACAATTCTGACTGAAGAATTAAAGGGGTACAAGCGAGCTGCCCAATGGGGCCCACATAGCTGCAGACAAGGGCAGAGCTTTCAACAGAAGTGTTAAACAAGTGGGATCAAGATCCTGAATTATTTCTTCAAAAGGAAACAGGAGAGAAACATGGCTTTACCAGAATGATCCTGCAAGTGAGGCGCAATCGAAGCAATCACAGCAGAGGTGCAAATGGTCCGGGCACAGCTGAAGCAGGTTGGTCAGAGGCAACAGCTTTTTGGGGGGATGCTCAAGGCATTTTGCTTGTTGCTTTTCTGAAGAGCCAAACAGTGCATGTTTTGAGAACGTGATCTTAGAAGAAAAACGTCTTGAAAAGCTGCACCAGAACCTGCACCCTGACAATGCTACCGCTCACTCCCTCATCAAAGGAGGGCGGTTCTGCACCAGTTTTGATGGGAAATCACTAGGCATCCACCTTAGGGTCCTGATCTGGCCTCTTCTGACTTTTTTTTTTTTTTGCTTTTTAATATTAAAAAAAGTAAAGGACCCAATTTTTCTTCAGCTAAAGATATAAAAAGACCTCACTGGCATGGTTAAAGTCCACGGACCCTCAGCTCTTCAGAGGTGGTCTAAATGACTGGTCTCATCATTTACAGAAGCATCTTGAACTTGGTGGAGCTTGTGTTGAGAAATAAAGTTTGTACATATGTTCTTAAGTGTTTGTTTTCATCAACTTGAAAGATAGAGCAAGAAATAGAGTGAGAGCAAGAGCAAGAGAGAGAGAGAGAGAGAAGAAATCCATCTTCTATATACTGGTTAACTCCCCAAATACCCACAATAGCAGCCTGTCTGGGCCAGGCTGAAGCCAGGAGCACAGACCTCCACCCAGGTCTCCCAGGAACCCTGAGCCGTCATTTGCTGCCTCCCAAGATGCATTTGTATGACACTGGATCGAAACAGTAGCTGGGGCTCCAACTGGCACTCAGATACGGGATGCAGGCCTCCCAGCGGAGGATTTAACACGCTGTATCCCAATGCCTGCCCCTCAAGTTTGCATTTGAACTTTCTAGAGATCGCAGTACAAGACTGAGGCCCGGTGACTAGCTGGGAGCCACATGCCTTCCCAGGGTGGTGCTGGCTCTGGAGGGCAGCAAGAGGAGGAGCCACAGCATCCAGTCTCCCCAAGCCTTCCTCAAGGGGCAGCACCAATGCCTGGCCCCAGGCCCCCTGCTCACTCAGCTAGAAGAGGTTCGATTCCCTTTATCATGGTAACCAGTGATTGGCAGGGACGTGCACCAAGCCGTGGGTCTGTCTTTAGCCGGATGAGGTTGTGTGGAACCTGGATCCAGCCTGTTGAAGAGGGAGACGAAGAAGCATTTCCACGTGGACAGGGACAGTGAGCAAAAGGAGATGTATTGACGCGAGGCGCCTGCCACAGCAGTCAAGAGAGGGGCTCTAAGAGAGGAGTTGCCAGAAAAGCTTGCATATGCCTGTGGTTTTTATACACCGAGTGGACCTCTCTGCAAATCAAACCTGGATGGAACCCGTCAGGGGAGGAGCGGAATAACAGCTGCTCAGAGGCGGGGATTACAGTCCTGTCTGGCTTTGGGAGCACTACGTGCCGTTAAGTGACCTCACTGCCTTCCACCTGACCTGACTGCCCCTTAGCCGGTCCAGCTGCTCACACCCCCGCCTCATTCACCTTCCTCTGTGCATGTGCGCCCCCCCGCCCGGAGAGGCCAGACAGAGGTTAAAATCAGGGAGCCCACTGGTCTTCCCCTTATCTTTTTTATCTGTTTGCCTGTTGCCCTGAACTGAATGTTTGCATTTCCTGAGAAGTCAGAGGTTGAGACTCTAACCCCAGTCTGACAATTTTAGTAGATGGGGCCTTTGGAATATAATTTGGCTGTGGGGGTGGAGCCATCACCATGGGGTTAGCGCCGTTATAGGAACAGACATGAGCTATCAGTTATCCCCGCCACTCCACTACCATGTGAGGGAAGCAGGAAGAGACACAGGACCTGCTGGCACCTTGATCTTGGACTTCTGGCTTCCAAGACTGTGAGATTAAGTGGCTGTTGCTTAAGCTCCCAGTTTGTGGTGTGCTTGTTCCAGCAGCCACAGCTAAGACAGCTTATATGCGCATTTGGAGAAGATGGGTGAACTCAGATCCCTCGGTTCTAGAATGTTCTCTGGCCTCAATTCAGAAAGCCAGAGGATGATGAAAGCTGAGGCGAGAACCTCTCTGAGGTGAGCAGGGAGAAGCTAGCGAACGTGACCCCAGCCGAGTCCCTGAGCCTGTTTTCCATGCAGAAACAGGGGCCCAGATGTTCTTATTTGGGGTGATTCAACCCTCCTAAGGAGATATCCAAACATGGAAAGGGAATTTGGTGATCACAATGACGGGGTGACCTTGGCAAAAGTCCGAGATGCCACACGCCCCTCCCTGCGCGGGGAGGGAGCCGCACCCTGAATGGCAGTGGAGCCCCTACTGAGAAGGCCGCCCTTGAGCGACCTTCCGCCCTTCCCGGGATCATCTGCACTGGCGTGGTGTTCACTGCTGGGCGGGAAAGCTGCCGGAGCCCTCACACAGCACGGGGGCTCCCGTGCTCCCTCGGGACAACGAGGGATCTGTTCCAGTGGGCTCTGTGCCCGCTCGGGTCCTGCGTGGCAGCTGAGCTGTCCTTGCTGGCGAGAGATTTAACTGAATTCAGCCGAGGTGGAAATTGCTCCCAGGATCCGGTTTGCTCCAGTTCTAACCGCATTCTCAGAACCACTTGTGCAGGCCGGGCTTTGTCGTCCCGTGTGAAGCTGAGCAGCGCCCTCCCTGGGCCATTGTGGGAAAGTACACAGCTGACTGCTTTGAGAAGATGCGCTGGTCACAGGTGACCTGAGCAAACTGGCCGGCGCCCACCCACGCAGGTGCCCTGTGAACCCTGGACAGAGGAACCGGGCAGGGAGAAGGAAGCCGCACCCAAGGGCGCACAACTTGATGCGAGACTGAGGCCATACTTGCTCTCTTGGTCAGGCACAAGCTGTACAGCCATGCCTGATAGACTCTTGAGCTCTACCGTCATCTACATAGTCTCTCTCATTATTATCCGAGTACTTTAAGGTCTGACTCATTTTCACTCCTCTGGGAAGCCCTCTTGGATTGCCCCGCCCAGAAATCACTGGAAAATATCATTGTGTCTCTCATGGGTCACTGGCTACACGGTTCCTGTACCGGGAAATTTGGTCTCTAAGAAGATTACTGAAGGTGGAAACCTAATTTGACGAGACTTGCCCCCACTCCCGGCTGCTCCTAAGAATCCCGCGAAGCAGTTGTCATGGTAACAAACTGCTTCTCTTCTTGCTCTCTTGGAACAAAACTATCTGTGAAAGAGCGAGGAATGTGGCTCCCTGCATAGAATGGCAGTGAGACGTCAGGCAAATGTTGAGGCCAAAGTCGTGATGCAGGGTTAGTTTGCTGTCCTTACACTTGGCCTGGACTGCTTTGGTCCACTCTCGGGTCGTCGGCCAGCTTGCGCCCCACGCCCCTGAGGCCCAGAGCAGGAAGCCCACTGTCTCCATCCACCCCTCTGAGGCCACAACAGCTGAAGCTCTACGCTCACCACGTCGTTAGCATCGTCCAGTGTCCCAGGACCATAAAAGCGCCCCTGTGCTTACAGGTGGACGCCTTCACAGGTGAGCTGGTGGAGCCAGATTTATGAGTTGGAGAAAGAGATGTTTGGGATGGTTTTAAACAGCTTTGGCACTTCGCAGAGGTCCTGAACCACTTACAACCTGAAATGTAATACACGCCATCCCAGTGAAATTTCCAGAAAATGCCAGAAAAGGGTCATCGTGGCTGAGAAACCTACTCAGCCCTCCTGTGTCGTACGCACTGGCTAGGTTCTGGACCCACAGCTGGGGATGAAGCAGACAGAGCCCTCAGGGTCCTCTCCAGCTAACAGCCCAGCCCCCTTTTCCCAGCAGGGGGGAGGTGGGTGGGGGTACACCAGGCACTCTGGGGACAGACTCTTCAGAAGCATCCCACATCTGTCTGCATCAGCATCGCCCTGGGAGCCCATCAGAAACACAGTCTCAGGCTCCTACCTGAGCTGATTTAGACACTGCCTGTTGGAGATAGCTTTGTAAATTATTTATTTATTTATTTTTATGTGACAGGCAAAGAGAAACCGACACATAGACGGGCAGAGATCCCATGTGTTGGTTCACTCCCAGGATGTCCACAACAGCCAGCCAGGTCTGCGCCAGACTGCAGCCAGGAGCCCGGAACGCCATCTGGATCGCCCATGTTGGAGGCAGGGACCCAACTACTTGAACCATCACCTGCTGCCTCCCAGGGTGCCCATGAGCAGGAAGCTGGAATCCTAAGCAGAGCTGGGGCTATAACCAGGTCCCCTGCTATGGACGTGAACTTCTCAAGTGATATCTGAACCACTGGGCCAAATACTTACCCTCGAGACATCTTAGTAGGAGTCCCCTGATGGGCTGTGTGCAGGTGAAGGTTTGGAAAACCCTGCTAGAGGTGGTCCCATGGGTGGTCCTGCAATTGGAAGGGAGCAGAAGGGTGTGGTCCTTTGGAGAAAGGACACACCCCGTGCCTCTCTTGCAGATCCTGCAAGCTGGGTCACGCACGATGCACACATCTTCAGAGGAGAAACCTCCAACTCAGATAAGGTCCTTGCAACGGGTTCCTTTGGGGTCATGGCTGTGCCTGGCTGGCAGGTGTGGATCACGTGAAAGCCTGACCAGCTGTCCCCAGGGACACACAGCACACCTGCTGCTTCCCAACATGCCAACACACGCGCCAGAACCCTCATGGGACTGGGACCGCTGCTGTGTGCTCCCACGCATCCAAGGGGACAGTGCCTCTGCTTCCTGAGCTTGGCCAACCTGGAGCCACTGTCCCAGGGTCTGGAGGTGGTGCCCTCTGTTTGTGTATCCCATACTTTGGGAGCCGGCACAGAGTAGTGGTAATGGAGCCGGGCAGACCCAGCCCTGGATGTCAGCTGTGTGGCCCAGGGCAGACGACTTAACCTCTCTGAGCATCGCGTGCTCATCTGTGGGGTGGGGGGTGAGCACGGAAGATCCTATGGCACTGGGCTGCCAGGAGTTGTTGGCTTGGCTGGCGCTCCCCAGGGAGCAGCAGTGGTTGGCGCTGGACACGGACAACAAGTGGCGACTCTGGGCGACAGAATAACAGAACACTTCAGATCTGCCCTTGTACAACATCAGCACATTCCTCCAGGCACTTGAAAGCAGGTTTTTTATTTCCTTATAAAGTTACTCTTTTTCTAAGCGTGAACATACTTTTCTCAGAAGTTGGCAAAGAGGGAGCATGCGGGTCCCACCCTCTCTTCTCGGCAGAGGTCCCGGGCGCTCAGTGCAGCCCTCCCTGGAGAGAGCGGGTCCCCTCACCCTGGCCAGCGGCCACCAGCTCTCCCTGCAGCTGCCCTGCAGCTTCTTGCTGTCCCCTTTGCCCCAGGGCCCACATCCCAACAGGGACTGTAACCCAGGTCCTCTGCTATGGACGTGAACTCTCAAGTGATATCTGAACCGCTGGGCCAAATGCTTACCCTCGAGACATCTTAGTAGGATCCCCTGATGGGGATCAGCGCGAGCTGCCAGGCTGCCCTGTTCCCCTTCCTGCTGTGCTGGGGTATAGGGACCCCAGGGACCCCAACACTGGAACTTGGAGCCACTGGGCAGAGATTCAGCGCATTTTGAGGGCCGGCGTTGGGGAGGGAGGGAGAAAGAGGACAGGGACAAGCACTGTTAGGGTCCTGCTGTAAACATGAACTTCTCTGTCTTATGACGGCCACAGAGCTTGCAAGCCAGCAGTGGCCGAGGAGCCACGGGGGAGCTGTGATCTATGCTTTTGCGATTGCAGCCAGTGGTGACAACCTCTATACAGTATTTTGGGCAGGAAGAGAGACATGTCTACCAGAGCTTGCCAGGGAAGGGCAGTCAACAAGGGCACTTCTGAAAGTTCTTGGAGGGCCCAGCAGGCTACACTGCCCCTCGTGATGCCTGCATCCCACTTTGGAGCGCCCGGTTCGAGTCCTGACTGCTCCACTTCCCATCCAGCTTCCGCTAATGCGCCTGGGGAAGCAGCTGATGACGTGGGTCTCTGTCACTAACCTGGGAGGTCCAGATGGAGTTCCCAGCTCCTGCCTTCAGCCTGGCCCAGCCTTGGCTGTCGTGGACGTTTGGGGGAGTGAGCCAGCAGATAGAAGATCTTTGTCTTTTCTCTGCCCCTCTGCCTTTTGAATAAATAACTTTTAAAAAAAGGAAAGTGCATTGAAAAATGGAATTAAAGGCTAAGCTTATTTCTTGCAAAACATTCTGAAACTGCATTTTTTCACAATATATATTTCCCATGAACTTCTTGAAGTATCCTCAAATTAGTTACTTCCTGGCGGTGTGATTGAATCATCCGATTTCTCTGAGCCCCAGTTTCCCAATCTGTAAAATGGGGGAAGCAACCATACCTGCCTCCTAGGACTGAGCTGGAGATTCAAGGAGCTGACAATTGCCAAGCTCTGGTAGGTACAAAGCAAGCACTCCACGCTATGACAGCTGCTAGTGAATTAAATCCCACGAAGCCTAGCATCTCTGTTTCAGTTGTGGTCTGTTTTATGACAGTGCTTGGTAATTTTTTTTCTATTTATTTATTTGACAGAGTTATAGACATAGTGAGAGAGAGAGACAGAGAGAAAGATCTTCCTTTCTGTTGGTTCACCCCCCAAATGGCCGCTATGGCCGTCGCTGCACTGATCCGAAGCCAGGTACTTCTTCCTGGTCTCCCATGCAGGTGCAGGGGCCCAAGCACTTGGGCCACCTCCATTGCCCTTCTGGGCCACAGCAGAGAGCTGGACTGGAAGAGGAGCAACTGGGACTAGAACCCAACGCCCATATGGGATGCTGGCGCCGCAGGCGGAGGATTAACCTAGTGAGCCACAGCGCCGGCCCCAGTGCTTGTATTAGTAGGTGCTCCATAGATATCTGTTGGGTGAATGAATACAATGATTTCAATCAGATGGAACTCTTCTGCAATGCAGCCATTATTTAATTTGACCAGCAGAGGGCAGCAAATAGCCATGACCAACACAAGTCTGACAAGGGTGGTTTTAAAAAGGCTCCCTAGAGAGGCTGGAAAGATGGCTGTACCCCTGGATGACTGCTCCTCCCGTCCACCCGTGTGCAGGGCAGAATGATTGGCAGAAATGGTTACTCACAACACACCTTGGTTCGATGTCTTCTCCTAACCCCAAGTCCCTCCTCCCTCCTGTAATGATCTGGGGCTCCCCCCCCCCCACGCCTGTGCCTCAGGTGGGGCATACCGTTTGCACTCCCACATTGCTCATGCACACCTGCAGCTGTACTCCAAAACACTGTGTCTTGAGCGGGCATCCTGATTGAACATTCTGCCCAACCATTCATGCTGCTAAATGGGCTATCATAAACAGGACATCTGATTGGATCAAAATGACACCCAGGGAAGTGTGCATATATCCTGGTCAGGTGTACTTGGTGCTCTGCAGTGTGGCCTAGGACACACAGCAACAAGCCGTGGACTTGGAGCCCCAGACAAGGCTTTCTGCCCGTCCATCACACCAGCTCAGCTCTCACTTCCTCCTTTGCCCACAGAGGAGTCTGACGAGGTTGCAGTTATCAATCGATCAGCACTTCTGGCCCCAGAAGCCGTTGTCCTGGGCTGTGGCACAGAAGAGCAGATGGCTTTGGAGGTACAGGGACAGTGGGCAGGCGGCCACTGTTTCCCAGCACACCGGCACCTGCTCCGTGCCCCGGGGCCCCCTCTGTGTCACAGTGCACGTCTGCCTTCCCAGCAAGGGCCTTTGCTGGATGCCGACAGGGCCACGTGGCTGGGCCGGAGTCTCAGGGCTCCCTCTGCTTCCTGTCTACCTTCTGAACTGCCTCAGCACGAGTGGTTCCCCGCACAGCTTCACAGTGGCTCCGGGGGTTCCCTGGGCACCCCCTCCCCAGTTTGCTCAAGTTCCCATCCTTTCCTGTTATTATCCCCCAAACCAGACCATGACAACTATCTGGAAAAATATTTGCAATTCCCACTGAAAAGGAAATTACATGTGAACTTGCCAAAAAGAATGAAAACCAAGGAGAAACATTTTAAATCTGGAAAAAACATAGGTGACCTATTCCTATTAACGTAGGTTAGGAGAGATTTTTTTCTCTTAAAGATTAAAGAAAAGAAAGTATAAAAGAAAATATTGCAGGTTAACCACATAAAATCTAAGACATTCTGTACCCCCCCAGGAAACACCAAAAGCAACATTAAAAGCAAGTGCCAATTCGGGCAAACTTTGACTACACATATCCCAGCCAAAGGGTAAATATCCTAAGTAAAATATCAGAGGAAAATGGATAAAGACTCAATGTGAAATCCTGAGAATACAAACCCAAAAGAACACGAGCCACGTTCAGTCTCGGGATAAGTAGTAAAGGAAACATTCAACTGTGCGTTGCCTCCTAAACTTGCCAGTTTCCAAACGTCTCGTCTAGTCGGCAGTGAGGGTGCCACGCCCAGGCGCACACCCGCGCGGTTGTTTCTGGAGGCCACTCTATGCTCGCGGGCGTCCGTGCCAGGTGCTTCTCCTGTAGTCTTCATCACTGGCACAGTGTGTGATGGACGGCTTCTGCCACGCCTCCCTCTGTCTGGACAGTCAGTGCCCTCTGGGAGGACAGGGACCTCATGTACCTCTCTGTGCCCTGCCCCAGCCGGGATGTTAGCATAGATGGACTGGATGGATGACGGCTCTTTCACCCCAGTAACCTTCCTCTGGGGAACTGACTCTAAGGCAACGGAGACGCACAGAGATTTATATCCCAGGATGCTCCTTCCACTCACGCCGTGGCGGTCAAACTGCACACTGTTTGCATGTCCACCAATAGGGAATTGGCAATAAACCAATTCTGACACATCTTTATTCGAGAATACAGAAATGAAAGCACTGAAGCCATATTGTAGAAGACAGCGAATGGACTTGGAAACACTTTCTAAATATAGTGTATCATGAAAAAGGTAGGTACACGACACTGAACAGAAATGAATTTTCTAGGGATAACAGATGCTAATTCAAGTACAGAGGCATATAAGGGTACTTCAAAAAGTCCATGGAAAATTGAACTCATGATAAGTTCATTTGGAGGCAAAACATGTTGAGATCAACACATGTGAGGAGTCTTTAAAAAGTTTACAAAAATGCATATTATCAACAAATTATGGATGGATTTCAGCAGTTTTCTGCACCAAAATAAATTTATATTTTCATTTTATTTTCCACAGACTTTTGAAGTTGCCTTGTATACCCATTGGCACACTGGTATTTTAACAGTATTTATCTTTGGGTGGTGCCATGGTGAAAATTTTCCATTTTTTCTTTGTTGTTTTGTGTAGTTGGCCAAGTTTTTACAGTGAAACTGCTTTGTTTCTTAGATGAGATAAAAACCAAGTAGCTGAGGCCATAAGTGTGCCATGGTACTCTCTAAGCTGGCCCTTGCTCCGGTGGCCACTGCCCAGGACTGAGAATGGCTGGCTACCCCTCCAGGCTCTGTCTGCCCCAGGGAGTGAATTCTTTTTTCAAGAAGAGATCTATTTATTTATTTGAAAGCAGAGTTACAGAAAGAGGGAGATGGTGAGAGGCAGATAGATCTTCCATCCACTGGCTCACTCCCCAAATGGCTACAACAGCCTGGGTGGCGAAAGCCAGGAGCCAGGAGCTTCTTCCAGGTCTCCCAGGTGGGTTCAGGGACCCAAGTACCTGGGCCATCTTCGCGGGCACCTTAGCAGGGAGCTGGATCGGAAGTGGAGCAGCAGGGGCTCCTATGGGATGCCTGTGAGCAGGCTGGCTTAACTCGCCGGACTACAATGCTGGAACCAGGGGGGACAATTCCGCAGCTGATAAGGGGCCCCAGCACACACACACACACACACACACACCCACACACCCGCCCCCGTGCTTCCTGGGATCACCTTCCAAACTCCTTGCCCAGAAATCCTTGTCTCCGAGCCTGTGTCCAGGAGGAGCCCAGACCAGGAAGCACCCCTGCAGAGGACCACAGCTCTGCCACACTTTCCACAAACCGGGAGATCACCTTGCAGAGCGGTTTCTCAGGTCAGCAGGGCCTTACCCTGAGCGGCCAGCGTTCCCATCGGGCAGTGCGTGAGCAAAGGCAGCCAAGCCCCGCGCAGTGCAGAGCTCACAGCGTGGCTGCTCCGGTGCGTGGTTCACTTCCTGCCTCTCGGTGTCTCTGCAGGGAAGACACAGCCTGCTTGGCTGGGAAAGACCACCCTACCTCGAGTCCTCCCGACAGAAGGAGTTTCTGGACACAGGCAAGAATCAGAGCCCGCCGTGGGCTCCGTGGAGCTGGGGAGTCCGTGAGTGTGCGTGACCCATTCCCACTGCCACACCCCAGGCCGCCGAACCCGCCCATGTCGCTGTAGGATGTCTTTCTATGATTCTGACAATTGGAGTGGTGAGGTTGTTAGAATTCACCTAGTTCAAGGCGGTAGGGGAGGCAACTGCTCTGAGGGTCCTGGAGCGAGAGTTGGAAGCAAACTCAAGTCCATCACTCGCTCAAAAGCAAGAATAATGATGCAGCAACTACAAATCCCCAGAGTCTAAGTAAGCTCTGGGTTTTGTCTCGAAGGTTTCTGTGCAGTGACAGTTGTGATTCTCCTTTCGGCCAGAAGAGGGCAGACGCTCGCCATCGATGGAGGTGAATTGCGGACCCAAGTGTTTCGGGACTGGAATAACATCTCCCAGTGAGGTCATTTGGCTCTAATGAAAGTGCAGCTCAAAATAACTCTTGACTCTTCTGCTGCAAATATGCTAGTAATAAGACCGTGAGGTTTGGCGACTGAAGTTCTCCTTTTAGCTCCTGCCCTGCCGCATCCACATATAACCCTGGGCCGGTCACTGCACTCTGTGACTGAGAGGAGGTGATGTTAGGGGCCCAAAGGAGAGGATTAAAGTCCTGTGCTGCAACAAACACAGACGGTAAAGAGTGTAACAGCAGTGGTGTGTGTGTGTGTGTGTGTGTGTGTGTGTGTGTGTGTAGGAGCAAATAGACAAAGCAGTAAGATCCAAGGCAAGGCAGCATTTTTTGATCCCGAGCGAATAAATGTGGGGCCTTCATAAAGTTCATGGGGGAAATGGCATTAAAGAATCATTAAAAGATTTATTTGGGTGGAAACGATTTTGAAATCCATGCCTAGTTTTTTCATAACAGGTGTTCTCATAAACTTTTTGAAGATCACTGGTTTAAATGGACTTCAAAATTGTTTCCACCAAAATAAACGTATCGTTTAATTCTGTTTTCCACAAACCTTTGGAAGTGCGCTCATGTATTTGTGGATTTTGCAGCAAAGGAAAACAATCCATTTTGTATACAGAAAGGACTTAACTACATTTATTTTTTTAAGAATTATTTTGTTTATTTGAAAGAGTTACAGAGAGAGGTAGAGACAGAGAGTGAGAGAGAGAGAGAGAGGTCTTCCATTCCGCTGCTTCACTCCCCAAATGACTGCAAGAGCCAGAGCTGAGCCTATCTGAAGCCAGGAGCCAGGAGCTTCTTCCTGGTCTCCCATGAGGCGCAGGGGCCCAAGGAGTTGGGCCATCTTCCACTGCTTTCTCTGGCCATAGCAGAGAGCTGGATTGGAAGAGAAGCAGCCAGGACTTGAGCCGGCGCCCATATTGGATGCGTGCACTGCAGCCTGTGGCTTTAACCCACTGTGCCCCAGCGCCGACCCTGGACTTAACTAGTCTTACTTATGTCTCAAGCTATGTTTGTTTTAAAGGTTAGATGTGCTTTACCTATTGCAACTGTGTTTGAAAAAAATTTAAGATTCAAGGAAGCATGGAAAGTCCTACAGTTAAGTAAAAATATTTCTGAAAGCAGTAGGAATGTATTGTGTTAAATTTTAAAACACTGAATGTTTTATGGAGCTGGTGCTGTGGTGTAGTAGGCTAAAACCCCGCCTGTGGTGCTGGCATCCCATATGGGCGCCGGTTCAGGTCCTGGCTCCTTCTCTTCTGATCCAACTCTCTGCTTAGGGTCTGGGAAAGCAGTGGCAGGTGTCCCAAGTGCCTGGGGCCCTGCATCTAGGTGGGAGACCCAGAAGAAGCTCCTGGCTCCTGGCTTCAGAGTGGCCCAGCTCTGGCCATTGTGGCCATTTGGGGAGTGAACCAGCAGATGGAAGACCTCTCTCTCTGTGTCCCTCTCTCTGTCTGTAGCTCTGCCTGTCAAATAAATAAATAAATCTTTAAAAAAACTTATGTTTTGGTGATTACATAGTCGTAAGGAGATGTGGATTTTTTTTGTGTATGATATGGACATTTTTAAGAATCCTGCTTCATTTTCTTAGGATTTCAAGCCCTAGCATGAGAAGTAATACTTTCACACTCATCTGTGCCCATCAGAACAACACTGCAGTCTGAGTATCACGTTTAGGGACAATGAGACACTAGAATGCACTGGACAGGGAAGCAGTAATGACAGGACTTTCTGGAAACCACGTCTGATTGAGGAGTTGAGGAATTGAGGTGCCAAGTTTGGGAAAGAGAAGACCCACGTGGGACAGGACCTGCTGGAAGGGCATCAGTACAAAAGCACTCAAATCACGAAGGAAAGGTCTGGTCTCAACCCTGTGGGCTTCCGGGGGCTGTCACTGGAGACAGGAGGAAGCTCCTCTGAGATTGTTCAAGCCGCCCCTTGAAGACCCTCTGGCATCAGCAAAGTGACGCACATGTGTTCTCAGGAACCAAGCTGTTGCTGCACAACAAATGCGGTGAGGGGCGATGGTGAGAGCCAACCTGCACACATCGGAGGGTTGCCGGAGCAGCACAGGACGGCCAAGACCTTGAGCTCCAGGCGACCAAGGCAGAGTCTCATCGCAATCCCAATGCACCAGAAGGCTCCACTTAGCCAACACAGCGCCGCATGTCAGCAGCAGGAGCAAAGCCAGCTGGCATCAGGAAGGCAGTCCCCGAGAGCGTAGGCTTCCACCAGGAGCCATAAAGTGCGCCCACTTGCTCGCTCTCCACCCTTGCTGTTGCCTTCCCACGCCACCCCAGGCCCCAGGGGAGGGAACTGTGTGCATTTCCCTCGGAGGCCCAGGGATGACCACCCAGGGTTTATCATGGTTGGGATGTTATCTCCTTCCAGGGCACCCAATCCTCTGTGTATTTAGTTCTTGTCCACCAAAACCCCTTCTGCTTTCTCTTTTAGCCTCCATGGTTTCCTGACAATAGGAAGCCAAACAAAAAATGCCTGGAATGGTAGAGCCACAGATACGTGTATTCTTTGCCAAGAAACGCACAGTGGAATTCTGGTTTACAGACCCCCTGGCAGCCTCAGCCAGCCCCTGGGAGCCTGGTCCGACATGGAAGAGTTGATAGAACATAGCTTTTAGAACTGCCAGGCTGACACAGGTGAGGTCCACCAAGCTGCCTCTGATGCTGGGACCCCAGGGGTGGGGCTTTCAAGGTCTCCCCCAGCTCTGACAGT
This sequence comes from Sylvilagus floridanus, assembly GCA_949820135.1. Lineage (NCBI taxonomy): Eukaryota > Metazoa > Chordata > Mammalia > Lagomorpha > Leporidae > Sylvilagus > Sylvilagus floridanus. The sequence goes on from OX463225.1 coordinate 58,715,555, forward strand.
AGGGACTGAACTCCAACATTATTAGGGTGCTTTATCTCAGTTTTGAGAAATGATTGAAGCTACCTGGGCTCACACATGGAACTACTAATCTATTAGGCATATTTTCTTCCCTTAAAGGAAAAATGTAGGGATGACACTGATTTTGTTTTCTATTTCAAATAGCAACTGCCTTTTACTTATTTGCTGAATGCGTTGGTAAATTTTACTGTTCAAAAGCAAGCTGATCATTGGAACATTTTATGCTTTTATCTAATATCTTTAAAGCTGCATGAAGAATTCTTAGGATGATGTATAAAACTGGTGTCCACAGTGAGTTCTTCTCCCAGGTTGATGGCCCTTCCTATAAGAGTCCTCACCCAATGAAAAGGGTCCTCTTCCCTGTCCACCCGGTAATTGCTTGTGGGTGACCTGCATCCCATGCCCACAGGCCTCCTCACTTGTTAGTCAATAAGTGGAGAAGACAGAGAGCCCATAGGAATGCCACAATCTGTCCTCCACTGTGCACCTGCTGCTTCTCTCTTTACCCCATCAGAGCTAACCCATCCATTGTGCTCCTGCTCCCAAACCTCTGGCAGCCCATACAGCTGGATCTGCCCTCAGGTTTCCAAACTCAGTAAAGTCTTCTCCTAGACTTTCTAGAAAGTGCAAGCCTTGCGTTATACAAGTTCTGCTTGGAGCAACCATCCTCCCACCTCTTTCCTTCTCATCTCGAGCCCCTCACTGATGCTGCTCCCCCACCGCTCATCGACTCACCGAAGCCAATAGGTTTTACTCAGTCTTTCCACGCTGCTGAGCCTCTCGGGATATCTTTTATCCCCCATGAATCTGGCTCTTTCTTTGGCTTCTTGGAAAGCCCTTACTTTTCTAATTGATCTGCCTCATTTTCTTCCTCTCTCCTATTGAATGTGGCCATGCCTGGCTCATCACAATTGCTGGTTATCTTTCTTGAGGATTTGATGCTGCCTGGGTGGTACCTCCCATTCTCAATGATGATGAAGGCCAACTCTCTTGGCTTATGAGTTGGCCCCTTTTTAACTGCTAGTTTGTCATGTCCTTTAGGAGATGGCTCCTGAAACCCACTCAGGCAAATCCAAACTCCTCCTCAGGGCCATGGGGCTACATCTTTTCTGATTGTTTGCTCAACTCAAAATGGATTCTTCCTTCCTTGGAAACTAACTCCAACCCACAAGGTGAACCCCTCGCAGGCATCCAATCCAGCTCCCTGGTCACAGCTGACGCGGGCACAGGGGCTTGTGTGAGGCTGGTCAGCTCAGGGACCGACTCCTGGTTGTGAGGAGAAGACAGAAGCTTGGGCTACTTGTAAATAAATGTGCTGCTCTCGGGGGAAGATCCATGAATTCCTGGTGCTGAGGTCCCTTGGAGTTGTCCCTGTTCTCATTCCTTCTGGTTAATTCAACTCTTTCATAAAGCCAGGAGTCAATCTAGGAAACTTCTAGAAAGTATTTCCTTTTCTTTCTTAAAGATTTATTTATTTGAAAGGTAGAGTTAGACTAGATCCTCCATCTACTGGGTCAGTCCCCAAATGACTGCAACAGCTAGGGACGGGCCAGGCTGAAGCCCGGAGCCCAGAGCTTCTGCTGGGTCCCCCGTGGGAGCAGCAGCCCAAGCACTTGGGCCATCCTCTGCTACTTAGAAAGTCCTTCTTTTGACTAAGCTTGCTATAACTGGCTTCTGCTTTTTAGGGACCCATGGACAGGTGTTCTCCAGGAATCTCTACTTCTCCCAGGGGCCCTGCCATCTCTCATCCCGCAAGGGCTTAGGATTTGAGTCTGCTCTTGCTTTCTGTGGTACCCGCACTCACAATTCTCACCCTTTGTCTGTTTTATCTCCAAGACATGCGTCTCTGTCGATGCCCTGATTCTGGTCTTTGTGATCCCCTTGCTGGGTCTGCCTAGCCTCTCCCTGCTCCAGTGGTAGTTCTGATCACGCTACTTCTCTGCCTAAAACCTGAGGTTGTCTTGTGACTCTTACCATGGCATGAAGAACCTCTCACCCCAGCTTGCAGATGTATGGAGCTCAGCTTCTGCTGTTTCCACCCAATGTGCCAGCCAAGCATGACGATCATCCTCTGCCAACGTTCTCCACGCTTTGTTTGGTCTGTGAGTTGTGTCCTGCTGACCCTTTCCCCTGTGGCTCTGGGAACAATCTCAGTTCTTCAAAGCACACCTCAAGCCTTTTCCCTATCCCAGAAGAGAGACAGGAGAACACTTGTGCTGCTTTAAGTTCACCTGGGAAAGCTCGGGCTGCACTGGTACCGTGGTGGCTGATCACTGACGTGGATGTTGAGCGTACAGGATCATACACGCTCCAGTGTTCTTCAGGCTAGGAAAAGGCCTGCCTAAAGAAAACAGCCGAAATCAAAGTACACCCTACCGTCACCGACTACCAGGATTTTGTGCAAATTTTTTATTTTTATTTTTATTTTTTCACAGGCAGAGTGGACAGTGAGAGAGAGAGAGAGAGAGAAAGGTCTTCCTTTGCCATTAGTTCACTCTCTAATGGCCACCACGACTGGCGCGTTGCGGCTGGCGCATCGCACTGATCCGAAGCCAGGAGCCAGGTGCTTCTCCTGGTCTCCCATGCGGGTGCAGGGCCCAAGCACTTGGGCCATCCTCCACTGCACTCCCGGGCCACAGCAGAGAGCTGGACTGGAAAAGGGGCAACTGGGACAGAATCTGGTGCCCCGACCGGGACTAGAACCCGGGGTTTCGGCGCCACAGGTGAAGGATTAGCCTATTGAGCTGCGGTGCCAGCCAATTTTGGGCAAAATTAAGAAAAAGAAAGGATGGGGAGGTGGGTGTCACCAAATGAGTAAATTACACAGACCTCCAGGTGTCAATGTTTGAGAAACAAGACACTCATGAAATTGTGTTAATGCTCCAGGAAGAACATAGAAGACATTTCCATATACATGAGCTGATCTAATGCTCACTGTGACCCTGTAAAGCCATTTATGAATGTCAGTTTGCATGTCAGGGAACAGACAGGCCAGATGGTTTGAACAAGGTCAGACCAATAGTAAAGACAGGAAGCAGTGTCTTCTAAGCTCGGGACCCAACATTCATTCTGCTACAGCACGTTGCTTCTCCCATGACAGCATCAAAATGCAATGAAAAAAGCTATTTCAGGGAGTGGGCAAAAGGTAGGGCATGATCTGCTTCAAAAGTCCACTACCGGGCTGGCACTGTGGCTCACTTGGCTAATCCTCCACCAGTGGCACCGGCACCCCATATGTGTGCCGAGTTCTAGTCCCAGTTGCTCCTCTTCCAGTGCAGCTCTCTGCTGTGGCCCGGGAAGGCAGTGGAGGATGGCCCAAGTGCTTGGGCCCTGCACCCGCATGGGACCAGGAGGAAGCACCTGGATCCTGGCTTCAGATTGGCGCAGCACTGGCTGTAGCGGCCATTTGGAGGTGAACCAACGGAAGGAAGACCTTTCTCTCTGTCTCTCCCTCTGCCTGTCAAATTAAAAAAAAAGTGTCCACTACCTGCTTCTACCCTCGTTGCCACACACCAGAACTTTCCTCGCCAGCCGAGGGAGGTTAACTACCCAGCGCAGAACACGTTACCTTATTTCAGAAACAGATACTGCCCTCGAACACTTCGATTTCATGGCAAAGTATTTTAAGTTTTTCATAAAACTATTTCCCCAGCCTGACAGCCAACATGGAGAAGAGTGTGCATAAGTGTGTGGGGGGCACAAACACGTTTATTTAAATGATGGATCTACACCTTGGGAGGCTGTTTGAAGCATCTTATCAAAAGAAAACACATGTGAAGCAAGAGGTTAAAAAAAGCTTTTCAGGCCCAAAGGCCATTTAATAACTACTTGAGTAGTTTAGCAAACATTTTTTTTTTTTTTAAACCCACATTCAGCAGACTGGTTAGTATTGGATACACAGATTTGGTTTCAAAGCAGAAAACGCCCCTGTGGGACTGACCTTTTCATGAAATTCAGTTATTCTATACTATGCCATAAAAAATAGGGACACGTATCTATTGACAACTTAAATATTAACTCCATGGGCTACTAGGTGATATAAATAGAAAAAAAGAAGTGGTCGTGGACTCGGAGTTAGAGACACCAGCCCACTTTGGACTTCAAAGGATGTTAAAAATCTATCCTAGCATCTACAAGAGAAAAAAGCCAAATATTCCACCTGATATAGACCCATGGGCCCAAACCATTTCCCCAAGGAGTACACCCCCCAACAAATGAGGTTTGCTAAGCACCTGCTACAGATGTTACTATGTCACTAGTTAACAAGGAGCACAGAGAAGGTGTCATTCCAGAGTTTCTGGGATCATACACAATGCATTCGTGGCTGCGGGAATCTTCCTCCAAAAGCTACGGTCAGAAGCTAGACTGACTGAAGTCCACGCCGCCGCTGGTCCGCAAACCCACAGCGAGGAGGCCGGGCGCTGCTTGTTTGTGCACGGAGCTCTTCCCGCCGCGCCCTCTGCTCTAGGGAGCGGGGCTGGGGCGCAGCGAGGCAGTCCCAGCCTACTCCTGAGCCTCCTTGCGGGTCAGCTTGTAGATCTCGGTGGGGCCGTGCACGTGAGTGATGGTGGTGGTGAGCTGGAGCTCCTCCCCGCTGTGGACGCCCAGGTCACCTGCAACAGGATTTCTCGGTGTTAGCCATGCTCAGGGAGGGAGGACAATGAGGTGGGTACTACGGCTATGGTTATGGCAGCTTTATAGATGGGCAGTTAGAAAGGCCACTGCCTTGGCAGGAGGTGCAGGCCCGTAAGACAGCCGAGGAAGGGGTGTTGGACAAATGACCTGCAGAGTGACCACACCGTGTGAAGACAGCCAAGCGCTACCCGGGCCGGGTGCTAGCCCTAAGACGCCGAGAACAAGGGGCTTTTCTCACGCACCAGGAGACAAGCACTGGAGGTGTGCCCTGCATGCTCTCTGCCACTCAGCACCTGTCCACGCCGGTACCTGAACTCCTGGCTGGTGGGCCAGGGGTATTCTGCTCAAGTGGAACAAGGTGGCCTCTTGTTAATGGTCAGAGAAAAGGTACATTCCTGTATGTTGAACCCTTTGAGTCTGCTGCATGCCACAAGACCGTAACAGAACACACTACTGATCAAGGGGAAGTGGGAACCATCCGAGCCAGTCCTGCCCAGTTGTGTGTGTGTGTGTGTGGGGGGGGCTCACCCACACGTGCATATGAGGGGACAGCAGTGCTGCTAAATAAAAAGCTAAAGTTGCATCTATGATCATTCTCAGATCTCAGATATTCCTGGATGGAAATCTTTCCACGTTTAAAGCACAGAATGAAATAAGTAAGTGCTATTTTAAATGGCGCATCCATACCACAGCACAGAAGCAGTCTTGGCCCTACCCTGAGGGTTAAGAACGAGTCTGATGAGCTTAGACCCCTGGGGGTTACTCCACACATTGGCTCTGCAGGATGCTTGGCTGGCGCCCTTCATGGTGGTGCCACACAGTGTTGGATTCTTAATGTGAGCCCGCTTCTCTGGGCCTGCACAGCCAGACCTGCCCTATGCTTGAAGCGAGGCTGTAGCTCTCTGCCCAAGAGATTCCCTAGTCCCAGAAGCAGGGTCATGAGCGGCTTCCGAGGATTGCTAAGGGCTCTCGGGGCTGTTTGGGCAGGGTCTAATCCACAGGATTTGGACGGAGAAGGCACTGAAGAGGCATCCACCCAGCACATCCCAATTCATCGCAATTCATTCACCTCCAGCTGGACCATAGGTGCAAAGAAAGGTTGGAAAGAGTCTCTGGGGACTGCCTGGGGCCACAGTGGGCCCCTGCTTGTATGCTGAGCCCATTCTCTCAGTCACTAGCTTCGAGTTTCAGAACAGCCTCAGGCAAGCAGCGGAGGTACAGACCCACACTTCTTGTCTAAGGTGGCCAGTTTGGGATGTGCATTTCCAAAATGTGCGTCTCTGAGTGAGCCACCCAGACCTCAAAGTGGTTTCTGGATCTGCCTGGCTGGAGTCATCAGAATTTCAGAGGGTCCCGGACACCCAGCTAAAGCTGGGTAAACGTTTGCCCAAGGAGGCTCTCCTCTGAAGACACTAAGAAGGAGTTCTACGCGGGTCTAGAAATGAAGATGCTAATTTGCCTGAAAACGGGACTCCAACAAGCAGTTCCGGGGCAGCGTGCACCACCAGGCAGGTCACTCGGACAAACAGCAGAAGCTGCTCCGGCATCTCTGTGTCATCAGATACGTGTATTGCAGTGCTGATCGCATGCCCGAGACCGTGCTACACACTGCACAAAATGCTAATGCATTTGGCAAGCACTGCTGTCATCATTCCCCTTCTGTCATTGAGGCGGAGGCATGCACAGAGAAGCTAAACAACCCACCCAACGCCCAGGTTTGTCAACAGTGGTGTGGCATTCAGACCAGAGTCGTGAGGCCCCAGGCGCTCCACCTGTGGGATCCACTGCCTCTTCTGAAAAATTTCCTCTTCAAACAGACACTGCAGTGGGATGAGAGTTACATGTACTCGCGAACATGTGGATGATCGTGTGGCATACAGGTTTTGCTTCTGGATGCTCCCACATAGCGGTGTTGGTCGGGAGAGCTGTTATTTATGAGTATTTGCCATATGCACAGTTGGGAGGCTTCGCGTGCCCTGCATTTCCTTGGAAGTGCGTAGATACTCAGGCAGAGCTCTTTCCTCTACTGTGCTGTGTGAGAAGCTGGAGCAATGGATTCTGGGTAGCAAAATCTGTGATTCTTGTGTGATTGCACTGTTCCTTGAAGATCACCTTTTTCTCTTTAGGAATGGCTGTGTGAATCCCTTGGCAGGAGTGGGAAACCACACGGCAGGAGTGGGGATCCCTCCGTTTGTCTGTGAATCACACTGACTCCTACTTGTGCCAAGGTCTTGCTCCATCTGCCAGTCTCTTCTCTTGGCTCCCACCACTCAGTGCACAAACAAGCTAAAAATCTCCATCTAAGGCAATAAACACACACACACACACACACACACACACACACACACACCCTTCTAAAAATGTGATCTGCTTCTTACCAGGGGAAAACAACAGAAAAGAGAATAAGAAAAAGAAAAGGAATTTTTCAGCTTGCATGCAGTCAATCTCTCTCCCCAGTATGATATCAATCCCAGCCAATTAACATCCAGATGAAGGCTGTTTCTTGCTAATCTTTGTGAAATGAGAACCATCTCTGGCACCGACGGGACCTCAAAGGACGGTGGCAGTGGATGGTTATCTGTGGTGTCACATCCCCAGGCACGGAGCTGCCACTCGTATCTGACATCCCAGGACACTGAGGTCTACGCGGCTCCTTCAGACAGATAGCACTTTAGCAACAGCTGATCGTGTGTCTGGGGCCACTTTAGTAAAAAAAAGAAGGAAAACCACTGGGGTTGGTTTGTAGATTCTGGGGAAGAACAGAAGTCTTCTAATATCAGTCAAGGGTGCCTTCATTTTGTCCCCACGGCCACTAAGGCAAATGAACACCACGTTACCCAGGTAGGAAGGCAGACAGCTCCACCCACACCGTGAGTTCATATGAGTTCCTCAGGGTCATACGCAGCATGCGCTAGAGCCAGGACTCCAAGCCAATCTGCTTCCATCTCCAGAACTTGTGTTCTTTCCACAACACAGGTTACTCTATCCTTTTTTGTGGCATTTTCCCTAGGCCTACTCCTACCTCCAACCTCTCCCAATTACCTTCAAAGCTAAGCTCAGATGATAAGGATCTTTGTAATGAAGTTCCCAGTTCACAGAGAAATAAGGAGGCTGCGGATTTGTAAAGCTGAATCACCCCTATGCAGAGAGCTGTGTTCTCTGAAAAGGCATCGGCCCCACAGTTCCGGGTGTTAACTGGATGCCTGAAGCGAGGCTGTAGCTCTCTGCCCAAGAGATTCCCTAGTCCCAGAAGCAGGGTCATGAGCGGCTTCCGAGGATTGCTAAGGGCTCTCGGGGCTGTTTGGGCAGGGTCTAATCCACAGGATTTGGACGGAGAAGGCACTGAAGAGGCAAGTCCAGCTCCTCCCTGCTCTGCGTGGCTAGGTCTAGCTGAGCGCGCCAGCACTGCTGCTCTCTGCTGGAGTTTAGGCCCAAACCCTCAGATAGAGAAGAGCTACGTCCAGGGATGGGGGAAATGGCTTTGGTGCAGCAGGATTCTGGAACCCTGAGTCTCATCATCTCTCTATTCCTTTCAGCCGCAGAGGACTGGTTTATGGCCAGTGTGAATTAAGACATTTGCCATCTACCTCCCAAGTACCCGCAGACTCCTACTGCTAGGTGGCACCTCTGAAAAGGAGGGGGACACAACAAAATGTCACAGCCTGGAGTGAGATCTTTGTGTTATCAGCTGAATTGTACCTTACCCATCACCTAAAATTCGTATTCGAAATTCTAACCCCCAGGACGTCAGAATGTGATTATGTGTAGAGACAAGCTCTGCAAAGAGGTGATTAAGTAAAACTGAGGTTGGTGTGTTCCCCATCCAATATGACTGGCATCCTTTGAAAGGAAAGGAGACTAGGCTGCAGGTGGAGGAAGACGCCATGAAAACACAGGAAGAGGTCAAAACCAAGTCCAGGGCAAAGGCCTCAGAAGAAACCAACGCTTGTGACACCTTGATCTCAGATGTAGTTTCATTTATATGTGTGTGTGTGTGTGTGTGTGCAGGGTCTTCTATCCGTTGGTTCACTCTACAAATGGCTGCAATAGCTGGAGCTGAGCTGATCCAAAGCCAGCTTCTTCCGGGTTTCCCATATAGGTTTCCCATACAGGTGCAAGGGCCCAAGCACTTGGGCTATCTTCCATTGCTTTCCCATGTGCGTTAGCAGGGAGTGGATCAGAAGTGGAGCAGCCGAGACTCAAACCAGTGCCTAGAGGGGAGGCTGGTATTTCAGGCAGTGGCTTTACCAGTGCAACACAGCAGCAGTCCCTCAGTTGTATTTTCTTTGTGAGAAAATAATGCCTGTGGCATTTCTTTCAGCAGCCTGACCAGCGTAACGAATTTAGGAAGCAGAAAGCTCTTTCCAAGAACGAGACTCTGAGGTGCTACTATCATGGCAGGAGGGACCACGGGAGGAAAGGTCAGGTCACTGGTAAGGAGCAGCCCAGGAGGGGCAGGAGGCACAAAGCGCAGCGGGAGGCGCCAGGCTGGCAGCTGGGCCCCAGTTTCCCTGCAGAATGGGGAGGGGCTGTGGAGACTCCCTTCAGACTCAGGGTCCAGTCCTGGGATTAAGAGCCGTTCCATAGCCCCATTCCAGGGGCCGGCACTGTGGCACAGCAGGTGAAGCTGCTGCTTGTGGCGCCTGCATCCCATGGGTACAGGTTCGAGTTCCAGCTGCTCCACTTCCCATCCAGCTCCCTGCTGATGCACCTGGGAAAGTGGTGGAGATGGCTGAAGTGCTTGGGCCCCTGTCCCCGTGTAGGAGACTGAGAAGAAGCTCCTGGCTCCTGACTTCTGATTGGCCCAGCTTCAGTTATTGCAATTATTTGGGGAGTGAACCAGCAGATGGAAGACCTCTCTCTCTCCTCTCTCTCGCTTCTCTCTCTCTAACTGTGCCTTTCAAATAAAGTAAAACTTTTATTTTTTTAAGAGCCGTCTTATCGGTGCTCACAGGCAGCCCACAGAAGCCAGGTTGGCCATGGGTGGATCCCCAACCCACAACCAGAGAATGACTGCAGTGAAAGACACCGCAAAGCCTTGTGACTCAGCCCAAACGTGCACGGAGGCAAGAACAGCTAAAGCCGCCTTTCCTATGAAACAAGTGGCGGAGACCTCAGGCGGCTCCAGACGTACCACTGGGTGGCCAGCGACTCCCACGTGGCGCCACGTGGCGGCTATGGCTTCCAGCAGATGGAGAAGCAGACAAGGCGTGTGGACAGAAAGGGAGAGGCAGGTGGTAACTGGGGCCTCCTGTTCCCTTTGCCTCTATCTTCCAGCCAGAAATTCCATGCCTCACATTTCTTTCTACAACATTTTCACCCGAACCTTACAGAGCAAAGAACACAGAAGTCAAAGCTCTTCTCAGGAAGGGCTGACCTTGAGCAGCTCCAACTAAGTAGCCCATGTGCGCATGTCTGCCCAGGTTCTCACGGGTGGAGGGTGTGGCTGCTGTGCCCCTGGGAGACAGAGGCGCCCCTGGGAGATGGAGGGCTGGCTCCAGCCTGCTGCAGGCCCTGGCTGCCTGGGAAGACATGCAGGATGATTTGCAAACTCGCTGTGGTAGCAGGTGAAAGGAACAACGGAGTGAAACGGCCGCAGCAGCAAAGGAGAAAATGTAACTGCTTTTTGAAGGACAGAGAACTGAAGTACTTTTGCTAGATTAGGGGAAACAACCCTATATATTAACATGTACACACACACATGCAAAATGATTTAAAAGACGCAGTCGTATTCTTGGGTATTTGTGGGCATAGCTTCTAGGACCCACCTCCAACCTCCTTGGGTACAAAAATCCACAGGTGCTCAAGTCCCTTATGTAAGATAGTATTTGTGTAAACCTATGCGCATCCTCCCATATACTTACAGTCGCATCTGGATAATTTACAATGCCTAATACGATGCAAGTTTCATATAATTAAGTTTCATATAAGTGGGTATAGCACTTTATTGTTTATGGACAAGAAAGAAAGTCTCTATGTGTTCAATAAACATAGATTTTTTTTTTAAATTCGAGAAGCAGAGAAAGAAACAAGAGATCTGTCATCTACTGTTTTACTCTCCAGATAGCTGGGCTGGGATGAAGCCAGGAACCAGGAATTCAATCCAGGGCTCCCACATGGATGACAGGGACCCAGTTCCTTGAGCTATCATCTGCTGCCTCCCAGTGGAAGTTGGAATGGGAACAGAGCCAGAACTCGAACCCAGGCCTCTGTTATGGGGCATGGTCATCTTAATGGGCGTTTTAAGCACTAGGCCAAAATATATTTGTTTTGATCAGAGGTTGAGTGAAGCAGCAGACACAGAACCTGAGTACAAGGGCCAAGTGTAATTTTATCTGTGTATAATGCGTAAGGTGAGTGTGCTTGTATCACCACTGCAGCCATGGGCAACCAAACAGGAAGAAACCAGAGCCCCCACGCTCCAGCTGCACCTGTCAGCTGCTGAAAACACGCTGGCTCCGAAGTCCTGCCATGTCCCGTTTCACGAGGGAGGTGAGGAAACCCGCTCCCCACGCCAGGCTGGTGGCTTCTCCGGGCGTCCCCTGTAACCCGGTCCTGTGCTGAGCACTGAGACACTGAGCACCTCATTCATAAAGCGTCGCTTTCTGCTTCACACAATGAAAGGGAACAGAAGAGAGGAGAGGACATGCTCTTTGGAAGGGGATCCTCTGCTGAACCTCCTGCCTGCTTTATTCTCTGTCCATTCCACGACCAAAAAGCAGAAATAAAAGCCCTTGTTCAATGCTCCCATTTCCTTCCTACCTACTCCTTCCTGACACTTCCCGGCACCACAAAACAATCCTCCACAACAGTTCTTTTCGCTGTTTCAAAATCCCCTTTGGTGTTGGAAACTGCAGGTGAACTTCCCGGCAATGGATTTGATCCCGAGGCCCACCAGGATCCGTCTCCTAAAAGCAAGAAGCACCCCACACCCGGGGTTCATTCTCCACAGCAAGGATTCTTCGCTCTGGATCTCAGAAACAAGCAGGGGGCAGGCAGAGTCTAAGCTGACTTAAAAATAAGGACTCACTACCAGAAAGGAAAAAGAGTAGGGGAAGGCTGGGGAAGGAGAATGGGTACCATCAGAGACACGGGGAACTCAAACACACAGAGGAACCCCCTAGGGCTTCAGTTTTAGGTTTCCATGCAATATTCCAAAGCAGGTCTTTCAAAGGAGCTCTGAGATCAAGGCAGGTGCTTGGAGTTGTGTTGTCTGGTGGTACACGCAGAGATGAAAAGCAGAGTGGAGAAGGGAAATGATCAGCCACTACAGTGGGTAAAGGGTTCCTTCCAAAGATGCAAGGACTCAGCACCATGCAGCAAACTGGAGAGCACAGGAGCTGCCGGGGGCTGTGGGGTGGCCTGGAAGTCCCGGTTGATGGCGTCACCAGCACAGACCTGCTAAACCCTATGGCTTTGTACTGATCAGCATGGGGTCCCAAGACAGGCTGCTCACTCCTCTGCTTCAAGAATGCCCTCAGTAGGGGCTCCCTTGGCACTTCAGGGAGGATGATTCTTTATATCAAGGGACTATTTTGCTCATTGCAGGACATCTGGAATCCTTAGCATCTGAACACTAAATGGCAGTGGCACATCCCAGTCACAGTGACACGTCCCAGTCACAGTGACAATCCCAGACAACCACAAACATTTCCAAACACCTCTTAGCAAAGGATTCAGGGGCTCTGACTTCCAGTGGAGAACAATTTTTCCAGTGTTCTGTAAAATCACCTAACAGTATTCAACAAGAAATTCTGATGGGGAAGAGACCAGGCCCTGCTTCTCAATTGCAAAGTGTTGAGCCCAGGAGGGTGGGTGTGGTTCATCGTGAGAAGTCCTGCTGGGACTGGATCCAGAATCTGCGCAGGGTTCTGGATCAAGGTCATTGTGTCTCTGCAGAGTTGGCCATGGCTCTGGGCTCCCACTTGTCCGACATGACTTGTGTTGGGCATGCTGTAATTAGTGTTTGAAAACCCCTGTGACAGATGCCACCCTCCTGGGGTACCACTTAAGTGCTGGAAAGTGCTCTAATGTTCCTTCCTTGCCAACATAAAGCGAACCACAGAATTCCATACTTTTGAAGCACTGTAAGAGCTCACTTACAGCTGAGAGATGTGGTGCATTGAGTAGTTTGCCAATGGTCATGTAGTAAAAACAACCCAGAGAGTCTGTTATGGAATGCACACAGTTCAATAACTATTACCCACCAGTGCTCAACATCACAGGAAGTCCAGTGATGGCTTTATGTAGTATTTGCAGAAAGGAAGGAACTCCACCTACTTACGTCAACAACAGGGCCATCTTGTTTCAATCAGTGTCCAACAGGATGACCATAAGTGAGATTAACAGCCCTGTCTACCAGCCCACAATCCTTTCCTGTTTGCATTGTGGAGGTCTGCTGATTGAGGGGCAGCATGCTCCTACTCTCCATGGCTATAGTAAAACCACTTGAGTGCCTGCTTAGCTTGCCTTCTAGAAAAGCAGTCAGGAAAACCAAGGGTTGGCCAAGGGGTCTTAATTCTTAACCAGAAACTATGGCCAGAAATGGACCTGATACAGAGAAGTCTTAACTCCAATGAGGTCAAAGAGTAGGGAAGAAGAGGAGCTGCAGGTCCAGGATGCCCTTGGATGGAAGTGGCAAGTACAACATGACAGAGAATGGCTGAGATCACTCCACTACCCTTGACCATGGGTATAGCTACCATCCTCCCCTACTCCTGTCTGTCTCCATCTCTTACGTCATTATCTCCCCTTCCTTTTTTCCCCTTCTCAAGATTACTGGCCCATCTGGGAAAGATGAGGTCTCCCCTAGGACCCCTATTTCTAAGGCATGAATTCATTCAGGTAGCTATTCCAGGAGGAGAGTGGAGGTGCAAGAGAACTCATTTACCACATCCACGTGGGGTGTGTCAAGTGCAAGTGGAATCATTCCTCAGGCCTGTTCCTTAAGATGCTCATTCCAAAAGACACCCCATCTGAGAACAGGGTGCCAGGGCCAAATTATTTAAAAATTTAGGGAAATGCTGTTTCTGTCACCTTAGTACAAATCAATACAATGACAGCATCCAGATGCCATATGGTAAAATCTCATTAATGTTTATCAATATAACTCAAAGTTATTTGACTACTAAATGCCTGTGGCAGGTCCCAGACACAATGACAATCTCAACCACAAACAGTTCCAAATCCCCCTAGCAAAGGATTCGGGGGACAGTCCATTGACTTTGTAGCTTGTTGGATTCTAAGTGGGGTGATCAGGAATGTGGTGAAGGGTTGGGGCAGGTGGGCCCAGTAGATGGGCAGGCTCTCCTCAGACCCAGGTGGAGGCAGGGTGTGCATTCACTGGACACACATGCTGAGCTTGCGCTGTAGGTAACACAGTGTGATAGGCTGCTCCTGGTTTCCGCCCTGAGTAAAGCGCACCGACCCTAACCTGAGAAAATGCATCTCAGCGTTGCAGGACAACAAGGACACGGAGAAGGTAGAGCGAGTGTGAAAAAGAGGGAAGCGGGAGGCTGGAGGAGCTGCTAGACCTGTTTACCCTGCAGAGGGCACGCGTGAACAGCACCGGCCCAGGCTGCAGGAGCACTCCCCTCCCCCACGGCTGGCGGAGAAGCCCCAGGCAAGCTCTTGCCTTCTCTGCACCTTGGTTTCCTCATCTGTAGAATGACTGCCTGATTACACTCGCTAAGGTTCCTGAAAGCATCCACGTCTCTGGGCTCTGTGGGCTTGACACAGGAAGAGAGCGCAGCCAGCACTGTAGGCAGCCTGGTTCCGGGGACAGGGGAATAGCTTTTGGTTCCATGTCTGTGGACAAGCACCCTAGGAGATACAGGAGCAGGAGAGAGACGAAGCCCAGGCCATCCTCAGCACTCAGGGCCCAGTCTCCCTCCATCTGAAACCTTAGGGCCACATGTCTCAAAGTGGAAGAAGAGAGACGTGGGCTTGTTTTCCAGGAATCGATTGCGCTCCAAAAAGCGAGGAAAGCAGATTTGACTTTGTACTGAAAGCAGACATAGTGTAGACTAGAGGGTAACCTTCTCAGTGTATTCTAGAGGCCACCATGGAGGGACTCCGGGAGAGACCTGACACGTGCCGCCTGCCTGTCTCACAGCTCCAGTGTGACTGGGTGCTGAGAGGGAAAGCCGCGAATCCTGTGGACACAGAGCTTACTTCCCTTGCAGTAGGTTGTGCTAACGGGACTGGAACTCACCATTAGACTGGTCGTCCCCGTAGTTCTTGTGGGAAGGTGCGTACAGGAACATCAAGGCAAAGACGTACAGGTTCCACATCCCGTAGATGCCGGTGAAAAAGGCACTGTTCACTTGGACTGTCACGCCGCCCCACTTCCAGTGCCCTTCCGTCACCTGGGAGAAAGGACGGTAGCATTCAGTGGGAGCAGAGGAGAAACCTAAAACCAACGTAAGAACAGCCAACCAACGCGGAAAGCAGAACTCTTTTTCCACGTACAGGAGAAGAGGGGGCCCCGCGACACTGAATCACAGCAGCATAAACTAAAGAGAGCAAGTGGGCGTGCTGAGGGCGAAGTCTGTGCTGCTTAACTGGCTACATGTGAGTATCCCCTGGGGGTGTCTCTTCCTAAAGCCAGCAGTAGATAGTGGTCCCTAAATGAAAGAAATCGGATGCCGGAGCTCCACACTGATCCCTGATTAGGATTCCTCCTCTCGCCACCGTCTTCCCAGCTGATCCGACCTCCCCTCAGGCTCAGCCCTGTTTGGTTTTGTCTGCTGCTGTCTTCATCTCCGACAGGCTCTGCCACTCGGTCTAACTAAGACAAGCCAGATGAAGACGCTGAACTTGTTTGCTGCAGTGGAAAATAGGATCTTGCAGGGTTATGGGGGAGAATTAAGTACAAATATTTCTAGAAAGCGCCTGGCTCACAGCGCACTCAATAATCAGTCCTGGGTGTTCACGAGATGTCCCTCCAGGTAAGTCCCTCATGAAGGTAAGGACAGACCTCTGCCTCACTGGCTCTGCAGCTGCTGTGGTCTGTGTCGGGGATTGCGTCTTTGTGGGAAGGGCCGAGAACTGCGTGTGGGTTACCCCAGGAACTGCCAGCAGACCTGCTGAGCTGAATGACTAAAAATTGGTACCAGCTCTGGGATCAATGGAGTGATTGTGACCACCTCTGCTTGCCACAGGACATTTCAAAGGGGAATAAAGGAAAGGGTTGGAGAAATGTTCCTGTGACAACGTAATGAGGCTGGGTTACATAACCCATCTCTAGGAGCCACTTCTGAACTGTAAGGTGGCGGGCTGGAACTAAAGGTTAATGGTGAGAACCAGCAGGTTGATTGTACCTCCTGTTATGACACCGTGGGCCTATCCCCACCCGGTACCGCTGTATAACTCAGGATCCACTGAGGCCTGGGGCCTATTGAAGGTGCCAGTTACAGGCGTTTCCTTTTCAAACACCTGGAGTGTCAGTGAACTAGACTCACCAATTTTAGACTTAGCAATTTTCACTTGGCCCTGGTGATACATAATTGTTCATTTTTGTGACTCATGAACAAACCACCACCATGAACTCTTATTTATTTTAGAAAATAATTCACTTTATAGGAAGTGCCCAGGAGTGAGTGTTTTTCTTGTTTTTCACTTTGTTTTACTTTGTTTGTTTGTTTTGGCAAAGAAGGATTTCAACATCATTACTGATTTTAGGACAATGCATCAGCATCCCAGCGACTTAGGGAGTCTTAGGAACCTCTCCAAATGTCACTCTTCTTACTTTTAAGTATAGACTATCCTAACTTTATAAAAGTTGTAGTACTTAGAACACCTGATATTGAACTTTAGTGCATTTCAAACAGAAGGAGAAAGGAATCTTTAAGATAGGCCCTAGAAATAAACGTACCTGCTCTCACAACACACAGAACCCTTCTATATGTGATTAGGAGGGAAGTGAGGCTGGGGGAGCTATGGATGAGATAGCACAGGGCATTTCTCCCCCCTCTGACTTAACTTCCTGGGATGTAAGTGGGAATACTCAGTACTGACAATTTTGGCAAAATTGATTCTTGCTAGGATTGGTATGACCGACCCATCTAAGGAAACACCAACCTGGTACACAATGGTGCTCAACAGATGTTTGCCAAACAAATAGGGTAAGATCATGAAGATGTGCAGGGATGCAGTAGAAATACATAGAGAGAAGGGCCAGGGCTGTGGTGCAGTAGGTTAACACCCTGGCCTGAGCGCTGGTATCCCATATGGGCACTGGTTTGAGACCCGGCTGCTCTACTTCTAATCCAGCTCTCTGCTATGGCCTGGGATAGCAGTAGAATATAGCCAAATTCCTTGGGCCCTTGCACCCACGTGGGAGACCTGGAGGAAGTTCTTGGCTCCTGGTTTTGGATCGGCGGACAACTGGGGAATGAACCATCGGATGGAAGACCTCTCTCTGTCTCTGCCTCTCCTCTCTCTGTGTAACTCTGACTTTCAAATAAATAAATAATTTTTAAAAGAAATACACAGAGGGAGAAAGCAGGGGTACAAACAACCACTCTTGAGAATCACCTGACTAAAAACAGTAAAGAGAACGTATTTAGTAGGAGGCTGGTGCTGCGGCACTGTGGGTAAAGATGCCCCTTGCAGTGCTGCCATCCCATGCGGGCACTGGTTTGAGTCCCAACTGCTCCACTTCCAATCAAGCTCCCTGTTAATGCATCTGGGAAAGCAGGGGAAGATGGATCAAGGGCTTGGGCCCCTGATCCCATGTGGGAGACCCAGATGAAGCTCCTGGCTCCTGGATTTGAAGCAATCGTTGCGGCCATTTGAGAGTGAACCGGCAGATGGAAGATCGCTCTCATCTCTCTCTCTCTCTCTCTCTCTCTCTCTCTGTGTGTGTCTCTCTCTGTCCCCTTTTCTCTGTATGTAACTCTTCCTTCAAGAAAATACATTTTTTTTCTAAAAAGAATATACTGCAGTCTATAGTGAACAATAATGATTGTACCAAAAAGTGAGAGGAAATGCTAATGCTGACAACTGTTATTTCATTTAAACATTGCTCTCTATCGCATTCCTTTTCTATCACTTAAAATAAATATCTAAAGTAGATATTGGCAAAGCTAAAACTCTTTGGTTATTAATACCACAGATCACCAACTAGCATTCAATTAATGCTAGTGATGTGCCAGGCACTGTACTAGGCATTTACATGGAAGATATACTTAGTCTTATGAACAGCTCTGTGAGGTGGATGGATAAGTAATACATCCATTCAACACGTGAGTAAACGGAAGCACAGAGAGATGTAGGATCTTGCCCCAGACTGCTCAGCCAGGAGGTCATGACTCAGGAAGAAGGTCTTCTTAATGTTGTATGACACAGGGTAGGTAGGATATTGTCTTAAGCAGGATGGGTCTCTGAAGGTAGCATAAGGCAACTAATGTGTGACATTAAATTTACTTTGGAAATTCACCTCATTGTCCATAATACACATTCTTTATGTAGCATGAACACACAGCTTTGTGCATTTAAGCCTAGACAGTAATATATATGCAGTACAGATCGTAGACATAGTAACATAGGGTAAATGATAAACCAGATATAAATACAAAATATAATCTTGCAGAAGATGCACTGGAATGAGATGTTCATATGAGAAGGGTACACAGGAGCTGAGCCTGGCTGAGAAAATGGCAGATCCATGCCCCCGTCTCCTGTTTGCTCTGGGACACCGGCAGGCTGTTTAGAATGCAGTTGCAGAATTACCTACGTACTGAATTTATAATCTGCAAATGTATTATTTCCTGCTGTGGGCAGAGTTGAGCTGCATAAAGGAGCTGTGTAGATCATTTAGCTCCACTGTTTGGAGAACTGGTTGTATTCTCCCCACTCCTCTCTCAATTATTCATGCCTGAAACATCCTGAGCTCAGAGCACATTCCCCCCACCACGAACCACAGTGAGCAGCCTCCACAGAGCAGGCCTGAGCAGTGCCAACTCTTCCCGACACCCATGTGCAGGGGACAGTCTCTCCCTCCTAACTTTCAGAGAGAAAATCAGGTAGCTTTAACTAGCTATCGTTTCCCCAGCCAATCATCTCCTCTTCTGCTGGACGTCTTATTTCCAAAAGTCCTTGTTTTTCTTGATTTCACATTTCAACAATTTACTATTGTGTGAAACCACCCAATTTCACCCCTGGGGCCAACTGAAGGTCAAACCCCTTCACACCCAGTAGTCCTGACAACCAGCATTCCACTGCACAACATTTCCAAGCCCCAGACACGGCTTACTTACTGGAAACCCTCCTTGGTCAAACACACACACACACACACACACACACACACACACAGCCTGGACGGAGCTTTGGGAGTTTGCAGCCTGTGGCTTGACCTGAGTGGTCAGGCACCTGGGGGTCCCCTTTGCAACCCCCGGCGACCTTCCCCCCTGCACAGCCCTTCTGTTTCCCACTGTGGCCACCTCCCCATGGAACACCTCTTTCTTTACCAGGAGGAAGGGGTTGAAATCCCACAGTGTGATGTGCCATCTCTCGGTTGCTATGACTGAGGCCATTAAAATGGCAGGCATTAAAAGACCGCATCTCGGTCCCCAGCTACAAAGCCTCAAGGTCACCACATTCCACAGCTTCCCGTGGGCCTTTCATTCCTGGCCCCGGCGCTTCAATATCCTGGCACGATCCCCTCACATTCTATTTCATGGAGCTTAAATGCAAGCTCTCCCAGCGAGCTCGAGAGCATAATGGGGGTTTAAATACATTCCTTTTACCTAAGGCTGGGATCCATTTCAAAAAGTTACCCAATAGGTTTCCTTTCAGGTGAGCTCATTGCTCTGACATTCCAAAATGACATTAAAAAATAAATCCTCTGATGACTGTATTAATACAGTACCTGGGACGCTGAGAGTTAGGCTGGAAAACGTCTTAGATGTCTATAAATAAACCTTAAAAAAAAAACCCAGCAGGAGGAATGTGAGCAGCTAATGGAATTCAAAAGGCCTCATTGCTACCCCCTTAGAGTTGAAATCCACTCCAGGCTGACTGTCATAGCAGATCTAAAAAGCAGCCACAGGCCGGAGCCATGTTAGGAAATACTGGGACAATGCAATATTAATCTTTTTCTGCAAAGAAAAGCCACACACAATGCTCCTTGGATGACAGCTGTCCTTGCTTTAACAACTGCACTAATTAAACATGTACAAGGTTAAGTTCTGGTGAGATGCAGCCCCCTTAAGGTTCAGTGGCTCTTGACTTCAGGTGGAAGGCCCTCTGTGAAAAGACAGCAGGGGAGAGGCAGGTGTGGGAAAATGTGTTCAGCTTTCTCCAGGGGCAGCAGCATGTGGCGGGAGTAGAAGCAGCCTTCCTGGGGACTTATCTTGGGAATAGCGTTTGATCCCTGAACGCGTGTTCCTTCAGCGTCTGCTTCTCACGGAAGCACCCATGAGCCCTCAGCTGTGCAGACCTGGCCTTGAGGTAACTGGCACATCACTGGACACATTACTAAGGGACTGCAGGAACCAGAAAGCATTTTGGACACAAGAAGGAATTCGCCATGGCCTTAGGCACCCCTGTACGAATATGGGAGCCTGAACTTGAGCTGGCTGAATAAAAGACTCATTCAGAATTTTGAAGAGTTTTGCTGCCTGTAGAGCGGAGAGCGAAGTTTCTAAGGTTTCATAAACAGTCTGACACAGACCCAGCCCTGTTGCCGGGCACGGCAGATGCGGCGATCAGAACTGACGAAGACGTGGAGGTTTGCTGGTCTGTTTTCCTCCACATTCACTCTGCCATCAGCAGTCAGCCACCCTAACAGCTCTTAGCAGACAAAACAAATGGGACTCTAGTAACTCTGAACTCAGGGGTCCCTGGGACTCAATGCGAGGAACCCATGAACCAGAGTAGGAAAAAGCTTTATCCATATTTTTAGCAGTCTCTAACACAGTGTTTCCTTCAGCTATGAATGTAGAAAACAAACCCCTGCGGTATTACTATGAGTGCTAGCATGCTTTCCTCATCAGTAAAAATCATGTTTTCCTATTACAGCTGCAAGAAGGGTGTGTGTGCAGGCATCTCTCCAAAACAACCATGTATGGTTGTAAATACAAACATGATTCCTTGTGAAACTCAAAGTACTTTATTTTACTTATTCAGAAACATTCTCGGGCAAGGCTTTTGGTCTAGCAGTTAAAACACGGCTTGAGTCATATCAGAGTGCCCGAGTTTGCGTCCCAGTTCCTCATCCCGGCTTCCTGCTGGTGTAGGCTCAGGAGGCAGCAGCTTTCGGTCAAGTCCACATGGAAGACAGGGATTGAATTCCTGCTTCCCAGCCTTGGCCTGGCCCAGTCCTGGTCATTGCAGACCTCTGAGGAGTGAACCATGGGCGGAGTCTCTCTCTTTGTATGCCTCACTCTCTTGTTTTAAAACACATTTTTTTTTTTTTTGAAAGGCAGAGTTACAGGGAAAGAAGAGGGGGAAAAAAGGGGAGAGAGGAATGGAGAGATGGAGGTTTTTCATCATCTAGTTCACTCCTCAAATGGCAGCAACAGTCTGGGCTGGGCCAGGCCAAAGCTAGGAGTCTGGAACTCTGTCTGGGTCTCCCACGTGGGTGGCATGGGTGCAAGCACTTGGGCATCTTCCACTGATTTCCCAGGTGCACTGGCAGGGAGTGGGGTAGGAAGTAGAGCAGCCAAGACTCAAACTAGCACTCATATTAGATGCTAGCATGGTCGGTGGTACTTAACCCCCTGTACCACGATGCTGGCCCTCTGTCTGCCTCTTAAATTAAAGTTGTGACACATCATCCATTTTAAAGAAATAAAAACGCTCTAAGAAGAAACCCATCGCCTTTATCAGATTGCCAAAGGTGCCCATACACAAAGAAGCTTCAGAGCATCTGGAGGAAAGGGAAACTTGCTAGAATGGAGTCAGTTGTGTCCTCAGGCTCTTACCTACAGCGCTAAAATTGTCTATTGTGGGGCTGACATTGTGGTGCGGTGAGCTAAAGCTGCCAGCTGGAGTCCAGGCTGCTTGGTTTCTGACCCAGCTCCCTATGTGCCTGGGAAAGCAGTAGAAGATGGCCCAAGTGCTTGGGCCCCTGCCACTCATGTGGGAGACCTGGTGGAACTCCTGGCTCCTGGCTTTGGCTCAGCCCAGTTCTGGCTGTGCAGCCATTTGGGGAGTGAATCAGGGGATGAAAGATCTCTTTCTGTCTCTTCTCTCTCTGCAATTCTACCCTTCAATAAAATAAGTACATTTAAAAAAATAATAAAATAAAATCTCCCATTTTGATCAAGTATAAAGATGACAAAATCCTGGCAAGAGAGTCAGGTGTGGGCCCTGGTACCTAACTTAATGTGTATACTTAGGCAAGACATGCAACTTTCTTGCTATTCCAAAGGGCACAGTTACACATGCTTACAATGTGCCAGGAACTCTGCCAATCACTTTGCAAGTACTACTTCCTATGACTCTACATCAACTTTCTGCTGGGTGGTACTATTGATAAACCATCTAACAGAGAAGAAAATTAAATCTTACAACTATCATGTAATCCACCCACAGTCTCATCCAGCTGGAGATTAATATAAAAGAGAAATACCTCTAAAGGCATTGCATTTCCTATTTTAGCATACTGGGGAAAAAATTCCTACCCCACTTAGTTCAGTGGATTTCTGTGGAGCTCAAATGAATAACAGATACATATCACATTTAAACAGTACTTTCCACTTTCCAAAGCAAATTACCAACATTTAAAATTATTATCATTATCCATATTGAAATCCAAGTATAGCAACATTATGAGTTTTGAAAATACCCAGAAGAAAGACAAGGTTCTATCAAGGCAATTTTTAATGATGTTTCATGTTTAAATGGCCAAATAATTATCACAAAGAATGGCTGACAGACCGTCAAAAAATGTGTATTCATGGTGGAAATGGACTCAATACAATTAATACTTGTTAGTGCTATGCTACAGAGCTTGGAAGTTTATTCTCTTAAGCAAATGAAATGTGTGTTCTTTAATTTGGCTGCAGGATTTTAATCTGTTTAGCAGCTTTGACCTCCTATAAGGTTGTCCCAGGTTGGAGGGGTCTGAACAAACTTCGCTTAACCAGTTGTCCAGAATAAGATCCTTTCTACTCCTTTCCTCTGGAGCTCTTTAGAATTGTTTGTTAAAGATTTATTTATTCCTTCAAAAGGCAGAGTTGGAGAGAGATAGGGAGAGAGAGAGAGAGAGAGACAGAGAGAGAGGGAGAGGGAGATAGAGAGATAGATTCCATCCCTAATGCCCATAACAGCCTTGGTTGGGCCAGGTCAAAACCAGGAGTGTGGAACTCCATTCAGGTACTCCACATGGGTGGCAGGTGTCCAAGTACTTAGGCCATCCTCAGCAGCTTTCCCAGAGGCAATGCAGGGAGCTGCATCAGAAGTGGAACAGCTGGGACTTGAACCAGCGCTCCTGTGGGATGGGGGAGTTGCAGCTGGTGGCTTAACCCACTGTGTCACAACATTGGCACCTTTTTAGATTTTTCTTTGTGCAGCATAGAGGGCCATGCTCACCTGGACATCTCGGGGTCCACTCACCTGACTAACGATGAAGAAGATGACAGTCATGGCAGCACAGGCCAGGGTGATGAGCATGAGGAACTTGAACCTGAAAATGAGCCCCTGTTCAGAAAGGGAGAAAGAATAGTTGAATATTGCTATCGGTTATCACCAATCTTTTACACAAATCTATGGAAATGCTAATTTGAAGGAAACCTATAAAACCAAATCCCAGAGAATAACAGTCAATTAATTTCACAGAGTAACATTTCTCCTGTAGAGGTGAATATGGCTGAAAAACTTCTCAGGGCTACACATTTCCTATGTTTGTATTGTTCATGAAACAGAGATAGCAGAGCCTGGGAAATTATATTCACAACACGTCTTGGAGCCGCTAATTTCCCTGCTAAGCTGGTTTTGCTTCTCTGTAAGGGTTCAAAGTTACCAAATCCAAGTTTTCTGCGGTTGTAATAAAATTCTGCTCCAGTGAACAAAAAGAAATGTGCATATTAATCAACATGAAGTGGATCTGGTTGCATTTTCTCATGTGTCAGTCCCTCTCTGGAGACAGGCGAGTCTCGGAAAGTGCGTGCGGTTTCCTGAGAGCAGGACAGAAGGGAACCTGTGTTTCAGGGAGGGTGCCTATTGTCAAGGGGCTCTTGTGTGAGGATCCAGTGCACAGAAAACTCCTGCCATTCGGCAGCTCCTGCTTCTGTTTTCACAGAGGAATTAGGTCCGTGTCTCCAAGGACAGCCACTTAGGCATGAACCCAAGGGATCCTTGAAAAATCAAGAATGCATTGCCTGCATTCAAAATTCGAGGACGTTAAGTGTTTCTTGTGAATGGGGGACATAACCGATACAGAGAGATTACTGAACTCCATCGGAGCACCTGCTGGAGATTTATTTGAGTCTGGGAATCAGATCATGTGGGCTGAAGCTGTCTTAATGGTGTTTTTGAGCCAAGGAACCCTGACTAAGACTCACCATAAACCAACTCTCAATTCAGCCACAGCCCAATCGCCCATCTAGTAGGCACCTGCATTCCATCCTAAAGCTGAAGAGCCTGCTGAACAAGTTCACCCCTTAGGACAGAAATGTATTTACAACCCAGGAGACTCTAAGGTCACTTAGATGATTCCCACCGTAGGATGGAGCCTCAAATTTTGCCCTGGAATCCTGCACCAGACTCTCAGCGTGTATCTGAAAGCAACATCTTTCGATCCCCAGGGCGCGTGTTTGCCTATCAAGCTAGAAGCATGGAGCACCAGTGCCTGAAGGAGCCACGAGATTTGCTCACCTCGTAGTGCAGCCGGCGGACTTTGCTCATGGCTGGCAGACTGGACTGCTTCCCACTGATGTTCCGAAACACCTGAAACACCATGAAGCAGAGAAACAGGAAGTAGAGGCACAGGCAGATCCCAGCCACGATGATGAAGGCCATCTGACAGCCCAGTGAAGGAAGCAAAGGACAGGCTAGCCAGCACTCGAGCTAAAATAGTGAAACCTGGCATTTTAATACCAGTGATGCGAGGTTCTCTGATGCAACAGCACCACAGAGGGCAGTGTTCAAATTTCCTTTCCAAGCCAAGTAAGAGAAACCTTGCCTCGCTTGTTAGAGATGCAGAGATGGGGACTCCCCTAGACTGACTGAAGCTGCTCTTTAACCAGGCCCCCAGGAGATTCACATGCACCATCCATTTTTGAAAAGCATTAACAAAGTGGATATTGGTTGTAACCAATGGGTTAGGTGAAAACCCACATTAAAATAACTGGAAGATTTTTTTTTTTTTTAAGATTTATTTATTTATTTGAAAGGCAGAGTTACAGAGAGGCATTGACAGAGAGAGAGAGAGAGAGGTCTTCCATCTGCTGGTTCACTCCCTCAAATGATAGCAACAGCTAGAGCTGGGCCGATCTGAAGCTCAGGGTCTCCCATGCGGGCTCAGGGGCTCAATGACATGGGCCATCCTCCACTGCTTTCCCAAGTTACAGCAGAGAGCTGGATCGGAAATGGAGCAGATGGGTTCTGAACCAGCACCCACATGGGGTGCCAGCACTACAGATGGCGGCTTCACCCACCACACCACAATACCCGGCCCCTGGGAGAGGTCTAATACAAGAGTATTTCAAAAAACTGATGGAAATGGAATCCAGATAAGTTTATTTTAGTACAGAAATTTTTCAATCGATGCATAGTGATTATTTTTTTTCCAATGGAGTTCAGTTTCTCCACGGCTGGAAACCCCAGTATAAGCAGGTTTGGAAAACACTGGGCTGGCCCATGTATTTTTATTCGAATGAGACTGAAATGGCCTGGAACTGTGTGTGGCAGAGGGATTCAGGGGGTCAGGTGCAGCAGCAGTTGGCAGGGACCCTGGGCATGGCAATGAAGATCATGCGGTGACACTAGGAATAAAGTGCTGTTTGCAATCTTCAGCTACCACAGGAAATCATGTGAAACTGAATGAGAGGAGAAGGAGGTGTGGTAAGGCGGGAGTTGAGGGAGTTGAGAACCATGGGGAGACTGAACTCACCAAGGCTTTGGGGTGGCATAAGCTGGCTGGGCAGGCACCTGACTCCAGTCCCTTTCCAATACAACAACCCTCCCTCAAATTGTTTTTTTACATTTTAACACATGTACTTCTTAACATGTGTAATTCATTGAATAAGATATTTAATATAGTTTCTTTTTCCATAACCAAGAGTACCCTGGAATAAGGAAATACAGCCATATGCTGCAGAACTCAACATTTCTTTGCTTCCCTCCATCCTATCTATAAAACAAAAGTGTGATGTAGCTGGTAAAGCTACCACCTGAAGTGCTGGCAGTCCATGTGAGCGCTGGTTCAAGTCCCAGCTGTTCCACTTCTGATCCAGCTGTGTGCTGTGGCCTGGAAAAGCAGTAGACGAGCTCAAGTGCTTGGGCCCCTGCACCCATGTTAGAGACCCAGAAGAAGTTCCTTGCTTTGGATCAGCTCAACTCTGACCACTGTGGCCATTTGGGGAGTAAACCAGCAGCTGGAAGTCCTCTTTCTCTCTCTGTCTCTCTCTGCCTCTCTGTAACTCTGCCTTTCAAATAAACCTTAAAAAAATTAAAGAAAGGGTGGAACTTGCTTTAACATTCTGCACGCTGCCCTTGGTGAGCAGTAGAGGGCAGGTAGTGGAGGAAGAGTGGAGCTCAATCCTTCATCTCGGAGGCAATGATGACATTGCTAATTTTGTTTGCTCACAAAGTTCCTGTGATGCTAAGAAACCAATAGAAACTCAACAGGCAAAGCACATTTGCCAGCCCAGGGCAGCATCTGAACCATCACGGAAGAGGGCAGCCCAAGCCTTTTTTTCCCTGCTCCAAAGGAAAGTCTTTTTCCTCCCAGAGCACTTAACATATTATTCAGGAAGATAAAATATTTAAATCCAGCATCCTTAAAGGGATAAGCTAAGACTGTCACTTCTGCTTCATGAAGATGACTCAAACAGAGTTGATTCGAACCAACCAGAGGCCTCAGCAACGCCTCTGGAACTAATCCCCTTAGCCTTATCCCCTCGGTCTCAGAATCGAATAGCAGCGGTGTGGTGTGCCAGCATACCACGCTGAGTCTCACGCACAGACCACTTGAGAAACCTGCTCTCCCCACAGGGCCCAGAGATGAACCTCTGTGGCTCCAGGGAAGAGTGAATCAAGCTTTAGGCTGCAGTGAATGGTGTGTAATAGACAATTTAGACAGGCTGCAGGAAGTCCAGCGACTCTGATGCCTTTGCCGCGGGACAGCTGCAACTTCCTTGCTCTGCCTGCTCTCACCCGGCCTTGAAGGCAAGTAGCAATGCTTTTCATTATTTGCCTTAATTGCACCGTTATCATTGGTCTGAGGATCAAAGCTCTGGCTGAGCACATTTGGAGAGCATCAGCTAAGCCTCAGAAAATGATCTTGGGGACCAGGCAGCTTTGGGAAGCAATACAACCCTGAACCCATCAAGGAAGGATACGGCCAGCTCTGTTCCGACATCTGTAGTCCAGATACTGTAGAAGGGATTCGTGAGTTGGACCCCTCTGCAAAGAAAGGCAAGACAAGATTAATACAAAGGCAAAAGGTAACTTTCCATTTTAACAGATTCTTAGCTTTGCAACTGGAGGACCTGGGGCTGTGTTTAGGTTAAGACCCATCACAGAGAAGTGGAGCTTGTCGAGCTGGAGGAACTCTGTAGTTAAACCCTGTCCTTATCTGGGGAAGTGACCACACTCAATGCCTTCATCCCAAAGGTTCCTTCTTGGTCAGCATCCCCATATTGGAATATTCCTCCCAAAGAGACAGGCAATGACATGCCAAGGGTATTTCAACTCAAGAGTCCCCTGGGCACCTGCTCACCTCTCACACATGTCAAAGATGAAGAGGCAGAAGGAGCCGACAGCAATCGGTCCAACTTGTTTCCAGTACCCTGCGATGTGGTTCCGTTCATGCTGGTCCTGAGGAAAACCAAATGAAGACAGGAGATAAAGATGGGAGGAGAGCAGAGCAATTCCAGGGGTGAATTAGCCACTCAGGCACTGCTTGCACTGTGCATCTGGTGCCATGCTAGATGCCAGGAATACAGAACAAAGACACACATCGCTAGCTCAGGAGCTTGCTTCTGATGATGGAATCCAGCCCATACACAGATCATTAGGAGGTCCACCCCTAAGACTCTGACAGTGGGAAGAACGGGATGCTGTGGGAACCCAAAGAAAGGCCTTGCACTCTGGGTGGGGCAGTTTTGTGGTCCATAACATAACTCAGAATTAAACTCCTGTGGGACTTATAACTTGCGTCCTTAAAGACGGGGTGAGCCTAAGGATAAAATAAAGATGTTAAAGTATTTAAGTGCACCAAGCACAAGAAGTCCCTTGCAGTTAGAAAACTAGACACAGTGTCTCACTATCAGCATTCAAACCACAATGATTCTTGCAGACGGATACACAAACACACTAACAGAAAGAAAATGGAAGAAGAACGCAGAGGGAGAAAATGGGGAAGGCAAAAGCTGTGGCTGAGCCTCCAGGGTGGGACAGGCCTGGGTGTGACAGTCCACATAGCTCACTCTGGACAATCTGCCCTGGGCGGCAGTCCAGCTATTGCTCCCGAGTCCCCTCCCACCCAGAACCTGCTGTGCAGGCTCATTCTCTGCGTCTCTGCCCGAGGACCCCTCGTGGTAAAGGATGTCCCACACCTAAGTCCAGCAGCAGGCAAAACCTCCTCTCTCCCCACACACTGCTCCCTGGAAAGACAGTAGGAGTTCAGAGGTTTGATGTTTATGACCAAAGCATAACAGTACTGAAAAGCAGTCTACTGCCCTGGGAAGCCCCTGTGTGTGACTTGAGGACCAAGTCCCTGCTGGCACACCACCTCAGCCACAATGTGATGATGGCGCCATACTTATTTTTATCCATGGGGCTCTCAATCCCTCTTGAAATAGGTTTTGGTGTCTGTGCAAACTGAGGACACCATGCAGGTTGGCATTTCACAGTCACAGGGGTTACTAGGCCACTTGGACAACTGCCCACTGGGAAGAGCCAGAACCAGGTTCTCCGGTGATTAACCTGCTCCTGGGGACAGAACAAGCAGAGCAGAAGCAAACGGACAAGAAATAGTAATGATTATTAGAATCTCTGTGTTCATCTTCTCTGATGTAAGTTCATTATCTCATTTAATCTTCACAAAACCCATTGGCCTGTAACATTAGGCCTTCACATCTCATTTTGTAGCTGAGGAAGCTGATTCAAAGTGATGATGACACTCGTCTAAGGCTGCTCAGCTAGTTAGTAGGTGGCGAAGCGGGATTTGAGTGGGAGTACCTGACGCTGGGGTTCCCACCTGCAACCATGAGCTCACTCTGCCTTGCTGGCAGCTGACTTGAGGCCGAGGGAGGTGGCTGCAGTGTGGACGTCTGTCCCCTCCCCAGGAAGCACTTACCATCATGTGCTCACCACAGAAGATGATCCAGAAAGACAGAAGCATGGCATAGAATATGCCCTGGCGGATATCACCGAACAGCAGCATCCAGGTCCAGTCAAAGCCAATGGAAAACCATTCCACTGGGATATTGATAAAGGTCATGGAAATCCCAAGGGCAAAGATGACCCTGAGGGTGAGAAAATACGAAGAGAGCCACTTCATTTATCTGGGAGGCAGACTTTCAAAAATCAGAAGCCAGTGTTAAGAATTGAGATGTTCCTTATTGGAACTAAAGCCAGGTGATCAGTTCCTTAGCTTTCTTTTTTAGAGTTTTAAAAAGATTTATTTATTTATTTGAAAGAGAAAGAGAGAGAGAGAGAGAGAGAGAGAGAGAGAGAGAGAGATGTTCCATCTGCTGTTTCACTCCTCAAATGGCCACAATGGCCAAGGCTAGGCCAGGAGGAAGCCAGGAGCCAGGAGCTTCGCCCACGTGGGTGCGTGGAGCCAAGCAATTGGGACATCCTCTGCTGCTTTCCCAGGCAAGTAGCAGGGAGCTGGATTGGAAGTGGAGCAGCCAGGACTTGAACCAGTACCCATACAGGATTCTGGCTCTGCAGGCGGAGGCTTAACCTTCTATGCCACAGCGCTGGCCCCAGTTTTTTAGCTTTCATAATGTGTTTTCACACAGAGATGAAAAATGTCCTATTTAGTTGTCAGTACTCCAGAACGCAGGGATGTTACATTAACCTCCCTATACCTTTGAAGTCACCTTAATGTCCCCAACTTTTTCTGATACCACCTGCAGATTAAGAGCTTCCTCTGCTGTTTTTGCACCGTTTAACTTCTTAAACAGACCCCACTGGGTGTAACTGTCTTTTCTTCCCTGTTCACATTATCAATGACATGATCATTAAGAGCACTCACTATTATCGTGATATCCTCAGCAATGATAAATTATATAAGCATATTTATTTTCACAATGAATACCTCCAAACACTACGAAATATAAATTTTTCAGTCTGAGTGTTGTGCTTTTCTTTTGCTTCCCCCATCACACTATTAATTGCTGAAACATCATTTTTCTGTTACTGATTTACTGATACCCATGAGATACCTATGCTGATTAAACACACACGATGTATCATGGACTCTGTTAGGGCTATAAATGCCTAAATGAATATGACCAGCTTTTTCCTGGAGACCCATTTAGTGGGAAAGCAGGAGAAGCAGACAACTACAGCATGATTAGCAACATTACAGAAGTATAGAAGCACAGAACACGGCTACTGGGACTTTTAACTTTTTTTTCTTTGACAGGCAGAGTGGACAGTGAGAGAGAGAGACAGAGAGAAAGGTCTTCCTTTCCCATTGGTTCACCCCCCAATGGTCACTGTGGTTGGTGCACCACGCTGATCCAAAGCCAGAAGCCAGGTGCTTCTCCTGGTCTCACATGCGGGTGCAGGGCCCAAGCACCTGGGCCATCCTCGACTGCAATCCCGGGCCACAGCAGAGAGCTGGACTGGAAGAGGGGCAACCAGGACAGAATCTGGTGCCAGCGCCACAAGCAGAGGATTAGCCTATTGAGCTGCAGCGCCGGCCAAAGCACAGAGCATGGCTACTGGGACTTTTAACTTTGACAGTGATGGAAATTGAGCTGAGTTGGGTCAAAGTTAGGGAGTGGAAAGGGTGTTGCAAGCAGAAGGTAGAGCCCAAAGGGAAGTCCATAGGCTGGAAAGAACCCGAAGCATTTGGGGATTTGCAAGTAGCACCTGCCAGGAACTGACAGGACGTGAGACCAGGGAAATTAAGAGAGCTGAGCTCATGCAAAAACTTGCATACCTCATTCGAGAATTTGAAGTTTATTTTGAGGAGACTAGAAATCCAATAAAAAATTTCAACCGCAGAGTGACAGGACTGATTCATTCAGCAACTATTTATTGAATTACTATGTGCTGTTACTATTCTAGATGCTAAGGATATAGTAGTGAGCAAAGCAAGGAAGGACCCTGCTCTTGTGATGTCTGCATTCATGTGGGATAAGAGGCGGCATTCGGGGGTGAATACAATATATGCAGAAGGAGCATTATGGAAAAAAGGAGACGCTAGATAAAGAATGGAGAGTGCATGCTCGCTCTTTCTATCTCTCTCTCCCCCCTCTCTCTCTGCATGTGTAACTGCCTTTAAAATAAATAAATAAATCTTTTTTTTTTTTAAGGGGGCCAGCTTTGTGGTACAGTGGGTTAAGCCACTGCTTATGAAGCCAGTATCTCATATGAGTGCTGGTTGGAATCTCAGCTGCTTCACTTCCTAACAGGTTCCCTGCTAATGCCTCTGGGAAGGCAGCGGAAGATGGCCTAAGTGCTTAGGTCCCTGCCACCCATGTGGGAGACCTTCAAGTTCCAAGTGCTGGCTTTGGCCTGGCCCAGCAGTGGCCGCTGTGTGCATATGAGTAGCGAATTAGTGGTTAGATCTCTCTCTGTCTCTCCCTTTCTCTGCCACTTTCTCAAATAAATAAATAAATCTTTAAAGAAAGAATTGTGATAGGAATGTGTCTCCATACAAGTTGGGAAGGAAAAAGTCTCATAAGAGATGTCAATGCAGGGCCTGAAGGAAATGAGGAGCCGAGGAATGTGCAAGAGTGTTTCAATGAAATGAACAGCAAGTGCAAAGGCCCTGGGGTGATAGCGTGACAGCCATGAATGAGCATCAACAGGGCCAGCTGAGAATAGGAGACACAATCAGAGATGGCAAGGGGCACATCACAAAGGGTTATAGACCAGGACAAAGGAGATGAAAAGAGTAGAGTTTTGAGTAGAGGAGAGACACGATCTGATTCACACCTGAAAGGGAATATTCTGGCCAGTGTGTGAATAGACTACGGGGAGAAAAATGGTGGAAGGGAGGACAGGCTTGAGAGGCTGCTTCCAACAGTTCAGGTGAGAAGAGATGGCGGTTAGTAGATTAAGCTGGTAGCAGTAGAAGTGGTCAGATCTCTGTGTAGGCTGGATCAGTGGCATGAAAAAAAGAGAGAAATATAGGATGACTACTAGCTTTCTAGCCGGAACAACTGAAAGAATGGAGTTGCCATTTCCTGAAGTGGATCAAGTCCGGAATGGGAGGAAAAGAAGTGTTGTCCTGTGTACATATCACGTTTTGCTGCCAGGGAAGGTGTTAAGGACACAGCTGCGTAGTGGAATCTAGGAGATGGGGCGGGGGGGCTGAGGCTGAGGATATAAATTTGAAGTCATCAGAGGGGAGATGATTTTGAATCCATGGGGATGGAGGAGATCACCTGCGGAATGGGCACAGCTAATAAAGAGAAGGGGTCCAAGGATTGAGCCTTGGCTCCCAAGTTTAAGGGGTTGGAAATATAGGAGGAAATGGTTACGGAGACTAAGGGATGGTCGGCAAAGGAGAATAACCAAGGAAGAGTGGAGCGGGCTCTCCGACAACACAGGGTGATCAATTACATCAAAGCTGGTGATGAGTCAAGAGGAGGGAGGAATGAAAAACGAGAAATGGGCCTTGGCTTTGGAACGTGAAGGTTGCTGGTAATTCCATCAAGGGCAGTTTTAGTGAGTGTCAGAGATGAACCCAGACTGCAAATGGCTTAAAGAGAGCTCAGGCAAAGACGCGTGGACAAGGGGTTTGGAGTATCTTATTGTAAAGAGGGACAGAAAAAAATGGTGCTGTGGTCTCAGGGAAAGCGGAAAGAGGGAACATTGTGTGTAGACATGGGAGATGGTGGCGCATGTTTTTGTATTAATGGAAATAATTTATCAGAGAGGGAGAAGCCAGTGGTGGGAGAGGGAAAGGGCGTACAGCTATAGACCCAATGACTTCCTGTGGGTGAGAAGGGTTGGGCTTAGTGAAGAGCAGGGCCCATAGACCCGAAAGAAAGAAGCATTCATTCAGTTCTGACCATGGGATTACAGAGCTAAGACGAGAAATGTGACAGGGAGACCCCCAGGGATTCACTTTGCACGTGAAGTCTGAAGGAGAGAAAGGAGCCCACGCAGGAGCATGCTGGATCACAGGAGGCCAGCACTCCTTAGGAGTGCTCCAAAGTCAGCTCTTACTTTTCCAGGAGCACTGGGGGCCGGGACATCATGGTGATCCTCCTCCAATACCACACCATAATGATGAAGATGCTGGGCGTGAGGAACGTCTTCATGGCAAACCACACCTTGGTGAAGCCTCCATTTTGGTGGATTCCCTAGACAGAGAGCAATCATAACGTTGAAGCCGAACAGACCTTACTATCACTTGCTCCCATCACGTGCATTTGGGGGACAGGTGAATGCGGATCTTGTCAGCTGAACATTCGAGACCAAGAGCTTCCTTGGTCACAGCATGGAGGGCTCTCCTCACCCCTTGGCCCCTCCTCAGGCGTTACAGAAACAGGTATCAAAGGGCAGACAAACAGGCCCGTGCTCTGCTAAGTGGATGGCTGGCAGCATGATCAATGTTTTCAGGGAAATGCTGCAGGTCCCCCAGATGCCCAGTATGCTGAGAACAGTAAATGTGTTCCGGGACATCTAGACAATGGGAGCCCGAGCTATAAGGCAGGTGTATCTGGTCACGGTATGCCATTCAACGAAGAAAGCAAGACATGAAAGTCAGATCCGTATGCTCCCATTTCTGTAAAAGAAGGACTGTGTGTGTGTGTGTGTGCGCGCGCGTGTGTATTTCACGTATCCATGTACTACCGAAAAAGCCTACGAGATCTATCAAAACCTCAACTGTGGTTATTTCTCTAAATAGTAAGATAGCGCAGGTAGTCGTTATACTCTTCTGTGTCCTTACCTGTACTTTCTAATTTTCTATAAAAAATACATTTTCTTGTATGACTTTTTTTAGATAAAAAAAATAGCCTCCTATTCCATGTTCTTCTTTTTCTCCAGTTAAATAAAATAGAAAGAATCTAAAAACATCACTAGTTCCTTCACCATCTGTGTTTGCAAGGTAAGACAGGTTAAAAAAGGTTTTTCCCCCTACATTTATCTCAGTGTTCTTCATTATTCAATCACTATCATATTATCATGATCTTATAATCACTGTAATGATCTTAAGTGATCATAATTGCAATAATAATTGCATTGTTTTCCATTTCTGTAATCTCTTGCACAAATTAATTCTCTTTGATCTCAGCTGTCATGGGGATGTTATTATTTCCACCTCTCAGGTCAGAAAGCGGAGGCAAGTGAGGCATGCAATGAGATGGAGTTCCCTTCCAAGAACCAGCGCCTTTGGCCAGCGTTCCAGTGTCACCGCCTGCTCGGACCAGCAAGGTTTACTTACCACTAGCCGAATATCTTTTATCTCCCCAATGCCAACGTTGATTTTCTTCTTCTCATTCACAGGCAGCCGGATGTTTAGAAGATAATACTTGTGAGCCACCGACCCAATCTCCATGAAAGGCAGGACATCACATTCATAATAGCGGCCCTCATGCTCTGGGGTCTGGAAGAAGAGCAGGAGGTGTGAGGAAGAGCCACTATTTCCAATAGATGGTGCCTGAGTTCTCTTACCTTGGCCTCCTGCACCAATTTTTAAAGATGAGTGCTTAAAAATACATATTAGATGTACAATGTACATATTTGATGTACAATATAATACTTTATCCATTTTAGTATTTTTTCTCTGTTTTGTTCTAGTACTATTGGTTGAACTCTGTAATTAACACACAATTATTCTTAGGTGTTTAAATTTTAACCGAAAAGTGATCCCTGTTAAATATAACAGTGGGAATAAGAGAGGGAGGAGATGTACAGTTTGGGGCATGCTCAATCGGACTTGCCCCAAATGGTGGAGTTAGAAATGTGCCAGGGGATTCCAATACAATCCCATCAAGGTGGCATGTACCAATGCCATCTCACTAGTCCAAGTGATCAATTTCAGTTCACAAATGATCACACTGATAGGTCTAAGAGTCAAAGGGATCATACAAACAAGACTAGTGTCTACTAATACTAATTGATAGAATGAAAAAGGGAGAGAACGATCCAATATGGGAAGCGGGATACACAGCAGACTCATAGAATGGCAGATGTCCTAAACAGCACTCTGGTCTCAGAATCAGCCCTTAAGGCATTTGGATATGGCTGAAGAGCCCATGAAAGTATTGTAGGCATGGAAAGCCAAGACACTCTGGAAGAAAAAAAATAAACCTAAATGAAAGATCTCTGCGAGTGAGATCCCAGTGAAAAGAATGGGGCCATCAAAGAAGGAGGTACCTTTCTCTGAAGGGAGGAGAGAACTTCCACTTTGACTATGACCTTGTCAGAATAAGATTGAAGTCAACGAACTCAAAAGGCTTCCATAACCTTGGCAACTCATGACTAGAGCCTAGGGAGATTAATGACACCATAAACAAGAGTGTCAAATTGTTAAGTCAACAACAGGAGTCACTATGTACTTACTTCTCATGTGGGATCTGTCCTTAATGTGTTGTCTAATATGAAGTAATGCTATAACTAGTACTGAAACAGTATTTTTCACTTTGTGTTTCTGTGTGGGTGCAAACTGATGAAATCTTTACTTAATATATACTAAATCGATCTTCTGTATATAAAGATAATTGAAAATGAATCTTGATGTGAATGGAATGGGAGAGGAAGCGGGAGATGGGAAGGGTGTGAGTGGGAGGGAAGTTATGGGGGGGAAGCCATTGTAATCCATAAACTGTACTTTTGAAATTTATATTTACTAAATAAAAGTTAAAAAATACATATTAGAGGTGCAGATAAACAGGGCACACTGGAGATACACAATCCAGCCAGCCACCCTCCCTCCCCAAAAGCTACATTTGAGGTAGAACTAGAAATTTCAAGGAAAAACAGAGGGAGAGTTCTCCCATTTCTTTTCTTTTCTTTTTTTTTTTTTGAGGGGAAAAACACATTTATTTTCCCAACAACCATTTGAAGAATTAGAGATGTGGTAACTGCATCTAAGATAGCTAAGTAACTCTTCCAAGGTCAAGCCAGAAGCATGAATCAGGGTGAAGATTTAAACTTTGGGAGTCTGGTCCAAATCTGCATATTGCAGCATCCTCAAAAAGTTAGCAATACATCCTAGCAAACTATGTAGCTCTAAAAATACAGAAATAGATCAATAAATCAGTCAATTAACTGATGTACAGATGCATGGGTATATGTGCACACATATATAAGGGTACTTCAAAAAGTTACTTGAAAATGATTTAAGGGGTAAGCTTATCTTCATGCAAAAATTGATATCTTTGCATATAAGAGGTCTTCAAAAATCATGGAAATAATGTATTATAAATACACTAGACATGGGATTTCAAAATTTTTACAGCAAAATAAACTTTTTAATTGCATATTTCTAAATGCCTTTTGAAGTACCTTCAAGAATTTTATATATTAAATGACACATTTTCACTAAGATATTGTCTATTGTGTTTCGGTTGTTATCTTCTAAAGAGCTCTCCTATTTTTTGACACCTTTCTCAACTCTTTCATCCTCACTAGGGCCTTGTAGCAGGCTCATCTGGTCTACCAGAGCTGTGGGAGCTTTTTATTTACAGTGAATCACCAGAGACCTCTAAGGCTCTATAGAAGAGTCAACTTCTTAAATGTCTAGGCGGAAGCTCTGACTGGCATTCATTATACTCTTTGATGATGGCTAATTATTTTCTTGCACTTGGCCTGAAGTAAAAGCTACAAGAAGCTGAAAAAAAAATATATATATATATATACATCAGGGAAAGAAGCAACCCAAAGAGGGAGTTCCTTATTAGAGAGTGGGGACATAAATGGGGGTTGCAGAGGCCCAGTGCTGTTCGTGCTACGAGGATGCCATGCATGGGATCACATATCTACTGTATCCTAAGAAGGAGTGAGCTTTACCTCCTAGGGCCACTCTAAGAAGAATGATTAACAATCCCATTATTTGTCTTTTCCTGTAACATCCATGTGGGAATGTGTGTGGGAATGCAAGGTACCTCCTCAATCAGTAGTAGTCAAGTCTGTTAACTATTACCAGGTACTCTTGGATTTTTGAATAAGTTATTTTTTGATTTTCAGTGTGATTGATAACCACACATAAATCTGTCTTGGTTAAACCCAGTTCATGAGGTACTCACCCTGTAAGAACAGTATGAGGCCTGTCACCCAATTCAGGTTTGCAGATCAGCCAACTCAGGTAATCGACTGGTTGTTTACAAGATTGAATCCTGTTTGACTAAACAAATCAACTCCCTTGATTCTTCCAACCAGGCTATGATTATTTCAGTCAACAACAGTCAGAGCTTAGAGTGCAATGCACATGGTCTCTTCGGGAAGATGGAAAACACATATGCAAAAGGAGACAAACACCTTGCCTCTGTGCTTCCTTCTCTTCTTCCCTTCTCTGCCCTTGACAGACATCTCTAATCAGTCAAGAAGGGATCCTGTCAGACATAACCAGTTGCTTTGATTTGGCAGGTGGGATTAACAAAAATATTTCTTGTGCAGAAAGAACTTTGTTTCTCAAACCTCTGCTGTGGGTTGGATTCTTCTTGGATGGATGTCTCTCTCTCACCTTCACTCCCTTCTCCTATACTTACTCATCTGAGCTAGACTCGGGGCTCTGCAGGAACTACTGACAATACAGTACAGGCTCTCACTTAACCTCCCAGTTAGCTGAGTGGATGAGGCTCACTACCCTCTGAGGTAACAGCCAGAGGATGGTTTTCTGATGTTTTTCTCCATGTCTTACTTTATTTATAGAAACTGAGAATTTGAGGGGGAATGGAACAAAGCCTACTTGGTCTAATACCATTTGCTTTATCTCATCCAAGGTACGAAAAGCAGTAGCAGCAAATGAAAACACTATGACAGTAGATGTAGACCTGGGCGTTCTTTCTCTTTCTTGACTTACTTATCTGTTTTAAAGACAGAGTTACAGGGAGAGAAGGAGAGACAGAGAGGAATTCCATCCACTGGTTCATTCCTCAAATGGCTGCAAAGTCCAAGGCTGGGCCAGGCTGATGCCAGAAGCCAGGAGCTTCATCCAGGTCTCCCATGTGGGTGCAGGGACCCAAACACCTGGGCCACCTTCCACTGCTTTCCCAGGCACGTTATCAGAGAGCCAGATGGCAGTGGAGCAGCTGGGACACCAACTGGCACTCATATGGGAGGCTGGCAACACAGGTGGCTTAATCACTGTGCCACAATGCCAGCCTGGACATAGAAAAGTCCAGTAACACAATACTGCTGCTTCCAGTTCCAATGGGAGAGGACGCTCAAGTGCACAAGAGGAAAGGAACAGCTTTGCTCAGACATGTCCCACGGCAGGCTCTGTACCATGAAGAACAGACTTCTCAGCTCCTGGCTGGGGCTCAGGTTCTAGTCTGACCTTGACCCTTGCTGGGTCCCTGGGGTCACCCGACTCACTTGTCCTCACTTTCCTCCTAAGTAAAGCGAGAAGGTTACAAAATATATCTCCAGGGCCGCTTCTAATTCCCTGCCATGAGTCGCTGAGTGTCTAACATTTCCCTCTACCATTCAGGAGACAAATTTTCCTAAGTTCAACAAATTGAGAGAGACATACTGGCTTCCAGGATCTTGTGCTGGCCTATCCGCCTTAGAGATAAATACAGTGCATTTTGTGAGGGAGTTTTCTTTCAGGCATTGAAGTTCTGCCTCTGCCAGTATTTAGGGCATTTAAAAAGAAAGATTCCTCTCTCTTTTTCTCTCTTTCCTTCCCCCACTCCCTTCAGTTCTACCCCAACTGCAGCAGGAGACTGGCTAATTAGGACAAATTACAGCAGGTGGCAACTTGATTTTTTTTTTTTTTAACTTCACAATCCACCAGGGACTAAAAAGCTTTAAAGCAATTTCTCATTTAATCTTCGAACTCAAGACTAAATTTCACTGCAATCAAAAAGCATAGATTTGATGATTCATTTCCCTCACACCTGTCAGGCTTAATATCTTTCCTGAAAAGGATCAACACATTCTAAAGATAATTAAGCAACGGTCATTAAGAAGCAGTTGCAGGCCAACACCCCTCCCTCCTCATTCTGCTGTCTGGTGCTCTCGAAGGGTGTCAGTAAGGTGAGAAATGACTTTTCCCTTTCTCTGAGGATGAAATTCCATATCACACAGCCCTCAGGCATACATGAGCAGCCAGTCTCTCCTGTGAAAGGAGCAGTCAACCCGCAGTGACAGCTAGGAAGGTCTTAATGAATCCCCACCACTGCATACAAAAAAATCTGAAAACGTTTCTCTCTCTTCTGCTACTTCTACTTTCACTCCACCATTCATTTTTACCTACAGATTGTCCCGCAGGGCCTACCAAAAACAATTCCAGATGGCTCTCTGTGGGTGGGGTGAGAATAACCCCCAGAGAGCATAGAACAGTGGCTCTCAAGCATTTTGAACAGAATGAATTGAAAGTCTGACCTCTTGGTCTCAGCCCAGGATTTTGACACAGTAGGTGCTAAGGTCTGAATGTCTGTTCTGCAAGTCATGCTGGAAATTAATGCTACCGTGATGGTATAAAGAGGCCGGATCTTTAAGAGGGGATTCTGTCATGAGGGCTTTGTCCTGATGCATGGATTAATGTCATCATCACAGAAGTGCGTTGGTTATCTCAAGTGGGTCTATTGGAAGTCAGCCCCACTTGCTCTCTCTCTTTCTCATGCATACTCACTCACCCTTCCATCATATTATGACACAGCACAAAGGCCCTTGCCAGATGCCAGCACATGTTCTTGGACTTCTTCACTTCTCGAACTGTGAGCCAAAGAAAATTCTATTGTGTATCATGTATCCAGTCTTCTATGCCTTTACAGCAGCAGAAAATGGACTATGGTAGTAGGTTTTTGTTGCAGGCTGGGAATTTACATCTCCAACAAGTTCCCAAGTGCTGCTGGCAGCATGTGTGCTGAGCTCATACTTTTGTGGTCTAGGGGAGGTGAGGGAGGGAGAGTAAGGAAGTGCCAGGCAATGCAATGGGCGCTTATGTGAAGGGGGTATGGTTAGCCCGTGCGAATCCCAGTGTACTCCTTTAGGCTGGTGGTCCATCTGCTTACCAACCCCTTTCACTCTCAAACACATCCCAGGTAAGATGCTCAATTATAAGGTCACCTTGCTTATGCTCACTGTCTCCTCCAGTCCTTACAAAGATTCCCATGAGCCCATTTGCAGAAGAGAAATTGAAGCTTAGATTATGTAGGCTTACCTGAAGTGATACAACCAGGACTTGAAGACAAGCATGCTGCTGTTCCATATCCGTGTTTTGAACTCATGTTAACACTGCGACCTCCCTCACCCCATCACACCCTTCTTCAGGGTTAGGTGGGTAACATCAGGGCATGTTACCAATGGGTTCATTCTACCTGTCTATTTCACAGGAAACTGTAACTTAACACTTACTGGCAAAAGAAAGTCTGGGAAAGGTCAACGTTAGAGAGGAACTAAATCAATTAACAGAGCCAATATTACAAAGCTAGCCATAGCCTTCAAGCACTGATCTGATTTTATCAAATGAGAAAACACATAATCAAAAGTGTGCTTCAGCAAAGACTTTGGCCTCTCATGCACTTCACACACATTTCTGCACTTAAAGTGACAAAGTTCACCTAGCCAGTGGTGCTGCACTGCCAGCACACTAGAGGAACATGGGAACTGATGAGAAACAGTAAATGTGGCTCATTCCTACCTTCATAGGGACTTTCCATATCCCAAAGCCCTGGAGCTTATATGCTCAGCCAGTCTCCCATGAAAGAAGCAGTCAACTCACAGTGACAGTTAGAAAGGTCTTCATGAATTCCTGCCATTGCCTACAACAACCTGAAAATGTTACTTTCTCTAAGTGGGTGCAGGTGCAGGGAGAGCAGACCCTTGGGAAGGTAGGTGCAAGGGGAACACCTGCCATTTGAAAAAGCCCTGGCAAATTCTGAGTTGGTCCTTATTGTATCAAGTCTTACACTCTGAGGGTCAGGGCGACAATGCCTGCATTTTAATATGTGAAGACCCCATGCTCTATGTCCATAAGAAAAGGCCTCCCTACACTCATTGTATGATTGTAACGTCCCTCTCAAGAGGGGCTGAATGAGCTTTCCTGAAAGGACTAGAGAAGGGAGAGTCCTAAAGGTGGGTAAGATGACCAGGGGGTCTCAAGTGAAACTAGATCTCCGCCCTCGGGTCCTTTATTTGTGCTATTCGCTGGCATCGCTGTCTTCAGAACCATACATTCGCTGTAGCAACACTCAGAAGCCTAAGAAACAAGTATTGATGCCTAGCAAGTATTGATGCAATATGAACAGATTCTTGCCTCTCAAAATAACTTAGCAATGCCTAAAGAACATTTAGCTATTTACCATTTTTAGCTATTTAGCCATATGTTGTGCCGTGAAAGTATTTCAGTCAAGTAAACAGACATTCCTTTTTATTTTTTCCTCCTTTGCAGGGACAGGAGTTTCTACACTGTCCTCTCGACTAAGACGTAGGATAATGACTAACTTGTGTGGTTCAGGCATGCCAAGAAATATGAACACACCTGTGAAGTGCAAGCAAACCTTTCCATACACCTGGAGACCAAACAAGCATTCCATCAACTTACATATCAAGGCATCCTACCTTGGGGGAGGTGAAGGTGCACTTGAGTTTCCGTGGAACTCTCTCATGGGCCATTTCAGTCCATTCAGCAAACATATCATCACGGTAAGCCAGGGAGACATCCATGGAAACTTCAGCATTTTCCCCTGCAAGAGAAAGGAAGCACAATTCAGAAATGGCTTTGGGGAAGATAGTTGGAAACAGTTCAGAGACACTTGCAGGCTCTGTCATGGAAATTGATAAGACAAAAGAAGAGTTCTCATTGAATGCCCGATCTGAAGTCTTCAAGGTCACAGGATGAAAGTCTAAGCTAGATGCTTGTCCTCCCAAGAGCTTCCACTTAACTTCCCCCAGAGACAGAGAGCTCACTCTTTGACCAGCTCAAATAGATTCTGACTCAGGGGCAGAATTTATGTTCCTGTAACTTGCACCGTGCTCACAGATCTGGCCAAAGGATGCATGTGGAAGGTGAGGGCCTCCCTTCTTCTCAAAACATGTCTTAGGTACTTGACAACCACACTCCCTGCCTGTAGTTTGCGATCTTCATTGATAAACATGGCCATGTTTGTCAGGCTCCCCTAAGACGTGGTTTAAGTCCCTCTGGACTCTCCTCTGGGCCCTGTGGTCTGAAAGAATCCTCCTTTATATCACCCCCTACGAAGTTCTCAAATATAAGATCTGCTAGTTCTTCAAAACTCAAAGCCCCTTCTTCATATTACAGTCAACACTAATGTTGACAAACATTACAAAGCATTTCTCACAACTGAAAGACTGTACAGAGAAAGGCCAGTAATAATGAGTGCCTGAGTGTACACATGAATGTCCATACACATCCTTCCATTTCACTAAGAACACTTGGTGGGTTTAACTCATTACTCCCGACTAGGGAGACTGGATGAGTAAAAGTACGTCTATCTATTTGGTCTGTTTTCAATATGTTGAGCTAGCTCAAGAATATGGGGGATGGGGAGGTAGGAAGGGGCCAGCACTGTGGTGCAGAGGGTAAAGCTGCCGCCTACAGTGCTGGCATCTCATGTTGACAACGGTTCAAGTCCCAGCTACTCCACTTCCGATTCAGCTCTCTGCTATGGCCCCAGAAAGCAGTAGAAGATGGCCCAAGTCCTTGCGACCCTGCACCCACATGGGAGATCTGGAAGAAGCCTCTGCCTCCTGGCTTTGGATCAGCACAGCTCCAGCCATTGTGGCCAATTGGGGAGCGAAGCAGCAGATGGAAGACCGCTCTCTCTTTCTGCTTTTTTCTCTCTCTCTGCTTTTTCTCTCTCTGTGTAACTCTGACTTTCAAATAAATCAATCAATCTTAAAAAAGAACAGTGGGGTCTTGATAAGGACAAAAAAGTACAAACCACATTTCCAAAACAATTAGAGAGCCAGTTATCACCGGGTTAGGAAACTGGCTCTATTCGAGGCTCCAGCTATTCAGCCTTGAGTGAATCTCAATATCCAAGTACCCAAATCTGCTCACCTGTAAAGTGATTCCCACCTCCAGGGTTGTTACAGGGATTAAAGGAAGTCACTGAATGCTGTCTGGTATGTACTAGGTGCTTAATGAGTATTTATCCAATCCAAATACACAGATGTCACAAGGCGGACAGACATGAATATCGGCTCTCTGGAAGATTGGGGCTTTGCTATTCACGGGTCTAGAGTGGCTTGAAGCTGACTTGACAAGGTGGTAAACCTGTGTTTTCTTGGAGAAAATCCAGGAGGAGGGAGAAATGACGCATGTAAATGGGGATCTGAAGTCATTCTAATGCAGACAAAACCTTCAGCAACCCCAGCACCCATGGTAATACTTTTATGAATCCTGTTGAAACCCTGAGGTAAACATAGTGAATTGCCTACTGAGTTTTCCTCCTCTTCCTTTTCAAAGTCTATCAAAAGGCAATAAAGGAAAACCAAGGACATCGAGTCATAAGGGGAAATACTGTAGAGACATGT
The DNA here is from genome assembly GCA_949820135.1 of Sylvilagus floridanus. NCBI lineage: Eukaryota > Metazoa > Chordata > Mammalia > Lagomorpha > Leporidae > Sylvilagus > Sylvilagus floridanus. The sequence goes on from OX463225.1 coordinate 58,759,190, forward strand.
GCAGACCCAAGATTGCAACAAGTTTTGCCCATGGAAAAGTAGATGAAGTAGTTTCCCGACAGACTCAGCCTAAACTACAGAGGGGATATTCTGTAAAAGTGAGCTACCAAGCTTCACAGAAGCCCAAGAACTCTGAAGTGGAAAGCGCCAGGGGCTGGAGGCAGGGCAGAGGCACGGTGCTGGCGATGGATGACACCAAACCTAGGATGACCCTATGTTCTCTGGCACATTCCCATCTCTGCACAGTCCAAGCAAGGACTCTGGGCTTCAGGACACCAGGCAATGCCAAGACCCAGAGCTGACTGTAGGGAAGAGGATAATAGCTGGATGAGAAGGGATGTGGCCTCAACCTGGGAGGAGCAATGCTCAGAGTTTGCTCATCCAGTGAACTAGGGCCCAGGCTGGCCACTGCGGTTCCCTGACACTCAGCAGCTTCCGTGGCCAAATAGAAAAATTGGCTGGAACTCCCATCCATACGTAAAATACTAGGCATAGATGTCTATCTTTTTCAATTCTTACCCTAAGATTAGGAATCAGGACTGTGAATTGTGTTGAAAGAGAGCTTGGAGAACCACAGGACTCGAGTACAAATCTGAAAGGCTCTAAGAAGTCTGGTGACCTGGGTGACACGCAGCAGTTCTCAAACTGTGCACACTGGGATGGTGGTGGCCTTAGACACAAGAAGGACAGGCCCTTATTCTTCTAAACTTTTGTTTATTTTGAAAGAGAGAGAGAGAGAATCTTCCATCTACTGTTTCAATCCCTAGATGGTCTCAATGTCCAGGACTGGACCAGGCCAAAACCAGGAGCCAGGAGCTTCATCTGGTCTCCCATGTGGGTGCAGAGGCCCAAGCACTTGGGCTGTCTTCTGCTGCTTTTCCCAGGCCCTTAGCAGGGAGCAGGATCGGAAGTGGACCAAACAGGACTTGAAATGGCACTCCTATGGGATGCAGGAGGCATTGCAGGCAGTGGCTTAACCTGGTACAGTGCCAGCCCCAGCGCCACATTTTTAATGGGTCTTGCTCCCTCTAGCCCTCTTCTGTTAGTCCCTTCCTTATTGGAAGAGACCACCCTCAGGTAAAGGGGACACAGACACCTGGAGCCTAGCCAGCTCCCTACTTCCTGCCCACGCTCCAGGACCTCAGGGCTCTAGAATGCTCTCCCCCAAAGCTGACACTACCTGAAAGGCCTGCAAGACCCCTTCCTCAGCTCTGGGATGACAGGAGGCCCACAGGCTGCTGCTGCTAGGAAGAAATAAACAGAGCTTGGGCTTGGAGCTCGGGGTGTCCACACACAAGCACCCCTCTTTTTTAGTTTGTTATATAGTTATTTTTTATTTAATAAATGTGAATTTACAAAGTGCAACTTTTGTATTGTTGTGGCTCCCCCTGCAACCTCCCTCCCTCCCACGGCCCTCCTCTCTCCCACTCCCTCTCCCATCCCGCCCTTCATCGAGTTTCATTTTCAATTACCTTCATATACAGAAGATCAACTTAGTATATACTAAGCAAGGATTTCAACAGGCTGCACTCACACATCCGCACAAGGTACAGGTTATTGTTCGACTAGTAGTGTTGTTTTTAAGTTTCATAGTAAAACACATTAAGGACAGAGATCCTACGTGGGGAGCATGTACCCAGTGACTCCCGTTGTTGATTTAACAATTGGCACTCTTATTTATGACATCAGCAATCACCCGAGACTCTTGCTACGAGCTGTCTAGGCTATGGAAGCCCCTTGAGTTCACCGACTCTGAACTTGTTTAGTCAAGGCCATATCACAGTGGAGGTTCCTTCCTCCCTTCAGAGAAAGGTGCCTCCCTCCTTGATGGCCTGTTCCTTCTGCTGGGGTCTTGTTCACCAGGATCTTTCATTTAGGTTGTTTTTGCCACCGTGTCATGGCTTTCCATGCCTGTGAGACTCTCATGGACCTTTTAGCCAGATCTGAATGTCCCAAGGGTTGATTCTGAGGCAGGAGACAAGCACCCCTCTTGTATGGGATGCAGCCAGGGTGGAAAGGAAAGGAGTGTAGGGGCCCACACTGCCTGTTCAGTCAGAGTTCCAGAAAGTCAAAGTCCCCGAGATTCAAACCTGCCCTTCCAGTTCATCTATGGAGGGAACATCACAATCAGACATAGCAGCATCCTTGGTTTACCAATCGGTGGCCTGATTTATCACTTTTCAACACTCAGATGTACGGGTGTGTGTGTGTGTGTCTGCCCGGGTGCCCTTGCCCTTGGCCCCTGGTGTAGAACATGCACCTCCGGGGAGACAGGCCAGAGCGGTTTGCCTCCTGGCCTGGGCCCAGCTCAACAGCTGTTCTAATCTGTTGAGGATTCTCAATTGAAAAACTATTTTAAAATATGTTGTCATAAAAAAACAAGCAAAAAAATCTGAACAGTATCTTAAGGTACAAGTACTCTGCAAATTTCATTCAGTTACCTCATGTAATTTTCCCAGCAACTCCAGGAAGTGAACACGGATATTTCTCCTTCATTTTTTTTAAAAAGATTTACTTATTTATTTGAGAGGTAGATTTACAGAGAGAGGGAGAGAGAGACAGAGAGAGAGGTCTTCCATCCACTGGTTCATTCCCCAGATGGCCACAATGGCTGGAGCTGTACTGTTCTGCAGCCAGGAGCCAGGAGCTTCTTCCGGGTCTCCCACATGGTTGCAGGGGTCCAAGTACTTGGGCCATACTCTGCTGCTTTCCTAGGCCATTAGCAGAGAGCTGGATTGGAAGAGGAGCAGCCAGGACTAGAACTAGCACCCACATGGGATGCCGGTGCCACATGCAGAGGCTTAGCCCACTACGTCACAGTGCTGGCCCCGTCTTAATTTTTTTAAGATTTGTTTATTTGAAAGGTAGAGTGAGAGAGCAAGGGAGAGATAAATAGATAGATAAATCCATCTTTCATCTGCTGGTTTACTCCCCAAACACCTCAATAGCCAGGGCTGGGCCAGGTCAAAGCCAGGAGCCAGAAACTCCACCTGGGTGGCAGGGGCCAGGTACTTAGGATACCTTCCTGCTACCCTCCCAGGTGCAATAGCAGGGAGCTGGATTGGAAGCTGAGCAGAAGGGATTTGAACTGGTCCTCTGATATGGAAAGCCAGTTGTCAACCCTGACCAGACACCTTCCATGGCTTACTACAGGAGAGAGAAACACACACTGTGCCTGGTGGTGCTGCGAGGATGGCTCATCACTGTCGAATCTCACTGATCTGAGTGTTCAAGGGAGACCTTGCTGAACCCAAGCCAGCACCTCTTCTAATACTCCCTGCAGAAGCATGGCATGACTCAGGGAGGGCCAGGCTGCGAGCCTGCAAACACCAGGCTTCACGGCATGGCTCTGTCCCTAACTATGTGTGGGCAAGGGCAGGCTGGGTTTGGAGTTGGGGGCAAGTACCCTCTAAAGGAGGCAGCTGCTCTGGGCTCTGGTCATGAGGTAGCACTGGACAGACTAACTTCTTTTAAAAAGAGAGAAATAAGGATTCCAGATTTCTATGAAACATCTCCCAGTTTTTAAATGTCACTAACTAATTCCCACAAAAAAGAAATCTCTGCACAGGTGAACTTAACAAAGCATTCAGCCACTTCTGAGTAAGTTGGTGACGACACATGTCTTCACGCTGGCTACCAGCGCACCACATTTCTCTCCAGTTCATCAACAAGTGGAGTTCGTTCTGAAGCTGTCTTTTGTTCCTCATTTGCTTTACGGCACGTGCTGCCTCGTCCTCACTCGTCACCTCCTTATTTGCTGTGCAGCTGGGGGCAGAGGTGTCACTCTTCCTGCTTGAGAGGGGCAGAAGTCAAACCCATGGCCTTGGTCTTACAGAATTTTACCATGTTGCACCGCAAATAGAAAGCATGGGGAGGAGAAGGGAATGGCTTCTTGCTCCTTCATTGGAGTATATGGTATCACCTCTGGGCAGACGGTTAGTTTCTGTACCTATTACAATGGAATTTACAACTCCTAAGATTTTTATGATCACTGTGCTAGTTACCGTAAGAAAAATACTCACTGCAGAAATCATTCACTATTGTTGCGGCCATTTTATTATAGACACAGAACTCATACCTACCTCTAATTCAAAATAATTCCCAGGTTTCAGGAACATGGAGCTTCCCACTATGCACCCCTAATCCAAACCTGGAGCACAAAACTCAGAGCAGGCAAGTGCTGGGCAGAGGAACCAGAGAAGCTGTGCAGTCGAACGCTGGGATCATTTTTCCCTTCTGCCTCCGAAGGACTCAGAAATAAAGTTCAGCTTTAATGACTATGTTGCATGTAATAAAACACCGGTTTCATGACTCCTGGGATGCTGTGTGGGCAACGCTTCCCCCGATCCCCACTCTGGAGATAATGAAGGAGAAGAATCTGATTTGAACTCCCTGGGAGAACAGCAGGAAAGCCAGAGCTACATTTGGCACCTGGGGAACGTTTTCTATAAAACAAGGTCACTAGTCGTATCAGTCCCATAGGGTCAAGTTGTCAAATACTGGCATAGGGCACCCAGAGATTTGAAATTCATAGTTTCTCCCATGTCTATATCAGACCAACAGATTTGGTATAGAAGCCCATAGGTCTTAAAAACTGATCAAGCAGCCAGCGCTGCGGCTCACTTGGCTAATCCTCTGCCTGCGGCACCAGCACCTCGAGTTCTAGTCCCAGTTGGGGTGCTGGATTCTGTCCCGGTTGCTCCTCTTCCAGTCCAGCTCTCTGCTGTGGCCCGGGAGTGCAGTGGAGGATGGCCCAGGTCCTTGGGCCCTGCACCTCATTTGAGACCAGGAGAAGCACCTGGCTCCTGGCTTCGGATCAGGACGGTGCGCCGGCTGCAGCGGCCATTTGTGGGGTGAACCAACGGAAGGAAGACCTTTCTTTCTGTCTCTGTCTCTCTCTCTCACCGTCTAACTCTGCCTGTCAAAAACAAAGAAACAAAAAAAAACCAAAAAACTATGGAGCTTCATGTCTTTCAAGTGGCTTTGGAAACGTGTTTTGGTTGGGTGGAAAAGGCTTCAGAGCACTGAGAAAAGAGGAATGCGAAGGCACGAGGGCCATCACATCTAGAGTTTCCATTCTGTCACAGTGCAGTGTTCTGACATGCGGCAACCTGAGCTCCAGGGTTCTCTCTGTAGGAGCAGACTCGGGCCTCAGAGAATCATTAAAGACACGAAGAGCCATGCCTCCCCATATTGGGAGGACTCTCTCCTTGGGAGGACACACTCTCTGTGTCCTTAGGAGGTCTTTATCAATATGCTACTTTTACTGCCCTGCCCTGTCTGAGAAAAGCAATTGCCAGTCAGTTTTCTGCAGGCAAAAGCAGCGTCAGAAAGGAGAGCAGGTCCTTTATACATGCCAAAAGTGGGGGGGAGACAAGAAGCTGGAAAAGAGGTAGAAAGAGGTAGAAGAGTCCCAGGAAATCTAGGGCAGTTGCTTAAAGCAGGAGCAGACCATGGGGCAGGGGTGAAGTGAGGCAGGAGACTTGCAGCCTCATAGCCTCCCATTGAAGCTTTGAACCCTCTCTCTATTGCAATGGGAATTTTCAGCCTGGACATCATGGAGAGCACAAGTCTGGGGGTTACATGGTACTCAGGTTTTGAATAAGTCTTGGCTTTCATCTTTGCAAGATACAAGCAGTGGGACTTACTGCTAAGGGGTTGACCACTTGTCACACAGAAGGCACTAAAATTGCAAGTCCTAGAGCCAGCATTATGGCACAGTAAGTTATGCCACCACCTACAACGTCCACATCCCATATTGGAGCATGAGCTCAAGTCCTGGCTGCTCCGTTTCCAATCCAGCTCCCTGCTAATGCACCTGGGAAAGCAGCAGATGGCAACTGCTTGAGCCCCTGCACCCACATGGGAGAACCAGACTGAGTTCTGGCTCATGGCTTCAGCCTGGCCCAGCCCCATCTGTTGCAGTCATGTGGGGAGTGAACCAGCAGGTGGAAGATCTCTCTCTGTCTCTCCCTCTCTCTTTGACACTCTGCTTTTCTAATAAATAAAATGAATCTTTTTTAAAAAACGCAAGTTCCTGTTCCCTTTAATCCCACAATGGTTAAGTTATAGTGTTGGCCAATTAGTTGGAAATAACAAGGAAAAGGAAGAGGGCACGTTACACTGAAAGAGATGGAGAATTAGGTTATCGTTGTCAAAAACTTTTAGGTTGTTTGTGAAGCCTTGATTTTCTTGAGCCTTTGCCTTGGGAAAAAGATTAAAGAGGTTTCGCAATGCTCATTTGCATTCCCGTGTTACATAGGGGAGCTGCCAGTCACCAGAGTTTGTTTGGGTAACCTCAGAAGGAGGCCACGCCGACCGGCCTCCTCCCAGCCTTCGGCAGACATATAATCTGGGGTTATCCGTGCCAGCATTCCTTCCCCAATCAAAGCCTCCCTGACCTGGCTTGTATTTTCTTGATGCTTTCAATTAAGGAAATAACAAAGGCAACGCTGTCCTATATCCACGGTTGGGTCTGGCAAAAATGGACTCGGCTAATTACAAATTTGGTCCTGACTGCTTCCTTACAATGCCCTGCAGGCCTGGGTGTGAGTGGTCATAAAAGTGAATGAGCACCATTCTGTCGCAACACAGCCTAACAGTGTGGCTCACATTACCTCTCATCTTCCCCCAGCAGGTCAAGCATTTGCACTCTGGAGAAATACTTTCCACATGGGAGAAGGCATCTTTCTAAGCATCCACGCATGGCCCCTTGCTATCCTCAGACAGGGTGTCTCCTAGTCGACATCAGGTGTCCGTCTCTGAAACACGACTAGAACCAAGGAGAACACTGCACACATGGAGTCCTTTGCAAGGCGACACCTCAGAAAACACCCACTCATCTCTCTTCCGGCCACTGCTGCTACTGCTTCGAGGTTACACAACCGGACCAGTCACTGGCGATCCCGATTATTTGGTAAAGCATTCGACCTTAAGTGCCACGGCCCATGGAAACGTGCACGCTAGTGTCGAACAGTCCTTTCGCCCTGGGACGACACACACTCACCCTGAGGCACCCAGGTGGCCGGCCCCAGGGATGCTGGTCTCCTGCTGCAAACCGAGTTTGCCTCCACAGATTTGATCTGCAGATCTCTCTTCCAGTGTGTCTCTTCTCCCATCATGCACGAAGTCAAACCACCAAATCCCATCAATCCTCTCCACTAGGTGTCTTTCTGAATTATCCCCCCTCTCCTCGCTGACCATTGCACTGTCCAGGAAGCTGTCACCTCTAACCTTGGTCACTGAAACACTTTTCCCATTCAATGTTCACACTGTAGATGGAGAAATGACTTCTGAAATTCTTTCTTTTTTTAAAGATTTATTTATTTATTTGAAAGTCAGAATTACACAGAGAGAGAAGGAGAGGCATTGGGGGGGGGCTTCCATCCACTGGTTCACACCCCAATTCATTGTAATGGCAAAGCTGCGCTGATCCAAAGCCAGAAGCCAGGAGCGTCCTCTGGGTCTCCACACAGGTGTGGGGGCCCAAGGACCTGGGCCATCCTCCACTGTTTTCCCAGGAAAGCAGAGAGCTAGATTGGAAGTGGAGCAACCAGGACTTGAACCAGTGCCCATATGGGATGCCGGCACTGCGGGCGGTGGCTTTACCCCCTATACCACAGTGCTGGCCCCTAAAATACTTTCAAAACCTTCATATTTTCCTAGTCTAAAGTGACGCCCCTGGGATAGCATATAGGCTGAGACTTGGTGCCTGGTTAATCTCTCAGATTGCTATCCTGAGTCCTTCCCTCTTCCTTCTATCCGGGCTGGCCACCTAGAGTACAGACCCCTTCCCTCTGGCCTTGGAGCATGGGGAAGAAAAAGCTCAGCTCTGGAGACAGGCAGCCTGGCGTCGCAGCTCACCCCAGCCACTTTGAGCCTGGGCAGTTGCAGCAAATTGCTGAATTTCTCCACATATATAATGGAGGTCATGGTAATGCCTGCCTCTGCTGGTGAAGCGAAGCCAATGAACAGGAGCACAGCCCTGGAATGCGGGAAGCACTCAGTGAATGCTGGCTGCTGGGTCAAGGCTGCCCCTCAAGGTCACGTGCACTTGCTGCACTCAGGGTCCTCCTTAGCAAACCAGATTGAAAGGAGATAGTGAGCTGCCAATAGGCTTCTTTGCACCATAGTCCGGGCTGCGCAGGGCTTGGCATCCCTACCACAGTGCTCCTACCTGACGGCTTCTCTGTGTCTCTCTCCCTGCCCACCTCCTACTTACACTGGGGTATCCTGAAAGCCAGACGACATCAGTCTTTTTTTTTTTTTAAGGTTTACTTTATTTATTTGAAAGACAGAGTTACAGAGAGAGGTCAAGCCAGAAAGAGAGAGAGGTCTTCCATCTGCTGGTTCACTCCTCATATGACTCCCCAGAGCTGAGGCCAGAAGCCAGGAGCTTCTTCCAGGTGTTCCAGCAGGTTCAAGGGCCCAAGGACTTGGGCCACATTCTACTGCTTTCCAAGGCCACAGCAGAGAGTTGGATCGGAAGTGGAGCAGCTGGGACACAAACCAGTGCCCATATGGGATGCCGGCACAGCTGGCCGGGGCTTTAACCTGCTGTGCCACAGCGCAGACCCCATGGCATCAGTCTTGTTCATAAGCACATCATCCAAGTGTTTACACAAGCACCATTCTTTTCAACTTAAGAAATTCACAAAAACCATCCTCTTTCTCCAAAGACTCTTAAAATCCCAAATTCCCTCTGCTACCCAGTTCACTCTAGCAAGCAAGCAACCTGCCCTTTTCTGGTGGCATTCACATCCCCCCCACCCCGCTGCTTGTTTCTCTACCTTTACCCCCACAAACATGCATACACAACACACAGACATCACAGAAAAGGTGATGCTTCTCAAATTTGGTCCAAAGTTCCCACCAAGGAAAAACGTGCCTCTTCCCCAGGACTGGGTAAAAGGGGAAAATTAATATATTTATTTGAGAGACAGAGAGAGAGGAAGCTCCCCTCTGCTGGTTCACCACCACAGGCCTGCAAAGGCAGTAGAAAAGGGCAAAGCTGGGCGCTGTGGACTCAAACTGGGTTTGTCAAGTGAAGGCAGGAACCCAACTGCTTGATCCATCACCGCTGCCTCGCAGGGTCTGCATTAGCGGGGAGCTGGGACTGGGAGCTGGAGCTGAGTACTGAACGCAAGCACAGGCATCCTAACTAGTGTGCACCTCCAGGCCAAACACCTGCCCCGGAAAGGGGCAGAGGAGTGACTCTGAAGGGGGTTCTGCATCCATTCCCCTTCTCCTTTCTGAATTATAATATGAGACTGTGGGGCTGGTGCTATGGCGTAGTGGGTTAAGCCTCTGCCTGAGGCACCGGTATCCCATATAGGCACTGGTTCAAGTCCCAGTTGCTCTACTTCTGATCTAGTTCCTTGCTAATGGGCCTGGGAACGCAGCAGAGAGAATGGCCCTAGTGCCTGGGCCCCTGCACCCACATGGCAAACCTGGAAGAAGCTCCTGGCTCCTGGTTCAGACTGACCCAACTCCAGCTGTTGTGGCACTTGAAGAGTGAACCAGCGGATGAAAGATCTCTTTCTCTCCCTCTCTCTAACTCTGCCTTTCAAATAGATAAATAAATCTTTAAAAAATACATGGGAGTGCCCTCGTGTTCTGCTTGACAGAGCCAGTGAGGGCAAGGAAGAAGCAGGATGTAACAGCTAGAGCTAGAAACCCAGAGTTCTCTGCTCTCGTGCTGCTCCAGCATTGAGGCTGAAGCTATGCAATAAAGGTGTGAGCCTTTCAGGTCAGTGTGGCGTCTGTCCAGTCCACAGAGTTAGAACAGATGGGACTTCCCACATATGAGCAATTAGGCAGCACTTGTGAGGGGACAACAATCCCAGGGTCGTGTCTTTGGAAAACTACTCAAACCCTACGTTGCCAGGGCCGGAAGGGAAGCCAGCCCACGAAGAAGCAAGAATCCATAACGACATGCAATCAATATACCTCTGAAGCCAGACCATCGGATTCATGTTTGCATCGCCAGATGTTTGTTATCATTCTCATTTCCCTTCACAGGAGCGGGAAGGAAAAGATGTCCCGCAATGGGCAATGCCACTGCCGTCCAGTGGTTCACAGTGGAGCGGGAACGGCAGGTACACACGTAAACAAGTAGAATCCCAGCATGTCAGCAGCATGCATTAGAAGTACATGTGGGGCCGGCGCCGTGGCTCAACAGGCTAATCCTCCACCTTGCGGCGCCGGCACACCGGGTTCTAGTCCCGGTCGGGGTGCCGGATTCTGTCCCGGTTGCCCCTCTTCCAGGCCAGCCCTCTGCTGTGGCCCGGGAGTGCAGTGGAGGATGGCCCAAGTGCTTGGGCCCTGCACTCCATGGGAGACCAGGAAAAGCACCTGGCACCTGGCTCCTGCCATCGGATGAGCGCGGTGTGCTGGCCGCAGCGCGCTGGCCGCAGCGGCCACTGGAGGGTGAACCAACGGCAAAGGAAGACCTTTCTCTCTGTCTCTCTCTCTCACTGTCCACTCTGCCTGTCAAAAAAAAAAAGAAGAAGTACATGTGCAGTATACAGTTGGCACACAGAGGTCAAGAGTGCTCTTCGGGATTACCTCATGCAGAAGAGGTCATGTTTACCCATGAACCCTAGGCAACAAGGCAAAGAAGCCAGAGAAGCAATGACAGGCAGGGGGGCTGCTGGGATAGAATATCAGGTAGGGCTGGCATTTGCACGGCAGTTAAGCTGCCACTTGAGACACATTCGTCCTATGTCAGAGCACCTGGGTTCGAGTCCCGGCTCTGCTCCTGAGTCTAGCTCCCTTCTAATGCACACCTTGGGAAGCAGCAGGTGATGGCTCAAGTAGCTGAGTCCCTGTCACACACAAGGGAGATCGGAACTGAGTCCCTGGCTCCTGGCTTTGGCCTCAGCCGACCCCAGCCACCGTGGGCATTTGGGGAATGAACCATAAGAGCTCTCAGTAGGTTTTTCTATCTGTCTCTCTCTTTCCCTCTGCCTTTTAAACAAATAATTTTAAAAAAAATTTTTTAAAAGTCATGCCAATGCAAGACAGCATTGTCAATGTGGCAGAGAACATGGGAGGGAGCGGCAGTATTTTGTTGAGAAGAATGGTTAAGCGGGGGCGAGCTTGTGGCAGCTGTGTGAAAGGCAGACAGACTTAGGGAGGGAAGGGGCTGCGCAGAGAAGCCAGCCAGAGGAAACTGAGCCCCTCTACACTGCACAGATCGCACAATGCTTAAGATGGTTTAATTGCACAGAAAAGATATTCTCTAAGGATTTTGTTTCCCCAGGAATTTGAAGTCAATGCTCAGCCAATCTTTCTCTAACAAAGCGAGAGCAATCAGAACCAACCGAGTCAGCAAGTGTTAAAACTCTGGAAAGTCAGTGCGGCACCAACTCTTTCCTATTTGACCATAATCAACATAAATGTGGAGAGAAAACAAACCTGACAGCCAAGGGAGGCACACACACAGTGGGCTGCTTTGCTTTCTCCCCAGGACGCCACCGTGCACACAACATTTAGAATAGCTGGGCTGAGGGCTGGGAAAATCTACCTGCCTCTCTCCTCTCCTCTCCTCTCTTCTCCTCTCTCTCTCTCTCTCTCTCTCTGAATGCAATTAGAGAAGAGAGCTTCATTCACACTGCATCTAAAAATAGACCATGGCAGGGTTCACAGACTGACAGCTGCATTCTCCTACAGTAACCAGGAAAGGGAAGGGATGGCTAATTTAACTTAACAACTTTCAAAACAAACCGTGCAGAAGGAGCCCAGGATAAAGAAAAAACACAAAGGTCAGTTCTACCAAAGAGCTGGAAGAGGCATGGGGTCACTGCCAGGCCATTTATTAGTCCTCCCCAAAGCCCAAGGAAATGGTCCAAGTGCATTGCCCAGGGTGCAACTCCTGTCTGAAACAGGAGTTTAGGCAGCTATAGTGGCCATGGGTTCCAGGATGGCCAAGAGGAAGGCCCCCAAGTCCTCCAGGTATCACCTAGACACCCTGAGACTCAATCCAGTTTTCTAGAACAGGTAAGTGAACTAAGTTTTACTCCCCTCACCAGATCTAAATTACACTCTGCCTAGCCTAGGGCATTAAAAAAAAGTGATTCAGGAAATAAACATGGATCATTAAGGGGAGAAACCAGGTGTCTAAAAGAAGCAAACCATTTCTCTCCGGAGCCTTGGTTCTAAAATGCTTCCTCCTCTTCCTCTTCCTCCTCCTCCTCCTCCTCCTCCACCCCCCCCCCCCCCCCGCCCCGTGTTTCTTGCCCAAGCAGGCGATTATGGTCTGGCTTCAAAAGAAGCAAGGGATGGCTTGTGGACAGAAGCAGACCGCTCTGGCTCTTGCGCACACCTGGGCCAGCCCTCAGCGGCTGGCAGCCACACCCTGGCACCCCCTCGCCCGCTACCTCCATGGCCCTGGTGACTGGGCCAGGCTGTTTCAACAGCTGTGTTATTGCTGGACACGGGCCAGTGTCACTCAAGGAGAACCTGTTCCTTAAGGCCTCTGTGGGCAATCATTGCCCTGGGAATTTGGGATTCTCTTTGCAAAGAAAGTTCTCCCCCTGATCAATGAGCCAGGGCCGTCCCTGAAGTTGAGCTCAGGGAGGCACAGGAGACACTATTCCCTGGCTCTCCCAGCTGCCTGGAGATGGGCAGGTTCACAGCTCCTCTCTGCATGTGAGACAGCAGGCAGCACGTTGGAGAACCAGGAGCTGCAGCTGAGCCCTGGAAGATCTCCATTGTACTCACACCCACAGGAGGCTTACGTGGGCCCCGCCCCCCATTCCTGCCTTCCCCTGGGAGTCATTTCGCTTTGCTTCTCATAATGTGGGCACCCATTTGCCCCTATGGGTCTGTACTAGCATCTCTCCACACACCTGTGCACAACACTGAGTCCCAGGTACCCCTCCCACAGCACCTGGGTGTCTCTGCCTCACATCGTGTGCCATCGCTTAAGTTAACCCGTCTCTAACCTCTTGCTCTGTGAATGTGGGAGAGCCTGTTTCGAATTGCTTGAAAAAATCAACCCAAACTCCCTTCTGCATTGTACCCATGAGCCCTATTTCCCATGGGTGGAACCAATTTATATTTCCAGTCCACTGTGGCATCCTCCGAGACTGTTCCCTCTTCTGAGTTCTTCTCACCAGGGGGAATCAGGCACCATTTCTTGACATTGAAGAGATGTCAGAGTTATGTGTTTAGCTACAAAAGCAGTATAGGATCTTAAAAGGAAATTTAACATAATTATTCTCTGGGCTTGTGCTGTGGAGTAGCAGATAAAGGCATTGCTTGCAGTGCCAGCATGCCATAAGGGCACCGGTTCCAGTCCCTTACAAATGCACCCGGGGATAGCAATGGAAGATTGCCCAGATCCTTGGACCCCTGGACCTATGTGGGAGACCCAGATGAAGCTCCTGGCTTCTAGCTTAGGCTTGGCTCAGCCCTGACCATTGTGGCCATTTGGGGAGTGAATAGGAGGATGGAACATCTCTTTCTCACTCTGCCTCTGCTTCTCCTCCACTGTAACTCTGACTTTCAAATACATAGATAAATCTTTTTTAAAAAGTTATTATTAAGAGCTCATAGGATTTTTTTTAAAGATTTATTTATTTATTTTGAAAGGCAGAGTGATAGAGAAACAGAGAGAAAGATCTTCCATTCGCTCGTTCACTCTCCAAATGGCCACAACAGCCAAAGCCAAGAGCAGGTACTTCCTCCAGATCTCCCACATACTTGAGCCATCTTCCGCTGCCTTCCCAGACGCATTAGCAGGGAGCTGGATGGGAAGTAGAGCAGCTGGGACTCAGATCGGAGGTCGGATATGGGCTGTGGGCATCACAGGTGGTGGCTTAACCCACTGTACCACAACACCACCCCTAAGAGTTCACAGTTCTGAGGGCCTATTACGTGCGGATATTTTTACCCACACGGGGGCCAGGCAGATATAAACGATCATTGGCAATCTCAAAATGAGGAAACTGAGGACTACAGTCACACTGCTAGAGTAAGCGGGAGGGAGGCCAGTTGTGAACCCGGGTTTGCCAGAGCTCTGATCCTTTCCCCTCTCACTGTGTCACCATGTGCCACTGTGTTGGAGGGTTAGCAAACCCACGGCTTGCACTGGGAAGGGCTACTATTTAGCTGTCCAACTTGAACACACTCCTTTATATACTAAGGTCTTTCATGAAATACTGACCTTGGATCACATGACCACTAACATCCATTCTAGTCCTAATATTTCATTAATGTAGAAATCTTAAAGGCCCCTGGATATTTAAATGCTTTCTATGTTTAAAGCACTATGGCAAAATCAAAGGGCTGCAAAAGTACTCCTGCCCTCAGGGCACTGTTGTGCCAAGGGATAGTAATCCGAGTTTGACTAACACAAGAATTAAACAGTTGACAGATACAAAAAGACCAGCGCACCAGACTAAATAGCAATAACTAAAGGGAAGAAAAAACCACTGTCATAAGTTACTACAAAAGGGAGTAGGTATTTTGGGGGTAGTGGTTAAGCTGCTGCTTGGAACACCTACATGCCATATCAGTACGCCTGGGTTTGAGGCCTGGCTTCCCCCTCTGCTCCAGCTTCCTACTAATGCACGCCCTGGGAGGCAGCAGGTGGTGACTCAAGTAGCCAGGTCTCTGCCACCCACATGGGAGACTCAGATAGAGCTCCAGGCTCCTGGCTTCAGCCTGGCCCAGCCCTGGCTATTGGAGGCGTGGACCAGCAGCTGAGACATCTCTCTGGATCTCTCTCTCTGGTCTCTCTTTCTCTCTGCCTTTCAAATAAATTAAACACATAAACAAATTGTCTTTTAAAAATACTAATGATACAAGGAGCAAAGCAAATTTCAACAATGCTAGCACTCCTATCCCCAAAATATTCCGGGGCTGCCAGCAGGAAGAGCAGAACTCGTGCACACAGGAAAAGCCAGCTGCTAGCGGGATCCCGTCTGCTTCACGGGAAAGCTTTGTTTCTGACAAGTTCCGTAAAGGAAAAAGTAGGCTAGAACAAGCTTTTTATTTCCAACCCACCTCTTCTTCGTTCCCATGAATGAGGAGGGATACAAATGAGAGCAGGCAGCCAGGGAGAAAAATAATACAGCGGCTGGGTCCTGACCTCTTGGATTCCCGCCAGCAGAGAAGCCCGAGAGGCGACATTTAATTGTGGAAAAACCAGCCTGGCTCTCCTCTTATCTTTTTCCTCTGTGACTTAAACCCACAATTACTGGCAACCCCTAGATTCCGAGTCACTCAGCTGGGGGTGGCAGCAATGGCTGTGTCTGTAGCTGAAAAGCAAAAGGGAGTTGGATTTTACCTGCCTCCGAGGCTGTGCGAACACAGCCCTAACCCAGCTTTCCGACTTCTCCCATTAAAAAGTTCACAGATGCCCCCCTGTCGCGAATACCACCAAGTGAGAAGTCCAGATGGAAGAAAAAGAAACGCCACTTCCAGCTGCTGTCTAATTCAAAGGACAAACTCTGAGTCTCAAATCCTAAATTCCACATTTCATTTCAGCACTGGATATGCAATTTTCAATTCCTTTTCTTAAGGATCAAACTCCACATTTTTCTTAGTCTGGTCATCAAGGCAACTCACTGATTGGCACGTCTGTCTTTTGAGACCTCATCATTTCTCCCCACTGCGGGCATTCTTGCACAGCCTAACAATTGGGCTTAATGTCCTTTGCACACAACATGCTAGTTTGCAAAATTTCATGGCAGGAAAAAAATGGGTCTTTCTCGTCCTGGCTTTCTTACCTTCAAATCAGGTGACCTTAGAGGATTCACTTAGCTGCCATAATTTCAGTTTGCATAACTTTTACATTTGTATTCCAGTACTGGCTTCACAGAAAACAGTAGAGATTTAACCTTGAGCATCAAGTATTGGGCATACATAGGAGATGCATACTAAATGTTCTTCCCTCTACCTTAATGCCTTTGCTGAGTTTTTATCTTCATCCAGAAAATGTTCCCATTTCCAGATCATGCTCCATTTTCTCCTTAACACTACAGGAGGTTATCGTCCCTACATTCTTCTCCCATCTTGGATTATTATTCTGTTTCACAATGTTTTGATTTACATGTTATTGGGTATAAGTTAGCCATGCCCCCTTAGGAGAAGGTACCCCTTCTCCTAAGGATGCTGAGAATTCCCCATACCTTCTATTTTAGGGTGTTTCCCAGTTGCTTTTGTATGGACCAACATGCAATTTGCTACTCATGGGTCCTGTACTATGAATTTGAAGCTCTTAGCTTGGGATTCATGACCCACTGAATTTCTAATCTTTGGATAAGCTTTGGGAGTTCTGTTCAAATATGAACACTGATCATGTAAATGTGACCCAGGCACACTTTTCTCCCAATGTGAAAGTCCTTAACCACAGATTAATAACCACTGCCCTGGCTACATGATGCTAACTTTCTAGGATAGGTCAATTTTGTGCCGGCCACCATGACCATTCAATTAATCTGAATTAATAAAACCCAGGCAGTGTCTACCTATGTCCTTGTCTTGCACCATTGAATCTGCTACTTGTTTCTGGGCCTCTGTGTTCTCTCAGAACTCATACTCCTCCCCTCTATTCAAGTTCAAAAATAGTAAGATTCGCTGTTATCAAGCATTTACTGTGTACCAAGTACTTTTGGGGCTAAAGCATCACTTGAATTACTTTACTTCAGTCCTTACAAAAAACACCATGAAGTTAGTACCATTACTCTGGTTTTACAGATGAGGACAAGGCAGTACAGGAGCGTTTTAAAAACTTCCTTGCCAAAAGTCACATGATTGTAAGTGTTAGGAGAGGGATTCAGCCCAAACACTCTAGCTGTAGTTGCCTGTCCAAGCTCTTTTACTTCTCAAAACAAAATAATGCTGCCTTTGGACTGAAATCACAAATTTTGTGATCACAAATTACAACATCTTTAAAATTCAAGATTCAATTTAAAAATTGTCTTTTCAGTGAGTTACCCATTTCTCTTTTTGTGTTCATGGAATACTTTGGGCACTTAAAAGCACTGGAGATATTGGAATAATTGTTTTTGTTTCTCTCTCCCTGAACCAGATTGTGAACTTCTAATTATTCTGATAACATCTCAAGTATTTACTGTGCTTGGGACTGGGCTAAGTATGGGGACAAGAGGAAGAACAACACACAGTCTCTGCCTTCAAAGAGTTCAGCCTTGCAGGATACAGACACGTAAACAAAGAGGGGCGATGATGGTTCTTGAAATTGTATTATGAAGAATAAAGACTCATTTTAAATGATTTGCTTTTTAAATCCTATGCAAAGTATTAAGAGCTCGACAAATGGCTACTGAATGAATAAATGAAATTGGGGAGAGGGCCTTAGATGCTGGACTCTTAAAATTAAAGATCACAAAAACTTTTTGAGGTTATTTATACACTGACTCACCTAAAAACTGCTTCCTGTGTTGGTGGCTATGATACATTTTTTTTAATGTCAGACTAAAAATATACTTCCACTACACCAACTCTATCTGCCTACCCAAGGACTAGAAATGAACACAAGGTAATATGTAACAGAATAAAATACACGAGAACTCTCATCCCAGCACTGGGCTCACCCACTAACAAAGGAGCATCTCTTCTGAGTCGTGTCTGCCAAAATGGCTCACACCCACTTACAAAGCCAGGAGCCTTCTGTAAAGTCAAAGCCTTAAGTGAGTCACAGACGCTTGGCTTCTGGAAGTTATGAGCAGATGGGACCTTACGGGTTGTCTTGTGTAGGAACAGGAAGTCACTTCACAGCACTACCAACAGACCCACGGGAGGACCACAGGACCGAAGTCCTAACATCACACTTACTTAAACCCCTCTATTTCCCAGTTCCAAGACTCTTTAGCAATCATGATTGATGAAATAATCAATCATAATCGGAGACCATTTCGTGGAGGCTTAGACCGACTCTAGCTTCAGCAGAAATTAGCCAGAGCACACAATTACAACTCCAGGACGAGCAAGGGCGGAAAGTGCTCTTAAGCTTGAGGAACTGGAAGCAGGAATAGAAAGATGTCAAGTGCAAAGTCATCGCTTGTAGTCTAATAACCAGGCCACAGAAGCCTTCATCTCCACTCTCCTCTGTGCATCTATCTGGTGTTCTCATTCCGCCAGTCACCTCTCTGTTCTCTGTGCACGTGGTGAATGATGGCTGCTCAGATGGCCCTTGGGGCTTTTCAGTTCAGGTGCCATGGAAGAGTCGCCTAGAATTATTGAATCCCAGTTTCTTATGAGAGAATTTGATAGATTGCCCTTGAGTCAAGGGCCCCCCTATAATCCAATTACCTGTATTTGGGACTAATCCTGTGGCCAGCTGCCTGCTCAGTAGCAGTGGTGGAACACTGAGAGAGGGCAGCTAGGCAGGTTCCTTAAGAAATGGATCTGGAGTCCAGCGCTGTGGCATAGTAGGTAAAGCCTCTGCCTACAGTGCCAGCATCCTACATGGGCGCCAGTTGGAGACACAATTGCTCCACTTCCATGTAGCCTCTGCTATGGCCTGGGTAAAGCAGTAAAAGATGGCCCAAGTGTTTGGGCCCCCGACATCCACATGGGAGCCTGGAAGTAGCTCCAGGCTTCTGGTTTCAGTTCAGCCCAACTCCAGCCACTGTGGCCATCTGGGGAGTGAACCAGCCAATCGAAGATTTCTCTGTCTCTGCCTCTGTCTCTCTGTAACTGCCTTTCAAATAAATAAATAAATAAATCTTACAAAAAATAAAAAAGAAAGAAATGGGTATGGGGGCAAAGGAAATGACTGGCAACAAAACAACTACCAGCCATCTCTGCTACGAAATCACTTTGTAAAGAAAGCACCACCCAACGCAAACTATCATGGTGGGCATCACAATGATCGCCTCTGTTTGATCACTCCCAGGGACAGGCTGCTCACTGCTTAGAGACAGTGTTCCTGGATGAGGAGCTCCAGCATCGGAGCTTTGTTCCACCTGACAGCAAGTTTTTCTCAAGATATAACATTTACATGTTTTCCATCTTTCCCCAAACCATAAGTTTAATGAAGCTACATTCTTGCTTGTTAGGTTAGGCCTGTGCTTTCCTTTGTAGTTATCACATGAAAAATGGGCAAAGCAACAAAAGAGAGATTCTCATTAGACACTTTAGGAAACAACCTGGACTACAACATTTAAAAAGCCAGAACCCTCCATTTCCTTAAAGAATTACTAGTACTTCTCCTACTAACACCATTGTCACTGTTACTAAAGCAAAAGAGGAATTGGAACCATTTCTAGCACCATGGTGTAAACAGAAGGTAGATGTTGGGGAAAAATTTTTTTCCCCAATGTGTAGTCCCTAGCACATTTGCAAGTAGAATTCTTCTTTTCTCAACAGAGGATTTTCCTACTGCAATCTAAATTCCTTTTACTTTAAAGTGCATACTCTACAAAATAATTTTACTTCATTTTTTTCTTAAATTAGCCAAAATATGGATGAGATTTTCCCCATAAAAGAATCTCACATATACTACATTTTGTCCAGAGTGGTATTTAAATACAGACAAGACGACTCAAAGTTGGAAGAGGAGGTAGAAACACAAAACCACCATCTACATCTTGAAGCCACCATCATGGAGTCTGCTGCTGCCGGCTGCTCTGCTGGTCACGTTGTTCAGTGATGTCACTAGGCTTTTGTTTTAGTAACCAGGATATACTTGTTATGGATGCAAAGAGAATCTTCTCATTTATATTCTAAACTCAGAGCAGGAAATGAGACATGTGGGTGATCTGCAGCTGTGGCACTATAAACAGGACCAGCTTACCACCTCGTCTAGATTCAAGACTGCACTATATTCCCTGAGATACAGATTGGGAAATGTTTAAAACACTGAAAATACACTGTTTTAGAAAGACAAATGCATCTTTGTCCAAGAATATTTTTTTCCTTGTCCAAGAATATTAAGAGGCCAATGTCTGGTAGAAGACTAACTTCACCTTCAGAGGGTACACTCTTGCTGCTAGAGGTACAATCCTTCTGTCTAAACTGTTGATGTACAACAGGAAATCTTTGGTTCCAGCTGGGCAAGAATCACTGAGCTAAGCATTTCTTTGTTTGACAAAGTAAAGGACTAGGGCCAAGCATCCCCTTTCAAATTGGACAAAAGCTATAGATCTTCCTACCCTAAAAATAGATTTCAGTAAGTATGATCACAATTTTACATAGATTATCAGGGAGCTCACTTAGCCCTTGGATTCCATGCATAGATTGCCTGGTTGAAGCTTATCAGACCAGCAGCCCTATATTGTTCCCACCAATCCTGCTAAAAGTATGCAAAAATATGGTTGATGTTTAGAAACAATTCCCACACATCACTCACCACCATAAATGGGGGTTTTGTTAAACGGAGGAGCAACCTAATATGATCTACTTGCCAGCATTAAATTGACAGTGAGCCAATGGATGGCTGAGAGGAAGTGTGAGGAACTGAATAAACCAAACTATAAACGCTAAAGTCTATCCAAAATGCTTGGGTCCAGAATAGAAGTGTTTTGAATTTCAGATTTTGGAATATTTGGATACACATAATGAGATATCTTGAGGATAGGACCCAAGTCTAAACATGAAATTCATGTATGCTTTATACATACTTTATATACATAGCCTGAAGGTAATTTTGTGTATTTTTAGTGAGCCCACATTTTCACTGTGATACGCTACATGAGCTTACGTGTGGAATTTTCCATCTGTGCCATTATGTTGGCACTCAAAACGTTTTGGATTTTGGAGCATTTTAGATTTGAGATTTTTGGATTCAAAAAACGGAATCTGTAATAAATAACTTTGCAAGAATTTTAGATGAGCCCTACTCTGTTTCCAGATTGAATTTTTTTTTTTTTTGAAAGCACCTAACACAAAGCTACTGAGCCAGATAGAGCTTTATAGTGGTGACAGTAGACAATCAGGGAGTTCTACAGTGATGTTGTCCAAGTAATTGTACTTACCGATAATTACACCCAAATAAAACAAAGCCAAAGGTTCCCACGCTTCTGCCAACATAAACTTGTTCACAATGGTTAATTCCCAAGGAAGAGCTGTACAGGTGTACCTAAAGATTCCCTCAAGGGAAAGATAATCCATGAAGCAGCATGAGCAAACATCATGTCTCTAATCTTCTCTATCCTAGGTTAAACATCAAAATACAGTCTTCTGCCACAATATCAGTTTCTTTCCATTGCAAGTCATAAGTCATACTTAATACTTGTGCACAAATGGAGGAGCACAATCATTTCACAAAAAGTTACACAACTTCATCCCAGGACTCTGAGCTGTCACACTGGAAAACACACTGGGTAATAATATCATTCTAATTACTTTTTTCCTTTAGAAATATGTTTAGCAGAAAAGCTTTCATCTTGGGGAAGAAAAATTGCTTGCCACTACAGAAATACTTCTGCTTCATGTAATTGTTTGTAATAATGAAATATGCAAGTGAGACTTAGTACTCAATTGTAGTATACAGCAGAGGGCTCAAGGCAAAATATAATGCCATTGTTATGTAAGAATAAAACAAATGTTCTGTCTTTCCCCTCTCCCATATCATTTACCAGCATTTCTTAAGTCAAAGGGAATTTAGACCCTGGGAATCCTAGATTGTTACTTAAGACAGATCAATCCATCTTGAGACTTTGTGCCAATGGCTCTTAGTACTTCTATTTCCACCTAACTTGAAGATAGAGACAGAATCCCCAGGTTGAGTGCTTAGTCCCCTAAGACTGACTCCCACCTCAGATGCCAGTCAAGAGCTCAGGTTTTGGTCTCTGCTTCTGATCAAATGGCTTTAAATGCGGGCCGGCCAATCCCCTCCTCTGGATGAATTAATTCTAGAGTGGCTCACTGAACCCAGGGAGATACTTTACATACATTTACCAGCTTGTCCTAAAGGATACTGGAAAGAATACAGATGAGCAGCCAATGGGAAGAGAGATGCAGGGCCAGCATATATGGGAAGGGCGTGGAACTTCCTGGTCCTCTCCTAGGGCATCACTCTCTGGCACGCTCCCTAGGCAGGTATTGGAAAGCTTCCCTAACCAGTCCTTTGAGTTTTTATAGAGACTTAATGAAGCAGGCATCACTGATTGTATCCTTGTCTACTGATGAGCAACTCAACCTTCAGGCCCCTCCCTTCCCCAGGTGTTGGGGAGCAGCGCTGCAAGCACAACCCTATAATCCACCATTGTCTTTCCAGTGACCAAGTACAAGCACTCTTCCAAAGTTCAGGGAAAATGCATATTATGGAAAAATTATGCATGAACTAAAAATGTTTTAACTAATTAATTTATTTTATTTGAAAGGTAGAAACAGATATCTCTCCGGCTTTCAAAGTTTTTTGCACCAAAATGAACTTATCTTTTAATTTGATTTTCCACACACTTTTTGAAATCCCCTCTATGTATGGACATCACAAAATGGCCATGCTTTTCCTACTGATCACTGAATGACAATCACAGGTTTTTAAAATGTTTAAAATGTAAGAAGGAAGGGCTCTGTCTAAAGACTTTTTTCAAATGTAGATTATTTTTTGCATAATATGCATGGAATATTTTTTCACAGTACTTAGATATAATATACATATTATCTAACTGCTTTTATTATTATGAATTACCTTATAATGCCATTGTTTTCTTTCTAAAGGCATCAACCTGATTAAATTCTGGAATTGAGTGAACAATGACCAGCTATTATAGTGTAAATCAATGCTTTCTACTTGAGGAATTGTTACAGTCTCAAATCCTAGCTAAAAACTGTATTGCCCATAAATTAAAAGATTCAAAAAGAATAAACATTTAGCTTCAAATGCCTAAAAATCATTTAAAATATGTATTGCTTATTTTATCTGTTCAAGACCCTTCAAAGGCAGGTGAAAATGCTGACCAGCCTTTTTCTGGAAATCTCAGCTTTAACTTCACACCCCAAACAAGAAATTAAATTTCTCTTTCTCTCTCTCTCTCTTATTTTATTTGAAAGGCAGAGAGAGAATCTTCCATCTGTTGGTTTACTCCCCGTGCCTGCAATAACCATGGCTGAGCCAGGCTAACGCCAGAAACCAGGAACTTTATCTGGGTTTCTCATGTGGGTGGCAGAAGGCCAAGTACACAGGCCAGCATCTGCATCTGTTGCCTCCCAGAGGGCACATTAGCAGGAAGCTGGATGGGAAGTAGAGGCGGGACGAGTTCCCAGGCATTCCGCTGAGACAGTGAGGCCTCCAGAGCAGTAGCTTAACCCCCTGCGCCACAATGCCTGGCTCTGTTTCTTCTTTTTAGTGTGAGTCCTAAATTTCTCTATATTAGATAACATTATTAGTGATAAACAGGAAGCCATTCACATGTAACAGGATCTTGTTTACCATATCCCCAACCTCTTATATCAGAAAGGAATAAAATGAGAAGATATAGAACAATTTCATGCTTTCTTAACACAAGGATCAGCAGATAATCTAGGCCCCCACTGTGGCTCACTTGGCTAATCCTTCACCTGTGGCACTGGCACCCCGGGTTCTAGTCTTGGTTGGGGTGCCGGATTTTGTCCTGGTTGCTCCTCTTCCAGTCCAGCTCTCTGCTGTGGCCTGGGAAGGCAGTGGAGGATGGCCCAAGTGCTTGGGTCCTGCACCCACATGGGAGACCAGGAGGAAGCACTTGGCTCCTGGCTTCGGATCAGCACAGTGCGCCGGCTGTAGCAGCCATTTAGGGGGTGAACCAAAGGAATGAATTCCTTTCTCTCTGTCTCTCTCTCACTGTCTAACTCTGCTTGTCAAAAAAAACAAAAGAAAGAAAGAAAAGAAAATCTAGATTTGTTGTACTTGATAAATACTATTTTAAGTCAATTATATGTATGTAAATATTTACATCAATGAACAATGACATCATTCTTTAGATAATACCTTACTCGAGGTCTATAACCAAAGGTATAGAGAATACATTTAAGAAATAAAGGTGTTCCCACAAACTCAACATGTAACCTTTTCATTTGAATATCAGCAGCCTCTACTCACTCACTGCTTTACTCATGTAAATTATCTGATCAGTTTTCTTCTTAAAGATTTACTTATTTATATGAAAGGTAAAGTGATAGAGAGGCAGAAACAGAAAGAGAGACAAGATTTTCCATCCACTGGTTCAATCCTCAAATGCTGTTAAGAGCCAGGACAGGGCCAGGCTGGTGCCAGGACCCAGGAACTCCATCTTGGACCCTCACATGGGTGCAGGGGCTCGAGCACTCAGGCCACCTTCTGATGCCTTCCCAGGTACATTAGCAGGGAGCTGGAAGGGAAGTGGAGTGTCCAGGACATGAATTGGGGCTCATATGGGATACTAGCATCACAGGTGGTGGTTGTACCACAACATTGGCTCTAAGGATAATTTTTAAGATAAAAAAACTGGTACAATCTTTCTCTAGATGAAGATAAAATCCATTTTGAAGCCTGAAAACATGCTTGAGAGAGAAAAAAATGACATTCGTATTGCATTTACATACAGGAACGTTTAAATAAAAGTCTTGCCAACATGGACTTCTTTGTTGATGATAAATATTTACTGGAAAATACTGGAATTCATCTGTGAAGTTATTAACATGTGTGAGATTGTTTCTTACTATCTGGCTTAGTAGAAATGCTCACTATTTGAGTTTAAAATCATTTAATTTGCACTGCTGAATCTAAAAAGAGGTGAATATTGAGCTTCCAGCATATTTTAAATGAGCTTATAGAATATTAAAACAGTCAATCCATTTATAATAAACATAAAACTTCATTAAGAAGTGGTAAAAAAATCAATATTGCTAAAAGAATTTGAGTTATTTTACACTATTGGAAAAGTTTCTTTGAGAACATCTTTGGGGTGAGCTTTTGGCCTAAGGGTTAAGACTTCACATGGGATACCCACATCCCATAACTGAGTGCCTGGGTTCTAGTCCTCGCTCTACTCTTGATTCTGGGTTCCTGTCAATGTACACCCTGGGAGGCCATGGATGAAGGCTGGGTCCCTGCCACCTACATGGGAGACCTGGACTGAGCTCTCTCTTTTGATTTTGACTTGCCGCCCCCTCCAGCTACTGTGGACATTAGCGGAATGAACCCCAAGGATGGGAATGTGCTTTTTCTCTCTTTCTGTCTCTGTCTCTCCACCTCCCAAATAAATAAATAAATAATTAAAAACAAAAAAACTTCAGTTATGAAATAACTCATTAAGCATATTTAACAATCTTTTTCCAAATGTTGTCACATGATTTAATTTTAGAAACTTATCATAAGCTTCTAATATTTCACACAAACTCACCTGAGGCTCAGAATTATTTTACACTATGGTTCTGATGCCAAATTCTAAAAATGAATTATGGGCCAATCACCTTCAGCAATGCAAAAGGCAGAATGGCAGGAGGATACCATGCTTTCCTTACAATCTGAAAACTGAACAAGTTTCAAACACATACTAAAGTGTGGAACTACCCTCTAAATAATGGCCTGGGTATCAGGCTGCTTGAAGATAGAAACATAGGACTCCTACAGTCAATTCTGAATATCTTGACCACAATGTACCCAACATAAGCAATACAAGTAGTTTGAGTATCTGTATTCTCAAATGCTGAAATGTTATTTAAATAACCACAATGTTATTTTGTTTTATGTCCCTCTTTTGGGAAAATGAAAAGTGAGAAACTTTCACCCAGTTTCCTGCACACAAAGTTGTGGATTATGTAAATGTGGACACCAGGCACAATCTGCCCACTGCAAGCTTACAATCTAGTGAGAAACCACAGAACACAATTCAGCTGTGCAGGTGGCAAGGCTGGCAATGCAGACATCGCAAAGCCAGTAATGAACAGTGTTTAAGGAATGATAAAGTCTGTCCAGGAGGGAAAGGAGAGGGAAAGAATACAGAACATAGCCCAGAAAGCTCCAGCGGCATGTGAGCAGTGGGATATCTTGAGGGACGGGTGGTTTTCAATGAGGAGCCCTTCATTTGCGGGAAGAAGGTCACCAAGAAAGGAAGAGGTGGGTAGGCAGGAGAAGAGCAAGGGTGGGAAGGGAGAAAACCTCTGGATGTGTTTGCAGAGTAGGAAATGACTCCTGTCTGAGGCTGCAGAGAATACACATGGGTCAGCAGGGAGAGAGAAGGCTAGACAGCAACTTTGGGCAGGAGTAGAGAGGACTGTCAATGCCAAGCCTTATCTATTAATCACTAAGATGTGCTGAGCAGAGGAAGGATAAGGATAAAGCTATACTTCTATAAAGACCCACGGCTCCACCTTTGTGGTGTACCAGGTAAGCTGCTGCCTGTAACACCTGCATCCTATATGCTGCCAGTTTGATTCCTGGCTGCTTCATTTCTAACCCATAATACATCTGGGCAAGCAGCAGAAGAGGGCCCAAGAGTTTGGGCCCCTGCACCCATGTGGGAGACCCGGATGAAGCTCCTGGCTCCTGGCTTCAGCCCGGCTCACCTCTGCCATTGTGGCCATTTGGGGAGTGAATTAGTAAATGGAAGATATCTCTCTCCTCTCCCTCTCTCTGTCTCTCTAACTCTGCCTTTCAAATAAATAACAATAAATAATAATT
Organism: Sylvilagus floridanus; assembly: GCA_949820135.1. NCBI lineage: Eukaryota > Metazoa > Chordata > Mammalia > Lagomorpha > Leporidae > Sylvilagus > Sylvilagus floridanus. The sequence goes on from OX463225.1 coordinate 58,785,747, forward strand.
TAAAAAAAGACTGAGCTGACTAATAAAGGTATAAAAATAAAAACTGGAAAAGGGCTTAATTTCTGCAGTAAGGCAGAAAGGAGAGCTTACAATAGCTAAATAGAACTTTACATAAACTAATTTATTCCTTGGGGTGATTGGACTTACTGGTTGGCTTCTAACCAATAGCACTCAGTAGAAGGGATGGGGTGTCCCTCTCAAGACTGAGTGGCCTCCCTCTTGGGTGCTCCTCATGCTCTCTCTCTGGCTCTCATCACTAGGCCTGGGAGCGGCCAGCTGCCATGCTGTGAGGCAGGTCTATGTGGGGAGCATGGCAGGCGGCCACCACCACATGAGTGGGTTTGAAAGCCGAGCCCCTTCCCACCTTAGAAGCCTTCAAGCCTCTGATAAGACTGCAGACCAGGCCAACAGGTTGACTGCAACTCAAGAGAGAGGGCTGAACTCCCAAACCAAGCCACGCCGGATTCCTTACCCACAGAAGATAATACGTGTGCACTGATTTAAGATGCTAAATTTTGGGGTCATTTGATACTCAACATTAATGCAGCCAGATGACAAAAGTTGTTTGATTTTTTTTTTATTAGACAGTAAATCTTTTCCTTTACACTCAGAACTAAGAGGTTGGAGTCTGTCTAACAGAGATTACACCTGAAATAAACCACAGGCAACCAGCCCAAGCAGTGGAACGCTGTGTCCTTAACCTTTCCACGCACACACACATAAGTGCGGTGTTCTGCTTCTCACATCCTGCAGGCCTCCTCTTACAGTCCCTATTCTCTTCTCGAATGCATTCTTCCCAGGACCAGGAATGCTAAAACTCAATCCTTGAGGTTCGGAAAATAGTTTTCAATTCATAGTTTTTATTCGCACAGCAAACTCTCTCTTTCCCAAAGCTCACACATTACAATGTACATTTTTCTGACTACAGCACATAACACATTTTTGCTCATTTGTAGGTTTAGGTGTTCTTTTTTTTCCAGGTACCCTCTCCCCTAACCTGGTAGAATCATGTCTTATACAGTTGTATATCCTAAGTACCTAGTGCTTAACACATGGTAGGGGGTTATGACAATTTGAATGAGCAAAAGAGTAAGTGTTTTGTACAACCAGTGAGTGAATGAGCAAGTCAGACTGTTGCACAAATCTGAGCCTTTGGATTAGCCTCTAGAATTTCTGCAATAGTCAGTTTTATGATGCTAAAGGAAATGCCTGTGACAAACTATTTACAAATGAAAGACGCTTACTTTGGCTCTTACTTTTAGAGCAAAATCAGGCAGCCCCTGTGGTAGGGCATCTACTGAGAGCGGCAGATGGCAACAGCAGAGAGTGTTGGAGGGGAGCTAAGATGGTGAACCAGGAAGCAGAGAATGGCTGGGCCTGACTCAGCTTCTATGACCAATCTTCTCATAAGAAATAACTCACGAGGGCACATTCCCAACAAGCTAAGGACCTCCATTAGGCCCACCCCCTAAACACCATCCCTGGCTGCAGTGTTTAACCCTCTTAGTACCATTTATTTACAATTTTAGGGAAATAAATCATCTTCAGAAGTTGGGGAGCCAAATCCTGACCAAACCATAGCAGTATCCTTTTACCAAGAATTTCCTTCCAGATAGAAAGCTCTGTACCTTACCCCAACCTCACCCCCAACTTTATGCCAGACTTGCCTCTCTTTAACATTTACCTCCAAAAACTGTCTGCTAACCTCTATATTCCTCCCGACACTCAAACACCTGCCAAGCCAGTCTTCTCTTTCCCTGCTCCAAAGCCTTTTTCTTACGCTCCCCCAGCCTCAAGGGAAAAACCTGGGTCACAGCACCCAGCACACCCTACTGTCATGATTGCCTCTATGTCTATCATCCACCTGACTCTAAGCCCCTTAACAGGTAGCGTCTTCATCTGTGCCCACATGGCCAGCCGTCAGCACAGTGCCTTGCAATAGTGGACACTCAAAAACAGTTTGCATTCCATAAAGTTATCTTAGCATAGCCTGATGATTTGTTCAACAGATAAATTGGCCATTGAGCACATATACTGCTCCAACTTTGAAAAAGCAAAATCAATACAAGTGTGTATCAAGATTACTGCTGATACCGGAAATGCTTCAATCCATAGACAGGTCCCAGGCAGAGCTGTCTTTAACATTTTCTCCTCTCTGCCTTGAACTTCTCTGGTGTTGTCTCAGTAAAAATGTTTTCTCCCTTCTCAACCTAAGATTCTGTAGACTGTCCTGACATGTGTGCATGTCTCTACCTCTGAGAAATTACCAAATAATCTCCTTCCCCCAAATATGATAAGTCCCATACCCATGGGACTTTTGAACTACAACCAAGTAGGCCAAAAATCTCACTTGATGTGGTGGGGAAGTGGGTGTTGATGGGTGGCATTCCCTGTTTTCATAGGGATCTTTTCCTAAGGCAAGGATTCTACTCAAAGCCCAGGAGGAGCCCTCGCCCGGGGTGCACTCCCTCTCGTGTTAGAGAGGGGATGAAGCTTGGTGGTTAGGGCAGCTTCCTCAGTTGGAAATCCCAGTCTCCCACTCTCTCATCTTCTCATCTCTATGTACAAAGTAAAATGCTAATAAGACCCACCTGAAGGACGGGTTGGGAAGAGTAAACAGATTGATACAGCTGAAGTGCTCAGAAAGTGCCTAGTTAGAAGTCGGCAGTCCATAGCCTTCTGTGATTATCACTGCCAGCACTTTGACAGTCCTCAGAGTGGGCTCCGAAAGAACCTGCAGAGGGAACTTCTCCGGTCAGCGAGGGAGGAGAGGAGAATGTACTTACTGATTTGGTTGTTCAGCTTGAAGGCAATGTCCAGTTGCAAGATGAAGAGCATGAATTGGAACCAAGGACTCATTTCCATGGCTGGGAGGGGAATGTGGACAGAAAACACAATGTCGTTGGCTTCAATTTCCCTTGGAATTGCCTCCTCAATGTCACGGATCTTGTCGCACTGATTGGGTCCCCAAGGCATTAGCCATTTTGTCTTGTGATGGTTCTTACGGATGTCCACACATTTCACTGACATGTAGGACACCGCTGTCGTGGGCCCTGGAGCTGAAAAGAGAAAATTTTCTGTTTTAGTAAAACCATCTACTGAAGTAATCACTCCTGTTTAACCTTCTTCCTTTTTACTTCCCTCCAGTGTAGGTACTTCCTTCTACAAAGAAAGGGGATCAGCGATACCTAGCAATCTCCCAAATCCAGGTGAGGATCCTTCTGAGACCTCCAGGGGTCATAAAAGTATCCCCAAGCATCCCCCCATTTTGTGTTTTCCATCACTGTCCTTTAAAGAACATTTCTGTAATCAGTGTGGTTCAGTAGCCTCCTCCCTCTATATCACTGTTCAGAACTCAAATGTCTCAGCAGCCTGAGGGCTGGGGGTTCTCTGGCCTTCACAGAGTACAGTGTGTGGGATCAGAAGACCTGGCTCTGAAGCCTCATTGAACAACTTACTGCCAACGAATCTGGCCTGTCAATTAAAGGGATCATCTGAGAATTAGGATGTTGGTCTCTAAGATTCCTCTTAGCTCTAAAATTCCCCAGCATTGCTTTTGAATGAGAGAAAGAACTACAGAGACCTCACTTATGTGTCTATCAGAGGGTAGAAACCCAAACACTGACTGCCACTTCTAAGGTATGATAAAATATGATCCTTATATTTCAAGATAGCAAATCAAATTTGAGATATATAATATTTTTTTAAAAATCCACCATTTAGGGGCTAGTGTTGTGGCACAGCAGATTAAACTTCTGCTTAGGAAGCCCACATCCTATATCAGAGTGTCTGGTCCCAGTCCATGCTGCTCTGCTTCTGATCCACCTTCCTACCAATGCACATGGGAGGCAGCAGGTGATGGCCCAAGCACTTGAATTTCCACCACCCACATGGGAGACCTGGATGGAGTTCCTGGTTCTTGGCTTCAGCCTGGCCCAGGCCGGACTATTGCAGCCATTTAGGGAATAAACCAGTGGATGGAGGATTTCTCCCATTGCCCGCCCCCACCATCTCTCCCCTACCCTCTCTCTGGCACTCTGCCTTTCAAACAAATAAGCAAAAAACCCACAGCATTTTATGACTGTAAAGAAGTTACATGAATACAATTGAAGATTTGCAAGCTATAGAAAATTTAAGTTTAAAACAGCATTTACCAAAAATCCCACTAGAAATAAACATTGTTGGAGAAGTATAAAAATACAAGCTGTCTTTTCTGAGTGTGTAATTAGATAAAAATGTGTGCATGAATTAAATTGTATAACTTTTATATGTATACAAATATTAAACTGTTTTTACAAAATAGGGTCATTAGGACCAGCATTGTGGTATAGCGGGTAAAGCGGCCACCTGTGAGGCCAGCATCCCATTTAGGCACTAGTTTGTGTCCCAACTGCTCCACTTCCAATTCAGCTTCTTGCTATGGCCTGGGAAAAGCAGCAGAAGATGGCCCAAGTGCTTGGGCCCCTGCCACCTACAGGGAGACCTGGAAGAAGCTCCAGGCTTTGGCCTGGCCCAGTGCTGGACATCACAACCACCAGGAGATTGAACCAGTAGATGGAAGATCTCTTTCTGTCTCTCCCTCTCTCTCTGTATCTCCATTTTCAAATAATTAAATCTTTTTAAAAAAAATTTAAAAATAGGGTCATACCATACATAGTTTTCCTTTTATTTTTAATTATTTTTTGAAATTTATTTATTTGAAAGCAGAGTAATAGGGAAAAAGATCTTCCATCTGCTGGTTCACTCCCCAAATGGCCCGAATGGCCGGGGCTCACTCAGGCCATAGCCAGGAGCCCAGAGCTCCATCTGGTTCTCTGACATGGGAGGCAAAGCCATCTTCTACTGCCCCCAGGTACACTGGCAAGGAGCTGGGTCAGAAGCAGAGCAGCCTGGACTTGAACTGGTGCTTCAATGTGGGATGCTGGTGTTGCAGGCAGCAGCTTGGCTCACTGTGCCGCCCTGCTGGCCCCTATTTTTAATTTTTTAAAATTAAGGGTTTTTTTATTTATTTGAGAGACAGACATGCAGGCAGAGCTCCCGACCATTGGTTCACTCTCCAGATACCTGCAGTGGCTAGTAATCTGGAACTCAATAAAGGTCTCCCATGTGAGTGGCAAGGCCTCAACTACATGAGCCATCACCTACTTACTGCCTTTAGCGTGTACATTAGCAGGGAGCTGGGATTGACAGTGCAGTCAGGACTTGAACCCAGGAACTCCAACACAGGATGCCAGTGTCCAAAGTGTCAGCCCAACCTCTAGGCCCAATGCCTGCCCCAATTTATTCGCTTAAAGAAGTAGTGTACCACATGATAAATTACACCAGCTCAAGAGGCAACCTCTTTGGTGTCAATCCTGGCTCTGCCATTTCCCATTTACTTTAGTGTCACCACTAATCCATACTAGGAAAGTTTGGGGCAAATTACTAAGCCTATCTGTGTATTGGTTTCATCATCTTTTAGGGTAATAATCATTAGGTACACAGAGCTCTCGGAGTCTCTGAGTCATATGAAAAGCTCTCAGAACACTGCACACACATAAAGTACAAAATTAAGATTAGTGATTATACTACACAGATCTTTTCTATATCATTAAAAATGCTCAATTGATGGTTTCAAAATGTCAATCATATGTTCCCCAAAATTTCAACAGTTTGCAAAAGCTATCAATAAGTCAGAAAAAAATTCTTTGCCAAATATTTTTGTGAGCAATTTCTTCAAACTTTTCCAATCATTATCTAAAAGTATTTATGCCACATTTTAATAGAGAAGTTACATACTTTTTTTTTTAAGTCCGTAGGAATGTATGCAGAACTATACAGCTTTACAGTTGCAAACCTCCTCCTCCCTCTCTTATTTCCACTCTTATTACATACTTTTATAGAATCCATCTTTTTTTATATTTTCCCCTGTTTTTGTGCTTAGAGACTGGCCTTCTTTATCTCCAAATTCAATAAAGAGCCACTTCTATTGACTTCCAGTTATTTCTATAATTTTATTTTTAACAATATTTAAATAGTTGATCTTTCTGGAAATTGCTTTGAAGTACGAGGTGAGGTTCTCGTTCTCTTTTTCCTAAATAGCTGCATTATCCTTTACTGAACAGACTCTGCTTTACTTTATGTAAACCAGCTTGTGTCACTGAAGAATCTGCTCTTTTCCACATACTGGACTGTCAATTCAAAGGCCAGTACAAAGATCTCTTTACAAACTGTAATAGTTTTCTTCATACGGGTCCTGCTAGTATAGAACAATTTGAAAGCATGTTTATAAAACTCTCCTTTGAAAGTCAGTAGTGAAAGAAAACATCATAAATTATGGCTTATGTGTGTGGTTTAAACATGTTTGAGTCTGTGAAGCTGACACTTGACATAGTATGTTTATGGACCTTTTCTGAGCAGAAATTAGCTCTTATTTAACAGAGCTCAGACAGTACCTAGGAGAACATGTGAAACCAGACAAGTCACTTTGGAAGCAAAAGTGTGTATTACCAACATTCTATCCTACTTCTCACACTCAAACCCACACTTCTTCTACCCCTAACTATCTAAACTCAGGGGGAATTCTGAGTACTAAAATGTTATATTTGCGACAAGTGAGAGGCAATGACTATTAAAACTTCCCAGAAAACTCAGCACTGCTAAACTCTAGCCAAAAGTCTTCTGATCCATGCTGAACATGGCAATGTAGAGTCACCGCTAGGCTGTGCTAGGCAAATTTTCCTTTGTAACTAAAAACTGTATAACTGTATCACACAGACTTTCTACACCTAATCCATCTAAAATCAGACATCTGGCTTATTATTAGAAATATGAGTCAATCAAACTTTGGTATCCTGACTCAGCTAAATGGCCCACTGACATGAGAAAGACCAAATGGCACATTTAACTGAGCGCTTTTTAATGTGGTTGGAGAAATAAACAGTGAGACAAAAGTCATGAATTCTATTTTTGGCTAACATACTCAAACTAACTATTTGCTGCAGAAAATAGTTACTGCATTTGAAAACTGCAATTCTTCCAAAATGAACCTAACCTTTTTCCATTTCTTTATTTTTTTTCCTTTTGAAAAACAAGTCTCTTACTCCTCAGACCAAAATGAAAAATAACTAGCCGAGTTCCTCAGCTAAGCTCCAAAACCACATTCCAAACTTAATAACAGAGAAGCTGAGCACTTTATGGGCAGAAGGGCTGCATTTTTAATGGAGGCAGTGAACACATGCCTTTGTAGCGGCCTGCATTATTTTCATTCTTTCATTAATCTAGTGTTTCTTCCTTAAACAAAAAAAATTCCAAGAATACTAATATTTTCATAAATATGGCAATGAATTTGGAGAAGTCTCAAGTGCATCTTAATCTATACCATGAGGACAAATATTTTTCTCTACTTGAATGAATTAGTCCAATTTTTCTAGTACTATTCTGAAGGAAAAACACATTTATTTCTTGAGAGAAAGTAAACAGATGTCCCAATATTCAAATATGGACAGTTATATTCCCCCAATAATTATCTTTACAGCTCAGGACAATTTCCAGCTCCAGCTAAAAGTGACTTTGCAGCTGTTTCTTTAGAAAACCTATCAGGCAGACCTTCTAGCTAATAGCTGGTTGCCTCCCACAGAAAGTATTTTCTTTAGCTTAGCCAAACTTCTGACTGACTACATGGCTTACAAAACAGTGTCAATCATAGTAACAATGACAATAATAATAAAGCCTGATTTGTTTTTCAATTAAAAATAGAAGTGTGAGGGATTTTATTGTAAGAGAAAAGAGTCAAATGGAGGAAGTTAAAATTATCTGCGACCTTTGAACAAGCCACAATCAGCTAACTAACAGGTATTTTTAATGAAGGCCTTGCTTAGTCACTAATGTGGTTCTAGGGATTAATAGAGTTTGTGTGTTTAAGAAGGGGCTGGAAGGATTCAGGTCAACAAACTGAGTCATGTTTGCTCAGGTGAAAGCTAAAAATACTCACTCCTCAGTATTCCTAGGCTAGTAATGCAATATCACCCAGCTGCCACAGCACACACTATAAATGTCCCCTCACCCATCCATAGCATACAATTTAACTGAAAGCAAGTGAGCCGAAAGCTACTTCTCTATCAATACAATTTTGTAGGCAGAACAATTTAGCCAAAAATGAATATAAGTTGTCAGTGTGAATTGATTAACTTATAGGCGCTCAGGATAGCATTGAGAATGAATGCACATTAGTTATAAAATCACAAATCACTCATGAACAATGTTGGCCTGTTTTGAGTTCAGTTCTCATTACAATGTCAAACTTAAGCCAGTTCTCAAACTTAGGCCATTTTATTTCATTCTTTATGTATATTTCAACATTATTTTTAAATATATAATTTTTAATCAATATAACTGTGCATATTTATGGTGTAAATTGTGATATTTCAATAGAGGTATACGATAGTTTTGATCAAGTCAGGCCTCCACTGAAGTACTCAAATAGTGAAATGTGATACTAGACTACATTTAATTTCACAGTGACGGGAAATTACTGAGACCTCTGACAAACTTAAGGCTGTAGACAACTGCACAAATCCAGCATGAAGCCTCATTGACAATTCAGTGGTCCTGGGCCTGGCATTGTGGCATAGTGTAGTGCCCACAAGCCCAGCATCCCACATGGTTCCAGTCCTGGCTGCTCTACTTCTGATCCAGCTCCCTGCTAATGCACCTGAGAAAGCAGCAGAAGATGGCCCAACTGCTTGGGCCTCTGCACCCACGTGGGAGACCCAGAAGAAGATCCTGGCTCCTGGCTTTGCCCTGGCTCAGCCCTGGCTGTTGCAGCTGTTTAGGGAGTGAACCAGTGGATGGAAGACCTCTCTGTCTCTGTAATTCTGCTTTTCAAATAAATAAAATAAATCTTAAAAAAAAAAAAAGAAAATTAGGTGGTCCCTCATTACATACATTACCAGGGCTCAAACCACATTTACAAAATAACTCTTTGAGTACCAGTCATTATATGCTAGACACTGTCAGGTACTAGAACAGACCTAACAATCATCAGTTGAGTAGAATATAAAAACAAAGGAGAAAAAGACAATAAACATCAATTATGGTGAATGCTATATTTAACCTGACATTCCCTGAGAAAAAGCAACAGTCAGATATTTGGGAGGTTGGAAAAATGAATACATTTGAATGAGTCAAAAATTCCAGGCACCATTACAATGTAACCTTGAATAAAAATGTTAAGTGAACAATGACTAACCCTGTACTTCTTTTGGAGAATATCCGTTGACTCCAGTCAGCTTCCTGTTATCTCATCTCAAATGGCTGTCCACTCTACAAATTACTATCTAGCCAACCACCACCATTTATCATGCTCAAAGTTGAGTCAACATCAAATCATTAGCCCCTGCTCCCTGTAATTAAAGAGTTGGACAGAGAGAGATACAAGACTTGGTTGCCTCTGAGAAAAGTTAAAATAAAACTAAAACAACATGCTGACATGACACATGGTCTCCACTGAAACCAGCACAGACTATTTATTTCCTTGCTTTATCACAGGTAGCCAAGATTCCTTCAGCAATCGCCTAGGAGTATTACTAGGGGCCAGGCAGTGCGCTAACTAAAGTTAGAGACAAATGACAGTGCCAGGCTCCGACTTGACTTGCTCACAGCCTAGTGTGGGAGGCTGAGAAACTGCCAGCCAATTGAATTCTGATTGAAAAGGGTTCCAACAGAGGTTTGTGCAGTTTGCTCTTGTTGTAAAAAGGGTTGGGGGTGGCTGCTTGCACGACTTAGCCTTGAAAGAGATTGGGCGTCTGTTGGCCAAGAGAGGGTTGGCAAAGTAGGGAGGAGTCTACCAGATCAAAGGATATCTAAAATAATCCCATTTTGTGCAGATGTCTGTGTTTGACTACTAAACATTTTTTAAAAAATCATTTAACAGGTGCAAAAGGCAGCATCTCTCCTACCTTTGTTTCAGCCTTTCATTTTTTTTTCTACCCATTAGCATTAGTTCTACTAGGGTGCATGGCTTCTGCTCCCAATAGTTTCTGCTCCACTCTAGAGAGCAAGAAAAGAGTGAATACCCACACATAACAAAGGATTTTTATTTGGGTGAATATTTTCCTTTCAGAGCCCTATCTCTGCCCTGTAGCTAGTCACTAGGCCAGACACAAGATGTGCTGGAAGAAAGGGGAATGTGAGGGTGGTCGGTGGGAATGGAGAAGCTCCACCTTCTATTCCTGCCACGGGCCCCAAGGAGCCTTTGAAGTCTCAATCATCAGGTAATAACAGCCTTCTCCTAAATTAGAAGAGGAATGTCTGCCTTGCAACAAAGATGATATTTAAAGATTAATCTGCTTTGGGCTACAAGGGAAGGAATGTGGAGAACAGACCAGTTGAAAGGGTAATTCATGTTTACAAGCATTAATAGTCAGAACCCCATAATTTGAGAAAGTAATGACTTTAAGTAAAAATGGTCAAGAATTTCAGAAATAGCTTAGAGAATTTCACTTTCACAATATCGTTTAGCTAACAAAAATGACACACTGATGGTGAAGCACACAGACAATTGCTAGCAGATACTTTCTTTTTCTGTCCCCCGAGGAAGCAGACTTAATTCCTGAAGCCCAGTCTCAGCAACCAGCTACCATCATCTCTGCACCTGCACAAGTGTGACTGTTTGGTTTATCTAGCTATGTCCTAATCATTTCATTTTCTTTATTCTCTATCTTCTTTTTTTTCCCTAGGCTGTGTGACCTTGACCGGCCGGGCCTCAGTCTTTCCATCTTTTTTTTTTTTTTTTAAATTTATTTATTTGAAAGTCAGAATTATACACAGAGAGGAGAGGCAGAGAGAGAGGTCTTCCTTCCACCCGATGGTTCACTCTCCAATTGGCCACAACAGCCGGAGCTGCGCTGATCAGAAGCCAAGAGCCAGGAGTTTCTTCCGGGTCTCCCACATAGGTGCAGGGACCCAAGGACTTGGGCCATCTTCTGCTGTTTTCTCAGGCCACAGCAGAGAGCTGGATCGGAAGAAGAGCAGCCGGGACTAGAACCGGCGCCCATATGGGATGCCAGCTCTTCAGGACAGGGCGTTAACCTGCTGCGCCACAGCACCAGCCCCTATTCTCTACCTTATTTTATAAAAGATTTGGGACATTGTGGCACAACAGGTTAAGCTGCTGTCTGTAACACTGGCATCCCATATGAGCACCAGTTCACAACCAGGCTGCTCCATTTCCAACTCACTTGCCACCTAATGCACCAAATGGCACAAGGACGTGAGCCCCTGCCACCCATGTGGGAGACCTGGATGGAGTTCTAGGTTCCTGGCTTTAGCCTGGCCCAGCCCTAGCCACTATGGCCATTTAGGGAGTAACCAATGGACGGAAGATCTCTCCCTGTCTCTCTCTCTTTCTAACTCTCTTCACATAAATAAATAAATCATTTTTAAAAAAACAAGTGCATAATAGCCTTTATTAAGGAAATCATTACTGGAGCTGATTTAAAAGAATAGAATAAATGAAAGAGAGCTCTAAGAATTACCTGGCCTATGTCTATCTTCAAATACAGAGAACAAAAGCAAAAGCTGGGTAATATAAGCTCCTAAAACTTTCACCTGTTCTGTGAGGCTAAGTAACTCAATATCCATCTCATCTTCTACTACAGAAAAAAACTCCACTGCCGGGCTACAAACAGTATTTCTAAAAAGCTAATTACAATACACATGCTGAAATTGGTTTTAAGCTTTGCTATCTGAACACCCATGCTTGCTTCCATGAGAAGTTACACGAGATGCACTGGGCATTTAGAGTTTGCTTAGTATTTTGTGATGTCCATCAAAATGGGCAGCATGGAGAAGAAGAAAAAAGGGGACGTAAGTGTCAGAGCTGAAGGAAACTAGATGAATTCCTGTTATTTCTATAGCCACATCTGTGATTCAAAAGCCCCCAAAAGTACTCGCTTAACATAGGAGAATCCCGGCTAACTTTAGAAATTAGCTTTTAAATGTCTTCAATTGGTTCCCTCAGACATTCCTTGTACCTTTCTCAAGCTCAAAAGTCTTAATTCGTCCTAAAAGGAAACATGCGGAATTTTCTATAGGGCTTAAACTGCCAGATCACATTCTCTGGTTAAGTTCTGAGGTCTTAGACAACTAGTGATTCCTTAAGCCAATCTTGCTTAGCATTGACTCAGGTCATGTGCTAAAAAGACATCTTAGTATCTGCCATCGTGTGTGTCTAAGTTTTAGAATGTCTATTGGAATTACTACTGCAAAATTTTCAGCATAAGAAGTGCAAATACTTGTGTTAAACTTGTGTTAACTTGTGTTAACTTGTGTTAAACTTGTGTTAACTTGTGTTAAACTGACTTAGGGATTAGCTGACTCAGTCTGTTAATTCATTTACTGAAATTGCTCTGAAGTTACAATATTCAGACACTTATTCTACCTCTGACTCTGAAGATGAAATTCTCCACTATATCAACCATCTGAATTAAATCTTGCTGGATTACTACATGAAATATTATTTCATGATTCCTTCTCAATTACCGAGGAACTGAACGTGTTTCTGCCAAAACTAGACCTGGAAAAGTGATTTTCTGGAATTATTAGCGCCATGCCCTTGAATGTGAAATGAGGAACACCAAATAAAATGCAGTTCATTCTTGCCAGCATTTTGAGTAAATAGTTAATTATATTCACATCTGTTCTAGGAAAGCTAAAATTTTTAATAATGCAGAACATTCCTCTACACTAAACTACTACCACCAAAACACACAAACACATACCCCACACGGCAGAGTTGAATGCAAAGCCATTTGCACTGTACACACAGAAGTTGAGCGTTTGAAAGTAGTTCCTGGGTCACTGTGGCGTAGGGGGTTAAGCTGCCACTTGGGAGGCTCACATCCTATATCAGTGCCAGTTCAAGTCCTGGCTGTTTTGCTTCCCATCCAGCTTCTTGCTAATGCATCTGGGAAGCAACAGATGATGCTCAAGTACTTGAGTCCCTGTCACCCATGTGGGAGACCTCGGTGGAGTTTTTGGTTTTCCTGGTTTCAGCCTGGCCTAGCCTCAGCTGTTGTGGGCATTTGTGGAGTGAACCAGTGGATGGAACACACCTCTCTGTTTCTCTCTCTCTTTGTCTCTCTGCCTTTCCAGTCAATAAATACACCTTTAAAAGAATACTTTGCTACAACATAAACTTATGAATAAACGACAGACCTTTTGATAGCAAAGTTTCAGAAATCATAGCAAACGTGCAAATTCATTATGACTCAGAAAATATTGAAAGATATGGTATGTTTACATCTTAGGCAGATGAGGATTTTGAATACTTGGCCTGCAATCTCAATTGTTGCCGCCGAGCCAAAGATGTAACAGCTTTGAAGAATGGAAGAATCACTCTGCATTTGTCAGAATGTACACAGCAAACAAGCAGCGCCACTTGGCTTACATTACTTGCCTGGCTTGGATCCCATGGAATTGAGGAACATTGGAACTAAGAGGGAAAAGAATCACAGTGCTTTGGGACACTGTGCCAAATTCGTACATAGTATTCGAAATTGTGTGGTAAACATGAAATTCTCTTAGGCTCAAGACTGGGGCTAGTAGTTTTTTCCTCTTTTTGAAAAAATAATAAAATGTACATATAGGACCTTGCCAGAGGTTTAGCCCATAAAATCTGCCAAGATGTGCGAACTGGAATAGCAATCTGGTGTCTTACATTTTGATTAGAAAATTGGCCCTCACCCTTTGGTGGCCAGCAGCACAGAGAAGCCTGACAGAGTACGAATCCTAACCCCTATCCGGGAAAACTGCCCTTGAGGACCGTCTCTCCATCACTCTAGAAGTATTCAAAACAGCAGAAATTAAATACATATGAAGTGAACACAAAAGACCTCCACAGAAAATGTCTCATCGGTTGACAATTATTGCTCACTGCTTGGCAAACCGGGGCCCCAGGCTGCATTTCTGACTTGGTGCCAGTGCTTCAAAACCCAGCAATCTTCCAGCCAAAAAGCTACGTAGAAGGCAGCCAAGACCACCTATGGGAAGTGGATTACGGCATCTTACAGTTTACTACCTTGGGCTATGATCTCATAAACCCAGAGCGGAGGGCACATCACCCCTTGTGTGGGAAATCTTTGAGATCAACTCGAGAAGCCCCTGAACTTGCTACGACGGAGCTGTGGATGCAAGGAAGACAACAGAGTGGACAACGGGCACTTTCTGCAGGCACTCACCACTGGCATATGTTGTACTGGAATTTCAGGATTAGCAATTCCCAAAAGTAGATCTCCCAGGAGAAACTGCCAGCTGCTTTATTCTGAACTACCTATTACACTCTAGAGATGTCCAACTGCCATTATTTAGAATTTGTTATCAGACATCTATAAATTAGACATTTGTCTTTCACCGATACTAGCAATTATCATGAACAAAAACTCATACACGGATAGCAAAGCTATCCTCCTCTTAAATAGGTGAAGTCATAATTACCCCCATTGTCCTACCAGTGAGTGACAGAGCTAGGACTGGAGCCCAGGTCTGACTTCATACCCAAGGCTCCTTCCAATGCCCCACATTGCCTCCCAACTGTCGCTTACTTGTTAGCTCTCACGTTAACTGGTGCTCTCAAATGACCTGGAAGGTAAATTACAGAGCAGACCAGCTATAAGGAACATGCAGAAGATCCACAGGCAAGATCACAATGTGCACTGGGCTGGGCACATCGAAAGGGAACCAGCACAGCTTACCTGAGAGACTTCCAGTCTGGGACACAGCATGGATACAAGTTCCATAAAGGTGATAGAGGCAGGCAGGTAGGATTAAATTGATTAGATCTGTGAGCTGGTGCTCTCATGCCCCTACCTGACCTCACCTGTACACCTGTACACCCACCTGCCAATCAGACTAAGTAACTACTGCCCTTTGGGAGTGAGTAAGAGGCCTAGAGCTCCTGGGCCCGCTGTCTTGTTCACCCCCATGCCTCTTGGCAATGGGCAGCCTGATGCCTGCTCGTCCACGTGCTCTCTCTCCCTTCCAGCCTCCAGTCTACTCTCTGGTAAAGCCTGGTAAACTTCTAAGCTCCTTCTCCCTCTTATAAACCCCTCACTTTCCTGTGTATCTCTCTCTCCAAATAAATGTTAAACTGTACCATGTTGCCAGTTTCATTTATAAGCAGCCGATATTTAGAATTCTTACCTAAATATACAGCAAGAACCCTCAAAATATTAATCTTAAAATAATTTATAAAATTTCAAGTAAAGGTCCCCGACAGCAAATGCATGGTGGGATAACAGGCTCCTGAAAATGTATTAAAGACATTTCAATCTCAGGGACACTCTCCCGCGATTGGCTGAGGTGTTGGTGCAGTTTCGTGTTTCACCAGGCAGTTTTGGGGAATGCTAGCCTACAGAAGATCTGACTCAGGACCCCACTGCTGCCACAGAAGAGTCTCTCAGAGATCTTGCAGGCAGACTATGAGACAGAGCACCAGTTAGAGGCAGGCTGACTTCACAGCAGCCTAAGAAAGAATTTACTGATAAATCAGGTAGGCAAACAATAGTACAATTTGACTCAGGAAAGGGTGTGTTCTCCACTGTGGAAACATTCAGGAAGTAACTAAGAGATAAAAGCCTGAAGAAAAACTAAGCTTTTCTCCCTGGCACCAAAATGATCAAGTCTCCTATGTATGTGTGCAGTAGGCTGGGGAATAGAGAATTTAAGGCCCGATGAAGCATAGTGCTTTTTATTGATTTGCTTCTCTCCATGTTCCGATGAGTTTTAGATAAACAGATGAAAGTACTTACAGGAACAAAAAGTACAGGGCATTCTAAAGGGTCGAAGGTTTGGTGTTAATACAATGTAAGCTGAGGCTAAGAACAGGCAGCATTATGGACTTTATCTAGAATTTCATAAATTACAAAGGATGATCATATTCCTTTTCCTGGTTGTTCAAGAAAAAGCAGACTCATCATTTGTGAACTCCCTAGAATTGATGATAAGGACCAATTTTAAGGGTGATCTGCAGCTTTAATTTCACATTCTTAGGAAAAATGGTGGTTTTTGAAAAACATTTAAGTGACAATTTAAATAAAATTATTATGCACGTGTTAACTATTTTAAATTTTCTTCATTTCTGGGTTCTAGCCCAGTTGCCAGCTCTTTCCTTCAATTTGCTGAATCCCTAGAATGCACCTGCCTCTAAGGTTTTCTCCATTTCTCCTTCAGTAATGAAAGATCCTTATTTCCTCCGGTGCCGGTCCCTCCTGATCGGTCCTTATTAGAGCATTCTACTGTTTGCTAGCATTGAACCTGAACCTTACAAAATTGTAAGTTCCTCAGGGGAGAGACCTCATCTTATTCTTCCTCATGGCATAAGTACAGACACTTCAGTATGCAAGGCTTTCAAACCTGCATGGAACTATTTACATTATGGAGTCTTTGGGTTATAATAAACACAGTACTTTATGCTTGATTTACTTAACAAACTTTCATCAAACCCCTATTAGGCATCATTTTTTAAACGTCATAGGGAATAGACCTATGGCCTGCCGACATCACAGTACAGTTAATGACTGGCACGCAAAGACAGTTTGGCTGCCTTCCATGATATCAACCTCCCCATCTCACACATGGGCCCCAACTCGGCTCACTTCCTACAAATACTTAGTATGGTTCTTACAGGCCTCTGTCAACAATATACAACACAAACATTGCATTTTAGAACCAAAATGAATTTGTTCTACATTGTCTCCCCAGCCCACAGTATAAAAAGTAACTTACACACACACACAAAGAAATGACAGAAACAGCAGGCAAACAAAAACCATCATTTTTGAAATTTGCTTCCAAGGGTTTATAGCCAACATTAATATTATGGCAGCATGTTCAGAGAGCTATTCTTTGCAATAGTCTCTGGAAATTAAGGCAGGACTTCAGGCTTTTACCTTATTCTAACACTGCCCTGACAATCTTTTCCCCCAAGATTTATTTTATTTATTTCAAAGGCAAAGGTAGAGCCAGAGGGTGGGTGGGGGGGTGGTCTTCCATCCACTGTTTACTCTCCGAATGTCTGCAATGGCTGGAGCTGGGCCAGGCCAGAGCCAGAAGCAAGAAGCTTCTTTAAGGTCTCCCACGTGGGTGCATCCTTGGCTGCATTCCCATGCCATTAGCAGGGAGCTGGATCAGAAGTGGAGCAACCAGGACATGAACAGGCACCAATATGAGATGCAGGCATTGCAGGCAACTGCTTTACCCACTATGCCATGGCACTGCCCCTGCCCTGAGGCTTTTAAAGCCCTACCTACATGGATAGAAAGCCAATGGGAGAGAAAAGGAGATAAAATATTTACACCTCTTCTTTAAATGTACAAAATTAATGGCCACATATCTGAAGATTTTATAACAAAACCCAGACTCTGAAGAAAATACATAGGGAAAATGCTGGCCATTCCATTTAACAGCACCCAAATAAGCCTACCAGAGAAAAGGAGGCACGCTACACCGAAGGTATCAATGTACATCTGAGATCAAATCTATAAAGCAGGTGCTGCCAGAAACATGGGCAGAGCCACCTTCTATGGCATGCATGCACTATATACCCTGCAGTTCTACGTGAGTCTTTGTCCCTGCCCCCAGTGAATGATATCTGAAGGTTCCTAAGGCATTGGTAAAGAGCAATGAAAAACTGGTGTTGACACAACTGTGGAGTGTAAGAAGGGTATAGCAAGTCTGGAGATGATGCGGGGCTTCAGAATGGTGAGAGGCACAGGCAGTTGTGACAGAGGGAAGAACTATGATGGTGCAACAATTTGCAGGCCCTGATGAGTCATGTGTGATGTGAAGCAAGAGAAAGAAGTCATGGATTGGTGCTAATTCCTAGCAACAGCTGAGTGGTAGGGTCATACACCAAGAGAGGAACCAAAGGCACAGGAGTGCTATGTCATATCCTAGGCAAAACTTGTAGAAGCTTGTTGTAAGAAGTGAGCTCGGAATAGGAGGTGGGGGACTTACCGATAAAAGGTCCAATGCATGGCCCAGATGTGGGAGAGGATTTATTCTGAGTACTTCCAACCTTGCAAGTTCTAAGGAAGGAAATCTGAGATCGATAAAATCCGACTGGCCAAAAGTTAGCTGAAAGTGGGGTATCCTTGCCTGTTAGAGTACAGGTAACCTGCCAGGAATAACTGGGGAACAGAAAGGGTGCAGAGGACTCAAGGCACTGGAGAGGGATGGGAGAGGACCTTTAGAGCTTTTAGCCTCACTAACATTCTATGGGTAGAGCTTCAAAGCTGGGCCAGAAATTGGTCTATTTCTGATCCAATGAAATTGTGAGGGTAAGAATCTTGGCAGGAGGATTTACCCCAGGAAACAGTATTGCTGAAGTTGCCAAACAGGCAAATTAGTCCAGCAATCTTGAACTTACCATTTTCAACTGTAAAAGGTACTATTCACTTTCAGATACATCTAACTTAGCCATTCTATGATTCTAAAGAGAATGTATGTACTCTGCGATATGGTAAAAGTCATTCTTTTAAGATGAAAAAGAATCCTTTCAAATTGTCATCGATTTGTATGTCAAGAGTTTAGTACAGTAGACGTCCCTCCACATCTATTTTCATATCTGTTAGAGGAGTAGACCCCAATGGCCCTGCTCTTACTGTTACTGTTTGGAGTCTGAATTGGTGTTTTCTGTCTTCCAACTGGTGAGACCAAAGAAGTGTTCCAGAAAGCAAGGGCAAGCTACAGCCAAATGTAAAACTTCATATTGACGTCTCCATCACAGTGACATACAAGGGCACTTCAAAAAGTTCATGGAAAATGAGATTACATGGTAAGTTTATTTTGAGTCAAGAAATTTTTAAAGCCATGCATGCAAAGTACCTTTAAAAAGTTAATTTAAAATGTGTGCTATGAAAAAGCTATGCATGGATTTCAAAGCTTTGTGTAACAAAGTAAACATACCTTTTAATTTTAGTTTCCATGGACTTTTTTAAGATTTATTTATTTATTTGAAAATCAGAGTTACACAGAGAGAGAAGGAGAGGCAGAGAGAGAGAGAGAGAAAGAGAAGTCTTCCATCCACTGGTTCACTCCCCAACTGGCCACAATGGCCGGAGCTGCGTTGATCCAAAGCTGGGAGCCAGGAGCTTCCCCTGGGTCTCCCACGCAGGGTGCAGAAGCCCAAGAACTTGGGCCATCTTATGCTGCTGTCATAGGCCATAGCAGAGAGATGGATCAGAAGTGGAGCAGCCAGCACTAGAACGGTGCCCATGTGGGATGCCGGCACTGCAGGCAGAGGTTTTACCCTCTACGCTAGAGCGCCGGCCCCTCGTTGGACTTTTGAAGAACCCTAATGTGCCCCCATAATGTATGCTGAGGGAAAGTGAGTCTAATGAAAATTTTCAGGAAAATCATCCAAAATCTCCCATTCCAGCTTCCACCCAATGGCTCATAAACTCAGTTATACAATGCAAAGACATTCCAATACAATGAAATAACTTGGATCATGTCCTACCTCTGTTTTGTAGAATGACAGAAATCAGCTCAACAGAGCTAAGCCTATTATTCACAAGCGGGAATCATGACATACACTGCTCCAGGCCAAGACATACATCACCAACAAATCTGCTAATGAGACATCAACTTAGAATATTTGCCCAGATTTTCACTGAAACTGCTGGGTTCCTAATTCAAAATTTACCCAGTTTACCCTCTTCAAAAAAATGCATGCTGTAAGAGAAAATAATGAATACAGTGCATCAGGGATTACATTCACACGTTCTTCAGGCAATTACAAAAGCATGACCTCTGCACTCAGAAACAATTGGTAGTTTAGTTGGGCAACCCACTCGGCTTTATAGAACACCAGTTTCCTCTTTGTAAAACTTTACTAAGAGTATTCACTTCACCTCTTAGGTTTCTTGTGAGAATAAAGTAATTAATATAAATAATCCATTGTAGGAGTGGGCACATTGAATTAGGTTGCTGCTTGGGACACCCACAACCCATATAACAGTGCTGGTTCAAGTCCTGGCTTCACCTCCAACCCAGCTTCCTACTTAGGCATCTTGGGAAGGACTTGGACCCCTGCAACCCACCTGAGAGTCCCAGATAGAGTGCCTGGCTCCTGGTTTCTATCTGACTCTGTCCTGGCTGTTGCAGATACAGAGGATGGAAGGTATCTGTTTCTACCTTCAAGTAGATAAAAAGTAAACTTTTTTTTTTTTCACAAAGTCAGCTACAGTACTTTGCACACAGGGAGGCCTTAGTAAATGTTAACAACATCAGTGCTGTCAGCAGATGGAAAAGAGCAATCTGGTAGGAGATGAAGATACACTTCCTGGGGCCAGGCATTTGGTCCAGCGGTTAAGATGCCACTTGAGACGCTGCATCTCACATCAGAGTACCGGGGTTCAAGTCCCAACCCTACTTCCAATGCCAGTTTCCTGCTCATGCTCATTGTGGGAGGCAGTGGTGATAGCTCATGAACTGGGGTCCCTGTCACCCATATGGGGGACATGGATTGAGTTCCTGGCTTCTAGCCTCTAACCCATACAGCTCCAACTGTTGTAGGAATTTGGGAGTGAACCAGCAGATGGAAGGTCTCTATCTCTGTCTCTTTGTTTTCCAAACAAAGAAAAATAAATAAATAAATGATTTCTTTTAAAAAAAAAATATATATATATATATATTGCCTGTTCCCTGTTCTGCCTTGTTCCCTTGAGGGATGTGTTAATCAATATTCAAGGAAATAAGAAGTGTGGATCTTGGTTGTTAAAAACGTGCACAGCCTGCCAGCGCCACGGCTCACTAGGCTAATCCTCCGCGTTGTGGCGTCGGCACACCGGGTTCTAGTCCCGGTCGGGGCACCGGATTCTGTCCCGGTTGCCCCTCTTCCAGGCCAGCTCTCTGCTCTGGCCCGGGAGTGCAGTGGAGGATGGCCTAAGTCCTTGGGCCCTGCACCTGCCTGGGAGACCAGGAGAAGCACCTGGCTCTTGGCTTTGGATCAGCGCGATGCGCCGGCCGCAGCGCGCCGGCTGTGGCAGCCATCGGAGGGTGAACCAATGGCAAAGGAAGACCTTTCTCTCTGTCTCTCTCTCTGTCCACTCTCCCTGTCAAAAAACAAAAAACAAAACAAAACAAAACAAAAAAACCGTACACAGCCAATCAGAGATAACCATAGAACTTTTTTTCTTAAAGATTTATTTATTTATTTGAAAGTCAGTTACACAGAGAGAGAAAGAGATGGAGAGAGAGAGAGAGAGAGAGAGAGAGAGAGAGAGGTCTTCCATCCACTGGTTCACTCCCCAGATGGCCGCAACGGCGGGAGCTGTGTTGATCCGAAGCCAGGAGCCAGGAGCTTCCTCCAGGTCTCCCACGAGAGTGCAGAGGCCCAAGGACTTGGGCCATCTTCTACTGCTTTCCCAGGCGAAAGCAGAGAGCTGGATTGGAAGTGAAGCAGCTGGGTCTCAAACCGGCATCCACATGGGATGTCAGAGCTTCATGACAGGGCTTTAACCTGCTGCGCCACAGTGCTGGCCCCAACCACAGAACTTTTATTTTGAACATCCAAAGGTATCTTTCTATGACAAATAATCTAGGGCTAGCCTAAGCAGCTTGTTATTTTGGGAAACTAGAATTCTTCAGTGAAATTTAATTATAAAACATTTTTCCCACAATCCTCTTCACAAGTTATTACAATATAATTATGGCTGAGCAAAAATTTTTATTAACATAAAGAGATTTCTGCTTTTGCCTGTCCTCCTCTGCCCCCCAATGAGAGTTGAACTGTTGCTGGATGGATTATTTATTTTCATCCTATACCATAGAAAAAAAGGAAATGAGTAGAAGAGATGTGGCTGGGCTGGGGGTAGAATTTTGTCAAGGGAGGTTTTGAGGGGATTTTGGAAGAAAAAGCTAGAGGCATAAGAGTAGATGAGAAAGACAAAGGATCTTTCTAGAAGTGTTGCTATAGATCGTTTGCCCTTCTCACCATGTTTGACGATACAGTGGATGGTACAAACAAGTAACAGAAGTTTTAAGGTCATTTTAAATTCACCTATTGGCTGTTTCATCTCTTGGACACGGACTAAGTAGGTTATCTCTCAAATAAGGGTAACATAAGAAAATAAGACAATGGGTATAAAAATATCATATAAACTTTGGGATTTATTACATATGGGGGAATACTTTAAAAATCACTATGTTAAAAAGTCATGTTAGGACTCTGGGGCAAGATTATGCAACGTTGGAGCCATGGCTCTATCAGACCATCATCTTAATTTACCATTTTGCCCAAAGTCCGCGCTCCTCACTATCAGAGAGTTATACCTGACATTTCCCTCTAGTACTCCTAGCTCCCCTGCCCACATTCCTCTACCCCAGGATTTCTCAGCCTTGACACTATTGCTATTTGGGGCTGGACTACTGTTGGGGGTGGAAGGATGCTGACCTGTGCATTGTGAGCTGTTTGGCAACATCCCTGGCTTCTACCCACTAGTTAGATGACAGTAACATCCTTCTCTCTCTTCCAGCAAGCCCTGAAAAAAAATTACCTCCAGATAGTGCCAAATACCCCTACTTCGGGAGATAAATCATTCCTGGCTGTTACCTCCTGCTTTATCCCGACCACTCAGGCTTATAAGAAAAATTCATTTTCCATTAAACCATTCTGTGACAATCCCTTTTCAAAGTTTACAACTATAGGATTCCAAGTTCCCAATAATCTATAACCGTGATGGTTTGCATACATGCCAGACTGCCTGTATTAGGCTATCAGCTACAAACTGTAAGTGACAATAACAGCTACAATTTGTCACATGTTTCTTAAGTGCCACCCATCGTGCTAGGGACTTAACTGGATTGATTTTCATTCTTACATAGAGTGGCAGACATCTCCACTTACAGATGAGTAAAATGAGGTTCTGAAAAATGAAAATAACTCATCTATAGTCTTAGCTAGCAAGTGACAGCTGAACTGGGGTTTGAACCTAATCAACCTGAGTCCACAGTCTCTCTTCGTCTTAGGCCGTGCTATTTATCCTTGGTAAAAACTAACAGATAAATGAGAAATGTACTTGCCATAAATTACACATGTTAAAATGATGAGTCCAGCATATAGGCTATGGTAGAGCTTTGCTCTCAGCACCAAGTTAACCACCAGCAGGAAGCCTGTCTTTGTTCTACGCACACCAACAAGCTGATCTTTGAATTGTGGATTTTCTACTGAAAACAGGAAAATAGTGGTTTCCTCTAAGTAGAAGTAACAAGCAGTAACTGGTTGCCATGGTAGCAAAGGTAAACTTATCCTTAACTGGGAATACAATTACCAGAAAGAGACAGCAGGCATAGTAAGGAATCTGAATGAGACAAGGGGCATTTCATTCAAAGAAGAGAAAGTCAAAGGAGGGAAATAATAATCACCACTGATTATTAAAAGGTCACCGTGTAGAAGTGAAGCACATGTTCTAGATGATTTCAAAACGAAAATCCAGGATTCAAGAGTGGAAAACACAACATAGTAATGGAAGCCAGTTTCCAACTGAATGATAAGTACATTAAACCATTGTAGTGTTTCACATGAACTGAAAATTAAAATGCGGGGTCAGCACTGTGGTGCAATGGTGGTGCCTGGCCTGAAGCACCGGCATCCTATATGAGCGCCAGTTCTAGTCCCCAGCTGCTCCACTTCCCATCCAGCTCTCTGCTGTGGCCTGTGAAAGCAGTAGAAGATGGCCCAAGTCCTTGGGCCCCTGTACCCACATGGGAGACCTGGAAGAGGCCCCTGGCTCCTGGCTTCGGATCAGCGCAGCTCCGGCTGTTGTGGCCAACTGGGGAGTGAACCAGTGGATGGAAGACCTCTCTCTTTCTCTCTCTCTCTCTCTCTCTCTCTCTCTCTGCCTCTCCTTCTCTCTGTGTGTATCTCTGAGTTTCAAATAAATAAATAAATCTTTTTTAAAAAAGAAAATTAAAATGCTACCAAAAGAACAATCTATCACCAGAACAGAAAGGTACAGGCTTGAAGGGGCTGCCTCTTTGGGAAACTACAGTGTAGGAGAGATAGGACTGGACAAAGTCCCAGGCTCCTTCCAAAAAAAAAAAAAAAAAAAAAAAAAAAATCTGTTTCTCAAAAAAAACCAGGTAAATTTTGGATTTCCTGTTGAAATCAGACAAATGGAAGATGAGGAAGTGAGGGTTTTCACTGGACAGAAATCATCAGTATCTATTCATCACTATCATAAGAAAGGTAAACTCCAATCTCTGCTGGGCAAGGTGGGAGGGGTGGGAGGGTGGACTGTCACTTAGATGAGACCAGACAAAAGAAGGGGAAAAACCTTGAAGGAAAATTTTTTCTTCTATTCTAAGTGGATAGTAAGGGAATAAGACAGTAAAAGTACAAAAGACCAAGAACCAAGCCATTGTTAGCACTGTCTTCCAACTTTAAGATATTCTGAAACCTCTTTCTTGAAATTTATAGCCATCTCCCAATACTCTGGCTTGAATATTTAATTCCATTTAATTTTTAAAAGAAAATAGACAACCAGACAGCTAGAGGATAGCCAGTGTAATAGTTGATGAGATCCTTTCTAAACACTAATATTGCTTTTGGTTTCATTACTCTTATTTGTCCTAAACCAACAATTCATTATAAAACATCTCACCACTAGAATCAGTAAGTAAATGGATAGCACAGAGCTTAAGTCAAACTTTCCTCTTGGAAAACAACTGCATTGCAAATTTGCAGGACATGTCTTGGAAAATAAATTTGTTACAAAGTCAACTTCCACCAAGGCATAGAATCTCTCTTGTAAGACAGGTAACTGATGAAACAACAAGTTTTCTTTAAAAAAAAAAAACTATACTAATTCATCTTCCCATTTTATTTTACTTTTAAAGATTTGCTTATTAACCTGAATGGGAGAGAGAGAGAAAGAGAGAAAGAAAGAGAGAGAGAGAGAGAGAGATCTTTTCCATGTGTTGGTTCACCCCAAAATGGCCACAACAGCCAGGGTTGGGCCAGGTGGAAGTCAGGAGCCAGAAACTCCATCAGGATCTTCTACAGAGGTGGCAGGGGACAAGCACTTGGGTCACTATCCACTGCCTTTCCAGGTGCATTAGTAGGAAGCTGGGTTGGAAGGGGAGCAGCTGCGACCTGAACCAGCAGTCTGATACAAGATGCTTACTTGGCAAGCAGTGGATTAAGTCGCTGTGCCACAACACTGCTCCCATTTTCCCATTTTAAATATAAGTAATACTTAAAAGAACTTTCCCTATCTCTTTCCTCATCTCTAGGGCACCCAAAGCATTTATTATCTCATTATTTTACACAACACTTATAAGTGGGCACCAAAGATTATTATCCTCCTTGGTTTCTAAGAAAGCCACTATAGAAAGATTAAACAGGTTGTTCAAGGTTGCTCCATAAGTTGAGATAGTTAGACCTTCCATTAAGTACTTGTTTTAGGGACTTAATGCAAAGTGACTGAATCTCATAAACTCATCAAAACCCTCAAGTCTTAGGAATCGCTGCCCCCTTTCTCATCACACATGACATTTTCATGATCGAAGTATAAATCTGCCACCATGTAAGTATGGCACAGAGCTATCTTTTGAGGCCAGCACCATGTCTATAAAAAGCCTGGCACTGACTACACCTGATTTGGCTTTTGAATCCCTATCAACCAACTCCTTTATCAAATTGATTCTGCCTGGCTGTTTCTGGAAAATATTTAACTCCTCGATTAGCTATTGCACAGTTGGTTTAACTCAGACGAGACAGAGGGCCAAACAGCAGTGGTTTAAATAAATGCCTCCCCCATTCTGATCACAAAGGAGGCATGATTAACGAAGTCCCCTTTGTGTCCCGAGCTCCATTCTGAAAGAGAGAGAAAGGGCTTTCCTCCCCCCTTTTTTGATTGCTGAGTCTTTTCCTCCTTGTCTCATCACCCACACAATCTGTTCACAGCCCAAACAGACAATCCAGCCAGTCTGTGGAGAGTTCCTAAAACATTTATGGCGTGAAAGCAGACAGGATGAACAGGACCTCATCTCGACAAAGGGTGATGGGACATTCAGCAAAACGGTTCACAAAGGGAAATACAGACAGAGGCCCTGAGGTGAATGGATTGGCCCACAAAGTCTAACACAATGCCAGCCCTTATGGGCACTTTAAACTTTCTGGTCCATTTACAGTCCATTTACAGTTTGGTCCCCAAACTTCATTACTTTTAGACTGAGCATTTAGATATATAATTCACATGTGAAGGAAGTCCAAATCTGCGCTTTAAAGATCTTCCTATCTCTGGAATTTTAAACATGAAAACAGCAAGTCAAAGATTCTAGTTGCAACTCAACCAGTCCAGGGGGTTGAGATAATGCACATAAAACATAGCACATGGTGTATACTCAGTGTTCACACAATATTGCTTAATATTTCCTGCATCTGCTACTCTGTTTTATTAATGATATTTTTATACATGTCCTGCCTGTCTACTGAGCTAAAATAGCTCCACCTTATCTGTCTTTAGTACATTATAAAAGATAAATGCCTTCATATATATTATCTTATTTAAGCCTGCAGATCTAAAGTAGGTTACAGACAAGATGGAAAAGTGAGCCTAGGTCTCAAAGCTGGCAAGCCATAGATTCCCTGGCTGAGATCTCATTCATTAATTTCACATCCAGTGCTCTCCTCCATAACACCAGAGATGAGTGGATTATTGGGTTTTGTGTCTCCTTATATTTTATAAAACTTAGTAAAGTGCTAAGATATACCTTAATCAACACTTACAATAAATTCTAATCTCTAGGTAACCTAAAGACTCAGGATTTACTCTAGAGCCTTTAACAAAAAGAAGAAACAAGAAGGGTGGAAAAGACCTTTGGCTTTGCAGAAAGATAGACATGGCTCTGTTCTTATTTGTCAAGGGAAAGTATTACCAGGTTCTTGTAGCAAATAATAAAGGCAGACAAATTATGAAGGACCAAATGATATCTACGGAGGCAATGGTGCTAGAGCCAGATCTCTTGATACTCTGCTCAAAGTGTTTTCCTACTGAGCTCATCACTAATTTGAAGGAGGTGAATGTTTACTTGAATTAAGTACATCAAGGTATGCTTCAGATGAACACCACATACTTTAAAAGCCCCATGTCAAACCCCAGTTCTTCAAAAAAGACTTTTTATCCAATCTAAAAACTGCCAAGAACACTTAGTCCATTCTATCTTTTGGCCCTTAACAACAAACTGTCTTGTCTTAGTGATCTTGCCTTCCAATCAAATGGCTCAAAGGAACCCAATTCAGGAGTTGTAATGACACATATTGGCTCACTGCTTGTTCTGCCTCACAGCCAAAGATGTCTCCAAGAAACCTCTAAGAGCATCATAACTTTCCCAACCATATACTGATAGACTTATCTGTTTGGGCATCATTAAAGCTTCTCACCTGCTTTCAAGAGCCTCATTTCAGCCACTGGGACATCCTGTTGCCAACCATTTCCCACAGACAACCAGCCCAGCAGGAGTGCGTGTTGCAATGTGCTTTGGTTGAAAGCCTGCAGCTTGGCCAAGCTCCAGAAGTTGTCACTAATGATCTTCACCAGCCACTTGGTGCTCAACAGTGGTTCCCTCACTATGCATACACACACACAAGCACACACACACACATATGCGTGTGCACACACAAATATTACACAATGATTTCAAATACAGCTCTACTTAGAAAAGCTATACCTAACAGAGGTTGGTCCCACAACTGATTATTTTTTAAAGATTTTATTTATTTACTTGAGAGGTAGAATTACAGACAGAGGGAGAGACAGAGAGAAAGGTCTTCCATCAGCTGGTTCATTCCCCAAATGGCCGCAATGGCCGGAGCTGCACCAATCAAAAGCCACGAGCCAGGAGCCTCTTCCAGTCTCCCATGCAAGTACATGGGCCCAAGGACTTGGGTCATCTTCCACTCCTTTTCCAACCCATAGCAGAACTGGATTGGAAGAGGAGCAGCCAGGACTAGAACTGGCACCTACATGGGATACCAGTGCCACCGGCAGAGGGATTACCTACTGCGCCACAGTGCTGGCCCCAATTTTTTAAATTCTCATAGAAGACCTAGTCCATCAAACATAAGCAAACCCCATCTGCAAGATAGCAGTGACCTCCATGAATTTATCATTAAACTGAAGACTTAATAAGTGCATCAGTTTTGGTTGCAAGAAACAAGAAATCCTGTATTAAGATGTTTGAACAGAAATTAAATTGATCAAATATGAGGTGAAAGTGAAAAATATCCAGAGATAGAGCAGTCTTTAGTGGTTGTTTTGAGAAGTCAAATTATATCAACAGAGCTCACTGCTCTGCTGTCATTGAGTTCTACCTTCTATTTGATTAGCTTCATTCTCAGACTTCATTGGCAGGATTCCAACAGTTCCAGACTCATATTCTCCAAGTTCAAATTCAGTAAGAAAAAAGAGAGAATATCTCTTTCTGGTAGCCTCCACATAAGTCTCAGAATTCACTCTGATGGGACTAACTTGAGCCATAAATGCACATGGCCATCACTGAAATCAGAAGCAAGGATTCCCTTAACCATGTGGACTGAGAGTAACAAAGAGAAATGCTACAAATGAGATTCAGTGTTTTGTCACTACAATGGGTAAATTGAGCACACTGAGCAGCCAAAAAACAGCAACCATCCACCTCAATAAATTCTCCCTTTTCCTAATCTCCAAGAAGTTGGATTACTGGGAGGGTCAATTTTGAACATAGTATATTAAAGAAAAGATAACCAAGCAAGTCATAAAAATATAAATACCTAGTAAGCACATGAAAAGAGTTTTACCTTTACTATCAATCAAACAATTACTATTTAAAGAATAAAATTGGGGGGGGGGGCTGGTGCTTTCGCACAGCAAGTTAAGCCACCATCTACAGCACTGGCATCCTTTATGGGCATCAGTTTAAGCCCTGGCTGCTCCACTTGTGATCCAGCTCCCTGTTAATGCACCTGAGAAAAGCAGTGGAGGATGATACAACTCCCTGGGCCCCTTCTACCCACATGGGAGACCAGAAGAAGCTCCTAGCTCCTCAATTCAACCTGGCCCAACCCTGGTCATTGTGGCCATTTGGGAAGTGAACCAGCTGATGGAAGATTCTCTCTCCTCTCTCTCTCTTTCTCTCTCTCTCTTACCCTCTCCCTCCCTCTAACTCTGCTTCAAATAAATAAATAAATCTTTTTAAAAACAATATAAAGGAACTTAATGCAAATTGATTAAATCTCATACCCTCACTAAAATCTCCATCAAAAATTTTAAAGATAAAAGTACTGCCCATTACTGGCCAAGATGCAAGAAGACTGACATTTGCAGATACGGTTAATGGGTTATTTGGTGATTATCAGTGATCACCAAAATCTTCATAAACGTGGACATAGGTTTTTGTTTTTGTTTTTTTTTCACGTAAGGTAAACTCACAGAAGTGAAACTGCCAGAAAATAGGTAAGGATGTGATTGAGAATTCAATTACTAGGGAAATCTTTCCAATATTGTTTATTATAGGCCCCAAAGTGGAAAAACCATAAATGACCAACAATAGGAGACTAATTTAACTGTGATGTCCATTCTATATCAAGCCAATATAAAAATGACTTTTCTGTGAATATTTATTTATTTTTTTGACAGGCAGAGTTAGACAGTGAGAGAGACAGAGCAAAAGGTCTTCCTTCCTTTGGTTCACCCCCCAGATGGCTGCTATGGCTGGCGCTCTGCGCCGATCTGAAGCCAGGAGCCAGGTGCTTCCTCCTGGTCTCCCATGGGGTGCAGGGCCCAAGCACTTGGGCCATCCTCCACTGCACTCCCGGGCCACAGCAGAGAGCTGGACTGGAAGAGGAGGAACCGGGACAGAATCTGGCGCCCCAACTGGGACTAGAACCCGGGATGCTGACACTGCAGGCGGAGGATTAGCCTAGTGAGCCGCAACGCTGACCTCTGTGCATATTTACTGCCATGCTTTAAATAGAGGAGAAAGGCATATCACAGAAGAATTAGTCCTGTGGGTGATCACACTTTAGCATCATTCACGAGCTACACCTAGCAAATTAGCTTCCATCTCCTTGGCACGCCCTTCCTCCTTCTTTGAGATTTACCATAGGGTCTGTCTATGGAAAAAGCAAAACATCTGAACACTCTCAGGAGGCCACAATTTGTTGAAACTATATGTAAATGAATACCCAACAAGTATTTATGGGAGTAATTGAGAGCTGAGTTACATAGATGACATGAAGAAGATGGATCACAGATGACATTTACTTGTTCTGGAAGAAAGCTCCAAAAGTAAGGCTTAGTTAATATACAGTGATTTCTATAACAAATAACTATATTTTGTAAAAAAACTTTTCCTGTTTGTCAATCTATCATCATGTAATAATTAATGTTTGAATCCCCAGTGTTCTTCCACCCACAAACAAATCTACTGCCTTCCCAAAGAAAACATACCACAGTTATTCTCCATTTTGGGTTCCATAACTTTAAGATATGAAAATCCCTGGTGGAAGGCCTGTCTTACAGTGTTGTTGCTATGCTCCAATGGGGTGATTACTACAAAAGTATCTCAAAAGAGGAAAGAACGACTATACAACAGAGCGGTTTCATGAATATCAACATGCTGAGACTTAAGTAACTAATAATGGAGGGAAATGCCAGAGAGGAGAGCATCAGGGAGCTCAGGGAAAGCCTTTGGCTCTTCCACAGTGTTCATGCTCTTTACCAGGAGTCATGTCCAAAAATCAGATGTTGTTTGCAAAGTTTCCCTGTAGCAAAAAGGTGGGCCCTCTCTAACTTTCAAACAGGCTGAAGAGTAAAATAAAATAAAAGCATGGTGTTTGGTAGGTGTTGATAAACTTAAATAATTAAATAATAGAGGGAACTGCCCAAGATAATCCAAAAGACAGAGAGACACACCTGATACAGATTGTAGCCTTGAAATGGAAAAGGGCTATGGCATGAACAAATAAAGAGTCAATGGTTCGCATATTTTCTATTCGAGCCATAATTAAAAATCCTAGAAGATGTAAACTTCCAACAGTGAGCATTCTTTTAGAATTACAGTAGCCCTCCCTTATCCACAGTGCATATGTTCCAAGACCCTCAATGTATGCCCAAAACCATGGATGGTACCAAACTTTGACATATACACCATGCTTTTTCCTATTCATATATCTATGATAAAGATGAACTTATGCATTGGGCTCAGTAAGAGTTTAACAATGATATATGGCAATAAAATAAATAAAACAACTATAACATATAATATGATAAAAGTTATTCAAAGCTTATAGATGATCTATTTCTGGAATACTCCATTTAATATTTTCAGACTACAGTTGACCACAGGTAATAAACCATGGAAAGAGAAACCTTGGATAAGAGAAACCCAGCATCATGTTATAGCACTAGATGGATATAGATGGATAGTTAGATATATCTTTGCAAAGGAAATCACTACTTTGAAAAAAGAAGAAAAGTTGTTTGTTGGTAAGGCTGTGCCTCTACACTATGAACTTATATAGTGTTCCTTCTACAGACGCTTTATTTTAAAGAATGTTAAAACAGATGGATAATACGTACAGTGAAGTTCTTAAATGCCCTTCTTTTAAATCCCTACACCAATTACATCCCTCCCTTGAGGATATTTACAATCCTCTATGACACATGCTCTCTACCTTCTCGGTTCAAGGAAAACACACCTACAGCATTTCAAATTAACTACTGACCCTTACTTTCACACTATAAACAAACCCTTTTCAAAATCTCAATTGCATTGTGTCCACATTGATTAAAGCCTGAAGCCTGGTGACCTCATGTGGTGTTAACTTCTCCCATGCACCAACAGCATTCCGCCTTTCTACTCAATTACCCCCTTTGGTGCCAGAGGATCGCTACCCAATGAACATATACAATGGACTTCTGCTTCATTACACTAACCAACAGCAGGATAGAAATAAGCAGAAGAGGAATAAACAAGCTAATTTATCATGAGGACAGAGCAAGCTTTCACTAGTCTCGTCATGGAAAACTTCAGTGGTTAACAGGAATATCAATAGTCTGGGGGTGATGTTTATGATCTTACAGATTATAGACAAAGCCCCAACAGAACCTCTCTGATTAAATAATTTTGCACATTAGCAGGTGTGCACACACACACATAAACCCCAGGCCTGAAAACTCTGGGATCCAACATAAAACCTGCTCGATAATTATTTTGGGAGGCATAACCCTGGGCTTCAGATAATGTGGACTGACACCCTGGTAATTTGCCCCAAGTGTTCAAGCTAACCATGGGGCCTCCCTCATTCATCTTTGGCGAGGTGGCCAGGAGGGACCCAGCCTCTTTGTGAGAAGGATCTGCTTGCCCCCCTTCATTAGGCATGGCAAGGGCACAGCGGTTGATTAAATTAACAACTCTGGGGGGCTTCAGTCCCAGTTCCCAGACATTAGCACCATCATCCAGAACAAATTAAAAGTCTCACAGCAATTAAGCAGATTTTGAAAATGAATTTCCCATGGTTCAGTGGCTCAACAGCAATCTTGGGTTAAGAAGTAGAGCAGAGTTTCAAAGGAAGAGAAGAGGAACTGACTGCTGCATTCCCAAAGTAAACATGCAATTGACAGCAGCAGCAGACACAGTAAGCTCCTGGGCTTCTGCTGAGCAGGCTTCTACATTTCTTTTACGTAAAATTGGACATATCCAATCACAGGAGAGGAACAACAAAGAGTTAACACAGAATCCTTGCATTAAAATAGCAGATTGCAAGAGTTTCTTTTTTTAATTCCCTTACCATCATTGTATTCTTGTTTTTAAAAGAAAGATATTGGGAGGTCACAAAAATGCCTATTTCCAATCACTACATTTCAAATCAAACAAACGATCTAAGCCTGGCTCTGGAATTGGGTTCAGCTCCTCTCTTCTGAACCAGTGCAGCAAGACTCAGAGCAGGCAAAGACCTTTTGTGCCAGCCTCCAAAGGAGCTGGGTGATTTACCTCCAAGAACTCAATCCTGGGGCAAAAGAAGAATTATAAAATAGTACCTATCACATTCTGAGAGCTTACTATTCATTACGCCTTTTCACACATCTACTCATTAAATCATCTGAACATCATCATGGGACAGCAATAGCACTCCTACTTTTCCCACTTGGAAGATGAGGACATGCAGGCTCTGAGTTAAATATTTTGTTCAAGGCCACAAAGCTGGCAAGTGGCACAATGAAGATCTGAATCTAGTCTCCTGGCCCCAAAACTCTGACTTCCGTTTGAAATAATACATTTCTATTTCCAGGGGGGTTGTATCCAGTCTCTATTAAGGCAGTGATGGGTCCACAGCAGAATGACAACAAAAACAAAAATAACCCTAAGAAGTCATTTTTAAAAAGATTTATCTTACGTATTTGAAACGCAGAGTGACACAGAGGGAGAGATGCAGAAAGAAAGATCTTCCATCTGCTGGTTCACTCCCCAAATGGCCACAATGGTCAGGGCTGGGCCAGGCAAAAACTAGGAGACACCAGAGAGGGGCAGGGGTCCAAGCACTTGAGCCATCTTCCACAGCTTACCCAGGTGCATTAGCAGGGAGTTAGATCCAAAATGGAGCAGAGCAGCTAGGACTCAAACCAACACTCTGCTATGGGATGCACGTGTAGCAGGCAGGGGAGTAACCCACTGTGACACAATGCTGGCTCATTTGCCATTATTGTAAAGGAAGGGAATGCATGATAACAAGATGGCCCACTAAGGAAGAACTCCTAGTGCTTCTTTCAAGTCCCTGTTGTCTCTCCATCTACTACCGCCACCTCCCCCCCCACCCCACTTCACCACTGCACCAGCTCTCCCTGCTGCTCCCACTTCTCGCTGGAAGGTCTAAAAGTTGTACAAGTGCACCTTTTGTGTGGCTTTGTCTCTACTGTTCTCTTCAGCTTTCTCTTCCTTCCCTTTCGGCTTACATGTGCTTCTTAAATCTCTGCTCCTCTGCCTGGCTCTACTTGCAAGGATTCTTTTTGCCTGCGGGCACACAGTGAGCACAGCATGTTTCAGGACCGACCGTTCAGGAACCTGGAGGAATGTGTAGATGAATTCATTCCACCCACCAGATCCACAAGCTGAACACAATGGAATGCAGAGGTGGTTATTTGCATGAATTTTGTTTTCTAGTCATGGGCATTTATGAAAGCTGACATCATAAATGTATTATTGGTCTCTAAGAATAACCATAAATAAATCCCAGAAATTCTTAGAAGGAAAACTTAGAAAGATGAGTTTTCCATCTTTCAAGGTCTATAGATAACAAAGCAAGCACTGTAGTCTTCTAAAAGAAGCGCCTCCAAGATTGCCCTTGTGGAGCGGAAGCAACACATTTGCTTCCGAGCATTCAACATTTCCTACCGCATATTCAAAATATGGAAATACACGCCTAATATGTATTCCCTTCCTCTTAATAATCTTTACCAACCAGTATGGACTGCCAACCATCCTCAGTTATCTGCCCTTTCGGCTAACTAAAGGCCAAAATATACAGAGAAACATAATCACAATGAGCATAATTGTATCATGGGTAATAAAACACTTTGCTGTAGCCAAGAAGCTGAGTTCAAATCTTTTTCTCTCCTTACACTTTCTCTGGGCCATATTATGTAGGAAAAGTCCCCTTCCTACCCCAAAAATCGAATGACTATTACAAACATTAGCACATGGATGAGAGTACTTTAAAAAGTTTGTAGAAAAATGTAATTAAAAAAAATTTATTTTGGTGCAAAAAACTTTGAAATCCATGTATCCTTTTTTTCCATAATTCATACTTTCCACAAACTTTTTTTTTTTTTTTTTTTTTTTTTTACAGGCAGAGTGGACAGTGAGAGAGAGAGACAGAGAGAAAGGTCTTCCTTTTGCCGTTGGTTCACCCTCCAATGGCCGCCACGGTGCCGGCGCACCGCGCTCATCCGATGGCAGGAGCCAGGAGCCAGGTGCTTTTCCTGGTCTCCCCATGGGGTGCAGGGCCCAAGCACCTGGGCCATCCTCCACTGCACTCCCGGGCCACAGCAGAGGGCTGGCCTGGAAGAGGGGCAACCGGGACAGAATCCGGTGCCCTGACCGGGACTAGAACCCGGTGTGCCGGCGCCGCAAGGCGGAGGATTAGCCTGTTGAGCCACGGCGCCGGCCTCCACAAACTTTTTGAAGATCCCTAGGGTGAATGAATTTCAACATTTTCACATTGAAGCAAACTTTTTTTTTCATTTTTCCACAAACTTTTCAAAGTGCCCTGGTACTACAATGGTAACAGTCTCTTATATTCAAGTGAATAATAGGAACCCTTATCTAATCTAAATACTAAAAACACAGCCCAGAAATCAATGTTATAAAATTTAGAGCAGACCTGAAGTTTGGAGTGTTTTCGCTACCTCTATAGGAAGTCCCCAATGCATGGCATTTACCTATTAACTTCTTCAAGAAATATTGCTCACCTGAACTGTACTATGTTTGTGGAACAACTGCAAATGAATCTGAGCAGCTGCGATCACTCATGTTCTCAGGTAGCTTATAGTTTTATAGAGGTTATGTGTTAATCATTAGTTTTTGTTTAACATCTCTCACAATACAACACTGTTATTCCAGCTAATGTTCCAGAAGTAGTTAATATTTTATAAGAAAATGATCATCATTTTCATTCATAATTTGACTTACAAAGGTCTTTTGTCATTTATCTTATTATCTAGCATTTTTAAAAAATCTCTGTGGGTAAGGGCTCCAGTTTTATAATGTAAAACACGGGCAGGTATTTGGCATTGGAATTCTGGCAATACTTATCCGAGTATTTGGATTTGAGTCTTGACTATGCTCTGGATTCCAGCTTCCTGCTAATGCACCCCCTTGAAAGCAGCAGGTGATGACTCAAGTACTTGAATCCCTGCCACCCTTAAGGGATTGAGTTTCCTGCTACTAGCAGGAAACCACACCAGGCTGTTGCAGACATTTGGGGAGTGAACCAGCAGATGAGATCTATATGTATGTATGCATGCATGTATATAGTAAAAAAAAAATCCGGGATTAAGTTTGCAGCAAACAATTTGGAATATGTCCCTTCCACATAATTGCTACTTAAAAGTCTTGCTAACTGTGCTTCAACTATGATATAAAGAGCCATGAATACTAGCCTACATTTTTTAAAGGCAGACATTAAAGATTCATGTTAAAAACTGGTGAAAACTACTGACTAAACAAAAAATTAGGTTAATAATTCTAATTACCAAATACATGAATGGCATGCTTCTTGGACTATTGATTGCCATAGATTATGCCTAACAGGAAGGCTTTCAAGCAGCGTTGTTGGGTTTCTAATTTTATCTAATCTGTTAAGGCATTGAAGCAACGTGCTGTGTGACTACGAAAACCAGGATGACACCCAAAAAATGTTTTTAAAAGCCTTCAGAAAGCCAATTAGTAGAAATTTCTAATTCAGGGGACTGGTTCACATATATTAATGGAACTTTCACCTACATGCAAGTACACAAGAACCACATAACATTCTCTCACTTAAATTCCAGCACCTCCCTTGAAATAGAAGTCCCTGAGGCTCAAGGCATATGAATGCTTTGTCTATGTCACAAAACAAGTCAAATCACTATCAGATCAATCCTAAAACCACATTCCAGGAGTCAGTAATCTGATCACTGTGGAAGGAAAGATGATTATGATTCCTATTGGACAGAAGACGTCCCATGGAACACCTTGAGTGAACACTGTGTTGTTTTGTACAAAGATTATTTCTCAGAAATCTTATCACACGTCCACGTCATCAACAACTTTCAAAATTATCACAAGTTTGTTTTGTTGCCAGAGTTGATGACTTTCCCGGACAGAACTGGCGTAAGTATCCTGTCTGAGTCCTAACCCAGAAATGTTACTATCTCATACATACACCAATCCTGACTTTATTAAAATTGCAAACATACTACTCATCCTTCTAATCTGTTATTTTCTTGCTTTATCTATTATCCCAGTGGGTAGGGTAGGAGAGGAATGTCCTAGAGGAATTCTCCTGATTTGTTTTAAACAAAAGAATGAAACGCTAATTAAAACACAACCTTAGTGCTCTTTTAGTTTAAAACTTTTCAGCATCTACAAATTATACCGTTGCTTTCTCTTTCATCAACCATTACCCAGAAATACCTTATTCTCATAGAGCGAAACTGTCCTGTTTGAGCATGTTCAAAGAATAGCGCCAGGAATTTAACCCTGGCACATTCACAGACCTGCACATTCTAAACCTGAAGGGGGAGGGGTGAACACAAAGATGTCTCAGATCTCAGAGTTGCCAAGTTTCCTCCCAAATCATGATTCTGAAGACGCTGATCCTTTCTAAATAAAGACGTGTTTTTAAAAGTCACAGTAAGGCCCAAGGTAAAGTCTGTTGAAAGCCTCAGCAAAAATCTTATCTACAACTTCCCTCTGGCATGCAGAGTAGGAGCCCAGTTCGCACAAGCCAGAACTAGCTCCAAAGAAGAGAAGAGTGGATGGAATGCGAGGACCTGTCTTTTCCACACTGCAGGCAATGCACTCCAGGGCAGTTTACAGCATAAATGGCAGCAGATAAAATACATAAGAACCACAGCAAAAGGAACAGGACCTCAAAAGCTCTCATCTGCCTTGAGAGACGGCTGGAGTTAATAAAATATGGGCCTCACCTTTTTGGCTGTGATCACCTGAAAGCAAGCAAGTTAAACAGAGACTTAAGGGTCAAGATCCGTTTCAGCGAAATTAGATGGTGAAAAGCAAAAACAAAAATAAAAACCACCACCAGCAACAACCATGCTTTCTGACCCTGCTTAATTTCAACGAAAAGAAAGACAGAGGACGAAGAATCTACGGTGTGACACTTGCATCTCTCCTCCCCAAAACTACGCTTGTCACTCACAAAATCTGGGGCCCTTAACATTTGAAGTCCGATCTTGGTCCTGTGAATTTTCTGCTTACAATGTCCTTCAGAGGGAAGAAAGAGCAGAGACAAAGGAGGAGGAATTTTGATGCTTCTTTTGTATGTAAATCAGATTTTAAAAATACTGGGCTATGTTCCTCCAAGCACCGATAGCTTGAGAATCACACCTACCAGAAACATCCTGCACAAGCACAGAAGTTAGCCAGAGGTTTATTTTATTCAAGGAAGCCTCACACCAATCAAGTGTTAAAACTAACCACAGAGGACTGTTTTTAGCGTTGGAGAAGTTTAAGAGTTTTAAATTTACATTCCCCTCAACAAGCAAAGAAGGGATGCAGAACTGGTTTTTAATTTAAAAAATCTTAATTCTGTAATCCTGCTTAAAGTCCACATAGAATTTAACACCATCATTCCATGGCTTCATAAGAGATTAGCTAAGAATATTAAGCGTACGAAGACAAGAAAGAGAAGACAAAGTTATTGCGGCTTTGTTTTCAAGTAACAGAAAAGTCTATCGGGCTGTGAGAAGCACAGGTTGGGAATTTTCTGCACATTAATTCTGAGAGCCCAGAACAGCAGGTGGGGAGGAGACATACCCTCCGAGCACTGACTGGCACTGCAGTCTCTGTCCAAGTCGTGGCTCTGCTCTCCTGCTGTGTGAACTGAGTGACTTCCCTTGCCTGGGATTCTGACCTCCTAAATGAGGCAGAACGAGATAGTCTAAGGTCCTTTCATCTTCATCATTTCATTCCGACAAGTTCCACAGCTTCCATTCAGGCCTCACACCAACTAAGTGTATGGATACAGTGGACACAAATAGGTGCACTCATGGACAATAACAAAATCAGTCAGCTATAGAGTAAAATCAATGATCTCATTAGCTGATAATGTATTGATGGCGCCCAGAGGGTGTGGGAGGAGAGAACCACTGAGGGGTGAGATCCCTTTCCTATATCCCAGAGACCCCAGCATCCTGGGCTTCCACATTCTGGATAGACTTTCCATCGATGTCTTGTCTCCTTCTCTGCCCTCATGTGCCCACACTCCTAACATCACCATGCTACCATTGGGTTTCTGTGGCCAATTCCAGCAACTTCGAAGTGTGGACTCAGAAAATGTCTTTGTTAAACTTGGGGATAGTGCACAAGCAATAAATAGACGCCAACTACATGCAAGAGGGAATTCTCCTGGGAGTAAAACATGCTTGCATGCTTGCTTTAGAATAATCTGGGCTTGCATTCTCAGTGGTTCTCGACAACAAAATTCAGATCTACCATTTTTGGAAGGCTCAGTATAAGATGCTGAGTTATAATACTGGGATTAATATTAGAAAGCAGTATGACCTCTCTGAAGTTTCAAACCCAGACTAGCAATGCTTCGGGTCATTCCCATTGCTTCTGCCTCAACAGCTCCACACATCTGTCCACGTTTGACAAAATGGTGGTGACTAAAGAAAAAGAATGGATAATAAATGATGCCACGTTTCAGTTCCCCCAGATCTAGGAGCAGAGGGGGACAAACAGAAAAGGAGGAGATGCATATGGAGTTTAAGTAGGTAGTTTCAGTTGCAAGTCCTTGGGAAGTCACTCCTCTGGTAGGCCAGGTTTAACGAGACACCCCCAACACATGCCAGATCCTCAAGATAGTGGATTCCAAGGATTTTTAATCCTTGAAGCAATCCCCATAAAGTAGGAGGCTTCTGTCTCACATCACAACTGAGAGAGGGAACTAAGCAGCGACTGTGATCTATTTGAGATCACTGAGACCACAGGCTGTCTACAGGGTCCTAGTCTTGAGATCAGAAGCACGCACTCTCGGTTGTTTCTCTCTCTCTCCCCCACCCCCCACCCCGAGGTGGTGAGACAGGACTGAGGCCGCAGTAATCTAGCTCAGCTTTCACGAACTTGGTCTTAATAATTAGGGATTTGGAACAACTGAGTCAACCATTTATAGGTTGATTACTTTATTTCAAAAGAAAAGTCATAATGTGTTGCCAAAACAAATGCAGTAACTTGGCCTCTTTTTTTTTTTTTTTCAAATACCTCTGTTTTCTTGGAAACATGTACTGATAAAGCCTTTGAGTTAACACAGGGAATGCACCAGAAGTTTCCAAAGGCCCCATAATTCTTGTCAGGCAAAGCACATTGAACGAACACTCCTTTACCCAGGAATATGAAGAGAATGGTACAGGAAAGAGAAGGCAAGGGCAGGAAATCACACTTGCAGTTCCGGGATGGAAGCAGGCAGAGCGGATACAAATGCCAACTCAGTTTAGGAGGGGTAGACGGCATCAGAAGTGGGTTTTGGAAATCCCGGCACAAGCTGTGTCCTGAAGAGATGGTCACGTGTCTACGAAAACCCTAGTTTTTCTCTCCTGAGCCCATACTCTACTCCTTTCTCCCTTTTCCTCATCCATATTGTCCTTGCTTTTCCTCAACAGCTACCTTCAGGACTTCCGGTATACGCTAAATCCAAGGGGCACTCAGTGGGTGTCACGTTGACAAGTTTTCTACTACAAGCAGAAAACTAAAGCCACCCTTTGCTGTAACCCTTTCTTTCAGGGAAGCTGCGTATCGTTTCCTCAGTTTCAGCCCATCCTAAAATGCAAGAACTGGTCAGCGTGTACAATGGCTGGTGTAGTGGTTATCACGTCATGGGACCATTTGTTTAGAAAGTGGTAAGTTCAATGATGGACAACCAGGCAGTGATGTGATTTGGGGAAGGGATAGAAGAGGAGAGACTGAGCTCTCACTTCCACTCAATCTGTGTAGAATCAGTTTCATCACACTCACCCCTTTGTTCCCCATAGAAATTGCAGGGACAATGGGAGGAGAGTGGCATTAAGCTCAAGAGCATAGCTTGGGAGTCAATCAAGGATCACATACTTGAGTCTTCGTCCTCTTGTTTACTATTTCAGTAACCTCAAAAAAGTTCCTAAAATATGACTCAGCTTCATCTGAAAATTGAAGAGAGCAGTAACTGCTTCTCTGGGCCGTTATAAACATTCATCAAATCAATACACATGAAGTGCTGTCACCCCGTATATATCTTCAAAAAGCAACAGATGATAGTAAACCAAATGATAGTGAGTATTGCTTTTGTGCCTCTGCAAGATTTCATGAGGGAAGGAATGTGATAGCTTGGGGTGGGGAGGGGATGTGGTTGTAAAAGGCTAAAGAACCTTGGGTTCTGCATTCTGAAATTTGTAAGTTGCTGTTTTCTGTAACTTAGCAATCCTTTTAGGCAAAAGAAAGTCAAAAACCATTTCTCAATGATCAAGTGTCAGGTTGTCAATGGCACTAGGCTGTTCCTCTCATCTCCTATCACTGTTCACCTCTGTTTACTGGGCTACCTTCACAATACCCAGAGAAGAATTAAGATCTAAAGGAAACAGATGCAATCATTTCATGTCTTCATGCTCACTGTCTCCAAGGAGCTAGAATCTCTATCAAAACTGAGGGCTACAAATGTCTTGCTAGAAAAAATCTACCAGCACTTTTCCTAAAGAATAAAATGTACCCATCACAGTGTCAGTGTGGCTGTTCCTGGGAGTTGCAGGTTCAGAATATCCTCATTATTATACATGGGTGTGTACATAAACAGAAATTATCCTTTGGGGAATGAAATTTTCACCTTCCAATAACAAGAGGATCTTCTGTCAAGTGCTCCATCCCGTATCCTCCAAAACCCTTTCCAACCCTCAGTTAATTCCTTTTCCATGTTTTTCCTTTGAGAAAGTCCAGGTTTATTATAAAATAAATAAATACAAGGCTATTTCCCTAAAGTTCATGGAAATGAAATTAAAATATAAATGTGTATTTTCTGTTAACTTTTGAAGAACGCCTTATTTGTTAAAACCACTAGCTGAAGAAAATAAAACCAAGTAATGTGTTCTAAAGCAGCAGACTCTCGAACACATTATGGTTAATGAAGCTGAGTGCTGAGACGATTGGATGATTCATGCGTCATGGGGAC
The DNA here is from genome assembly GCA_949820135.1 of Sylvilagus floridanus. Lineage (NCBI taxonomy): Eukaryota > Metazoa > Chordata > Mammalia > Lagomorpha > Leporidae > Sylvilagus > Sylvilagus floridanus. The sequence goes on from OX463225.1 coordinate 58,827,685, forward strand.
TGGTTGGAACTTGTAAGAAATTGGTGGGACTGGCACATGCAGCCTCCTCAAAAGGTGTCTCCCTCAGCTGTGGCAAGGCACTGCTTTGCTCTGGACAGCTGGACACCACTTATCGCCATACTTAATTACTTTAATATGTCATCCAATGATTAAAAATGAGAAATCAGTTATATTTCACTGTCAGTCATTATGGGTTTTTTTCTGTATTAAAATGATTTTTTTATTCAGACCAAAAAGTCAAGATTTGGGGGCTTGGGGGAAGGATCTAATGGTTGCTAACTCTGGCTGTGGTGGCAAACTGACTGGAGTCCAATCCCAGCTTTGACCCCAACTAGCTAGGTGATCTTGAGCAATTTTACTAGATCTGCACCTTGGTTTCTTTACATGCAAAATGGGTAAAAAAAAAAAAAACAGCAAGGTGGTAATGCTTTGTGTGGATAAAACAAAGTGTGCCACTGAATACACATTAAACTTTTTATTAATATATTTATTTCAAGATGCAATGTTAAAACAATTATTTCAGGGTAAAATTAACAGGACTTGTAATTTCATATAATTCCCAAATTCCCAACAATTAAGTGGAAATTCTCCTTACAGGAAATACTTTGCTGGAAAACTTGTATTAAGAGGGGCACTTTAGGATTCTACAGATGGCTCCCCGACTTTACTGAGATCCCAAGTGCCCTTTTCACTAACCCTCAGTCAGCATGCAGCCATCGTGAACACATGGTAGGCCCTGATAAATATTTTGCACATTAGGCAAGTGGTACCCATGAGCTTCATGCTAAGAGACTTCATACAATCTCAACAAATCATAATTCTCTATAAAACACATTTATGAGGGAGATAAGGGGAGAATCTCTCCTTGGTCTACACGGATTTTTAAAAATTTTACTATCCCTTTCTCTCTCTCTCTTCCTCCCTCCCTCTCCCCCTGCCTCTCTCAATTAAATAAATAATTTTTAAAGTATATTTTAAAGGTCAAATTATTGTAAAATGTCATGTTGGTAGGGAAGGCTTTAAATCTACATCTGGATTCCAGAAAGGAGACTTGAAAACCTCACAAAGTCACATATAACATTATTATCTCCAGGAAATGTTTCTCAGGTTTAGAGGGAAAGGAAAAATTCCAGAAGGCGGCTAGACGGGCTGAACTGAAGGAGCCATCAGATGAAAGAGCCATTAGAGACTTCGCCCAAGCATGATTGCATTCCGACAACCAAACAGCGAGTTGAGCCTTTTAAAAGCCACACAAGGTAATTTCAATTACTAAAATAATTTTCCACCCTTTAAAGATGAATTTGTGAGGTGGCACAGTAGTCCTACATTACACTAAATACTCTAGCTGTTAGCAGAGGAAAACAATGACATGGTGTACTCAGATATGAAATTTTACAAAATAAGAAGCAGAATCAAATAAGAAAAATGTGGACTAACATCAACTAAAAATCAATTAATCAGTGCTTTATAAAAGTCTCACTAGATAGTCAGACACTGCAGAATTGCAATTACATCATTAATTTATACTAAAATGTAATAAATGCAACAAGCTTAAAATTCATTAGAGAGCAAAAACTTATATAATCTGCAGAACTATAATTTAATTTCCTAAAATTCTGTAAGCTTCAAATGAATGATAGCAGACACAAAAGCTCACATGAATAGATCACAATCAAAATCACCAATAGTTTCCATTTAAACAATAGCAGCCCAATAGTAGGGGCTATATTATTGAAAGGAGCGGGCGAATCCACGTACAATTTGAGAACATTAATAATAATATACATATATTTATTCCACAGTATATATTCATCACATCTAAAAAAATTAGGACACTCACATAGGCGAGATTCTGAAAGAAATAGTGATCCTTCCTAAAGAAATAACTGGCCATTTGCTATACTTGCTTGGAGTTTGTTTAAGTTGGGAATATTCTCATTTCTGATATGCTTAAAACAATGCTACAGCTTTGTATTTACCCAGTCCTGATCTTCCTTCAGTTTTAGAACAGGTGAGAACAGTGACCTGCTTTTTCAACCATTGACATGCTTTTTCAACCAGACATGATTAATTTGAAGCTGAGCAAATTGCACATAATGGGCCAGGGATTCTAGTTCATGACTGCTAGTGGGCTGCGCTCCCACTCCGGGGCCATCACCTCCACCCCCTCCCACCTTCTCCTATGCCTGCAATGGCTTCTCCCTGAGCTAAATTCACCAAACGCAAAATTTTAAAAATATGTTTTGAAATCTTCCGCAGGCTTATTTTTAAGGAGGACAAATATGCAGCTCTATCATTAAAAAGTATTTTAATTTCTTTCAGGGGTCCTTAAATTTTTAAATGGATCCTAAATACGAGAGAAGCCAGTCACTTAGAAAGCCTTCTGAACACATAAAACAATTAAATGCATGATCTTATTGGGGCTCAAAGTTTTTATGAAAGCATATTACAAATTGGTGAGTTTATAAATACCCTAAGTTCTACCATATAAGATACTGCTTGCAGATCCTGTTTGCAAAATCCCACTATAGGTTTAGCAATACACAGACACTGGCACAAACAAAGCAAACAACAAAGCAAGGAAAATAAATAAATACATAAACAAGCAAAACCAAGTTGGCAAGAATGCCATTGGGATAGAGGAGTATTTGAGCTGGCTAAACCAAAACCCAATCACTCCTAATTCCTTTTATAGTTAATATTTAAATGTCCTCCCATCAACTCTGGAAGGCCACAACCAAGACATCAGCAGAAATGTCATATTAAACTCTCCAGGCAATGAAAGAGTGACACAGTTTTAGGACTGAAATGGACATTCAATCACTCCGCCACTGCAGAATCACTTTGGGGCTCACACTTTGTCAGTGATCTGGAAGAGGGGCTGCTGGTTGTTTTTGTGTTGTGAACATGTGTGTGCAATAATCCCACCCCTAAAATAGGAGTGGTGCCATTAAGATCTCCTCTTCTTAAGATTTAAGCTTCCTCTCATCAAGGACAACAGTGATCAAAAAGAAATATAGATTACGGCCAGTTCCAAGAGTCCACCTCCACGTCCCCCTTAGGCGGCTGCGGACACGGGAGAAAGACACCGCCCCCTGAAGCAGCAGAGGTCCCAAGAGCAGGGGGAGTTCTCTGCTCACTGGAGAGGCACCCAGAGGAGGTGCAGGAACTTTGCTTTGCCTTTCCAGCCTACACCCTGCTCCTTCAACTCCTGGCTCCATCTGCCTGCTTGATGGAAGTTCTATTTTTTGCTCAGTTTCATCTGCTTTCCAGTGTAGGAAAGTTGGGTGGAAAACATGATCATCCTTTTCTTGATAATTCATTTCCTATGTGTGGGTCTTAGAGCATGTTCAAGTTCCTAGATTTGCTTGGGGGCACACACACACACACACACACACACCTCTCAAGTGAAAGTCACTGTTCAAGGATTTGATCTGTGTAGTCTTTGGACTAGAACTGGGGACAAGGCCTTGTGGCTGAGAGGAGAGGGACACTGGCAATGGACTTACCCAACAATGTCTCCCAGGAAACTTTATACATGGGTACTTTCCTTTTCAGGAGGGAGTTGGAACGAAAGAGGCTCATTAATTGAGGGAAGTCTACGCAGCTGTAGGAGCTGCCACTATGGACTTTTGGAGGTTGTTGTCATACAAGGTCACTAAATTCTCCAGCAAACAACCCTTGGCACCGCTGACTCCAGGCAAACCTTTTGCTTTGAACAGACAACGCTTCCGACCCTACAGCAACTCTAACATCTTGCAGCCACTAAAGGTGCCTGGGACCCCCTCCCACAGAGCAGCATTCCAGGAATTGTACCTGTTCTGGAAGTGCCCCAGGAAACGGAGAACACGGATAATGGGCTCTTCCAAGCTGGCAGATGAGCTTTAGAAAAAGAAACACACACCAACAAACACCAGGAAACTATGTGTAATGGTTCGCTGCTTGTGCAAAAACCTCAAAGAGGATGAAGGTCAGACAGGGATAATAGGCCAATTTAATTCTGAAAGCACAAGGTGCGAGAAATTTTAATTATGGTCTGCCACTGAAATCACACAAGATCCAATGGCATCTAACTGCAACTGCTCATCAAGGGAGACAAGAGGTGTAATTGTAACTGCTGCGTAATCACTGCGAAGGCACAAGGAAGGCTGCCTTCAGCTCCCAGCAGACGAGGTATTAGGAGCCTCGAAAAATCCAATACAGGGCAACATGGAGATCGCACACAGTCCAACAGGAGCTCTTAACACAAAGCCAAAACTGGTTTGTGTGCGTGTTCTGAAGATGCAGATTCCAGAAATAAAACCGAGGAAGTGTTGATTCGAGCCTGGCAAACTCCGAACCCCTTTCTGCTTTGTGAACACGCACACGGGGAGAGAGGCACGATCCAGGAATTTCTCTCCTCGACGAAGCTGCACCCACTCTCCTTTGTCTAAAACAATTAGCTTCGATTTACAGTACCCGGCTCCCTTTAAATTGTCCCCCATCAGACCAAGTCCGGAGACAAAACGCCACGCACAGGACGAGAAGTGCCCAAGCTTGTGCGGCTCTCGCGACGACGGCGCCGGCGCCCGCGCCGTTCGCCCACAGCCCACGGCACGCGGACTCCCGCAGACGGCCGCGCGGGGCCAGCCCTTCCGTGGGCTCCCTCCACTCTGCAAACTTTAACAAAGCCGCGAAGGCAGGAAGCCGATCCTCGCATCCGCGCCCGCCCGCCGCAGAGTTGGCGCTGAAGTTTGTGCCGGGATGTCCCAAATCTTGAGGGGAGGTGGACGCGAGTGTGCAGAGGGGCGGAAGGGAGCTGAAGCCGGAGAGACAGCGAGGGGGAGGGGGTTTTTCCGAAGGGACGGTCCTTGAGACAGCGGGCACCCGGAAGCCTGTTTGGCTCCGAGAGGTGCACGCCTCGGGAGGTCTCCCACGGCGGGCGCCATCGCCTGGGGCCTGCGACCTGTCACCTGCGGGGGGCTGCGGCGGCAGCCGGGGTGGGGGTGGGGGGCAGAGGATCGGGGACTTCAGACTCCGCGGCTGTTGGGGCTCTAAGAAGTGGGGGAGGGGAGGTTCACGCGAGGGCAGGAGGCCAAAAGCAACACCTTTCGGATACGCTTTTCCCCTCCGAGCACTCCAACTTCCCGCGGCGCCCGCCTAGGGCTCTCCACCCTACCGTACCCCATCCCACGTCCCCGCCCGCCTCCTGGACCCGTCTGCGGCCACGGGAGGGGGTGCGGTTTAGAAACGCCCCCCACCCCCCCTACCCCCGACCAGGACGACCGAACGCCGTCTGCCCCGGCGCCGACCGCAGCCTTGCGGCAGGGCTCCGGGTTTGCGCCGGGCGCAGTTCCCCGACTCCTCTGTTGTTCCTAATAAAGTCGATTACGTTGCCCAACCGGAGCTGATTGGAAGGGAACGGAGAGGAAAAGGGCGGGGGGGGGGGTACGCGGGAAAAAGCGGAGACGGGGTGGGGGGGCGCGATCAACTTCGTAACCCAGCGCTTCCTCGCGCGATCCGTCGCCATGCTTAAGATTCCCACCCCCGCCACCCCCTCCTGCCTTTCAAGTGGATACTGAAACTAGGCCAAAACTTTTTCCCCTCCTTTTCTCTTAGCCACTAGACTGGATGGTGCCCCACGGAGCCCCATGGAGCTCTGCTTTCTTAAGCACAATAGCCGGACTAATTAGATCATAGAAGCGAGGCAGTGATACTGTAACAAGTAGCCCGAGAGGCGAAGAGGGAAGGGGCCCGAAAAGAGAGAAAGGGGGAAAAGTCTGCAGCTCTGGCACTTACCAATCAAGCCTCCCACCAGAAAGGCGACGACTTGGAACACGAGCAGAATGCCCCCGACAATGCACAGCTTCTTGGTGCTCATGTTCTCTATAATTGCCCCAGCCATGTTCGCGCCCCCCCCTTTCTCTTTCCTCCTTGAAATAAATGTTTTAGGGTGTGCTTTTTTTTTTCTTTTTCTTTTCTTTTCTTTCTTTTTTTTTTTTTTTTGCGCCTTCCCCTCTCGCGCGCCCTCCCTCCCTCGCCCCCCTCGCTGGGCGCTGCAAAACTTCAGGGGTGCAGGAGCGCGGCGAGGATGGGACCCGGAGCGCAGGCGCCCGCACGGATTCCCCCGGCACAGCCGGCTCGGGCTCCCCCAATGCCCGGAGCTGTGATTGTGGCCGCTCCGCCGCCTCTGGACGCTTAAAGGAGCAGGGAAGCGGATCACATGACGCCGCCTCCCTCCCTTTCTTCCTCCCTCCCTCTCGCGCTTCCTCCCTCCCTCCCTCTCTGCCTCTACCCCTCGCCCGCCAGCCCGGGGATCGGAGCTCCGGCGGGCGCTGGCCCCGCGCTGCCGGGCTGGCCTGCAGCCTGTCCCGCCACGGGCCGGGACCGTTCGGGCGCTGCTGTGGCTGTTCAGAGGTTGTCCGCCCAGCCTCGGGCACGATTCCCCTACAGCTTCCCAAAGTGCGAGATTTAACCCACCCGCGGGCCGCCCTGCCGCCCTTTAAACTTCCACGTTCACTTCTGGAGGAAATGGCCCCGTCCCCGCCCCCAGCTACTGGAACTCTAGGAAAGAGGAGAATGGTTGAAAGGAACCCCTGAGAGGCACAGAGATGCGGGACCGACTCCCAGCTTGGCTGCCCAGGGCAGGTCCCGGCTCCCTTATCAGACACGGGGCCCAGCTAAAGCCCTTCAGGAGCCCTGCGCCCGCGGCCTGCGGGGCTTCCACAGCCTTCGCCCGGGCTGTTGCCTTGAAAACACGTTCTGCCGCATCTTGAAAGCCCGGTTCAAAAACCAGCACTTCTAAAAAAGCCTTCCTAATTGTCCACAGCAGCTCCGTGTAAGTATCTCTGGGAGTTGAGCCCCTGCAAGTCTGTGTTGACGTTTCCACCTCCTGTAGTGAGGACTTCTGTGTCCACGGTTTGACTCCACAGCTGAGCTGTTAATTCCTGAAGGATAGGGACCGAGTTTTAGTCATCTCTGTCCCAGCCTCCCCACCCCCACCCCACCCCGGGGTGCCAAGCAAAATTCCAGCGCCAACAGGTCCTCTGTAAACTTTGGTGGAATAAATTGATAAGTGAAGGGGAAAGCAAGCGCAGAGTTTGCATTGCAAAAGCATAAAGAGACCTTTATGGGTTTTAGATGGTACTCATACCGCAGTGTTTGTAGTCTTTTTGTGAACATACACAGTCATGCGTGGCTTAGCCATGGGAATAGCATTGTTGAGCCATCTCGTGGGTGTGCTGACATCATAGAATGTACTTACACAAACTAAAAGGGCTACAGCATCACCGAGTGATCCAGGAAAGTGGGGGTGGGGGGCATCCTGCTCCAGCAAGCCTGAATTCCTGGGCCGGGTTTTTTTTTTTTTTTCCCCATGATTCATAAATGGGCTGCTTGGCTAACACAACCCACACCAGCCAATAGACCCTTGGCATGGTAATACCCCACTCCCAACACATGCACACACACAGTTTCCACCAGCACCCACACCCCTCCAGCTATGGGCAGCTGATGCCAAGGAACTGTTCATCCCAAGTCAGCTCCCCTTTGCTACTCTGTTGCCAGACTCCCATGGCCCTCACAGGGGCTATCAGGTGGCTCAGCCTTCATGGAAGGACCCATCTCTAGTCCCCAACCAGACTGGACACTCCCTAAGGTCAGGTGTGATTATTGTAGAGAAAGGGGGGGGGGATGCACCATTTCCTCCCCCATCTCGAGGGTCACACTGACATTTCTGTAACAAAAGACAGGTTAACGAGAAGAAAGCATAACACAGTCACTTAATCAAAGTTCTGCATGACATGGGAGTCTTCAGATTAGACACCAGAAAGACCCAGGGGGAGCCATCTGGTTTAATGCTTAGTCTCCGGGAAGGGTGGAGAGCTGTGGAGGAATGTGATGGGACGAAAAGGAAATGAGCTGATAGAAATCAGGGCCTGTCGGTCGGGATTCTTCTGTGCCTCTCAATTGTAGCATTTCTTCCTCCCTAGTATGGGCAGAAGCCCTCTGGAATGGCCGTCTGAATTTGCTTATGGCCAGTTAAGGCAGTTGGAGAAATAGTTCTAGGCTTTGTGGCTGGCTTATAGCCAGTGGCGCTAACAGAATTCTAACTTTTGTGAGTTGCCCAGGGAAGGAGTTGGGAGTTGAGAGGTGGGAGACGGGAGAACAGAAGGTCAGAAAGTGCCTGCCTCTGAGGCCTTGGTCTTAGGCTACTGCTTTCTGAGCCCAGCCATCTGAAACTTGACCTCTAACACTTCTTAACAGTTCAAAGAATACAGGTGTGATTTATTCATTCCTCCATCCGACCCTTCATCCAACAGTTACTTATTAAGCCCTTCACATGTTTCAGGCTTTCTTCCCTAAGCCCTTGAGGATAGCAGACTGCCCAGGTACTTGCCCGTGTCCTGAAGGAGCCTCGGTCCTGTTCTTATTGATGGCACAATGATGCGCTCTGCTCTGCAGGACACCAGGTTCTGCCAGGAGACACAAGCAGAATCTGTCCACAGTAGCGAAGTGTTTGGATCCCACACACAGAGAGCCCATTGTAGGGTTTTTGACTTTCTTCAGCTTTACCTTTTCAGAAGCATCTATCTTTTTGTTTGTTTTTCAGACATTTTCCAGGACATCATCAAAAGAAGCAAGTTTTCCCTTCTCACCTCTGCTGCTGGTTAATTTCACACTGTGTTCTCAGCCGGCTGCCAATTTCTACACATTTCAATACTAATGACACCTTTGGGATAGAATTCCTTGGTTAATACCAATGGATTTTTAAAAATAAAGTTGGTAGGATTCAATATCAATATTTTCTCTCTATTTTCTATCACATTGCACTGCTTAAGGAGAGAGGCTGTCCCATGGACTTCTAGTAAGAGTCAGGTCTACAAGAAATGTCTTTGGCAATTATTTAAGATTTATTTAAGATTAGTGAAGCCCTTGAGTCACTTTTCTGCCAACTGTTTTAACGTGCCTCACTGCTTCTGTTCCTGAATGCATCCTACAGAGAGAGTCACTGGCAGAACTTCGTCAGTGCAGTTTCCTCATCTGGAAACGAGAGGCTTGGAATAATATTCCCATAAACCCACCCAGGTGACCTCTTTATAAATAAATAAAAATTCCGGTAAACCCACCCAGGTGAACTTATTACATGAGGGGATTTGAGAAGATTTATGGAAAAAATAGAAAAAAAATAATGTTTACTTTGCTTTAAAAAATTGAAATACATGCAGTTTTTCAAATATGAATCTCCCACAAACATACCGAACTTTTCTCCAATAACTCTTGTCATTAAAAGTGGTATTTCTAGTGGCCGGCGCTGTGGTGTAGTGGGTAAAACCGCTGCTTGTAGTGCCGCCATCCCATATGGGCTCCCAGCTGCTCCTCTTCTGATCCAGCTCTCTGCTATGGCACCCAGGTCTTCGTCCAGATCTCCTGGCTCCCGGCTTCAGATCGGCCCAGCTCTGGCTGTAGCAGCCATTCGGGGAGTGAACCAGTGGATGGAAGGCCTCCCTCTCTCTGCCTCTCTGTAACTCTGCCTTTCAAATAACTACATAAATAAGAGAGAGGTGTTTCTAAATGGTAGTCACTGTTTCTCCCTTGCATGAGACTACCAACACTGCCAAACGGAAAGGACATATGCAGACAGTATTCATCACCATGGGTTACTTTTTAAAATTTTAATTGTATTTTTAACACATAGAAGCTTTTCCTATTTATGGGGTTTCATGTGATTTTTAAAAATTTTATTTAAGGTATACAAGTTTCATGCATTTCATATATACAGATTTAGGAACCTCCTACCCTACCCTCCCTCCTGCCATGGTCCAACTCTTCTTCCTCTTCCCTCTCCTATTCCCACTCTTAATTTCTATATAGATCTATTTTCATTATACTTGTTAGGATACATTTATGTGTCATGTGTTGTACAAATTCGGGTAAAAATATCTATCTCAAATATTTATAATTTCTTGATGGCAAAAAACATTCAAAATTCATTCTTCTAGCTTTGGATTTTTTTTAAATGACAATTTCTAATATGTCCTTTTTTAATATTAAAAATGTGACTAGATCTCTGTTTCTGAAGGGGACAACACAGATGAATAAAAAAGAGGATAAGTGTTTGAATCAGCTGGACCTGGGGTATGAGTTGACGCTGCCTGCTACATGGTCTGCTCACAGACCATCCCACGGTTACTTACCTACTCTGAGGCTCAGCTTTGTCATCTGTAAAACAGAGATAATAATAGATTCACTCATGGTTTTCCTGCAAGATATCACTATTTTATTATTATATTTAGAGAAACATAAGAGGAATCAATAACCTTGTATTAAAAATTCATAAACCTTGGGGTGAGTGTTGTAGCACAGCAGATTAAACTGCTGCTTGGACACCTGCATTCTATATCTGAGTGCCTTTGAGCCCTGGCTGTGGCGCTTCTGCTACATGCCTGGGAAGCAACAAATGGTGGTCAAAGGACTTGGGCCCCTGTCATAGACGTGGGACACCCAGCTGGAGCGCCTGGCTCCTCGCTTCAGCCTGGCCCAGCTCTGTATGTTCCAGGTATTTAGGGAATGAACCAGCAATTGAAGTGTGTTCTCTCTCTCTCTCTCTCTCTCTCTCTCTCTCTGTGTGTGTGTGTGTGTGTGTGTGTGTGTCTGTCTCTTTCTCCTTCTCTCTGTGTGTGTATATGTGTGTGTGCTTTTATGTGTCTCCCTCTCTCTGTCATTCTACCTTTCAAGTAAATCTTCTTTAAAAAATGAGTAATGTTAGTCATTGGTTCTTTCTCATCTCCAAAGTTGTACCATATTATGATTACATTTTGAGCATATATTATGAAATACCTGAGAGCTACTCTACTTTTCAAAGGTTCTATGGAGAATATCTAGTATTGAACATCAAATAACACTCAGCGAGTTTTAACATAGAAACATTCTATTCTGTCTCTAAATTTTTTTGTTATTTATTTCATTTACTTGAAAGGTAAGATTAGGAAGAGAGAGAGATCCAATCTTCTGGTTCACTCCCCCAGTGCCCACAACAGCTAGGGCTAGGCCAGGCTGAAGTCAAGAGGCAAGAACTTAATTCAGGTCCCCTGCTTGGGTGGCAGAGATGTAAGTACCTGAGCCATCAGCGGCTACCTTTCAAGGTGTGCATCAGTAGGAAACTAGAATTGGGAGCTTTGTCAGGTCACAAGCCTAGGCATTCTGCTATGGGACGTGGGAATCTCAAGAAGCATCTGAACTACACCAAATGCCCGGTGTAGTATCCAAACATTCTATTATTAAAAAAAAGAATAACTGCTCCCAACTACCAAGGAAATATTTGTTGCAAATCAATCAGGTAGATTATTCGAGGAGAATCCAAGGAGTACAATACAACTCTGCTTACAGAAACTGGTCATTTCAGCTCTATTTCGCTAGCCTTTATATTGAGTATTCTGATTTATTCATCATTTGATTCAAAGCATTTAGCATATGGGGGGCCATAATAATGTTAAATGTATAATTATTGAATAAATGAATGAATGGCTGAATATTTAACTGCAGATGGATGCATCACCCCTCTCCCCCAATGTCTGTGTAGAATTCGCTGACTCTGTTGCTACCTGGCATCTATATGTCAGTCTGATTTTTGCACATATGTTTATGTATGTGATGCATTGCCACACCCAACTGGCTTGCAAAGTCTCAAAACACAAGACTGTGAGAGAAACTTTTGTCTGTCTCACAGCCTCTGCACAGCACCTGGCACAGAGGAGGGCTCAGTCCCCAGTGCTGAGAAAGCCCCTTGTGGAAGCCAAAGGCAGCATATTATTATTGTCACTGCAGTGAATGTAAGTAGAGATCTAAAAGAACTGAATATACCTCCCTGAACACCTCGTTTACTTCCCAGAGGGACCTAACAACGCTGCATTCCCACTCTGAGGCGTCTCATGCTCATAAATAGCTCTTATCCATAAATGGCATCCCCCAGGCTCTTGCTGTTGGTGTCTTTCAGTAGTTGGCTCCTGTGAATGTCAGCAGGCAGTGTGGGTTCACACTCTATTATTCAGTGCTGCCTATATATATATTTTTTTCATGTCTTCTCTTAAAATGCTTTCCCCCCCCTAAGCAGAGCCACACCTCCCCTTTTTCTCTATGTGCCCCATTGTCTCATTTTAAGCAGAAATACAAGATCCTGCCTAGCAGTTCCTTTCCTCTAACCTTGGGTTTAGAACCCAGGGCCTGGAGGACCAATACATCAATCTGACCTTCAATCAAAAGCATTAATCAATACCCACGATCCTCTTCCTTTCATACATCACCATCACCCTACAGATTTCAATTTCTTTTTTTTTACATATTCCACATACATTTCAGACATCAGGTTTTTTCAATCCCAGCATTATATCTTACTAATTAAATAAATAAACCTAAGGAAATTACTTACCTTTAGAGGTAAGAGAAATGATTTTTTCATTAAAAAAAGATGATACCAAAGGTGGTGATGAAGATAAAACAAAATAATGTAAAAAATGTCTAGCACAGTGCCTGACCCAAAATATTACAAAAATATTGCATGCTATAAATGAGAAGGAGGTTTCTGTTCCCAGAGAGCAAAACCAAACAAACTATAAAACCCCTAATTATAGTCTCACTTCTGAAAGTGCCTCTTTGAACCCAGGCAACCTGGAAGGGCAGGTAAGAAACTTTATAGGTTTCCCGAGGCCTCTGATGGGAGGCAGGCGGTGGCTTAATGTGGCCAGCCAGCCCCCTGTTGTTGCCCAGGCCCGAAGGAGGCTGCAGTCCAGAGGGGAAATGCCTCCAGTGTATGCACCGTTGAGATCCCATGAGTTCCCAGAGCAGAGGTGGGGCTGGAGCTTTTTCTGCTTGCCAGTTTCCATGATGTGAACTACATGGAGTCCAAGCTATCAGCTCCAGGGCCGTGTGCTCATGATTGCTCTCCCTGCTTGCACCCTGTGCTTTGTCATGTTCACAAATTCCTCCCTATGCCGGATGGCAGTAGGAGGAGAACCTGGGCAAGCCAAGACACACCCTCCCCAGATGGTGGTCCTGTGATACGTTTACAACACCGCAGCAGACTCCGCATGCACGTTTTGTTGAACAAATGACTGTGAAGTCTCTGCTTGGGATGCCTGCACCCTATGGCATGTCTGGTTGAGTCTTGGCTGCTGTGCTTCTGATTCAGCTCTTTGTTAATGCACATGCTGGGCGGCAACAAGTGATGGCTCAAGTAGCTGGATCCTGCCACTCATGTGGAGACCTGGGTTGAGTTCAAGGATCTTGGCCTTGGCCTGGCCAAGCCCTGGCTCTTACAGGCATTTAGGGAGTGAACTAGCAGATGGAAGATCTCTCTCTGCCTTTCAAATAAAAATGAAAATAAACAAGAAATAACAAGTGATGAATGAACAAGTTCCAGTCTCTGGCTATCCAGGGGCTCAAGAATCTCTTCCCCTGTTTCATGACAATGGCAATAAGAGGCACTCAAACTTGACCTCAGTCTTAGCTTAAAAGGAGTGAGAATCTACCCTGACTCAGGCCAAAGCCCAATCCTTACCCCATCAGTACCACTGCAGATTAGTTAAAAACGATCACTCAGTAGCTCAGCATGAAGTCCACTGTCCTATTAAAACAGCTTGTGAAGTCTGTCTGTAACTGAAAAACAAGGGTTGAATGAGGCTAAAATACAGGAACATCAAGGACCTCTAATACTGCTACTTTTCATTCATTGAAAAAACTGTGATGACTGGGAGGAAGTGACGTCTGCTAATCCCCAAATATCAGATGCAGTGGCAGCTGACAGCCCCTACTAATAATGCCAATAATTATAACAATAATAGCATCAAGAACTTACATTCATTGTTTTCTATGCACTAAGCACTCTGCTGTGTGTTTTACTTGTGTTACCACTATGAATCCATACAACAATCTTACAAGGTAAGTACTAGGCTCATTTACTTTTTTTTTTTAAGATTTATTTATTTTATATGAAACTCAGAGTTACACACAGAGAGAAGGAGAGACAGAGTGAGAGAGAGGTCTTCCATCCACTGGTTTACTCCCCAATTGGCCGCAATGGCTGAAGCTGTGCCAATTCAAAGCTAGGAGGCAGGAGCTTCCTCCATATCTTCCCATGTGGGTGCAGGGACCCAAGGACTTGGGCCATCTTCTACTGCTTTCCCAGGCCATAGCAGAGAGCTGGATCAGAAGTGGAACATCCAGGACTTGAACTGGCACCCATGTGGGATGTCTGCCAACAATGCAGGCAGCGGCTTTTTACCCGCTATGCCACAGCGCCAGCCCCTAGGCTCATTTACTTTTAAAGACGTATTTATTTACTTAAAAGGCAGAGTGGCAGAGACTCAGATCTTCAGTTCATTGGTTCACTTTCTGAATGGTTACGAGGCTGAAGCCAGGAGCCACAAACTCCAACCAAGTCTCCCATGTGGGTGGCGAGAACTCCGATACTTGAACCATTATCTGCTGATTCCCAAGCACATTGCAGGAAGCTGGATCAGAAGCAGAGCAGCTGGGACTGGAACCAGCACTCTGACATGGGGTGCAGGCTTCCCCAGTGCTGGCTTAACCTGCTGGACCACATCGCCTGCCCCACTAAACTCAATTTAAAAAGAGGAAAGCCAGCTGGTTCAGGAAGTGAAGGAAGTTGAGAATTTCAATGGGGAGCTGAGATTCTGAAGTGGTCACAGCATGCTACTCATTCATCCAGTCACCAAATATTACTGAACCAGGAACTGATTAAATGCTGGGAAGAGCAGTGAGCCCAACAAGGGCCTTGCCCTCACGGAACCTAATCAGAGCCTTAGTCTTATCCCCTTTATATCTGCTGCTCCCTTGAGCCCTCCAAAGGAAAGAAACCCCCGGGGCTGTGGGCCTGAGTAGAATTCAGGTGCCTGGCGTTTGCAGGCACCTTACTCGGCTTTCCCGTGAGCTCTCAGGGGACATTCATTCAGAAGCTCCTTTCCCTGCCAATTCCGAGACGGGCATTGTTTCAGTGTTCCTCGGCTGCTCCCTTGTTCATCCATTCATCTCTGTTCTGCAGTACCTGACTCCCACTCAGAGCCTTAAATCGTTGTAATTCTTTCTTTGCTGATAGTATTTGCTCCAAAGCGCTTTTCCAAGTGAAAGATCAATTTTCAAGTCGAATGACTCATGAGAGTAATTGTTAAGCATAACTCCTGAGTGTATTGAGGACACTCTTGAAAAATACACATTAGCAAAAGATATGCAGTGTACAAGATTAATGGTGGCTTAGATCATCTGTAAATTGATTTCTAAAATATTTTTTCTTGATTGTTTATTTTGTTGTCAAGACATGAATCCCCAGTAAAGATCTTCAGTGCCCAAGAGTTCAAGTTGCTTTATAGATGTGATTCATTTTACTGTAAAAATTTATGAGCAAAAATCTTCTACATCTCTATCTTGGCAGATACCTGAATGGTTTGATGAGGTTTTCTTTCACTTATTTCATAAATATTTATTGTGGGTTTGCCATATGCCAGCTATCTGAGGAGTGCTATTTGTCAAAGATACAAATGCAGAAAGCACAAGTACACTCTTGCTCTCACAGAGTTTATACTCGAAGTATGTATGAGGATCTTAGTGGTGCAATGCCTCTAATACCCTAGACAGTGAGTCTTACGGACTCACTGGTATAAGAGGTGGGGAACTGGCCTCAGACGGGAGAAGGGGAAAGGACGGCGCTTTGTCTCCATGGCTTATTGCACAAGGTTCTTCATGCTCAGCTCGTTTGAGCTTCACAAACACAGGAAGGTGTAGCAGTTATGAGCAGGAGCTCTGAGCCAGACGACCTAGCTTTGCCACATGCTCATTGTATGCTTAGGTCAACTAAGTTACTGTCTGTGTTTCGGTTCCCCATCTGTAAAATGGGAATAATAACGCCCTCCCCCAAATATGCTTGCTATGAAGATTAAATGGGTTAATTTGTATAAAGCATTTAAAACACTGCCTGAAACAAAGACTTCAACGTATTTGATTTGAAAAATAAATTAAAATTAAGTTCTTTCTTCTCAGTCATTCCCACAAAGGTTCACTCCACTTTAAACATTTGATAAATTCCCAAGCACTACATATTATTGAACATGGGAGAGGTCTACAAAATGTTATAGAAAATGTATAACATTAAAAAAGTCTATGTGTGGCTTTCAAAAATTTGTACACCAAGACAAATGCATTTTAATTCAGTTTTTCCATAAACTGCTTTAAGTGCCCTTGGGAATCCATCATTAGTTTGCTGGGTATGTCCTATGAGCCAGGTGCAATTACATAATTCTGGGAAGCAGTTTGAAAAAGATTTCGGGCAAAGCAGATTATGGTAGATTTCTGGCTCAACCATAGACCAACTCTGAAAGTTTAGGCAAATGTCTTCTCATGGTCTCGGCTAAATCACCTCTAAAATGGAGATGATGGCATCTTTGTAAAAGCTTGGTGGAGACTGAATACAAGCCATGTATAAACAGCCTGGCAAAGCTCTGTGCATTTGATAAGCCCACAATAACGAGGAACTAGAGCAGCTGAAGAAGGAAGAGTTATAGAATAACATTGAAGGGTATGGTGCTGTGGCGTAGCAGGTAAAGCTGCCGCCTGCAGTGCTGGCATCCCACATGGGCGCCGGTTCGAGTTCCGGCTGCTCCACTTATGACTCAGCTGTCTGCTATGGCCTAGGGAAGCAGTGGAAGATGGCCCACGTCCTTAGGCCCCTGCACCCACATGGGAGACTGGAGGAAGCTCCTGGCTCCTGGCTTCAGATTGGCACAGCTCCGGCCATTGTGGCCAATTGGGGAGTGAACCAGCAGATGGAAGATCTCTTTCTCTCTCTCACTCTCTCTCTTTGCCTCTGCCTCTCTGTAACTCTGCCTTTCAAATAAATAAATAAGTCTTTAAAAATAATAATATTGGAGGTGGATACCGTTATTTAGTCAGAAAACGGAAGTTCAATGCTCAGCCACTGCCCTCCCACCCTGCCCTGGTCAGGAGCGTTTCCTCTCCTGGTGCCACAATTCTCCCAATTTCCTGTAATCCTCATCAACAAATCTCTCACTGAATTCTGTGATTAGCCAATTGTCTATTGGGAAGAGTCAGATGGTAAGGCTCCTGGACTGCTTGTTGAAGTTCTAGCTTTCAAATAGGAGCATTACATGAACTTGTAGTGCCCATGAGCTGGTCCAATATCTCCCTTCATGAATGAACCCTCAGATATTCCTATTTCTGTTATGACCATGCACATATGCTAGCCCAAGTCACAATTATTTGGGCACTTGTTATATCCACTCTGGTAGAGTGCAAATTTTTATTAAGAGCAAGGACTGTGTTTCACTCAGAAATCTTTTAAAATCAACTCTCTCTCTTTCTCTCTCCCCTCCCCGCATCCCCCGGTTACTCCCCAAGTGGCCCCAATGTCTTGGGTTGATTCAGGCCAAAGTGCCAGGAGCCTGGAACTCCATCCAGGTCTCCCACATGGCTGGCAGAGACCCAAGTACTTGGGCCATTATTTGCAGCCTTCCCGGATGCATTAACAGGAAGCTGGATTGAAAGCAGAGCAGCTGGGACTCAAACCAGCACCCTGATGTGGGATGTGGGCACCAGGAGCAGCTGCTTAACTCACTGTGCCACATGCTAGCTCCTCTCCAACTTCTCTATTGTCTCCTTTTTGCTCCTTCACTGGCTCTGTATCTCCCACTCACTCTCTGAATGTTAGAATCTCAGAGTATGCTCTCCTTCACCTGGCCCCTTCTCACCGGGTGTGTGGGCAAATCTGGCTTCAGTCCTGACTTCTGGCTTGAATGTTAAACTCACAGAGCCAATTGCATCATAAACTAATCAGCCTAGAAAAATCACATGCACTTGCTAATCAGCCAGATGTCTTACCTATCTCCTAGCCTTGCCTCTCCATTCTCATCTCTTTGCAACTCTAAACCCTCAGTCAGCATCTCTCCAATTTAGACCATTGAAGACCTTCCCTGCCAGGTATCCAACCTCTGATTTCTTGCATAGACAATCCAGTCTGTGCAAAGTTTCCAAAGTGTGATTATAAAACATGGATCAGTTCTCTACATTTTCTGAATATAGCCTGGCAATATCTTCCTATTGCCTACGAACAAAACCTACCCTTTAAAGCCTATATCTAGCAAAATCTCACTGAGTACTCTAAGATCTAGCTACTTTGGACTACCTTTTGTTCTCAGACTCCCTAGGGGACTTCTTTGTTCCTCGCTGTGTGCAATTCACAGTTTAGCTCTGTCTTTCTCCTTGAAACATAATCATTAGGAGAGCCCAGTTGACCTCTCAGGTGGTACCAACAAGCTGTGTATCATTCCATGCCATTTTTCCTCTTGTATCACATATGCTATTTTAGTCACTCTAGCTTAATGGTTGTGCCATTAAAATTTTTTTCTGTTATTTATTTGAAAGCAAGAAGACAGAGACAAGGACAGAATCAAAGGGATTTCCCATCCACTGATTTTCTCCCCAAATGTCTGCAGCAGCTGTGGCTGGGCTAGGCTGAAGCCAGGGGATGGGAAACTCAATCTGGCTCTCACAGATGGGTAGCAGAGACTCAACTACTTGAGCCATCACTTGTTACCTCCCAGGGTGCACATCAGCAGGAAGCTAGAATTGGGAGCAAATCTGGGACTTGAACATAGGCTCTATCAATAGGGTATGTAGGTGTCTCAAGCTGTGTCTTAATGGCTGTGTCAAAATCCCACCTCATACTGCATATTTTAAAATGCTGGCTATTTAGAGGTTTAAGATGAAAGCCTAGAAGTCATCCTAGACTTTTTCTTTATTAGTATGGTCAACTGATACTGAGTATATTGTTTGAAGATACTTTTAAAAATTGTGAAAAATTGAAATAAAAGAAATGTTTCTGTTACCAAAAATTTTTAAATCCATGCATAATTATTTTAATAAAGTGCATTGTCTATGAAATTTTTGAAATATATGCATATACATAGGTATATATTTATATATATCACTAAGAACATTTTCTTTTCACCACAATAATTTGAGATATGTAACATGGATCATTCGATTTTATCACTAATGAAACTTTGATCAGAGACGATTAACAGCATACCAAAGAACACACAGCTGATAAATTCTGAAGCTGAGATTTTTTTCAAAATTTTATTTATGTTATACAAGTTTCATATATTTCATATATATAGATATAGGAACATAGCAACACTTCCCCCACTACTCTCCCTCGTGCCCACACTCCAAACTTTCTTTTCCTTTCTTTTTATTTTTGACAGGCAGAGTGGACAGTGAGAGAGAGAGACAGAGAGAAAGGTCTTCCTTTGCCATTGGTTCACCCTCCAATGGCCGCCGCCGCGGCCGGCGCGCTTCAGCCGGCACACCGCGCTCATCCAATGGCAGGAGCCAGGTGCCAGGTGCTTTTCCTGGTCTCCCATGGGGTGCAGGGCCCAAGCACCTGGGCCATCCTCCACTGCACTCCGGGGCCACAGCAGAGAGCTGGCCTGGAAGAGGGGCAACCGGGACAGAATCCGGCGCCCCAACCAGGACTAGAACCCGGTGTGCCGGCGCCGCAAGGTGGAGGATTAGCCTGTTGAGCCACGGCACCGGCCCACACTCCAAACTTTCATCCTCTTCTTTTTCACATCCCCACTCTTAACTTTTACAAAAATCTATTTTCAGTTTACTTAATGATCATATAGGTAAACCTATACTAAGTAAAAGAGTTCAACAAATAATATAAAAATAAAAAAAGAAGCACTGTTCCTCAATGGAAGAGACAAGGGCTGTAATTAATCATCAAATCTCAAAATGTCTATTTCACTCCAATGCATTACATTTCAGGTACTCTATTAATTACCTCATATCAGGGAAAACATTTGATATCTTTTAGGGACTTATTTATTTCACTAAGTATAGGTGTTTCCAGTTGCACCCATTTTGCTGCAAAAGACAGGATTTCAGTTTTTTTTTAAAGCTGAAGAGTACTCTATAGTGTATATACACAATAATTTCTTCATCCAGACAACAACTGATGAACATCTGGGTAAATTCCATATCATAGCCTCTGTGAACTGCTGAAATGAACATGCGGGTACATATAACTCTTTCACATACTGATGTCTTTGGGTTTGGTTAAATTCCCAGGAGTGGGATGGCTGAATCATATGGTAGGTCTATATTCAGATTTCTGAGGTATCGCCACATGTCTTCCACAGTGGCTGCACCAATTACATTCCCACCAACCGTGGACCAGGGTACCTTTACCCCACATACTCACCAAAATGTGTTGTTTGTTGATTTCTGTATGATAACCATTCTAACTGGAGTGAGGTAGAAGTTTACTGTGGTTTTGATTTGCATTTTCCTGATGACTAGTGATCCTGAGCATTTTCTCAAATGTCTGTTGGCCATTTGAATTTCCTGTTTTGAAAAATATCTGTTGAAGTCCTTTGCCCATTTCTTAATTGGATTATTTGTTTTGTTGATATTGAACTTCTTGAGCTCTTTATAGATTCTAGATGTTAAGCCTTTATCAGTTTGTGGTTTGCAAATATTTTCTCCCATTCTGTTTGTTGCCTCTTCACTTTGCTGTGCTTATTTTGTAGAGAAGCATCTCTGCTTGATGTAATCCCATTTGTCAATTATAGCTTTCATTGTTTGTGCTTCTGGGGTCTTTTCCAAGAAGTCTTTGCCAATGTCAATGTCTTGCAGAGTTTCCTAAATGTTCTTTAGTAATTTGATGATATTGGGTCATAGATTTAGGTCTTTGATCCATTCTTCGTGGATTTTTCTGTAAGGTGTAATGTATAGATCTAGTTTCATACTGCTGCATGTAGAGATCCAGTTACTGATTCAGTTTCCATCATGGTTATTGGTCTATATAGGTTTTCTATGTCTTCGTGACAATTTTGGTAGATTGTGTCTGTCTGGGAATCTATCCATTTCTTCTAGGCTTCCCAATTTGTTGCCATACAGCTCTTTGTAGTAATTCCTGATGATTCTTTTTATTTTTTGTGGTATCTGTTATTACATTTCCATTTTTATCTCTAATTTTGTTGATTTGGGTCTTCTCTCATTTTTTGGTTAGTTGGGTGAATGGTATATTAATTTTTTTGTTTTTTTAAAAGAACGAGCTCTTCATTTCACTGATTTTGTATTTTTGTTTCAATTTTGTTTATTTCTTCTTTAATTTTAATTATTTCTTTCCTCTTACTAATTTGGGGTTTGGTTTGTTGTTGTTTTTCTAGGTCCTTGAGATGCATTGATAGCTCATTTATTTGGTACTTTTCTTACTTCTTTATGTAGGCACTGATTGCTATAAACTTCCCCCTTAACTCTCTTTTTCCTGTATGCCATAAGTTTTCATATAATGTATGGTCATCTTCATTTGTTTCCAGAAATTTTTTGATTTCTCTTTTGATTTCTTCTATGACCCACTGTTCATTTTGGTACATGTTGTTTAGTCCCCCTGTGTTTGCATATGATCTAGAGATTCTTGAGTTGTAGATTTCCAGCTTCATTCCATTGTGGTCAGAGAAGATACATGGTATGATTTTGATTTTTTTTGAATTTTCTGAGACTTGCTTTAGGCCAAGCATATAGTCTATCCTAGAAAAAGTTCCATGCACTGATGAGAAGAATGCACATTCTGCAGTTGTGGGGTTAAAAGTTCTGCACATATCAGTTAAATTTCTTTGTTGATTTTCTGTCTAGTTGATCTGTCCATTGCTGAAAGTGGTGTATTGAAGTCCCCCATTACTATTGTATTGAAGTCTATGTCTCCCTTTATATCCATTAACATTTCTTTTAAATGGCTAGGTACCCTGTAATTGGGTAAGTATACATTTATTTTAGTCACATCTTCCTGTTGAATTGATTCCCTAATCATTACATAGTGCCCTTCTTCATCTCTTTTAACAGTTTGTATATTAGGATGACAACACCTGCCCTTTTTTGCTTTCCATTACCATAGTATATGTTTTTCCACCCTTTCACTTTAGATCTGCATGTATCTTTGTTGGTGAGATGTGTTTCTTGTAGGCAGCAAATAGATGGATCTTGCTTTTTAATCCATTCAGCCAGTCTGTATCTTTTAATTGGAGAGTTGAGGCCATTTACATTCAAGGTGACTATGCTAAGTAATTACTTGACCCTGCCATTTTTCCATAAATATTCCTATTGTTTACTTTGGTTTTCTTTTTATACTTTTACTGGAGTTTTTTCTACCTTCACGTTCTTTCATAATGATGGATATCTTTCTATGTTGCCATATTTAGCACATCCTTAAGCATCTTTTGTAAGGCTGGATGAGTGATAACAAATTCTTTCAATTTCTGTTTGTTATTGAAGGTCTTTATTTCACCTTCATTCATAGATGAGAGCTTTGCAGGGTACAGTATTCTGAGTTGACAGTTTTTTTCTTTTAAGACTTGAACTATATCTCACTATTCCCTTCTAGCCTTCAGGGTTTCTGATGAGAAGTTAGCTGTGGGTCTAATTGGAGATCCTTTGAAAGTAATCTGACATTTTTCCTGTGCATATTTTAGAATATTTTCTTTATGTTTTACTGTGAAAAGTTTGACTACAATGTGTCTTCCTGAAGATCTTTCCTGTTCATGTCTGTTAGGAGTTCTATGTGCTTCCTGTACTTGGACATCCTTTTCTTTTCCAAATTAGGGAACTTTTCTGTAATTATTTCCCCAAATAGGCCTCCTAGTCCATTCTCTCTTTCTATGCCTTCAGAAACTCCTAATACACATATGTTGGGTCATTTGATAGTATCCCATAGATCTCCAACACTTTTTTTAAGTTTTCTCTTCTTTCCTTCCTTCCTTCCTTCCTTGTCTGTTTGTCTGAATGTAAGATTTCTAAAGATTTATTTTCTAGTTTGAATATTCTTTCTTCTGTCTCATCATGTCTGCTTTTAAGGGTTTCCGCTGCATTTCTATTTGATCTATTGAATTCTTAATTTCTAATATTTCGTTTTGATTTCTCTTTAAAATTTCAATTTAATGGGAAAATTTTTCATTCCTTTCATGTATGGTTTTCTTTAGTTCGTGGATTTGCTTCTGATTGCTTTTGAGTAATCCTATGATTAATTTTTTTGAATTCTGTTTCTGGCATTTCCTCAATCTCTTCATCTTCACATTCTGATATTCAAATGTTGCTGTGTTCCTTTGGGTGGAGGAAGTAATGATGTCTTCTTTATTCTTGTTTCTTGAATTTCTGCATTTGTTTTTAGGAATTTGTGGAATTGATTTTTGATTTTTTCCCTCTGATGGCTTTTATCTTTGAGCTGCACCTCTGTGGCTTGTGGAACATCTGCACTTTTAATGAATACCAAGAGGTGTGTGGTGGGTATGGCCAGGGAGTTCTGGTCAGTGCTCCAGTGTGGAGCAAGTATCCAGGGTGACACCTAAGTTGGTCATGGTAGATCTCAATGCCCAGGTGCTAGCTCCCAGTGCGTTCTCTGTCACTGTATGAACTTCACAAATTATCTGCACAGTCCTCGCTCTGAGCACAGTTCTTGTTACAATGACTTACTCCAGGTAATCAAGGAGCTCCAAGTTTGTGGAGCTGCACCCAGTGATTGCCCAGAGACCCAGCTACACCCTGCATCTTCTCATGTAACCACTGAGTCCCATGGTCTCAGCACACAAGGCTCCCACAGTTGCTGGGTGCGGAGGTTTCTCTCTACCCTGGCAACCTATCTGGTCCACAGAGAGGTGGATGTTCCTGGAGACTACTCTGCCCAGACATCCTGATCCTGGGAAGCTGCAGGTACCTCACAGTCCTGGTTGCCCAGCCACCTCCCAACCAGGCTCAAAGTCAGTGGGGACTACAGATCGCTCCCTCCACTAGAATTTCTGGATCACATGTGTACACAAGAGCCACTGGGTGAATGTTGCTGTCCCTCCACCATTGCCACCAGTACTGTTGAGAAGATGGTGGCCGGCGCCACGACTCACTAGGCTAATCCTCCGCCTTGTGGTGCTGGCACACGGGGTTCTAGTCCCGGTTGGGGCACCAGATTCAGTCCTGGTTGCCCCTCTTCCAGGCCAGCCCTCTGCTGTGGCCAGGGAGTGCAGTGGAGGATGGCCCAAGTGCTTGGGCCCTGCACCCACATGGGAGACCGGAAGGGCTCCTGGCTTCGGATCAGTGCGATGCGCCGGCCATGGCGCGCCGACTGCGGCGGCCATTGGAGGGTGAACCAATGGCAAAAAGGAAGACCTTTCTCTCTGTCTCTCTCTCTCTCACTGTCCACTTTGCCTGTCAAAAATTAAAAAAAAAAAAAAAGAGAGAGAGAAGATGGTGTCCTGTCCAACCAATTGCTGTGCCTGCACACAAAGTCTTTCACTGCTCCCACCCAAACCCGAAATGATACCTGCCCTTTCTCAACCAGGCAATGGGCAATGTTGTGGGGAAGCTGGGGTCAGAAAAACATGCCCCCTTCTACTTCCACTGGGTCCATAGGCAACTGCTAGCAACCGGTTCCAGTCTAGACTCATGCCACGCTCTCCCTCCAGCTATATCACTCACAGGTTGCTGCAGTCCGGTCTCACCTCTGTCTCCAAGCTGCCACCAGCTCTGGCTCTCAGCTGCTGCATTTGTACATTGTGCTAGTGTTCATGCACTGTTCATGTATTGTGTCTACACCCTCTACCCCCATACAGGTCCATGGCATTCTTCTTCCTCTTGTAGGATCTCCAGTGCAATTTTCTCTCCATTTCTCCCCTTAGAGTGCACTTCCTACAATTTTTTTTTACTGTTTGTCCCTATCCCAACTCAGTATCTTGGAATCTCTGAAGCTGAGTTTTGAACCAAAATCCAAGCACTTAATGGTCACTTTCTTTTGCCTTTGATTTTTAATAACTACAGTGGTGACATTCCTTAAGATTTTCTGTGTTCCAAGTACTCTCTCTCTCTCCCTCCCTCTCTATCTTTCTCTCTCTCTCTGTATGTGTTATACATATATATAATCATATATATATATATATACACACACACATAATTTCATTTAATCCTCACAGTAGTTTGTATGAGGCAGGCAATATTGTTCTTGATTACTTTTACAAATGAATTTTTTGACAGGCAGAATTAGACAGTGAGAGAGAGAAAGAGAGAGACAGAGAGAAAGGTCTTCCCTTTCCATTGGTTCATCCCCCAAGAAGTCGCTATGGCTAGATCGGCATGCTGCGCCGATCTGAAGCCAGAAGCCAGGTGCTTCCTCCTGGTCTCCCATGCAGGTGCAGGGCCCAAGCACCTGGGCCATCCTCCACTGCACTCCTGGGCCACAGCAGAGAGCTAGACTGGAAGAGGAGCAACCGGGACAGAATCTGGCGCCCCAACCGGGACTAGAACCCGGGGTGCCAGCACCGCAGGTGGAGGATTAGCTTAGTGAGCCATGGTGCCGGCCCATTACAAATGAATTTATTTAAAGAAATCCAAATAAAAATTGAAACTGATAGCCCAGAAGAATGTAGAACTCTACACTCACTTCAAGAATATAGTGTTTACTTTTCTTAGAGATTTGCTTCAGAATTCCTTGGAATTTTAGATTTCTCAGATAATTTAGCATGGCTATTCAGAGCCCCTCCTATATTAAAATGGAGATGTTTTCTTCATTTGACCATCTATCCCTGCTTCAGCAAATATCAAACACGTACATTTCACTGGCTACATCAGAGAATGTTTTTGCCTTCAACAGAATAAAAATCTGAAAAAGGAAAATGAGATTCAAAGCAGTGAGCAGGTTGCAGCACTGTGGCACAGCAGATTGAGCCATGGCTTGCAGCACCAGCATCTCATATTGAAGTAGCAGTTCCCAGCCTGGTTACTCTGCTTCTGATTCAACTCCCCGCTGATGGGCCTGGGAAAGCCCTTGCCAGCCACCTGCAAGACCCAGAAGGAATTCCTGGCTCCTGGCTTCAGCCTTGCCCAGCACTGGCTTTTGTGTTGTTGTGAGCATTTGGGGAGTGAAACAGTATGATGGAAGATCGATTCTTTCTCTCTCTTCTACAATTTTTTTGGCCAGGTCTCTGATGTTTAAGAGTTACTGTCCCCTGATTTTAATCTTGTGTAGCTATATAGTTTTTCTTTTTGTCATCCTGGAAATCTCTTCTATTTATTTGCAAGGAAAATGAATAAATAAATAAATAAATAGATCTTTATAAAAAGTAAAATCAATGAGCACAATAAAGTATGTCAGGTAGAGTTGCAGAGAAGTTTACAGAATGGACACGAGAGCCACAGAGACTTTGCCATTAACTTCTTATGTGACCTTAGGAAATTCATTTAAACTGTTTATACCTCATTCTCTCTTGTACAGGACTGATATAGTTGAACAACTCAAATGATTGCTTTCAGGATTTCCAGTTTCAATATATATAAATGACTTGGCTCAGTGCCTGGTTCATGGTAGCACACAGCCAAGTGCAGCTATGGGTAGGCATAGTAGTAGCAGCAGTCGTGGCCGGCGTTTGCCATGTAAGGATACATGCTCACAGAGAAGCAGGAGTGAGGAGAGAGTAACGGATCTCATATCTGAGGAGAGGAAATGTTTACATAAGTCTTTAGAGAGAAAAATAACTCTAGTGAGTTTTAAAGGACAAATAGGAGTTTCCCAGGATGACAAAAAGAAAAACTATATAGATGCACAAGGTTAAAATCAGGGGACAGTAACTCTTAAACATCAGAGACTTGGCCAAAAAAAAATGGCCATTGTCATTGTGTCTCTAGCAAGTTACTCTGGAGATCTATAGCCACGCCAGACGGAACATAGCAAGGGTGGAGAAATGAGGTTCTCATTAAGATTATACATCTTTGAAAGCTATCATTTGAAGCCATGTTTATTACTGGACTGAGAATAATAGCCCCTTCTCTTCTATTTGTATAAGCCCATTTCTGAAGTATCTTAAGATGCTATCTCAGTAATATTCGCAACCTTGGAGGTCTGGCCAATTATCATTATTAACATTTCCCGTAGGGAAAGCAGAAAGACAAGAAAGGTAGGGCAGGTGTGCAGAGTTGTTCAAAGTATTGGTAGATGTAGAAAGGAGACCTTAATTTGCAGTTCACTGTCCCAAATAACAAGATCATACTACATTCACACCTTTCCCTCACTTATCCCCTTGTCTTTGGAGACAAAGGCAAGCCATAAGGCTAGATATTTCTCTTCTCCATCTCTACTAAAATGTAATATATATACATATATACATATATATATTACCATGGAATAATACTAATAAAGATATCTTGACCCGAGAAAGGCCTTCCTAAACATTTTTTTCAAAGACCTCAGGCCATATTAGAAAGGTTAATATCTAAATTTATGTCTTAGTATTTTAAATTGTTACCAAGTTTAGAACTCCATGCTGTAAGAAATGAAAGGTAAAAAATGAAGGCAAGAACAGATGGGAGAAAAATATTTGCAATTACTAGGACAAGGCATTCCTAATATTAAAAAATTCTCACAGATAAGCAAATAAAAGATAGATAACCCAATAGAAACAATGAGCTAGGGAGTTCACACAAAATATATTTGTGTGCTGTGTTTCTTGAAAATACACTGAATCACATTTATATTATAAAATATTCAAATTGAAACAGAATAAAATGTCAACTTTTTCATTCCAACTGAAAAAATTAAAAAGGTAAGCCCAAGTGTGAATGGAAATACGCTTGTCTATGAACTGTCGATAGGATAAATTTTTGCAAACCTTTTGTAGGAAATATATCAACACCTAATCAAATTACCAATGAGAATGTCCTTTGACTACATCTTGAAATTTATCCTACTCATAACTACAGAAGTGTTCAAGTATTTATGCATAGTAGCTTCATCATTTTGCTTCAGCATTGCTTTTATAAGTGTTACGGATCAAATTGTTGGTTCCCCAAACCTCTTTGTTGAAGTCCTAATTCCCAGGACCTTAGAAAGTGACTGTATCTGGAAATGGAACTTTAAAGAGGTGATTAAAATAAGATGATTCTGTTAGGACAGGTTCTAATCCAATCAGACTGGTGTCCCCCATCAGGGATTTAACTGCTCAGAGAAAACACCATGTGGGGTTTAGGAAGAAGGCAGCTCTCTGCCAGCCAAGGAGAGAGGTCTCAGAAGAAACTAAACCCATGACAACTTGATCTTGGATGTCTAACCTCCAAATCTGTGAGAAAATAAATTCCTGATGTTAAGCCACCGACAGTGGTATTTTGTTTTGTTAGCCCTTGAGAATTAATGTAAATAGTAACAATGAAATACTTTCAATGGCTATAAATAGAAGAAAATGGTACCAGTGGTTATCTTGGCCATTACGGGGAGTAGGAAAGACAGAAGACAGGGAAATTCAATGTTTTGCTTTATATTTATCTATTCTATTTATTTCTAAAGAATGAACCATACTACTGCCATAGTAAACTAGATAATTTTAGTTTTTAAAGTTCATTTATTTTTCTTATTTGAAAGGCAGAGAAATAAAGAGAGGGGAAGAGGGAAGAGGGAAAGAGGGAGGAACAGAGCGAGAGAGCAAGTGAGAGAGATTTTCCATCCACTCATTCACTCCTCAAATGCTGACAGCAGCCAGGGCTTGACCAGGCCGAAGCCAGGGGCCAGGCACCCCACATAGGTTTCTTTCCCGCATGGGTGGCAGGGACCCACGTCCTTGAGCCATCGCCTGTGGCCTCTCAGTGCGTGCACTGGCAGGAACGTGTACCTTAAGTGAAGGCAGGGCTGCATCCCTGGCACTGTGATGTTGGATTTGAGTCCCAACGGGCAGCTTAACTTGCTGCATCACATCACTCACCCCATGTTTTAAAAAGTGATAGAGAGTTTGCCCACCTTTAAAGTCCCAGGAAGATGTTCAGAAATATCCTTTGAAACTATACAAAGTTTCTATTATTTTATGCATCTTTGATTTGTTATTTTCCCCAAAATCCAGCTTTAAAAATAAATGCAATTAATTTAGATTTTGTTTGGATTAATTGTTGATAATTCAGCAGTATTTTCTATTATTTTTTTCATAAAGCTTTGGATTTATTTCATCTTCCTTCCAAAATTCTAAAAGCTATGATTTTGTGCACTCAATAATTGCATTTGGGTATTTAGAAAAGTCCCTCAATTTAAAACTAAGTTCTTTATTTCTCAAGAAGACATCAAACGACCTAAAGTAACATGAAACAAGGAATAACCATATGGCTGCAATAACCCTTGATTTTAATTACATTCTAAGCTAGAACAGTTAGGAGTAAATATACAATATACAGCACTGTTATTGGGCAATGTTGTAGTGTTTTCTTTTTTTTTTTTCCCCCCACAGGCAGAGTTAGACAGTGAGAGAGACAGAGAGAAAGGTCTTCTTTTTCCGTTGGTTCACCATCCAAATGGCCACTATGGCCAGCGTGCTGCACCAATCTGAAGCCAGGAGCCAGGTGCCCCCTCCCGGTCTCCCATGAGGGCGCAGGGCCCAAGGACCTGGGCCATCCTCCACTGCCTTCCTGAGCCACAGCAGAGAGCTGGACTGGAAGAGGAGCAACTGGGACAGAATCCAGCGCCCCAACCGGGACTAGAACCTGGGGTGCTGGCGCCACAGGTGGAGGATAAGCCCAGTGAGCCGCGGCACAGGCCTGTTGTAGTGTTTTTAAAGACTGAATTATTTGAAAGGCAGAGTGTCATAGAGCAAGGGAGAGATCTTCCATCCATTGATTCTCTTCCCAATTCCATGCAACAGACAGGGCAGGACCAGGCTGAGGCCAGGAGACAGGAGCTCCATCTAGGTCTTCTATATGTGTGGCAGGAATGATGTGCTTGGGCCAACATCCCCTGCCTTCCAGGCACATTAGCAGGAAGGTGAATCAGAAGCATCGGGTACCAGTGATTCAAATCAGGCAACTCCACTACTGGAAGCAGGTGTTGTGGGGGAGAAGGATGTGTTAATTTTTATTCCAGGCTCTTCCCATGCACAAAGACAGGAATTCTTAATGTTGGCATGAATAAATTAAATGTTATTCAAAAAGTGAACACACACACACACACACACACACACATATGAGCACTGGTTGCCCCCCACACAGGGAGCTACCCATCATGAACGGGAAGTGGGCCCAAAAGGAGAAGGGGTGGGGAGAGGGGAAACAGAGAGAGCGCACCCTTGGGCCTCCTCCTGTCATGATCTCTAGCAGAAGAGAGAGACAGAGAGAAAGCACCTCCCCGAACCTCCTTTTATTGATGAGGTGGTGGGATGGGAGGGAGTGACGGCGCTTCTGCAGACATAAGGTCATCCAGGAGTTTCATGGTACCTCCATCAAAATTTCACATGGAGCCTCATATCCATGTTTACAAGGCAAATTTCCCTCTTCAGGTCCTGGGCGAAACAGGGTCATCCCGGGAAAGGGGGCGTTTTGATTGACAAGTCTGAGAACAGGATTACCTGGGGTGGGGGCTTGTGGTTCACAAGTACCTCCAGCTCTGCTGTCCTAACTAGCTGCCTGCCTATCACATATCACAGGCATCCCCAGTGATGGCTTCACTTACTGTATCACAGAGCTCACGCCCCTTGCACTTTGAACACAAATCCATAGCCCACAGATCCGTACTCCAAATCTCTTTAGATATGTGATTCTCAGATGACTGATGGAACAGCAAAATAGTCCAGCCATTGATTATTTGGCCTTGGATGTTAATATAACACTAAAGCCAACTTTTTTTTTTCAAGAGAATATTGTTGAAATCAAAGTAACTACCTCAATTTTAGTTAAAAGCACGGTTGTATGAGTAATTTACAAGTGGAGATTGTGGAGTCTGAGTAATACACCTGCAGACTGTGAAGATGCTCTTTAAGCAGAGAGTTTATGTTAGGAGTAGAGAGTGGAGGAAATTCAAGAACTGAATGAAAGGAATGTCCCAGGGCTGAGTGTCCTCAAACCCTCACACAATTGGCTTGCACAGGGTCTGTAGGCGTCACTGATGTTATAATCCAAGTGAATAAGCATTTCTCTTATGGGCCTCCTTAGGGTCCAGAGCTTCTGTGAGGTTCTGTGAAGACAACAACAACAACAACAAGAAGTCTCAGACATTCAAAACCCCCAGGTGCCTTGGGGGTACTGGGAGTCACGTGGCAGCAGATGCTTTTGTCTGCATCTAGTGTGGGGAGGTCTTCCTCACTGTGGCCTTGGTCTCAGAGTAGCAATTACAGAATGAAAGGACAGGAGAGGAAGTGCTCCAGGGGCTTGATGGAGATTTGAAAACTATAGCCTTAGACATCCATGTTCAGAAAGCACTAATCACTTACACGTGCAGCTTCCCTGTTTGGCCACTCATTTTGCTCAACAAATATTTATTTGGTGTCTACTATGTGCTAGGCATCATGCCAGACCCTGGGAATATGATGAGATATCACACTGTCTTCCTGACTCTTTGGAGTTCACAAAATAATATTGACAAAAAAAGTAAACTGATGACCAGGTTATACACATTTTTTTTTGACAGGCAGAGCTAGACAGAGAGAGCAAGAAACAGAGAGAAATGTCTTTCCATCCTTTGGTTCACCCCCTAAATGGCTGCCACAGCCAGCACGCTGCGCCGGCCAGGAGCCAGGTGCTTCCTCCTGGTCTCCCATGCGGGTGCAGGGCCCAAGCACTTGGGCCATCCTCCACTGTACTCCCGGGCCGCAGCAGAGAGCTGGACTGGAAGAGGAGCAACCGGGACAGAACCAGCGCCCCAACTGGGACTAGAACCCGGAGTACAGGCGCCACAGGTGGAGGATTAGCCTAGTGATCCATGGCGCCGGCCAGGATATACACATCTTAAAAGATTTTACTTTCATATGCAGAGGTAGTGCCTAACTCACAGAATTGTGATGAAGATTAATTTGCTAATACACAGGTGAGGTTTAGGAATGCCTGGCTTATGGTAACCACCCTGTTACATTTGCGTCTAAGTGTTTCAGATTTAAAGAAATATTGCTGGCTTCAACGTTCAAAGACAGAGTTGTAAAATTAATTGATTAAAGACAACAACTGTTTAGGCATCATTACAGTCTAGAATTATGTCATCTAATAATTGCAATTCAAATTCATTCACATACTCAAGAGAGGATAGAAAGGTATTTCAGTGTGCTTGGCGTGACTTAGGGAAATGCATCCAATGGCAAACGTCTCTAGGTACCATAAAGATTGTAAAACATCTCCTAGCACCAAAAAATACTATGTATCTTTAGGCATGCTGATAAGTACCACCTTGCCTATGTTACTAATGCACAATGCATTATCTACAAATGTAAAGCCCAAAAAATTCTGAAAATCACTCTATGATGAGGTAATTTTTTTTAAGATTTATTTATTTATTTTATTCGAAAGTCAGAGTTTCACCGAGAGAGAAGGGGAGGCAGAGAGAGAGAGAGAGACAGAGAGAGAGAGAGAGAGGTTTTCCATCTGCTGGTTTACTCCCCAAGTGGCCGTAATGGCTTGGAGCTGCGCCAATCCGGAGCCAGGAGCCAGGAGCCAGGAGCCAGGAGCCAGGAGCCAGGAGCCAGGAGCTTCTTCCAGGTCTCCCATGATGGTGCAGGGGCCCAAGGACTTGGGCTATCTTCCACTGCTTTCCCAGACCATAGCAGAGAGCTGGATCAGAAGTGGAGCAGCTGGGACTCGAGCCAGTGCCCATATGGATGCTGGCACTGCAGGCGGCAGCTTTACCTGCTACCCCACAGTGCTGGCCATGTGATGAGGTAATTTATAAGCCTAATTGTACTTATCCCCTCTGATGTAGATATATTCATATGTTTTACTGAAGAAATATGAGTATATGTGATAGTTTGGAGTATTTTATAGCAACAATTCATTTACTTCCTAGATTTATTTATTTGGAAAGCAGAATGAGGGACACACATACAGAGATCTTCCATCTGCTGATCCCCTCCCCAAATGCCTCCAACAGCCAGGCCTGGGCCAGGCTGAAACCAGGAGCCAGGAACTCCATCCAGTCTTTCATGTGGGTGGCAGGAGCCCAAGGAATGTGCCTTCCAGGCACATTAACAGGAAGCTGAATTGGAAGTAGAGTAGCTGCGACTTGAACCTGCACTCTGATATGGGATTTTGAGGTCCCAAGAAACAGTTTAACCCAATGTAATGCCCACTTCCCCAAATATATAGGAAGAAATCTATTGCCCTGACTTTGGCCTTGACCATATGAGTTGTGCTGGCCAATGGAATGTGAGTGGAGTTGATGAGAATACAGGCTTTATGTGAGCTACTGAGGTCTGAGTTTGTCTTGTCTCTGACCTTCTCCTTATTTGCCATGAGAAGGCTGGTTCCAGAGAGCCAGTGATTCATGAAGAATGAAAAGAAATGCAGAACATCCTCCCGACACTACAGTCTGATCCACAGAGCTACAAATAAGGAAAACATGATTATTTTTGTAAGCCACTGAGTTGCAGAATATTCTGTTGTGAAGAATTGAGGCAATAGCTGACTAATACAATATATTTGATTATTAAATGCTGACCAGACTCTGCTGGGAGTGTTGCATCATACTTAGTATGAAGAATTTTTCTTTGTAAACATAATATCTGAATATTAATACACACTTACCACTGGGGTTGTAGATTTAAAAAAATATATAATGTTATATTATGTATAATCCTTGAAACACCCCCAATGAAATATTCCCATTTTAGAGACAAGGAAGTTGAATCTTAGATGAATTACATAATTTGCCCAAGTTTTCACCACTATTAGTATGTACGGCCAAGATTTGATTATGGTATATATACATAGTTGAGAAGGAGAGAGAGATCTCATCCAGTACCTGCAATGGCTAGGACTGGCCTGAGACCAAAGCCAAAGCAGGAAACTCCATCCTCCTCATCTCCTACTCAGGTGGGAGATAATCAAGAGAGGTTTTTCTCTTCTCTTGGGAGATTGAAACATCAAGGAGGATGCTAGTTTGAAACAATCATTTCAATAGTGGAAATAACTTAAATCTCTGAAAACTAACACATTTTATGTTTCTTGTCTATTGTTGGCTTGGATTTACTGCTAATACTCAGAATTCACAAACCACTCATCTTTATCATGGAGGCAGATTTTTATTTCAGTATCATAGATTGATTTCATAAATTCAACTAAAGATGGTGGCTATGATAGCTCATTTCAGAGATTTTTCATTGACTATCAGAATTCTGGCTAATGTTAACCTTTAGGCAGCCCTTTTTGGAAATTGTCTGGCTGTTGAATATCAAGAGTAACAGCTTAGGGGTCGGCTCTGTGGTGCATCAGATTAAGCCACTGCCTGGGATGGGCACAAGTTGGAGTGTTGACTGCCCTGCTTCCTGCTAATGCACCTGGGAAAGCAGCGGAAGGTGGCCTAAGTCCTTGGGCCCCACAACCACATGGGAGACCCGGAAGAAGCTCTTGGCTCCCATCCAGCTTCACTCTGGCCCAGCACTGGCAATTGTGGCCATCTGGGGAATGAACCAGCAGATGGAAAATCACCCTCTCTCTCTTTCTCTTTTTCTCTTTCCCTCTATCTCTCTCCACCTCTCTGTAATTCTGACAAATAAGTAAATAAATAAATCTTTTATTTTTAAAAAAAGAGTAACAGCTTAAATATCAAGAGTAACAATAGTTACATTATTGTTAGAAATTTAAAACTTTCCCTTAAGGTAAATGTACCAAGTCTTGTATTTCATTTTCCTGTCAGAATTAGTAGTACAAGCCTTCTCTAAATGGAATTAAAGTTCATCAAATGGACAAAAGACAAATTTAAAAATTTTGTCTCCCACTAGAGGTGATTCAGGCTCCTTCGAGGTTGACTAATTCAGCCATTGTTATTGTTCTGAGACTTACTACATCAGAGAATTGCTTTAATTCAATTGTGTGACAGCACACCTACTTTAAGCTAATGGTATCTTGCCAACAAAGATTCCATCAAAATTCTAAGATGAATTGTAATGAACAGTAGAGGACAACACAAAGTCAATATCTATACATTCCCTTTTTAAACAACTGTTAATTCTTACATTTGATGTTTCTTTGAAATTTGGTAGAGCAGTAGGATCAACATTTTAGCACATAAAGGAACATTTTCATGATAAAATATAATTTCATAACTAATTAAAAAGTAATTTAACATTTCTAATTTTTTTGACAGGCAGAATTAGACAGTGAGAGAGAGAGACAGAGAGAAAGGTCTTCCCTCTGTTGGTTGACCCCCCCCAAATGGCCGCTAAAGCCGGCGCACTGCACTGATCCAAAGCCAGGAGCCAGGTGCTTCATCCCAGTCTCCCATGTGGGTGCAGGGCCCAAGGACTTGGGCCATCCTCCACTGCCTTCCCAGGCCACAGCAGAGAGCTGGATTGGAAGAGGAGCAACCAGGACAGAAACTAGCGCCCCAGCCCGGACTAGAACCCGGGGTGCCGGCGCCGCAGGCAGAGGATTAGCCAAGTGAGCTGCAGTGCCAGTCTGCTATGCCTAGGATTTGAAGATATGATGGCTTGAAATGTATTGTTTTGATTCACTTATGATAGAAATGATTGAGCTCTCTGAATTTCTTGCTTTCCTTGTACTTGGTGTCCTCACGTCTACATATCTGGTTGCTATGTGCACAAATGACAGGGAAGTAATCTCTGAATGTATTGGATTCCCTATGCTCTTTTTTTTTGTGCATAAATGGAAGGAAAATAATCACAGGCTAGGAATGGGCACTGTTTCAACTGGGTGACTGAAAAAGATGAGAAACCTGAATTTTATAAAGCATTATCTTAAAATGTTTCAAAACCTAAAAAAGGAAAACTAACATACCAATTCACAAACTTTCTTCAAACACCTTGGAATCAATAGCATGTAACTGACTTTATATATGTATATTCTGTGTTTAAAGAAGAAGGTACAGGTTTTGGAATCCTTTCAAGGGCATGGAAAGGTGCATGCATCTATTTGTTTTCATTGCTGAAAATAGATCTTGAGAGATACATGCGTCCTAGGTCTATGAGCAATAAGGATTAGAACATTAGTGATACCCATTGGTTTTGCTCATTCGGTTTCTTTACAGGGAGGGCTAAGGAGGAAGTTGATTCATTGGTTTGTTTATTTTGTAATGGGTCCCAAACCAGAAAGCCCTTGCTTCAAGCAGTGCCAATATTCTTTTAATGAAAGGTTCCCTGTTAGCATTGGCACAGGTATCCATCAATCAAAAGAGAGGTCAGTCTGAAAACTACCAGCAAGAATGAGTTACTGAAACCCACAGTCAGTCCTACTCACTAAGGTTCCTCTGTTCATTTCTCCTCTTGTTAACAGAGTAATGATCCAGGGAGTGTTCAAGTGCTATTCGGAACTAAATATTGCATACAATAGTACCATTTCTCACGATAAAATGAAAGGACTATTGCTTCTAAACTGGATCTGAGATGAAGAACAATGTTAAAGAATTCTTACATATTCATGAAAAAAAATCTGATAACTGGAGCTGGCATTTGGTGCAGTGGTTGAAGTTAAGGTGCTGCCTCAGCTGCCCACTGTCCAGTCTTGGCTCCACCACCAATTCCAGCTTCCTGCTGATGGGCACGTGGGAGGCAGCAGGTGATGGCTCAAACAGTTGCTTTCCTGCCATCCACGTGGGAGACCTGGATTGAGTTCCTGGCTCCTTGCTTCAGCTTGGTCTACTCATGGCTGTTGTGCCTTTCAAATAAATAAGATTTTTTTCTAAAAAAGAAAAGAAATCCCATTGTTAATGTCAAAATAACCAAGACACTGAAGTCTATAATCTGTGGTTTGCTATGTCCCAAAAGAGTTATGAATACTAGGTTTGGTCTAATATTTTTGATGGTTTTGTCCCTATTTCTCAAAATGTTCCTACAAATCAGAATTTATGGATTTATCAACATATCAATGGTGTATGTGTGAATTTGTTTACTCTAAGAAAGGTAGCTCAGCCCATTGACAGCACATTTTTTTCTTCCCCAGAGGCTTATGGTTACAACAGTTTTCTCACACAAGGTCACTGATTTCTCAATCCTGTGAGGTTAAGTTGTCCCGAGTCACCGTGATTAAATTTAGGTTCAGAGAACTCAGTGACTTGTTATGCAGCTGATACACAATAAATGGTGGAACAAAATCTCACATGCAGTTCTTCTGCCTTCCGGCACACCACAGGGTGGTGGATGGGGTTGGAGTGAACTGAAGGCACAGAGAATGTCGGTTTTAATGGTTAAGAAAAACACAGAAAGCCTACATTTCGAGCCCCCCCCCCCTTGGTATTTTCCAGCTATTGAACTTGACTGTGGAAGCCAATGCTTTAGGAGGAGTTAAGTAGGGATCACCAAGGAAATCATCAGCTTGGGTGTTGGGTTTAAATTTTGGAGGCAGAGGGAGGAACTGGTACCAAGCAGCCAGTCTTAATGTTGACAATCCTAGCAGGGTAGATGCATCCCACTCTTTTCCGCTGTTGACTCTTCTTCCCTTCTGTCTGTCCCCAGGTGCCCCCCAATGTGCAGTAGTTGAGAATGGTTCTGCTGATCTACTTATCTCTCCTTTTCCACCCGTCCTACTAAAAACAAAATCTATCTCTAGGGACACAGTCTCTTTTGGAATAGACAGAAGATCTGCAAGAATAAACACAAATTGTTAGCTAACTCCTGGGGAGATTTCCACCTTTAACCACTTTTGAAATATTGAATTTTTAATTTTTTATTAGCTTGCATTTTATTAGTTTATTAGTTTGTGTTAAGTAACACAACTAAATACTTTAAAATCTGTACTCAGGTAACCTTTATAAACAGTATAATGAAAACAATCAGTAATTCTACCTTTTAACATTTCTTATAAAAACACTGATTCATTTCTTATATTCTTATTTCCTTTTTTATATAAATTTGTGTGAAAAAGTAGTTTGAAAGGTAACACAGGTTGATAGGAGCAATTTGCATTTGAAATCAACTGATGCAGATTTATGTCCTGGCTCCTTGGATTCCTTGCTACTGACTTTAGTAAAATTATACAACCTCTCTGAACCCTGGTTCCCCTTAATAAGTTTATAGTACCTACAGATCTTCCTTAATCATTCATTGATCAATTAAATCACGATTTCTATTGTGTGACCTGGTTGCTGTAGTCCACTAATACCCATTCTTTTTCTACTTTACTGTAACTCCTAGTAACAGAAGATATTCTTCATCCTCCTTTGTAATCAATGGGATATGAGCAGAAGTAATATGTGCAACTTCTAGGTGTATCTTTAGAAGCAAAAGACATTCTTTTCCTTTGAACCTCCACTCCTTTCTGCTTATGGAAATACTGACTGAGCAGACAGATTGATTAGCAATCCACCTTCAACACGATCTAGAGTGGCAGAGATGGAAGAAATCTGAGCTGTACGTGAAACTGCCATTTTGTCCAATATTGTTAGAACGTTATAGGAGGAATATATTTATATCTCATTTAAGCTACTTTTGATAAGTTGGGTGTTTGTTTAGCAGTTCGGGTTGGAATTTGGAATTGCGAATGAAGACCAGATTCATTCTCTTTCTCCAACTATGAAGCTTTAACTGGCCTTTTGTTGATTCTCTATTTCAACTGTGCTCACTTTTTTACTTTATGTTTACTGGCATCGATTTCCTAGATTTAAATAAACACATGGGTCACAGAAGGAAATCAAAATCACAAGCTCTAAGTTACTTAGTTCTGACTGGCAGTCAGCTTACTCCTATAGTTGTTTTGTTGCCAGCTACTTATTCATGTACATGTTTTATCAAACACACAGGAATGAGAGTCCTTTGAGTGTAGGGTCTATGCCTATTTATCTTTTTATCCATATAGCATCTTGCACAGAGCCTGGTACACTGCGAGTGTCCAGGGAATGAATGTGTTGTCAGTTCTCCTGTGAAAGACACATGGCACTTCTAGTTAAATAAGACTTAAGAACCTTAGGCTCTGACTTTTTCAGATCTTGTGAGAAAGTTTGGAGTTGGTACCACCCAGCTAGTCCACTGGCAATTGCTGTAGAGATGAACATGACTAATCAATGTCAGGCCAATCCAAAGCAATTACTATTGAATTTTTGTTTGACATGAAACTCAATTTCTTTGGGAGTTGAATCTTAGACCAGCCAGCAAACATTTGCTACCTGAAGAGGGCATTATTCCTGAGAACAAAGCCTATTATGAGAAAATAATAGCAGAAAGAAAAGGCAATGAAAAATCATAACATCGTCTTAGCCTCTGAGTCTAACCCTACCTATGAATTGTCACGTAAGTGATCTAATAAATTCCTCTCTTAAAAAATATGGTTTCAGCTAATCCTGACTAATAAATAACATATGGGTGCTAGTACTAGATCCATCTCTGTCTCATTGTGAAGTTTTGGAAAATTATTTCATCATGTGGGAACACATTCCTGAGTATTGAGAGAGTTGGATTTCATGATTCCTAAGGTTCTCTCAGCTCTGATTTCCATGAATCTTTCTTCATGTGTATATGAATCACTTAGGGCAATGCAAATTACTGTAACAGCAGCAACTTCTTTGCTTAATAGAAGAGATGCTTTTTTCCAAGAGAAGTGGAGGGATCCAGGTTACTTTTATCTTGGGACTCTGCTATCTTCAACCTACATCACCATGCTGATGGTCATTAACGCAGAGGAGTAGAAAAGAAATCAACGATTGTGTTTGATAGAGTAATGGCAGGTTATGGAGCATATATATAACGGACACGTATCACTTTTGTTCACCTTCTGTTAATGAGAACACAATCACACTGAACTGCAAACAAGACTGGAAATATTCCAGGAAGAATAAAATACTGATTTGGTCTCTGCCAAAGTAAGTCCTTGACCCATACTGGCAGCATTAACAACATACTCCAGTAAATGGTCCTCAAAATTTTCTTCTACCTGAACTCTCCATAAAGTTCACAGCATTTTCAATAAGTTAGTCTGTTTGTTCCCAGGTTAACACTGATTGAATAGACCGGATATAAGGGAGGCCAAGTGCCTTGAGAGAACTTGGCAAAGTAAACATAGGCACATGGTGTAGGGAGATTGTGGAGCCCAGACTGTATCCTGAATGATGTTGAATTCAACCCACTGAACATTCCATTCTTGAAATTAGGACCACAGTCAACGCTGATACACAGGGCTCCAGAACCACATATTACTTTAGCTACCTGAAGTATTTGCAGAACACTCTTATTACCAAAGGTAAGCTGCTACATACATTTTTTGCAGTCTGAAAGAGGCTTGCTGATAGAATCGATGCCCCCGTAGTTTAACTAAGAATTAAAAAAGAAGTAAAAGAAAAGAAAATGAAAAGAAAATGAAAACAGGATAAGAAGGGAAATAGTAGCTGTTACCTAGACTTAGAGTCATACATCTTGGGTTACCTAGGTTTTCACCTGGACTTACACCTACTCTAATTGTTAATAATGTTCCTTTCAGTCTCAGAAATGTTCCAGTATAATCAATTTAACCAGATCAGGTGCAAAAGAGATTGTGGTAAGGCAAATGTTGAAATGAAATGTTGAAATGGGGTGGGGATACCAGAAAAGATTGAGATTTTCTTTGCTGGAAGCTCCTAAAAAACTTATTGCTCAATTGTATATTATGACAAAACATGTCATATTCAAGAGGCTCAACAGTGAATTTTGTTTCTGATGCTGTGAGAAACAGACAAATTTTGAAATGTGTCCTGAATAAATTGTTGGCCATAGGGATATAAATGTTATATTAAATATGTCCAGAAGTTCCTAATTTATGCTTGGATTATTTTAGGATTTTGTCTAATGTCTTTAATAAAATCTTAGTGGTGTTCCTGACTTTTGTTTCTATTTATTTTTTCAAATCATAGGCAGATGTCTGAATGCACACAGTGTGTCTGCAATAGTCTCAGAATTATTCCTAGTGACCTGTCATATCATTAACCACAACTTAGAAGAAGTCACAGAGGACAGGCATGCAAGGTATGCCAGTGCCTGAAAATTGAAAATGGAATGTCACTAATGACCCTTGACTTCTGATCCAATAGCTTTTTAATGAAAATTTTTCATAGGTTTCAGAGCAATATCTGGATTGTATAACTACTTTGCAGTGTTACATTTCATTTCAATTGCTTAATTATATGCTCCTGACTCCTTATTATTTTTTTTTTTGTGGTGTAGTCTGTTCACTCTTTTCAATACCCATTCTCTCCTTTTTTATGGTAATAGTGCACTCTCCCCTATGTTGTAATATAGCCCCCTTAGAGAGAAAGCATGTTTGTCAGTCCCCTTGAAGTCAGGCATGGCCATCTTTCTAGGTCCTTGAGTACTGATGTGAACAGGTGTGTATATTATTTCTATATTGCTTGTTTAAATGAAATTTTTTGCCCTAGACTTTTCTCTTTCCTCTTTCTCAAAACTAGAATACAGATGTTCCAGCTACCCCACTTTGACCATGCATATAACAGTGCCCTAGGACCTGGCTACCCAGAGTGTGATCCTTGGTCAAGCGGCCCCAGCACCATCTGGAAGATCCCTATAAATACAGAATTCCATCTTATTTAATCCATTTACTTTCAGGGGTTTTTCCCAAACCTCTACACTAACTTATGTGAGTTTTCTTCCTTGTAATAGCAAACCTTTTAAAACTTTTTTATTAACCCTTTCTGGTGTCTTCTGGAGAAACAGACAAGAAAGGAATATTATTTGCTTTCTGAATCTTTGGGAGTCCTCCCTCCACCCTTTAAAAGAGTATCTCAGTTTAACTTGGTGCGTGTTGATTTATCTGGGACTGGGAACCTGGGGAGTGCGCTCACCCCATCCTCCTGAGTTTCTCTGCATATTCCAACTAAGATTTTTGGTCCTTGAGGATGCCGAGTTAAGAAGCTCAACATAAATATTAAATGAAATGAATATACAATGTCTCTGGAGAAGGCTTCATCTTCTTTTTTTCCAGAAGACCCAAATTCTAAGCAGCAGCATTAATCAAATAGATCACATTTGTTGTAAAGTACAGGGAGGCATGCATACTCTGCTTTTAATATGTAGACTCTCACCCGCTATTTGCTCTAACAACCACTTCCTCCTTACTTTGTTTTCATTTCTATTTGGTAAATGGATCCTCTAGACTTGTAATTCCTCAACTTGAATCCAACAAATATTTACTTACTGCCTCATGAGACAGTAAATGCTAAGTATTATGTTAGATGCTATGGAAATAATAATGAATAAAAAGATCTGACTTCATATGTAGGGTACAGTGTAATTGGGCAGAAAACCAATGAAGAAGTAATTACATAGCTGAAGGATGTTAAGAAATGGAATGCATTTAAATATATGTAATAATGTTAATTGAAGAAATGAAAAACAAATTTACCATTAACCATCTCCCTCCACACCTCCCTGGAAAGAGGGAAGAAACACTTGCTTATTTCCCCTTTCTTGACATCCTCGATGCTTTGGGTTCATATTGGTCATTGGGCTTGTGAAAGAGAAGTTGAATAAATAGCTAGTCAAAAAAGGCGCCGGCACACCGGGTTCTAGTCCCGGTTGGGGCACCGGATTCTGTCCCGGTTGCCCCTCTTCCAGGCCAGCCCTCTGCTGTGGCCCGGGAGTGCAGTGGAGGATGGCCCAAGTGCTTGGGCCCTGCACCCTATGGGAGACCAGGGAAAAGCACCTAGTACCTGGCTCCTGCCATCGGATGAGCACGGTGCGCCGGCCACAGCGCACCATCTGCGGCGGCCATTGGAGGGTGAACCAATGGCAAAAGGAAGACCTTTCTCTCTGTCTCTCTCTCTCATTGTCCACTGCCTGTCACAAAAAAAAAAAAAAAAAAAAAAAGGGCTTCCAGTTGGTGCATCTGGAAAAGGACTGGAAAAGAACTTAGAAAAAACGAAAATAGTTGCATTTTGGTGGAAACATTGTGGCTTAATGTATTCTCTTCCTGGTTATTAAAGTATTGATTGTACAGTACATTAAAATTAGAAATAAAAAGAACATGTAAAGTGTGTGTATGAATCTTCTTTATCCCTTTATAAGTGAAGTGAGGTTGCATTTCCTGTGCAGGAGACAGTCTTTCACTGTGGTCCACTAGAACTCTCATTTTCCTTTCCTCTGGCCTAATGTAAACAAACCACTGTGACATCAACTTTCTGGCATTTGGTATACAGAGGGCCTGGATTTCCATTTCTTTTTTTTTACCAAACAATTGCAAGTTTTAAATATTATTTTTATTTAGTACCCATACCTGACTGCTTTTCTTGAAGGTATTAATCAAAGGTCAAGGCCTTTTTCACAGCACCAAGGAACTTTTTTGAATATTCCTAGATGGAGAGGCCAAATGATAGAGTAATAATTTATAATATAAAGAGGAAATCATTCAGGATAGGAGATAAAATATGCTGCTGTTGAGTCAAACTACTATTGGATAGGAAATTCTAACACTGGGATTCTGACCATTTAAAGCCATATGTTTGAGTGATTTGTAAGAAACCAACTAAAAATGTGATGGTTTAAAACAACAACAGACATATTTTTGCCTCTGATCTCCAATCTGGGCATGACTTAGAGAAGACAACTCATCTCTTCTCTGT
Organism: Sylvilagus floridanus; assembly: GCA_949820135.1. NCBI lineage: Eukaryota > Metazoa > Chordata > Mammalia > Lagomorpha > Leporidae > Sylvilagus > Sylvilagus floridanus. The sequence goes on from OX463225.1 coordinate 58,871,228, forward strand.
GTAGTGTTGATTGGGCTGGCTTACCTGGCAGGAGGGTCTATGACGGTTTTACTCATGTCTATTGCTCCAATGGGGGTGGCGGGAATGGCCAGGGATACCTGCACCTGCTTCTCTTTTTATGATGTCTCTGTTCATTATGTGGTGTCTGAGAATTCCCAATAGACTGAAGATTCAGGTGCTAGTGTTTCACAAAACTTGATGCAGTGTTACATCTGATACAACATTCTGTTGGTCACAGCAAATCACAAGACCATCCCAGATTCAAGAGGAAGGAGAAGATTCCCAATGAAAAGAACATAGATGTATAGAAATAGATATTGTTGATGACCCTCTTTGCACATAATCTACTATATACTCATTTTCAGTAAAACCCACTGAAAATGAGCATCCATGGCTATTATGAAAATTACAATAGGGAGTGTAGACTGACGTCACAAGTGGTGTGGGGGTAGGAAATGTGAAGATATACTGTTCAACAGGCTGCAACTACAAACTCCAAAACATGACAGATGTGTGGTACAGCAGATAAGTTGCTGCTTGGGATATGTGCATCCCACAGTGAAGTTCCTGGTTCAAGTTCCTGGTTTCTGATCCAGCTTCCTGCTTCCAGGTAGGCAGTAGCTGTAGGTTTAAGTACTTGAGTCCCTGCCTCTTACGTGGGAGATTTGGAATTCTGGGCTCCCTGCCTTTGTTTTTGCCTAGCCCTGACTGTTGTAGGCGTTTGGGGAATGAATTAGTAGATGGATGATTTCTCTGTGTCTCTTTGTTGTTCTGCCTTTCAAATAAAATGAAAATAAATAATTTTTTAGAAATTCATTAAAGTCCAAAACATGTCAATCACATCAAATTAATATTACATTTTAAATCATTCAATTTTCACGTTAATGTGAAAAGTTGTATCTTAACCTATATGGAAAAAATTGAGAATTTTTGCTTTGTCTATCTTTCATTTCAACTTATACTTTCTTTGGAACTCATATAAATTGTATTCATATAATGTTTTATTCTAATTTATTTATTTTATTTTGGTTTATTGCAATTTTCTTATGTAACTGTCCTAATTCTGTGAGGCAGGTATGTAGGTAAATATATAGTTTGCTATCATAATATGTTACCATTTATCTCTGTTAAATTTGGCTCAGGAAGGTTTAGTGACGTGATCAAGACTGCATGTTAAATGTAATTTTCCTAGGCCTTAGAAAGCTAAAATAATAAAATTCTAATTGTATTATCTCAGATTTTCTTAAATTCCTGGATTACACAAGATTCATGTGATTTTTAAACACAGGAAGAAATGAATATAGCAAATATTTTATATATTTGTTTTTATTAATTATAATCACCACATTGTACAATGGGTCTGTTGATCTTATTTCGATGTGTTTGAACTTGTCCCCCTACCTTCCATGGTCCCCAGTCCCTGGTAACCATTCTGTACTCTCCACTTTTATGTGCTCAACTTTCTTGGATTCCAAATACTTGTATAAGTGAGGTCAGGCAGGATGTGTCTTTCAGCATCAGGCTTCTTTTATTTAACATAAAGTTCTCCAGGCTCATCTCATTCCGACTTCAGTTTACTTGAGTTCCGTTTGGTAAATATTTATTCAGTGATGATGCTGTCCCGATGCCGATCTGTGTGCCCGGAGAACATCAGAAAACAAAACAGATTTTCCTGCTGTCAAGGAACATACTTTCTGAAAGTGACATCTGATAAATAGCAGAAACAAATCATTTCATTGTGGGAAGAATCTGCCAGTGTGACTGTATGGGGGATGGCGCAGGAGCTTATAAAGCTGATTTTATGGTTTCAATTAAAAAAACTTTTTTGTCAAATGGCAATTGAACTGTAGCCTTCTCTCCTTGAGCAGGGAATCTGTATGTGCTATGGTTCTGGCAGCTTCTCTCTCAGTCCGTGGAGCCATCTGGACACCGGCTCACAGAAGCGATTTTATGCAGATTTACAACCCATAGTCCACTGAGTTCTTCCCATCTTCTCCACCACCTCTTCTTTTACTTTAGACAAAGTCAACAGATAGGCTCCCAGTGTTCCATGCATGACCTTTTGTTTCGTTTTTACCTTCACAGTTGAACACAAATACATGACTAAGTCCAGTGAGCATCTGTTTGAGACCAGAGATCTGACATTTAGGAACTATCTTTTTATCACATTACAGTTTCATTTCGCATGTTTTTCTTAGTGTTTTTCACTAAGTGTTTTTCACATTGGAACAATAGACATGAATAACACCATCATAGACCCTCCTGCCAGGTAAGCCAGCCCAATCAACACCACACAGAGAAGAGATGAGTTGTCTTCTCTAAGTCATGCCCAGATTGGAGATCAGAGGCAAAAATATGTCTGTTGTTGTTTTAAACCACCACACTTAGTGTTTTCTTAGTGTTTTTCACACTTTCTTAGTGTTTATTAAGCTAGAAGAGCAAATGTAATTATACATTCAAAATATGGGGCACACAAAAATTATTGCAGAAAGGTAACTGGAATCCACCTTGACAAGAGACACTAGCATTTGAGAGTTCAAAGCCCTGCTCATGGGGTGATGTGTGGAAGTCTGAAATTAGCTGGGTACTTAGCAGTGTCGATGTGCGATGTTCACGATTCCATACATCAGGAATTTGAGAGCCAGCTGTGTGAGAGGAGCTCATGACCTGGAAGGCCTTTCAATTCGTACATGAGGGCCAGACAGATGTTGCAAGATGGTAGGTGAAGACGCAGACCAGCCCAGGACTGACATAAAAAAAAAAAAATTATCCAAATACCAAACTGATAGCGGGGGCAGGACTTGGGATGTTTTAAAAGTAGAAGATGCACAGCTGGTCTCCAAGTTGCTGTTTTCTCAGCCTCATGATGGTGCCAAGCCAATGCACAGAGAAATCATACTCTGAATTTTGAACGTTGACCATTTCCTGGGCTCGCAGCATGTGGTACAATCCCTACGCCAGCAGCAGCCGAAAGCTATAGCTCTGAATCTGCCAGTCTAACGCAAGAGGCAGCGACCAGTACTCTACAGTGTATTGTGTCCCTAACCTATGATAGCCGGTAGGTTAAGTGTATTGAATAAAGTTTTACTTTGAAAATTTTTGGCATATGACAGGTTTTTCAGGATGTTAGACACCGTAAGTCAAGGAGTATTTGTATTAAGTACTGAAAAATATTATCTCACTTCATTCTCACTACAACATAGTTTTACTACAATGTTGAGTGAAGTGCAAGGGCCATTAAAAAAGTTTCTTATGGGAACATGCTTAGAAGGAAATAAAATCATTCTGTCTAGCTTATAGGCTCAAAGAATCCACATTTAGATTGATTAACGATTCAGGCTGTCCTGAGTTCAACTGACTTGAACGTTTTCCATGTCTTCCCTGCTTTTTCCACAGGCTTTGAAGAGACCACAAAAGCATGTACTTGGAACTAAAAATACCTGATTTTTAACCCCAACTCTGCCACTCCTTAGTGGTAACACTTTAAGCAAGGGAGTTGTGTAGCTTCACAGTAGAGAGACTGATACCTCCCACACATGGGGCTTCCCAGCACCTACTGCGCATCTCGGGGTGCCCGGGCAGAGCGTGCTCTGAGCGAATAAATGCAGGTCCCACCGGGTGTGATGGCTGTTCCCACTCCATCTGGGCTGGAAACAATAGAAGAGGCACAAGCTTCCCAGCCTGGCACTTGTATGTTCACAGACTCAAGAAGGAGCTTGAAATAGTTCTCTAAATGAGATTTGGGAATTCTTTGTGGATTTCAATTACCCATCCTCTTGCTGGACCTCATTAGCACACATAATTGAAAACTGATTCTGTATAATAAGGACAACAGAGTCTCCAGCTCGGCGGAAGTTTCTTTGGTGTTACTCATTCTCCATTTCACACAAACATCCCAGCAGCCAGCCCTCAAACACACCACCTTAGAAGCTGGGGAGAGAGGACCCAGATTCTCCCAGAACTGTAGTTCCTGTGATCTTCGACTAACATGGGAGATTTTGTTTCATCTTGTATTTTTTTTGCAACGTGCAGATGAACAGTAGTACTGTAAAAGATCTTACAGAAATTCTGGAGAGTGGTTTCCTGAAAACCTGCATTCTCAGTAGGGGGACAATACTGCCACCAAGGAAATGAAAACTGGCTCTTAAGGGATAAAAATATCTTCGCTATTACAATGGCTTTTGGCCCTTCCCAGTATTTAAACAGATACACTGTACATCCATGGTATTAAAATTTCATGGAGAGAACATGATCAGGAAAATTGTATCAAAGAGGCTCATTAATGGGGTGGGATGATAATGAGAGAACACACACACAGACATACATACACACACACAGAACACAAGAAAGGTTGAGCTAACACAGCCTTAGTGAGAACATGAAGTTCCCTAGACAGGGCTATTTCTGGTGCTGCATTCTCTGTAAGAGCGACACACGTGGTTCTGGGTCTGCGCGACAGTGGATAAAAGGAAGGGTTCTAAAGACAGCTTGCCTGGTTTGAAGCCAGTTCAATCACATAGAGCTGTGTGATCTTGAGCTAGTGACCTAATGTCTCTGTGCCTCAATTTTTTTCTTCATCTGGAAAATGAGTATTGAAAACTCAATGCTTAAAGTTGCTATGAGGGAGGGAGGACCCAGCTTGTTTTTTAAAAAGATAAGGAATAGAGGTTTCTCTGCCTTTGTGAAAGAGCCTGGTGCCATTTAAGCCACATCCTGGAGGTGATAAAATCCATGCAGCATGCTTCAAAATTTAGAATAGACAGAAATAGATGCATATAGAAATGAAATATAGACGAGAACAGATGTAATATATATTCTATAACATGAAGAATTTATTCATGATGGCACTTGTCATATTTGTTAGTTTGTTTTTATGCATATAATTTTTAAATGACATAAGTAATACATATACACATATTCTCTTTGTCCTCCCTATACCCCCATTCTGAACATTATGAAGCAAACTTTTTTTAAAGAATTATTTATTTATTTATTTGAAAGGCACAGTTACAGAGAGAGAGAGAGAGAGTCTTCCATCTGCTGGTTCATTCCCCAAATAGCTGAAACAGCCAGAGCTGAGCTGATCTGAAGCCAGGAGCTTCTTCCAGGTCTCCCATGTGGATGCAGGGGTCCAAGGACTTGGGCCATCTTCTACTGTGAAGCAAACTTAAAAAAATACCCACTGAGGGACTGGTACTGTGGCGTAGCCGGTAAAGCCACGCCTGCAGTGCCAGCATCCCATATGGGTGCTGGTTCAAATCCTGGCTGCCCTACTTCCAGTCCAGCTCTCTGCTGTGGCCTGGGAAAGCAGTGGAAGATGGCCCAAGTTCTTGGGCCCCAGCACCAACGTGGGAGACCCAGAGGCTCCTGGCTTCAGATTGACATGGCTCCAGCCGGTATGGCCAACTGGGGAGTGAACCAGCAGATGAAGACCTCTCTCTATGCCTCTCTTTATCTCCCTGTGTAACTCTGACTTTCAAATAAATAAATATATTTTTAGAAAATACCTACTGAAAGCAGTGGAAGATGGCCTAAGTGCACCCATGTGGGAGACCCTAGAAGAAGCTCTTGGCTCCTGGCTTCTGCTTGGCCCAGCCCTTGCTGTTGGCAGCCATTTGAGGAATGAACCAGTGAATGGAATATCTCTCTCCCTCTCTCTGTAACTCTTCCTTTCAAGTAAGTAAATAGATAAATCTTTTTTTCCCCCCAAAGTTCCCACTGACTAGCAAATAAAATTTCCTGAGACATATCCTTTCTAGATAGGTAGACTGAGGCACTAACCATATCCCTAAACATAACTCTCTACCCAAAGAAGGTCAATGTCTCCATTCAAGTTAAGACCAAACTGACTCTACTCATTGAGGAAGAATTTTGTGTGTACCTGCTATGTGCCAGGTATTTTTGAACTGGAGGTAGAACTGTTGCACCAGGCCCAGAAGTCAACTCTTCAAAAATGAAAATCCACGTAGCTGGAATGTGAGTTACGTCAATGTGCATACCACAGATGGGATTCCAGATGTTTCTCATGACTGTTACTGAATAACCTACTTCTGCCATTAAAATGAAATCCCAGTGTTGGAATGGTTTGCAAACAACTCAGTCCTTTTGGCTTTGCAGGCCAGATCTCAGCAAAGACAGACATTGAGGCTGGAGCTGGAGCTCCCGCTGCTTTGTTCACTTGGATTGCCAAGTGTCCGGGCGGTGGAGAATCCTGTGGTTGGAGAGATCTAGCAAGCAGAGGGATTAAGGATTTCAGTACTGAGAGCAGCTCAGAAACCGGCACCCCTTGGCTTCATTAGGCTGTGACCAAAGGACTCAGAGCTAAAGTAAAGGCAGAGTGTCTGTGCGTTGATCTGCTCATCAAATGGAGTCAAGGAGACAGTTAGTGTAGATGGCAGGAGTCGGAAGGTGATGGCCACTGGGGGAATGGCGTGTTTCCTCCTGAAGTAGCACTCAGATCATGACTCGGCCACTGCAGAGGAGGAAGCTCTGCCTTCTGTTCTCTCAGTGGTCTGGAAAACACAGCGAGCAGTGCACCACGGGTCTCCACCTGTAGCATGACTGTGTGTGCTCCCTTCCTTTCCTTTTCCTCTATCTTCACTCTAAAGCAAAACTAAATATCTCCATGTCTTGCTATAGTCCACCAAACAGTAATTATTGATATTAATAATGCTAACAGCACTGCTATTATGAGGAAGGAATATGCTCAGTGCTTCTGGGGGCCCAGACCCAGGGCCAGGCCACTGTCACAACACTGAGTCAGGTGGCAGTGTCCCCATTTGACAAAGGAGACTTAAGTAAAACACATAATATTTTTTTAAAAATTATTATTTATTTTATTTTATTTTATTTGAGATTCAGAAAGACAGAGACAGAGATGAGGAGAGAACTTCCATGTACTGGTTCACTCTTTTTTCTTTTTTAAGATATATTTTTTTATTTGAAAAGCAGATTTACAGAGAGGCAGAGACGAGAGGTCTTCCATCCACTGTTTCACTCCCCAGATGGCCGCAACGGCCGGAGCTGTGTTGATCCGAAGCCAGGAGCCAGGAGCTTCTTCCAGGCCTCCCACGGGCGTGCAGGGGCCCAAGGACATGGGTCATCTTCCTCTGCTTTCTCAGGCCATAGCAGAGAGTTGGATCAGAAGTGGAGCTGCTAGAACTTGGACCAGCACCCATATGGGATGTTGGCACTGCAGATGGTGGCTTTATCCACTACACCACAGCGCCGGCCCTGATTCACTCTTCAAATGCCCACAATGACCAAGACTGGACCAGGCCGAAGCCAGGAAACTAGGCCCTGGCTCTTGCACTACTGTCTGCTGTCTTCTACAGTGTGAGTGAGTCAGCAGGAAGCCGGTCAGGAGCAGAGCAGGGCACTCTGATATGGAAGGCCCGTCCCTCAGGTCTTCACTCCTGCATCCACTCGCTTACCATTCGGAAAGCGGGATGTGAGCCTTTTCCTGCCTCTACATCCTGAGTTGTTGCCTCAGAGGGGTTACCGTTCCCCAGAACTAACAAGGGGAGGTCCTGCTACTGAAAGTCCCGATTTTATTTTGCTCAGTGAAGTTTGTAGAGGAGAAGGGTGGACTTTAAGCCAGGGAGGAAATGCTAAACAGGAAAGGGGTTTAACAGGAGTGAAAAGAACAAGAAGGAGTCTCATGAACTTTGTCTCAATTTCCAAATTCCTGAGGTGAGGATGACGCGGGAGGGATGGGTAGGACGCTACCCGTATTTGTGGAAGCTGCAGGAGAGAAACAAACAAAATCAAAAACCCAGCTTGGAGGTTCTTTTCCTTTTCCCAGGTGCTGTTTCGTTGGTCTACTTTTTGTGCTTGGTGTTAACCTCTGTCATAGGCCAGCAGAGTACGAAGCACGCACTCACGGTCTCCCACAGACGGTAACCAAACTGTGGCCAGACTCTTTGTAGGCAAATGGTGTTTTATTTACCTTTTAAGCTCTTCTAATTTGAATAAAATGACCAAACGCATGGAAGAATAGACAAATGGTTTTTCTGTAGTGATTCTCCTGTGCACTGATTCACAGATTCACATAGCGGCCAAAGTCACACACATGTATCCCTATCCCCAGGGGAACTCACAGCTGAGTGGCCTCATTACGAACACCCTCCCTGCCCTGGGCCAGCTATCCCTGGTCACTTCTTCCTTCCTTGCCCATCCCCCAAGCCCACTTTTGCCAGCTCATTCTGTGCCATTTGCCGCACTGTTCCAACCTCCGACCCTTAGCTGACGCAGGTAAAAATGAGTGAGCTAGTGATAAGCCAAGCTAACAAGGCCTAGAAAAACACCATGGAAACTTACAGAAGTCCTGGCTGTTTGACCCTTTGGCTCTGGAAAGGATGTTGTCCAGCCTATGTTGTTATGATTTGCGAAACTTTTCACCCAGGCAGGAGAGAGAGAGCGGAGGTTCTTGAACAACCCAGATAGGACCAAGCTGGGAAGACCACCAGGCTTCCAGAAAGTTCAGGGCCTCTTGAGTGTGAATGAAGTAGAGGGGAACTGGCTGCAGAGCCCGTCCAGACCTTCTGATGGATATTTAGGTGAGATACTCACCTTGTTTTGCAAATGAGGAAGCTGAGGCAGAGAAAGGAAAGTGTCCAGCCCCAATAGCTAAGAAGGAACCACCCCACGTAGGGATTACTCAGACCCACAATGCTGGGGCCCTCAGACACAGTTTATTTCTTCCCATATTCCTGCCCATATTCCTTTACTGAATGTTTACTTAGTGTCCATACACACACAAGCCACTGGCCTTCATGTTACTGGAAATCGAAACATGGGCACCGCCAGTCTTCACCTTTAAAGCTTGTGTTCTAGGATAGGAGGGGGGAATACAAACGGGTGCATCATTCCACGACATGCGGTGGGGAAATGCTCTAAAAGAAATACAGGCGCATTTTCTTGAAGGCCATGAGAACAGAACACTTTCTATTGAAGGGAAACTGTTTTACTGAGCTGTGTCTTGAAGAGTGAGAATTACTTCCCTAGGAGCAGGTGATGCTGTAGGAGGGAAAAGCTTTTCTTCTATCCTCTTAGACATGGTGGTTGGAGCCTTGCAGATTAAATGGACAAAGGGCAGATAAAAGGTAGAAAGACTGATTTTTATTTACATACATGCAATATACATGGGAGGTAGCAACCCCTCCGGGCAGCAATCAGTATTTGAGGCTTCTGTACTACCTTAACAGGGGAAGAAGGGCACTTTCGGGAAGACAAATGACTTTCAGGAAAAACAAATGGGTCCCTAGGGCTGTTGGGGCTCAGAACACAGCACCCCAAGACTATGGTTGGGATATGATTTGTCCCTTCAGCTTCATGTGCTGAAGACTTGGTTTCTGCACGGCAGTGTGGAGGTGGTGGAACCTTTAAGAGGTAGGGCCCAGCAGAAAAAAAATTAGGTCATGAGGGCTCCATTTTGATGAATGAAACACTGTCTTACAGGGGTAGGTCAAGTCTTGTGTGACTGGATTGGCTCTTGTGAGAGTAGATTCTTTTTTTTTTTTTTTTTAGTGTTTATTTATTATATGTATTGACTTGAAAGTAGAGCAGCAGAGAGAGAGAAAGACAGACACAGAGAATTTCCATCTGCTGATTCACTCCCCAGATGCCTGCAAAAGCTGGGGCTGAACCAGGCCAAGTTTATTTCCCATGTGGATGGCAGGAAGCCAAGTATTTGGGCCGTCATCTGCTGCCTCCCACATATGTTAGGGGGGAGCTCAATAGGAAGCGGAGTTGGAACTCAATCCGGGGCATCCTAAAAAGGGATGTGGGCATCGGAGAGTGGGCTCACCCATGCCTTTGGCCCTTCTGCATGCAGCCAGTCCCCCTTTTGCTTCTGTGCCATGTTGTGATAAAGCAAGGATGCTGACGCCATGGGGTTTAGACCCTCTAATTACCAGAAGCATGAGCCAAATACACCTCTTTATAAGTCATTCACTTCTGTTTGTTACAGTGACACAACATGGACCAATCCACCCACAGTGTGGCCCTTTGGCATGCTAAGCACTTTGAATTGAAGGACATTGGAAAGGCCTCAGCAATCAGGACTCTCTGAGAACCCCTGTCCTCTTATCTCCTTCCCCTGCATAGCCCTTACAATGAGTCAGATACATCAGAATCCCTCTTCCCCCAGATAAGTCATAGACACTAGGGTCTGTCTCCCCTCAAACAAGCCAGAAAGACCTCAAAAGGTTACCCTCTCTCCCTTTTCCCTGGGAGATCGTAACTCAGAAGGGTCCTGGCCCTACCAGGGAAGAGGAATGCTGCAGAGAGGTCAAGCCGAGTCTCCACAGACATCTCTCGCTGGCTTGCCCTCTTCAGGCTAGCAGTACTCTGCCATACCCTTTGTTCAACCACGTTAGGACTTGCCTGTCCCTTCTTCACTGACTCAAAGCAAGAAAATAGAAAGCTTTCTCTGGGTCCCTAGGTCTTTGTTTCTGAAGCCTCCCATTCAAATAAAACTTTGACTAAACACATTTGATACGCTTTTCTCTTGTTAAGCTGCTTTTTGTTAAAGGATGTTATAGGGATGGGTGAGTAAAGGTATCACACCTTTCCACTCCTACAGGAGAACAAATGGGAGATCGGAAGTTTTGTGACAATGTCCATTTAGGAGTCAACTTCTAGTGCCCAGGAATAAGACAGCCAAGACTCCCTAGTTGCACCCAAAGACTGTCAAGTTGAGTTCTTCTGAATTCTAAAAGGAGGCTCTGCTTTTTAGGTGGATAAGGAAGTTCAGCAAAAAAATTCTATTCTTAAATACTTTCAATTCAAAATAAATGTTATGCCACGATGGCATATTTTGGGCCCTTTAATGCAGAGTAAAACATTGACATCTTATTATATTTTATGGCTTTGTAATAAATATGCCAGGAATACCTGTTACCTTCTACAAAGTGGGATGTTTGGACAGAGCTCTTTTGGCTTCCTGGTTTTTGGAGACCTGAAAAAAGCCAACAGTGAATTTCTTGCTCCTCTGTCTTGTTCTCCTACGGATTATTACCATCTTCACAGACACCATCATCTTCATTCTTCCCTGGCTCTCAGGTCAGAGGTGAACTGAAGCTGAGAAATCACATAAAAGTCAGCATTGACGTGGCAAACAGTGATTGTCAAATTACTTTTTCTCAATTTTTACACTAAAACTTCGGTGGTTGTTAATGTCATAAAAGAGAAGTCAACACTAGAAGTCGCAAGCAGCAAATACTTGTGTATTCACCTTCCTTGCTAGGGGGAAATGTCTTTTTGTCTCACAGAGGTTCGGACCATGATCCGATATATCCAGGGAGAGTGACAGAGTCATTTGGAATGAAATTCTTGGGGCCTGTGCTGTGGTGTAGCAGGTAAAGCTGCTGCCTGCAATGTTGGCGTCCCATATGGGTGCTGGTTCGAGTCCCGGATCCAGCTCTCTGCTATGGCCTGGGAAAACAGTAGAACATGGCTCAAGTGCTTGGGCCCCTGTACCCGTGTGGAAGCAGCTCCTGTCTTCTGGCTTTGGTTCAGCCCAGCTCCAGCAGTTGTGGCCATTTGGAGAGTGAATCAGAGGATGGAAGACTGACCCTCTCGCTCTGTGTGTGTGTGTCTGCCTCTGACTCTCTGTAACTTGCATTTCAAATAAATAACTAAATCTTTAGTAAAAAAATAAAGAAGTGAAATTCTTAGAAGGGTCAGTCTAAGGCTGGTAATTTGAATAGACTTAAAAAACACAAATAGGCGACTGACTGTGAAAATGAATCTCTGGGTTTTCTTTCCCAGAAGCTTTGGATGTGGTGGGCAAATCTCGGGTTCCATAGTGGCATGCTGAATTTTCTGAGAAGAAATACAGATTTAGATTTAACTACTGGAAATGAGTGCAAAAACACATCAAAAGAGGACCCCTGGAGTGAGAGGCATTAAAGATGAGCTCTGCCTGGAACTAGAAGAGCCGGGATTTTGACACATTCTGCAGCTAACACCCAGTGAGCCTCAGGGGAAGGAGACAGCATGATAGCTTCTTTTTTTTTTTTTAGTTTCTTAACTAATTTGGGGGAAAAGAAAACAAGGTCTAATTATTGCATTAAAACTTTTTTATATTTAATAAATTCCAAATAACCTAGTTTAATAAAAGTTCTTAAAATTCTTGCTTCAAAAAATAATTATCACTGCAAAGATGATTATTGACAATATTTTCCCTGCTTCTGAAAAGGCTTCGCAAAGCTATTTTATTAGAAATCAATAATATCAACATAGAATATCTACTGATGGCATAAATCAGCTTGTCTAAAGACACATGCTAGTGGTTAAGCAAGACTTTGTCATGCAAATCCTTTCTTACAATAGGTCACAGAGAGAGAAAAAAAGACATTTTACAATAAAATGAAAAAAAAATACACAGTAGAGACAGCCCCTATTAGTATCTGGGGTGCATTTGTAGAAATTTGAAGAAAGAAAACCTTCACTTACGACACACCTAATGACAGGTTGTTGACACACTCCCCCCAAATATGTTGCCTTGGCATTTAAGACAGCTGCAGATATAGCAAGCCACTCTGGCCTCCCTTCTCCTCTGAAGCCAACCACAAAACCTAACAAGGTCCCTTCTCCCTGGGAGCCCCTCAAGTGTCCCATCATGTGTCCAGAGGGAAGGAATGTCGCCCTGAATATCAAGAAGAATTGGATAAAACAGCCCTTCTACCCCTTAGTTTATTACCCTTACATCACCCCCTTTGTCCTGCCATCTTACTGTTGCCCAACAGCCCATAGAAACACACAGATTTCCCTGTTTCCAGGGGTCACTTAGAAAGGATGCCATGTCACATAAAACTGAGAGAAGCATGAATCAGTCTTCTATGCTTTTCCATTTTGGTCTTTTCTTAGAGGCGCCTCAGTCATAGACCTTCAAGTGGTCCAGGAACTGACATTACTTCACCGCCGCTCCTCCCACCCCCACCAAGAGGAAGGTGACAGGGCATACAGCTCAGCAAGAGGAAACACAGGGTGGATTTCAGTTCTCACACCCTTTCCATTGGGTGCCCTTGGGTGTGGCACAGCCTGCTTGGCATTACATTTCTGTCCTGCAGAATGATGTGAAAATATGCTGCCATTTGTCTTCATTCACACACAAACACACACATGCACCGACGATCTCTGAGGAGACACACAAGTCATTGGCCACACTGGGGTCTTCGGAGAAGACACCTGGGTGAGGAGGGTGGGAGGGAGGCATCCCCGAGCATATCCTGCAGTGCTTTTGGAATAATATAATAATTGCGAGTATGTGTTGCCGTTAGAAATAAAGCAAGCAATTGAAGTAGAGAAGAAAACACACACACGTGAATCTTAAAAGAAAACACGCCGTGTGGTCAAGAGCGATGACAGTGCTTTGGCCACTCCCAGGGCAGTGTCTGCTTCTGTTTGGGAGGATCAAGAAAAAGCTTTCTAGGGCAAGTGGTCTTGGGGACATTCTCTGGGGCCTGAATGGGATTTCTTTGAGGACTGAAGGCTGCATTTCAAGGGGAGACAGAAAGGTGAATGAAAGGCCAGAAGCCGGCCAGGGGGAGCACTGGGAAGTCAGCAGGTCTGTGTGGCTGCATCCTGAGCCCCAGCAGGCACCCCTGGACCTGTGGGGGCAAAGCTGCTGGGAGTCTGGAGTCCCAGTGTGAGGTGTACAACATTTGCACAATAGACTTTTAAAAGGAAAGATTTTCACCTGCGTCTGGAATCAGATCATTTCTCTAACCAGTTTATATGCTATAGTTCTTGAGGGGGAAAAGGAAATTAAAAATGATAATTAAAGTTTTTACTAGGTTAGCAAATACTGGTAAGATTGTATCCATCATTATCTAGGGTTTCACTCCTGCTCTGTAAAAAACTTTTCCCCAATTTTTCTACACAAAGTAGAAGCTTAAGAGTTATCCATGAAAGTTTTATTCGTGACTTTTAAAGACAATAAAATCTACTACATTGGCTTTAATACCAACCTTGCCAAGTCAGAAAACTCTAATATAACAAATTAAAAGGGAGGGGAGCAACCCAATAAGGATCCAAAATGTTGAAACCTGGAAATATGATGCCTTAGATTACAGATCAGGATTTGAGCAATTATGATGCAAATAAAAATAGGCTTCCAACTCTGAGATTATGAATTTGTATGCTGTGGGAGTTTAGCTCTCTTTTTAAACCTTTACACATATTAATTTGAAATTTTGTGTGCATAAACGCTTTTCATAAGTTATTATCAGAAAATGAACTGTGAGTATCACATGCAGATTCTGGAGGAATGGAAAACGTATTTAAATTAAAATGAGAAGCTTAAATTGGATAGATGTGAATGAAATGCTTCATAGAAGGTATCCATAGAAACCACTTAAAATAAAGAGCAATGTTAATTCTCTTTGTAAATTGAGCTCCCAGAATCAAAATGAGCTTGAGACATTTAGTGTAGGTGGAATACTCTTTGGCCTTATCTACATGAAGCACACTAATTGACAATTACAAATTTTTGGCCATGGTCTCAGCTGATAGTCACAACCAATTTATGGCTGTATAGTTGACGGGATTCAGCAAGTAAAATTGCTGAGATACATTGGCCCAACTTGTTGATTTAATCAGGTGTAATTAGAGAATCATGGCTGTAGTGTTTCAGCAACTACTTGACAACACAAGAAATTAAATTTTAGCTACCAGCTGACATAGTGATTATAAAGCAATTTGGTGACACCATTAAGAATAACTTGTAAAAGAAAAAAAAATTTCCCTTGTAACTTCCCAGCAGAAGTTTTCTTTTTTCAGATTCCTTTCCAGGCCTGTGCAAAAGGGGACATGTTTTACACTGCTGTAGTCACAGTTTTTGGAATTCAACACTCTGCTTCTGTTTATATATATGATGTAAATATTTTCTGGTGACTGCATTTCCTTTTAACTTTTTTTTTTTTAAAGATAAAGATTTATTTATTTGAAAGGCAGAGCAACAGAGGGAGAGAAGGAGAAACAAAGAAAGATCTTTTTTACATAGGCTGGTTCACTCTCCAATGCCCATAACAGCCAGGCTGAGGCCAGGACCCAGGAATTCCACCCTGGTCTCCCACATTGGTGGCAGGGGCCTAAAGGCTTGGACCATCTTCCTCTGCCTTCTCAACTGCATTAGTAGGGATCTGGAGTGCAAATAGAGTAGCCAGGACTTGAACCAGCACTCTGACACGGGATGCCAGCCTCAAAGCAGTCCTTTAATCTGATGTGCCACAAAACCAGCTCCTCTTTTTAATTTCTTAATTTTCTTTCATAATGATCACAGATGGTGTCACAAAGTTGCTGATCATTTCAGAAATCTTAGCTCTGCGTTAACACCAACTGTAATATCTCAGTAATTGCTCACTGTGTAGTTTTTCCTTCTACCATTCCAGGTAGTTCTCTAATGAACTGCTCTTGACTTCATATTTCAGCTGATGTATTTAGATCTGCTGTGTGTAATGCTCTCAGACATGCTGAGATATTCTGGATTAACAACATCATTATACCCTAGGAACTATTGGAGATGCAAAGATCTTTTGTTCATGGGGATTCGACGTACCAACATTTCCCACATGAGAAAAAACTGAGACATATAAAATATTTATTTTAAAATATACTCTTTGTATTTTACCTATTTTTATGAAAATAACTATATTTATATCAAACACAAAAAAATGAAGTGAGAAGAGTGGCATAGTTGAACATTTTGCCAGTCTCTTTAATCTCTATTTCAATAGAAGATGGCGAGCTTCTCACAACAACTTCTGCATTCCATTAGCTCACTTCCAGCAGCTTCTGGAAAACAGAGAGTACAAAAGAAAGGAATATTTTAGTATTATTAGGGAAATATTTTGGACCTGAAAGGAAATTGGGAATCCTCAGGAGCTTCAAACACAGTTTGAAAACCTACTAGTGGGGTGGATGTTTGGCATAGCAGTTAAGCCTCCTCTTGGGAAGCTCCTGTCCCAATTAGGAATGCCTGGTTGGAATGACTAGTGCCAGCTCTTCAGCTTCCAATCCAGCTTCCTGTTAGCACACACCCTGGGTGGCCGCAGGTGATGGCTCCTGTACTTTGGTCCCTATCATTCACATAGGAGACCCTGAAGGAGTTCTGTGCCCTAGCTTCTGCCTGGCCCTCTTCTGGCTGTTGGGGGCATTTAGGGAGTGAACCAGCAGGTGGAAGAGTTTTCTCTGTCTCTCTTTCCTTCTGTTTTTCCCTGCCTTTCAAATAAAATAAATAAATAAATAAATGCACTTTAAAAAGTTTAAAAAATAGGCCGGTGCTGCAGCTCACTTGACTAATCCTCCGCTTGTGGCGCCGGCACACGGGGTTCTAGTCCCAGCTGGGGCGCTGGATTCTGTCCAGGTTGTTCCTCTTCCAGTCTAGCTCTCTGCTGTGGCCCCGGGAAGGCAGTGGAAGATGGTCCAGGTCCTTAGGCCCTGCACCCACATGGGAGACCAGGAGGAAGCACCTGGCTCATGGCTTCGGATTGGCGCAGAGCACCGGCCATAGCAGCCATTTGAGGGGTGAACCAACGGAAGGAAGACCTTTCTCTCTGTCTCTCTCTAACTCTGCCTGTAAAAAAAAATTAAAAAATAAATAAGAAAATCTACTGGTGTACACCAGGGTAAATATGCAAAATTATCATGTGCCTGCAGGGCAACACAGTATGGTTTGTAGGTCCGGAAGACACCATTCTTGGAAAGACTTTTTGTTTTTCAAATAAATAGACAGCAATAGTTCATTATCAAGTTCTTCCTATTTTATTTTCTCAGCAAGTCAGGGAGTACTCACTGTTTGCTAATGAATCAAGTTTCAAATTTAGTACTAATTAATATTCTTTTCTAATTAGAATCAATATATTTTAGACTTGGAAATGCTGAAAGAAGATGCTGCAATATCATCTGATCAAATGGGATGGGGAGCATCTGTAGCCAGCAAAAAAAATTGTAGGTGAGATAACCAGGTAGGACCTAGCCAAGGTATGAAGTGACACTGGGTAAGGTAGTGAGAATCTCCTTGTAGATTCTCTTTGCACTTGGCTTGAAAATCTCAGTTTGTGTTTGTAAGTGTGTATTCAATATATGCTAACTTGCAGTGCCTTTAACCAATTTGCATATTTTCTAATTTAATGTAAGTTTAGCCTAAGGCTCTGAGACTTAAGGAGACAAAAATTCCTAGCTAGCATTTAATGATATTGTTTTTTTTATGATCTTTATGCTTATTATTATCAACCATGTAGAACAAGTTATTTTGGTTTTTCATTTAATGCAGTTTAATTAAAAAACATGTTATTTGGTTTTAAATGTGCATTGCGTTGATGAAAATCGTTATTATAACATGAATGGTATGCAGATATGGCAAAGTAATTCAGTGAAGAATCGAGGTTTCCGGGGAAAAGTTCTAATTCTATCCTCAATTTACAGGTAAGGAAACCGAGATATAGAGAAAATTGATTTCCTGGAGGGGAGCACAGCCAGAGGCTTTAACGCTGCTCTCCCTCCTCTCCTGCAGCAGGATTGTGAATGTTTAACATTTAACCTCTTAACATTAGGATCTGTCTCTGAGTCAGACAGATCCAGGTTTAAAACCCAGGACCAGGGGCGGTACTGTGGTATAATGGGTCAAGCTGTCGCCGGCAGCACTGACATCCAGTTCAAGTCCTGGCTGTTCCACTTCCAATCCAGTTCCCTGCTAATGTGCCTGGGAAAGCAGCGGAGGATGGTCTAGGTCCTTGGATCCGTGCCACACACAGGGGTGACCTGAAAGAAGCTCCAGGCTCCTACCCGGCCCAGTCCCCGCCCTTTCAGCCATTTGGGAAGTGAACCAGCAGATGGAAGAAGATCTCTCTCTCTCTCTCTCTCTCTCTCTCTCTCTTCTGTCTCTGTAACCCTGTCTTTCAAATAAACAAATAAAATCTTAGAAATAAGATAAAATACCATTCAGGATCATTCCAGGCTAGCTGTGACATGCTGGGCAAGCTGCTGCACTTCTATCATGCTCTGTTTCCTTATACAAACTTGACATGATACCTGTTTGATCTACGTAACGTTTAGTCTATATTAAGTGAGCTAATATTTCAAACGGTTTAAAACAGCCCGTGGCCCTTAATAGAGCTATTTTTATTAGCTGAAGTTACTTTCAGTGAACTGCACAGCATGTGGAGCAAAAGGATCTTCCCAGCCAAGGCTTGGCTCCAGTGTGTGTGAACTGCATCTGCCGCTTGGATCTTTACTTAATTAAAGGCTGGAAATCGTTGCATCTCTCTCCATAGAGGAGCCTAACACGTCTCTGGTCCCAGGGATGAGAGGTAAACAGTGCTAACTAGGAAACCCATGCCGCCAAGGGTTAAAATAGCTGAAGAAGAATGCAGGTCTCTGGTGGCTGCGATGCAAAGCCAAGAGTGTTTGCCTTTGTGAGCCCAGGAATGCCTCTGGTGAGCCTTGTTTGTTGTGGAAACCGACTTGATCAAAGTGGGGAGAATTAAAACGATCCATCAGAATAATAGTCAGAGCTACCTAGGAACTCCCCAGACAGAGCCTTGAACCCGAGGCCCCCCACTGAGGACCAACAAGTCAGCTGAGAAGAAAAGAAAGGCATCTCTGGAGACAAGCAGACCAGCGGAGCTGGGAGATAAAGACCCCGGAGGAAAACGCAGGAGCAGAGTTCAGATCTGGGGAGACGCGGTGGGACGTGGGATGCTGGCCTCGCATTCTTTAGGATTCTTGCCACGCCAAGGCTGTGCCTCTCAGGTGTCTGGTTTTTTACAGCAGAGTTAATAAGCAAAGCAAGCACTTTTAGTATTAAAACGCTTGGGGGTAAGGGAAATGTGCTAATTGCCCTGGAATGTTCTGAAGCAGGATGTCATGTTTTTCTCAATATTAATTTGGAAAGGTTGAAAAACTCTCATTATGATCGAGTAGTACTACCGGTCCCTGAGTGACTTGGTATGATTTTGTGCTACTGACTCAGTCCTCCTCCTCCACACCCCTCCCCCACCCCCCAGTGCAGAGTAGTAAAACTTTGCCTTTCTATCAAGTCTGAAATGACCTTGGAGCCCCAGCGGTGGCTAAGTCAGGATGTCTTACTCAAGCATCCACGGAATCATAGAACAGGAGGGCTGGAGAGCATCTGCAGCAGTCTGGTCATCCAGATTGGAGAGATGGGGAGACGCAGGTCCAGAGGGAGGAAGCAGCTTGTTCAGTATCAGAGTCGAGCCATTGGCCTTCCAGGCTGATGCTGCACTGTTGCCATGTAGTTAAAGAACCCCCAGAAAATGGCCCAGAAGTGCCCACAGGAGACAGTGTCACCTTCAGGGTGTCCACGTTTCTTTTTATCTGTGGCCCTCCCAAGGCATACAGCCCCAGGACTGTCCCAGGCAGTGACACACAGGGCGAGGCCGTCACAGGAATCATTGCTTCCAATGCGAGAGGTTAATAATCACGGATCTTGACACTGAGTGCTTAACAAATCACAGAGCACTTTTTAATCTGTTCTCCCATTAACCCTGCGCGCTCCTATGAGGGTGGCAGAGCAGTTATCATCATCATCCTTTTTATCGATGCAGTAAGTCAGACAGAGAGAGCCTGTGGCTTGCTCGGGTCACACGGGGCCCAGAGCAGCCATGCAGGGCCTGAGGTGGGTCCTCAGCTTCTGGGGCAGTTAGGCACAGCAGGCCAAGGCCGAGACTCTTGGAGGAACCGGAGATCTCCTGGGGTTTCTTTGCCGAGCCTTGGGCTTGAAAGAAATTCTGCAAAACGGAGGAGGGAGGAGATCCAGAGGTTTTGTGTGTGTGTGTGTGTGTGTGTGTGTGAAAGCAATGTGGATGCCTCACACCAAAAAGCTAGGAAATAGCCACAGTGACGCCGTGAGGATGAAATCCAAGATCATCCAAGAACATCCTTTCTTTTTTTCTTTTTAAAAAGTATTTGTTTATATCTATGTATTTGAAAGGAATAGTTATACACAGAGGACACACACACACACACACACACACCATGCATCCACTGGTTCTGTTTCCAAATGCCCACAGCAGCCCGGGATGGGTCAGAGCGAAGCCAGGAGCCATGAATTCCATCCGTGTCTCCCACGTGGGTGCAGGTGCGGCACTCTTCCGCTGCTTTCCCAGACTCATTATCGGGGAGCGGGACAGACGCGGAGCCGCTGGGACTTGAACCAGAGTTGGATGCGGATGCGGCAGCCCCTGCAGCGGCTTATCCTGCCGTGCCACAATCCTGCTCCCTGCCCCTTTCCTTTGAGGGCTCCCGGGGGTTGCTTCTACTGCTTCGGGGGAGGTGGTTGGACTTTTTGCAGGTCTTCTCCTTTTCCAGTCTGCCCCCCTGGAGCACGGCCGCCCCGAGTGGGGAGATGTTTGCATTCTCCGGGCCTCGCTCAGCCCTGAGGTGTGGCTTCCTGCAGAGAAGCCTGGGGAACCGAGGTGTCGGGGGTCGGCGTCGGCATCAAAGCAGCCACAGACCCCGGGGGGGCTATTTGTCTGCCTCTTTCCAGTCAGCCGGGGCTCTACCCTAAGGAACGTCCCGCCCAGGCCCTAACCCAGCGCCCACCCTACCCCCAGGTCGCTCCCTTCCCAACAGTCCCGCAGTCGGGGAATGCCAGGGCCAGGCAGGAAGCTGGGCTCTGCGGATTTGTTTGCCCCTGGAAACCACTTAGGGAGTCAGAACGGGGCCTGCGAGCGGGGTCCCTTCAGGAATGCCCCTCCCCCAGTTGAGTTACCAAATGAGCCCAATTCATTCTGTGGAATGTAGCAGCCCGGGCAATGATGATTGATACTGACAGCGAAGCTTTCATGTAGCAATATCCCCGGCCACCGACTGTGAGGCGCAGAGAAAGAACTCTCTGGAATTCACAACATTCCCCCTCCAATTAATCCCCAGCCACCCCGCTGCGTGTGAATGGGCTGTGCTGGGGATTCGTAGCTCTGCTGCTGGGGATTTGCTGATTCCTCGCAGCCCCCCTGAGGAGAGGTGATACGGAGAGCAAATAATCAGCCCGCAGCGCTGAAGGCGCTTCGTGAATTGGCTCGGCTGGGCCCGGCTGGACTATTTGTACACTTTTAGGCACCTCGGAAACTGGGTTTGCAGACAAAACCTGTGGTGAGGGGCCCTCCAGCCCCTATTGAGGGCCGGGGTTGCCGCCGCCTCTCCCACTGGTGTAAGAGTGCAGCCTTGTCTCACAAAGGCCGGGGGGCGGCGGTGGGGGCGGGGGCGGCCGCCGTCCCGCACGAGGTGACCCGAGCCTGATTCTGGCTTGATTCTCCCTGGAGCGCTGGCAGGCCCGGGCCCCCTCTCCCTCTCATTCAGTCACCCGCTCAAGCCAAACAAGAGCTGGCGTGGCTGTGAATTGCAGATTTTAATCCAAGCCCACTGCCTCTCAAAGTCGCTCCAGCTTGTCCCCTGGGAAGGCTTCCTCATGGGTCCACAGAGACGTTTTAGCTTCTCTCTCTCTCTTTTTTTATTAAAGATTTATTTCTTGATTTGAAACGGAGACTTACAGAGAGGCAAAGACAGAGAGAGAAAGGGAGAAGTCTTCCATCCAATGGTTCACTCCCCAAGTGGCTGTAATGGCCTGGAGTTGAGCTGATCCGAAGCCAGGAGCCAGGAGCTTCTTCCCGGTCTCCCACGTGGGTGCAGGGGTCCAAGGACTTGGGCCATCTTCTACTGCTTTCCCAGGCCACAGCAGAGAGCTGGATTGGAAGTGGAGAAGCCAGGACTCGAACTGGCGCCCATATGGGATGCCAGAACTGTAGGCGGTGGCTTTATCTGCCACGCCACAGTGTCAGCTCCTCTGTGTTGTTTTCAAAAAGCATTCGTGAGTTTAACCTCTTTGTTTGGCTGCATGTGAGGTCAGCGCCACTCATAAGGCCTGATTGAAAACTAGTACGGTTTGTTGAGGGCTTACTATGTGCCAGGCATGAAGAGTTTGTATGCATGGCCACAGTGCTCCTTAGAGCAGTCTGAAGTAGCTGCCTTTATCAGCTTGATCTTTGAAAGAGAAAGGGGCTTGGGAACCAGCCTAGTGGGTGGAGTCAGCCTGGAGCCAGAGTCTGCCCCTCCCCACAAGCTGTGGTTCCCACAACCTTGCCGTGGAGTAATCTCTCATTGCTTCTTTCTGGGAATGTCTGTCCCGGAGCTTCTGCTGCCACACATGTAGACCTCAATCCCACTGCACACAGCAGCCAGCAGATGGGTTTAAGCGATACCCAAGGGCTGGCATTGTGATGCAGTGTGTTAAGCCGCTGCCTGTGATGCTGGCATCCCATATGGGCTCCAATTCGAATCAAGGCTGCTGTACTTCTGATCCAGTTCTCTGCTAGTGCACTCGGGAAGGCAGCAGGTGATGGCCCAGATACTCCACCCCTGCCACCCACGTGGGACACCCGGATGAAGCTCCTGGCTTTGGCCTGGCACAGCCCCAGCTGATGCGGTCTTTTGGCGAGTGAATTAGTGGATAGAAGATCTCCTTCAAGTAAATAAAATAAATCTTAAGAGACGCAACGCTAAGCTTTAAGAGAGAGAGAGAGAGAGGCCCCAATGGGCTGCTCTGTTGTTGCAAGCCCCTCTAAAGTCCCTACAGCAACTAGAAGAATGTTCCAGCTCCTCAGCTTAGCACACAAGCCCCTTAGTGATCACTACCCAGAAGGAATGCTGTAGAGATGGAAGCGGCAACCCTATAACCTTGAAGAGGAGACTGTGAGGTGGGCTCTGAGGCGAATGAGGGCGCCTTCCTTAGCCTGTGCCTCTGCCCGGGGCTCTGTCAGTGCTGTTTCCACCCTACCCCTGCCCCATCTTGGCCCTTGGGCAGCGATCACTCCCTCCTTGCCTTCCTGGGTCCTTCTTCCTCCACCCCAGATGGAAGGTGCGGGGTGCACAGCTCACTGCTGGCTCCAGTGTACCTGAAGCTGAATTCAAGATGAACACTGGTTCGTAAGGATTTCGTTGTTGCCAGCAACTGCAGGGCACTAGACAAATGCTGTGAGACTGTCCCTAACTATTCAATGCTCGGTGTTATCCTGTCAGCATTTTCATACAGTGGACACCAAGAAATTAACTTTGCACACTAAATTTGTGCTTTCATCCATCAGCTGCCCAAGGAACCCTTCAGGTACTTCCATGGGGCGCTGCCTGCCAGCCACTTTGTTTTCCCAGTAGTGTAACTACAAGGGCAGGCATACTGGTGAGGCAAGTAAACCTCTGCTTGGGATGCCTGGTTCCCGTATAGCAGTCTGTGGGCTCAAGCCTGGCTCCACTCCCAATTCCTGCTTCTAGTGTGCACCCTGCAAGGCAGCAGATGATGGCTATAATACTTGGATCCCTGCCACCCATATAGGACACTGAGTTCCCAGCGCCCAGGTTCTGCTCAGCCCAGCCCCAGTTGTTGTGGGCATTTGGGAAGTGAGCCAGGGGATGGGAACTTTCTTTTTGCCTTTCAAATAAGGTAAATAAAAATTTATTTATTTATTTGAAAGACAGAATTACAGAGGAGAAGCAGAGAGAGAGAGAGAGAGAGAGAGAGAGAGAGGATTCCCATCTGCTGGTTCACTCCCCACATGGCCTCAACGGTCTGGGCTGGGCCACATGGAAGCCAGGAGCTTCTTCCATATCTCCCTTGTGGGTGCTGAGGCCCAAGCACTTGGGCCATTTTCTCTTGTTTTCTGAGGGGCATTAGTAATTAGCTGAGTCCGAAGTGGAGCAGCAGGGACTCAAACCAGTGCCCATAAGGGGTCCTGGCACTGTAGACCATGTCTTAAATTTTTACGCCACAGTACTGGCCCCAGTAAATAAAAAAAATTTTAAAAGTAGTGTTACTACAGTTATTTACAAATTTCATTATGTTTCCTTATTTCATAAAAACACATGTGAAAAGGAAATATTTAATATTCCATGAATGCCTGTTGAGGCACTGTTATACAAGGGATCTTTGAAAAGTTCACAGAGGGACCAGCACTGCAGCTCAGCTGGCTAAGCCACTGCCAGTGCCACCATTAGCATTCCATATCAGAGTGCCAGTTGGAGTCTCAGCTGCTCTGCTTGTGATGCAACTTCCTGTTAAATCACTGGGAAGGCAGCAGAAGATGGCCGAACTTGGGCCCCTGTCACCCATGTGGGAGACTTGGATGGGGTTCTTGGCTCCTGGCTTTGGCCTGGCTTGGACCTGGATGTTGCAGCTGTTTGGGGAGTAAACTGGCAATCTCTCTCTCTCTCTCTCTTCCTCCCTCCCTCCCTCCTTCCTTCCCTCTCTCTGTGTGTGTTTCCTCTTTCTGACTTTCAAATATTTTTTTCTCTTAAAAGAAAGAAAAAAGTACCTAAGAAATACACACTATCCTTTAATTTGACTTTTCCATTATCTTTTTGAGGTGGATGTGTGTGTGCCAGGATCTGTGTTGAACGGAATAGTCAAGGTCCTTGCATTATGTGACTTATGTCCAGAGAGCTGAGAAAGATAAGGCATGAACAAATGAGTATGCAAAATGATGGTAAATAGCATAAATAAATAAGACAGGGTGATGTGATAAAGCAGGGGAAGGAACCGGTGTGGACGAATAAGAGGAAGGGACATTTTAGCCGAGGCCCAAATGAAGAGAAGAAAGCCATCCCTTGTAAATTATTGGAAGTAGATTGTTTCAAGTAAGTGTCCTGGACTTGGGGTGGGGAGAGTCTTTGAAGACACAATAAGGAGGTTAGTGGAGCTAAAGTGTTGTGCGTGAGCAGGGGATGGAGTAAGAGATTAGATAGAAGATGTGAGCCAACAGGTCACAGGGTCTTGTGGGGTGATGGCTTTCAAACTGTTTCGTTGTGATCTATAGGAAGACCCCTTTCCATCCTCGGCCGGAGCATATAGGTATGTATGCACACACAGGCAAAGGTTCGTGAAATAATACTCACCCTTACTGCATCTAATTCTTACTGTATAGATATTTACACATATACGAAGCTTTGATGTTTTCTACTTGATTTTAAAATTCTGATCCTTATGCAGTGCATTGGTTTCACAATCTAGTAAATGATTTGTTTTGGCAAGCTCTGTCCTGGACCATAACAAGATGTTTAGATTCTATTCCCAGTGTAAGAGTAAGTGCCCAGGAAGTTATAAGCAGGGAGCAGCCAAATTTGTTTTGCTTTACTTTTTTAAAATTTATCTGAGAGACAGGGAGAGAGTTGGAGGGAGGGGAGAGAGAGAGAGAGAGAGAGAGAGAGAGAGAGAGAGAACACGGGCAAGCAAGAGAGTACACTCCTATCTACTGGTTCCTCCCTAGATAACCAGGATGTCTGGGGGCTGGGTCAAGCTGAAAGCAGGACCCAGGAACTCAATTCAGCTCTCCCACATGAGTAACAGGGACACAACTACACATCATCTGCTGCCCCCCATCCCCACCCCAGAGTGTGTATTACCAGGAAGGTGGACTTGAGAGCACAGCAAGGACTTGAACACAGTCCCCCTGATGTGGGATGCAGGAGTTCCTGGCTCCTGGCTTTGGATCAGTCCAGCTGTGGTCATTGCAGCCACCTGGGGAATACACCAGTGGATGGAAGACCTCTTTATGTCTCCCCCACCCCCCTGTCACTCTGCCTCTCAAATAAATAAATCTTAAAAAAAAAAAAAAAAGATTAGGTCGCTGACAAGATTGCACCTTGGAAGAAAAGCAGAGAGCCAGGGAGTTTACACAAGTTGCCCCATAAAGGAAATCGATTTTCATCAGTTAATCAGAAAAAATGTGCTCAGCATTTTGGCACAGTGGGCTAAGCTGCAGTGTATGATGCTTGATCTGGTATAGAGCACTGGCTCAGGTCCTGACTACTCCCTTCCAATCCAGCTTCCTGCTAATGCACCTAGGAAGGCAATGGATGATGGCTTCCCTGCCATCCATGTAGAAGGCCTGCATGGAGTTTCAGGATTCTGGCTTTGGCTTTTGGCCCTAGCTGTTGTATTTGGGGAGTGAACTAGCATATGGAAGGTCTCTCTCTCTTTCTCTCTTTATCCCTCTCCCCAATCAGTCTGCCTTTCAAATCAATCAATCAATCAGTCCTATGTCAGAGTCTCACTGTGGTGGTGTTGAGGTAGTAGGACGTGTAAGAGGTAGAAGAGATCCAAAACAGGTTCCTCCCTATGCTCTGGCTTCCAGCCTGGTGATCTGACCTTTCACACCTGCTCTCCCCATGCCATCCAAGACGAGATGATAGACTTCAGGGAGCCCTCCCGATAGCCAGCATCATGCAGTTTGGACATTCAGGCTCCATAAACTAAATAACTCTCTTTTCTTTATAAAGTTACACAGCCTCAGGCAAGTTTTGATAATCAGAGAAAATAGGATAATAGAAAAGGCCTCGGGGCCGGTGCCATGGTGCAGTAGGTTAATCCTCCACCTGCAGCTCTGGCATCCCATATGGGCGCTGGTTCTAGTACCAGCTGCTTCTCTTCCAATCCAGCTCTCTGCTATGGCCTGGGAAAGCAGTAGAAGATGGCCCAAGTCCTTGGGCCTCTGCACTCATGTGGAAACTGGGAAGAAGCTCCTGGCTCCTGGCTTCAGATCAGCGCAGCTCCAGCTGTAGTGGCCATTTGGGAATGAACCAACGGAAGGAAGACCTTCCTCTCTGTCTCTGCTTCTCACTGTCTGTAACTCTAACTGTCAAATAAATTAATTAAAATGGAAAAAAGAAAAGGCCTCAAAAAAACTCATGGGAAAGTGTATTATAAAAACTATGCATGGGTTTCAGGTTTTTGCACCAGGAAGAGGTGATTAGCCTGGTGGTCAAGATGCTGGTTAAGATGTCTGCGTCCCACATCAGAGTACCTGGGTTTGATACCTGGCTCCAGCTCCTGACTCGAGCTTCCTGCTAATGCAGACCCTGGGAAGCAGTGATTAAGTTTCAAGCAAGTGGGTTCCTGCCATACATATGAGAGATCTACTAAATTGAATTTCCTGGCTCTCAGCTTTGACCTAATCCAACTTTGATCATTGCAGGCATTTAGGAAATGAACCAGGAATGGGATCTCTTTCTGACTATCTGTGTGTGCGTGCGTGAGTGTATGTATCTCTATCTCTCAAATAAATTAAACACATTTTTGCAGCAAAATAGATTTACCTTTTAATTCCATTTTCTACAAACTTTTGCAAGTATCTAGATAAAATATGTATAATAATATAAGTCATTTAATAAAAATTGATGAGACTTTAAAAGAAAACAATATAATGGGGTTTAGATAATGCTCACTTTGGAATCAGAAAACTTGAATTCCATCTAAACTCTCCATCTTAAAAACTATATGCCTCGTGTAAGAGTATCTGTTGTGAGTCTCAGATTTTTCATTAATTGGACATAAAATTGTCCTTGTTGGGTGGTAGTAAAGATTAAGTAGACATAACTGCAGAGTACCCAGTACCTGGCAGTATTTTTCATGTATTAGGCATCTAAGATAAGACTAAATAATTATGGTAATTGTAAGTTTATCTACTTTGTGTGATATAAACAAAAGCCTGGCTCAGATACCCTCCCCAGCCCTACAAATATTGATGTAACTTCTGGATGTTATTGAAATGGAGCAGGCCATATGCTGATGGTCCAAGTGAAATGGGTTTTGTAATATATGGTCATATTCTGGATGACTTTTCAGAAATTCAAATCTCTGTGTACCTAAGGAAATGAAAAAGCCAAAAACTCTCTGGCACCTGGCCCAACAGCCTGGATTCCTTTGGGTCAATATCATTTGTCCTCTTTGTTCTTATTGAACAGAAGTTAGGTCCTGAACATAGCTCCTTCCTACATTACATCATCACTGGGATTCTCCCTGGAGTCTGCAGACTGTAGAACACAGGTTAAACATCATCAAGACATTACACTCATGTAATGAGGCTTTGAATCATTGAAATTGAGATTCACTTACTCATTAATTCATTTATTCAATAAATGTTTACTGAGATCTGTGTACTGAGAATACATAAACACAGACACTGAATTGTAACAGTGCCAAGGCACATCTCTGCCCTTGTGAGGGGTCAGGCAATGCCTAAATTCAGAATTAAACAGGATGTAAATAAGAAACAAATGGGATAATTACAGTTTGTGATCAGTGTAATGGAGAAAGTAAGCAAGGTGCTGTGAGAGACCAACCCATACACACGCACAGCCATAGTTCAGGGAGATTTCTCAAAAGGGAGAGTGAGATGGGACCCAAAAGCCAACCAAGAGAAGCTCTCCAGAAAGAGTAACAGCAAGGGGGTGGAGAAGAGAAAATTCCTGGGAAAGAACTTCTAGAAAGCCTGCGTGACTGGAGTATAAAGGAAGAAAACAGAAGAGGAAGGCAGGAGACAGATCACACACGCCCTTGAAACCACAAGAAGTTCTTTAAAAATTTTCTAAGTCTGAGGTTGGCACTGTGGCTTGGCAGATGAAGCTGCTGCTTGTGTCCCTTATGGGTACTAGTTTGTGTCCCAGCTGCTCCACTGTCTATCTGGCTCCCTGCTATTCCCCTAGGAAAAGCAGTGGAAGATTGCCCAAATGATTGGTCCCCCTGCTATCCAAGTGGGAGACCTGGAAGAAGCTCTTGGCTCCAGGCTTTGGCCTGATCCAGCCCCTGCAGTTGTAGCCATGTGGGAAGGCAACCAGCAGATGAAAGATCTTTGTCTCTTCCCTTTTTTCTGTAACTCTGACTTTCAAATAAATAAATAATTTAAAAAAATTTCTCTGGAAAACCATTGAGGACTTTGAAGTTGGGGAGTGACATGTGCAGATGTACATGCCCTCAAAATCCAAAAAAAGATCTCTGTAGAGAGGATGGGAGGGAAAGGACTGAGTGGGTGCCATAGGTCGTAAGATAGCATAGTTGAAAATGGATGGTGACTTAGCCTCCTTTTTGGGGAGCAGAGCCGATAGGACTTACCCGTAGATTGAGGAGGGTGAGAAAGAAAAGAATCCTGGTCTCTGGCTTTAGTGACTGTAGTGGTCCTATATTACTTTCCAAGAAAGGGAGGACTGGGATATGATCAATTAAGGCATAGAGTGAAGGGGGAAATTAATACTCAATTTAGAAATGTTAACTTTGAGATGTCAGAGACAGTAAGCAGGTGTGCCAATGCAGCTGGGTATAGAAAAGTCTGGAAAGAAGTCTGGGAGTCTTCAGAAATGGTTTGTGTTTGATTCCAATGGATGGATGTAATGAGAAGAAGAAACAAGGACCTAGGACCCACCATAGGGGACTCCAAAATTAAGATAGATGTAAAGGAAAGAAACTAATGAAAAAAACTAAAACAACAAGATCATCAGGTAGAAAGAAAATCAGATGTGGTGACTGTAGAAAACCAAAAGCTCAGAGAAGCAAGTGTTGTAGGAAAGAAGGAGGGAGCAATCCATTGTCTCACAGGCTGAGAATGCATTTGTAGCGCCCAGGCCCCTCTTTGTCTGATGGTCAACCGCATTCATCAGGGCAAGGTTGACTTCAGCAAAATCTCTTCGTTCTCCCCATTAGTCTCCTCGCTTGCAAATAGAGACAAAGCATGTCTTTGTCAGGCATTTACATATATTAGCTGTTTGCTCTCCAAGGAAATGGAGAAAACTGTGTTTTAATACTGAGGTTTGAAGAAGAGTGGACAGTCATGCAAAAGTATGATAGATGATGGGGTATGCTTCAGTGGTAATAACAGGAGGGAACTTGGCAACACCTGTTGGTTCAGGTTCTTCGCATCTCTGTGTCTTCAAGGGTTAGGATATCCGTTTCCTTTGTCTGCATGGTGGCACTGCTGGGGTGCAGATTTTGAAAGGGGTCAGAAGAAAGTGAGAGTGACCTTCCTGCTTCTGAGGTTTTCTTTTCTTTTATTTTTTTAAATTTATTTGATAAGTAGAGTTATAGACAGACAGAGAGAGAGAGAGAGAGAGAGAGAGAGAGAGAGAGAAAGGTCTTCCTTCTGCTGGTTCACTCCCCAAATGGCTGCTACAGCCGGCGCTGAGCCAATCTGAAGCCAGGAGCCAGGTGCTTCTTCCTGGTCTCCCATGCGGGTGCAGGGCCCAAGCACTTGGGCCATCCTCCACTGCCTTCTTGGGCCACAGCAGAGAGTTGTACTGGAAGAGGAGCAACCGGGACTAGAACCCGGCGCTCATATGGGATGCCAGCGCCACAGGCAGAGGATTAACCAAGTGAGCCACGGTGCTGGCCCCCCCCTTTTTTCCCTTTTTAAAGACTTAATTATTTATTTGAAAAGAAGTTACAGAGAGAGAGAGAGAGAGAGAGAGAGAGAGAGATCTTGTATCTGGGGCCAGCTCTGTGGTGTAGCATGTAAAGCTGCCGCCTGCAATGCTGGCATCCCATATGGGGGCTGGTTTGAGTCCTGGCTGCTCCACTTCCAATCCATCTCTCTGCTTTGGCCTGGGGAAGCAGTAAAAGATGGCCCAAGTCCTTGGGCCCCTGCACTGGCATGGGAGACCCGAAGAAGCTCCTGGGTCCTGGCTTCGGATTGGCACAGCTCCGGCCATTGTGGCCAATTGGGGAGTGAATCAGCCAATCAAAGATCTCTCTCTCTTTGCTTCTTCTCTCTCTGTGTAACTCTGACTTTCAAATAAATAAATAAATTTTTTTTTTAAGAAAGAAATCTTCAATCTCTTGGTTCATTTGCCAAATGGCCACAATGGCCAGGGCTGGGCCAGGCTGAATAGGAGCCAGGAGCTTCTTCTGGATCTCCCACATGGGTGGCATGGGCCCAAGCACTTGGGTCATTTTCTTCTGCTCTCCCAGGTGCAATAACAGGGAGCTGACTCAGAAATGGAGCAGCTGAGACTTGAAGTGGCACTCAGCTGGGATGCTGGCATTGCAGGCTGTGGCCTAACCTGCTGTGCCACAATGCCAGCCACCTGAGATTTTTCTGATTTTAGGGTAGTGTGTCCTAAACACCATCACCATCAAACCTTGATAAAAACACAAGATGAAAGAAGAGATTTTAATGGTGAAACTTATGCCTCCTGGTTGTGGTTAAATCTTGAAAGAAAAATGCAGCCAACCCTTCTGGAAATAGCTGTAGCCAACCTGTAGGTCTTTGGCTGATCAGGAGTCATGACTTGTTTCAAAAATACTGCAGGATTGGTGACAGCTTTCACTGCTCTTCAGCAGACATGTGTGTAGGGGTTGGAGGAGGTCTGCCATTATCCCAAAAATGATATCTACTTTGCAATTTTCCTTTATATGTGGCAAAATGAAGGAAAAGCATCAGGTCAAAGAAAAATCCCGACTTTCTTCTTTTGAAGTTTCCAGTTCTTTCTAATGCAGGTTGTGACCACTGTCAAGGCACACAGAATTTTATTTTTAGTTCTTTTTTTGTGTCCATAATTTGTGTCACTAATACTTTTTGTGTCCCTAATTTAGTGTCCCTAATATTTTTTCTATGAGTGATATCTCTTACCCTTCTGGGTTTCGGGGCTGGTTGACCACAGGTGAATCATCTGTCCCAGCGGAATGCTATAGTCTCTGATAGAAAGCCCCATGGGTGTAGATCTCCACTTTCCTAGTCTTTCACTGTTGTCCCGTCCCATGGGACGTCAACTAGGGCCAAGCACCTAGAAGGAGGAATGAAAGGGACAGGAGACACAGGAAGGCAGCAAGACAAGAGTTCTGATTAAGCTGCAAAGTTTATTTTTTACACAGGGGTTTATATGCTTTTTAGGGGAAGAAGTAGGGGGTGGGAAAGAGGAGCTGTTTCAGGATCTGTTCAGGGTTGAAGGTCAGGTGGCAGGACATAGTTATCGCAAGCAGGCACATGTTATCTTAACCACAGGATGTTCTTTAGTTATCACAGAATGTTTCAGTCCTCAGGGCAAGAGGCTATGCAGGCACTTTTCCAGCCTAGAGCTATTAGGGAGGGGGAGAGTGTCCCCAACACACTGTGGTTGTGCTGGTGTGTGTGTGTGTGTGTGTGTGTGTGTGTGTATTTGTACTTTTTTAACTCAAGTAAGTGTGCTAACAAGCAGGGTTTCTCATTTCCACTTTAGGTAGGCGGGCAAATCTGCTGAAGTAGATTGGTTTCTTAAACCAACAGCTCCCATGTCTTTCACATTAATGATATATTTAGCAGCATCACTTTAAAGGATTAAAAGACTCATGAAGCTGCACTAAACAAGTCAGCAGTCACTACTTATCAGTCTGACCTACAGAAAATATTGTTTTGGGGGCTAGTGCTATGGTGAAGTGGGTAAAGCCTCCACCTGCAGTGCTGGCATCCTATATGAGCACCAGTTTGAGTCCTGGCTTCTCCACTTCCAATCCAACTTCCTGATAGTGTGCCTGAGAAATCAGCAGAATATAGCCCAAGTACTTGAGCCCCTGCATCTACATGGAAGACCCAGAGGAAGCTTCTGGCTCCTGGGTTCAGATTGGCGTACCTCCTAACAGTACTGCCATTTGGGAAGTGAACCAGCAGATGGAAGCTTCTCTCTCTCTCTCTCCCTCTCTCTCGCCCCCTTTTAAGTAAATACATAAGTAAATCTTTTTTCATAAAAGAAAATATTCTCTCAAATTTTCAAGTTTTTCAACAACACCATTGGTGCTTGATAGAAGTATTGACTTCCCTAACTACTTCTTATATACACAGCAGAGAATGTTCTCAAGTGTTCCAGTAAATGCTTCTTTATTTGGCATCTGTTTGATTCTGTGATGCAATCCTTTCTAGTTTTGCTCTGTTCTACACCATAGTGTACAACCCTCTGAATGCAGCATTTACTCTGCCAGGCATTGCTGAATAGAGTGTCTTCAGAGATAACCAAAACGCGTTAGGCACAGGGGTCAAAAACTAATAATACAGGGGCAGGTTTGTGGCTCAGTGGGTTAAACTGTTGCCTCGGAAACCCTCATCACATATTGGAGTGCCCGGGGTTCTGGTTACTTAATTTCTAATCCGATTTCCTGCTAATGTGCTCCCTGGGAGACAGCAGGTAACAGCTCAAGCACTTGGTTCCCTGACACGCCTGTTCATTTCCTGGCACCTGACTTAGACCTGGTCAAGCCCTGACTTTTATAGGTATATAGGAAATGAACTAGCAGATGGAAGAAGCTTCTCTCTCTCTCTCTCTCTCTCTCTCTCTCTCTCTGTCACTCTGCCTTTTAAATAAATAAATAAACAAACTTAAAAAAGAAGATGATGTTCTTCAGTGGCTACTTGTTGCCTTCAGGAAAAGGTCCAAACATGTTGTGAAAGAAAACAAATTAATCACACATCCACAATTTTTTTTGAATACGTACGTGTGCTGTCACACTATTTGTAAACTATTGCTGTAGACAAATGCAGTCCTGCCATCGGACGAGCACGGTGCGCCGGCCGCAGCGCGCCGACCGCGGCGGCCATTGGAGGGTGAACCAACGGCAAAAGGAAGACCTTTCTCTCTCACTGTCCACTCTGCCTGTAAAAAAAAAAAAAAATGCAGTCCAAGATCTCTCAGACTTTCCCTGTTCCCTTTTGTTTTCCTATGTTATATGTAACCATCTAATTTTTGCTTTTGGCCAAAACAGTTTGTGTGTGTGTGTGTGTGTGTGTGTGTGTGTGTGTTGTTTTTTTTCCCCCAGGATACCAAGTTTCCTTTACTCTTAATCAAATGAGCTCACAAAACAGTAATATCTAAACAGAACTTTGTTTTTTGAAAGAATCCAGCTGAGATAAATTGCATTTGTGAGAAAAATAGTGAGTTTGCTTTCCAGTCACTTAGTAATTGGATGATGTTATTCTGAATTACCATTCTTTCCAGATCACCATGACAACTGCCTATAATGATCACATATAGAGCATTGGGGGGACTTCAAAAAGTTCATGGAAAGTGGAATTAGGATAAGTTTATTTTGGTACAAAAATTTTAAATTCATGCATAGGAATGGTGTTCCTGGAAAATGCTCATTATGAAGAAATGCATGGCTTTCAAATTTTTTTTTCATCATAATACACTTATCTTTCAATTTCATATTCCCGGAGTTTTTGAAGTACTTTCGTGTGTTGGACAGTGCATGGTATTTAGTAAGTGTTAATTTCCTTTTCTTTGTACCCTCTCCTCTTCCAGGTATCTTTCTGCATCTGGTGGCACTATTTGTCATTAAGTAGAGATCTTGCTCCAAGGAAGGGCTGAATGGAATACAGTGTGAATGGATTAGATACTATGGAACCAGTGGATGGTTGTGTTGGTGGTTTAAGAAAAGGCAAACTCATATCTTAAGCTACATTTCTATTCCTAGAAGACTAAGCAACTGCCCTTTTCATGGTAGAAATGGACCATTGCCTCAAGGGATGGTGCTATATTGATGGCTCAGAATTGATCTCTCTGCTGGGAGACTGTATATTCACTATGCAAGTGGTGATACCAGTCTTGGTGAGAGAGACTTGTTAGGTGCATCTGTGTGTCTTCATTCCTGCCAGGTAGCCATTTTATTAATTGACACATTTTATTAGCCACGTTGCTAAGGAAAGGGACAGGCTGACATTCACAGAAAGAGCCATTCTGTCTCCTAAATGATTGAGAGCCTCTTCTGCAGGAACTTTGCTCTACTGAATATTATTGAGAGACCTGAAGATCTGAACACTTTGTGTCTAGTCCTGTAGATTAGTTTGCATATCTATTCCCAAAAATTCATGGTCACTGATGCTCCTTTTTTGTTTTTTGTAGGCTGGTCAACAAATAGTCAAGACATATACCACCTACCAGGTATCTACGTTTACATCAAGCTACATTTATGTCTATTAGAATTAAATGACCAAGTGTACTGCTAGCAGTTCTGTCTTCTGGGATGATTTCCCTTTACAATTGTTCTCTAGTAATACCTCTGCATCGTGTTGCAATGACAGCTGCTAATTTCTCATCAGCATGTACATGCCAACTCATTTGTGAGCTGAGCCTGAGTTGTTGTTCTTCCTTCCTCCTCCTCCTTCTTCTTTTCTTTTTTAAAGATCTATTTATTTGGAAGGCAGAGTTACAGAAAGGCAGAGGCAGAAAGAGAGAGAGAGAGAGAGAGAGAGAGAGAGAGACCCTCCACCTGCTGGTTCACTCCCCAAATACCTGCAATAGCTGGAACTGGGCCAATCTGAAGCCAGGAGCCTGGAGCTTCCTCCAGGTTTTCCACATGGATGCAGAGGTTCAAGGATTTGGGTCATTATTTATTACTTTCCCAAGACACAGCAGGGAACTGGATCAGAAGTGGAGTAGCCAGGTCTTGAACCAGCACCCATATGGGATGCTGGCACTGCAGGCGATAGCTTTGCCACAGTGCCAGCCCCTCAAGTTCTTTCTTCTGACAATTGGTTATAGGGAACTCCCTATTAACTATGGATTTGAGGTTTAGAAAATACATAGTGTAGTAGGAGTAGGTGATTTCTGAATTTGGGCAATCTGTTTATAAGATTTACTTGTACTTTCTTGAACTGTTTGGACCTAATCCCTATTACCATTCCTATAGAAAAATGGGTTGCCTTGCACCTGCTTGAATCTATGACACAGTGCATCAAATAGTATCCAGCACGTGATGGACCTCTCTTTTCCCATAGTCCTTGATGTCAGATCTCAGTCACTTCTTAGGTACAGAAAAATGCTAGGCACTGATTTTCAAATGGAAAGCTGTTCTCTACTACAAAAGCCAAGGCCTCACTCTCAAGCTCTAGGCGACAACATTGCAACTTTTCTAGTGGTGTTTGCCTAGTCCGCCACTCCGCACCTCTCCACTACTGTTACTTTAGTGTACAGCCTGAGTGGGATGGTGGAAGGGTCTACACATCAAATTATCACTTCCTCTCAGGTTTTTCAGTGCTGCATGAACCCAGTATCTTTCTGAGTCATTGATAAATGGATTGGAGCAGTTTTCCTAAGTGCAGTGCATGCTACCCCTGAAATTGAAAGAAGGCAACTTAAATTTGTGGAAGTCCAGTTTCGACTTAGTGATGACAGGTGCAAGACATAACCCCACATTCTTAGAGAAGAGCTGTCACAGATGGTAGCCATTAGCCACTCCCTTCCCAAACACAAGTGTACCTCAAAAAGTTCATGGTGGGGGGTGGGGGATGAGCATTTGGCATAGTGAGTTAAGTACTGCTTTGGGGTGCCTGCATTCCACATCAAAGAGGTGCCAGTTCAGGTCCTGGCTTTTCCAGCTTCTGATCCAGCTTCCTACTAACGCACATCCTGGGAGGTAGCAGATGATGGCTCAAATACTGCAGTCCTTGCCACCCATGTAGCAGACCTGGACTGTGCTCCACACTCCTGGCTTTGGCCTGACCCAGCCCCAACTTTGTGGGCATTTGGGGAGTCATACAACAGATGGAGAATCTCTGTCTGTCTCTCTGTTCTTTTCTCCCAATCTCTTTCAAATCACATGAAAATTTTAAAGAACTTTAAGTTCATGGAAAATAGAATTAAATGATTGGTTTATTTTGGTACAAAAATTTTGAAATAAATGCATATGAGTGGTTATTAAACAGTTTATGGGAAAAGTATGTTATGCAAAAGCTATGCATGGATTTCACAACTATTTTATGCCAAAATAATGCCACCTTTTAATTCTATTTTGTCACTAACATTTTGAAGTCCATTCATATATAAATATGTAACATTTTATATGTAATGCAAAAAATAAGTGTTTTATAGTTTTAACCTTTTTTATTAATATAAAGAATACAGATTTCATGCATTTAATATATATAATTCTTCAGTCTAACGCTCTCCCAACTGAGCTATTTCGGCTGCCTTTTAATATATATAATTCTAAGAAGATAATCATACTTCCTTCCCTCCCTCCCTCAATCACCTTTATTCCTTCCTTTCTTTGCTTTTTTCTTTATTTTTTTGCAATAACGTACTTTCAGCTTACTCTGGAATCACAGGCCTAAAGCACCACTACCCATAATGTTCAATAAGTAAATAACAGAAAGACCACTGTCCACAGGAATATAGACCAGGGCTATAAACAATAATCAAATCATAAGGTCTCAGTCATTCTTATACCTTTATTTGTATTTTACCACATACCAGAGAAGACATGATATTTGTGTTCTTTGGGCTGGCTTATTTCACTAAGCTTAATGGTTTTCCGTTCTGTAGTTCTACTAACTGTATTTCAAGCACTGACTAGTTACCTGTTGCTGTGATTACTCTGCTGGACGGCATGGATAGAGAATATTTCTATCAAGGCAGTTCTGATGGACAGCATCGCCTCAGAGGCGAGGTTCTCATGGGACAGTGTAAGACTTGAACCCAGGTCTATCTGACACTGAAGCCTGTGTCTTTTCTGTCTCAGCAAGCTGTTGAGTTGCTGAGTCTAAGCACATGCTCTCCTGTCATGAGCCCTTGAACAACATGAGTT
This sequence comes from Sylvilagus floridanus, assembly GCA_949820135.1. Classification (NCBI taxonomy): domain Eukaryota; kingdom Metazoa; phylum Chordata; class Mammalia; order Lagomorpha; family Leporidae; genus Sylvilagus; species Sylvilagus floridanus. The sequence continues at coordinate 58,908,558 of OX463225.1, forward strand.
CTCCAATTAGAATTGTATGCAATTAAGTTTTGGTTCAGGAAATGCAGCTACCAATTCTGCTTGCCTTTCAATAAATAGAAAAGTCGTTTCATCTAAAGGCTAGGTTCAGTACTGTGACACACCTATGTGACCTCTCTTCCTTAGCTTCCGGGGGATTCAAAAGACAGCTTTCTTTTCAAAGGAAGTTTTCATAGAGCTCAGAAGTACCATGCATTTCCAAAGAAGGGGAGGGACTTGAATTCTGTGGCTCACAGCAGAATCTCTCTGAATGCTGTGGCCTGTGTTTGCATCTGTATCCCATGAAAGGCAAGGAGCATTGTTTCTACAGAATGCTGCCAAGTGGCACTGGGGCATGAATGGACAGGAAAACATGCTCCTCCCTCTAATAACAGCACTTGTGGCAAACTGGCCCTGTTCTCTTCTGACTGTGGGAAAGAGATGATGTTACGATAAGGAGCGATTGTTGTACATTGGTTAAAGCCCCATCTGGGGAGACTTATACTGCTGCTGTTGTAGAGGGGTTTGTTGACCCTCCAAGTTGGAGGGAGAGATTAATTAGTGTCAATGAAGGACCAACTTAAGCCCCATCATCCAGCCTCGCCTGGGTGTCCTTGAGTCGCTGCTCACTTTGTGAGGGGCAGTGTTGGGTCTGATCTATTCTGACTGGGGAGAAGGGCAGGGAATCATATCTGCTGGTGTCTGATGTGCCGGACGCCATGGCAGGTGCTTTCAGGAAGGCGGCACATTGGTCCCACCCAGCCGCTGCAGGATGCTTGCTGCATTGAGTCAGGACTATCTTTGTGACACAGAGTGACTCCTTTGTTTTGGATATCTTCCTCCTAAATCACTCTGGGTTATTTACTTCCCTTTCCTTCAAACAGGCAAAAGAAAACAGGAGGTTAAAAAGACTTACCTCAGGAGCCAGTACTGTGGCGAAGCAGTTTAAGTCCCTGCCTGCAAAGCCTGTTGTCATCCCTCAAGTAGGCCAGCTGGAGCCCTGGCTGCTCCACTTCTGATCCAGCTCCCTGCTAGAGTGCTTGGGAAAGCAGGGGAAGATGGCCAGAGTGCTTGGGCCCCTGCCACCCACAGGAGAGACCTGGATGGAGTTCCTGGCTCCTAACTTCGGCCTAGTCCAGATCTGGCCAATGCAGCCATTTGGGGAGTGAACCAGTAGATGAAAGATCTCTCTTTTTCGCTGTAACTCTACCTTTCAAATCAATCAATCTTTAAAAAAAAGTGATTATTTGTTCCTTATAAGCTTTCACGAATACTAAAAATGTTTGCTTCAGTACTGCTGGCATGGGGGATATTTTTAAAAAAATGGCAGCAGGACCAATTTCAACATGGAATTAAATGTCATTAACTTATATCTTCTGCCCACTCTCACTGTTTACAATGCTTCATCATCTCACCCATCAAATACAATGAATTTAAAGATGTTCTGAGGCAGATCTTATTTCACAAGCTACAACTACCGTCAATTAATTAAGGCAATTCATTACATATGAACTTAAAGGCATTTGATCATTTTCACTTCCATGAGATTTATTATATAAATAAATTCAAAATCATACAAAGGGGCAGTGCCCGCGGCTCAATAGGCTAATCCTCTGCCTGCAGCGCCGGCACACCGGGTTCTAGTCCTGATTGGGGCTCCGGATTCTGTCCCGGTTGCCCCTCTTCCAGGCCAGCTCTCTGCTGTGGCCCTGGAGTGCAATGGAGGATGGCCCAAGTCCTTAGCCCCTGCACCTGCATGGGAAACCAGGAGAAGTACCTGGCTCCTGGCTTCGGATCAGTGTGGTGTGCCAGCCGCAGCGGCCATGGGAAGGTGAACCAACGGAAAAGGAAGACCTTTCTCTCTGTCTCTCTCCCACTGTCCACTCTGCCTGTCAAAAAATAAAAAAAAAATCATAAAAAGAACTTACATCTTGGGTTTAATTTTAGCTTCAGATGATATGTGTGCTCGGTACCGAAATATTTACCAGTGCCATTTATTTTAATTGATTTTGCTAATGGTAAAACTTAGACCAATTATTTATGTATTTTAAAGATTTATTTATTTATTTGAAAAGGAGAAAAGGAGAGAGAGAGAAAGAGAGAGAGAGAGAGAAGGAATCTTTTTTCCCCAAATGACTGCAATAGCCAAGAAGCCAGGAGCCAGGAACTGAATCTTGGTCTCCTTCATGGACACCAGGTGGCCAAGTACTTGGGCCATTATCTGCTGCCTTTCCGGATTGAGCTCAATCAGAAGTGGAGCAGCTGGTACACAAATGGGCGCTGCAATATGGGATGCTGGCATTGCAATCGGTGACTTAACCCCAGTGTGCCGCAACACTGTGCCTCAACTAGACCAATTATTTGAACTCTCTAAGACTCTTCTTTTCTTTTCTTTTTCTTTCTTTTTTAAAAAATTTATTTATTTTATTTGAAAGTTAGAGTTACAGAGAGGCAGAGAGAGAAAGGTCTTCCATCTGCTAGTTCACTCTCCAAATGGCCACAACAGCTGGAGCTGTACTGTTCCGCAGCCAGGAGCCAGGAGCTTCTTCCGGGTCTCCCACATGGGTGCAGGGGCCCAAGGACTTGGGCCATCATCCTCTGCCTTCCCAGGCCATAGCAGAAAGCTGGATCAGAAGTGGAGCAGCCAGGACTCTAACCAGTGTCATATGAGATGTCGGCACTGCAGGCGGCAGCGGCTTTACCCATTACGCCACAGCGCTGGCCTGCAGACTCTTTTTCTAAACTAATAAAAAGATGAGATTTACCCTCATAGAGTTCAAATGAAGATCAGATGAGATGACATATAAAAGCAATCAGGGACTTCACCTTCAGGTCATGATGGCCTAATATTGGCCATAATTACTCTCCTGGCTGAATCAACAGAAAATTACACACACACACACACACACACACACACACACACACTCAGTGCTAGGAAACAAAGGACGGTAATTCCTGAGAGATAAGAAAAAAAATGAGGTAAGCCATGCTATTGCCCTAGTTTACTGCCCATAAGGGCTTTCTAAGCAGCAGAGCAGGGAGGAGTAACCCTGTAAAAATAAATTCCAGGACAAAGGATATTATCATGAATAATGAATATTATTGTATTATTATTGTATTATTCCATAAAGAGGGCGTACCAGTCTTAAACACATATACATCAAGTAACAGAGCTTCAAAATACACAAGCAGTAACTGTTAGAACTGCCAAGGAGACACAGATGAATCCACAATTTGATTTGTTCTCTTAAACAGCTTTCATTTCCACTGGGTTGAAATCAAAATGATTTAGAAGTAATGGTAAAAAAGATAACAAATGAAAAGCTGAATGAAGAACAACCAAGCTGTATTTACTAGACAGAGTGGCATGATGGAGTATTAGGGAAATTCTCATGAAGCAGTATTAAGATTTAGGCAGGGAGGAACAAGGGGAGTACTAATGAGAGGTGTTGGAACTGCAAAGAAAGAATTGGCAAAATGGGGTGAACTATGTATAGTATGGCATGATAAGGTGTTGGGCAGTATGTTCACAGCGTAACAAGGATGCGAGGTATAAGATATGATCTCGGGGTGGGTGCAGCCTCCGCCTGCAGTGCTGACATCCCAAATGGGCACTGGTTCTAGTGGCTGCTCCACTTCCCACCCAGCTCTTTGCTGCAGCCTGGGAAAGCAATGCAAGATGACCTAAGTGCTTGGGCCCCTGCACCCGTGTGGGAGACCTGGAGGAAGCTCCTGGCTCCTGGCTTCAGATAGGCTCAGCTCCAGCCATTGTGGCCATTTGGGGAGTGAACCAGTGGATGAAAGACCTTTCTGTCTCTCCCTCTCACTGTCTGTAACTCTACCTCCCAAATAAATAAATAAAATCTTTAAAAAAAGATATGATCTCAGATATTTCTCTCTTTCTGTTACAAACACTACTCAGGCTAACTGTTTTGTGAGATCGCCTTTCTACAAGATTGAATGAGCTGCTTAATGCACCCCGATTTACCTGGACAAAAATGAAAAGGTGAAGATGCTCAATATTCAGTTCTTGAACGTAGTAAACGTTTCTTTTTCTTTCACACGACAGATGTGTTTCTGTTCCACGTGATCACTCGGGGACCCAGGCTCCTTTGTGTTGTGTCTCTGCTCTGCTCCGCACTTTCCAAATTCTGTCTGCTTAGCTAGTGGTGGGGAAAGAGAATAAAAAATGTATCAAGGGCATTTTTCCTGTTTCAGGCCTAGATGTGGCACATGCCACATAAGTTCTTATTGCATTGGCTGAAATTCAGACACATGGTTTCAACTATTGCCGGATGTGGTCCAGCTATGCGCCCAGAAGGAAAGGAGAGCACTAGCGCTTGTAAAAACCATCCATCTCCTCAACAGATGTCCCTGCCCCGTCTGTTTACTGATGCTCTGGGAACTGCATTTTTCTGTTGAACAATGGGCCTCACTCCCAATTTATTTTCTAAATAAATTCAGTGGTTTTAATTACTGTAAATGCTCATGGAAAGAAATTGCCCTGTAGTCAAACATGATTATTTTATAACATTATTGACTGGAAATAAAGCTTCATGCAAAGATGTAGAAAGACAAAGCATTCTTAAATCTCAAGTGTTAGAGGAGTGCGAAGAAAACTTACAAACCACCTAATTCAGGCTCCTAATTTTGTAGTTGGGTCATCTGAGATCATAAGAAGCCAAATTATGTGTCTATATCTTCGTAGGTAATAAATGTGTGCACCAGAGTCCAAACTTTATTGGTGTGATCTCATTCTTTAAACCACCAATATGATCTTAACATAGCAAGATAGTTTCCGTGTTGTACTTCAGAAGGAACAGTTTAACAATATGGTAAGTTTTAAAATTACATAGTCAAACACAGAAAACCCATTTTTTATTTTAAATTGACATCTTGCTATTTTAACTGATGAGATCATAATAAAGTCTACCAGAAAAGTGCTTGCTGTCCATTGGAGAATGAATTGGATGATTATAGCAGAGGAAGTGGTCTCTCTTTGAAAAATAATCACTTTTCTTGGCTTTCCTAATTATACGTTTAGATTAAGTTAGAATTATGATCATGTATATTGCCTTTGCTTTTAGCTAAGCACACACTGACTTGCTTTGCAGTATTCCAGTCTAAGTGTTGCATCCTTCCTGTTCCTCATGTTTTGTATAGGGTACACCATAATACCTCACTTAACTTGGGGTTGATACTAGAGAATAAGAGATTCCACCTCAAGTGTTTTCCAGCAGATAAGATTAAGCCACATTATCAAAGTTTAATAATTTTAGAGACACATTTTGGAGATTGTTTCATGGATTTATCTTTCACCTTAAAAAAAGTCTTGGTAACTTCCCTTTTCACAGAGTTTAGTAATGGAGAGAAGAGATTTGAAGCCAGACTGCTTTGGTTTCAATCCTGCCCATGGCTTTCACCAGCTATATGACCTGAAGCAGGTTACTTAATTGCCCTGTGTCTCAGTTTCTGCATTTGTAAAATGAAACTCATATTAGTACATTCTTCTTAAAGTGGTGGTGAAAATTAAAAATTCATATGCGTAAGGCACTTCTAGCAGTGTCTGGTGCATGACGATTACTCAGTATACTTTAGCTTGAGGAGTTGCAGCTATGCTGGAGGGGGTGGGCAAGGAAGATGTTAATTAATGGAATACCCAAGTACCTTTATCAACTTGTGCTAAGTAATGGAGAGAAAAGGTATTAAGTGCTGTTAGAGTGTTAACAAGGAAGCCAGATTTAGCCTGGCATTGTATTATGGAATTCTTTCTATTTTAGTTTCTTTTGTCCATGGGTGAAATTTTCAAAGTGAGAAGCCTATCTTAGACTTCCTTATGTAACTGTCAGTAAGCAGAGCATCTGGTGCATAGCCGTGGCTCCACCCTACTTTGGAAAGCGAGATTAAAGGAAAGAAAGAATTCTGCAGGTATCACCAGGAGAAGAGGAAGGTATTTGAGGTGGATATTCCGCAGGGGGTAGAGAAGTAGGCTCCATGGTGACCCCGCCCCCTGCAGAGGTGCAGCATGGCCAGCATAGGGGTCAGCATCCTAGTGTCTCTGCTGGCAGCAGCTTAATGAGGCTGTATCCATTTGGCATGGAGGCTCAGTCGCTTCGGTTAAAGTAGTCCCTCAGGTCTTCCTGGAGGACTGGTTTGCTGATTTTATTTTTCCAGGATTCTTAGGGCATTGCTGACATGCTTGATAATCGGCAGTCGGAAGGGCTTGCTCATCTCCAGGAAAGGCAGCACCCCCTGTTTGAAGGCAGGTGTTCCAACTCTCTTGAGAGCTGAGCAGTTTGCAAACAGGTTGCTTACAGCCTAGAATCCAGGGTCAAGGGGAAATACATGGATGCAATACTGAAGGCCCCCAAACCCCCACCCCTGCAGTTCTCCTGGCCTGAGGGAAGATTGAAGACTGATCCTGCAGGGACCCTGCTCCTAAGCCACCCAGGGTGGAGCCTGAAGACCTCACACCTGTATGCTCACGAGCTTTTGCCCTACATTATCGTTAATGGAGGCTTGAAAGCTAGCAATCAAATTTAAAGATCTACGAATCAAGAGAAAGAACAGACTGAATGTATTGTTTGACACTCTAGGTTTAAATTATGTTAAGCCATATGAAAGTCTATTTCAAAACAATGTGATCAGAATAGTTAATTATGATGATGCTAATATCAGCCAAGACTACATGTATTTACTATTTGCTAGGCATCATTATGTGAGTTTTATATGTGTCAACTTATTAAATTCCACAGCACCTCCATGACCTAGTTTCTATTGTTTCCCCTGTTTTACAACTGAGAAAAGTAGAGGCATGAGATCTTAACTTGCCCAAGGTTGACATTCAGTAGAATGAAGAGTCAGAGGAAAGATTTAAATATTAAGGGAAGGCAGGGTCATTTCAGAAGGTCTACTAAGTGCCAGGCACTTTCCATCCTTGTGTGCACTTCTTTGTCCCTTTAATCCCATTGCTACCCACAGGAAGGACAGATCTTTCAACCTTCTTGGCCATCAGAGCTCTGGGAAGAGAGACAATTAGAACCAACAGGAGAGTTTGGTTTTATTTTAGGAGCTCTATTGAGAAGGTACAGGAGTAGACTCTACCTTTGGCTAGCACCCAGGGCAGAGAATAGAAAAAGAACAAAGTACAGAAGAAACAGAGAAGGCAGACTCTGTGGAGCCTGAGAGACAACCTGTTGGGAAGATTAAAACAGTTGGCCTTCTCTAGATGCCGAGTGTGTTTGGGATCCAGCCATAAGAAAGCCGTTCTTTTTGTAGAGTTCAATATCCACATGCCCTTCCATGTGCTGTACTGCATGCATAAAGGTCAGACTGTCACAGGGGCCCTCTGGGCTAAAGATTATAGTTATACAAATAAATAAGTTGAGATCTGGATGGCTTGCCCAAGGTTAGATAGCTAGTATAAGGCAGAATAGGGCCTAAAAAACCAGGTCTGCAATTAGAAAAATAAACATCTTTTAATTTCATTTGTAAATCGGATTATTTGGGGCCAGCTCTGTGGCCCAGTTGATCACACTGCTGCCTGAGATGCAGGTGTCCCTTGTGGGCTGGGCACCTGTTCCTGTCCCGACTGCTCCACTTCCAGTCTTGTTCCCTGTTAATGCACCTGGACAGATGGCTCGAGTGCTTGGGCCCCTGCACCCACTTGGGAGACCCTACTCCTGTACCCACTTGGGAGACCTGGGTGGAGTTCCAAGCTCCTGGTTTTGGCCTGGGCTAGCCACAGTTATTGCAGCCATTTGGGGAGTGAATTGGCAGTAGTAAGATATTTCTCTCTCTCTCTCTTACTCTGCCTTTCAAATAAATAAATAAATCTTAAGAAATAATTGATTTATTTGAAAGAGAGAAAGAGTGCAAGATGCAGGTGTCCCAAGCAGCATATTAACTCCTGTGCCAACACCTGCCCTGGAACTCAGTTTTGAAACAACTTCTCATTGCTGGATATTTGTCCCTGGTCAAGCATCCAGCCCAACCCACAAACACCACCTTCTTTCCTGTAATTCAGCTGATTGGGGTGCGAGGTTATGCTTCTGTGTTCTGTGTCCTTTTCTGCCCCTCAGCTCCCCCTCCCAGGGGCTCAGGGTTCCTGAGGCTGCTCTGGAAGACTTGGGGAAGCCAAGCAGGCTGGGCTGGCGCACGCAGGGCTGAGTTTCTGGCCATGCCAGGTGAGGTCAGCGGAGGAACACAGGCTCCCAGGGGCCCTTTTCATCAGTGAGCTGCTCAGTAGCAGGTTCTCAGTGCCGTCCCGAAATAGAAAACATCAAACAGCCCTGCCTTTGGCTTTGAGTCGCCACGGAGGTGGGCAGCCCTGGAAGCATTAGCGCATTCTGCTTTTCTAGGAACAAAAGAACCGCAACTGTGTCCTTGAGTGTGTTAAACAATGTTAACTAGAGGGAGGGGTCCGGAGAGAGGTACGCGCTGTGGTTTATGGGCAGGAGATGAGAGAAACCACACGACTCATTTGCACCGCACTAATGGATCTGAAGTGAGGAGTCTTGATGCCAAGGGCACTACTGCCTTGAAAGGAGAAGAACTAAGAAAAAGGCAGGTCCACTAGTGTCATGTTTGTGTTTCTCTGCCTCTGACGCAGGATTCCAGGCTCACGGAGAGAAAAGACCAACACTTTCCGTCCTCAAGAGCTTTGCCCATTAGAGTCAAATTATCTCAGTAGGGAGAAAGTGAACAAGTAGCGGTGTAAACAGAGGGATTCAGAATTGTTCCGGGGAGGGCTCTCCGCTCTGCCAAGGCCACAGCTCTGATGTTTAAAGATCATGATCAGCTGATATTTGGGAGAGGAGCTGGCTCCCTCCCCCTCTCCACCTACAGAATCTCGGCAGGAGATCACCTTTCCTATACAGGGTTTGAGTCAAGTTCCACTAACTAAAAAATCATCACAATGGTGATGAGACTTGTTAATTGGGAACTTCATGTACCTTGTCCATGAGCCATCACTAGTTTCACCATCAAAATTGCTTAGATCTACATAAATAAAAAAAAACATCAAGATGATAATATCTAATATTTATAGGCACTTAAACTTTGGGCCAGATGATGTTATAGATACTTTACAAGCTTTGATCCACTTAGCTCTCACAAAAGTACTACTAAGAGGCCAGTGCTGTGGAGCAGTGGGTTAAGCCACCACCATGTGCAGTGCCAGCGTCCCATAAGGGTGCCAGTTCCCATCCTGGTGCTGTGCTCCGCTCCACTTCCCATCTAGTTCCCTGCTAGTGCTCCTGGGAAAGTAGTGGAGGATGACCCAAACCCTTGAGCCACTGCTCCCATGTGGGACACCCAGATGAAACCCTTGGCTCCTGGCCTCAGTGTGGCCCAGCACTGGCCATTGTGGCCATTTGGGGAGTGAACCAGCTGATGGAAGATAATATTTCTCTGACCTCTTCCCCCCGCCTCTCTCTCCTCTCCCTCCTGTCCTCCCTGTAATTCTGACTTTCTAATAGATAAATCAATCAATCCTAAAAAAATGTACCACTAGGGACAAGATGGTTATATCTCTACTCTTTGACAAGAACAGAGGACAGTGGAGTAAGTGTTTCACCATCTATTGCCACTCAGCAAACTCTTGCAATATTTAGTATCTTACGGCCGGAGCCGTGGCTCAACAGGCTAATCCTCCGCCTTGCGGCGCCAGCACACCGGGTTCTAGTACCGGTCGGGGCGCCGGATTCTGTCCCGGTTGCCCCTCTTCCAGGCCAGCTCTCTGCTGTGGCCCGGGAGTGCAGTGGAGGATAGCCCAAGTGCTTGGGCCCTGCACCCCATGGGAGACCAGGAAAAAGCACCTGGCACCTGGCTCCTGCCATCGGATGAGCATGGTGCGCCGGCCGCAGCGCACCATCTGCGGCGGCCATTGGAAGGTGAACCAACGGCAAAAGGAAGACCTTTCTCTCTGTCTCTCTCTCTCATTGTCCACTCTGCCTGTCAAAAAAAATATTTAGTATCTTAAAGTAACAATTTATTGTTGTTACCTCATTTTTTTTTTCATGGTGAGTGGAAATTTGGACATGGCTCACTAGGGCAGCCTTGCCTGCTCTATGAAGTCTAGGACCACTGCTGGGAGGACTGGAATAGCTGAGGGCTAGTCAGACATCCCTCACTTGTGTGATCTCTGCACACAATGAACTTGAGCTTCCTTATAGCATGAAGGCCTCTGGGTAGTTAGACTTCTTCCATGGTGCCCCAGGGCTCCAGGAGCAAATGTCCCCAGAGGCCTGAGTGGAAGTGCAAGGCTTCTTAGGACACAGCCTCAGAACCCCCGGAAAGGGACCAGTCAAGATCCAAGGAAAGAGGGGCTGGTGCTGTGATGTAGTGGGTTAAGCTGCCATCCGTAGCTCTGGCATCCCGTGTGAGTACTGGTTCAAGTTCTGGCTGATCCACTTCTGATCCAGCTCCCTGCTCAGGCCCTTGGGAAGGCAACAGAAGATGGCCTAAGTGCTTGGCCCCCTGCCACCCATCTGGGAGACCCAGAGAAAGCTCCTAGCTCCTAACTTCAGCCTGGCTGACCATTGTGGCCATTTGTGGAGTGAATTAACAGATGGACAATCTCTCTACCTCTCCTATTCCTCTCTCTCTCTGTACCTCTGCCTCTCAAATAAATAAATCTTAAAAAACATTCAGGGAAGGGGGATTTGATTCTATCTCTAAATAGGAGGTATATCAATACATTCAGAATGATTTTAAATCTGCTATAGTAAGTAACCAAGTCATATAGCTAGTACCCTTCACTGCATTTGTCTCTAAACTCCTAACTACTAAATCTGGAATTTGGCTTCATGTATTATTAAGAGAAATCTAGGGGCCAGCAATGTGGTATAGTGGGAAAAGCTGTCATCTGCAGTGCCAGCGTCCCATATGGGCACTGGTTCAAGTCCTGGCTGCTCTACTTCCCATCCAGCTCTCTGCTATGGCCTGGGAAAGCAGTAGAAGATGGTCCAAGTCCTTGTGTGCCTGCATCTGTGTGGGAGATCCAGAAGTTCCTGGCTCCTGGCTTCAGATTGGCGCAGCTCCAGCCACTGCGGCCATCTGGGGAATGAACCAGTGGATGGAAGACAACCCCCCCCCCCCGGCCTCTCTTTATCTCTCTGTGTAACTCTGACTTTCAAATAAATAAATGAATCTTTAAAAAAGTTAAAAAAGAAATCTAGTGGATGATGGATATTTTGGCATTCATTTGAAAAATTCACATTTTTTGTTTTTAAAATATATTTATTTGAGAGAGAGAGAGAGAGAGAGAGAGAGAGAGAAAGCTCTTACTCGCTGGTTCATTCCCTAGGTACTCTCAATGGCTAGGTTGGGCAGAGCCAAAGCTGGGAGCCAGAAACTCACTCTGGGTCTCTCATGCGGGTGACAGGGACCCAGCTACTTGAGCTATCATCCCTCTCTCCCAGAGTGTGCATTAGCAGGAAGCTGGATCAGGAGAGGAGCTGGCATTGGAACCAGGAACTTTGACATAGGATACAGCTGTCTCCAGGGGTATTTTAACCACTTAGCCAAATACCTGCTTCTCAGATTTTCTTTTAAGGATATAATATTTCTTCTCGCCATTCCTTAAGAATTTATTAGTTATCAGCTTTGTGCCAGGCACTGTCCTAGATGTTAGGGATAAAAAACAGACAAATTACTGTTCTTGCTCTTAAAGGTTTCATAGTCTAGCATGGAGGACAAACATGTACTTATTGTTGAATCTGATTCACACTGCATGATAGAAAGTATTATGGGAACTGAAGAGGAAAACACCTAATTTTAGCTCTGGAGTTTAAGAAGGCTTTCTAAAGAGAATAAGATTTAAATTACATTCTAAGGGATTAAGTGAGCTTGCTAGGTGTTACGGACTAAAGATTTATGTCCTCCAAAATTCTTTTGCTGAAGCCCCAACCTCCAGTGTGTCTGTGTTTGGAGATTGGGCTGTTCAGGAAGTAATGTTAAATGAGGTCATAAGTAGAGTCCTTTTCAAATAGGATTAGGGTTCTTACAGTAGGAGACATTGGAGAGCTCATGCTCTCTCTCCACATGAGGACAGGGTGAGAAGGCAGCCTACTGCAAGCAAAGAACGAAATGGGCTGAAACTTTGATCTTGGACTTCTAGCCTCCAGGCCTGAGAAATAGATTTGTGTTGTTTATGCCACCCGTTTAGTGGTATTTTTTTTGTTTTGTTTTGACAGGCAGAGTTAGACAGAGAGAGAGACAGAGAGAAAGGTCTTCCTTTTCCGTTGGTTCACCCCCCAAATGGCCGCTATGGCAGATGTGCTGCGCTGATCCGAAGCCAGGAGCCAGGTGCTTCTCCTGGTCTCCCATGGGGAGCAGGGCCCAAGCACTTGGGGCATCCTCCACTGCACTTCCGGGCCACAGCAGAGAGTTGGACTGGAGAAGGGGCAACCAGGACAGAATCCAGCACCTTAACCAGGACTAGAACCCGGGGTGCCGGCGCTGCAGGTGGAGGATCAGCCTAGTGAGCCACAGCACTGGCCAGTTTAGTGGTATTTTGTTACGGTAGTCCCAGCTGAATGGGGCACTTGGTGAAGAAAAGGAAGGAGTGTTCCAAAGCTGCATGCATGGTGAACCAGCAGTACTTCATCAGAACAGCACTTTGTCAGAGCTGTAGAAAACAGACCAGAAAGATGTCAAGTGAGGGTGCTTTGACCTCACTGTATTTCTAAATTAACAGCCCTGTAGTTGACTGACCCTTTTTATCTCTCCTTATGTGAGATGATTATTATGCACATTATTTGAACCCACCTTGATTTGTTTTCTGTCTTTCATGTCCAAAGGCATTGAATTATTTAGGATGACTTTCAGCTGCATATTACACAAGCCCCAGATTAATCATGATGGAAACAATATAGAATCTTAGCAATCTCTTGACAAAAAAATACCGAGCTTGGCAGGCCGGGGCAGGCATGGACTTGAGATGATGGCAAAACTTGAGATCCTTGTATCCTGTTGTTACATCATTTTCAATAAATGGCTTTAAGATCATTTTACAAGGTGCAGCTGGCACAGATGCCTTCCTACCAGGAAGACAGAATGATATAGCTCACCCATCTTCACTTTTTGTGGACAGAGAAACCACACACTTCTACTTGTATGCCACTGATAAGCAGTTAATCACGTGGGAGCATTTATATAGCAGCTTGAAAGTTGTCTTTACCTCGGACAGCTGTGCACTCAGATGAAATCTGTGGAGTTTTTATTCCAGAAGAGGAGTGGGAATATTGAGGAGGGCTTCCCAATCTCTACTACCTACAGAGTCCTTGTAAATCATTTGGTCAATGATGCAGTTGTGTGGGGGGCAGTGGGAGAAACTGAAAATGGATTTTCCAAGGAGATTTGGTAGTTCTGTAAGGGTAATTCTGCTGTGACTGGACTTCTGTCGTGGCTTCTGAAGCGCAGTGTTTCCTGTAGGAGCAGTATGTACCCTTCCCCGGTGTTCCTTACACTATCTCCCTGGAGTTGTAGAAAAGCCTTCCCATCTTCGCTAAGAAGGAAGAAAACCATAAAATAGAATACTGTGTCAGTGCCATCTATTTTCTTGTTATTTCATGATTTTGCAGGTTGTAGAATGCTTCCATATCGTACAGTCCATGTGGGTCACTGAAATCCTAATCCCCAAAGTGGTGGTGTTAGGAGGTAAGGCCTTTGGGAGGTGATTAGGCCATAAGAGCAGAGTCCTCATGGAAGAGAACCCAGGGTTAGCCACGTGGGGACAGGGAGGCTGAGGAAGTGGGCATTCACCAGACACCAATCTACCTGCACCTTGGTCTTGGACTTCCTAGCCTCACTTCTGCCGTTTATAAGTCACACGGTTTATGGTATGTTGCTGTAATAGCTCAAACAGACTTGGGCAGGCACTTAGTAGTAATAACTTGCGATATTTCTCAGTGTTCCTGTTAAATCTTCAGCTTTTCTGATCAGTATTGTTGATGAGACTGGATCCCCTAAAGCCCTGTGCCACGTGCTGTGGGAGGGGCTGTGAGGGGTTTCCTCTTTGCCTGAGCCCCTCATTTCCTTCAACAGTCCGGATGCTGAACTTACAGATGGCATCTGGCTTCCCTTATGTTCTTCTTCTCCCTCCGTACTTGGTTAACTCTCTTAATCCCTCTACTTGCTGCAAGGAAGGGAAAAGGATCCCTTGAATAGGAACAGTTGTTTTCTGTCTAGAATTCTAGTCTCCGGCTACTCCTGTGCGACACCAGTGTTTATTCTGATAATTCGGAGGGCAGCCTCTCTCCACCACGTCCCCCTCAAAACAGTGTACTTATATGTTCTCATCTTAATGAGGAATAGTTAGTGACGTTTCTTGCCAGAATCAACAACCCACTGCTTGCCCAAAAACTCCCTAATCTTGGGCATTGGGCCAAGGGGGGCTGAGGGGGGCCTACCCTTCGCTTATCTGGAGACAACCTCGTGTGGAAGACTGTTTTATAGAGGCCCTGATGCCTTGCTCAGTCATTCAGATTGGTTCACTTCAGGATTCTGTCCAGAACACACTCCGAGTTCTAACCTCGCAGGACAGTAACAATTCTGCGATTAGTAAGAGAGTTCAAGCGACCTGTCAGTCCTCAGCAGGGCCCCAGATCCTGATGACTTCCCATTCCTTTGTTCCTGCCTCAGTCTAAATCCTAAAAATCAAACTCCATCTCATGCTCTTTTTCAAAAGTGGTTTTGTAGCCAAAAAAAAAAGTCCGATTTCTTACTGTTATTTCTTTTTAAAATTAATTTATTTCTTGCAACAATCTCTTGAGGTTTGAAGACTTTAAAAGAGATCCCACAGCTATTAAACAATGGAGCTGGGACTACAGTTTGATTCCTCTGACCACAGGACTTTCAAATACTGCATTGCTTAAGTGGAAATGTACCGAGAGCCAAAGCCCGAAGATTGCATCGTCTGCTGGAGAGAGCAGTGTCAGTGTGGGGCATGGAGCGAGCCACAGAAAGTTCACAGAAATGAGCTAACTTCATTGGCTCTTTAGAGTAGACCTATGGAGGTAAAAATATGAGAAGCATCTTTTCCTTAGTTTTAAAGGCAGAAATTTAGCTTCCAAAAATAATTGACTTGGGCAAGGCCACAGAACCAGGAAATGGTCATGACTATGAGTAGGATTATGTCTCTTTAAATACCCTATCCAGTGAGTGGTACATATTTGACATTTAACAAATGGCTTTAGACAGAAAAAAAAGAAGAAAAGAAGGAATGAAACATGGAGGGGGAAGGAAGTGGAGGGAAGAGGGAGATTCTGTTCACAATGTGAAGTTATGGTGGACACTGCAGCAATGACTCAGTGCTGGTCACCATCCATGCAGTCCAGGGATCCACCCAATCTATGCTCAGCAGCCCCCAAGCTTATTTCTTAGAAGTTCTGTGTTGGGGATACCTAAGGCCTCAATAATGCTGGTACTCAGTGAGTCATCCTCTCTCCCATCTGTTTATATAACAAGTCTAACCACAGCCATTGTTGGTGATTACATGCTGGAAATGACCTAACAATGTTTTATTTAATGATCTCCAATCATTCCCATCTGGTCCGTGGGTGGCTGCACAGTCATTATTCATCAATGGAACTTTGCAAATACAAACACATATGTATGTATATAATAAAGCTTCAATAATTTACACTAATTGGAGGGAAGGCCCATCTGAGTTAACAAAAATTTTATTTTATTACTTTTAACCTCATGATGTCATTAACCACCTAATGAGCATGTGGCTTGGTGGGAAGAGCATTGGAATGGGAGCCTTTAGGACTGGACGTGGTTAAGAAGAGATGAATGAGATGAACTGAGGCAAACATGCAGTCCAGGTTACACAAGATACAACACCAGAGCGTTACTGCTGTATCACAGGGTCCAGCTCTCAGATTTGTAGGTCTAGAAATATACAGCCGGCGCCGTGGCTCAACAGGCTAATCCTCCGCCTTGCGGCGCCGGCACACCGGGTTCTAGTCCCGGTCGGGGCGCCGGATTCTGTCCCGGTTGCCCCTCTTCCAGGCCAGCCCTCTGCTGTGGCCCGGGAGTGCAGTGGAGGATGGCCCAAGTGCTTGGGCCCTGCATCCCATGGGAGACCAGGAAAAAGCACCTAGCACCTGGCTCCTGCCATCGGATGAGCGCGGTGCGCCGGCCGCAGTGCGCCGACCGCGGTAGCCATTGGAGGGTGAACCAACGGCAAAGGAAGACCTTTCTCTCTGTCTCTCTCTCTCACTGTCCACTCTGCCTATCAAAAAAAAAAAAAAGAAATATAAAATTATTGGTATTACCAGGAATATTCCACTGTTCAAGATTAACAAGTAAACAAATTATGCCAAACAAATTCATATGTGACTAAAACAAAAAGATTAATGCTAATTTGTTAGTTTCCTTTGAAAATCATCTTCCATGTGGACCACATATAGATGTTGACTGACTAACACATTATCTGTCATGTAGGAAAGTTCTCATAATAAACCAATTTTGATCTATTAGGTTAAGTTCTGTGGCAAGTAGCAGAAACTACAAATAGGGGGCTTTGATGGTTTCTATGCTTGGAAATCCACAGCAGAGTGAGACCTTTCCCCCAAAATATTTATTTATTTGGAAGTCAGTTACACACACACACACACACACACATACACACACAGTGAACAAGAGAGATCTTCCATCTGCTGGTTCACTCTTCAGATGGCGTCAATGGCCTAGGCTGGGCCACCCATAACCAGGAGCTTCCTCCAGTCTCTCACATGGGTGGCAGGGCCCCAAACACTTGGACCATTCTCCACTGCACTTCTCAGGCCGTTAGCAGGGAGCGGCATCAGAAACGGAGCAGCTGAAATTCAAACTGGTGCTCATATGGGGTGCTGGCATTGCAGGCTGTAGCTTAACCTGCTATCTCACAACATTGGCTCCCAAAACAGCCTTTAGTCTAAGGTTAATTTACCCCTCCACTAAGGTGCTGTCTTTTGAATACTCTATTCTATTCTCCTTGTGTTAGGAGATCTTTTACTCTGCATGGTAGAAGCAAAGCATTCTGGGCCCAGGGTGAGTTCTAGAGAGTGCTCTACTCTGGTGGTTCTTTCCTTTCCTCCTTAGTTTTTCTGCACACAGGTGCTGGTGAGTACTCATTGAAAGACCCTTAGGGATCCCCACCCCCCTTTGCAGCCCTTCTTCTCTGTGGCTCTCTCCTTTATGGTACTCTCCCCAGAAATTTTAGCAGCTTTTATCTCCCAGAACTCCACCCACTGTATCCTTTTTAAAAACTTTTATTTAATAAATATAAATTTCCAAAGTAAAACTTTTGGATTATAGAGGCTTTTTCCCCCCATAACCTCCCTCCCACCTGCAACCATCCATCTCCCACTCCCTCTCCCATCTAATTCTTCATCAAGATTCATTTTCAATTATCTTCATATAGAGAAGGTCAATTTAGTATATACTAAGTAAAGATTTCAAGAGTTTGCACCCACTCAGAAACACAAAGTACTATTTGAGTACTAGTTATACCGTTAATTCACATAGTACAACACATTAAAGACAGAGATCCTACATGGGGATCCTACACAGTGATTGCTGTTGTTGCTTTAACAATTGACACTCTTATTTATGACGTCAGTAATCACCCAAGGCTGCCAAGGCTATGGAAGCCTCTTGAGTTCACCAACTCCGATCTTATTTAGACAAGGCCATAGTCAAAGTGGAAGTTCTCTCCTCCCTTCAGAGAAAGGTACCTCCTTCTTTGATGGCCCATTCTTTCCTCTGGGACATCACTCACAGAGATCTTTCATTTAGGTCATTTTTTTTTTTTCCAGAGTGTCTTGTCTTTCCATGCCTGAAATACACACACTGTAAGCTTAAATTGCTGAGGCAGAGTTTGGAAACATTCCTAGACAGAGAATAAGGGGATCATGGGGCTTATCTCTTTGTTTCCACTCTTTTAGTGATCCCTGTCCTGCTCTGCCTATTGTTCAATGTGAAGACCAGTGATCCATGTATTTTGTCAGATTTTTAGTTCTTTAAGGTAGGATGGTAAAAATCAATCCCTGTTGCTTTATCACTTCTGGGGCAGAAGTCATAATACTTGCCTTATCAACCACAGCTCCACTGCTTACCAGCTGTATAAGCCTAAGCAACCCTTAATTTCCTCAGTGCAAAATTGTACTAATACCTATTAATAGTAGGGTTATATGGATTAAGTAAAATCTTCTATATGATATACTTAGTCTATTTCTTTATGCATAGAAACTAGGCATACAATTTTAACAGTGATGATTTTTTTTAAAGTAAGAATATCTCTGTGTATATGTGTGTGTATATAAGAGAGAGGGAGAGAGAGACAGAGAGACAGAGAGAGAGTGAGAGATCTTCCATCTGTTTGTTCACTCTCCAAATGCCTGCAACAGCTAGTGCTGGGCCACACTGAAATGAGGAGCCAGGAATTCCATTGAGGTCTGTCATGTGGGTAACAGGGACCCAAACAGTTGGGTCCTCATCTACTACCTCCCAGGGTGAGCATTAGAAGGAAGCTGGATCTGAAGCGGGGCTTGAACCCAGGCACTCTGAAATGGGATGTGGGCATCCCAAGTGCAAGCTTAATGGTCCCACCACAGTGTTTGCTGCAATAATGAGAATACTGATGCTCAGAAAACGTCTGTTTATGTTGAGCTCCAAACCACAAGTTTCTCAATGCCACAAATTTCATGTCTGTGGAATGTCCAGAATGTAGTTTTACTGCTGACAACAATCTGGGATTGATGAGGCTCTCTTCTGTGCTCAGTAGAGAAGCCCTTGAAAACTGTGGCCCATCAGCTACATCTTGCCCTCTGTTTCTGTAAATAAAGTTTTGATGGAACACAATCATGTAAATTTGTTTACGTTTTATCTATGTCTGCTTTTGTGCTACTATCCAGCATTGAGTAGTCATGACAGATATCATATGTCCCACAAAGCCCCAGATATTTACTATATGGCTCTTTACAGAGAGTTTGCCAACCCTCTCTAGAGGTTGAGCCAGATAAATCCAAAAGATATTT
Organism: Sylvilagus floridanus; assembly: GCA_949820135.1. Taxonomy (NCBI): domain Eukaryota; kingdom Metazoa; phylum Chordata; class Mammalia; order Lagomorpha; family Leporidae; genus Sylvilagus; species Sylvilagus floridanus. Next base: position 58,927,586 of record OX463225.1, read on the forward strand.
GCAGATTCCTGCCTCTTACCTCATCTTCTTTGCTTTGGAGGATGAGGGTAGTAAGAGGTGCTGCATTTATTAGGCCATACAAAGGGCTGTTCTGTGAGAGCTAGAGTTCATGGGATACCTCTTAGACCAGTCTGCTCTGGGCCTTTGCTCACTCGCACTCATTCACCCTTCTTCATGTGACATCCCACTTCTTGCTCCCAGCCAGAAATTCCAAGTGCTAGCAAGTATTGAGAGATCAGAGATCAGTTGAAGATCACAAGAAAATCCGAGGAACAATATGGAATTTGCACCTTTTTATTTTGATTTTTTAAGGATATTTTTGAGAGCAAGAAGATAAGTGATGCTTTTGAAAAGAAGAAAACTAAGAGCACAGTGTGTGCAGTTCCATCTATGTATCAACCCTAAACCAAGAAGGTCTTGGTTCTTGGGGAAAGAATAAGCAGGAAGCCCCAAGAGTCCCCACCCATGTGAGTCACCCAAGACATTTCCCAATGGCGTGCCCTGTGGCTCTCACAGGACCTGAGTCCCATGTGAGAGCTACTGGGTTACCACACTGCTGTGTTGTCCCAGAGATGGAGTCCAGCCCATTTGCCCCATCCCTCAGTGAGGCTTTAGCTGCATAGAACCATATGGAGGTCTCCTCCCTGCCCCACCAGGGTCCAATAAAGCAGCTGCTCCTGGCAAATTGGCAGACCCAGGGCTGTGATCCATCCAGGAGAGCCTATCTCCCCTCCTATGATCCCAAGAAACAGTTGAGCAGTCTGTTCTCAGGAGCTCAGCTGGCTGGCGCTTGCCCTTGCCTACTCAGCCTCAGCACAGGGAAGCAGGGGCACACCGCCATGAGTAGGTGAAGCCCAGTGGCCCTGTGAAGCCACCTGTGCAGCCATCAGAAACTGTCAGGTACTGAAGGTGGGCGCACTGATGCAGCCCAATGCCTGTACAGCAGCACAGACACTGACAGCGCCCCATTGCATTACAAAGCGTGTAGTACCATACCCACCTGACCCCGCACTAAGGAAGCCGCATCTCAGCTGGTGGTGCAATCACACAGCCTTGTAGCCGGGGCCACTGAGATACACATTCATCACCAGCACTGATTGTAGCTGGGAAAGTTACATGAGCACAACACTAAAGTGTTCATGTGGAACTGAAGTCCAAGCAATCAATCCAACCAAAATCCTAGAACACATTACCAGCAGAAAGTCTTTCTTTTTTTTTTAAGATTTATTTATTTTACTTGAAAGTCAGAGTTACACAGAGAAGGAAAGGCAGAGAGAGAGAGAGAGAGAGAGAGAGAGAGAGAGAGAGAAAGGGAGGTGTCTTCCATCCGCTGATTCATGCTCCAATTCGCCGCAGTGGTTGGAGCTGTGCCGATCCGAAGCCAGGAGCTTCTTCCAGGTCTCTCACATGGGTGCAGGGGCCCAAGGACTTGGGCCATCTTCCACTGCTTTCCCAGGCCATTAGCAGAGAGGTAGACGGGAAGCCAGGATATGAACTGGCACCCATATGGGATGCCGGCACTGCGGGTGGTGGTTTTAACCACTACGCCACAGTGCCGGCCCCCAGAAAGTCTTTTACTATGAAAGTTGCCCTTTAAAATTAATAGAAACACTGACCAGAGCCACAAAAACCAACATAGGGGCATAAGAAGCCTGAAAAAACAAGGTAAGCTGACATCTCCAAAGAAACATAATAACTCACCAGCTACAGATCACAAAGAAATGCAGATCAGTGATTGCCTGACAAAGAATTCAAAAGAAAAATATTAAGGAAGCTTAATGGAAAGAAGAGATTAGATGTGTCAATGTTTGGTCTAGTAGTTAAGTCACTGGTTAGGACGCTCAAGTACCACATTGAAGCACCCGTGTTCAACTCTCAGCTCCAGCTCCTGATTCAGCTTCATGTTAATGTGAACCCTGGGTGGCAACAATGATGGCTCAAATAGTTGGGTGTCTATCATAAACACCTGAGACCTGCCTTGAGTTCTCCATTCCCTGGCTGCTGTGGGTGTTTGGGGAGTGCATCAGTGCATGGGGGCTCTCTTTCTGTCTACTTTCTCTTGTATCCCAAATAAATAAGTGACACAGAGAAAGCGCAGACTATTCAGAAACTAAGAAAGCAATTCATGGTGGTTTTCCAAGGTGGTGGATTGGGGAATGATGCACTGTGCTAGGCTAAGGATAAATAGTTTAAAAAAAAGTGTAGGAAGTGCACTCCCAGGGGAAAATTAAAGAGAAAAACACACTGGGAATTCTATAAAAGGAAGAGGAATACCGTGGACCTGTGTGGAGGCTGCGGATGCACAGCACGAAGACACAAGTGCAGCAGCTGAGAGCCGGAGCAGGAGACAGCTTGAGTCACAGGGGACCAGACTGCAGCAATCCATGGTGATAGAGATGGAGAGATAGGGTGGGTGGGTACAGACTGGAGCCCTAGGGGCTAATAGTTATTAGTGGTTACTTGTGGACCCAGTGAAATCAAGAGGAGCACATTTATCTCACTGAATCCTCCCCACACCAGTGTCTGCTGCCTGGCTGGGCTTGGGCGGCAGGTGTGGAGCCTTTGTGTGGGTCCGCAGCACTGGCTGAGACAGGATGCCATCTTCTTAACAGTGCTGGCAGCAGAGGAAGAGAGAGGGCAACATTTGGCCAGTGGCTCTTGTTTATGCGTGTGATCCAGAGATTCTAGTGGAAAGAAAAATCCACAGTGCCCACTGACTTTGAAGATTGGCTGGACACCCACATAGGACTGTGAGGCACCCCCAGCCTCCCAACATACCCCAGCCTCCGGGGCTCAAGCAGCATAGGTGGAGTTGGCTCCGGGAACATCTGTCTCTCTGTTGATTGCACAGGCTGGCAGGGCAGAGCTGAACATCCGCACCCAGTGATTGTGGGAGCCTTGTGTGCTGAGAACGTGGGGACTTGGTTGAAAGAAAGAGACATCCAATTACAGGAAGCACGTAGATCTCTCAACAGACATGACTAGAAAAGATCTTCAGGATGACACATTGTAGTCAAACACTCCACAGTAAAACATAAAGAAAAAATTCTAAGAAGTGCACAAGAGAAATGCCAGATTACTTTCAGAGGATCTCCAACTAGACTCATAGCTGATTTCTCGTTGAAACCCTACAGGCTGGAGGAAAATGGTGAGACATAGTTCAAATCTCAATAGAAAAAAAAACTGTCAACCCAGAATACAATATCCTTCAAAGCTCTCATTTATGAATGAAGCTGATATAAAGACCTTCCATAACAAACAGAAATTGAAAGAATTTGTCACTACTCATCCAACTTTACAAAAGATGCTTAAGGATGTGCTACACATAGAAATATAGAAAGATTGTGATGGCAGAAAATCCCCCGGTAGAAGTACAAAAGAAATCCAAAGTAAACAATATGAATATTTATGGAAAAATGGAAGGGCTAAATAGTACTTACCAATGGTCATCTTGAATGTAAATGTCCTCAACTCTCCAGGTAAAAGATATAGACTGGCCAAAAGGATTAAAAGACAAGACCCATCTATTTGCTGCATACAAGAAACACATCACACCAACAAAGATATATACAGACTGAAAGTGAAAGGATGAAAAAAGATATTTCATGCTAATGGCAAGCAAAAACGGTCAGGTGTAGCCAACCTAATATCAGACAAAATAGACATTAATTAAAAAAACTGTTAAAAGAGATGAAGAAAGGCACTATGTAATGATTAAGGGATCAATTCAACAGGTATGACTACAATATGACCAATATGACTACAATAAAAGTATAAGCACCCAATTACAGGGCACCTGGCTATTTAAAATAGATGTTAATGGATCTAAAAGGAGACATAGACTCCAATACAGTAGTAATGGAGGTCTTCAACACCACACTTTCATCAATGGACAGATCAACTAGACAGAAAATAAACAAAGAAACAACAAAGCTAATCAACACTATGGACCAAATGGATCTAATGGATATCTACAGAACTTTTTATGCCACAGTTGCAGAATACACATTCTTCTCATCAATGCATGGAACTTTCTCTAGGATAGACTATATGCTAAGCCATAAAGCAAGTCTCAGAAAATAAAAAAAAAAATCAAAATCATGCCATGCATCCTCTTGCTCTACAATGCAGTGAAGCTGGAAATCAGGAACTCAAGAATCTCTAGATCATATACAAGGACAGGGAGACTGAACAACTTGTTCCGAATGAACAGTAGATCATAGAAGAAATCAAAAGAGAAATAAAAAAAATTTCTGGAAACACATGAAGACGCCTATACATCATATCAAAACTTATGGGATATAGCAAAAGCAGTATTGAGGGAAGCTTATAGTAATTGGTGCCTACATGAAGAAATTGGAAAATTACCAAATAAAAGAACTATCAATGAATATCAGGGACCTAGAAAAACAACAACGAACCAAATCCCTACTTAGTAGGAGGAAAAAATAATTAAAATTAGAGAAGAAATAAACAAAATTGAAACAAAAACCAATTAAAAAAGATCAATGAAATAAGGTGGTTTTTTTTAAAAAAAAAAAACAAACAAAATTGATACACCATTCACCCAACTAACCAAAAAAAAAAAAAAAAGAGAGAAGTTCCAAATTAACATAATTAGAGATAAGAAAGCAAATGTAACAAGCAATATCATAGAAATAAAAAGAATCATCAGGAATTACTACAAAGAGCTGTATGCCAACAAATTGGGAAACCTAGAAGAAATGGATAGATTTCTGGACACATACAGTCTACCAAAATTGAATCATGAAGACACAGAAAATTGAATCAGTAATAAAGGCTCTGTCAACATAGAAAAGCTGAGGAATGGACAGGTTGGCTGCTAAATTTTACCAGACATTTAAAGAACTAATTCCAATTCTTCTCATGCTATTCAAAACAATGGAAAAAGAAGGAATCCTCTCCAATTCCTTTTAAGAAGCATATATCGCCTTAATTCCTAAACCAGAAAAAGATATACCAGAGAAAGAGGATTATAGACCAATATCCCTGATGAATATGCAAAAATCTTCAACAAAATATTAGCTAATCAAATCAAACAACACATCAGAATGATCATTCACCCAAACCAAGTGGGATTTATCTCTGATATTCAAGGATGGTTCAACATTCATAAATCAATAATGCGATGTATCATATTAACGAATTAAAAACAAAAACATATGATTATCTCAATAAATGCAGAAAAAGCATTTGATAAGATACAACATCCTTTCAGGATGAAAACCATAAGCAAATTGGGTATAGAAGGAATATTCCTTAACACATTCAAGTAATTTATGACAAACCCATGGCCAGCATCCTATTGAATGGGGAAAAGCTGGAAGTATTTTCCATAAGATCTGGAACCAGACAAGGGTGTCCATTCTCACTATTGCTATTTAATATAATTCTTTAGCCAGAGACATTAGGCAAGAAAAAATAATCAAAGGGATATAAATGGAAAGGATGAAGTCAGCCCATCCTTATTTGCAGATGACATGATTCTACATATAAGGGATCAAAAAGATTCCACTGAGAGACTATTAGAACTCATAAAAGAGTTTGGTAAAGTGGCAAGATATAAAATCAAAGCAGAAAAATCAATATCCTTTGAATACCCAGACAATTTTATGGCTGAGAAAAAACTTTTAAGAATATTCCCATTCATAATAGCTACAAGGAAATTAAATAACTTGGAACAAATTTAGCCAAGGATGTCAAAGATCTCTATGATGAAAATTATAAAACATTAAAGAAAGAAATAGAATAAGACATTAAAATATGGAAAAATCTTCCAATGAATTTGAAGAGTCAATATCATCAAAATGTCCATAGTATTGAAAGCAATTTACTATTTCAATGTGATCCCAATCAAAATATCAAGATCATTCTTCTAGATCTAGAAAAAGTGATGCTGAAATTTATATGGAAACACAAGAGACCCTGAATAGCTAAAGCAATCTTATACAACCAAAACAAATCTAAAGGCATCACAGTACCTGATTTCAAGACATGCTAAAGGGCAGTTACAAACAAAACAGCCTGGTACTGGCACAAAAATAGACATGTAGACCAATGTAGCAGAACAGAAACTCCAGAAATCAACCCATGCATCTACAATGAATTAATCTTTGACAAAGGAGCTAAAATCAATCCCCGGAGCAAGGACACACTCTTCAACAAATGGTGCTGGGAAAACTGGATGTCCATGTGTAGAAGAATGAAACTGGACCCCTACCTTACACCTTACAGAAAAACCCATTCAAAATAGATCAAAGACATAAATCTATCACATTACCAGAGTATATTGTGGAAACTCTGTAAGAAATCAGCATAGGCAAAGATTTCTGGGAAAAGACCCCAGAAGCTCAGGCAATCAAAGCCAAAATTGACAAATGGAATTACACCAAACAGAGAAGCTTCTGTGGTGCAGAAGAAACACTCAGCAAAATGAAGAGACAAAACGGGGCAAAATATTTGGAAGATATGCAACTGACAAAGGATTAATATCCAGCCTATAAAGAAATTAAGAAACTCAAAAACAACAAAACAATCCAATTAAGAAATGGACAAAGGACTTGAACAGGTGTTTTTTAAGAAAGGAAATTCAAGTGGCCAACAGACATTTGAAAAAATGCTCAGGATCACTAGCGATCAGAGAAATCAAATCAAAACCACAATGGGGTTTCTCCTCACCCCAGTTAGAATGGCTCTTATACAGAAATTAACAAACAATAAATGCTGATGAGGATGTGGGGAAAAAGGTACCCTAATCCACTGTTGGTGGTAGTGAAAACTAATATAGCCACTGTTGAAGATAGTATGGAGATACATCAGAAATCTGAATATAGACCTTCCATATGATTGACATCCCACTCCTGGACATTGACCCAAACCAAAAGAAATCATCATATGAAAAAGCTATCTGTACCGTCCATGTTTATTGTAGCACAATACACAATAGCTAATATATGGAATCAACCTAGTTGCCCATCAGCTATTGATTGGATAAAGAAATTATGGTATATTTACACTATGGAGTTCTACTCAGCTGTTAAAAAGTGAAATCCTGTCTTCTGCAACAAAGTGGACACAATTGGAAACCATTATACTTAGTTAAATAAGCCAATCCCAAAAAGACAAATACCATATGTTTTCCCTGATTTAACTAATAAAGTACTGAAAATGCAAGGCATTGAAATGAAATTGTCATGTTGAGATTTGATGATTGTTTATAGCCCTTGTCCGTTCTTTTGAGAAACAGTGATCTTCTTCATACTATTTATTGAACTCTTATACTTAGCGTAGAGTTAACTTTATGATCATTAAGTAAACTGAAAGTAGATCTTTGTGAAAATAAAGAGCAGAAATGGGGAGGGATGAAGAAGAAAGGTTGCCATGTTGTTGGGAGGGTAGGTATGGAGCAAAATGTCACTATTCTCCTAAATCTGTACATATTAAGTACATGAAACTTGTATAAGTTAAATAAAATTTTAAAAGATCACAATTTATAATATGAATGAGAGTTTAACAAAGAGACAGAGATCTTAAAAAGAACCTATTGTCAATTGTTAAATCAACAACAGCAATCACTGTGCACTTACTCCCCATGTAGGATCTCTGTCCTTAATGTGTTGTACTATGTGAATTAATGGTATAACTGGTACTCAAACAGTACTTTACATGTTGTGTTTCTGTGTGGGTGCAAATTGTTGAAATCTTTACTTAGTATATACTAAATAGATCTTCTGTAAATAAAGATAATTGAAAATGAATCTTGATGTGAATGGGATGGGAGATGGAGTGGGAGAAGAGATGATTGCGGGTGGGAGGGAGGTTATGGGGGGAAAAAGCCACTGTAATTCAAAAGCTATACTTTGGAAATTTATATTTACTAAATAAAAGTTTTTAAAAAATAACCAATCAAAATCTTGGATTTAAAATACTCAATAAATGCAAATAGAAACACAATTGAGAAAATTAGATGCAGAATTCTGCAGTGGTAGTAATAGCAAGAATTTCTGAGTTTTTTTTATGAAGATTTTATTTATTTGCTTGAGAGGTAGAGTTACAGAAAGAGGGAGGGAGAGATAGAAAGGTCTTCCACCCACTAGTTCATTCCCTCAATAACCACAATGGTTGGAGTTGGGCCAATCCGAAGCCAAGAGCCAGGAGCTTCTTCTGGGTCTGCCACAAGGGTCCTGGTATACAAGCAATAGAGCCATCTTCTACTGCTTTCCCAGGCCAGCTGGATTAGAAGAGGAGCAGCTGAGACTGGAACTGGTACCCATATCAGATGCTGGCACAGCAAGCAGAGGCTTAGCTCACTATGCCACATCACATCATTTTAAAACTGGTCTTTTGAAATAACTCGATTAGACTAATAATAATATTAATATTAATAAATGAAAAGAACAAAAACAGCCTTCAAGATTTCTGAGATACCACCGAGCAAATAAACATCTAATTCATGAATGTTTCAGAAGGAGGACAGGAGAGAAAAGGAATAGAAAACCTATTCAATAAAATAATTGCTGAAAACTTTCTGAATTCTGGGAAAAATATGGACATCCACTTCCAACAAGCCCAAAGTACCACTGTAGATTTGATCCAAAAAAGATGCTCTCTGAGGCATATTATAGCCAAAAGACCAAAAGACCAAAATCTGAACAAAGCAACAAAACATGCCCAAACCACATGACAAAGATATAATTCTGAAACAACAAAGGTATCAAGTTGTTTACAAGGTGATCTATTAGAGCAATGGCAGAATTCTCAGCTGAAGATTCAAAGGGCAGGAGGAAATGGGGTGAAATATTCAAAATTCTGTAAGAAAAAAATGCTAGTCAAGAATACTACACGGCTTCAACCGCCGCAGCCCCCTCGGCTGGCTCGGAGCCTTCTTCCTCCGCTCCTCAGAAGCCGGATCCGGCCCCGGAAACCCGGCCCGCGGACGCCTGCACCTGGGCCGGCGGCGGGCGGGGAGAGGCGGCCGTCGTGTCCCGGAGAAGCCGTGTTTCCGCGGCCGCCCGGCGGGGCACCCTCTCCGGACGCAGCATGTAGGCGCCAGGCGGCTGCCACGAACCCGGGAGCCATGAGGATTCACAGCAGAGGACACTGCCAGGGTGGAATCCAAGTCAAAAATGAAAAAAACAGATCATCATTGACATCTCTGAAAACTGAAAACAGACCAGAAAAATCCAAATATAAGCCACTTTGGGGAAAAGTATTTTACCTTGACATACCTTCTGTCACCATATGTGAAAAACTGAAAAAGGATATTAAGGATCTGGGAGGGCGAGTCGAAGAATTTCTCAGCAAAGATATCAGTTATCTTATTTCAAATAAAAAGGAAGCTAAATTTGCTCAAACTTTGGGCCGAATATCTCCTGTACCAAGTCCAGAATCTGCATATACTGCAGAAACCACTTCCCCTCATCCCAGCCATGATGGAAGTTCGTTTGAGTCTCCAGACACAGTGTGTTTAAGCAGAGGAAAATTATTGGTTGAAAAAGCTATCAAGGACCATGATTTTATTCCTTCAAATAGTATATTATCAAATGCCTTATCATGGGGAGTAAAGATTCTTCATATTGATGACATTAGATATTACATTGACCAAAAGAAAAAGGAATTGTATTTATTCAAGAAATCGAATGCTTCTTTAAAAGATGTGGGGAAAAGAGTTGGTGTTTGCACACAAAAAACAAAAACAGGAAGACTCAAAAAGCCTTTTGTTAAAGTGGAAGAGATGAGTCAACTTTATAGGCCATTTTATCTTCAGCTGACCATTATGCCTTGTATAAACTATTCTATTCAGAAACCCTACAGTCCATTTGATACAGATAAATCATCTACCATCCAGAAACAATCACAGGTTAAGCTAAGAATCCAAACAGATGCTGATAAATATGGTGGAAAACCAGTTCAATTCCAGTTGAAAGAGAAGAAAAAAAAAAAGGATATTGTGAATGTTGTTTGAAGAAATATGAAGATCTTGAAACTGTAAATGTGATTTTATATTTAGGGGATTAATTTTTCTAAAACTATGAGTAATTTTCTAAAACTGTTTAAATGTTATCTTATTCTTCCAGTGGTGGTTTATAACTTGTTAATTATAAGTATCATATATTTCCTTTTGATTGAAATATCTCAAATTTTAAGAATGTAAAGGGGGGGAAGGAGTATTGGAAAGTCATTTTCATCCATTTAACAAATATTTATTGAGCACCTACTATATTCTAATCACTGATGTGGGTGAATAGCATTGAACAAGAGAGACCCAGTGCCTACCTTTATGGAGATTACATTCTGTAGGTCCACCTGGAATTCATTTGACAATTATTTTTTGAGTATTGGAGCTAAAGCAAACAAAAACAAGGTAGACATTTCCTACTCTTGTACATTTTATGTTATGGCAGAGAAAATAGATGTAAAACACATATTTAAGTGCAATGAGTATCACAAAAAGTGAAATACAAAGACACAGTAGTAATAAATAATGAGGTTATTTAACCTAAAATAAGAATCATAGATGTTCCATCTGAGAAAATGACATTTAATCAAGATTTAAAGGATAAATATGAAGAATTAATTGGAAATGGAGAAGAACTACATACAAATTGGAGACTGTTTTACTTTAATAAATGATTTTTTCCCAGAATTTGAATAAACCAAATCTGAACTTAGAGGTTGCATATTTCTTTTTAAATTATCTTTCCTTTTTTGATAGTACTGAACATATAATCATATTTTTCCATGGACTTTTTGAAATACTCCCATGTATAATTTCTACTTGGTAAATTTTGCAAGTAAGAGGGAATGCATATGTTTTCCAAGATGCATTGTTTTTTTAAGTTCAGTGGAGAATTTAATTTTTTGATAGACAGTGAAGTTATCAAATTTTAAAGTCAAGTGAAACTAGGGAAATGGGAAGAAGATTCTTCCATGGTCATCACAGTGTAAGCCTCTAGGTGGAACTTCCTGATCAGTTGGCAAATACTGGAATTAGCATGGACATTCCACATATTCAGATAGAACTTTGTTTACTGTGAGTTTTATTCCAATACGCCATGACCTTGTTTACTTTTGTTTTTAACCACTCTTAAGATTGAGAATAGCTGCTCTGTACTCTTAAGTTGTGCTCTTCTGTTTGTTCATTCTCAGATGTTCTCTTCACTTACAAGTGTTGGTTTTTTATACTTCACAACATAATGTTCATTTGTTCATTAAACCTGCATTCTAGAATCTTAAAAAAAAAAAAAAAAAAAGACTACACCTAGCAAAGCATTCCTTCAGAAATGATGGTGAAATGAAGACTTCCCATGACCAGCAAAAACTGAAGAAATTCATTACCACTAGATCAGCCCTACAAGAAATGTTCAGGGAATTGTACATAATAAGTGAAATAATATCATCTTCTGCCATGGAGGTACTATTGCAATGGTAGAGCAGATATGCAAAAGATAAGAGAATAATCATCTAATGATTCATATTCTATTTTAATCTTTTTTTCTGGATTTGATTTGCTATATATTTACTTAAAAGTTTTTTTTTCTTTCATCTTTAATTAGAACTGCAGTTATGTAATTTTTTTCCTTGTATTCATTAGTTTTTGATGTCAGGGTTATGTTGGCCTCTTAAAATGAGTTGGAGAGTATTTGGTCATTTTCTATTTTCTAAAAGAACCTATTATTGAGCTTAGTTGTTCTTTAAATATTTAATAGAATTCACCAGTGAAACTATTTAATCTTTTAATTACCTCTGGAGGTTGATTTTTGAATGAACTCAATTTCTTAAATATGCAAGAGGTTATTCAAAAGAATGTTTCTCTTCCCATGCCAGTTTTCTGAACTTGTGTTTTTGGAGAAATATGTGCATTTCACATAAGTTGCCAAATTTTTGGCATAAAATTGTTTAGCATCCTTCAAAAAATTTAAAGTAGAGCTACCCTGTGATGTAGCAATCCCACTTGTAGGCATATATCTAAGTGAAATGAAATCAGCATGTCAAAGAGACATCTGCACTCCCATGTTTCTTGTAGCACCATTCGTAATAGTGAAGATACAAAATCAACTTAACTTTCTATCAACAGGTGAATGGGCAAAGAAAATGTGTGTATATATATCTGTATTCCATTGTGCATATATGCACATGTGCATATATGCAAATAAAAATATATATGTATATATATAGAATACATCTATTTGTATATATAAACATAATGGAATATTAGTCAAACTTAAAAAGGTTGAAATTTCGTCATTTGTAGCAACATAGAACATTATACAGAAAGACAAATACCACACATTGTCACCCATATGTGGATGCTATAAAAGTTGATCTCATAGAAGTTGAGTATAGAACAGTAATTGCTGCTGGGGTAGTGGAGTGAAAGGTGAATTGGGAAAGGTAAGTTGATGGATACAATTTTGCAGTTCTTGTATTAGTGTAGGTTTTCTTTATTTATTAATTTTTTTGACAGGCAGAGTGGACAGTGAGAGAGAGACAGAGAGAAAGGTCTTCCTTTGCCGTTGGTTCACCCTCCAATGGCCGCCGTGGCCAGCACTCTGAGCCGATCCGAAGCCAGGAGCCAGGTGCCTCTCCTGGTTTCCCATAGGGTGCAGGGCCCAAGCATCTGGGCCATCCTCCACTACACTCCCGGGCCACAGCAGAGAGCTGGACTGGAAGAGGAGCAACCAGAACAGAATTCGACACCCTGACCGGGACTAGAACCAGGGGTGCCAGCACCACTGGCGGAGGATTAGCCTATTGAGCCGTGGCACCGGCCTAGTGTAGGTCTTCTATGTTAACAATAATATACCACGTATTTTCAGGTAGCTAGGATGTGATTGTTAATGTTCTCACCATAATGAAAAGATAACTGTTTGAAGTGGTGGATTTGCTAATCATTCTAATTATATGTGTATTGAAATATCTCATTATTCCACCTAAATATATAAATATAATGATGTGTCAATCAAAAACAAAATACATTTTTTTTCAACAGCCAGAACAGGTTTGTTCAGGAACAAACTGGAGCAGGACTCACTATTGGTGAAGGCAGAGAATCACAAAATACATTATAAACATGAAATGAGTACAAAGAAAAAAATTATTTTACAAAAGGATATTTTAATTCCCAGTGAGAGTTCCCATTTCGGGTAAATTTAGCTTCATGAAACACTCATGAGCATCCTCATTTTTCCTTTTTCTCTGACAATCAGCTCCCACTTTGCCCACAGACTGATGTTAGGGAGTCAGCACACCATATCTGCCTCATGGCTCCTGGGACATCTGACCTCTGGATCCTGCCACTTCTCTTGTGGCTCAGGGCATGCTGCGGTCCCTTCCTTGACATTCTCCTTTCGCACCTTCCCATGATACTCTCTTCCCATACCAGCAGTAGTAACAATTGCTTCATGCCTGCTTCACGCATCACTGCAGGAGGAGTAACTTGATCACTGTCACATATAGAGAGCTTCCAGGTAGCTTAACTATCCATCAACTCAATTTTCGCTGAGCTTTAGGTTGATTTTCCTTTGTAAACTTTCTTTGATGAAATGTCAGTCGGCCAGGTGGCTGTGGCCTTCTTGACTGTTACACCCCTTTCTCCTCCTCTGTCCTCCGGGACCAGGAGACTTCTCACACTGTTGCCTGAAACACCTCCATGATGGAGGAGAATGGATGAGAACTCCTGAGGGTTTGGGAGTCCATACCTATGCTTCTGTCACACACCCAACATTTCTTTCAAGTCTCACATTTTTACTTGAAAATTTTTATTATCATTCAATTGTATTCTATAACATGCGTGTTTGTATAGTTGAAAAAACTTGTAAAGTTTCTTATCACTAACTAGAATGAAGGCGCCAAAGTGCTGCTTGCATAGGTGAGGGCTGCCGTGCTGCAGGTTAAGCCTTCACCTGGGACAACTACACACCATCTCAGAGTCCTCGTTCTAGTCCCAGCACTGTTTCCTATCCCGCCTCCTTCTAATGTTCCTGGGAAAGCAGCCTGCCACCCACAGGGGAGACCCAGATTGAGTTCCTGGCTCCTGGCTCTGGCTTGACCCAGCCCTGGCTGTTGTAGGCATTCGGGGAGTGAACCAGCAGATGGAAGATGCCTCTCTCTGTATATCCCTCATTTTTTGTCACTCTGCCTTCCAGATAAATAAATAAATCTTAAAAAGAAATAAAGTATTTCTTGTAAGCATTGATTTCTGATTCTCTTTGATGGCAATGCTCTATGCTACAATATTGTACATGAAGAAAACCTATGACCTGCTCACTTGGCCTTATCTTCCCCTGAGATAGGAGGAAACCAGACCTGGAAAGCTTTGGAGTAGCAAGGGTTAAAGGGTGGCCAGGTGGAAAAAATATGATATCCAAGCCTGACTCTCCCTCCTGTGGCCTGCTACTGCCTTGCCAATCAAAGTGTAAGCTGAGGCCCAGCAACAATATCACGTGGGAGATGTTTAGGCATCTAGTGCCTACCCCAGCCTGCTGAATCAGAATCTGTGATTTAGTGAGACCTGTAGGTTAATGAGATGCTCATTAAAGTTGGAGAAGCACTGGCCTGGAGAAATACATCTTTCTAAAATAAAAATTTTAAATAAGTCTTTATGAAATATGCATTTTAGAAAAAGTAACAATGTGAAAAGAAGCTGAGCATCACCCATTATTAGGAATATGCAAATCAACACAATAGGAAAATGAAACAACTACAAAGAGATCACTTCCCATCCATCAGAATGGTCATTATAAACAAAATTTAAGAAACAGAAAATGAAAAATGTTGACAAGGATATGGAGAAATTGAAACCCTTGTGTGAATGGCTAGTGGGACTATAAAATGATATATGTATTATGGAAAGCATAGGATGCTTCCTCAAAAAAAAATTAAACATGGAATCATCATAAGATCCAGAAATTTCACTTCTGGGAATATATCCAAAAAATTGAAAATAGAGGACTGAAACATACATTCCCAGTATCCATAATAGTCAGAAAGTAGAAACAACCCAAATACTCATTGACCGATAAATGGGTAAACAAAATGTGATATATATGTATATGTATATATATGTATATGATGGAATATTATTCAGTCTTAAAAGAAGAATGAAATTCTGCTGCATGTCACAACATGAGTGGACATTGCATGCATTATGCTAAATGAAAAAAGAAGTAACCCAGACAAAACAACATATGCATATGATTCCATTTATGTAAAATACTAGAATAGTAACATTTATAGGAAATACAGCAGTGGTTATAGGGGAAGGGGGGTGAGAAGAACAGAGATGCATGATTTAGCGGGCACAGCGCTTCAGTTTCAGAGAGGAGGGTTCAGGAGATGGGTGCACCACAATGTGAATGTGCTTAATGTGTCTGAACTGTACACTGAAACATGCAGGTGTTTTTTTATTTATCACAGTAAACAAAAAGGAACAAAGCTAATAAAAGTTCATCTTTAGAAAATTCACTTGAATTTTCATCCATGAAGAAAAACACTTCATAAGGTTGATATGCCGATCTTGTTTTTTTAAAAGTACACGTGCACATATTTCTAATAGCTATGGAATCATGCTGCTTTGTATTTTTAAAATCAGGGGTGGGGATTAACATCATCGAGCACTCTATTTGCCGCTTTCACTAACTCAATTTCATTTCATCCTTAACAAAATGTTTTTAAAAATGTTATCTATTTTATTTGTGAGATAGAGCGACACAGGAAGAGAGTGAGAGCAAAGGCGAGAGTGAGAGCATGCGTGAGAGATTTTCCATCTGCTGGGTCCGTCCTCAGATGCCTGGACAGGCCAAAGCAGGAGCCAGGAACTCCCCTGGGTGTCCCCATGGGTGGCAAAAATTTAAGTACCTGGATCATCATCCACTACTTTCCTGAGAGCATCAGCAGGAAGCTGTATCAGAAGTGGAGCGGCAGGGACTCAAACCAACACTCCATCATGGGATGTGGGCGTCACCAGCAGGAGCTTAACGTGCTGCATCACAACTCCCATCCCAGAGAAATAGGTTTTGCATTCCCGTTTCCAGATGAGGAAACCCAGAGGACGTCATCGGGATTGTAAGGGAGAAGAAATCTTCTTATATCTGTCATTAGGGTTATGGGGAAGGTGCCTGTTAGGAAACACTAGACTGACGAGAGGAAAGCCCACATACTTACTGCAAGTTTGATGTGCCAGGGCAGCCTTCAGGAATGAAGACCCAAAGAAACAGGAAAACTTGTATTTTTTTAAGCTGAATTTTATAAAGAAGTGAGTAGTTGTGAACAGTGTGATTGCAGAGACGGGGCGTGGGCTAACAGGAGCGCACGGGGGGAAGTCAGCCAGGTCTGCTGGGTCAGATTCATCTCTGTAACTGTGTGTTAGGAGATAACGTCATGCCTCTCCACAGGTCACAGAGGGTGCCTCTGGAGGGAGGGTCTTATGATGTGCTTCAGGAAAGAAGACAGCAAAGAGTCCAAGAGGGACCAGTCCACGCGTCATGGTCTGAGTCAGGGAATACCGTTGAGGGTAAGGTGACAGAGGTCTTCCTGTGGCTGCTGTTTACTCAAACCCAAGGTGCTGGGGCCAGCGTTGTGGTGCAGTGGATAAAACTGTCGTCTGCAATGCTGACATCCCGTACAGATGCCAATTTGTGTACCAGCTGCTCCACTTCTGATCCAGCTCCTGCTAATGGCCTGGGAAAAAGCAGAAGATGGCCTAAATGCATGGCTCCCTGCTATCCACATAGAAGACACACAGGAATCTCCTGGCTCCTGGCTTTCGGCTTAGGTCCGGCTTCACTCTGGCCTTTGTTTCTACTTGGGGAGTGAACCAGTGGATGGAAGAGCTCTCTCTCTCTCTCTCTCTTGTGCGCGCGCTCTTGCTCTCTCTGTAACTCCAATTTTCAAATAAATAAATAAATAAATAAATAATAAGTCTTTTAAAAAAATCTAAGGGGCCATTTTTGGGGTTGGTGTGCCCTGAATCCCTTTAGGATCATATAAATGACAAGTCTGTTCATGAAACCTGTATGCTTCCCAGGAGTCTCCATTGCCTGTAGCATTGGCAGGCAGACCAAAGAGTTAACAGGTCCAAGTTTATACTTCTTTTGCAACACAGAAAACCGAGGATGAGAGAAATTAAAGTGACTTGCCGCACACTGTAGGCCCCAAGTCCCTTGCTCTCTCAAGTAGCTCATGGGTCAGGAGACTTGGTTTCCGAGAGGCAACATGAGATTCTCTGGAGGGTGCCCCGGGGGTTGACACGGGCCACCTTTGATAGATGGGAGATGGGATGGAGTCAGCTATCCCTTGGAATCCTAGTCCCTGCTCCAGGCTTGAGGCCAATCAGTGTCTCCATTGCACCAACATGCTGAAGGCCTGCCTGCTGTCAGGCTGCGAGGTTCTATTTGCTTTGGTCCAGAGTCTGCCTGAGGGCCAGGCTTTCCAGGAGATGGACTTGGAGATGGGAGGGGTCAAGCACACCATGTGGCAATCCTGCCAGCTAGTGGCCACACAGGGTATGGCCACCCAGGAGGCTGCAGAAGGAAGGGCGTGGGCTTCACCACCTTGCTTTACACAGCAGAGAGAGGGCAGCCCAGAGAGATGGAGTGATCTCAACACTCCAAGGTACTGCTAGGGTCAGGATTAGGAAACTGTAGAGTGCAGCTCTTCTCAGATATTTATTAAGCGCATATAACAACATGACACACAGGCTACCATATGGAAGATCAGTTCTGTCTCTCCAGTGAAGATACTCTCTAGTGTGCATTTTATTGATGAAAGATTGATCCCAAAGGAGTTACTTGTTCAAGGTTACTCAAACATTTGATTATGAAATTAGGATCTATTAGCAATGAATTGGGTTCCCTGAAGCCAAAGTATGAAGTCCTAACAATGTATTGGTAGATGAAAATTATTTTTAGCCCCTCTTAAAGTGTCAACATTAGGTAGATAGCAAACATTTTTTTCTTTTGCTAAATACATATAAAAACAGATTATTTTGGTAATAAATAAATAACAGCTCAAGTTAAACAAGAAAAACTTATGATGCAAGGAGTTTTTTGTTTGCTTGTTTTTTTTGGAGATAGACTTTGATGGACTAAAAGATTTCAAAGCAAATGATCAGATAGTTAAGGACAGTTGGGGAAGATGAATGGCAGGTGTAGAAGTATGGGAGTAGCTTGGGAAATAGTGAACAATCAACTTTGTCCAGAATCTGAATGTAGGGTCAAATATGTGGAACTGTGAGATATGAGCCATGCTGGGACTTTTCAGAGAGGAATTAGAAAGAGAAATTGCTCCATTTATTGAGAAGTTGGAAATAATGGAAGATTTTTGGAAAGTTTTGGTAGCCCCTAACATGGTGTGTGTAAAGCTACACATTAGGAAGTTTTTTTTTTTTTGGTGATGGATATAATATGTGTAATAAAGGGCCATGATCCAAATGGAGAAGCAACAGGAAATTTAACGGATAGGTGAGATGTCATGTTAAGAGGGGTGCTGATAGATACACATATCTAGGAAAAGAGAGGACTGGAGGAGATTCTGTTTGTTACAGAGTAAAAAAACAGCAAAGTTTTAAAATTAATCTTTCATGGAGAGTATAGGAAAGATAAAAAAAAATACCAATTGCCTTTATTTAATTTTTATTTTTCAAGTTTTTGAGTCCAGTGGATGTGATAGAGATATTGGGGGAAACTCAAGGGCCTATAACCTAGTCTATCTTTGGCACTACCTGTCTGTAACTGATCACCCACAAGTGAGGTTGGTCCTTTAACCTTTTGAAATTTCCTCTCTCCAGAACTGTGGCCCAAATGTCTTCTGGGAATTTAATGGATTCTAATCTTTGTACATGAAGATAAGAAGAGGGAGAGAAGTTTAGAGAAGTTAATTTTTTTCTTTATTCTTTCTTTTTTTAGATTTTATTTATTTATTTGAAAATCAGAGAGGTGGGGGCATCGTCAATCTGCTTGTTTACTCCTCAGATGATCACAACAGCCCTTGCTGGGCCAGGCTAAAACCAGGAACCAGGAGCTTCATCCAGGTCTCCTCCATGAGTGGCAGGACCCCAAGCACTGAGCCATTTTCTGCTGCCATTCCAGGCCATTGGTAGGGAGCTGGATCATAAGTGGAGCAGCAGGAACATTATCTGGTGCCTATATGGGATGCTGGCATTGCGAGGAGTGGTTTTACCTGCTACATCGCAATATCAGTCAGAGGTCAATTTTTAGCAGAGTAATGGCCCACACACATCATGGGAAGTGGCTAGGGTGCATGAGGGCTGACATTTATTGAGTTCCACATACCAAAATTCAGTGCACTGCAGAATCTGCTTCATGGGGTTTACATGGCAGCCTTGCAGAGCATGTGTGGTTGTCCTCTTGCTTAAAGACGAGACAACAAAGACTCATGAGGGGCATAGTCATCTGTAGAAGAGTCAAGACTGAATTCAAGTCTGAGAAGTTCTGAAACCTGTGTCCTTTCTACTCTAGGAGAGGTGGGAAACAAAGATGTGGGAAAAAGAAAGAAGATGAAGATTGACCTAAAATTTTAAGGACGAGCAAGGGATTAAGAGAATGGAACTAAGGTTAAATGATGAACTGGCTTATTGAAGAAAAAACCAGTTTGGGACATATTGATTTTGATTTGATGTCTTCCAGATCGGGATGTCAAGTAGGCAGTTGCTAATGTGAAAATAGGATTTGGATAGTGTGGGAGAAGAGTGGTAGACATGGGGCTTAGTTGAGAAGATACTAATGGGCTGGTCATGGATGAATGATTCTCAATACTTTGCTTTAGTTGTCTGTCTTTTCAACTGGCCAACTACTAAGAATAGTTAATTTCTGCTTATGGTATAACCTAAACTGTGAAACCTAAGTCTCTTTCTCCTGATGTTGGCATAGCCAGGGTCAGAGGATATCCATTTCAGTTTATACAAACTGTGTAAGGTGTACCGACGATAGCTACATGGCGAGTAGAGGAGAGGAAGTTTCACTGGCTCCAGAGAGAGAACTCCAATTTATCTGCTGAAAGGGAGTACTTGAAAATGTACCCCCAAAGTTCTGGCATTACTTGTAGTTCTGTCTCTACACAGAGGAAATTTAGTGCCATCAATTTCATGCACATTTTTCCAGAGGATTTTGCAGGTATTTGCCATGGTGCAAACTGCACACTCTTCTGTCCCTTGCTTTTGCCTTATAACCTTCTGTTTGGGGGATTTTTTTCATATCAGCATGGCTAAAACTGTCTCCTTATTTTTAAGGACTGTGTAACGTTTTAATGTTTTACCATATATACTATAATCTAATAAGACATATTAAATGTATTTTTCTATTACAAACAATTCTGCAATAAATATTTTTTTTTTTTTATTTTTTAACAGGCAGAGTGGACAGTGAGAGAGAGAGACAGAGAGAAAGGTCTTCCTTTGCCGTTGGTTCACCCTCCAATGGCTGCCGCGGTCGGCGCGCTGCGGCCGGCGCACCACGCTCATCTGATGGAGCCAGGTGCTAGGTGCTTTTTCCTGGTCTCCCATGGGGTGCAGGGCCCAAGCACTTGGGCCATCCTCCACTGCACTCCCGGGCCACAGCAGAGGGCTGGCCTGGAAGAGGGGCAACCGGGACAGAATCCGGTGCCCCGACTGGGACTAGAACCTGGTGTGCCGGCGCCGCAAGGCAGAGGATTAGCCTGTTGAGCCACGGCACCGGCCTAAATGTATTTCTTTAAAAATTCTCACCAGTGGGCTGGCATGTGGCACAGCAGGTTAAGCTACTGCCTGTGATGCTAGCATCCCATATGAGCTCTGGTTCAAGTCTTGGCTGTTCCACTTCCAGTCCAGCTCCCTGCTAATGCACCTGGGAACACAGTGGATTATGACCCAAGTCCTTGGATTCCTACCACCCATGTGAGAGAGCTGGATGGAGTTCCAGGCTCCTAGCTTCAGCCTGGTCAACCCTGGCTCTTATGGCCATTTGGGGAGTGACTCAGCAGATAGATGATTTTTCTGTGTGTGTGTCTCTCCCTCTGACTTTGTAACTCTTTCAACTAAATAAATCTTTAAAGAAATTTTAAAAACAATTCTCACCAATATTAAGAAACATTGACATATACAGAATACAAAAGAGAACTAATACATTTAGTAAGAACCTTCACTTAAGAGCTGAGAGAAATAAATATAGACAGAAAAAGGGAAAAACGATGAGGTTGGCATAGGAGAAACAGATACAGGAACATGCAATACCACTAGATCCAAGGAATCAGAGATTTAAAAATTGAAGTTTTAGTTAACAAATATACAAAATTGAGAGTAGGATCAAGGAAATAAGACTTGGAGAAAACTCAATGCATTTAGCAGTAAGGAATCATTGGTACTGGTACTTTATTCAAATGAATAAATGACTTTACGTGATGTTAATGGGTGTTTGTCAGAATAATGGTCCCATGGTTAAATATGCTGGAAAAATATGCAATTAAATTAGCATGGTCTATTATTTTGCTTCTCTATAACTTTAGTTTGTCGATATGCATGATAATGTAGCAATAAAAGTTATAAATCCCAACTTTTGAAGAACCCAATGTTTTATAAAATAGAATTTTTAAGAAGTCCCACTAAAGATTTTGGCTTTACTTGATTTTTATCTTTTCTGTTTTAAAAATTTATTCACTCATTTATTTGAAGGGAAGAGAGATAGATAAGCAGAGGGAGAGAGGGAGAGAGGGAGAGAAGGAGAGAGGGAGAGAGGGAGAGAGGGAGAGAGGGAGAGAGGGAGAGAGAGAGAGAGGGAGAGAGGGAGAGAGAGAGAAAGAGAGGGAGAGAGGGAGAATGAGCATGAGATAGCTTCTATCCACTGATTCACTCCTCAAATGACTGCAGCAGCCAGAGCTGGGCCAGGCTGAAGCCAGGAGCAAGGAACTGCATCCTCATCTCCTACCTGGGTGTCAGGGGCCCAAGCACTTGGCCATCATCCACTGCTTTCCTAGGCACGTTAGCTGGAAGCTGAATTAGAAGTGGAGCAGCTAGAACTTGAACCGGAACCAGTGCTCTGCTATGGGATGCCAGTGTCACAAACTGCAGCTTAACCCATTGTACCATAGAGTCAACTCTGGTTTTTGCATTTTCATGAGGGAGGAGATTAAAATATGCCTGACAGTACAGAAGAATGATTTGGGGAGAAAAGTATAAAGATTCAAAGGAAAGGCACTGTTGTAATTTTCTACAAGGATATAAGGTAAAATAAGAAATTATTCTTTCTGAAAAAGTAGAACAGGATATGGATTTCCTATTAAATAATGATTTCTTTTTTTTTTTTTTTTTTTTTTTACAGGCAGAGTGGACAGTGAGAGAGAGAGACAGAGAGAAAGGTCTTCCTTTGCCGTTGGTTCACCCTCCAATGGCCGCCGCGGTCGGCGCGCTACGGCCGGCGCGCTACGGCCGGCGCACCGCGCTCCTCCGATGGCAGGAGCCAGGAGCCAGGTGCTTTTCCTGGTCTCCCCATGGGGTGCAGGGCCCAAGCACCTGGGCCATCCTCCACTGCACTCCCGGGCCACAGCAGAGGGCTGGCCTGGAAGAGGGGCAACCGGGACAGAATCCGGTGCCCCGACCGGGACTAGAACCCGGTGTGCCGGCGCCGCAAGGCGGAGGATTAGCCTGTTGAGCCACGGCGCCGGCCAATAATGATTTCTTTTTAAAAAAGACAAAATGTGGGGCTGGTGCTGTGGCGCAGTGGGTTAATGCCCTGGCCTGAAACACCGGTATCCCATTTGGGCGCCGGTTCAAGACCTGGCTGCTCCACTTCTGATCCAGCTCTCTGCTATGGCCTGGGAAAGCAGTAGAAGATGGCACAAGTCCTTGGGTCCCTGCTCCCATGTGGGAGACCTGGAGGAGGTTCCTGGCTTCTGGATTCGGATCAGCACAGCTCCGGCCATTGCAGCCAATTGGAGAGTGAACTATCGGATGCAAGAACTCTCTCTCTGTCTGCCTCTCCTCTCTCTGTGTAACTCAGACTTTCAAATAAATAAATAAATCTTAAAAAAAAGATAAAATGTATGTGAATATGCTTAACAACGATTTTCTAAAATCCGTTTTTTTTGTTTTGTTTTTTATTAGAGGAAAGATTCATTGTCAGGTTGGGGAAGCCTGATGGGGAGGGGGTTGGGAGGAGAGGGCAAGAGGGTAAGAGAGAGAAGAACATAACAGAGAGAGATCAAGAGAGCATGTGTTCAGGAACAGATACTGTTAAACTTTTGCTGGGGGACAGGCAGGGAAGTAGTGGCGATGGGGGCCAGGGCATAAGGTGGTGTCCGAGGCATAGATGGTGACACAGTAAGACAGCACTGTTTCACTAACACTCCCCCCTTTTGTTTTTTGTTTTTGTTGTTTTATAAAGTAGGTGTTATATGGGAATACATCAGGCCAAAAAGTCCAGGAGGGGTACAGGGACGATGATATGTCTTTAGAGCTACTTCCTGCTGACATGGGACGATGAGTTACTCTCTGCTGGCCTAGGGTGATATCTCAAGCCACTGTTTCCTGGGTGGGGACCCGAGTATAGCCCTGTAGCAACATTTGGTTAGCTGCCTGGTTGCTGAAGGCCTTGGTTCATTCCGTTATCACCAGCTGTAAACGCTTAAACAGACATGGTAGTTTAAAAACAGGGTGAGAATAGCAATAATGATCCTAAGATTGGCATTAACCAAGTAATGAGAGGATTTCACAGAGGAGGGGAAATAAGGGGAGGGAGTATCTTGGACTCTAGTGAAGACTGATGGATGTTGTTTGAAGCTGATCCCAACTAAGACTGGGAGAAAGGCCACTCATCTCTTGTGGGTGGAGGGGTTTGTCTATAGAGAAATTCTGAACAGTCATACAATGTTAAATGGAGGAGAGGACCATTGATACACACTGGTCGGGAGTAGAGCCGTTGATGTTAGAGTAGAGGCTATGATTACAAAGAAATGAGGCCCCAAGAGGGCTAGATATGGTCTAGAATAAAGGACAGAGTCATTACTGGAGGACCTAAGAAAGATGCTGTCTAAGCCGTGAATAAGTGTTCCAATTGAGAGGCAAATAGAAACTGACAGAAGGGACCTGATAATAATCAGGTGGGTTTTAAGGCCATATAAGTTATGAGGCCCTGACCTATCCATCTCTTCACATGGAGTACATCCTAAGGGAGGTCTGAACCTCCTTGGGAAGGCTCCTTGTTGCCTTCCATTACCTAGCTGGCCTGGGAGGAGAGCTGGCCAGGTGAAGGCAGGTGGCATCTCTAACAGGAAATTTACAGTTCTGCCTGTGATGTCACTGACCCTACTTGGCCATCCCCTCAGGAGTGGTGGTTACTTTGGAAGCTGGGCCAAGTGAAGGGCTTTTCTACTTAGAGCCAGCAAGGTCTGTGGCTCTGACCTGAAGTCCTTCAACTCCAGGGCAGCTAAAACCTGTTTTTAGACTATGCACCTGTTCATGTAAGACAGAAGGGGAAATGAAATATATATATATGTATATATATATATATATATATATATCTGCTTATATTAAAAATACAGAATGGAAATGGTCGTTAAGCACAGCAGGTTAAGACACTGCTTGGGAAACCTGTAATCCATATGAAAAGGGTTGGGATTGAGGCCTGCCTCGATTTTTGATCCAGCTTCCTGCTCATGTGCCTGGGAGGCAATAGATGGTGGTTCAAGTGCTTGGCCCCATATGGGAGACCCAAATGGAGTTCCTGACTCCTGGGTACAGTCTGACACAGATCTAAATGTTGAAGGCATTTGTGGGAGAACCAGAGGATGAAAGATCTCTCTCTTTCTTTCTTTTCCTCTTTCTGTCACTGTGCCTTTCAAGTAAGTAAATAAATCTTAAAAAACAAGAACAAAAGGAGTAGAATGGATAAACCAGAAAACAGCAAAGTTGGTTATCTAAAAGAGATTGTGTGGGGCAAGAATAAGTGAAGGCAAAAGGAATATAAGAGAGTAACACTCCTGAGTATTCCTCTTTGGATAACTTTGTTTTTTGAAGATTTATTTATTTATTTGAAAGTTACAGGGAGAGAGACAGAGACAGAGACAGAGATAGAGATCTTTCATCTGCTGGTTTACTCCCCAAATGGTTGCAATGGCCAGAGCTGTGCTGATTTGAAGCCAGGAGCCAGGAGTTACTTCTGGGTCTCCCACATGGGTGCAAAGGCCTAAGCACTTGGACCATCTTCTACTGCTTTCCCACATGCCTTTAGCTGGATTTAGCCAAGCAGCCTGGACTTGAACCAGCACCCATATAGGATGCTGATGCTGCAGGCGGTGGCTTTACCTGTTACACAAGAAGGCTGGCCCTGATAATTTTGATTTTTCTTTTTTACAGGCAGAGTGGTCAGTGAGAGAGAGAGAGAGACAGAGAGAAAGGTCTTCCTTTTGCCATTGGTTCACCCTCCAATGGCTGCTGCAGCTGGTGCGCTGCGGCTGGCGCATCGCGCTGATCCGAAGCCAGGAGCCAGGTGCTTCTCCTTGTCTCCCATGCGGGTGCAGGGCCCAAGCACTTGGGCCATCCTCCACTGCACTTCCAGGCCATAGCAGAGAGCTGGACTGGAAGAGGGGCAACTGGGACAGAATCCGGCGCCCCAACAGGGACTATAACGGGGTGCCGGCGCCACAGGCAGAGGATTAGCCTATTGAGCTGCGGCACTGGCCGATAATTTTGATTTTTGAAAGCATTTTGATATTTTATAAATTTGATATTCTGCAGAAAAGTAAAAACAATCATTGTGGGAAAAGCTAAATCTGAAAATGAATGCAAACAAATGGAAGTAATTGCATTTTAACTATTTAGCATAAACTTGCAAAAGAGAAATAATGGACAAAAGGAAAAGAAACAGAGAGAGAGGAAAAAGAAGGGACTCAATTTATATGAACACAACATTTGACTTTATAATCTACAGTCTACAGTCTTGGGCAGGGGGCTATGCATTTTGGATGTGCGTAGGGATAGTTGGGTTGGGCTGGTGGTGATGTGAATTGAAAAAACTCTGAACTCTTTATCAGGCTTGTTTAGTAGGTTTGTGAAGGTATTGGTGAAATAACTCTGAAACTACTTTTGCTGTATTATAGGACAGAGCAAATGAATAAATATGATGTTATATGGAGCCAAATTTTCTCTGTTGAAGAAAGGATATGCAAATATGGAATATGGGAAAGCAAGAAGGAACTCTGGAGGTATGCATTGGAAGTAGAAGCAACAGTGTGGACACAGGACTTGTAGAAACATATGTGTGTATTAATATTTATATGCATGTGGCCGGTGCCGCAGCTCACTAGGCTAATCCTCTGCCTGTGGTGCCGGCACCCCGGGTTCTAGTCCCTGTTGGGGCGCCGGATTCTGTCCCAGTTGCCCCTCTTCCAGTCCAGCTCTCTGCTATGGCCCGGGAGTGCAGTGGAGGATGGCCCTAGTACTTGGGCCCTGCACCTGCATGGGAGACCAGGAGGAAGTACCTGGCTCCTGGCTTCGGATCAGCGCAGCGCACCGGCCGCAGCAGCCATTGGGGGGTGAACCAACGGAAGGAGGACCTTCCTCTCTCTCTGACAAAATAAATAAATACATAAATAATAATATTTATATGCATGTGTATTTTCATTTTTAGACATTTATTTATAAATCTACATATTTATGCACATTTGCATGTATATGTATGCACAGTGGTAGCATACCCAGATTTTTATCTCTAATACTATTCCATGTTTAAAGGAAGCAAGCCTCCTTTAAAAATGCTTGATATCAGGATTGGAGCAGGATAGTTGTAAGATAGGCAGGGAACATGTTGCTATACCAGTTAGTAAAGAAATGCAAAACAAACAAACAAATGAGATTCACAAGGACGTGAGAGGCTGGCTTTACAGGTCTCCCATGGCTAAATCCTAAATCCGGGACAATTTAAGCATCAAAATAATTAACTACAGTAAAGAATTCTAAACCATTGAAAAGCAGAGTGTAATTCCTGAGTCCTTACTGATGAAAGGTGATGGGTGCATTAGGGAGAAGTAGGGACTCTTGTTTACATAGAATGTCAAGGGGCTGACTGTTTTGAAATAAAAAACAAAACAAAACAAAGCGAAATCACAAAATTTTCATCCATTGTATCAAAGACTGGGTTAGGTGAGCATCATCAATAGATACTAAACCGAAAGGAAATCTTGCCAAGGAGCAAGCTATTTCTGTGATCTTTTAGTGTTTCTTTACAGCCTGTTTATTGGTTGCAAAGAAGAATAAAAAATTAATGCAGTAGCAGCCATAGGAGGAGTGAACTAGCGGATGGAAGACCCCTCTCTCTGCCTCTGTCTCTCTGTAACTTTGCCTTTTAAATAAATAAATAAATAAATAAATCTTAAAAAAAACCCTGATGCAGTGGAGAAATCAGACAGCACCTGACTGGATGATCAAAATTAATATCTCCAGTCAAGACAGAGTTATCAAGGGGTTTCAAATATAATACTCTGGGGAGGACATAACATCATCTGTGGATTTTTCTGCCTAAGAATGAACATGAAAACATGGAATAATCATAAAATAAAAAGGGACTATACTTTCCAAAATTTTTGTTATGAAAGGCAAAGAAGGGATTTGGGACAGTTTCAGACTAAAGGACACTGATGACATGTGACAATCAATACAATATCGAACCATAAACTTTACCCTATATTGGGAGGTGGGTAGGAAATGCTATAAAGGACATCAGATGAACTGACAATAATTGATTATATAAGAGACTAGCCCTATTAGGAAATAGACATTAAAATATTTAGGACCAAAGAGCCATGTGTACAGCTACAGAGGTGGATTCTCCAAAAAGCTCAGAGAGAAAGGAATTAAAACATAAGCACAGGGGCTGGCATTGTGACATAAAGGGTGAGCCATTGCCTGGGTGCTGGTTAATGACCTGGGTGCTGGTTAATGACCTGGCTGCTCCACCTCAAATCCAGCTCCCTGACAATGGCCTGGGAAAGGGAACAGAAGATGGCCCAAGTGTGTGGGCCTCTGCCACCCATGTGGGAGGCACGGATGAAACTCCTGGCTCCTGGCTTTGTACTGGCTCAGCCTTGGCTATTGTTGCTATCTGGGAAATGAACCAGCAGATAGAAGATTCTCTCTCTGTGTTCCTCTCTCTCTGTAACTATGACTTTCAAATAAATAAATAGCCTTCTTTTTTTTTTAAAAAAAAAAAGAGATAAGCTTAGTTTGGGGAATAATTGAAATTCATGCACAGTATTTTCATAATATACATGAAATTTTTAAAAGCTTTGTACAATTCATTAAAATGTTAACAATGGGTGGATCTGGTCACAGCATATGTGCATTCAATTTTGCTATTTTATTTTGGAAATCTCATAAAATTGAGCTTATTTTGAAATAAGAAGTTACTTTAAAAATAGCATATTTTGTAAGAGCGCTAAAATTAAAGAGGACCTAAAGCACAATATTACTTAGTAGGTGGGACAAATGCATGCAAATTATTATGGCTGTTGGACAAAACCTTATATAAAACATTTTCTTGATTTACTAAGTAGACAAATCAATGGAAACAAGCATGTAGTGTTGTATAATAGTTGTTTCAAGACTGCCTAAATGTCTTCTCTTCCTAGTCCATCTGTTTCTAATGTCACAGGAAAAGTTCTAAGTATTTCAAAATGAGTTAACTTGAAAAACAATTAAAAATCCTGTTCTTAAAAATAATTAGCAATATTAATTCAATTACTATGTGGCATTCATTAGGCAAAAATAAGTAAGATTAATTCAGAGATAAACAATAAAGTTAATTTCTAAGAAGACCAGCCAGGCTAATTCCAACTAGGAAAGACACAAGAGGGACTGGTGATGTGGCATGGTAGCCTAAGCCTCTGCCTGCAGCACTGGCATCCCATATGGACACCGGTTTGAGCCCTGGCTGCTCCTCTTTTGATCCAGCTCTCTGCTTATAGCCTGGGAAAGCAGTGTAAGATGCCCAAGAGCTTGGGCCCTTGCACCCACGTCGGGGACCCCGAAGAAGCTCCTAGCTTCGGATCTGCTCAGCTCCAGCCACTGCTGTCATTTTGGGAGTGAACCAGCAGGTGGAAAAACTTTCTGTCTGTAACTCTGCCTCTCAAATAAATAGATGGATCTTAAAAAAAAGTATTAGAGAAACTCATGAGAAACTGTCTAGTTATCTTGTTAAACGGAAGTGGTAATTCATGTTTACAGTCAAATAGCAAACATCCAACAGCAGTTTCCATGGCAATGTATTTTGACAAGGAATTTTCCCCCTTTCCGTTGTGCACTGTTTATTTTGGGCATTACTTATTTCACCAGCGTTTGTTTACCTGTCTTTGAGGTCCTTGTTCACTTGGTCAGCCCGCCACAGAGCTACAAGCTATGCATGGGCTGGGAGCAATTCCACAGAGCCACAACCTGGCACCTCTGTGCCTCCTGCCTTCTCCACGTACCTTTCACCCACTGTTCTGTAGACACTGGAGTATGAGACATCAACAGCCACAGAAATACGGGTCAAACATGGTGGGAATTTATACCATGGTGGGTAAAAGTGGTCAGTGGGAAGCTGAGTCAGTCTGGATGGGCTGTTCTGAGAACCAGTTCCTTATATGGCCTCTCCCTTGCAGAAAGCACTCTAAGCTCTAGGAATCAGTTGAGGGTCAAGAGGTGAGCAGCTCAGTTTTGAAATTGGCCCCACATCTTTCCCGGCCTAGCTCCCCTGTGCCCTGTCTCTTGTAGCCTGGAGTCATAGACTGTGATAAAGCCATTGTGCACAGCCTGAGTCTCTGACTCCTTTCTGCCGACTCTAGGCTCAGGCAGCTAGTAGTTGCTCAATGAATATAGAAAAGTTTGAGAAAGTCAAAGGTCTTGGTTGTATTTTTATTTTGAGGCTTAGCATCCCCTAGTGGAACATATTTTTCACTTTCAATCACACCAGAGCTGAGTGCCAAAGCTATTTTTGTTTGTATCATTAAGCATTGCCAGGTGGAGATTGGTCTGACCATATGCTAGGACAAACAGGGCTGCCCTGTCCACTGTAGGTGCCTGTCTACATGTATCTGTTTTTTTTTTTTTTTGACAGGCAGAGTGGACAGTGAGAGAGAGAGACAGAGAGAAAGGTCTTCCTTTGCCGTTGGTTCACCCTCACAATGGCCGCTGCGGCCTGCACACTGCTGCCAGTGTGCACCGTGCTGACTCGAAGCCAGGAGCCAGGTGCTTCCCCTGGTCTCCCAGGTGGGTGCAGGGCCTAAGGACTTGGGCCATCCTCCACTGCACTCCCTGGGCACAGCAGAGAGCTGGCCTGGAAGAGGAGCAACCAGGAAAGAATCTGGTGCCCCGACAGGGACTAGAACCCAGGGTGCCGGCTTCACAGGCAGAGGATTAGCCTGTTGAGCTGCGGCGCCTGCTACATGTATCTGTTTTAATACAGTGGAGAAGTTCTTATCAAAATGGAAACACTAAGACTAACTGAACCCACATTATGTAATGTGAATTATACATTAAAAAAAATCA
Source organism: Sylvilagus floridanus (assembly GCA_949820135.1). Classification (NCBI taxonomy): domain Eukaryota; kingdom Metazoa; phylum Chordata; class Mammalia; order Lagomorpha; family Leporidae; genus Sylvilagus; species Sylvilagus floridanus. The sequence continues at coordinate 58,958,115 of OX463225.1, forward strand.
ATTTTGATGGTATTATACCAATTCTTTGGTTGGCCTTCTGAAGAATTTTGCCTAAAGAGGTTTTCTTGGATGTGTCTCATGTTGCTTTGTTCCCTGCCCTCTGCTGTTGTATGGAGCCAGTTGTTACTCATAGTTCATGGTCTTGACCTCTAAGAGCTTGTGTTTATATACCCCATATTTATCTGTGAGACTGTGCTTTTCTCAAATGTCCACCAAATGCTGTCTGTTGTTGATTCCAGAAATCTGCTTACCTGTAAGGGATAATTATATTTTGTTTGCACTATACAGTATCCATTTACCATTTTTGTGGCCATGTTTTTTTTCTTTTTTGGGGGCATAAATAACTATCCTCCAGTTTCAGTCATTTTTTTGTTTAGATTTAGTTATTTATTTGAAAGGCGGGGTTACACAGAGAGGAACAGACAGAAAAAGAGAGAGATCTTCCATCTGCTGGGTCACTCCCCAAAAGGTTGCAAAGGCTGGAGCTGGGCCAGTCTGAAGACAGGAGCCTAGAGTTTCTCCTGGGTCTTCATGTGGGTGCAGGGGTCCAAGTACTTGGGTCATCGTCTGTTGCTGTCTCAGACACATTGGCACAGAGCTGGATGGGAAATGGAGCAGCTGGGACTCAAATCGATGCACATATGAGATGCCAGCATTGTGTAGGTGGTGGCTTTTACCCACTGTGCCACAATGCCAACTCCAGCCATGATTTTTTTTAAAAAAAAATTTATTTGAAAGGCAGAGTTACAGAGAGAGAGAAAAAAGATCTTCTAGGGGCTTTTTTGCTATGCTGTGGCATCGCGGGTAAAGCCGCTGTCAGCAGTGCCACCATCCCTATGGGCGCTGGTTCGAATCCTGGCTGCTCCTCTTCCAATACATCTCTCTGCTGTGACCTGGGAAAGCAGGAGAAGATGGGCCACTGGGGAGTGAACCAGTGGATGGAAGACCTCTCTCTTTCTCTGCCTCTCCTTCTCTTCTGTGTAACTCTGACTTTCAAATAAATAAATAACTTTTTGTTTTTTTAAAAAAAGAGAGATTCAAAGGGTTCACATAAACAAGGCTAGTGTCTGCTAATACTAATTGATAGAATTAAAAAGGAGAGAATGATCCAACATGGGAAGCGGGATACATAGCAGACTCATAGAATGGCAGATGTCCTAAAAGTGCTCAGGCCTCAGAATCAGTTCTTAAGGCATTTGGATCTGACTGAAGAGCCCATGAGAGTATTTCAGGCATGGAAAGCCAAGACACTCTGGCAAAATAAATGACCTAAATGAAAGATCTCTGCGAGTGAGATCCCAGTGGAAAGAATGGGCCATCAAAGAAGGAGGTACCTTTCTCTGAAGGGAGGAGAGAACTTCCACTTTGACTATGGCCTTGTCTAAATAAGATAGGAGTTGGCAAACTCAAGAGGCTTCCGTAGCCTTGGCAACTCATGACAGGAGCCTCAGGTGATTACTGATGCCATAAATAAGAGTGTCAATCGTTAAGTCAACAACAGGAGTCACTGTGCACTTACTCCCCATGTAGGATCTCTGTCCTTAATGTGTTGTACTATGTGAATTAATGCTATAACTAGTACTCAAAAAGTACTTTACACTTTGTGTTTCTGTGTGGGTGCATACTGTTGAAATCTTTACTTAGTATATACTAAATTGATCTTCTGTATATAAAGAGAATTGAAAATGAATCTTGATGTGAATGGAGTGGGAGATGGGATGGTTGCAGGTGGGAGGGAGGTTATGGGGGAGTGTGGGGACCCATGGATAGGCCAGCCATGGGACCCCCCCATGGTGGGCGTGGCTTATAGCAGTAATGCGGATGTAGCAGCTGATTGAACTTTCCATCTAGCTGAGGATCGTGGAAAACAAGATGGCGCTGATGCCCTGCCTGCTGCGTGACTCCACAGCTGATCGTGATCAAGTGCCGGATTGGAGAGCTCTGTGCATGGACTGTAATTGATTGTGATTGGTTGAATTCTGGATATAAGCAGAGAGCGAGAGCGAGAGCGAGAGAGAGAGAGAGAGAGAGAGAGAAAGAAAGAGAGAGAAGGGGGCACGCCAGCTTTCCCCCTTAAGGAACGTGCGTGCCATCTCTTCCCCCTTCTCCCGGTTCCCCCACTCTCTTTCCCATTCCTTCTAAGTAAAAGTCTCTTGAAGACCGATTAGCTGCGAGCAGCGTCGTTCCTTCTGCGGCCGAAGGAGCCGACAAGTGGTGCCGTGACTCGGATCATCGGACCGATTGCTGGAAGCAGGAAGTAAGAACAGGATAAACGTCCATACATGGGAATCTAGGCGGGTGAAGTAAAAAGCCTAGGATTACAGCCGCGGTTCCGTCGTAAAGACGGGGAGTAAAACGCCAGAAAGGCGGGAGTAAAAGGATAAACGTGCATACACGGGAATCTAGGTGGGTAAAGTGAAACGCCTAGGATTATAGCCGCGGTTCCGTCGACAAAAGACGGGAGTAGAACGCCGGAAGATAGGCGGGAGCAAACCGTCGACAAAAGACGGGGAGTAAAATGCCAGAAAGGCGGGAGTAAACTGTCGACAAAAGACAGGGAATCTAGGCGGGTAAAAAGGCCTAGGATTATAACCGAGGGGAGTGGAGCACCAGAAGACAGGCAGGAGTGGACCGTCGACAAAAGACTGGGAGTAAAATGCTGGGAAATAGGCGGGAGTGAGCCATTTTAAAGACCGGGAGTGGAACGCCAGGAGAAAGGCAGGAGTACTGATTGTGATTGATCTTACCATATGTTTCATAAGCAATAGAGCCTGTTCGTCAGCGACATGGAGAAGCAAAAATCCTCCACTGTATGGATTTATATATTGGAAGCAGTGTTCATAACATTAAGCTCATGTCTGCAGGAGGCAGGAAAGGTTCAAAAAGATATTGTAGTTCGATATTTAGGACTTGGGCTTACACCAACAAAAGAGGCCCCTTTGGAATTTGCCATTGCTACGACAGGACTAAAAACCTTAAATGACTTTCGAAAACTATGTGGAAATCTAAATTGGATACGACTGTATTATAATGAGAGGAAGAAGCACAGGAAAAAAGGCTGTGATAAAGACTATAAAGACTCCATTACAGACGCAGAGAATAGGGTTAAAAAAGGTGAGCCAGAAAACAGTTCATTAATGCTAATCGTGGTGAAAAGTGTCCGAACTACCCATTCTGTTTTTGTATTATGTACTAACTTTACCCCTATTATTGATAGGAATGCTTGAGCAGATTATGCTTGGTTTGCTTTATAAAAGAATGTAAATGTTTCAATTTATCTTTAAAATTGTTTGGCCATCTTTGTCTTGTTATTGTAGCTTTTGGCTTGTTGAGAGTATTGCTTGATCATTTATTATTCATTTGTAATTAAGTTTGTTAAGGGGTTTATGATTTTTTGTACTGAGTTTTGTCTGAAACTGATTTACACTAGAAAATTCTAATTGTACCCTAGAATTGGGACAGATGATCAATACCACATGGAATAGTAACTTTACAAGGTTGTATTTAACAATATAGGCCTCACCTTCCTCGCCAAGTGGGTGAAATGGGAGAATTTTGAGGTAACTAGTGTTCAAGGCATACAAGATATGTGGAGTGGTTGTCTGCATTCAGAACATGTGAAGAAGAGTACCCATTAAGCATTTTACTTTGAACCAAGTATTTCTTGAATAAGATGTATCCTTTGTGTCTAATTGCTAATGTGAAATTATGAAGGAATTTGCTAAAATTTATGTGTTGGATTTAAGTAGCAAGTAGTGTAGTAAGAAAGCTGACCTAATTTGATTTGTTTTCTTAAATGTACTTAAAGCTGTTAATTCACAATTTGATAAAACTGTTCTGGTTTTCAAAACTCCAATAGCCCAGAAGTTCTGATCAGAACTGTAACACTCTGCCAGCAGTGTACCAACCTGGTAATTCAGCAGGATATGCTAGCCACCTTGCACTCTTACCCCCATGGAGAAGTGTAGCTTAACATAATGGAATGGTAGCCAATAACGGGTAATCGCTGATGGGCGCACCTAGCAACCTAAGACAGAGGGTAGGACAAGCTTCCTATTACCTCCATGACGGGTAAGCAGGTTGAGCACCATTGGGAACCCAAGACAGGCACGTTTCCATGTCACTTAATATAATAAAAACGGGGGAGATGTGGGGACCCATGGATAGGCCAGCCATGGGACCCCCCCATGGTGGGCGTGGCTTATAGCAGTAATGCGGATGTAGCAGCTGATTGAACTTTCCATCTAGCTGAGGATCGTGGAAAACAAGATGGCGCTGATGCCCTGCCTGCTGCGTGACTCCACAGCTGATCGTGATCAAGTGCCGGATTGGAGAGCTCTGTGCATGGACTGTAATTGATTGTGATTGGTTGAATTCTGGATATAAGCAGAGAGCGAGAGAGAGAAGGGGGCACGCCAGCTTTCCCCCTTAAGGAACGTGCGTGCCATCTCCATCTCCTCCCCCTTCTCCCGGTTCCCCCACTCTCTTTCCCACTCCTTCTAAGTAAAAGTCTCTTGAAGACCGATTAGCTGCGAGCAGCGTCGTTCCTTCTGCGGCTGTAGGAGTCGACAGGGGGGAAAAAGCCGCTATAACCCAAAAGCTGTACTTTGGAAATTTTTTATTTATTAAATAAAAGCTAAAAAAAAAGAAAAAAAAGAGATCTTCCATTCACTGGTTCACTCCCCAAATGGCCATAATGACTGGAGCTGAGCCCATCCAAAGCCAGGAGCCAGAAGCCAGGAGCTTCTTCCGGGTCTCCCAAGTGGGTGCAGGGGTCCAAGGACTTGGACCATCTTCCACTATTTTCCTAGGCCACAGCAGAGAGCTGGATTGGAAGTGGAGCAGCCGGGACTCAAATTGGCACCTCAGGCAGAGGCTTAGCCCACTACGCCACAGTGTTGGCCCCACACATTTTTTTTTAAAGACAATGTAAGTTTCAGGCTCCAGGTTTCAGTTATCACATTTTATCACCACAATGAATGGGCATATATCCAAACTGAGATCGTAGGGCTAAGGAGATTTGAATTTGAATATTTAAAAAAATTATTTATCATTTGTTTTCATTTTATTTGGAAAGCACACACACACACACACACACACACACAGAGAGAGAGAGAGAGAGAGAGAGAGAGAGAGAGAGAGAGAGAGCAAGCTTTCCTCTGCTCATTCATTCCCCAAATTTCCAAAATAGCCAGGGCTGGGACAGGCCAAAGCCAGGAGACCAGGGCTCTTTCCAGGTGCTCCATTAGGATGGCAGGGACCCCACTCTTGACCCATCATTAGTTGCCTCCTGGTGCACATATTAGCCAGAAAATGGAAGCGGGAGCAGAGCCAAGACTCAAACCCAAGCACTCTGAGATGGGATGCGGGCTTTGGAAGAAGCATCTTAACTGCTGCACCAAGCAGTTCCTCCCTTCAATTTTTTGGGAAGACAAGGAAGTCTGAAGGTACCAGGGAAGGGCATGCGAAGTCTGAGAATGCAGCCAATGCAGAGAAAGCAGAACTGACGCAGGAATCCTGGGGACATCATTCTGTTGCCAAACAAGTCACCTGCTGAAGCCAAGCTTTCTTACAATTTACAGTTTTGTCAGCCACTTTACCAACGTTATCTAAACTAGATTGAGACTTTTAAAAAGACTTATTTATTTATTTGAAAGGCAAAGTTACAGAGAGGCAGAGGCAGAGAGGCAGAGGCAGAGAGAGAGAGAGGTCGGTCTTCCATCCGTTGGTTCACTCCCCAGTTAGCTGCAATGGCCAAGAGCTGTATCGATCCAAAGCCAGGAAGCAGGAGCTTCTTCTGGGTCTCCTACATGAGTTCAGGGGCCCAATCACTTGGGCCATCTTCCACTGCTTTCACAGGAGGATTAGCAGAGAGCTGGATTGGAAGCGGAGCAGCTGAGACTTGAGCTGGTGCCCACATGGGATGACAATACCTCAAGTGGTAGCTTTACCCACTATGCCACAGTGCTGGCCCCTGAGTGAGACTTTTCAATCACTCACATCTAGAAAATTCTTAATTGATACACTGTTTAATTCTGAACTCATGCATACTCTTATCTGAAAAAACGTAACCCTAATTTAAGAGTCATTAGGTAGTGAATGCCATTATCATCCATTTAGCGGTACCAAGTGGAAAACTAGGAGTTATCTTCAAATCTTTTTTTTTTATTTGACAGATAAAGTTAGAGAGTGAGAGACAGAGAGAAAGGTCTTTCTTCCGTTGGTTCACTCCGCAAATGTCCGCCACAGCCGGAGCTACGCCGATCTGAAGCCAGGAGCCAGGTGCTTTCTCCTGGTCTCCCATGGGGTGCAGGGCCCAAGCACTTGGGCCATCCTCCATTGCCCTCCTGCACCACAGCAGAGAGCTGGACTGGAAGAGGAGCAACCAGGACTAGAACCCAGTGCCCATATGGGATGCCAGCACCAGAGGATTAACCCAGTGAGCCACGGTGCCAGCCATATTCAAATCTTGATTTTTCACAATCAAGTTTTGGATATTTTAGCAGTTAATTATTTCTTGAATTTACCTATTTTATTCCATATGCAGCAATCTAGTTCATGACAACCTTATCTCTTACCTGGACTGATAGTACCTTAAAGACAAATTACTCCTAAATATCTCTGAACACACACACACACACACACACACACACACCTCAGACTTTTTCTTCTTCATTCAGAGATTTTTTCAAAGTACAAATCTGATCATGTTAACCCTTTCCCATTTCAATTGTCTGATTAAAACCTTATAGTCACTCTTAAGACAATGAAAACTCAGAAGATTTCTCACCTATTTCTTTAGTCCCAGTGACACTGAAGTCTACATTCCTATCCACTCACCAAGAGCCACCGTGACTGTTCACCCTCCTGCCTGGAGTGGTCTTCATTTTTCTTTTCAGACCTAAATTCTGAGCCATTTCCTCAAATAAATCCTCCCTGGGCCCCATGATTGTGTCAAATAACACTATTACAGCCTGTCACATCTCTGCATGTTTGTTTTGAGACCTATCACAAAATTAGGAAGTTACCTCTTTATTGACTATATTTTTATTCTTCTAAAATTATTTATTTGTGAGACAGAGTGTGTGCCTATCCCCAAATGCCCATAATGTCAGTGATTATTCCAGCCCCAAGCTGGAAGTCAAGAACTCAATCCAAGGTTCCTATATGGTTGCATTGATCCAATTACTTAATCCATCACCTGTTGCCTTCCAAGGTCTGCATTATCAGGACACTGGACTCAGAAACCAGAACTAGGGATCAAGCCTGGGTACTCCGACATAGGATGTTCTAATTGTTGTTTTAACCAGTAGGCTAAATGCCTCCCCCTACTGCTTTATTCTTTTAACATGGATGAGGAAGTAAGACACAAACTAGTTGAAAGAATTCAAACTCCTTTTTCAATTACTAAAAGCAATGTCCCGACTATTCTTGGCCATTACTTGCACTGCTCTTTGTCTGAAGGTGGCCTTGATTCCTAGGGCAGGTGTTGATGGAGACAGAAAGGTGATCGGTGGAGGTACACATGAGGAGGGAGGAGGTGACTGCAACAAGGGATTGCCGCATAACAGATGAAGCAGTTGTCCTGGTTTTCGTTGGTACTTGCTGAATGGGAAATGGCTGTGATTGATCATAATATTAGCCATGGCTTGGAGCAACATCTTTCTAATTTTTCTCTGATGTCGAAGTTGAGAGCCCATATCTCCATCCCGGGATAGACTTAACAGATTGTTTAACAATTTTTAGTGCTCTGTTGAGATCTTCTTTAAAGTGAGAGCACATTGCAGAGAATCATGGCTTGACAGCCTTGAGATGCTACACTCCACTCAAGTGACTACGATGAAGCTACTTGCTTTGTGGGTACTCTCAGCCAATGACAGTATGGTGGGTATACTAATGGCCCATTCCTGGCTGGCGCCGTGGCTCAACAGGCTAATCCTCTGCCTTGCGGCGCCGGCACACCGGGTTCTAGTCCCGGTCGGGGCGCCGGATTCTGTCCCGGTTGCCCCTCTTCCAGGCCAGCCCTCTGCTGTGGCCCGGGAGTGCAGTGGAAGATGGCCCAAGTGCATGGGCCCTGCACCCCATGGGAGACCAGGAAAAAGCACCTAGCACCTGGCTCCTGCCATCGGATGAGCGCGGTGCGCCGGCTGCAGCGCGCCGACCGCGGCAGCCATTGGAGGGTGAACCAACGGCAAAGGAAGACCTTTCTCTCTGTCTCTCTCTCTCACTGTCCACTCTGCCTGTCAAAATAAATAAATAAATAAAAATTAAAAAAAAATAATGGCCCATTCCTGCCAAATATGGGACTTCTCCAATGTCTGAGTTTTGCTCTAAGGTGCCCAGCTGGCCTGGTCAGATCTGCCGACTCAAATACTCTTTCTTTCCTCTCCTTTCACAGTATTATGATTTTTACTTACTTATCTATTTGAAACGCAAAGTTACAGAGACAGAAGGAGAGAGTGAAAGAGAAAGAGAGAGGGACAGAGTGAGAGAGTAAGAAAGAGAGAGAGAAAGAAAGAGATCTTCTATCTGCTGATTCTCTCCCCAAATTGGCCAGGCCAAATCCAGGAGCCAGGAGCTTTTTCCAGGTCTCCTATGGGGATAGCAGGGGCCCAAGCACTTGGGTCATCTTCTGCTGCTTTCCCAGGTCATTAACAGGGAGCTGGATTGGAAGTGGAGCAGCTGGGACTAGAACCAGCATCCATATGGGATGCTGGCACTGCAGATTGTGACTTAAACTGTATTATGATCTGATCTGAAGACTCTTCTCATCTACTCCTGTTCCTGCTCCATTGTTTTTCAGTTTCCCCCAGTGGATCATTTGAATATCTTATTGTCTTGACATTTACTTCTTACAGGATCTGAACTGATGCACACATTCAGTTGGGAGCTGCTTATGGAAGAAAAGTGTATGGAATAATTTTCTCTCTTTTGTTGTGTCTGGAGGGAATTGGGGAGCAAATCCTTTTTTGATTGCCTGTATGTTGGTGATGACTAGTTTGCTGCACATTCTCCATTGGTCAAGTTCACCCGCATCTCTTGATAAGGGAGACCTACAGATCTGGATGACAGACTTGTTTCTGAACACCCGTCCAGGCATCTATGGTTTCTGTGAGGTTTTCAGTAGCATGTTCCATCTCACAGCAAACTTACTCCGTGATACATGGGCCTCTGATGCATGTAGTCTACTTGGCCAAAACCTTCTTTTTCATTCCTACCAGTCTTGGACTTCCTTATTATGATTCTCTTGTTCATAACCCTCAGGACGTGGTATGTGTGTGGTGATGGCAGCAATGGAACTGAGCCTTGCCCCCTTCTGCTTGACTTTGCCAATATGCATCCCTCTCTTTCAAAATTCCTTTCCCTAACTTTGGTAGCAAATTCTGAGCCTCAGTAGACAAGAAGAAGTTGGCAAGAAATGTGCCAGTTTCCTCTACCTGTCATCCTATTGTAGTACAGCTGGTTATCTAACAAAGCACCCCCGAGTCATGAGGGAGGGTTCATGCAACACTCTACCATCTGGGGACTTGAATATGACCCAAAAAGAACTCTTCCCACTCTTAGCTCATCTTAACTTTTCTCTCTCTTCTATAAAGAGGTCAGAGTTTGTGAAGACTCATTTTTTAGTTTGCTCTAATGATCTTTTCCTTTGGTCTCTAGTCTTTCATTGATCTCCATCTGGAATATTTCTTAAATGGGTATTCATATAGCCAGAAAAGGAAGGTAACTTGATGTCTTTACTTGGCTGTCATGTATTAAACCTGTACTTTGCAAGCCAGTTGTATAGTGTTCTCCTCATTGAGTTCTGAAACTTTAATTATATAGTATGTGTAGAATGTTTTGAATAATGTCTGAACATAGTAAATGATCATGATTACTAGATATTGTTTTTCATTTATTCAAACTATAGCTGAAAATGGCTGGCGCCGCAGCTCAAGTGGCTAATCCTCCACTTGCGGTGCCAGCACCCCGGGTTCTAATCCCAATTGGGGCGCTGGTTCGGTCCCGGTTACTCCTCTTCCAGTCCAGCTCTCTGCTGTGGCCCAGGAGTGCAGTGGAGGATGGTCCAAGTGCTTGGGCCCTGCACCCGCATGGGAGACCAGGAGGAAACACCTGGCTCCTGGCTTGGGATGGGCATAGTTCTGGCTGTGGTGGCCATTTGTGGGGTGAACCAAAGGAAGACAGACATTTCTCTCGTCTCTTTCTCTCACTGTCTAACTCTGCCTATCCAAAAAAAAATAAAAGCTGAAAAGAGAAAACAAATTTATATGTAAACATCCTATAATGTGTATCTTTTTTTATTCTGTTATCAACAGTGAGAATTATTAAGATAGTTTTTCTGTTCCAAATGGCAACAGATAGCACGTTGGATTCGGTCAAGATGGCAGTTGTGGTCCTGCAGCCCGTTTTAGAGCACCTGGGCTTGAGACTGGCGCTGCCACCTGCTCCAGATTCCTGCTAATGCAGATCCCGCGAGGCAGCCAGATGACGGCTCAAGTAGTTTGGTCTGCTGCTCATGTGTGATTTGCATTGCTAACTCTTGGTTTTGGCTGGGCCCAGAACTGGTTGTTACAGGCATTTGGGGCATGAAACAGCACAAGGGGACTCTGTCTCTCTGCCTCTCAAATAATAATAACCACTTGAAAAACCTTAAGAAATTCTGTTCATTGGAGAATCCATTAGCACAAAATTAGTTTATTTTGGTAAACTTCCTTAAATGCCACCTACTTTCAAATGCCATGCTTCTCCTGGAATTTCTCTTTTGCCTGTGTTTAGGAGTCTCCCTAACTATGTAAAAATAACAACAATGAAATTCTAATCTCAAGTAATATTCCCCCAACAGTAATTTTCACTCTGTTATGATCTGCATCTCCATGTGGCTATTGTATGAATTGGGCCACTGTGGCTTCACTGGCTAAGATTTTCCAAGCCTTTACACTGTCTGTTTGCCCATGCAATGTGGGTTATTTTCTTTCAATTATCATAATGTGTGTTTCAAAATAGGTGATCATTAAAATATCATTTTAGAGCAGTTTTATTTCTTAAGTGCTGCCAGTATTTATATTTTTAAATTTGTCTTTTAAAGCAAAAGTCTTTTAGAGCAAATTACCTACTCTCTCAATAGCCTGCCTCTTATTCTCACAAGTCAAATATTACTGGAACATGGCCATGCTTCCTCATCTTTGCACTGTCTGTGGCCACTTCGGCACTATGATGACAGAGTTCAGTAGCTGTGTAAAGATCAGAGGGCTCTTAAAATCTAAATTCATCATGACCTTATTTATGGAGACAGCTTTCTGACTTCTGTGCCACAATGTGGTTATTTCTGTACAATGCCCATACCCAAGATATACAGGGGGTGCTTCTCAGACTTCTCTTAGAGACAGAGCTTTGACCGCTTTTGCAAAGGAAGGCAGGGAGTGCAGTTGTTTTGTAAGATTGTTCCAGATGGGATGTGTGAGCAGGGACAAGAGGAGCAATCAGGGCTTACCATCTCCTTACCATCTCCTGCCTGTGGTTCCACTTCAAGCACATTCTCAGGCAGGTGGCTTTTAGGACCCAGTTCCTTCCGTTCTTGGTGGTTATATTAATACGTCACTTTCAATTTGATTGGGAAGGAGTGAAGGGTGATCAGATTTTCCCTTTCATCTATATTTTGCCTGAAGTTTGCGCCTTTCTTTTCAGCTTTGGGATTCAGTGATTATCCGTGCTCTTTTAATATTAATAGTCTGCCTAGCAGGGGGTAGTGTTTGAAGTCTACCTGAATTTCGCAGTTGATACAGTTCATGTTTCCTTAAGTTTTTTTTTTTTTTTTCTCTCCTACTGCTTGAGAATAGAAGACCTTCTCGCTGTCTCCTTCACAAGTTATAATCTCTATTTCATAGTTTCCTTTGTCTTCCTGGGCAGTGTTTTCTATTTTTTTTTAAATCTCTATTTTCCAGTTCACTAAATCTCTCCACTGCTAAGTCTAATCTGTTGCATTTTAAAATTTAAATATTGATTTCCATTTCTAAAATCTTTATAGTTGGCTCCAGCTATCCAATTCTAACAGTTTCTTGTACCCTGATCATATTTTCCAATATATTCTTTTATTTTTGAAAATGCATTAGACAATTTATGTAATATTTTGGGCTAATGATTTATATCTTTAGTCTTCAGTCATATTCTGCTATTTGTTCTTTATGCTAACTCCCTCTTATCATGATTTGTTTCCCTCTGTTAGTGTTACATTGTGACCTTAAATATCTTAAATTTAACTTTTGAGAATTTTTGTACTTAAGGTGAATTTTTATACAGAAGACTTGATTTTTCATCCAAGTTCCTAGAAATACTACCAACCAAGGGTCATTCAAGTTCCCTTTTGCTCATGTTTTTAAATACATCGTCAGTGTGGGTTTTGGTCCTCAAATCATGAGAATGTGGTTTTATGAGAGGGATTCTCAGGAGAGAGAGTTTTCTTTTTCATTCTTGGTGTCCATTTTCACAGAAAGCTAAGGCTGAGAAATACAAGTATCTGTAGGATTTTACAGTGAAAAGTTACTTCTATTTCACCCTTGAGAATATTGTCCTTTGGGGCCCCCCCTTTTATGGAAGGGGTCCTTGATCCAGCCTTCTACTCTTTTAGGCTTTGAGCTTTGTCTCCTGTTCACTGTCTGTAGCTCATTAAAACCCAAAGTTTGTGCCATCAGGAATCGGCAAGTACTAGCAGGGAAAAGGCTGGCTCTGGTTCTAGCTTATTTTTGTGGATTGTTGGCCTCCTCTGAGTAATTATATTTCTTTTCAGTAGCTCAGTTAGAGATTAAAAATTTTGTTGCTTTAAAAATTTTTATTCTTAATATTTTTAGTGTGCCATATTAGGAGTTTCACTTAATGTTCCTGAAGCCATATTACCAGAAATGTCCATTCACTTAAGAAGACTCTGCCTACTCTCACGTTTCTGTTTCAACCTTCTTCATCTTGCATCTTTTGCATCTTGCCCTCGTTCCCTAGTTTTCCCATTGTCATCATCTTTCAGCGCTTCTGTATCTTACACTTGGACTTCTGCAAGGAGTTCTGGTATGAATCACTCCCCTCCCATTTCCAGTTCATTCTGCACCTGATAGCCAAATGGAGCTTCCTGGAAATCTATTTCCAGGGTTGGAGAATCTTTTTTTTCCCTGCCAAGGGCCATTTGTATATTTATAATATCATTCATGTGTCATACAAAATAACCAGTTTAAAAATTATCCTATTATGGACCTACTGAATTTTAAGTCCTTCCTGTCTGTGGTTGCCTCAGCAGGGCCAGACCAGAACATTTTCGGGCCTTATATGGCCCACAGGCTTGATGTTCCCCACCTCTGGAACACAAACAAATTCCAAAAAGTCAGCAACAGTATCTTTGTATTGCTATCTTGAAAAAGACCATCAGCAACCCACGGGAGGGAGGTTATATTCCAAAAGGAAACATATCAGAAAATGTATGTATGCCAATCAGACAAGTATATTCCAAAGCAGGTCACTGGGTCTGTCTCTGGGGTCAGAGAGAAAACAGAGACTGAAATTGACTGGGTAGAGGAGTCAGATCCTGGATGTTTTCACAGTGAAGGTTGTCCCAAGGTCAAGTCTTGAAGTAGCAGTTCTCCAAGTGAAAACAGAAAGTATACTGGGAGCAGAAGCAACACACATAGAGATATCACTGCATATAATTTACTGGGGACAAGACAATACTTGAGTGAGGTTACAGCACAATTTCAGACAACCTAGTGTTAGAAGATGTAATTGCAATTTTTTGTTGTTGTTCTGCAGAAATTTGTAAGAATAATATCTGTACAATTCCTTCCTATTTCATTATAGTTCACCAATACAGGTTAACAGAAAAATAATCTTATGTTCTAGACTCTTGAGCTTACTTATTAGTCACCTAGTTCAAACCAAGTCTGTGGTTTAGATTTTCTCTACTACATCTTTCCAAAAATATTTTTTGAGTCTATTCTTGAATATTTGCATGGGCAGATAGTGTGGGTAGCTGTTAAGACCAGTCTCTGAAGTCAGATTGTCCAGGTTCAAATCTCAGCGCTGCCTATAATGGTAGACCTTGACCAGACTGCTACACTGAAATTTTTTTTTAATTTTATTTATTATTTGAGAGGTAGAGTTACAGATAGTGAGAGGGAGAGACAGAGAGAAACGTCTTCCATCCATTAGTTCACTCCCCAATGGCCACAACGTCCGGAGCTGTGCCAATCCAAAGCCAGGAGCCAGTTGCCTCCTCCCCATCTCCCACATGGGTGCAGGGGCCCAACAACTTGGGCCATCTCCCAGTGCTTTCCCAGGCCACAGCAGAGAGCTGGATTGGAAGAGGAGCAGCCAGGGCTAGAAATGGCGCCCACATGGGATGCTGGCACCACAGGCAGAGGATTAATCCACTGCGCCATAGCTCTGGCCCCTACACTGAAGTTTCTAACAGGCACTTTTACCAAGCAAGACTCAAAATATGAAAATAATTAGATTAGGCAACAATGCATCAACCAGCAGTTAAGAATCTGAAGTCTTGACATTTGGTCTAAATGATGGAATGGTGGGGCTCCCTTCCAGCCTAAAAAAGAAATAAAGGGCAAATTTACTGCTGTATATCAATAGATTATACAAGTTATTGAAAACTAGTCCACCTCAGGCATAGTTCCTTGAGAAAAAAAGTTGTTACTATAGAAAGTTACTCCTTTCCCTTTTGTTTTCTTCCATATCTTTTTGTATTACTTGCTAGTTGAAGCAATATTGAAACAGTAAGTTACCCTTACCTCTTTCAGTTATCAGTCTTGCCAATCTGAAACTTGAACAGCTTTTGTGTAGCTTAATGATTTACAAATTACTACTATTTGCTCATTTCTGAAATCAGATTGAGTTGAAGATTAAGTAAGATAACGATTATAAATTTTTAGTGCTTAATTATTCATTTTTATTTATTTGAAAGGAGAATGACAGAGTGAGAAAGGAGAAAGAGAGAGAGAGACAGAGACAGAGACAGAGAGAGAGAGATCTTCCATCTGCTGATTCCCTCTTCAAATAACTGCAAAAACCATATCCAGACAAAACTGAAGCCAGGAGCCAGGAACTTCATCTTAGTTTCCTACATGTGTGGTGGGGACTCAGGTATTTGAACCATTATCTATTGCCTGCCATGCATATTTGCAGGATCTAGATCAGAAGTAGAGGTAGGACTTGATCCCAGGCACTCTGATATGGTATAGGAGTGTCCCAAGTAGCAGTTCAACCTGCTGCTCCATAATGCCTGCAACTATTACAGTCTGACAGTGGCCAGCTAATAGGAAGTATGAGCCAAGGTTAATATTATTGTCTTATGTGGTGGCCCATTCCATTTCTGTTACTTCTTTCTTAAGCAAAATAAGATCATCATCTTTAACCTCTACTTGGTTTGGGTTCTTCAGTTTTGTGGAATGGGCCAAATTCCTCCTTCCTAGCTATTATTCTCTTTCCATATCACTCAACTTGCCTATCAAAAATCTTCTCCATCTTGATTTATGGTGTCCCACTTTTCAATGTGATTAGACCCAATCTCCCTCTTTTTCTCACACCCTAAATCCAATCTATTTTTTCCCTTCTACATCCTGACTTAGCATCTCTTGGTTTAGTGGAGTAGCCTCCTAACTGGCCTCCCTAGTCAAGTCTTTACACCCAATTAATTTACATTCAACGCAGTAGCCCAAGTAATCTAGTAAAATAAAAATTGGATGTAATACTTATTTGTCTAAACCAAGAATGGTTTTCTGTTTCAATTAGTATACGACAAAGTTCTCTTATTGAGAGTTATGAGGTGGCGGTGCCACAGCTCACTAGGCTAATCCTCTGCTTGTGGCGCCGAAACCCCAGGTTCTAGTCCCGGTTGGGGCACCGGATTCTGTCCCAGTTGCCCCTCTTCCAGTCCAGCTCTCTGCTGTGGCCCCGGAGTGCAGTGGAGGATGGTCCAAGTGCTTGGGCCCTGCACCCGCATGGGAGACCAGGAGGAAGCACCTGGCTCCTGGCTTCGGATCAGCGCAGCACACCCGCTGTAGCGGCCACTTGGGGGGTGAACCAATGGAAAAGGAAGCCCTTTCTCTCTGTCTCTCTCTCTCACTGTCTAACTCTGCCTGCACAAAAAAAAGAAAAAAAAGAAAAAAAAGAAAAAAAAAGAGCTATGAGGCACATTGTAATTTGAACTCTTTCATCTCTTCTGCTACTCTTCCCTCTGCTTACCCACCTATGTATTGGTTTCCATGCTATCCCTTAAAGACATCAGATAAGCTCAAAATTTGTATCTTTGCATTTGCTATTATGCTTTTTCTTTGCCTGTTCTATTTCTTTAAGTATTGTTTGAAAACCACATTCCAATGGCGTCTCTCCACAAATATTCAAATATTCCCAACATACATTGGCATTTTTCTTTCTTTATTCAAATTACTATGTAAACTATTTCACTAACAGTTCTCACCTGTTGTGTGCCTCCTGCAATATAATGTAGGCACCATGAGGGCAGAGATGTTGCCTGTTTCACTGTTGTAATCTCAGCGGTTCAAACACAGTTTCCCTTTTAGTAGACACTGAATGAATACGCGAATACAGAGACTCTGGGAGATGTACAAACTATCTTGGTTGTTCTCTTTGTGAAGCCTCCTGATATTTTGTTGCTTTGTTTTGTTTTGAACAACAAATCCTAGATACAGAAAAGTATCTTCTACTTCAAGGAAACTACACTGCTTTAGGTAAGTTTAGCCAGTAAGGCTAAGAGTTTTTTTTTAAGATTTATTCATTTGAAAGTCAGTGTTATAGACACATGCACACACAAACACACACGGAAAGAGGGAGAAAGAGAGAGAGAGAGAGAGAGAGAGAGAGAGAGAGAGAGATCCTCTATATGCTGGTTCACTCTCCAGATGGCTGCAACAGCCAGGGGTAGGCCAGGCCAAAATAACCAAAGCTGAGTTTTAATTGACTTATTAATATAAGTGATTTACTTAGTTTTCTTTTTCATAAAATAGTTTTTTATTTTATTTTTAAAGATATATTTATTTCAAAATCAGAATTACAGAGAGAAGGAAATACAGAGAGAGAGAAAAATCTTCCATCTGCTGGTTCACTCTCCAAATGGTTGCAATGGCTAGGGCTGCTCCAGGCCAAAGTCAGGAGCCAGGAGCTTCATCGGGGTCTCACATCTGCGTGCAGGCACCCAAGCACTTGGGCCAACTTCTGTTGATTTTCCAGGTGCGTTAGCAGGAAGCTGGATCTGAAGTGAAGTAGCTGGAGTTCGAACCCATTGTGGGATGACAGCATTGCAGATGGTGGCTTAATCTCCTGCACCACAGTGCTAGCCCTGCAAAATTACTTTTTACTGAAGTTTCCCCAGTCTGGTGTTTGTGCTGTGGTGTGAACTTGTAGGTTCAAATGCATATTGCTTTATTCATACATAAATATCTTTGCTTCCATGTGGTTTTTCAAGATATTCTTAAATTCTGGTACGCTCATATAACTAATGATGATTCCAGGCACATGTTACGATTATATTTGATCAATATGTCAGTTGTGTCCCCATTCATGTAAACCATTAACGAAAATGTTGAACAGAACAGGTTGGAGATCAAGGCCTTTGCTTCACCACTAAAGACGTTTTTAAAAACTGTCATTTATTTATTTGGGTGATAGAGAAACAGACAGATACACACACACACACACACACACACACACAGCGATCTCTTCCATCAGCTGGTTCACTCTTCAAATGTCTGCAACAGCCAGGCCTTGGCCAGGCTGAATCCAAGAACCTTGAACCCCGTGTGGTAGCAGGAAGCACATGGGTAGCAGGAACCCAAGCACTTGAGCCATGATCTGCTGCCTCCTAGGGTGTGCATTAGTTCACAATGGGTGGAAGTGGAGCCAGGTCTTAAGCACAGGAACTCTGATATGAGATGCAGGTGTCCCAAATAGTGTCTTAGCCATGCCTACCATCCACCCCACTTAAGGCTTTTAGATAACACTATTAGTACTACCTATTTAGTTGCATATATATGTATGTATATATACATTTCTCGTGTTTATTCCTTTGCAAGACAAGGAAACTCAGAAAAGACAAAGGAAATGCTCAAGGACACATGGTTAGTAAGGAGCAGATCTGAATTTAGTTCTATCTCAGGGTCCTTCTCACTACTCTATAACATTTTTAGCATTTTCATCTTTTCTGGAGCACTATCAAAGAATAAAATCATAAAAATTTAGTTTTAAAGATCCTAATTGTATTTTCAATTGTAGAACTTGGCAGCACTTCATTCTATGAAGTAGGTAACTGTTCTGATAAGTAGAGCCGAAGCTGGCTTTATAGGCAGTCAAGACCTTGAAGAAGCAGAAGCAAACAACAAAAGCAGACTGGTCATTTCAAAGTTACTCTCCTTGTAAGGTTGAATATAACTGATTAGTGAGCATCAGGTGACTTTTATTGTATGAGGATTAAGGCACAGGGGATTCATACCAATTGAAACTGGCCTGGTTGGGAAATTTGCCTGTTATCTCTCTAATCCTGACTTTTCAAAGGGCCAGCTTAGTTTCAGCTTGGTGACACAGAACTTTAGAGTGAGTGATGCCCTTTTGGTTTTTGCCTGGTCTGTTGGGACGCAGAACAGAAGCTTAGTCTAAAACAGTGGCCTCCTGTAACTTTCCTTTAAAACCACCAAGCACAGTATTTTTTAAGTCCTTAATAACCACATGTTTATTATTGATTAACAAGCGTTGCCTTGTCTTTCCTGTAAAATAAGGCCTTTCTGTAGACATGTGGCTGTCAACTGATTCTTGCTTTCAGAGGGTATATGCCAGTATATAGCAACATTTTTCATGATCAGTAATGGCAAGTGCTACTGGTGTCTAGTGGGTAGAAGTCAGAAACACTGCAAAACATCATACAATTTGTACAACAGCCCTCCCACAGCAAGGAGCTAACTGGTCCAAAATGGGCTGAGATTGAGGCATTCTGATTTAGAACTTGGCTTTTAGATTTATAAGCAAGAGATGGTTTCAGCAAGTCGATTATTTTTCCTCTGGTTTCCTTGTTAATGGACCCAGTTTTTAGGTAAAATAAAACAGCGTTTGAGCTGTAAAGCAAGGTTACAAATAAAATTTTGTCAGCCAGTTTCCTTTTAGTACCTGAGCTTCTTGTGCTTGTGCTAAGAAGTGAGAGCCAAGTGAAAGCCACACTCCTCAGCTGGGATAAAGAAAGTTACATTCATTACATATTCATGCCTGCAATGACATTCTTCACTTACGAGATTCAAGGCACATCATTAATTAAAGCAATGAATTCCCAAGAAACAACACTAATTAAACCTCAAAATCAAAACAGCATAAAAATGCAGAACTCATTTTTCTCCCCCATCTGAGCTTCATTACACAGAATCATTGCGTCAAAGGTGCAGCGGTGGGCTTCCTCAGGCAAGCAGACCAGCCACCTTCACTTCTGCTCTCCCACTGTTTCTCGCTGCTTCTTCCAAAACTGAGCTATGGACAGTTGCCAACAACAACCAGTTGTTAGTGATGGTGCTCTCAGTTACATGGTGTGTGTTTTGTCTTCCACAAAGAAGTTTTTAAGGCATCAGAGATCTGTTAACTTAGATAACATTGGCCCTGAGATTTTTCACTCAACACTTGGTGTCTGTGCTGCTTCATACTTTACCTCCCACGTATTTGCAGATTAATTGTCTCTCCATTTGTTTCATTCCAGCAACAATGCAAAAGGTTTTGTATGCCTGATCTTTAAAAACAAAAATCCTTCAACAACACTATGTACTATTATTCACACCTTCTAGATTATAAAATTAATTTTTAGAGAAGCAGTTTGCCCAAGATCACATGTGTAGTAAGTGCAAAAGTTGGGAGCCAAACTTGTCTTTTGCTTGGTTCAGGTTTCCACAGTTCCTTGTCTGAATCATGATCTAGATCCTTGACCAGCCTCTAAGTCTTGCTTCCATCCGTGTGACCAGAATAGTCTTCCTAAAATGCAACTCTAAACCTTACTGAGACTGATAGAATGACTTACGATTCCTTGAAATCCTTGGGTTCCATGTCCTCACACATATTGCTGCTGTATATGATATTTCTTGAATCTGAAGAATTTGGTTGAGGACCTAGCCATGTTAAGTAGAAAGATAGCCAAATCTTTCTTAAAATATGGAACATGTGATTTTCCATAGCAACTATTTTTTAAAAATGGTAAATTTTAAAGTCATGTTAACATGTTTGTGAAATGATTTCTCATCCATAGTAGTAGAATATTCTGTTTAATCTTGTCAACCGTGCTATGTAAATGTATGTCATTAGGCCTTACCATCTTATCATGGGATATGATGAAATTCACCATTTCCCCCTTTCCCCTGTATTTAAGAGTAAAAAAATTCTAGGGGCCATCGCTGTGGCATAGCCAGTAAAGCCGCCACCTGTAGTGCCAGCATCCCATATAGGCACTGGTTCAAGTCCCAGCTGCTCCACCTTCCGATCCAGCTCTCTGCTGTGGCCTGGAAAAGCAGTAGAAGATGGCTCAAATCCTTGAGATCCTGCACCCATGTGGGAGGTCTGGAAGAAGCTCTAGGCTCCTGGCTTCGCCGGCACAGTTCCGATTGTTGTGGCCAACTGGGGAGTGAACCAGTGGATGGAAGGCCTCTCTCTCTTTCTGGCTCTCCTTCTCTTTCTGTGTAACTTTGACTTTCAATGAAATAAATAAAATTTAAAAAAAAGTAAAAAACATTCCAAAATCTTTTTTTAGTATTCTGAAGGTACTTTAAGTAATTATTTTATTCAACTTCTTTAACTTGAAAATTAAACACATATTCAGAGTCTATGTATTTGTGGGTATACCAATGTGTACCCCCTTTTTAATTAATTAGTCTAAGTTCACTGATGACACATTTGGTCCAAACCTTCAAGGAGTTGCTGTATTCAGGGAAGTATAGCCCTCCAGATCTCCCTATTTTACTAATTCACTTTGAACATAGATGGGACTGGAGATTACTCCCTATGGCAGCTCATTAAGACCCTGGCTATCTCCCTTGTTGCCAAAATCCTTGCTCCAAATTTTGCACTCCATTCTTACCCTCTCTCAGTTCTGCTTCTTGCTTCCTCTCTTCTTGTTGACCTAATTGTGACTTGCAGCTGTGACTTGTTTTGCTGTCCGTCAGGTAACCACTCAGTCACCTTTTGTTCTTTCTACACCACCTATGTTCTGTGGTCTCCATTGTAGAAATTGGTATTTGTCTGGCAATAGGCAGAGCAGAGGAACAAAGGGAATAGAGTAGGTAAAGAAAATGCACTTATATTTTATTTAGTCCCACAATAATTAGGAGAGGGCTCATGCTTCCCATTGCAATTATGATTTTGGTGATGTTTGGAGACTAAGAAACCAGGTAGTCTACCTCTCCAGATATATAGATGGGGGAACAACAGATGCCCAAACAGGGGTAATTTGGTTATGGTCACACTATGGGTGGATCAATGCTACAGATAAGCCAGGCCTTCCGGTTCAGAGGTCAGCAAATCTTTCAGTACTCTGCACTGTTTAAACGCCATAATGTAATGTATTTTAGGTCAATGTGGAACGAGGACTAAAGACTAAAGTGAAAGTAGGGTGATCCTTTTCCCCACCACAGCAGAGAGTTAGATGCAGTAAAGAACAATTTTGTTTTTTGGGAATTCAGTCACAGTTTTTTCATAGTATGCAGGCTCCATGTAATATGAAAACAATTTGTACTAAAATAAACTCATACTTTTAATAACATTTTCCCTGAACATTTTGAAGTTCCCTTGTACACATAGGCTGAAGGTCATCTCATACATTATCTTTAAAATAATTTCGTGCATGAGACAAAATTTCTTGGTGTCACATCAATGTTCATCAATTTTCAGGGTTTGGAACATTTCCCATTTCAGGTTTTTGGATTTGGGATGCTCAATCTATATGTAACTATTTTGCTGACCAGGAGACTGAGGCTCAGAGCAATGAGGTGGCTTATTGGCATTCAGTAAATAGCCAAACAAAAATCCCGGTCCAAACCCTCCTGTCTCCAAGAGCCTGTGCTTTCTCTCACTGTCATATAGACCAGGAAGGGGCAGTGCCTAGCTTTCCTGTCTAGTATGGAGCTCATGCTTCCATTGAAGAAGATTTTATTGCTTTGCAGTGGAGCGAGTGCTATGCACTCCAAGTTGAACAAAACAGTTTCCTCCTCTCAGGGACACTCACTCTAGTGGAGGAAAACAGACATGCAAATGAATAATTGGAGTGCAGGGTAAATGTTTTCCCAGGGGTAAACATCAAAACCAGTGTGAGTGGGGATCAGGGACTGCTTGGGACTGCTCGCAGGGCAAGGGGAACTTTCAGCTGTGTGTTTCGGGAGGAATAGATGTCACTGAGTGGAACAGCATGCTTGAGGACCTGAGCATGTGGAACTCCAGGGACTGTGAGGAATTCAGTTAGACTGGGGAGGGAAGGACATGCAAGGCACAACAGAGGAAGCTGGAGAGACAGTCTCATTTCAGAGCCTGCATGAGTATTTGAACCAGGTTGTGTAGCTTGGAGGGATGAAAAGACACCACCAGAGAAACAAAATAGTCAGAGATAGTTTATGGAATGTACCATCATTCCTGGGTATCAGTGGGGGATTGTTTCCAGTACCCCTGAGGATACCAAAGATCCATTGATGCTCAAGTTCCTTGTATAAAAATGGCATAGTTGGGGCGGTGCTGTGGCATAGTGGGTAAAGCTGCTGCCTGAAGTGCCGGCATCCCATATGGGCGCTGGTTCAAGTCCCGACTGCTCCACTTCAATTCAGTTCTCTGCTGGTCTGGGGAAGCAGTAGAAAATGGCTCAAGTCCTTGGGCCCTTGCACCTGGGTGGGAGACTCGGAGGAAGCTCTTGGCTCCTAGCTTCATATTGGCACAGCTCCTGCTGTTATGGCCATCTAGGGAGTGAACCAGTGGATGGAAGACCTCTCTCTCTCTCTCCTCTCTCTCTCTCTCTCTCTCTCTGTCACTCTGCCCCTGCCTCTCCTATAACTCTGCCTTTCAAATTAGTAAAATAAATCTTTAAAAAAATGGCATAGTACGGCCGGCGCCACGGCTCACTAGGCTAATCCTCCGCCAGCGGTGCCGGCACACCGGGTTCTAGTCCCAGTTGGGGTGCCGGATTCTGTCCCGGTTGCCCCTCTTCCAGGCCAGCTCTCTGCTGTGGCCCAGGAGTGCAGTGGAGGATGGCCCAAGTGCTTGGGCCCTGCGCCCCATGGGAGACCAGGAGAAGCACCTGGCTCCTGGCTTTGGATCAGCACGTTGTGCCGGCCACAGTGCGCTGCCGTGGTGGCCATTGGAGGGTGAACCAACAGCAAAGGAAGACCTTTCTTTCTGTCTCTCTCTCTCTCACTGTCCCCTCTGCCTGTCAAAAAAAAAAATGGCATAGTACTTGCATATAACCAACACATATCCTCCTGTGTACTTAAATCATTTCTAGAACACTTGTAATAGAGAATGTAATATCAGTGTTATATAAATACTTGTTATACTGCATTGTTTAGGAAATAATGGCAAGAAAAGTCTATAGTTCTCAGTATAGTTGCATTTTTCACCCAAAATATTTCTGACCTGTGGTTGTTTGACTCCAAGGATACAAAGAACTGACTGTACTTGTATTTGGGTGGTGGTAGTGGGTTTGGGTGGGAAGATAGGAGATTACAGGCAGGCAATGAGGGTAAAAGAGAAGAGAACTGACATTGAGGCCCCTGGAAGGGAAATGGAAAGCAGGAAACATGTTCACACGATTTGAAGCAGATTCCCCTTGCTGCCTCTGCTCTGTTGACGTATGGCTCAGACTACTGTTCAGGGAGACTTTATGGCATGTGCTGTCTGTGGAAAAGGACAAAAAAGCCCAAACATGAGGTGAGTCACAAGGAACTGTGACTAAGGGAGAGAATCAACCAAAGGATTTGAGTGAGGCCAAGAAGGAGGGCATTCTTATTTTTTTCTTTTCACTTTGAGCGTTGTGGACCCTTTCTTCAATCTTCCCCTCAACCTTCTCACATACCCTCCCTTTTTCAGCATCCATGGCTTTAATGAATGGACACACAAGGGTAAAGGTCTCAGGAAAGCAAGGCACTACACCTTAAAATACAGTAGTGCGTGGGGCTGGCGGTGTGGTGTAGCAGTGCCAGCATCCCATATTAGTGCCAGTTTGAGTCCTGGTTTCCAATCCAGCTCTCTGCCATGGCCTGAGAAAGCAGTAGAAGATGGCCCAAGTCCTTAGGTTCCTGCACCTGCGTTGGAGGCCTGGCGGAAGCTCCTGGCTCCTGGCTTCACGTCTGCGCGGCTCCGGCTGTTATGGCCATCTGGGGAGTGAAACAGCGGATGGAAGAGCTCTCTCTCTGCCTCTGCCTCTCTGTACTCTGTATTTCTGCCTTTCAAATAAATAAGTAAATCTTTTTTAAAAAGTGGGTAAAATGCAATACTGTTTAAGTTCAGTATACAGTCTTTGCTAAGGTGGTGTGTTGGGGTAAAGGATCACTACTTGACTCCTCACACGTGCTGGGAAGGGATGAGTTCTAGGAAACTCATTTTTGCTTCTGTTATATGCCAAATAAAAATCGCAACGAGGTTCCACCTCACCCCAATTAGAATGGCTCTCAATCACAAAAACAATACATTCTGGTTGGATGTGGGGTAAAGGTACTGTAATACATGATTGGTAGGTATGTAAACTGGTGCAGCCACCATGGAAGACAGTGTGGAGATTCCTCAGAAATCTGAAAATAGTTCTACCATATGACCCAGCCATCCCACTCCTGAGGATTTACCCAAACAAAATGAATCAGCATATGAAAGAGTAATCTGTACCCCCATGTTTATTACAGCTCAATTCACAATAGCTAAGATATGGAATTAACCCAGATGCCCATCAACTAATGAATGGACAAAAAATGAAGTATATATACACTGTAGAGTACTACTCAGCTGCAAAAAGGAATGAAATCCTGTCTTTTGCTACAAAATGGCTACAACTGGAAATCGTTATGCTTAGTTAAATGACCCAGTCCCCAGAAGACAGTATCATATGTTTTCCTGATCTGTGGTAACTAATAGAGTACACAAAATTTAATGTATATGAGCAAAATTGGCATTTTGGGGTTTGATTATTGTTTTCAGCCTTTGTCTCTACTATTGAGGAACAGAGTTTTTTTTTTTTTTTCTTAGTATTTGTTGAATACTTAGTAGAGGGTTAAGCCTATGGTTATAAAATAAACTGAAAATATGTCATTGTAAAAAAAATCAAATGAAAAAATAAGAAAGGAGGGGGAAAGGAGGATGGGAGTGTGGGTGAGAGGGAGGGTAGGGTAGAAAATATCACTGTGCTCCTAAATCTGTATATATGAAATGTATCCACCTTATATAAATTTTTTTAAGAAATAAACAAAACAAAAAAAGAAAACTTTGGGAAAGTACTGGGCACCATAACAGATGTTAATGACATAATCCTTGTACTAGTTGTTTTTATTTATTCCATTATTCATTCAATAAAAATTCATTGATCAGCAAAACTAATCTATCTAAGGATTGCCTTAAAATATGAGTAGAAGAGGAAAACAATTATTTTTTCCTCCTACCATATCCTCATAACACATATCACTTCTATGACCAGTGTGTTTGGGATTTTCCCCATACACCAAGCAAGCAAGCAAGCAAGCAAGCAAGCAAGCAATTCTGTAGCAGACACCAGCTGGGCGTCCTCTAATTAAATTCAGCTCTGACATTATCTTCTTGAAGACAATGTCAGATCCAAGAGGTTGAAAGCTCAGTTCCACAGCTGCAGCTGCCAGTTCCAACTTCGACCCTCCAGAGCTTGTGACTGGAGGACCCATGACAACCTCCCTCCTTGGGCTCCATTAATTTGCTATGGCAGCTTACAGAACTCGGGAAAACACTTTGTTTATGTTTGCCCATTTACTACAAAGGATATTTTCAAGCTTACATATGAGCAGCCAGATGGAGAGAGGTCTGGAAAGTTTCCAAATGCAGGAGCGTCTGTCCCCGTGGAGTTGGGGATGCTGCCCTCCTGGAACGTGAATGTGCTCCTGTTCACAAGTCTGGAAGCCCTTGGACCTTGATTATTTCCTATTTTTATGGCGGCTTCGTTATGTAGATATGATTGATTAGAGATTTCTCATTGGTCAGCCTAAGCATTCACCCTTTTGTTGTCCCCAGAAGCATGGTGTGGAGCTGAGCACAGGGTTTGTTACTTTGGCAACCAGGTCCCCATCAGCTAATTATTTAATGTTTCCCCCAAATCACCCGAATAACATAGGTTTAGGTGTGATTTAAAGGGGATTGATATGGGGGCTGACATCATGCAGCAGGTTAAGCTGCTGCTCAGGACACTTGAATGCCCTACCTGGGTGCCAGTTCATGATCCAGCTGCTATGTTTATGATTTAGCTCCTTGCTAATGTGTCTGGGAGAGCAGCAAATGATGGTCCAAGCACTTGGGGACTTGTTACCCATGTGGAAGACCCAAATGGAGTGATGGAGTTCTGGGCTCCTGGCTTTGGCCTCACCCTACCCTGGCCATTGTGGCCATTTAGGGAGTAAGCCTGTAGATAGAAGATCTTACTCATCCTTTCTCTCTCTTTCTCTCTCTATCTTTCCTTCTCTTTCTCATCTGTCTGTCTTTCAAAAACACGGGTAACTATTTTTCAAAAAACAAGGAGTTTTTTTTTTACAATTAAAATGACCATCTTTCCTTTTTATTGCTTTGGAGCTGTTTTGGGGCAGTTTCAGGTAAGGAAGACAAAGGATCAAACATTTTAATAAAATATACTCTCATTGTTCTAGGAAATCACAGTGGTCATAGAAGCTGTGAACCAGACACCTTGGACAAAACCCAAAATCTATATGCTCTATATTATAATAGCACAGACAATAATTATGTTTTCCCATTGACATGTCACTCTTAGTTTGAACCCAGGCTTGTTAAGTTGCTGCGATGCTAATGGCCTTTTGTTTATAATGAAAATAAAAAGATTCTCAAATTATGCAACCCTCACTGCCAAAAGCTTTTTGAACAAAATGAAGAAAAATGACATATAGGTTTGCATTCACTTTCCAATGAAAATCATCATTTTATTAAAAATGGAATTTATAGTAGAATACTCATAACTTAAATGGATGAGTCTTCAAATAATATATGTTATTGATAATTATTTTTAATATAACATAAAATCTCTGGGTTCATAAATAACACTCCTTTCTCATCAGGAAAAACCATGCTCGGCAATGTGTTATTCATGACTTAATTATTCTATAGATGCTTCATTCATATGCATGCAGATATATCTGGCAGCATTGCATTTTAATGAAGACGCTGAAAGGCAGCAGGCTATAATTTCTAACAGAGGATTCTGTCAGGACTGAACAATAGGAACTCCTGAAGAGGGCTAGGAAATAGCGTAGCCCAGAAAGAAAATTAAAACCTATTTAAATATTTTAATTATAATCTTCATTAGGGAAATTTTGAAATCATTTTGCTCATTCAGAGCTTCTATACTTTAGGAGCTATTTTTGCTTGAAGAAGAATAATTTTCAGAAAGGGGAATATTTTCAAGACTCCATGTGTTGAAGTACAGCCTTTCTGTAGGGGAACACAGCGCAGGCCTCTCCTCCCAACACCATGTACCTCTTTCACTTGACTTCTATTTATTGAAATTGGAGTGGGGTTAAAATAAGCAATTAAGTCAATTTTTCAAGGGACACTGATAAGAGAAATTGGGGAAAATTCTTATAGGCTTTTTGGGTGTTGAATACACATATATGAAAGATGTTGAGGACTTTAACACTGCCAAGACTAGCCTTGCATTAAATTTTCATCCTTTGTCCCTTCAGAAAGTTCACTTTGACAGCCATTTTGACTATTGCTATAATTTTGTTATGCTCCAATTTTCCTAGAGAGGGAGAAATATCATAAAAATAATAGCACTGTCAAAAGCCCTTGAAATCAGCTAAGAAAATAGTGAAACAGTTCATAATTCTACTTGCTGTGTCACAGAATAAAAGCAAAATAGACTCTTACTTCCATGTTCAAGCATTTTAGAGAGCTATGACTATGCATGTAATCGGGATTTGGGGAGTTGTGGAAAATGTGACATTTTCTGAAAGTATGAGGAACATGACACACAGCTGTCCATGCATTAACTAGGGTTTGCACTTAAGTCCATTGGAAATATTCTTGCTATGTTCATCAGTGTTCTTTGTGTCTTCAAATCCAGTGCATGATTGACTAGGTTCATCTGACTTGACCTGTCAGTGTTATTCAATCTGAACTGTTATATTGACATGCCTCTATATATTCACTGAATGAACAGACACTAAGGCACAGAAGCATAGATCGAAGAAAAAACTTATCAGTGGAGAAAACCAACAATATTTCCACAAATGCCTAAAAATAAGCACAGAAATACAAAAAACAAGAACAAGAAAGACAACATGACTGCCCCAAAAGAACACAAGAAGAATTTAACATTAGAATGTAAAAACAAAGGGATTGGAGGCCAGCTCTGTGGCATGGCAGGTAAAGCCACCACCTGCAGTGCTGGCATCCCATACAGGCGCCAGTTCGAGTCCTGGCTGCTCCTCTTCCAATCCAGCTCTCTGCTGTGGCCTGGGGGAGACAGTGGAGAATGGCTCAAGTCCTTGGGCCCCTGCACCCATGTAGGAGACCTGGAAGAGGCTCCTGGCTCCTGGCTTCGGATCAATGCAGCTTTGGCCATTGCAGCCAACTGGGGAGTGAACCAGCAGATGGAAGATCTCTCTCTCTCTCTCTTTTTGTCTCTTCTCTCTCTGTGTAACTCTGACTTTCAAATAAATAAATATCTTAAAAAAAGAAAACAAAGAGATCGATGAAATGCCTGAAAAGGAATTCAAAAGAATGATTATAAAATTACTTAGAAGCAATGAGAAGCAAATACATGAAAGAAATCCATACATGACATGGATGAAAAAATTTCTTGCTAGATTGAGATTTTGAAGAGAAATCTAATTGAAATACTAATAATAAAGAATTCAATATGTCAAATGAAATTACAGTGTAAAGTCTTAACAACAGATTTCATGAGTCAGAAAAAGAATATCGGAGATATAAGACAAATCTTTGGAAATAACTCAGACAAAAAAAAGGAGAGAAAAAAGAAAAAAAAAACTAGAAAAATTTAAAACAGGATTGGAGATTTATGGGATACTATCAAGTGACCCAACATATAGGTCTTAGGAATTCCTGAAGGTATGGAAAGAGAGAATGAATTAGAAGGTCAATTCAGTGAAATAATAGCAGAAACTGCCTTAATTTGGAGAAAGAAAGGGACATTCAATGGCAGGAAGCACATGTAACTCCTTTTTTTTTTTGACAGACAGAGTGGACAGTGAGAGAGAGAGACAGAGAGAAAGGTCTTCCTTTGCCGTTGGTTCACCCTCCAATGGCTGCCGTGGTCGGCGCGCTGCGGCCGGTGCACCGCGCGCATCCAATGGCAGGAGCCAGGTGCTAGGTGCTTATCCTGGTCTCCCATGGGGTGCAGGGCCCAAGCACTTGGGCCATCCTCCACTGCACTCCTGGGCCACAGCAGAGGGCTGGCCTGGAAGAGGGGCAACCGGGACAGAATCCGGTTCCCCGACCGGGACTAGAACCCGGTGTGCCGGCGCCGCAAGGCGGAGGATTAGCCTGTTGAGCCATGGCGCCGGCCAACATGTAACTCCTAATAGACATGACAAGAGAAAGATCTTCAGCACAGCACATTGTAGTCAGACTTTCAACAGTAAAACATAAAGAAAAAATTCTGAAATGTACATGAGAGAAATGCCAGATCACTTTCAGAGGATCTTCAATTAGACTCACAGCTGACTTCTCATCAGAAATCCTACAGGTTAGAAGGAAAAAGAGAGACATAGTCCAAGTCTTAAAAGAAAAAATAATTATCAACCCAGAATATTGTACTCTGCAAACCTCTCATTTATGTATGAAGATGAAATAAAGACCTTTTCATAACAAACAGAAATTGAAAGAATTTGTCACCATTCACCCAGCCTTACAAATGATGCTTACAGATGCTCTACCCCAAAACACAGAAAGATAGTCACTATGAAATAATTTGAAAGCACAAAATATCTTAGTAAAAGTACAAAGGAAACACAAAGCAATCAATAGGAATCTTTATGGAAAAATGGCAGGGCCAAGTTGTTATTTATCAATAGTAATCTTGAAAGTAAATGGCCTAAATTCTCCAATGAAAGATACAGACTGGCTGAATGGATTAAAAAACAAAACATATATTTGCTGCTGATAAGAAACACACAGCTCCATCAAAGAAAGATACATGCAGACTGAAAGTGAAAGAATGGAAAAAGACATTCCATGTTAACAAAAATGAGCAGTTGTATCCAGTTGTATTAAACAAAATAGACTTTAACATAGAAACTGTTAAAAGAGACAAAGAAGGGCACCATGATATCAACTCAACAAGAAGATATGACTATATTAATATTAGCACCAAAGACCTCCAACCAGAGCAGCATGGAGGGGGGTTTCAAGAGAGGAAAAAACCCAAAGTGGATGGTGATAGTGGGGTTTTTAAGTACAATTTTGGGAAAGAAACTGTAAACCAATAAGATGGGGATAAGCCCAACAAAAAGCCTGATTTACAATCATTTATACTGTCTAGCTTGCTTATGATAAAAATAAAAAAAAAATCCAGAAGGGTGGGATAGGTAACTTGTTTTCACAGTAAACTGTGAGTTCTGGATGATGAAATGACCACTCTCTTGCTATTCTCACGGTAAATTTGGAAGCTCCCAAGGAGTGGCAGGCAGGCACTTCTGACCTTGCTAAGGATATTTTTTTTTGGGGGGGGGGAAGAAAGCACTCTACACACCAAATTTCCACTGGGATCACCCTGACTGCCTATGAACCCATCTGACTCCTCACATTTCCCCCTCAAAAAGAATGGGCCCTAACATCCCTTAGGGAAACTGAGCAATGATCATTCTGGCTTCTTCATGCTGAAAACAAATCTAACAAAAAGTTTAAACTCACAGAGTCTAAAACTAAGGACTGAATCATTAGTAGAGGACCTAAGAAAGGTGCTGTCTAAACCACAAGCAAGTTTTCTCATTGAGAGGCAGATAGATAGAAGGGATCTGATAACAATCAGGTGGGCTAAGATCTGGCCAGATATGAGGTCCAGATCTATCTTTTCACACGTGATATTGGAAGAGACATCATAAAGGAGGTGTGGCCTTCCTTAGGGATAGCGCCCTGTTGACTTCAATTACCTAGCTGGCCTGGGAGGAGAGCCGGCTTGAAGAGAAGGCAGGTGGCATCTCTAATAGGAAATTTATAGTTTCTGCCTCCAATGTTGCCAACCCTACTTGCCTGTCCCCTCAACAGCTTTGGTTACTATGAAAGCTGGGCCAAGTAAAGGGCTATTCAGTTAATAGCCAACATAGTCTGTGGCTCTGACCTGGGAATCCTTTGACTCCATGGCAGTTTCTTTCCTGTAACCCAACTCTTGGCTGGCATAGCTGTCAAGGATCTCCACAAGTTGACTTTTGCTGAAGCCTTGGCTTTCCATATTGGAAAATCACAGCAATGGACTAGCCTGCTGGGTCTCCTTGATGGCAGATTGCTGTGTAAAGCATCATTAATTGGCCTGCCACCTATCTTCACATTGCTTCTGCTACCTAGATTCCTCTTCCTCTTGGTTATTGTTAAAACAGACCAGAGGAAACCTTTAAGAGAATACGTCACCCCTAATTTTTGGTGGCCTAAACTAGAACTCTATAGTCACAGGCATGTGCTGATAGTGGTTTTTCTTTGAGGTAGTCAATGCCCATGAGGAAAGCTATGTCCTCACTTTTAAACAAATTCTCTCCCTTGGTTTAGTCTGAAAGGGAGGTTTTGCCCATTTACTGTGCCCATGGTAAAGTAAATCTAGCTTGGAATCATAGTTTAAGTTCTCATTTTGCCTATGCTATTATTATAGAAAAATGTTAGCCATCCTTTTTATAAGGTCTAGAGATCAAATTGTACATCCTGGAGAGTCCTTCAGAACAGAATTAGTTTCCTGTCTTGAAGAGAATAGAGAAATGAGGGAACAAGGCAGGTTTCCCAGATCGCTTACTGACAATAACAAAATCAAATGAAAATTTAGAAAGCAAATTTAACTGTTAAATAATAACTTACAAAAACATTTACCACAAGGTCCAATGCCTTCTATTAATTTCAAGACAAGAGTACATCTATTTGGAAACGTTTAAATATCTAACACAAATGTAACTTGTTTGACCAGCAAACCCAAGTACAAACATATCAACAAAATTAAAACATCTGGTACAGAGATTTAGGTCACATGAACCAAAAAAATGTATCTTTGATTAACTTAGTAGTTTAAATTTATGAGCGATTTTTATCTATAAGCCAGTTAAAACAGAGCTCTTAATAAAATTTCCCACGTCAAATATAATATTTACACATGTATAACATAACATACAAGATAGAACAATAAAGCAGTTTCAGTAATAGGCATCTTAAAATCTCTAGCTGTTTTTTTTCTTAAAAAATTACTATCAATCAATTAGAATTACTTTATGCTCTTTTTATTTTAAAAGATTTTATTTATTTATTTGAGAGGTGGAGTTACAGGCAGTGAGAGGGAGAGACAGAAAGAAAGGTCTTTCACCCACTGGTTCACTCCCCAAATGGCTGCAATGGCTGGAGCTGGGCTGATCCAAGCCAGGAGCCAGGAGTTTCTCCTGTGTCTCCTACATGGGTGAAGGGGCCCAAGCACTTGGGCCATCTTCTACTGCTTTCCCAGGCTATAACAGAGAGCTGGATTTGAACAAGAGCAGCTGGGACTAGAACTGTCACCTCAAGCAGAGAATTAACTTACTGAGCTAAAGCGCTGGCCTCACTTTCTGCTCTTAGTAATCTGAATTAACCATACTTTTTCAAAGCTGGAACCTGTAGTACATTATTGGCTTTATCTGTTTACAGAACTGTCTCAAGATATTGAACACAATAGAGGTCAGGGGAAAGAAGAAGTCCTTTTAATACAGAATCAATATGCTTTAACTTTATAAGCAGTGAATCTGATTTTTAGTGTTTGGAGAATACCAAAGTGTGGATGATAAAGGCTTCAAACAGCCATGTATAAAATTATAGACTTATTAGCCAACAAGAAGAGGCACTTACTTTCTCCACACCATATTTTTGAAAGCATCTATAGGATTTTATATAACATTCTTTTTAGGCCTCTGGACCTTTCTCATTAAAATAACCATCATGTCTGGTAACATAAGATTATTATTAGACTTTTTAACTTTTGGACATTTAAATCAGTAGCATTTTACATTATCACAACTTAAAATTTAGCACCTCTTTAGATCTTGAAAATTTCTTTAATATAATCCAAATAGCCTTATTGACATCTCTACAAGATGAGAGATATATCCTTTGATATATCCAGAAGCCCAACTGGAAATATCAAAGTCCAGAGAATTTTGAACTTTGATTTTCTGAATGCCTGTCAAGGATGCCAAGAAGGCTTAAAATATCTGGTTGAAATAGGATCCCTTAACATCCATCATGACATAATATAGACCAGATTTGATCATTGATACAAAGTGATTACTTAAGTGCTTTAGAATGAGTATATATTTAAACAAACCATAAATCTTAATAAAAAATTTCAGCTGTTTTTAAACAATCAGAACTTAATAAAGACATTAAGATAACATAGTAGATTACTTCAACAGAGCACTGTGTCTTTGGTCATCCCAAGAATCGCAAATAAAAACTTAGTTAATAAAAACTATCACAAATATAAGCTAGTTAATAAAAACTAGATAAATTAGTTAGCATGTGGAATCATCCCATAACTTGGAATGATTTTAATAGAGTCAGAACTAGGGAGGAGAAAATAGCTTACTGGAGCTGTCTGAAATCTGACAGAGTCACCAATTAAAGAAAATTATTAAAAAGGAGATGCTGCAGTTTTTAAACAAATTTTTGACACTATTTCAAAATATTTACTAACATATATGCATTGCAAAAACCTATTGCTTTAACAGAGAATCAGATTTTAGTTCTATGTCAAAGAAAAATAGACTAATAGAAGACAACATTTTCTAAATAAGATAAAACGTCAAATTTAAACCCTAGTTACTTTTTTTTTTTGACAGGCAGAGTGGACAGTGAGAGAGAGAGAGAGAGAGAAAGGTCTTCCTTTTGCCATTGGTTCACCCTCCAATGGCCGCCGCGGCCGGTGCACTGCGTCCAGCGCACCGCGCTGATCCAATGGCAGGAGCCAGGTGCTTCTCCTGGTCACCCATGGGGTGCAGGGCCCAAGCACTTGGGCCATCCTCCACTGCCCTCCCAGGCCACAGCAGAGAACTGGACTGGAAGAGGGGCAACTGGGACAGAATCCGGCGCCCTGACCGGGACGAGAACCCGGTGTGCTGGCGCCACAAAGTGGAGGATTAGCCTAGTGAGCCTCAGCGCCGTCCTAAACCCTAGTTACTTTTAAACAGTGTTGAATTATTTTCATATGGACAATTTATGAAAACATGTTAGCAAACCCAAATCGTTTTTTCACAGAATATAAGGTGCTAAGAGTACCAATGTTTACATTTAGACACATTTATCCAATTTGCTTTACCCAATTTACATTTAGCAATTACACGTAGATGACTAAAGATGCTGATATTATGTCATACCTCTATCTGAATTAAGGTCAAAGTTACATTTATATAAAATTATACTCCTTTTTATAAAACTCTAGCTATAAATCAGTTACATTAAACCAGAGACTGCAAAGTCCACCTTAGGGGAGCTATAATAAACAGATTACCAATTCCTATTTCAGAAACCCATTAAACCAAGTTGCACAACAGATTTGGGCTGGCGCCGCGGCTCAATAGGCTAATCCTCCACCTGAGGTACTGGAACCCCAGGTTCTAGTCCCGGATGGGGCGCCGGATTCTGTCCCAGTTGCTCCTCTTCCAGGCCAGCTTTCTGCTGTGGCCAGGGAGTGCAGTGGAGGATGACCCAAGTGCTTGGGCCCTGCACCCACATGGGAGACCAGGAGAGGCACCTGGCTCCTTGCTTCAGATCAGCATGGTGTGCCGGCTGCAGTGCGCAGGCCGCAGTGGCCATTGGGAGGTGAACCAACGGAAAAGGAAGACCTTTCTCTCTCTCACTGTCCATTCAGCCTGTCAAAAACAAACAAAACAGGTTTGGCACGTTACAAAGCAATATTTTTAAAAGCAGTGATCTTCCTAGATTCAGAGAAATTTCTTTAAACCAAATGTCTAGTTACAGCTGAACCAAATTCTCATGCATGAGATTGTTATTTACCAAAGACATCCTTTTAGATTCTAATTGAATTTGAGTCTACTTGTCTTTTTACCTAAAGAAAAAAACACCTTAGACCAGTGATGCCTCGTCAGCAGTCAGCTATATG
This sequence comes from Sylvilagus floridanus, assembly GCA_949820135.1. Taxonomy (NCBI): domain Eukaryota; kingdom Metazoa; phylum Chordata; class Mammalia; order Lagomorpha; family Leporidae; genus Sylvilagus; species Sylvilagus floridanus. The sequence continues at coordinate 58,993,657 of OX463225.1, forward strand.
GGACTACCTCTGAAACAGAAGTTTCAGCAACTGTGAGATGAGTCTCAGGGGTGTCTAAAGGCTAGGGGCCGATGTACCAGGGACAAGACATTCACTGGAGATTGTTCACCATTCTGTTAGGTTTAACGGGAGAGGGATCCATCAGGGAGATAGGCACCCCTCCAGAGATTCCTAAGGAGGAGAATCTGATAGGAGGCAGAATAAAGGGCAATGACCTACAAGGAGGCTCCTGAAAGAGCCCACAAAGAGGCAGGATAGAGAGAAAAACTGGACACCCTGCAAAGAGACAATAACTTCATACCCTGAAACCAAAAACCAATACTGGAAGTGTCTAACTTTGGGGGCTGTCAGCCCAACCAGCCTTAGAGATGAGGAGTTAGGGCGGGAGGTGTCTCAAGAAGTATTCAATAGCATCTGAGATTATTGGCCCTGGATTCTTGCCTAGAAACCCCAGGCACAATTACAATAATGGGGGAATGGTCACCTGATAAAGACTCATCTCCACTGGGTGTAAGGCCTCAACAACAGTCAATGTGAAAACAGAGGGCCCTGGGTGGCTCATTAGACACAGGACCTGTGATACCCTGGAAGAATTTAATGAATGTTGGCGCACATGCAGGGAAGTAGAGACAAGAGGCCAGTTAGGAGACAGCGCTCGGAGACAGGGAGTCAGCGAGGCTGGCGTTTCCACAACTCACTCATGCTAACTTCTCCATCCTCTAGCTTGTAGTCAGGAGATGGTGGTGCAGAAGATGGGACATTTTATTTAAGCTAAGGGGTCAAAGAAATCTCAAAGTAGATGGTTTGCTTCCTGGCTAGAATAAGAGCATAAAAATGGACGTGTACTTCAGGTCTATGTCCCCTGAGTTTGAGACGTCTCTCAAAACTCTCTCACTGGCTGTGGCATCCAGATATGCACTGAAGCCCACAGGGAAGGGAGGAAGGTGAGGATGGGATTTGCATGCGTCAGCCACTCTTGCTCAGCCTTCCACACCTGCAGCCTAGGGTATATATTTGTCAGAATAGCACATACAGGGAGTGATTGGTTCCCTTACTGGTGGTGTGCTAGACTGGGCCTCTGCCTGGTCAAATATATACTGTCACTTTGTTCTTACACGTAAGGAAAAATAGTTGTTCTAGGAGGTTAAGGGAATTCTAGTATTGAATCTAGAATTATATGCAGCAATCTAACTGTATGCATTATAAATATGTGGAACAATCCCACAGAAGGGAATATGGTATACTTGGAGTCTTTAAAACTAATGACAAAAGGACCTGGGAATAATTACTGTCTCTAGTTAATAAAAATTATTTCCCTTAGGGCACTGCTTAACAATTCTGATCCTGTAATACATATATTCTGGAATTGAAGAAATAGGTAAGTTGGTGTTAGATGCTATAGGAGCCAGGTTTCTCACTGTAGGAGTGGGAGTTTATGGATAAGCAAGAGAGGAGACTAGAATGATTTGTTTTGTAGTGGCTTTGAGCTGGAGATGGTGTTTACCCTAATAGCAGTTATATATTTCTCTGTAAGTTATATATAGAAATGCATACATACATAAATACATAATACATAGATAATAATACATAAACATGTACATATAGTACAAACTGTCTTATTCCATTTTCTGGTGTTGTAACTGAGTAGAGGGTTTTTTTTTAGCTCATGGTTTGGAAGTCCAAATGCCTGACACCAACATCTGGTGAGGGCTTCTTGCTCTATCACGACATTGCAGAGGGTACCACACGGTGAGAGAGTCGGCATGTAGCCCATGAAATTCATGCCTGAAGTTCATATAAACTCATCACTGCCACCCTGGGGCCCTTTCCTCATGACCTCAGCTATTCCTAATTCAGGGATTCAACTCCAACACATGTACATCCAGGGGACACATTCAAGCCAGATAGCAAATGGGTTAGTGTACACCCATATCTTTCCTTGCTCCAACCAGCCAAGCAAACGTGGAAGCAACAACACTCCAGCAGCTATAAACACACCAAGTGCCCAGACCTTGGTTTCTAACACCATTCTCCAATAAAAGGAATCAAGGAGTTTCAGAGAAATGGTTGATTGTAATACAGATGAGCGTGGGACATGGTGTAATGCCAGAACATAAGGAAGTACTCAAAAGCAAGCAAACAATTTTTTCCTCTCCAAAATGCTGGAACATAAAGGAACACAGAAGTCAAGTGAGAGAGCTCCCATTGGCCAAGTCTGGAATAATTTGAAAAACAAAGTGAATAAAGAATTATTGGTTCATAACCCACATTATAAAATAAGTATGCATGAGTTCGTACTGATGTAAGTAAATGGTTGAATAAATTATAGAAGTGGAGAGAGAACAAATTCCTCATGTTATGCTCTGGCTTCAAGAAGTTGGACATAACTCCCCCCACTCTTTAATGTGGGCTGTGGGTAGTGACTTCCTTTAAAAGAGTACAATATAAAAAGAGGGAAAGAATGAGTACTTTCCCAGTAGAGAACCTGATAGCATGGGCTCAATCAGCCCAGGAAGGCCGACACCAACAGTAATATGTCATGTTGACAGCCAGTACCCTTGATAGAACATGAAGAAAATTGCTCTTTATCTCTGTGGGTTTACTCTTCAGAACCCACAATCCCAGTCTAATAATGAGAAAAACAAGACAAATCCCAATAGAGAACATTATGCAAAATGCACTGCAAAGTGCAAGTCTGAGAAATAAGTCACAGTCAAGGGGGGCTAAGTGGATGATGATGATTAATGTAATGTGGGATTTTGGATGGGACCCTGGAATGGAACATGCTCATTAGAGTGAAAATGAGGAAATATGATTATGCAATGCAGGCATCCCATGTCAGAGTGCTGGTTTGAGGCCTGGCTTCTCCACTTCTGATCTTGCTCTTTGCTAAGGCCCCTGGGTTGGCAGTGGAGGATGATACTACTTGAGCACCTGCACCCGCAAGGGAGACCAAGATGTAGTTCTTGGCTTCTCACTTTTCACCTGATCTGGCTGTGGAGGGTAGTTGAGGAGTAAACCAGTGGATGGACGATCTGTCTCTTTATCTCTTTCTCTCTCTTACTCTGTCTTTTAAATCAATCAATGGATCAAGCAATCTTTAAAAAATGATGTAGTAGAGGAGGCACTGTGGCTCACTGGGTTAAGAAACTCCTGGCAATACCTGTACCCCATATCAGAGCACAGTTTCAAGTTCCCACTGTTCCACTTCTGATTCAGCTCCTTGCTAATGCAATCAGGAAAGTATACATGATGGTCCAAATGCTCAGGCCCCTACCACCAATGTGTGAGACCTGGATAGAGTCCCCGGCTCCTGAATTTGGCCTGGCCCACCCCTAGCCATCATAGCCATTTGTGGAGTGAAACAGGGGATGAAAGAGCTCTCTCTTTTTCGCTTTATAACTCTGGCTTCAAATAAATAGATAGATCTTTAATAAAAATTTCAAAATCCATGCCTAGCTTCTAGGAATTTGCATTTTCTGTGAACATCCATGTACTGTAACATGGATGGACCTTAAAGACTTTATGCTAAATGAAAAAAGCCAGATGCACAAGGCATCATGTTGTATGATTTCATTTATTTGAAGGCAACTATCAGATGCTAGAGCCGAGGATGAGAACATGGTTTGGCTTTATTTATGTTGGGAGATCTTTATGGCATGATAGAAATCACTGCAAATTTATCAATAAATTTATATTTACTAAAAATAATGAATAAATGTGGATACATTTGGGTGAATGCATTTTTATGTATAAAGTATGTCAATAAAGCTGTATAAAATATAATTTTTAAAAATATCTAGATAAATTAATGATTTAACAATAGCAAACAAATATTCTAGCTAATGAATAAAAAAGTGTATCTCCAATGGCCTAATAGCCTAATATGAACACGTTATAGGAAAGACCACAAATTCCAGGAAAAATTGAAGAAGGCGTTCAATCTAAGTAAATAAGTTGATTTCCTGACTTTCCATTTGCATTATTTGATCACCAAAGACAGAATTATTCCTCACTGGGAATAAATTTATGTATACATGGCCCTTCATTTAACTATTGTTTTATCAATTTCAAAGATTTATCTAATGCTTGATCAAAGGATAAATGCTATAATTTACTGGTGCTAAAACAGTGTATTACAGATGGAAGGTGCAGAATTATAGATCTTCTGAAAAGAATTATTGCTTTTCAAATACTTACTCCCTAGCCATAACTTTTAGGGACACTGTTCTTCCCCAACTCGGTTTATTTTGGGCTTGGCCTTCTATGACTTGCTTTGGCCCCAGCTGAGCATAATACATTTTTATACCCCTGAACTCAGACTGTGCTGACATTTGCTGTGAACAATGGGAATTAACAGATGTGATGCAAATAGGGGCTTAAATTGTTCTTATAAGGAACTGTCATCTTGTGCAAGTTCATTGTTCAAAATTATTGTCATGAGCACTTTTGGGCACTGTTGCTTCTTTAACTAGTTCCAAAACAAATACTCATGGACAGAATTATTTAACTGAGCCTAGCCCATATCAGCCAATCCCCTAGCCATCCTACATACTATGAGATATAAATACTTATTGTCATCTTTCACTGAGATTCAGCATTTGCTGTTCTTCATCAAGAGATAATTGATAGAAGAACCATCTTTATGATTATATAAAGATGTTATACATATGTCATGTTTATCTAAAGATGTATAGATACAGATATAGATCTATAGGTATATCATCTATATGTAACCTTATTTTGCAGTGCCTTAACATCGCCAAGTAATTCACTGCCTGGAACTCTTCAAGGCACTAACACAAGTAATGACTCTCAACCAGATGAGAGTAAATTGTTGTGTATCAGTAAAGGAATATCTGACGGAATCTGTCCAACCATTTAATAGCAGGCTTTAGAAGTTTTACTTTGCTGGTCAAGCAGTGACAGGTATGCCTGTCTCCTTGATTTGTCTGCATGGAGAATATCTAGAGGGATTGTAGAAACAAGCAGTTCTATGTTTAAAGGAAAAAAAAACAAACCAACAAGCTTGTATTATACGGGTTAGTACCTCTGGTAGGAACCCTTTGCTATTGGGTTCCTATGTCCTGTTCTGGGAGACCTTGGTTTCAGCCTAAAGGGAGCTTATAGCAGAAATGGTTGTAACCTAAACAATATTGGCTATTAATTAAAAATTTAGAGAAAGAGACATCAGGAAAGATGAAAACAAAAGAAAGCTTGCCTTGGAGTTTACAGTGAGCCAGGAACTGGAAATGTAAGTTTTAATTTCTCCTTAACCGCTGGTGAAGCCAACTATGACATCTGCCGTCGGCAAAGTCAAATTGGCTCTGCCAAAGTGACTATCAGAATCTACAGTGTAACCTTCCTAATGGCTCTAGAGCCCTGGAGTCTGCTTTTCCAGAATGAGAAGCTGAAATTCAGTACCTAGCATGAGAATAGACAATCAGTGAATCTTTATTGAATAAATGGCAGTTTATAGTTTTTATTTAAGACTAATGGTTACAATAGTAGGATTGAGCATGATGTGTGCCAGGTTGTTTATTTAATACCAATTCCTCCCTTATCTGCGTTTTATAAATGAAAGGACTTGCCAAAGGTCAGATGAGTAAAGCCTGAATTGAAGCCAAGTTGTCCCAATTCCCTTTGCTAATTTGAGTCATCTGATGTTTGCAGTGTAGTGCCGGAGGTTAGTGATGAACTTTACTCAGGAATTCTGTTCAGGGCTTCTGCCATTCAGTAGGTGGTAAAAACCAAGGACAGGGTTGGCTGTATTGCCTTGAGGGGGCTGGGGAAGTCAGGGAGGAGAAGATGGACTGAGAAGGAGCAAGGTAGGTCTGGAGCAGGTGAGGCAGTAGTGTGGGGCCAGGGACCAGGGACCCCTCCCCTACCTCCCGCAGCTTCCCACTGGCAGGGCCTGGTGGGGCCAAGCTGTGGAGATGCTATTGGGTAGGGGAATCTGTGTTGCTACTGGGGCCACTGCTCTCTGCTGGGTGTGGGCTGGGGCAGGAACAGCAGTCACACAGTCCCCAAATGAGGGGTGTGTGTATGTGTCTGTGGGAGTCTAACTGAGACCGCTAGTAGGTTACTAACTTTTCTTTCACTTGCCTGTCAGCATAAAGCATAAAAGTAATTACTGCAGGAGTTCAGGTGAACATTGAATGAACCATTAAAAATGCTATTTTTTAGGGGGAGCGAAAAGCCAAATATTGGCCATTTCTAGAGCTCATGGTTGCACAGGTGAAAGCCCTTAGCAGGAGCCTGCCAGACAACCTGTTTGATCACAGACCATGTGTTCCTATGAGAATACAAATATTTTAAAAAATGATTTTATTTCATTTTAATTAGTAAATTTTTAATGCTATAGTAAATATTATGCCCCGTTTATGAGAACTTAAGCTGTGCCTCCCCTCTGTTTCCTTCACAGTTGGAAAATTTCTGGAGGCTCCTGCAGGGTGTGATGCAGAATTACTTTCTCCTGGGAACACTCCTGTTAGTCCTTAAAGACTCTTCCTCCCCAAAGCCCAGAAAGGCCCAGATTCCAGTTGCTGCTGCTTCTTTTTTAACCTAGAAACATTTTATTTAAGGCATACGAACTTCATGCATTTGATATGTACAAATTTAGGAACATAGTGATTCTTCCCACGCCACCCTCCTTTCCGCCCGCACTCCCTCCCTTCTTCCTCCTCCCTTTCCTATTCCCACTCTTATTTTTTACAAAGATATATTTTCTGTTAACTTTATAATCATAAGGTTAACCTTACACTAATTAAAGAGTTCAACAAAGAGTATATATATTAAAAAACACTGTTCCTCAATAGTCGAGATAAGGATTATTCAAAATCATTGCATCTCAAAGTGTCAATTTCACTTTTAGAGATTACCTTTAGATACTCTATTAGTTACCATAGATCAGGAAGAACATGTGATATATTTTTGGGGGGACTGCCTTATTTCACTAAGTATAATATTTTCCGCTTGCATACATTTTGTTGTAAATGACAGGATTTCCTTTTTTAGTGCTGTATAGTATTCCACAGTGTACATATACCATCATTTCTTTATCTAATCTTTAGTTGATGGACATTTGGGTTGATTCCATATCTTAGCTGCAATAAACTGGGTGGTACAGATAACTTTTTCATCTGCTGATTTCATTTCCCTTGGGTAAATTCTTAGGAGTGTGATGGCTGGGTCATATGATAGGTCTATATTCAGATTTCTAAGGTATCTACATACTGTCTTCCACAGTGGCTATACCAGTTTACATTCCCAACAACAGTGGATTAGGGTATGTTTCCCTCATATCCTAGCCAGCATTTGTTGTTTGTTGATTTCTGTATGAAAGCCATTCTAACTGGGGTGAGGTGAAACTTCATTGTGGTTTTGATTTGCATTTCTCCGATGCTCAAACTCTTCTTCATCAGCCCTCGCAAACCCCCTGATTTTTGCTAGGAATCTTGGCAGGGAGTGCAGCAGCTAGATAGCTTCTAGGTTGCCTGGTTTCATTCCTTCTGGCTTGTGGATGGGCAAATGATGGAGAAGAAGGTCCTTCCTGGTCCTAGATGGTCACACTAAGTGGCCACAGATCCATCATAGAAGGAAACCTCAAGGTTGGTGGTATCCGGAGTGGGGCAATTTCACACCTTGGGTGATGATGTGGTGGTGGTGGTTAGTTTCCCTAATGGGAGCTGAGGGTGAGCACCTACCTGATTTGAGTTATAAGAAAATTAAAATGATCTCAAGCATCATTACTAGGAATAGGAGCAAGCTACCCTGAATTACTCTGTTTATCAGCATCTCCCAAGGTAGAGTCTTGTTTTCAGTGTATTGAACACACTTCCTCTCCTATCCAGTCTCTGTTCCACCTAGGAAACTGTTTACTACCTTCCAGATTCAGCTCAGATGTTCCCTCCTTGGAAAAGGCATCCTGGACCCCCTCAACTTGAATGAGACCCACTATTCTCACGACATTCAGCACCCATACCTTTGATCTATATTCTTTGTACTAAATTATGATCCTGTGCCTCTGTGTCCCACTCTTAGATTAAGCACATCTGTAGATGCTGAGTTAAAGAGCTGATTTATCTCTATACCCCTAGCACTTTGTATAGTGGCTGCCTTGGAGAAACCTCTTCTAAACTTTGTTAATGAACAAAGGAGTGGCTGAAAGAAGGATGAAGAGAGAGTAGCCTCCAAAGAAAACTTCGAAGCTTCTGCTAACCCCATCCCTGCCTCCTTCACTTGGCTTGGATTGCCATACCCTTTGTGAAATCTATGGTTTCTCTGGTGCCCTGCCATAATCTTCTAACATTTCTAATACAGGTTAGACCATGCAACATTAAAAGTGGCCCTTCAAGCTCATGACCCTCAAGCCTAGAATTAGATTGTAAGCATGCGTCTTTGGTTGCCAGTAATAAATATTGTTTGAATGTGGAAATATTTCCATGAAAAGAACCTTACAACATTGTTTTTTTTTTTTTTTTTTTTTTTACAGGCAGAGTGGACAGTGAGAGAGAGAGACAGAGAGAAAGGTCTTCCTTTGCCGTTGGTTCACCCTCCAATGGCTACCACGGTCGGCGCACCGCGCGCATCCGATGGCAGGAGCCAGGTGCTAGGTGCTTCTCCTGGTCTCCCATGGGGTGCAGGGCCCAAGCACTTGGGCCATCCTCCACTGCACTCCTGGGCCACAGCAGAGGGCTGGCCTGGAAGAGGGGCAACCGGGACAGAATCCGGCGCCCCGACCGGGACTAGAACCCGGTGTGCCGGCGCCGCAAGGCAGAGGATTAGCCTGTTGAGCCACGGCGCCGGCCGAACCTTACAACATTGTAACACACAATGGTCTTTTTGACACTGCAAGAGACAGTCAAGTATTTTCAGATGTTTTTCAAGGATGCTGAAGAAGTGGACGACCTCTGTGGTTCTACTTGATTTGCAAGGAGGCCACACTGAGTTATTTTTAGTTAAGATAAGCAGTATTTTTCTTATTAAATATGAATTGGTGGGGCTAGCGTGGTGGGACAGTAAGCTGGGTCTCTGTCTGCAGAGCTGGCATTCTATTTGGGTGCCGGTTGTCTCACTACTCCCCTTCCAATCCAGCTCCCTGATAATGGCCCAAGTGCTTGGGCTCCTGCACCCAAATGGGAGACCTGGAAGAAGCTCCTGGCTCCTAGCTTTCGGTTGGCCAAGTTCCTGCCCTTGTGGTCATCTGGGGAGTGAACTAGCAGATGGAAGATTCTCTCTCTGTCTCTCCCTCTCTCTGTCTGTAACTATGTCTCTCAAATAAATAAATAAATAAATATTTTAAAAAATGAATCAGTATCTATCCTGTCTCTCATATTCAAAGACCCAATTTTCCTCATTCTTCCCTCTAAATGAAAAATATATCACTATCTACAGAGATATAATCTATTCTGAGTCCTCCTCCCATGCACCTCTTTCACAACATTGTCTCTCTCCTGATGCACAAACTTCTTTCTAGAAAGACACCTGTTGGGGCCAGTGCTACAGTGTAGTAAGTTAAGCCTCTGCTTGCAGGGCTGGTACCATATGGATGACAGTTCACGTCCCAGCTGCTCAATTTCTGATATAGCATGCAGCTAATGGCCTGGGAAAGGAGCAGAAGATGGCCCAAGTGCCTGGGCCCCTGCACCCGAATGGGAGACCTGGAAGAAGCTCCTGGCTCCTGCCTTCAGCCTGGCCCAGCTCTGGCCTTTGTAGCCATTTGGTGTGTGAACCAATGGATGGAAGACCTCTCTCTGTGTGTCTGAAAATTAGCCTCTCAAACAAATAAATAAATCTTTTCTTTTTAAAGCAGTACACTTGTTTCACTTGGTTTTTGCTCCTGGAAAGAAGTTCTGTCAGCGGTTTAGCCCAGCTACTAGATACCCATGATTGGGTTGAACTGGTATAGGATATTTTGGGGGCATTGGGGTTAATATTTGTCTTCCTTGAGAACACCAACTTGTGATGAATCCACTCTTCCTCTGTGCTGTTGTATAAAAACTGAAGGTAATGTTATTGCAAGCCGTGTGTGCATGAATATTCCATACATCCCTTGAAGGTAGGGATCAGGTGTGGTTCTGCTCCTTATTCTCAGCACATAGCCATCAACCTGACACCTAGGAGGCACTTAGCAAATGTCTTTTGCAGGAGTGAATGAATAGGCGATTGGTAAATTAATGGAAGGCTGTGGCTTTTAGCTAAGGGAATCCCTTGAAAGCAGAGCATGACTGTCTTGTGCATCTGCAGGGTTGTTGGTTGTAGAAGGGCAAGAAGCTGGAGATGTTTGGTAGCTTTTGGGAAGTAGTGGTGATAGGAAGATCTTCCAGATGAGGGAAGAGAAGGAAGACAGCGAAAGAGAGTCACAGGGGGAAAGAGGTAAAGGGTAGGGGAAATAGAAAAGTCACGCCAATCTATTGGCCATTCTGGGTTCTTTTTCCTTGCCGTGCCTCAGCTCCAGGACCCATGGGCCTCCATGGGGTTCCCTTCTCTGATTCTTCTCTGCTCAGCCCAGCTCTCATTATAAGAGATTTTCTGTGCGGGATGAAGAATTATAAGCAGGCAGAAAATAGCACATGAATATATGTTAGGAATCCAGTAAGCTAAGAATTAGAAGCTATGTGAAAATGCCAGGCTGTAGTACAAAGCTTCACGCCCTGAGAGGTAGGCCCTACAAGTGACGGATTGTCTTTCCCCTATAGAATGTGGTGAGCTGTAATGGAAGCAGGCCATGAACAGCTCAGTGCTCCGTTCTCCAAGGTCTGCCAAGCTTGCTGCTGGGTTGATTTGGAGGATTGGCTGGGTTAGACTGAGATTAAGCCAAGATCTTTTCAAAAGAAGGGCATTTCCAAGGAAGCGATGAGGTTGACAAAGAGATGTGACCTTAAAGTTATGTGATCTCAGTCTTTGCCTGATTCATATTTGTCAAAAATAGCCAAGAGGATGTCTGAGGGTTGTGTTTAAAGAATTGCAATCTGTCACATTCTTTTTTCTTGAAAACATTTTTTTTAAAGAAGTAGGGAATAAAGATTGGAATTCATGTTTCTTTTTATTCAATTGTGAAAATATTTTAAGCTATCTCAAATGCCCTCTAAATTTTGACAGTGAAAATTTAAAGTACAATTGTAACTCATTCAAATAAAATACGAAATTTGCCTGCTGGGCACAATGAGAGATGTTGAGCTCTTCCCTTGTGTTCAGGGTAGTACCATCTGTATCTCTGTCCCAAGTGCTCTGCAGATAGTGGGAGCTGAGTAAACATTTGGCAAATGAATGGGGAAGCTGAAATCCAATTGCATTATGCAGTTCTGCACTGCTGTTTCATTTGGAAGCAGCTAGTTTGTTATAACAAACAGGACCTCAGCATTTTTATTTCTTTTGCTATAAAAGCAGATAAAGTAAGAAGCCAAGCATGCCTTTAAACCATCTATTCCAAAATCATGTCATTCAAAACCGATCTATTTTGATAGAAGTGTGTGTGCTTTTTTTTTTTTTCAGAAAAACCTTGCAATGTAGCAGAACCAGTTTTATAAAAATTAGCCATTCTGTCTTTTGCAATCAGTACTTTGTGCAATTGTAGTAATTGCAAATAGGCAAGCAGATACATAGATTCTGTGAGGCCACCATAATTTGAACTATTATGATACTAATAATGATATAATTTTGGATTTTTCCTGATTGAAAAGTTGTATGATTTTTTTATTATACAAATTGAGAAGGCAGAAAGGAATAAAAAGAGTTGCCACTATGCATATTTTTCTGGACTATTTTCTGTGTAATGGTGTGAGATAGTAGGAATTCTAAACTGCCTCTCCATGATCACTACTCTTAGGAGTTATTCCTTGGATTATATTGATACTTATTGAAGGGATTTTACAGAGATAGTCATGTTACTAATCAGTTGAATTTAAAATAAGGAAAATATCCAGGCTGGCCTATGCCAATCAAGTGAAGACATTAAAGGCAGAGAATTTTCTCTGATTAGTTGGAGAAGCAGAAGTCAGAGATTGAAAACCTGAGAAGAATTCAAAATGCCATGGGGGGGCGGAGTGGAAGATGGAGGGAGCCACAAGTGGAGGAATGTAAGTGACCTCTAATTAGCAGTTACCCCCAGACAATAATCAGCAAGTGAATGGAAACCTCAGTCTCGTGATCAGAGTGAAATGCATTCTGCCAATTAACTTGGAAGCTCCTCTACCTTGAATAGCATCTTGATTTCATTCACAGAGGATCCAACTAACACTTGCTAGACTTCTGACCCACAGAAACTATGAGATAATGCATCTGTGCTGTTTATAGCTTCTAAGTTTGTGACAATTAGTATACAAAAATAGAAAACAGATGCAGATTTTTGTGTCTGAAGTGGTTACTGCTGTAAAGAACCTGTCAAGTGTAGAAGGGTTATGGAATCAGGTAGTATCTTAAGGCTGGAAGAACTTTAAGCAACATGATAGAAGAAGCCTAACTTGCTACAAATAAACTGTTAGCAGAAATATGGACATTAGGTGCTGGCATTTTCATGCAGTAGGCAAAACTGCTGCTTGAGATGCCACTATCCCATATGGGCACTGGTTCGTGTCCTGGTTGCTCCACTTCCCATCCAGCTCCTTTCTAATGATCTGGGAAAAGCAGCAGAAGATGGCGCAAGTGTTTGGGCCCCTGCCACCCATGTGGGTGACCCAGATGAAGCTCCTGGCTCCTGGCTTCAGCTTGGCCCACCCTTGGCTGTTGCTGCCGTCTGGGAAGTGAACCTGCAGATGGAAGTCTCTCTCTCTGCAAACTGACTTTCAAATAAACAAGTAAATAAATCTCTTTTTTTTAAAAAAAGAAATATGGACATTAAGGCAGCTGGTTAAAAACTCATAAGGAAGTAAAAAGCTTATAGAGAAGACTTAAATTGCCTAGGGAAAGCCTTAACCACCAAAAACAGACTGTCACTAGAAATATGGGCTCTTGGAGTACTATTTGTGAGCACTCAGAATGAACAAGAAAGATGCTGTTGGAACTGGAGGCAGGAGAATCCATGCTATGTTGTGCCAGAAAGCTTAGAAAAATTACATCCTATACTTATGTGGAAAGTAGAATTTGTAAGTGATAAGCCTGAATGCAAGCTGAGATTTCCAAGCAAAATGATGAAGGTGCTGGCTTATTTCTTCTTTTTGTTCATACTAAAATAGGCGAAAAAAGAAATAATTTGAATGAAAATCTGCTACACACAAAGGGACCAGCACCAGATGACTTTTGAAAATTCACAGCCTTTTCCAGATGGCAAAAGATGTGTCAGAAAAAGCTTCTGAAAACATGATACAGAAAGAAGGATTGCGTGGTTGTCCAGCTTTTTGCAGAAACCTCAGAAAGACCCAAAAGCCAAAGTATTTAGTCATGCAAAAGTCTTGTCTTAGAATTTTTAATGTTAATTTATTTTTATTTGAAAGAGCAAAAGACAGAGAAAGATACACACACACACACACACACATACAGAGAGACAGACAGAGAGAGAGAGAGAGAGAGAGAGAGAAAGATACACACACACACACACACACACAGAGAGAGAGAGAGAGAGAGAGAGAGAGAGAGAGAGAGAATCATCAGCTGCTAGTTCATTCCTTAAATGCCTACAATAGCCAGGGCTGGGCCAAGCTGGTGCCTAGAACCCAGAACCTCATCCAGGTCTTCCACATGGATGGCAGGGACTCAAGGATTTGAGCGTACATCTATTGCCTTAAGCAAGAAACTGAATCAGAAGTGGAGTAGCTGGGATTCTAACCAGAACTCTGATAGGGGACACGTGGAGCCCAAGTGCTGGCTCAGCTCACTGTGCCACAATGCCCACTCCTATTCTTAGGTGTTAAGGTTGTGCCTGACAGATCCCATCAGCCAAACTAGAGGACATTGCAGAATCTTAAAGGGTATTGTTCCCCCAGCCATCTCTATTAAAGCCAAAGTTAGATAAGGTATAATCTCAGATGGATTTGTGGGCATGACTTTTTTCTAATGGAATGAAATTCTTGCAAGAGCCAGCTGGTGGTTTGGATAGTTTCTTCTCCATGTCTTCCTGGAAGCTATGGATATGATCTTAATTGGATAAAAGATGCTTCTTGACTTATAGTGAAGTTATATCTGGATAAACACATAGTAAAATGAAAATATCATGACTGGAAAATACATTTAGTACCTCTCATCTACTGAACATCACAGCTTAGCAACATGGCACACTGTAGAATATGATTTACCCTCATGAGCACTTGACTCTCTGGGAGCTCGGCCCCCTGCCACTGCCCAGCCACTGCCCAGCATTGCATGATAGTATCAAACTGACATGGTTATCCAAAGAAAATATCAAAATTCAAAGTGTGGCTTCTGCTGTTGGAACATAGCTTGTGCACTGTCATATAGTCAAAACTCATTTAAGTCAAATTATTCTATGTCAGGGACTGTCTGTAGGGTCATTGCACATGTAATGATTACATAATGACACATAGTGATGTCATCCTGGATCAACATGGGCCCTGATCTATTGATCTATTGCCTGGTATCTTTATAAGAAAAAGAAAATTTGGACACACACACACACACACACACATGCACAGAGGAGACATCATGTGAGACAGAGGTGCAGTTTGGAGTGCTGCTTCTACAAGCTAAAGATTGCTCGCAGTCACCAGAGATAGAGGAAGCAAGGACAGATTCTTCCAGGACAGACCATGGTCCTGATAACATCTTGACTTAAGATTTACAGCCTCCAGAACTGTGAGAGAGTAAGTTTTGGTTGTTATAAGCCATCCAGTTTGTGATAATTTGGTATAATAGCCCTAGGAAACTAATAAGCACTATAGTCTTTTTTGAGAACATTTTGTCAACAGGAATACATCCAACTTGGACTGAAAGGTAGAGGAAGTGCAAAATAAAAGGAGATGTTGGAGACTTCTTATCTCAATATTATTGCCAGAAAACAATCTAATGAATCTACTCAACTGAGTAGATTTCTTCCTTTATTGAGAAAAGAAAGATGACCCAGAAGACGCAAAGAAGAACCTAAGAGAATGAACAAAGAACCTAGTATGCAGAATTGTGAACCATGGAGGATTCTCACCAACTAAGTGTAACTGTTGACACTTAGTTAAGGAACTTCAGCTTGGGACTGAGTGTATTTCAAACTTGCTTTTTTCTCTTTTCTTCCTCCAACATGTCTTGTTTTGAGCTATAACATCTATAGCTATAACGCTATTACTAGTTTTATAGGTCTACAGATGGAGAGAAATTGTGCCCAGGAGCTGTCATTATGGATTACTCTGGAGCCCGATCTCCACCTAATTTTTGTGATTTACATGATGAAATTTTGGACCTATGAGCTATTGAGATTTGGACACAATTTTTGACTTTGAGTTGATACTGTAAAGGGAAGCTTGAACCCCTGTAGAGATAGTGAAGTAGGAGACTAGAGGACAGGTTGTGGCAGGCAGTATTATAACAATACCACTTGACCTCTGTCTTCCAGTGTTACTCCCTGATCATGTTATGTTATATGAAAAAAGGGATTTTTACAGATGTAATTAATATTAATAGTCAACCTTAAGATAAAGAAGTTATCCAGGTGGCCCTATCCTAACCACCTAAATCTTTTAAAATAAGAGAGTTCTCTTTGTCTAGTTTGAGAAGCAGAAGTCAGAGATTCAAAACATTAGAGGAATTCAATATGTCATCCTGAGATTGAAGATGAAGGGACCACAAATTGAACAATGTGAGTGATCTCTGATAGTTGAGACTGGCTATGGCCAACTACTGCCAGTATTATATATAATACATATATAATATGTGTTATATATTTAATATATATAAAACTAAAGCATATATGTATGTATGTATATATGGATAATTATTTCTTAAAGAAAATAGGTTGTATTTTTATTAAATTATGCAAAATCCATCTGGACAGATGTTACAGAGCACTATTGTTATGTCAGTGATAAAATGAATTTTGTAGTGGAAATAGGATTCTAATACAGAAGCTACTTGATTTCTGATAAAATTATGTCCTGATAAACCCATCGCAAGTTGAATGTATAGTAGTGTGAAAATACATTTAATACAGCTAACCTACCCAACATCATAGCTTAGCAACACAGTACGCTATAGCACATCAATTGTTTGCCCTCACGATTGCATGGCTCACTGGTAGCTATAGCTTACTGCTGCCCAGCATGTTGAAGGAATAGTGCTAGGCAGGGAAAAGATCAAAAGCCCAAATATGATTTCTGCTGAGTCTGTATTACTTTCACATCACCATAAAGTGAAAAAATCATGTTAAATTATTGTTAAGTCAGGGACCATCGCTAGTGTTCTGTTTTTGAAAAATTACATACTTGAGAGATAGACACACAGAAAGAGAGAGAGTGAGTAACCCCTCCCCACCTCCTGAAGAGACAGAGAGACAGAGTCAGACAGAGGGACAGCTTCTATCTGTTCATACATCGAATGCCTACCCTTAATGGTCAGAGCTGGGTCAGGGTAAAAGCCAGGAGGTGTGAATACAATCCAGATCTTGAACAGGGATGACAGGAATCCAATTAGTTGTGCCATCACACTGCCTTCCAGAGTTCACATTAGCAGGAAGCTGGAGTCAGCATCTGGAGCTTAGAATCAAACTCAGGCACTCCGATGTGGGACATGTTATCTTAACTGTTAGGCTAACTGCCTGCTTTCCATACTAATTTTTTAAAAGCCCTAATAAACAGTTATCTCTAGGTTCAATTTTCTTGTTTTCTACTTTTGGGAGATTTGGTGAGGAGGATACATGGTTAATATGTACTCTTAGAGGGCTGAGATCTCAAATCAATTCAACAAATAATCATTGAACACCTTGTACACATTATTGGACATTGGGCTTAGAATCATGGGGTGAATGGTAAATATTTCTTGCCCTCTATGAGTTTTATGTTTGGTTAACTAAACTTTCAAGTAAATATACAAAGGCAATACGATAAACTACTTTTTTTATAAAGCTTTTATTTAAAGAATATAAATTTCCAAAGTACAGCTTATGGATTACAATGGCTTCCCCCCCCATCACTTCCTTCCCACCCGCTATCCTCCCCTTTCCCGCTCCCTCTCCCCTTCCATTCACATCAGATTCATTTTCCATTCTCCTTATACACAGAAGATCAGTTTAGTACATATTACGTAAAGATTTCAACAGTTTGCCCTCACATAGAGACACAAGTGAAAATACTGTTGGAGTACTAGTTATAGTATTAATTCACAATGTACAGCACATTAAGGACAGAGCTCCTACATGATATTTTTCTAAAAATTGATTAATTATGTATGCGATTTCCAATTTAACACCAAAATTTTTAATCATTTTCGATTATCTTTATATACAGAAGATCGATTCAGTATATACTATGTAAAGATTTCATCTGTTTGCATCCACACAGAAACACAAAGTGTAAAAGTACTGTTTCAGTACTAGCTATAGCATTACTTCACATTGGATAACACATTAAGGACAGATCCCTCATGAGATGTAAGTACACAGTGACACAATTATTCTTAGGAGTTTAAATTTTAACTGAAAAGTGATCCCTGTGAAATATAGGAGTGGGAATAAGAGAGGGAAGAGATGTACAATTTGGGACATGCTCAATTGGACCTGCCCCAAATGATGGAGCTTGAATCGTGCCAGGGGATTCCAATACAATCCCATCAATGGCATGTACCAATGCCATCTCACTAGTCCAAGTGATCAATTGCAGTTCACATTTGATCACACTGATAGGTCTAAGAGTCAAAGGGATCACACAAACAAGACTAGTGTCTGCTAACACTAACTGATAGAATGAAAAAGCGAGAGAATGATCCAACATGGGATGGCAGATGTCCTAAATAGCACTCTGGCCTCAGAATCAGCCCTTAAGGCATTCGGATATGGCTCAAGAGCCCATGAGAATATTTTAGGCATGGAAAGCCAAGACACTCTGAAAAAAAAAAAAGACCTAAATGAAAGATCTCTGCGAGTGAGATCCCAGTGGAAAGAACGGGGCCTCTGCGAGTGAGATCCCAGTGGAAAGAATGGGGCCATCAAAGAAGGAGGTACCTTTCTCTGAAGGGAGGAGAGAACTTCCACTTTGACTATGACCCTGTCGGAATAAGATCGAAGTCGGCGAACCCTAAAGGCTTCCATAGCCTCGGCAACTCATGACTAGAGCCTAGGGAGATTACTGACGCCATAAACAAGAGTGTCAAATTGTTAAATGATAAACTACTTTTAAAAATTTATTTATTTAAAGGCATAGTTACAGAGAGGGAGAAGCAGAAAGAGAGAGGTCTTCCATTGATTGATTCACTCCCCAGTTGGATGCAATGGCCAGGAGCTTCTTCTGGGTCTCCCCTGTGGCTGCAGGGGCCCAAGGACTTGAGCCATCTTCTATTGCTTTCCCAGGCACATCAGCAGGGAGCTGGATCTGAAGTGGAGCGAGAGGTACTCAAATCGGCCCCCATATGGGTTGCTGGCACTGCAGCATGGGGCTCTAACCAAATGTGCCACGGTGCCGGCCCAAGGGCATTTGTGTTCTTGTAAGACAGGCCTAAGGGATCTTGTTTGCACCTTGTACAATATGAAGACAAGGGAGAAAGTGCTATTTAAGAATCAAAGCATGACCTTTCACCAGATTATGAATCTGCAGGCTCCTTGATCTGAGACATAGCCTTCAGAACTATGAGAAATATGTTTCTGTCTTTCATTAGTCATTATTATATGGTATTCTGCAAAAGCAGCCCCAGTGAAGTAAGACAGATGTTATAGAGCAAAGGATAGAGTTCCAACAAAGGATGCCCAGATACCTCACCTAACAGATGTGAAACGTGTGAAACTATTCACAGAATAACTTCCTGGGTTGGAGGTGATAGTGTTTTACCTGTGCAGGATTAGGTACTGCCAGACTTCAGGCTGTTTAGCAAGTCAAGTCTCTTACGTTCCAAAATATGTCACACTCAAACTCTAGTATAATTACCCTATATGACTGGGAAGATGGCCTGCAGCAAGTTCAATTCCCTGGATCTAGGCAGCATGGATTCCAGGAATAATTCCTGACTATACTGCAGGTGCCAGTCTGTCATTTCACACTAGTATAAGGTAAGACTAATGTCTCATAGGTATATTTTCATTATAATGATGAGTAATGATGAATAATCAGTTCAAAATCTAGAAAAAGCTTAGCATGGAAGGGAAGATTAAGGCCCTCAACACCAGTTCATAGAGTAGTCCTGAGAATTCAATGATGTAAGACATCAATTAAGTGATATTTGTGCTTGGCCTAAACTAAGAACTCAATACGTGGTAGGTACTATTGTTGTGAATTGCTATTAGTTACTCATTATTGCTATTAGCCTTAACAACTACTATCACAATGATAATAGAACTGGAGTAACTGAATGAGAAGTTGGAGGGAATGTTGCAGTTAGTAAGTAGAGTGTTTGAAAAGTATAGCAACCAAGGATCAGATCTGAGTATGGTTGATATGAAATAGGAAATGTGACATGAAGGTCATCAGCTCTACGAAGGCCAGAGGCGTCAGAGGCTGGGGAGCTGGGTGGATCACGCATGTGGTTCTGAAGCTCTCCCAGGATGACAGCATGAACTGGAGTGGAGGAGAAAACTCTAAGTGCTAACATCTTTAATAAAAAAAGAGAAAATACTGGAAACTATACTGCAAGATTCCCAAGCCTGGGAGTGTCTCTGGATTCTGTGTTTTTGCAGAACTCTTATACCCTTGGAGTTTTCCCTACCCTCTAACTTCAGAGGGCCAGGTGCTAGAGAGCAGCTGGGGTAGTGTGTTTAGGCCTGAGCTGGCTTGTTCGAGATACATCTGATATACTCTGTCCATTCTTGCAGTCCAGGCAAAGTGCCTTGGTTATGGAAAAAAGACCTCTTAAGAGCTACTTGACTGAACATCACAAAATCTGTTCTCATTCTAATTTAGAATGCAGAGACTTGTGCGGTGACTCATCCGTTTAAAAAGCTCAAATTAAGTAGTGGTGATCTCAACTGTGAATCACCGATGAAAACTGGAGAGTGATTCATCTCCTTTATGTGCTTGTCCTTGGGAGACACCAGACTCAGAGGTCTTTCTTCCGAAGAACAAGCTGTGCTCAAGGAAACACACTGGGCCCTCCTGTGGTGGTATTTGAGGAATTACATGGAGATGTTCACTATGCTTCTTACAAGGTCATTTTTCTACAGCTCTTCTTATTTCCATATGATATGTGAGATACTGTTCTGTAATGATAAATTAGGGAAGATAACAATGCATTCAGGCCAAAGGTGAAAACTTGGGACAGATTCACCATTCTATGATCTGTAATGACTATTGTATGTTTTCATTATCTATGAAGAGTCTTCAAAAAGTCATGAAAAATGTGTATTAGGTAAAAACTATGCATGGAGAGACCAGTGCCATGGTGTAGAAGGTGAAGTCTCTGCCTGTGGTGCCAGTATCCCATATGGGCGCCTGTTCAAGTCCCAGCTGCTCCACTTCCTATTTAGCTTTCTGCTAATAGTCTGAGAAAACAGTAGAAGAAGATCCAGGTGCTTGAGCCCCTGCACCCACATGGAAGATCTGGAAGAAGCTCCTGGCTCCTGGGTTTGGATCAGCCTAGCTCTGGCCATTGTGGCCATTTGGGGAGTCAGACAGCAGATGGATGACCTCTCTCTGTCTCTCCCTCTCTCTGTCTCTCCCTCTCTCTGTCTGTAACTCTGCCTCTCAAATAAATAAATAAATCTTTTTTTTTAAAAAAAAAACTATGGATGGATTTAAGTTTGCACCAAAAACATCTTTTAATTCCACTTTCCCACAGATTTTTTCAAGTATCCTCATATTTGTTATCAAAGAGAATTTTCTACTTAGGAGAATAACTGGCCTTAAATGAGTTTTACAGGATAATACGAGGCACTACTAATTTAAAAACTGTTAACCATGAAAATGGTTTCTAATTCTGTTAGATATTACAGTTCTTACATACCATATTAACACTGTATATAAATAAAAATTGATACCCAAGATGTATCTGAAAAGGGAAGACCATATAATTTTCACTAACAGAAAGAGGAGAAACTCCTACAATGAGCTTCCTCAATGCCTTAACACTCACTGCAGCTCTCTAATAAGAAGCTGGCTCCAACAGCATCTGATCTATGTTATCTCACCCAAGGTCTGCAATGCTTACAGCTAACATTTATAATGAACTTATTTTCTTCCAGGAACTGCTCTAAATGTGTATCAACTCATCTACTCTAAATGTACTAACAGGAGACAAGCACTTATTATTATCGTTTTCTCTATTTTTATATACAAAGAAACAGGCACCCAGGCATTAATTAAATTGCAAAAGGTCACACAACAGAAGATGGCGGCCAAAGATCAAACCTGGGTAGACTGGCTCCAGAGTTTGCATTCTACATCAATCTCCCATGAGCTCACTTTGAGTCTCTTTTTGTTCCTCTCATTGCAACCCCACTACTTGGAGTCAGGTCTGGCCACTTGCCTTTTTTTTTTTTTTAACTTTTCTTTGATCTCGTCACACAGCTACCAGAATAAGATCTTCAGATCATTAGCTCAGATTACTGTACTCCTAAAAACCTCACAGTGGCTGCTCATATAGAATAACAATCTTATTCGACAAGCTCCTACATAATCTGGTCACTCATCTTTATCATGTTCTGCCATGTTCCTCTCTTCCAGCTACATCATTCTTCTTGCTACACTGGTCCATAGCAACTCCTTGTCTCAGGTTGCTATTCTCTCTGCCGGTGAGGTTCCTTCCGTGGCATGCCTTTTTGCCTCATTGATGATCTTCTCCAATATTATCTTCTCAAAGGGAACTTTTGTGACCACTTTATCTATTACAGTACTCCTGTTTGCCATCACTGAATTACCTTCACCCCACTTTATAGCACATATTAGCATCTGAAACCACAATGTAACCTACAATGGCAGAGCATTTACTGTTTTGCTCACTGCTATGCCTCAAGTACTGAAACAAGTATTCATAGTAGTCACTCAATAAATATTTGTTGAATGAATGAATGAATGTCTAACAATTGATAATTCTTGAATGAGTGGATAAATGCAGTCTTGAAGATGAAACTGATTATTTTGTTGAAATATGAAAAATTTTATGGAGGAGTAGAAGAAATATTCTCTTTTAAAAAAATATTTACTTATTTATTCGGCCGGCACCATGGCTCACTTGGCTAATCCTCCATCTGTGGTGTTGGCACCCTTGGGTTCTAGTCCCAGTTGGGATACCGGATTCTGTCCCAGTTGCTCCTCTTCCAGTCCAGCTCTCTGCTGTGGCCCAGGAAGGCAGTGGAGGATGGCCCAGGTCCTTGGACTGTGCACCTGCCTAGGAGACCAGGAGGAAGCACCTGGCTCCTGGCTTCGGATTGGCGCAGCACGCTGGCCATAGCAGCCATTTTGGGGGTGAACCAACAGAAGGAAGACCTTTCTCTCTGTCTCTCTCTCTCTCACTGTCTAACTCTGCCTGTCAAAAAAAAGATTTACTTATTTATTGAAAGCAGAGCAACAGAGAAGCAGAGGCAGAGAGAGAGAGAGAGAGAGGGAGAGAGAAGGAGGACTTCCATCCAATGGTTCACTCCCTAGATGGCTGCAATTGCCAGAGCTGCACCTATTAAAAGCCAGGAGCCAGGAGCTTCTTCCGGGTCTCCCACATGGCTGCAAGGGGTCCCAAGCACTTGAGCCATCTTTTTCTGCATTCCCAGGCCATACAGAGAGCTGAATCGGAAGTGGAGCAGCTGTCAAAAAAAAAAAAATTGACCTAAGTGAAAGATCTCTGTGAGTGAGATCCCAGTGGAAAGAACAGGTCATCAAAGAAGGAGGTACCTTTCTCTGAAGGGAGGAGAAAACTTCCACTTTGACTATGACCTTGTCTAAATATGATCAGGGTCAGTGAACTCAAAAGGCTTCCATAGCCTTGGCAACTCATGACAAGAGCCTAGGGTGACTGCTGATGCCATAAACAAGAGTGTCAATTTGTTAAGTCAACAACAGGAGTCACTGTGCACTTACTTCTCATGTGGGATCTCTGTCTTTAATGTGCTGTACATTGTGATTTAATGCTATAATTTGTACTCAAACAGTATTTTTCACTTTGTGTTTCTATGTGGGTACAAACTGTTGAAATCTTTACTTAATATATACTAAACTGATCTTCTGTATAGAAAGATAATTGAAAATGAATCTTGATGTGAGTGGAAGGGGAGAGGGAGTGGGAAAGGGGAGGGCTGCAGATGGGAGGGAAAGTATGGGGGAGAAAGCCAATGTAATGCATAAGCTGTACTTTCGAAATTTATATTCATTAAAAAAAGATTCAGAGAAGAAATAAATAAAATTGAATCTTAAAAAAATTACAAAAGGTTAGCAAAACAAAAAGCTGGATTTTTTTGAGAAGATAAGCAAAATAGACACACTGTTAGCCAGAGTAGCAAAGAAAAAAGAGAAGTATCTTAAACAAATAAGAAATGAAAAAGTGACATTATAAATGATTCCACTGAAATATGAATGATCATACAAAACTCCTATGAAAAGCTATATACTAAAAACTGAACAACCTCAAAGAAATTGATATATTCCTTGAAACAAATACACAACCAAGGTTAAATCAAGAAGATATTGCAAATCTAAACAGACTCACAACACACAACGAAACATCTTCTATCAAGGAAATGTGACGGTTCTACTACTGACGTCTAAAGGGCATTTAAAGATGAACTAACTCCAATACTTTTCCAACTACTCCCAAATATTGAAAGGCATGGAACTCTGCCAAACTTTTTTTTTTTTATGTGACCAGCATCACTCTGATATCAAAATGGAACAAAGACACAAAATAAAACTCCCGACATATCATTGATGAACATAGATACAAAAATTCTCAGAATACTAGCAAACTAAATCCAAAACCACAGCAGAAAGTTCATAAATCATGGTCAAGTGAGATTTATCCCAGAGATATAAGGGTAATTGTTCAACATTTGCAAATCAATAAATGTCATAAATCACACCAATAGAATGAAGAACACAAACCATATTTTCATCTCTATAGAGGGGGAGAAAACATTTGATAAGATTCAACATTCCTTCTCCCATTCTGTCTGGTTTCGGATCTCAGTGGATTTGTATCCAACTTATCCCCATTCAATAGGATACTGGCAATGGTTTTGTCATATTGCTTTGATTGTGTTAAAAATGCCCATCATAGAGATATTTAACCGCCTTGGTTAAGATTATTTCAAGGTATTTGTTTTTGTAGCTATTGTGAATGGGATTGATCTTAGAAGTTCTTTCTCAGCTGTGGCATTGCCTGTGTATACAAAGGCTGTTGATTTTTGTGCATTGATTTTATATCCTGCTACTTTGCCAAACTCTTCTATGAGTTCCAATAGTCTCTTAGTAGAGTTCTTTGGATCCCCTAAATAAAGAATCATATCATCTGCAAAGAGGGATAGTTTGACTTCTTCCTTCCCAGTTTGTATCCCTTTAATTTCTTTTTCTTGCCTGACGGCTCTGGCTAAAACTTGCAGTACTATATTGAATAGCAATGGTGAGAGTGGGCTTCCCTATCTATACCAGATCTCAGTGGAAATGCTTCCAACTTTTCCCCATTCAATAAGATGCTAGCTGTGGGTTTTTCATAAAGTGCTTTGATTGTATTGAGGAATGTTCCTTCTGTACCCAATTTGCTTAGAGTTTTCATCATGAAAGGGTGTTGAATTTTATCAAATGTTTTCTCTGCATCTGTTGAGGCAATCATATGGTTTTTCTTCTGCAGTTTGTTAATGTGGTGTATCACATTAATTGATTTGCGAACATTGAACCATCCCTGCATACCAAGGATAAATCCCACCTGGTCTGGGTGGATGATCTTTCTGATGTGTTGTTGCATTCTATTGGCCAGAATTTTATTGAGGATTTTTGCATCTATGTTCATCAGGGAAATTGGTCTGTAATTCTCTTTCTCTGCTGCATCCTTTTCAGGTTTAGGAATTAAGGTGATGCTGCCTTCATATGTTTGTAATAGTCACATCTCCTGCTGAATTGATTCCTTAATCATTATATAGTGTCCTTCTTTGTCTCTTTTAACAGTTTTTGTGTTAAAGTTTTTTCTGATATTAAGATGGCTACACCAGGTCTTTTTTGGTTTCTGTTGGCATGGAATATCTTTACCCATCCTTTCACTTTCAGTCGAAACTCAGAAATATCACTATTAAAAAGGTAGACACAGAAAATGGCCCAGAGGCTGGTGCTGTGGTGCAGCAGGTTAAAGCCCTGGCCTGAAGCGCAGGCATCCCATATGAGTGCCGGTTCTAGACCCAGCTGCTCCTCTTCCTACCCAGCTTTCTGCTATGGCCTGGGATAGCAGTAGAAGATGGCCCAAGTGCTTGGGCCCCTGCACCCACATGGGAGACTTGGAAGAAACTCCTGGCTCCTGGCTTTGAAGTGGCGCAGCTCTGGCTGTTGTAGCCATCTGGGGAGTGAACTAGCAGGTGGAAGACCTCTTTCTGTGTCTCTACCTCTCTCTGTAACTCTTTCAAATAAATAAAATAAATATTAAAAAAAGAAAGAAAATGGCCCAGTAAAAGTACAAAGGAAACCCAAAGTAAAAAATTAGGACTAATAATGTAAATATGGCAGGGCAAAGTTGGTACTTAACAATATTTAACAATTGAATGTAAATGTTCTCAAGTCTGCAATTAAAGATACAAACTGGCTGAATGGATTAAAAAGCAATACCTATCTATCTGCTGCCTACAAGAAACACATCTTACCAACAAAGATGGACACAGACTGGGAGTGAAAGGATGGAAAATAATAATCCATGCTAACAGAAACCAAAAAAGAGCTGATGTAGCCATCATGTAGCAAATAACCAGAGGAAAGCTACAAAGCCCCATTCTTGAGCATCTTTTGTAGGACTGGGTGGGTAGTTACAAATTCTTTCAATTTCTGTTTGTTGTGGAAGATCTTTATTTCTCCATTCATAAATGAGAGCTTTGCAGTGTACAGTATTCTGTGTTGACAGTTTTTTTCTCTTAAGACTTGGAACATATCTCATTTGTCTTTCTTTGCCTGAAGGGTTTCTGATGAGAAGTCCACAGTGATCCTAATTGGGCTTCCTCTGAATGTGATTTGACATTTCTCTCTTGTACATTTTAAGATCTTTTCTTATATTTTACTGCAGAGGGTTTTACTAAAATGTTTCATGGTAAGATCTTTTCTGGTTGTGTTTATTGGGATTTCTGTGCTTGGATGTCGCTTTCTTTCTCCAGATTAGGAATTTTTCTATTATTATTTCATTAAGAAAGACTTCTAATATTTTCTCTCTTTCCACACATCCTGGAACTCCTAGGTCCTGTATGTTGGGCCATTTGATAGTATCTTGTAGATCTCCAACAGTGTTTTCCAATTATTTCTTCTTCTTCTTCTTTTTCTTCTTCTTCTTCTTCTTCTCCTTCTTCCTCTTCCTCTTCCTCTTCCTCATCCTACTCCTCCTCTTCCTCCTCCGTCTCCTCCTCCTCCTCCTTCTTTTTGGCCTGACTACAAAATTTTCAGAAATTTGTCGTTTAGTTCTAATATTCTTTCTTGTGTTTCACCTATTCTGTTCTTAAGGCTTTCCACTACATTTTTCATTTGAGCTATTGAATTCTTCATTTCTGGTATTTCATTCTGTCTTCTCTTTAATATCTCAATTTCTTGGGAAAACTTTTTATTTAGATCATGAATTTGCTTCTGATTGCTTCTAAGTAACCTGATGATTAATTTTCTGAATTTTGTTTCTTACGTATTTTCAATCTCTTCATTTTCATCTTCTACTACTGAAGTGTTGTAGTGTTCCTTGGGGGGTTTCATAGTGTCTTTTTTATTCTTATTTAGAGTTTTTCCTTTTTTTTGGCATTTGTGTATTTTTTTTTTTTTTTTGCCTCATTGCTTTTCTCTTTGATTTGTGCCTTTGTGATTTAATAGGATGTCTACACTTTCAGTGAGTACCAAGAAGTGTGTGCTGGATGTGGCCTGGGTGCTATGCTCAGTATTCCAGGGAGGAACAAGTATCCAAGGTAAGGCCCCTATGGGGCTTTGTAGCTTTCCTCTGGTTATTTGGTTGAAAGAGGTTGTTCACTTCTGTTGGTATGATCTGCCCTTTTCCTCAGTTGTGTGATGCCCTGTTGTTAGTCTCTGGTGTGCTCAGGACTAGGTTGCTCTGCTTACTGATCTGTACCTCTAATCTGTAGAGACTTTCCTGTGGTGATGGTTCCATCTGTTATATGCGGCTGTGAGTCTGTGCATTGCTAGCAGGTAGGTGGAACAACACCTACTGGAGCCCGGCTCACTTCTCAATGGTGGCTGGATTGGGCACAAGCTTCTTATAGTAGGGACTGCTCCTTGTTGTACAGCTTGAGTGGTGGGGAAGAAATTCTTCTGAAATGTTGTGGCCTTCACTCCTGGGTGGGGAATGTTGTGAGTTGACCTCCGCTATTGATGGGCATGTGTGTGGGAGGCAAGGGTGGCAGTCAGCTGCTTGTGTCAAAAATGTAAACAAACAATGAGGCAATATGGCTTCTCCTAGCTGGCTGCAAGTCTGGTTTGGAGGAGGTGGGTAGGGAGGAAGCTGACTTCTCTATTTTCTTTTTTTTCCCATAAGAAGTTTGCCAAGCTCTCCCTCCCACTGCTATCTGCAGCTCTGTGGACCCATGCATTCCTGTATCACCTGGTCCACTGGGGGTAGTGCTGACCTCCCAAGTCTGAGCTTCCATCTTTTCCCTGTCTTATTTACTCTTTTGGAGTGGATCTGCCCAGTCTCTGCTGCTCTCCTGGGCTTCCCACTGTGAGTTTCACACGCCTCTATCTCTGGTGTGTATCTTCTTTCCTTTTTACCTATCAATTTTGCCCTGCGTGACTTGGATCATCCTGTTGCTATACCGCCATCTTGGACTCCCAATACTCTCTGTATGGAGTCTTTTGGGTCCCCTATATGTAGAATCATGTCATCTGCATAAAAGGATAGTTTGATTTCCTCCTTCCCAATTTGTATCCCTTTGATTTCTTTTTCTTGCATAATGGCTCTGGATAAAATTTCCAGGACTATATTAAATAGCAATGCTGAGAGTGGACATTCCTGTCCGGTTCCAGATCTTAGGGAAAATACTACCAGCTTTTCCCCATTCAGTAGGATGCTGGCCATGTGTTTCTCATAAACTGACTTGATTATGTTGAGAAATGGTCCTATATACCCAATTTGCCCAGCGCTTTGGCACAGCAGGTTAAAATCCTGGCCTGAAACACTGGCATCCCATATGGGCACTGGTTCTAGTCCTGGCTACTCCTCTTCCCATCCAGCTCTCAGCTACGGCCTGGGAAAACAGTAAAAGATGGTCCAAGTGACTGGGCCCCTGCACCCACGTGGGAGACCTGGAGGAAACTCCTGGCTCCTGGCTTCGGATTGGCACAGCTCTGGCCATTGTGGCCATCTGGGGAGTGAACCAGCAGATGGAAGACTCTCTCTGTCTCTACCTCTCTCTGTAACTCTGTCTTTCAAATAAATAAAAATGAAATCTTTTCTTGATGGGAATGGAATGGGAGAGGGAGCAGGAGATGGGAGGGTTGCAGGTGGGAGGGAAGTTATGGGGTGGGGAGAAGCCATTGTAATCCATAAATTGTACTTTGGAAATTTATATTTACTAAATAAAAGTTTAAAAAAATAGTTTCCATCATGAAAAGATGTAGTATTTTATCAAATGCCTCTATTGAGATAACTATAGGTTTTTGTTCAGTTTGTTAATGTGATGTATCATCTTTATTCATATGCAAATATTGAACCAACCCTTCATACAGGAAATAAATCCCACTTGGTCCAGGTGAATGATATTTCTGATGTGTTGTTGGATTGGATTAGCTAATATTTGTTGAGGATCTTTGCCTCTATGTTCATTAGGGATTTTAGTATATAGTTCACCTTCTCTGCTATGTCGTTTTCTGATTTATGGATTAAGGAGATGCAGGCTTCCTAAAAGGCATTTGGGAATATTACCTCCTTGTTCTGAATAGCTTGAGAAGAATTGGAGATAGTTTTTTAAATGTCTGATAGAATTCAGCTGTGAAGCCATTCCGTCTTGGGCTTTTCTTTTTTGGTTGGGTCTTTAATACTGATTCAATTTCTGTCTTGCCTATTAGTCTATTTGGGTTTTCCATGTCTTAATGACTCAATTTTGGTAGATTGTATGTGTTCAGGAGTCTATGTATTCTGTCTACATTTCCCAATTTATTGGCATGCAGTTATTTGTAGTAATTCCTGATGAATTTTTTATATCTATGCTATCTTTTGTTACATTTCCTATTTCAGCTCTGATTTTATTGATTTCTTTTTCTTTTTTTGGTTAGTTGTGCCAATGGTGTATAAATTTGATTTTTTTCAAGAAAACAACTCTTCATTTCACTAATCTTTTGTATTTTTTGTTTCTATTTTGTTTATTCTCTAATTTTCATTATTTCTTTCCTCCTACTAATTTTGGGGTTGGTTTATTGTTGTTTTTCTAGGTCCTTGAGATGCATTGATAGCTCATGTATTTGTTACCTTTCCAATTTTTTCATGTAGACTCCAGTTGCTATAAACTTTCCTCTTAACACTGATTTCATTGTATCCCATGAGTTTTGATATCATGTACTGTTATCTTCATTCATTTCCAGAAATTCTGTTCCTTGGTTTTACAAGTTTATTAGGGCAAAGGCTCTGCAGTCTCTATCTTTTCTCATTTATTTATCCATCTACTTTTAATACAAAAAGAGCTGGAAAACAAAGGTACCATATTTTGGTTTGAGGTATTTATAAATTGAAAGTTAGAATTTCAGTGCAGAGACTCAAAAGGCAGTGTTAGGTTTGTTTTATTTTCCATACCAGATCTGTGAGGAAGGCACTTTACTTTCTAGGCCTGGATTTCCTCCTACTAGGAGTCAGTGTGTCTGGATTTTAATGCTAAATTTACCCTTAATTATTTAGCCTTGGGAAATTTTTTAAACATGGGTTTTTCATATTAAGGATGATGATAGTAAGCAAAGAATAAAAACCCAGAATTACTACTTCTGTTACTACTGGTACTGCTAGTTGTTTCTGGTTGTGCTTAGAGTGCCGATGATATTACTAGAATTGTCAGTGGTACTATTACCACTAACCCCAAAACCACTGGTAACTGGAACCATAAGATGTACATTTTCTATTCAATTGAGTGTGACTATAAGAAATAGCACATAACATAAGTCAGAAAGTACTATGTAAATGTGAGCAATTATTACTGCTACATATTTAAACTGTTTTACTACATTGTTAATTGAAATTATGAGACATTTATTAGATTTTCAGAGAATTATGAAAACTACAGAATATATCATTCACTTCTCTTCAAAAACCTTATTCATGGAGTTAATCTCATTTTATCTTGTTTAAAATTTGGTGATATGTGTTGGAAACATGTCATCTACCTTGGAGATTGTCTTACGTACAGAAATTGGTAGACTTTTAAAAAAGCATGAGAAATGTGCCATCAACGAGGGCTTTTCCTCTCTGGTTCTGCTCTGTTTGTCCTCTAACAGTAAGAAGTGATCAAAATGTGGTTTTTATGGATTCACGTCATTACACAAAAAACTGCCTAACTACTCATATTTCCCTCAATAAAACATGTGATTTACTTGCAGTTTCTTGATATTATAATCATGCTCCATCATATTTCCATTTCTTGCAGAAACAGGCTAAATGCTGCTTCTCTTGATTCATAGAAATATAAAGGCTACAGACCGTTGCTGTGCACCAGTTCAAGTCCAGTCTGCTTCACTTCTGATCCAGCTCCTTAATAATTCATCTGGGAAAAAAGTGGAGGAAGGCACATTCTCAGTCCCTGCACCCACGTGGGAGACCTAGATGAAGCTCCTTGTTCCTGGTTCCTGACTTCAGCCTTGCCCAGCCCTGGCTGTTGTGGCCATCTAGCGAGTGAAACTTTGGCTTGAAGATTCTCTCTCTGTCTCTCCCTCAGTATTGGCAACTCATCTTTCAAATAAATAATAAATCTTTTTTAAAAAGGAAATATAAGGGCTGGATTAAGCTGTATGTGCATTTCAAATTTTATTAGAAACAGTTGTTTCACAAAGGTGAAGTTCAAATGGTTAATAAGAAAATGAAAATTAACATCATTATCCATCTGAGAATTTGGAATTAAAATCATAAGCAATACTGTAACACCACCACTGGAATACAGTTGGTACACCGCTGGAATACAACTGGCTACAGTTGAAAAGCCAGGCAATATACATGTTAGGGAAGGTATTGGATATGGAGCAACAATTCATTCATTGTGGTTGTATAAACTGATACAGCCTTTTGAAAAACTGTTTGGAATTAATCTATTAAAGCTAAAGATATTCCAAATGTATGACTTAATAATCCCATGAACAATACTTATAAATGCCCATCAAAAGACATGTGTGAGAATTTTTGCAATAGCTTTTTTCCTAATAGTCTCAAACTAGAAATAACCTATTTATATGTCACAATTAAATTGACAGAGAGGTTGATTGATATATATTCCAGCATTTGTATTAATCATTTGTATTAATTTGTATTAATCTCACAGACATGTTATTTGAAGAAAACACACAAAAGTATAATAACTGATAATGTTTTACATGAAATTCAAGAATAAGCTATGTTAATTGGCGATGATAGGAGTTAGTGTATCTCAATCTTAGTGGTTGCTTACAACATGATGTGTACATGTGCAAACAGATATTAAATTGTCTAAATTAATGTTAGTGCACATTATATATACTGATATGTATGTATGTTGTATCTCAGTGAATAATAAAAGAAATTTAAAGTAAATCCAAGAGAAAAGAAAACAAATTTAATTAGACAGTGTAATTTATACTCAAAAACATTGCATAAAAAGTACACATCTCTCTTTTTACAGAAACATAGGCAGAGAGAGAAAGAAAGATCTTCTGTCCCTTATTCACTCCCCAAATACACACAACTGAAGGGCTGGGTGAGAGGGAAGCCAGAAGCACCAAACTCAATCCAGGTCTCTCATGTGGGTGGCAATGATCCAGGTACTTCAGTCATCATTTGCTGCCTCCCATGCTGGGCATTTGCAGAATGCGGGATTGCCAAGTGGAGTCAGTACTTGAAACCAGGCAGTCAGATATGGGATTTAGGCATCCCAAGTGGTATCTTAAATGTGGTGCCAACTGCACTTCCAATCCACCTTCCTGCTAATGAGCCTGGAAAATCAGCAGAAAATGGTCCACACAATTATGCCTGTGTGCCCACACTGGATACCTGGATGAAGTTCTTAGCTTCTGGGTTTGATCTGTCCAAGATTCGGCCATTGTGGCTATTTGGGGAGTGAACCAGTATGAACCAGTAGATGGAGGACTCTCTCTCTTTCTCTCTCTCTCTCTCTCTCTATATATATATATTTACACATTATATATTTATTTGAATATATATTTATTTACATATATATTTAATATGCTATATATATATTATTTAAATTTATATATATAAAAACTCTGCCTTTGCAATGAATAAGTATTTTCCAAAGTTTATCGAAAATGAGTACTATGGAAAAACCTATGCATGTTTCAAGAATTTTTGTAACAAAGGAAGCTTACTCTCTAATTCAATTTTTCCATAAACTTTTTGAAGTACTCTCCTAGATGATCATTACCTTAAGTAATATTTAATACATGTGCAGCCCCTGGATGATGGTAGATGGTCATCACTGTACTGATTTTCATTATTGTTAGTGATGATTATTTTGTTTTGTTGATTTATATACCAGTTAAATCACCAGACATATCTTTCTGATTCACACTTTCCATCCACTAAGAATCAGATATGCTGTTGTTCTTTTCTGCTTCCTGGCAGAGTTCCAGACAGTGTAACATTTTATTCTTTTTTTTTTTTTTAAATATTTGACAGGTAGCAAGAAAAAGCTCCCAGCTGCTGGTTTACTCTCCAGATTACTGGGGTTAGGCTAGGGTGAAGCCTGGAGTCAGAAAGTTGGAAGGAATCCAACCACTTGACCCATCATCACTGTCTCCCACAGTCTCCACCAGCAAAAAAGTGGAGTCAAGAGCAAGAGTTAGAAATCAGATGCAGGTAACCTGATATGGGACACAACCGTCTTAACCGCTATGGTAAATGCCCACTTCTATATGATGACTTTCATAATGTTATTTTCGTATTCTTGTAATATATTATGTCACCCCAATAGGAGTGGTTTTCAGGAGATTCTTTGGGTCTTGTAGGTGTGACTTTTATGGCAATCATAATCATTTTTACTTTTATTTCTTTGAATTGACTAACTGGTCTCACACAGTATTAAATATTTTTGCTGACGGAATGTCTTTATTTTCCATTGTTTCCCCTTTTACTATGAAGCTGTCTCTTGTGCTAAGAGAAATACAACTTATTGTGTTAAGGAAAAATGCACAGAAATATTTTCTACTGAGAGTCTGTTTCACAAGTGGAATGTTTAATAATTATTTTCTCAATATGTGGATGCATCTAGTATATTTTTCCCATGGAGCCATAAATATGATGGAATACACTAATATACTTCCTAATACAATCAAAATACAAGTTTATTTTAGTACGACAATTTTTGAAGCAATTTATACTCATTAATATATTTCTTACCATGCCCAGGGAAGAAACTATTAAAACTCCTTCTCTGTTGTCCCATTCCACTAATGTTTCCTTCATTTCTTCGATCAATGTCAGTTTTTCCTCAGATTCTATGCTGCGCTCCTCTGTTTTCTGCTTTCTACCTTTTCATTTCTCTTTTAGTTTTTCATTCACTTTGATGGCTTCGGGCATCACTGAAATGCTGCTGCTTACCAAATATCTGAGGCCTGGATCTCACCCCTGAGTTTATATCATGTCTAGTTGCTATTGGGACATCAGAGCATATTAACTATGGAAACTTCAAAAAAATGTGGTGCCCCAAGTCCTGTTAAATATATGCACCCCTCTTAATGTTAAAGAAGAATGACAGCTTTCTCCTGTCTTCCCCAACACTGCTAGCCAACATTAGTCTTTTCATTTCCCAAACTTTTTTTTTGGAAGTAACTTGATTTTACTCTCAATATTGAAGAATATATTTTTCAAGTATAGAATAGTAAGGTGGTATTGTATTTACTATTTTTTAGTAAAAGCTTTATTAATTTTATTCTAAAGGTAGTTACAGAGAGAGAGAGAGAGAGAGAGAGAGAGAGAGAGCGCACCTACTGGTTCATTCCCTAAATGGCTTCAAAGACAGAGCTAGGCTGATCTGAAGCCAGGAGCCTGGAGTTTCTTCTGGTTCTCCCAAGCTCTTAGACCGTCTTCCACTGTTGTCCCAGGTGCATTAACAAGTGAAGTGGATCCGAAGTGGAGCAGCTGGGACTTTAACCCGAGCCCATATGGCTGCTAAAGGTGGCAGCTTTACCCGCTACAACACAGAACTGGCCCCTTTACTGTTTTTTTTTCTTTAAATTTTGATTTTTTTACTTATATAAGATGAACAAATTTCATTTATTTCATATACAGATTGAAGAGCATGATAATTCCCATCTTGTTATCTCACTTGTCCACACTCCCACCCTCCTTTCTCCTTCCTCTCTTATTTTTTCTTTTAAGATTTAAAATGAAATATTGTACTTTATAATCATAGGCTTAACCCTCCAACAAACAAAAAATTAAACAAGTAACTAATAGTAAGAATCATTATTCCTTAAAGTATACACAAGGGCTATAAACAATAATCAACCTCAAAAATCAATTTCACTCACATACATTACTTTTTCATGTTCTATAAACTAATGATCACACATCAGGGAAAACATATTATATTTTAGAGACTGGGTTATTTCACAGCTAAGAGTTTCTAGTTGCATCTATTTTGTTGTAAAAGACAGGATTTCATTTTTTTTTTGTTTTACAGCTGAGTAGCATTCTATAGTGTACATGTACCATGTTTTCTTTATCCAGTAACCAGTTGA
This sequence comes from Sylvilagus floridanus, assembly GCA_949820135.1. Classification (NCBI taxonomy): domain Eukaryota; kingdom Metazoa; phylum Chordata; class Mammalia; order Lagomorpha; family Leporidae; genus Sylvilagus; species Sylvilagus floridanus. Next base: position 59,028,759 of record OX463225.1, read on the forward strand.
TGGACATATGGGTTCATTCCATATCTTAGTTATTGTGATTTGCTCTTCAATAAACATGGGAGTACAGATAACTCTTTCATATGCTGACTTCATTTCCTTTGGATAAATTCCCAGGAGTAGGATGGCTGGGTCATATCATAGATGAACATAGACATAATAATCTTCAACTAAATACTAGCTAATCAAATTCACTGGCACATCAGAAAGATCATTCACCCAGAATAAGTGTGTTCTATCCTTCGTAAGCAGGAAAGAGTCAATATATGCAAATCAACATACACAATTTGCTTAAAGTTTTTATCATGAAAGAATGTTGTATTTTATCAAATACTTTCTCTGCACCTACTGAGATAATCATGTGGCTTTCATTCTTTTTTTAAAAGATTTATTTATTTATTTGAAAGTCAGAGTTACAAAGAGAGAGGAGAGGCAGAGAGAGAGAGAGAGAGAGAGAGAGAGAGAGGTCTTCTATCTGCTGGTTTACTCCCCAGTTGTCTGCAATGGCTGGAGCTGCACCAACCTGAAGCCAGGAGCCAGGAGCTTCTTCTGGGTCCCCATGTGGTTGCAGGGGCCCAAGGATTTGGGCCATCTTCTACTGCTATCCCAGGCCATAGGAGAGAGTTGGATTGGAAGTGGAGCAACTGGGTCTTGAACCGGTGCCCATATGGGATGCTGGTGCTTCAGGCCAGGGCGTTAATCCATGTGCCACAGCACTGGCCCCTGTGGCTTTTATTCTTCAATTTTTTAATGTGATGTATCTGCCTCTCTCTGTCTTTCCTATCTCTATGTAACTCTGACTTTCAAATAAATAAATCTTTAAAGAAAAGAATAAAAGCCACATGATTACCTCAATAGATACAGAGAAAACATTTGATAAAAATACAACATCCTTTCATGATAAAAAAAAAAAAACTTTAAGCAAATTGGGTAAATAAGGAACATTTTTAACACAATCAAGTAATGTATATGACAAACTCACAGCCAGCATCTTTTTGAATGGGGAAAAGTTAGAAGCATTTCCCTTGAGATCCAGAACCAGATAAAGAAGCCCACTTTCACCACTGATATTCAATACAGTTCTGGAAGTTTTAGTCAGAGCCATTAGGCAAGAAAAAGTAATTAAGGGGATTCAAATTGGAAAGGAGGGAGTTAAATTATCCATATTTGCAGATGACATGATTCTATAAACAAGAGGCCCAAAAGATTCCCTTATTCAAGGGACTCCAAAAGACACTATTTCAGCTCATAGGAGACTTTGTAAAATTTGCAGGATATAACATTAACACACAAAGTTAATATCCTATGTATACCCAATATCAGTTGAGAAAGATCTTGTAAGATCAGTTCCATTCAGAATAGCTACAAAAAATAAATACATTGTACTCTATTGAATACGATACAGCAGTCAAAAACAATGAAACGTGGTCATTTGCAACAAGATGGAGGAATCTGGAAAACATTATGCTGAGTGAATTAAGACATTCCCAAAGGGACAAATATCATATGTTCTCCCTGATTGGTGACAGCTAACTGAGCACCAAAGGGGAAACCTGTTGAAGTGAAATGGACACTATGAGAAACAGTGACTTGATCAGCTCTTGTGCTGGCTGTTGATGTACAATGTAATACTTTATCCATTTTAGTATGTTTTTTTTTGTTCTAGTACTATTGGTTGACTTCTGTAATTAACACACAATTATTCTTTTTTTAATAGTTTTTTTATTTAATAAATGTGAATTTACAAAGTGCAACTTTTGTATTGTTGTGGCTCCCCCTGCAACCTCCCTTCCTCCTGCGGCCCTCTGCTCTCCCACTTCCTCTCCCATCCCGCCCTTCATTGAGTTTCATTTTCAATTACTTCATATCTTCATATACTGAAGATCAGCTTAGTATATACTAAGCAAGGATTTCAACAGGCTGCACCCACACAACCGCACAAGGTATAGGGTATTGTTTGACTAGTAGTGTTTTTAAGTTTCATAGTAAAACACATTAAGGACAGATATCCTACGTGGGGAGCATGTACCCAGTGCTCCCATTGTTGATTTAACAATTGGCACTCTTTTTTATGACGTCAGCAATCACCCGAGACTCTTGCTATAAGCTGTCTGGGCTATGGAAGCCCCTTGAGTTCACTGACTCTGAACTTGTTTAGTCAAGGCCATATCACAGTGCAGGTTCCTTCCTCCCTTCAGAGAAAGGCACTTCCCTCCTTGATGGCCTGTTCTTCTGCTGGGGTCTTGTTCACCAGGATCTTTCATCTAGATTGTTTTTTTGCCACTGTGTTATGGCTTTCCATGCCTGTGAGACTCTCATGGGCCTTTTAGCCAGATCCAAATGTCCCAAGGGTTGATTCTGAGGCAGGAGTGCTGTTTTGGGCGTTTGCCATTCTATGAGTCTGCTGTGTGTCTTGCTTACCCCGCAGGATCATTCTCTCCTGTTGAGAACCCTCGCCAACACGAGTCTTGCCAGCAAAGGTCCAACACACGGAGTCACGACACGACCGCTGTTGATCGGTTCTCGAGGAACTTTTATTCTTAGTGATAGAAGGAGAGAAAGAGAGGGAAGCAGCCGAAAGAAAGGAGGAGAAAGACTGAAGAGGCTGCTCCGAGTTCCCGCCCCTAACATGGTCTTTTATCCATTCCCAGTCCCCCAGGGCTAGGGCGAGTAGTCCATCAATCAGATCAAAGGGCACGCATAGTCTCAGGTCAGGGTGTATCTCATCCCATCAGGTCGTTTGCAAGTCTTTTGTTCAGCACTTCCTTGACCTTGTTCTGCTCTGCAGGATGAGGCAGTGCAATGAGGAGGTCCCCACAGGTGGCCAGCCTGTGGTTCCCCACAGCTCCCCCTTTTAATTCTATCCTTCATTATTTGCTTACACTGAACACACAATTATTCACTGAAAAGTGATCCCTGTGAAATATAAGAGTGGGAATAAGAGAGGGAGGAGATGTACAATTTGGGACATGCTTAATCGGACTTGCCCCAAATGGTGGAGTTAGAAACGTGCCAGGGGGTCCAATACAATCCCATCAAGGTGGCATGTACCAAGGCCATCTCACTAGTCCAAGTGATCAATTTCAGCTCACAATTGATCACACTGATAGGTCTAAGAGTCAAAGGGATCACACAAACAAGACTAGTGTCTGCTAATACTAACTGATAGAATCAAAAAGGGAGAGAATGATCCAACATGGGAAGCGGGATACACAGCAGACTCATAGAATGGCAGATGTCCTAAGTAGCACTCTGGCCTCAGAATCAGCCCTTAAGACATTCGGATCTGGCTCAAGAGCCCATGAGAGTATTGTAGGCATGGAAAGCCAAGACACTCTGGAAAAAAAAAAAAAAAAGAAGAAGACCTAAATGAAAGATCTCTGTGAGTGAGATCCCAGTGGAAAGAACGGGGCCATCAAAGAAGGAGGTACCTTTCTCTGAAGGGAGGTGAGAACTTCCACTTTGACTATGACCCTGTTGGAATAAGATCGAAGTCGGTGAACCCAAAAGACGTCCATAGCCTTGGCAACTCATGACTAGAGCCTAGGGAGATTACTGATGCCATAAACAAGAGTGTCAAATTGTTAAGTCAACAACAGGAGTCACTGTGTACTTACTTCTCATGTGGGATCTATCCTTAATTTGTTGTCCAATGTGAAGTAATGCTATAACTAGTACTGAAACAGTATTTTTACACTTTGTGTTTCTGTGTGGGTGCAAACTGATGAAATCTTTACTTAATATATACTGAATCTATCTTCTGTATATAAAGATAATTGAAAATGAATCTTGATGTGAATGGAATGGGAGAGGGAGCAGGAGATGGGAGGGGTGCAAGTGGGAGGGAAATTATGGGCAGGGGGAAGCCAATGTAATCCATAAACTGTACTTTGAAAATTTATATTTACTAAATAAAAATACATTGAATAAATTTAACTAAGGATGTGAAATATCTTTACAATTAAAATTATAAATATTAAAGAAATAGAAGAAGACACAAAAATGGAAAAAATCTTCTATGTTTGTGAGCTGGAAGAATTAACATCAGTGAAATGTCCATAACACCTAAAGCAATTTGCAAATTCATTGCGATCCTAATCAAAATATGAGGGGCATTCTTCTCAGAGCTAGAAAAAATGATGCTAAAATATATATGAAAATACAAGAGATCCCAAATAGTTTAAGAAATCTGAAACAAGAAAAATGAAGCAAGAGACATCACAGTACCAGTTTTCAAGGCACACTACAGCAGTTATAATAAAAATAGCCTGGTACTGGCAAATAAATAGACATGTGGACCAGTAGAACAGAATTGAAACCACAGAAATTAGTCCACTAAAACCAACTAATCTTTGACAAAAGAGCTAAAACCAATCCCTGCAGCAAGGACAGTCACTTCAACAAACAGTGTTCAGAAAATTGAATCTACACTTACAGAAGCATTAAGCAGGACCCCCACCTTATGCCTTATACAAAAATCAACTCACAGTGGATCAAGGATCTAATTCTATGACTTGATACCATCAAATTACTAGAGAAAAACATTGGAGAAGTTCTGCAAGACATTGCCACATGCGAAGATTTCTTGGAAAAGACCCCAGAAGCACAAGCAATGAAAGCAAAACTAGCACATTGGATTACATCAAGCTAGGAAGCTTTTGCACTGCAAAGGAAACACTAAACAAAGTGGAGAAGTGATTGACATAATTTAAGAAAATATTTGGAACCTATACAACTGCTAAAGGATTAATATCCAGGATCTATAAAGAGCTCAAGAAACTCAACACAAAACAATCCTGTTAAGAAATGGGCTAAGGACATGAGCAGGCATTTTTTAAAGGAGGAATTACAAATGGCCACAGACATAGAAAAAGATGCGCAGGATCACTAGTCATCAAGGAAATGCAAATAAAAACCACAATGAGGTTTCACCAGTCAGAATGGCTATCATCTAAAAATTTAAAACTAATTCATGTTGGCAAGGAGGTGGGGCAAAAGGAACCCTAATACACTGTTGGTGGGAATGTAAACTAGTACAGCCATGGGGAAGACAGTATAGATATTCCTCAGAAGTCTGAAAATAGATATATCATGTGACACAGCATTCCCACTCTTGGGAGTTTACCCAACTCAAATGAAATCAGCACATGAAAGAGTTATTTGTACTTCCATTCACACATGATGAGATGTGGAATCAACCCAACTGTCCTCCATCAACAGATGACTTGGTAAAGAAAAGGTGGTACATGAACACAATGGGTGACTACTCAGCCATAAAAAAGAATGAAATCCTGTCCTTTGTAACAAAACAATGTAACTAAAAACCATTTTTCTTAGTGGAAAAAGCAGTCCCCTGAAAAAATATGGTTTTTCTAATATGTGAGTAAATATAGAATTCCAAAAAATATACAGGAATAAAATGAATATTTTGTATTTGATTGTTGTTATTAGTCCTTGTTTATACTCTGTGGAACTGTGGGCTTTCTTCTTTTAACTTGGATAATATTATGGCTAGTGTTAAATCATGGCTGTGATTATAGAGTGGATCAAAATTATGTTTTTGTAAAAATTAAAGAAAAAATAAAAGGAAGAAAAGAGGGGGATTGAGGGAGGGAGAAGAGGGAAGAAATTAAGTTATCTTTCAATTGTATCTATGAAATGCATGGTATCTGTTCTCTTTACAGTAATAATAATTTAAAAACGAAGAAAGAATTCTACAGTTTAAAATTTCAATAAAATACATGCTGTTAGTTTATAATGGTTAACATTTAGTAAGCTAAGCATATTTCCATCTATTATTAATTTACTAAGCTTTTTCATCATAGCTGTGTCAAAATGCATATATATTCATTTGAATCATTAAAATTTGATGCTTTTGCGGGCTTTTAAAAATTTACAATGTATTTTTATTTTTAATTGGTACACAGTAATTTTACATATTAGGGTATTCATTGTGACTTTTCAATAGATATATAAAATGAGAAATGATCAGATTAGGGTAATTGGCATATCTATCAACTCATTTATTATTTCCTTGCATTGGGAATATTCAAAATTCTGTGTACTAGTTATTGTACTGTATTTATTCTATTGTGCTATAGGACATTGCAAGTTATTCCTCTTATTCATCTGCCCCCATACCCATTAATCACCCTCCACTATTCTTCCCTTCCCAGACTTGGGTAACCACTGTTCTATTCTCTACCTCTTTGACATCAACATTTTAACTTTCACGTATAAATGGGAACAATGTGGTAAAGGCAGTCCCATCTACGTTGCTGCAAATGACAGAATTTCATGCGTCATTTATGGATAAATAACATTTTGTTGTGTGTTTATACCACATTTTCATTGTCTCTTCTCACAGATGGGCACTAGGTTGATTCCATTTCTTGGCTATGGTAAATAGTGCTAAAATTAAGCATGTGAGAGAAAATGTCTCTTTGGCATACTCACTGCAATTCATTTTGATATATACCCCATAATAGGATTGCTGGATAATGTTTTAGTTCTATTTATGTTTTTTTTTTTTTGAGGAATTTCTCTGTTGTTTTTTACAATGATTGTACTAATTTATATTCTCACCAACAGTGTGTGAGTCCCTTTCTTCATATTCTCTCAAACATTTATTATTTTTATTGTTTTGATAACAGCCATTTTAACTAGGTTAATATGAAGTCTCTTCATGGTTTTGATTTGCATTTTCCTGGTAATTCTAATATTGAATATTTTTTTCATGTACTTGTTGGCCATTTTTAATTCAGACTTTTGAGAAATGTTTATTCTGCTCATTTTCCCCTTTAAAAACTTTGATTATTTACATGTTTTGCTGTTGAGTTGAGTTCCTTATATATCCTGGGTATTAAGCTCTAGTGAGGTATACCGCCTGCAGATATTTTATTCTATTCTTTAGGTTATCTATTTACTCTGCTGATTGTTTTTTTTTGTTGTGCTGAAGGTTTTTAGTTTGAAGTAATCCCATTTGTCAAGATTTGTTTTAGTTTCCTGTGCTTAGAGAATTATTTCCAAAAAATACTTGCCCAGATAAATGTCCTGAATGCTTTGGGTAGCATGAGCAGTGTCCTGAGGTTTCTTGTCTTATATTTCAGCCTTAGATCCTTGTTGAGTTGGCTTTTGTATAAGGTTAATGATGGGAATCTAATTTCATTCTTTTGCATATGAATATTTTTCTCCAGAACCATTCACAGAAGAGATTTTATCCACGGTATGTCAATAATCAATTGGTTGTGAATACACCTATTTACTTTTGCATTCTCTGTAAGGTTCTATTGGCCCATATGTTTGCTTTTATGCTAGAACCATGCTGTTTTGCTGACTATAAATTTGAAGTCAGATACTGTAATGGCTCCAGCTTTGTTCTTTTTGTCATTCATTTCCTTGGTTAATATTTATTCCTTGGGCTTTTTGAAGAAGTTATGTGAATGAGATTGCTTTCTTCATTTATTATTATTTCTTGGAAATTTTGTTATTGGTATAAAAATGCTGATGATTTTTCATATGTTGACTTTGTATCCTGCAACCTTTCCAAATCAATTTATCAGCCCTAGCAGAGTTTTTAAAAGGTTGATTTACGTATTTTTAATCTACTTTAAAGGAAGAGAGAGAGAGAGTAAAAGAGAGAGAGAATAAAAGAGTGAGTGAGTGAGAGAGAGAGAGAGAGAGAGAGAGAAATATCTCTCATCTGCTGGTCAACTCCTCAAAGGCTTGTTAACAGCCAGTATCTGGGCAAGGCCAAATCCAGGAGCATAGAAATCCATCCAGGTCTCCCATGTGAATGGCAGGGACACAAGTACCTGAACCATCACCTACTGCCTCTCAGGGTGTGCATTAACAGGAAGCTGGATGGGAAAAGGAGTGGGGACTTAAACCTGAGCATTCCAATGGAATGTGGGTGTCTAAAGCAGCATCTTAACCACTATACCACAACACCTGCCCCCTAAGAATTTTTATTGGAGTTTTTGGAGTTTTCTATATGTGAGCATAAGATTAGTTTTGTGAGCAAAAGATTAGTTAATTTGTCAACAGTGACAATATTAGCTCTTCTTTTCCAATTTGGTTGCTCTTTATTTCTTTCTCTTGCCTGAATTAATAATGTAAGGTTTTGAGGATTTGTCGGAACCCTCGTCAGCGAAGGTCCAACCCACGGAGTCACAACACGACCGCTGTTGATCGGTTCTCGAGGAACTTTTACTCTTAGGGATAGAAGGAAAGGAGGGAGTGGGAAGCAGCCGGGAGAAAGACGGAGACTGAAGTGGCTGCCCCTGTTCCCGCCCCTAACATGGTCTTTTATCCATTCCCAGTCCCCCAGGGCTAGGGCGAGTAGTCCATCAATCAGATCAAAGGGCAAGCATAGCCTCAGGTCAAGGTGTATCTCATCCCATCAGGTTGTTTGCAAGTCTTTTGTTCAGGTTGTTTACAAGTCTTTTGTTCAGCACTTCCTTGACCTTGTTCTGCTCTGCAGGATGAGGCAGTGCAATGAGGAGGTCCCCACAGGTGGCCGGCCTGTGGTTCCCCACAAGGATTAAAGCCTTGGTTCCAGTCCTGAAAGAATTTATAGTCTCAGCCATATGGTTAGTTCAGAGGACTGCAACATTTTTGTCTAAAGGATGAGAGAGACAATATTTTAGGATTTGGTGGCCATATTGTTTCGCTGAAAACACCTGACTCTGCTACTTTAGCCTGAAAGCAGCCATAGATAATACGTAAATAAATGAGCATGGCTGTGTTTCAGTAATCATTTATTGTGGACGATGAAATTTAAATTTCATAAAATTTTGGGGTATCACTAAATATTTTTCTTCCTTTCAATTTTGTTTCAATTGTTTGTTTCAATTATTTGTTTCAATTATTTTGGACATGAAACATGTATATTTTTATAATGATGTTAGCCTTTAATCCATATAGTAACAGTTACCTGATGGATTTGGCTCAGGAGTTCTTGCTGGGTGACCTTAGATATAGTTTGTATTCTGGTTCTGTGTCTAGGCCAGGCTCTGTTAACCTCAGTACTATCGAGATTTTGGGCTCAGTACTTCTTCCTTTCTTTAAAGATTTATTTATTTATTTGAAAGGCAGAGTTACACAGAGGCAGAGAGAAAGAGAGAGAGAGAGAGAAGGAGAGAGAGAGAGAGTGTGTTCCTTCAGTTGGTTCATTCCCCAAATGGCCTCAATGGCCAGATTTGGCCAATCCAAAATTATGAGCCAGCATCTTCCTCCAGTTCCCCGACGTGGGTTCAGGGGCCCAAGGACTTGGGCCATCTTCCACAGCTTTCCCAAGCCATAGCAGAGAGCTGAATCAGAAGTACAGCTGCCGGAGACTTGAACCAGCTCCCATATGGGATGCTGACACTGTAGAAGGAGGCTTTACCCTCTACGACACAGTGCCAGCCCCGGGCTGAATAATTCTGTGTATGATATGATATTCTGTGTATTGTAATGTTTAGTAACATCTCTGATTTTTACTTGGTACATGGTGCCAAATTATTTAATTGAGAGGTATGCATATTTACAGTCATACTATAAATGTCTAAGAGACCAGTTTGACTACATCCTCATGAGCATAAGACATTACCATGTCCAGAAAATTTTACTTGAGGGCCAATGCAGTGACACAGTGGAATAAGCCCCTATTTGTAACTTTGGCATCCCATATTGGAGCACTGCTTGAGATCAGGCTGCTCGGCTTCTGATCCAGATCCCCACTAATATGCCTAGGAAAGCAGTGGAAGACAGCAGGCTGCTTATCTCCCTGCCACTCACGTAGGAGACTCAGATGGATTTCCTGGGTCATGGCTTCAGCCATTCCCAACGCTAAATGGCCAGTGAGGCCCTTTGGGGAGTGAATCAGTAGGTGGAATTTCTCTTTCCCTCTCTCTCTTTCTCTCTTTCTCTTTCTCTGTTTTCCCTCTTCTCCCTCTCTTTCACTCTGCATTTCAAATAAACATATCTTTGAAAAGGAGTTTTATTCTATTGTTTCATGAGTTTTTCAGACCTTGGGATAGAAAATAAATGTAAAGATATAATGTTAAGGACTAAATCAATAATATCTATTATATCTCTATTTGTAGGAAAAGAGACAAAAAACAAAGTAGTTGTTCTTAAATGGTGGTACTCAAAACATACATAACATTTCAGGATATCAGTAATATAATAGCAAAATAAAATCACAGGATGGAGAAGAAAGAAAATAATAAATAATAAAGCAGAAGTCATTGAATGGAAAACAAGTATACAAAAAAATCAGTAGAACTAAAATTTTTCTCTCAAGACTAATAAATTTGATGTCTTAGGTAAAAATTATCAAGACAAGAAGTTAGAACTTGGAAAAGATGAGAAGAAATGAAGAATGAGACATCAAAATTCTCCTAAAAGTACATTGTGAACAAACCTATCTCAAACCTATGAAATTCAAATAATATAAATAAATACAAATATACATTCTAGATGAAAAACTTGCCAAGAATGACAGGAGAAAAGTACAAAATACAAGGGATTGTACCATTGCTTAAGCCATTTAACGTGTATTTCCGTAGACAAAACTCCCAGAGTGAGTAGCAAAACAACACATTTTTCAAAATACAGGAAGAAAGAATGCATCCTACATGAGCTTTTCTAGGAAATAAGGGAAAAAACCTTGTCAACTTTTGTTGAGATCTGTGTAACTTTGATAATGAGAACCAACAGCTGCTTTAAAAACCAAAATCTCAGAGCAACTCTTTTTTTTTTTTATGCAACTGGATATAAAAGTTCCAAATAAAAGAATGATATACCAAGTCCTCAACTTGTAAAGAGAATAATAAAACAAAATGAACTGGGTTTATTTCTAATAATGCAAATTTGGTTTCATTTGAAAATCAAATTGAATTCATCAAAGCACCAGAATATGGAAGATATATCTCCTCAGACACAGAAAAATCATTTAGTGATGGTCAATATTTATTCAAAACAAACTTTTAGAAAACCTGAAGCAGAAGGAAAAATTGGTAATCCAAAATAAATTATGTACAAAAAGCTGTTGAAAGTCATTCATCTGAGATTATCAATAAGACAAAATGCTCATTATCACTATTTCAGCCTTATACCCGTAGTTCTAGTCAGTGTAATAAGGCAAGAAAAATGTAAATATTAGAAATAAAGGAGTAAATGACTATTTCAGAATTTTAAGGCAGTTTACTAAACTATCTGAAGTTCCAAAATGTACTGAAAATTAAAGTAAGTGAAAATACAGATGGCAGAGTTAGACTAGAGCCAAGGAGAGAGCTTTCATCTGCTGGTTCATGCTGCAAGTGCCTACAACAGCCAAGGCCAGGCCAGGTCACAGCCAGAGCACAGACCTCTACCTTGGCGCTCCATGTGGATGGCAGAGACTCAAGTACTGAAACATCTTGCTACCTGCCAGGGTGTACATCTGCCAGAAGCTGAATTAGAAGGCTATCATGGACTTGAATCCAAACACTCTGAAACAGAATGTGGTCATCCTAAGTGCCAAATATAAAATACATGTCAAATATAAAAATATTCTCCTTACACTAAATTATGGATTTTACAACAGGTTTTGTGGCCACTGTGGTTAAGCTGCCAATTGGGACACTTATATCTCATAACAGAAGGCCAGGGTTCAAGTTCTGTCTCTGCCAGTGTCCCATATGGGCGCCAGTTCAAGTCTCCACTGCTCCACTTCTGATCCAGCTCTTTGCTATGGCCTGGGAAAGCAGTAGAAGATGGCCCAGGTGCTTGGGCCCCTGCACCCATGTGGGAGACCCAGAGGAAGCTCCTGGCTGCTGGCTTCTAATTGGCTCAGCTTTGGCCTTTGTGGCTAACTGGGGAGTGAACCAGTGGATGGAAGACCTCTCTCTCTCTCTCTCTCTCTCTCTCTCTCTCTCTCTCTCTCTCTGCCTCTCCTTCTTTCTGTGTGTAACTCTGACTTTCAAATAAATAAGTATATCTTAAAAAAAAAACTACAACAGTGAGTTCTTATAAATTATAGTATCTAGGAAGTAGCAAGGCTTTGGAATTCTGTGATTCCAATTTGCAATCTGCTTTCAGTCATCAATTAACTGTGTGACCTTGAGTGAGTCATTTCCTTTCTAGATCTGTCCATTTGTAAAATGAAGGGGACAGAATCCTTGCAGCTTCCATGGAGAAGCTGAAGCCCTCAGTTTACCAAAGACATTCATGTTTGTTATCTCACACCTCTCAGAAGGCTGATAGGGCAGATAGAGTTGCCCCAACTCTGTGGATTAGTGGATATAATTATTCCAACTATCTGGACAAGAGGCAAATCAGAACATTTATGTCAGTGGCTTTTGTCTGATTAGATAGTGTGTGAAAAGCAAAATAAGAATAAAACTCAGGATTTCTAACTCTTACTCCTTTTCACTCGGTTTGCTAATTTACTTTGGAGGGAGATAAAAATCACTGACAGGTGAAATGCACTCTGCTGTGTTCTAGTATCCTAAAGCTCTGTGTGAATAACAAATTCTATTCTTTTGTTCATATTTAGGAGTATTAGATCTTCAGATAATCAATAAAAACTACTTGTAGCTACCACCCAGCAGATTTAAGCTGCATTGCTCATCAAAGCATTTAACTAAAGTTAGTATGTTTTTCTAAAGATTTTTATTTTTAAAAGAGTTTTATTAATGTCATGTACTGGTCCTTCTTTTTCAGTAAATGTATGATTCTCCTATTTTTCAACACCAGTGCAAAATGATCCTACTTAGTGGAACCTTGTCTCAGGGCTTCAGCACCTACTGACTTCTCATTTCTCAGACTAACTATGAGTTTCACACTCAAATACAAGCATTTTGGCACTAGACAGATATAGACTTGAACACCCATTGTGTTAATTATTAACTTTGTGAACTTACAGAAATATTCATCAGCAAAATGTGTATCACCTATCTGGTTCTGCTGATTAGGATTTAAATTAATAATAAATATTTCAATAACAAGTAAAATGCTAATTTATGGTGAATTAGCATATTTTGAAATGGAAGTAATCTTTCATACATTTATTTGTGGAGTAGAAAACAGTAATAATAGGCTTAGTTAACAAAGAAAGTGCTTGAAATCTTGTTTTTGAGCAAATAATCTGTTTCAACCATAATACCTGATGTTTACAGATTCCAGAACGCTGCTATTTGTATGGGAATCACTAATCTTAAGTGGCTATTTAAATTTCTGAGAACAGATAAAATTAAGTTAAGCGTTCAGTTCATCAGTCACACTAGCTACATTTTAAGGGTTCAGTAGCTACAAGTGGCTGCGCATACTGCACAGGACACTACAAATGCAGAACTCTCACATCACTGCAGAAAGCTCTATGGAGCACTGCTCTCAAGAAGAATTTCTTAAGCTTAGTAGCCTCAAACCCTGCTTCCCCTAACTTGGATTTTATAGCATCATCTTTGCAATCCAAAATAAAATAGTTAATATAATCCAACTGCACGCATAGTTATCTAAAAAATCGTATAATAACATCCTACTGTAGAAAAAGGAAGTAAAAGTGAACATCAAATTTTAACAAATTAAATTTTAATAGTAAATATGAGGCATATGTCTATCAGAACATAGCACAATACTGAGATACCTGCACCTTCATGCAGAATCACCACGAATATAACAACTGAAATTACAGATTCATAGAGCTTTGCTACATTTGGCTACTAAAGGCTGTTTTGCCACTAAGGATGTACTCATATGAAATGGATGACAATAATCAACACTTTTTAAAAAGATTTATTATAAAGGTGGGTGAGGGTGTAGGGACAGAACACAGAGAGAGAGACAGACAGAGATGACACAGAAAGAGATATCACTCTCCAAATGGCTTTTCTGGGTCTGGATGATGCCAGGAGCCTAGATGTCCATCAGGGTCTCTCATGTGGGTGCAGGGACCCAAGGACTTGAGCCATCATCTGCTGCTTTCTCAGGCATTAATAGGAAGCTGGATGGGAATTGGAGCATCCGGGACTGGAACTTGTGCATGTATTGGATGCTGGCTTTGCAGGCCACAGCTTAAAATGCTGCACAACAAAGTTGGCCTGAGCAATCAAAAATTTTTTAAAGAATTTTTAAACTTTTTTTTTTAAAGATTTTTGTTTCTTTATTTGAAAGGCAGATTTACAGAAAGGCAGAGGCAGAGAGAGAGAGAGAGAGAGAGAGAGAGAGAGAGAGAGAGAGAAGTCTTCCATGTCCTGGTTCACTCCCCAAATAGCTGCAACAGCCTGAGCTGCACCGATCCAAAGCCAGGAGCTATGAGTTTCTTCTGGGACTCCCACACGGGTACAGAGGCCCAAGGACTTAGGCCAACTTGTACTGCTTTCCCAGACCATAGCAGAGAGCTGGATAGGAAGTGGAGCAGCCGGGGCTCAAACCAGCACCCATGTAGGATGCTGGTACTGCAGGCAGCAGGTTTACCTGTTATGCCACAGCACCTGCCCCAACAATAAGCATTTTAAACCGGTAAAGAGAACCTGTCATTACACATATTCATGTATTCCTGGAAATTTTTATATATATCAAAATTAAGATAAAATATTGCATTATGTGAAAAATTTCATTATATTCTAGGCCCTAGTTATTATGAACTTACTTTTCTTTCACTTAAGAACAATTTTTAAAACAAAATTATAGAGGTGGGGGGTGGAGAGCATCTTTTGGTCCACTTCCCACATCTCCCAAATTTTGAGAGTTGGACTGATGCTGAAGCGAGGAGCCAGGAATCCAGTCCAGGTCGCCCACACGGGTGGCAGGTACCCAGGTATTTGAGCTATCACCTACTGCCTCTCTGTGTATACAAGAAGCTGGAGTCACAGCTGAAGGCAGGTATTAAACCCAGGCACTCTGATATGGGATGTAGCTATCCCAACCAAGTGTCTTAACCACTAGGTCGAACACTTGCTCCTGAACAGATTTTTCATCCACCTGTCTGGCAGGATATTTGAAGTCATGAAGACTACAGGGTAATTCTTCTTTGTTTAAACTGTCCCCTGATTATAGGAAAATGGGTTTGGCTTGACTAAAATATCAGCAGTATTTCCCCTTTTCCATCTTCATAATGGTCCAATGTGCTTCACATATTTCCAAAAATTTCCCTTGGGTTGTTTGCAACCATGGAAACCTCATGATGTGGAGTTTCTTGAGCTCTGGTTGCATGATTCAAAAAATAGTTGCTTGGTTCAAATGAAAGATGTTGTTCTGATTGCTTTGAAGTGGTTCTACCATGAAGGCTACAGCCAAAACCATAATGAAAAAGAGGTGATATTCTGAAAATTAATTTATCTCTTATTATTCTTAAACTTTTAATTTTTATTTCCTTAGATGATGCTGCCTAGTGCTCTAAGAAACTACGATTTCTTCATGCATCTAAACACCGATACATTATTTGTGATTCTCATGAAAAGAGAATAGTAGATGGAGAATGACTCTACTCAGAGACTGATGTGAATGATCCAGTAAATGTGTTATGCAATGGGACTTTGAAAAGCTCATGGAAAGTTGTTTTAAAGGATAAATTTATTGGTTCAAAATTAAAATCTATGCATAGGTTTTCCATACTATGAATATTCCATAAATATTTGATGACTGCTCTTAGGTATGATTTTCAAAAAAGTTTTTTGCAGTGTAATAAACTAATCTTTTATTTCCATTTTCCATGAATTTTGAAATACCTTTGGTATACTTGGTCTTTGATGATAGTCAAGTGGATGCTTAGTGTCATGAAATTTAGACTGAAAATTTTATGTGAAATGTTGCTTTGTATATACAATTAGCAATTTGATCTTCATTCACCTGCTAATTTACTTACTCATCCAACAAATATGGAAGCACTTTAACTAGAAGGCACCGTGCTATCTACTGAGACACAAAGGTGGTTAATACATGGATCCTCACTTTTAAGAGTTTACAGTCTAGTAAGGAGGACAGAGAAGCAATTAATTATAAACAACAGGTAAATGCATTAATGGAAACAGGCATGGTATGTGTGGGAATATGGAGAAGAGTTATTTTTTTTTTTACTTTTTTATTTTAATTTTATTTAAGGTCTACAAATTTCATGTATTTCATATATACAGATTTAAGAACATAGTGATACTTCCCACCGTACCCTCCCACCTGCCCATGCTACCAACCTTCTTCCTCCTACCTCTCTTATTTCCTCTCAATTTTTACAATGATCTACTTTCAGTCTACTTTATACTCACTAGATTAACCCTACACTACATAAAGTGTTCAAAAATAGTAAGAAGAAAAACACTTCCTCAACACTAGAGACAAGAGCTATAAATAATCATTGAAGCCCAAAATGTCAATTTCACTCATATACATTACATTTTTTGGTACTCAGGGAAAACATAGGGTATTTGTCTTTCGTGTGACTGGCTTATTTCACTAAGTATAAATGTTTCCAGGTGCATCCATTTTGTTACAAAAGACAGGATTTCATTTTTTTTTCTACTGAGTGGTATTCCATAGTGTGTGTGTGTGTGTGTGTGTGTGTGTATATATATATATCATAATTTTTAAGATTTATTTATTTATTTGAAAGGCAGAGTTACAGAGAAGCAGAGAGACAGGTCTTCCATCTGCTGGTTCACTCCACAAATGGCCGCAATGGCTGAGCTGGGCCTATCCTAAGCCAGGGACAGGGCCCAAAGACTTGGCCCATCTTCTGCTTTCCCACGCCATGGCAGAAAGCTGGATAACTGGAGCCATGGGGACTCAAACCAGAACCCATATGGGATGCTGGCACCGCAGATGGCAGCTTTACCTACTATGCCACAGTACAGGCCCCTGCCATAATTTCTCTATCCAGTCATCTGTTGGTGGACATCTGGCTTGATTCCATATCTTAGCTATTGTGAATTGAGCTGCAATAAATATGGGGGTACAGATAACACTTTCAGATGCTGATTTCATTTCCCTTGGTAAATTCCCAGGAATGCGATGGCTGGATCATATGGTATATCTATTTTAGCTTTCTGAAGTATCTCCCTACTGTCTTTCACAAGCACTTTATACATCTTCTAATTCACATGTAATTATTATACACATTTATGGGATATAGCATGCTATTTTTTTTTTACTTTTTTATTTTATATAAAGCTTTTATTTAAAGAATATAAATTTCCAAAGTACAGCTTATGGATTACAATGGCCCCCTCCCAACTTCCCTCCCTCCCGCTACCCTCCCCTTTCCCGCTCCCTCTCCCCTTCCATTCACATCAAGATTCATTTTTCAATTCTCTTTATACACAGAAGATAAGTTTAGTACATATTACGTAAAGATTTCAACAGTTTGCCCTCACATAGAGACACAAAGTGAAAATACTGTTGCAGTACTAGTTATAGTATTAATTCACAATGTATAGCACATTAAGGACAGAGATCCTACATGATTTTTTTTAAAGAATTGATTAATTATCTATGCAATTTCCAATTTAACATCAAGATTTTTTTAATCATTTTCAATTATCTTTATATACAGAAGATCGATTCAGTATATACTATGTAAAGATTTCATCAGTTTGCACCCACACAGAAACACAAAGTGTAAAAATACTGTTTCAGTACTAGTACTTACGTCTCATGAGGGATCTGTCCTTAATGTGTTATCCAATGTGAGAAGAGTTATTTAATAGGAAGATATGTGAAGATTTGTTGAGTAAGTTACCATTGACTTCTTAGAGAAGGGGAAGTTTTCCGATGAATTCTAGGGGTTGAGGAGGAGTAAACCAGGAAAATGTGTAGGATGAGTGGGATTAGGTATGTTTTCAGGTAGGTAGGGCAGCTTGAGCAAAAGCAGAGACAAAACACAGCATGTGTGAAACTGTAGTGGAAATGCAGGTAGCTAAAGGAGGAACTGAGGTCTGACAGTTGCTTGCCAACCTGCACAAGAGCATGGTTTGGTGACTGACAGCTGAAGCAATTTGGATTTTGATAGGGATGGCCAAATGCCACAGAACATATTGCAACCTGGTCTGGACTACATAACAAGTCTCCTTTTGTGCACCATCCAAGCTCCCTTCCCTTTCTGTATAAAATCCAAGCCTCCTTTTTTGTGCACTGTACAGCTCACTCCCATGCACCAGCAAACCTCTAGAAACTGCAAGTTCCACAATGCTGTGAACTTGCAACTAGCACTAACTGGAAATATCCAACAAAGCTGCACTATGTCTCTGCTCCCCACCCAGATGACCTTTAGGTTGTAATAAAACGACTATGGGACATACTCCCTCCATCATTCACCTGACGTTGGCAGGAAGCTGGAGTCAAGAGGCATAGCCAGAAATTGGACTTACACACCCCAATGTGGGATGCAAGCCTCTTAATCACTAGGCTGTGTACATGCCCCATGTTTTATTGTTTTATTCCACTGTGGCCATAAAAGATGTGTGATGTGATTTTAATTTTTTTAAAATGTGTTGACTTTTTGACCTAATGTTGATCTATCCTGGAGTACATTCATATGCTGATGCAAAGAATATATATTCTGCAGTTGTTGGGTGAAATGTTCTGCAAATGTCTGTTAGGCACAGTTAGTATATAATAAAGTTTAGCTCTGAAATTTCTTTGCTGATATTTTGTTCTGAATCATCTGTCTATTGATGAAATTGGGATGTTGACATCTTCCACTATTATTGTATTGGAGCTTATCTTTCTCCTTAGATATAATAATGTTTATTTTATAAAAGTATGTGCTCTAACATTAGGTACACACAATTTGCAATTTTTATATCTTCTTGCTTAATTGATTTGTTGATCATTATATAATGACATTCTTTGTCTTTTTTGAAAATAAAGCTTTTGCTTTAAAGCTTATTTTGTCCAATATCAATGCAGCTATACCATTTTTGGTTTCTGTTTGCATATAATATAATTTTCTGTCATTCATTTTCAGCCTACATATTTCTTTATTGGTGAAGTGAGTTTCAGTATTGTTGAGTCTTTTTTTTTCCCCACTCCATTCAACCAGTCTGTTACTTTGAATTGGAGAATTTAGTCCATTTAGAGTCAAAATTATTATTGATAAGTCATGAATTAACTCTGCCAATTTTAAAAATTTCTTCAGTTCATTTTGAATATTCTTCATTCTTTTCATCCTCTCTTGTCCTTTGTTGGTTTAAGGTATTGATGATTTGTTTTCCACTTATCTGTGTATGTCTTCCCTTCTAGTGGAACATCTTCATGTGTTTTATAATGGTAGTTATCTTTCACTTCTCACTGCTGAACTCCTTTAATCATTTTTTGTGGTAGTGGTGAACTCCCTCAATTTTTTTGATTGCCTTATGTAGCTTTCATTTACGAAGGATACTTTTGAAGGACATGGTATTTTTGGTTGTCAGTATTCTCTTTAAGAACTTGGACGTCATTCCATTTTCTACTGGCCTGTAAAATTTCTGCTGAGAAATCTGCTGTTAGTATAATGAAGATTCCCTCAAATGTGAGTTCTTGTGCAATTTTTGGAATATTTTATATTTATTAGGGCTGGCACAGAGCTTCAAATGCGAAACCCTGAGCATACATTCTGCCCTGCTTCCCTGTGATTGAAATCTTGCCATTTGTGTCTGCCTAAGGTTGACGGAAGTGTGGTGGAGGCAGTCCCTTAGCCACCCAGGTTGGTAATAGGCTGGGTCATGCCTAAGTGGTCTCTCACCAGCTCCCTTAGCTCTTGTAAAAGTGACTTGGTACATGATTAGCTGTTGAAATTGTTGTCTCTGTGAAGAGATGATTACTGTTGTATCTTAACCACTAACTGGCTTTGCTGGGCTGTACCAAATCTCTTGCTTTGCTGTATAAAATTTTCCCAGCACACTGATTTATTTATTTTTTCATATGAGCATTAGAATCAATATGACTGCTTTAAAAGATTAGCCTTTTAATTTGAAGGACATTGACTTTTTAGAATGATGTACAGTTAATAAACATATTGATGGATCTTCCAACCACAGAACATGGTGTATATTTCCATTGGTTCAGATTTTCTTGTCTTTAAATAGCATGTTTCTATAGACATATTTGATGGATATAATTATAAATTTAATTACAAAAAATAATACAAAGAGACCTGTGTACTTTGCCTACTTTGCTTCAGTGATAACATTTTGCAAAATTGTTGTATACTAGCTCAACCAAAGACATCAACATTGATATAGTCCATCTATTTTATTCAGATTTACAAGTAACATTTGTGTATGAGTATTTAATAATATAAAATGTTATTATGTGAATATATTTGTGTATTCATCACTAAGGTCAAACTGTTAACAGTATTATTTTAAGTGAATTTTACACACTTCTTAAATTTACTCCTAAGAACTATATATTTGTGTTTTTTCTAATATAAATGATATTTTTCCTACTGCATATTAACTGATTGTATGTTGTAATATCCATATATTAATAATTTCCATGTTTTAAGTTTGTACCTGTTACATTACTATGTTTTAAGTTGTCTATGAATGATTCTTTTGAGTTTTTAGTCATAACATCAGCAGATAGTATTATTTTTAACACTTCTTTTCCAATATTTTTCTTTAAATGCTTTGTCTCATGTAGTTGAAATGCATTGCATATTGCAAAAATATTAATATTGGAGATATTCTATATCCTGATGCTTTTCTGATAGGAGATGCAATACTAAATATGATGTTGGCCTTTGAATTAAGACAGATGAATTTATTTTATTGAAATATTCACCTGCATTGGGTGTTTTCATTAAGAATGACTGTTGAATTTTGTCAAAAGCCATTACCGAATTTTTAAAGATGTTTATTCGAATTTTCTTCTTAGATATATTAGTCTGATTGCTGAATATACATTGTTCTCATATTGAGCCATCTATGAAATCTTGAATAAACCCTATTTATATTAACACGCCCCATCCTTCATCCCAGTCTCCCATGTGGCTGGCAGGGGCACAGGCACGTGGCCATCTTCTGCTGCTTTCCCAGGCACATTAGCAGGGAGCTGGATAGGAAGAGGAGCATCTGGGATTCAAAATGGATGCTGGCTTTGCAGGTGGTGGCTTAACCTATTGTGTCATAACATGCTCATATACATGCACATTCTTTAATGTGCTGCTGGGTGTCCTTTGCTAGTGTTTTATTGAAGAATTTCATAACCTTATGCCAGTCAGATTGACTGCAGGGTTTTCGTGCAAAATTTACTTTTGTCACCTTTGGATTTTGACATTATACTCTATTTCCATCTTTTTTTCCTCCAGTCTAACCTTTTGCACTCCTCTGCAGATCCAGAGCATTTCCCCACAATTTTCTCATTGCAGCTGGTGTGAAGGGAGAGAGGCTGCCGAGGACATCACCCTCCTAATGGTAAGAAGTCCCAATTTAATACTTGTGCTAACGGCTCATTGTCTAGAAGTTGCACTGAGCTGCAGGGGAAACTAATTGTTGCCCTTACCTCACAGAGCCCTACCTCTCTAAGCTACAAGCATTCTGTCACTTCAGCAGAGAAATTCTATTGTGAGTCTTTTTGCCTTTTGGCAAAGTTTTGCTGTACTTTTTACATTTTTTCTTTAACCGATGCTATGCTAGCTTCTTTCTAATACTTATTATTATGGATAAAATTGTGTCACTCAAAATTTGCTGAAGTTCTAAACTTCAGTATTTCAATATGAGACCTTGTTTGGACATCAGGTCTTCACTAGGGACTCAAATTTAAATGAGGTTATGAGGATAGCCCCTAACCCAGTGTGACTGGTGGTTAAAGTAAAGAAAAGAAAAAGAAAGAAACAAACCCTACAGTTTTAGTATTTTCATTATTAGAGAAAACATAGTGTTAGCAAAGAAAACAAAGAACACGGGGAGTGGGTTCCCGACCTTACCCTAGTTTTGTAAGTAAAACGATGGACTTGATAAAAACTTAGACTTTTCTGAGTTTGTTTAATAAATGGAATGTAACTTGTAACATGATTTAACTCAGAGTCTGGAGCCAGACTGTTTTGGTACAGATTTGTTTTTGCTACCTATCAGATGTCAGCCAAGTTCATTAACTTCTTTATGCCTCTACTTCCTTATTTGCAAGATAGATGTAAGTAGTATTTGCTTCATAGATTTCTTATGAGGATCAAGTGAGTTGCTGCACAGAAAATACTTAGACGAGCACCTCATACATGGAAAATGAGTGAGTAAAATGAGGTATTCAGGATGCCATTTGGTAAGGGTCAAGAGAGTATAAAACTCTGAAAAAGACCATCTCTGCAGCCTCCATCGGTATTCAAGAGATTACCTACATCCTCAGACGAAGCCTGTCCTTAGGAGGAATCCTCATCTCCATCAGTAAGAGCTGAACCATTCCTGCTCTGAAAAGACCTGTATATTTTCCTCGTCCAGACACTCAGAGCCTCTCGATCACTTTATGCTTTTGGTGCATCAGAATTGGTGTTATGATACCTTTTATCACTCCATACTCTGTCTCATGCTCTGGACTCTAATTCTACAAAACTCTAGACTCTGCCTTCTCTTCCCTTGTTTCTCTTGCCCCTCACTTGCTAAACCCCTAGAATTCTGTGTGAATCATCAATAAAATCCTCTTTCTATTCAATTTCATGCTTGAACTTTCTCTTCTACTTTTAGTTCTAACTAAAACATGGCGCTATGCTGACCGTACAGCACTTCTGCAGCCTTTTCAAGTGATAAGCGTTTTTTCCCCCACCCTCAGATCATGGTGCCTGACATTTTCAAGATATTCCTCCTTTGTCTTCCTCAAAAACACCTGATTTGATAGGGCCGGTGCTGTGGCGCAGTGGGTTAATGCCGTGACCTGAAACACCTGCATCCCATATGGGCGCCGGTTCGAGACCCGACTGCTCCACTTCAGATCCAGCTCTCTGCTATGGCCTGGGAAAGCAGTAGAAGATAGTCCAAGCCCTTGGGCCCCTGCACCTGCGTGAGAGACCTGGAAGAAGCTCCTGGCTCCTGGCTTTGGATCGGTGCAGCTCTGGCCGTTGCTGCCAATTGGGGAGTGAATCAGCGGATGGAGGACCCAAACCCCTCTCTGCCTCTCCTCTCTCTGTATAACTCTATCTTTGAAATAAATAAATAAATCTTAAAAAAAAAAAAAGACACCTGATTTGAATCACATGCTACCACGCTTTAGTATCTATCATTTTCCCACGTGATGCAGTACTTCACATATTTCTACACTTCCCATCTTTGCCATTTTAGCTACTGAGTTATTCTTTCCCATCCAATATCACTCTTTTCATAACTGGGGAATTTCTTTTTTTTTTTTTTATAAAGCTTTTATTTAAAGAATATAAGTTTCCAAAGTACAGCTTATGGACTACAATGGCTCCCCCCCACACACAACTTCCCTCCCTTCCGCTACCCTCCCCTTTCCCGCTCCCTCTCCCCTTCTGTTCACATCAAGATTCATTTTCAAATCTCCTTATACACAGAAGATCAGTTTAGTACATATTACGTAAAGATTTCAACAGTTTGCCCTCACATAGAGACACAAAATGAAAATACTGTTGGAGTACTAGTTATAGTATTAATTCACAATGTACAGCACATTAAGGACAGAGATCCTACATGATTCTTTTTAAAGAATTGATTAATTATCTATGCAATTTCCAGTTTAACACCAAGATTTTTTAATCATTTGCAATTATCTTTATATACAGATCGATTCAATATATACTATGTAAAGATTTCATCAGTTTGCACCCACACAGAAACACAAAGTGTAAAAATACTGTTTCAGTACTAGTAATAGCATTATTTCACATTGGATAACACATTAAGGGCAGATCCCTCATGAGACGTAGGTACACAGTGACTCCTGATGTTGATTTAACAATTTGACACTCTTGTTTATGGCGTCAGTAATCTCCCTAGGCTCTAGTCATGAGTTGCCAAGGCTATGGAAGCCTTTAGGGTTCGCCGACTTCGATCTTATTCCGACAGGGTCATAGTCAAAGTGGAAGTTCTCTCCTCCCTTCAGAGAAAGGTACCTCCTTCTTTGAAGGCCCCGTTCTTTCCACTGGGATCTCACTCACAGAGATCTTTCATTTAGGTCTTCTTTTTTTTTTTTGTTTTTCAGAGTGTCTTAGCTTTCCATGCCTAAAATATTCTCATGGGCTCTTGAGCCAGATCCGAATGCCTTAAAGGCTGATTCTGAGGCCAGAGTGCTATTTAGGACATCTGCCATTCTATGAGTCTGCTGTGTCTCCCACTTCCCATGATGGACCGTTCTCTCCCTATTTGATTTTATCAGTTAGTATTACCAGACACTAGTCTTGTTTGTGTGATCCCTTTGACTCTTAGACCTATCAGTGTGATCAATTGTGAACTGAAATTGATCATTTGGACTAATGAGATGGCCTTGGTACATGCCACCTTGATGGGATTGTATTGTAATCCCCTGGCACAATTCTAACTCCATCATTTGGGGCAGTTCCAACTGAGCATGTCCCAAATTTTACATCTCCTCCCTCTCTTATTCCCACTCTTATATTTCACAGAGATCACTTTTCAGTTAAAATTTAAACACCTAAGAATAATTGTGTGTTAATTACAGAGTTCAACCACTAGTACTAGGATAAAAAAAAAATGCTACAATGGATAAAGTATTACATTGTACAACAACAGTCAGCACAAGAGTTGATCGAGTCACTGTTTCTCATAGTGTCCATTTCACTTCTACAGGTTTCCCCTTTGGTGCTCAGTTAGTCGTCGCCAATCAAGGGAAACAAATGATATTTGTCTCTTTGGGACTGGCTTAATTCACTCAGCATGATGTTTTCCAGATTCCTCCATTTTGTTGCAAGTGACCGGATTTCATTGTTTTTGACTGCTGTATAGTATTCTCTAGAGTACATGTCCCATAATTTCCTAATCCAGTCTACTGTTGATGGGCATTTGGGTTGGTTCCAAGTCTTAGCTATTGTGAATTGAGCCGCAATAAACATTACTGTGCAGACGGCTTTTTTGTTTGCCCATTTAATTTCCTTTGGGTAAATTCCAAGGAGTGGGATGGCTGGGTTGAATGGTAGGGTTATATTCAGGTTTCTGAGGAATCTCCAGACTGACTTCCATAGTGGCTTCACCAGTTTGCATTCCCACCAACAGTGGATTAGTGTCCCTTTTTCCCCACATCCTCTCCAGCATCTATTGTTGGTGGATTTCTGAATGTGAGCCATTCTCACCGGGGTGAGGTGAAACCTCATTGTGGTTTTGATTTGCATTTCCCTGATTGCTAGGGATCTTGAACATTTTTTCATGTGTCTGTTGGCCATTTGGATTTCCTCTTTTGAAAAATGTCTATTGAGGTCCTTGGCCCTGATCATTTTTTTTCAAAAGACTAGTTTACTTAACTGTGAAGGTGTCATATAAACATGCTATCTATTTACTTATTTCTTCTCCTACATTTTTATAAATTGCTTCCAGAAGATTTGTGTCAATCCACATTTACCTGAAATAAGAGATTTTCAGTACCAACATGTCCTTTTACCATAGAGCATTACCTCTGAAGCGATTGTTTGGGGGATGATAAAGGGATAAAGAGAGACATTCTTTCATTCACTCAGGCTTACTGTATTTGAATTAATAATGTAAGGTTTTGAGGATTAAAGCCTTGGTTCCAGTCCTGAAAGAGTTTATAGTCTCAGCCATATGGTTAGTTCAGAGGACTGCAACATTTTTGTCTAAAGGATGAGAGAGACAATATTTTAGGATTTGGTGGCCATATTGTTTCGCTGAAAACACCTGACTCTGCTACTTTAGCCTGAAAGCAGCCATAGATAATACGTAAATAAATGAGCATGGCTGTGTTCCAGTAATCATTTATTGTGGACGATGAAATTTAAATTTCATAAAATTTTGGGGTATCACTAAATATTTTTCTTCCTTTCAATTTTGTTTCAATTGTTTGTTTCAATTATTTGTTTCAATTATTTTGGACATGAAACATGTATATTTTTATAATGATGTTAGCCTTTAATCCATATAGTAACAGTTGCCTAATGGATTTGGCTCAGGAGTTCTTGCTGGGTGACCTTAGATATAGTTTGTATTCTAGTTCTGTGTCTAGGCCAGGCTCTGTTAACCTCAGTACTATCGAGATTTTGGGCTCAATACTTCTTCCTTTCTTTAAAGATTTATTTATTTATTTGAAAGGCAGAGTTACACAGAGGCAGAGAGAAAGAGAGAGAGAGAAAGAGAGAGAGAGAGTGTTCCTTAAACTGACTTCTCTTCCACCCTTCCTTGGCCACTCAAGTCCATGTCATATTTTTGTCTCACTGCAGTCTCTCAGTTTCAGACAACCTATTTTGCAACCACTACTTCTGGTTGTCACTTAATCTAAAAATAATGTCATCTGATGAGTTCAATAATCTATTCATCCTAACTTGTATAACTTCCTATTCTCCTGTCCTACTCTGCTTAAATTCCATGACCATTCATTATATTAAGTTCAATGCATAGATCCCAAACTTCCTCAAATGATCCAACTTATCTGTGCATGTACACATGATCCCATTATCTTTTGCTTATTGATACTACCCGGAAGATTTTTCTTTTTTTCTACTAAATCCACATGCTTTTCCTTCCAACTGATCACTCTTAATGTATAAATGTCCTGTAATTTCTCCAAATAAAAACCATTTTTAGCCATAATGTTTCATATTCCCCTTATCATCTCATTCTTGTTCTTCCCTTTACAGAAAAATTTAAGGTTTTGTCTATGCTTTATATTTCCAGGTCCCCATATTGTTCTTTCTTGAACCCATTCCAATCAAATAACTTCCGCTGGCATTCTGTAGAAACTGCCATTAAAGTCAACCAGGCACCATCCACTTTACTCTCAGTCCTCCTCTGAGTTGATCCACTTCAGCATTTCACGTGGTTGATCAACTAATCGTTTTTTTTTTTTTTTTAAACTTTGCTTCTACAACATCCATGTTGCCCTTTTCTCACACATTTCTGTCTGTTCTTTATTTGGTAATTCCTTTTTTTTTTTTTTTTTTTTTTTTTTACAGGCAGAGTGGATAGTGAGAGAGAGAGACAGAGAGAAAGGTCTTCCTTTCCCATTGGTTCACCCTCCAATGGCTGCAGCGGCTGGCGAACCGCGCTGATCTGATGGCAGAAGCCAGGTGCTTCTCCTGGTCTCCCACGGGGTGCAGGGCCCAAGCACTTGGGCCATCCTCCACTGCACTCCTGGGCCACAGGAGAGAGCTGACATAGAAGAGGGGCAACTGGGACAGAATCCGGCGCCCCGACCAGGACTAGAACCCGGTGTGCCGGCGGCGCCGCAAGGTGGAGGATTAACTAGTACCTCTGTTGTCTTGTGTTTAGTCTGATCCTTCACCCTTTTCAACTTGAATTATTTCCATAGCTTCATGATGATACTCCCTTATATTGTCTATATTCCAAGCCAACCTAGCCTCAGAATAATTACCCAAAGGATAGTGTTAAAACATAAACCGAATCACTTCTACTTACAACTCTCCCATAACTTGCAATCATATAGATATGACATCACCACACTTCCTTCTTGTTCCTAAAAACTCTGCTCTGCCCTCGTGTCTACTAATTTCCTTGCTTCACTACACTGCAGATGCTTCTCTCAGATAGACTAAATTTCAGCTTAGAAAGACCTTCTTTAGCCATCCTATTTAAAATGATAGCCTGCTCCCAGCACTTCATGTATTCCTTGATTATTTTCCTTTAACATACTAAATTTTCCTTATTTGTAATTTAGTATTTGTTTCAACAGTAGAAGGTAAGTTCACTGAAGACAAGGATCTCTGTTTTGTTTCACCACTTTGTATGAAATAGAACCTGGAACACAGTAGACAATCAGTAAATATTAGGGAAATTATTATCTAACTCTAAGATCCTATATGATTAATAGCCCATATGCCTGGAACACAGTAGACAATCAGTAAATATTAGGGAAATTATTATCTAACTCTAAGATCCTATGTGATTAATAGCCCATATGCCTTATCATCCTATACAGAATTTTCAAAGCTAGTAAAACCATAAATAAACATCATATTGTTGTTTCCTGGGTTTTGAGGACACAGAAGAACAGGGGTGAAGAGACTTGCCTGTACTCTTGTGGGTGACAGTAAAGCCTTGCAAAAACTTTTCATTGCATGTCACGTAGTAACTTTTATTTCCAACATTTATGTGAAGACTTACAACTTCAAGTCAAACTTTAGCTGTTCATACCATATCTTTAATTTATCAATTGTTTTTCTATATACAAAGTCTGTTAGGTGCAAATGAACTCTGTTGAAGTCAGAAAAAATTAACTGTGCCATTTGATGGTAAGTGTTTGTAGCTTGTGAAGTTATGATACTTTCTCTGAATTTTAAAGACCACAATTTTAGTATTTTAGTGATTTTTTTACTGGATTATTTTTGATATTGCTGCTTATATATTTTGAATATATTTGTATCTAAGACTAACACAGAAATATTCACTTCATCACTTTTCTTGGAACAGAACAGTATTTTCTTCTGTTCTTCCTAGTGAGATTTATTGTTTGTTATCTAACATAAGCAGGATTTGTCTCTGTAAATACTAATTTTCTCACAGATAGATATGTAAATTTGTGCACCCACTGCTTTAGAAATAATGGATTTCTGTCAGTAGGAGGTAAAAAAAGAGATTAGATAATCCCTAAAATGTAGAAGGGCTTATTCTTCAGGTAAAGTATGACTTCTTAAGTCCTTTCATTTAGAAGATTCTGGTATTCTAAAAGGATGTCAAGCATTAGGTAATCTCTATCTTATGCAACATGGTGAAAGGTAGATATAATTACACATATAATTGTTAAATAATTATGCTTTTGTTAAAGTTAGCTTTGAGATTTAAACTGAACAGCAAAGCATTAATAAATAAGAAGACTCTTGTAATATATAAAAATTATACATATAACATATATGATATAAATATGAAAACATTTTAGTGTATATACATTTCTTCAGGATAGAATTTTCTTATCAGATATATTTCTCACAAATATTTTATCATATTCTATGTGTTGTCTTTTTACTTTCTAGGTAGCTTTTGGTGAAGCAAATGTTTTAAAAATTAAAAATTTTAATAAAGTCCTATCTTCATTTTTTGAAAAAAAATTTTGTTGTCTGGTATCACACCCAAGAATTCTGAGATTCAATGATTGTTTACAACCTTGGTCTCTGTGGAGGAACAGTTTTTTTTTTTTTTTTCATACTATTTGTTGAATACATTTCTTCTGTAGGGTTAATCTTATTAATATAAAGTAAACTGAAAATAGATCTTTATAAAAATTAAGACTGGAAATAGGAGAGGGAGGAGGAAGAAGGGTGGGAGCCTGGGCAGGAAGGAGGGTAGGATAAGTATCACTATTTTCCTAAATCTGTATATATATAAAATTTCTATGTCTTAAATAAAATTTTTAAAAAAGAAGGTGAGTAAACCAAGGTTACAGATATTTACCTTTACGTTTTCTTCAGGAAGTTTGAAATTTCAGAATTTAAATTTAGTTTTGCAGTTGATTTTGTGTTAATTTTTGCATTCAATTTTGCATTGAATTTTCTTGACTCTCTTATTGAAAAATCAATTGATGGCTGGTGCCATGGCTCACTTAGCTAATGCTCCGCCTGCGGCGCAGGCACCCTGGGTTCTAGTCCCAGTTGGGGCGTTGGGTGCTAGTCCCAGTTGCTCCTCTTCCAGTCCAGCTCTCTGCTGTGGCCCGGGAAGGCAGTGGAGGATGGCCCAAGTGTTTGGGTCCCTGCACCCACATGGGAGACCGGGAGGAAGTACCTGGCTCCTGGCTTCGGATTGGTGCAGCGCCGGCCATAGCAGCCATTAGGGATGTGAACCAACGGAAGGAAGACCTTTCTCTCTGTCTCTCTCACTGTCTATAACTCCGTCTCTCTCTCTCACTGTCTAACTCCGCCTGGCAAAAAATTTAAAAAAAAATCAATTGATCAGAAAGGTGAGCATTCATTTTGGAATTCACAATTTATTCATTGGATGCAGAGATAACTCTTGATTGGTGTAGCCTTGTACTGGGTTTTGAAATGGGAACACATGAGTCCTTCAACTCTGTTTCTTTTCAGGACTGTTTTGACCATTTTTGATCTTTGTACGTCCATACGAATTTTAGGGTCAGCTTGTCAATTTCTGCTTAAAATAAGCTGGGGTTTTGATTTAGATTGCATTGAATCTGTAGGTTGATTGGATTAGATTTCCATCTTAAAATTTTCAAGTCTTCTAATTATTGAGCAAGGAATGCTTTTCCATTTGTTTAGGCATTACTTAATTTCTTTCAACTGTATTTATAAAAGATTTATTTATTCATTTATGTTTTAATTTATTTATTTGAAAGGCAGAACAGCCAAGAGTAGAGGTAGGTAGATAGATAGATATACAGATAGAGATCATACCAAAGCTAAGAGCCACGAAATCCAACTGGGCCATCATCTGCCTTCCCATGCACATTAGCAAGACGCTAAATCAGAAGCTGGGAGTAGCAGTCACTCCAAATAGCACTCCAATGTGGGATGCTGGCAGTGCAAGCAGCAGTTCAATACACCACACCATAACACTAACTTTTTCAACTGTATTTTGTGGTTTCAATGTAAAAGTCTTGAACTTCAAGTTTATTACTAAGCATTTTATTCTTTATAATTCTATTGTATATAGAATTGCTTTTTAAATCTTATTTTTGGATTCCTCACTTCTAGCATATTGTCAGCATCGCTGAACTTGTTTATGGGTTCTACTCGTGTTTTTTTTTTTAAGCAAATTCCTTAGATCCTATATACAAATCATGTCATCTATGACCAGAGATAGTTTTATTCTTTCTTCCAATAATATACTTATTTCTTTCTGCTGTAAAATTGCTCTGGCTAGCACCTCCAGCACAATGCTGAATAGTAGTGAGAGCTGACATTCTTCACTTATTCCTGTCTTGGGGGAAAAACTTAAGTCTTTTATCCCAAAATGTATTAACTGTATGTTTTTCACAGTTGTTATTTATCAAGATTAAGAAATCCTTTTATTTTAAATATGTTTTTCTTTTATGATGAATGGTTTTTGAATATTTTAAAATGCTATCCTGTATCTAATTGTGATGGTTTGGTGACTTTGCCCTTTATGTTATAAATATAGTACATTATATTGATTTTTGGATGTTAGACCAACCTTGAATCCCTAGGAGAAATATCCTTCAATCATGGTGTACAGTCCTCTGTATGTAGTGTTAAATTTGGGTAGCTACTATTTTTTAAAAAATATTTATTTATTTGAAAGGCAGTGTTACAGAGAGAGATGGGGAGACCTTCTAGCTGCTGGTTCACTCCCCAGATGGCCTCAGTGACCTGGCCCAGAAGTCAGGATCCAGGAGCTTCACTGGGGTGTCCCACATGGGAGGCAGGGGCCCAAGCACTTGGCTATCTTCCGTTGTCTTCCCAAGTGCATTAACCAGGAGCTGGATCTAAGTAGAGCAGTCAAGACTAGAAGAAGCACTCACATGGCACTGCTGGGAAGCTTAACCCATTGTGCCACAAGGCCAATCCCAAGTTGCTAGTATTTTATTGAGAAAAGTTTATTGCATATAACTTCACAAGAGGTATTAATCTGTAGGTTTCCTTTAATCTTTAATGATTTTGAAAGAGAGACAGGGAATAAGGGAAGGAGAGAGAGAGAGAGGAAGAGATGGAGGGAGAGATCTTTCATCTTTTGGTTTACTTCCCAAATTCCTGCAACAGCCAGGGCAGGGCCAGGACAATGCCACTAGCCCAGAACTCAATCAAAGTTTCTCATTTGGGCAGCAGAGACCCAACTACTTGAGCCAATATTTGCTGCCTCTGGGGGAACATATTAACAGAAAGTTGAAATCGGAAGTGGAGCCAGGACTCAGACAAGGCACACCGATATGAGATGCTGGCATCCCAAACAGCATCATGAATGTGGCACCGAACACCTGCTTCCATTTTCTTTTTAGATAGCGGCTGTGCCGAGGGAACCGCTGAGCTATAGCCAGCCCTCCATTTTGTTTTTAATATTTTTTTTGCTGGTATTGTTATTAGAATAAAATTAACTCATGGAGTGAGTTGAGAAGTTTTCCGTCCATATCCATTTGTGTGAAAAAGTTGCGAAATATTGGTATTAGCTCTTTTAAAAAACGCTTGATACATGGGGCCAGCATTGTAGGGTTTAAGCCTTTGCCTTAGGCACTGGCATCCCTTATGGGCACCAGATCATGTCCTGACTGCTCCACTTCCCACCCAGCTCCCTGCTGATGGCCTGGGAAAGCAGCAAAGGGTGGCCCAGGTGGTTGGGCCCCTGAACCCACTTGGGAGACCAGGAGGAAGCTCGTGGTTCCTGGTTTCGGATCAATTTGGCTCTGGCCGTTGCAGTCATTTGGGGAGTGAACCAGTGGATGGAAGACCTCTCTCTCTCTCAATCTCTCTTTCTCTCTCTTTCTCTCTCTGTCTCTCCCTGTTTCTCTGTAAGAAAGATTTCTCTTTCAAATAATGTTTGGTACAGTTCATCAATGAAGTCATTAGTGTGCTTCTGTTTTGGGAAGTTTAAGGTTTATTAATATGTTTACTGTATGGGTCTACTCATATTTTCAATTTCTTTTTGAGTCAGTTTTGTTTATCATGTCTTTCTATCCCATCTATGTTGCCTAACTTATCAGCCTACAGTAGTTCACAGTATTTCCCTATATACATTTTTTATGTTTTTTTAACTTTTATTTCATAAATATAAATTTACAAAGTACAACTTTTGGATTATAGCAGTTTTTTTGCCCCCATAACCACCCTCCCACACACAACCATCCCATCTCCCACTCCCTCTCCCATCCCATTCTTCATCAAGATTCATTTTCAATTATTGCTATATACAGAAGATCATTTTAGTATATACTAAGTAAATATTTAAAAAGTTTGCACCCACACAGAAATACAAATATAAAGTACTGTTTGAGTACTAGTTATAACGTTAATTCACATGGTACAACACATTAAAGACAGAGATCCTACATGGGGAGTAAGTGCACAGTGACTCCTGTTGTTGATTTAACAATTGACACTCTTGTTTATGGCGTCAGTAATCACCCAAGGCTCTTGTCATGAGTTGCCAAGACTATGGAAGCCTCTTAGGTTTGCCAGCTCTGATCTTATTTAGACAAGGTCATAGTCAAAGTGGAAGTTCTCTCCTCCCTTCAGAGAAAGGTACCTCCTTCTTTGATGGTCCGTTCTTTCCACTGGGATCTCATTCACAGAGATCTTTCATTCAGGGTTTTTGTTGATGTTGTTGTTGTTTTTGCCAGAGTGTCTTGGCTTTCCATGCCTGAAATACTCTCTTGGGCTTTTTAGCCAGATCCGAATGCCTTAAGGGCTGATTCTGAGGCCAGAGTGCTGTTTAGGACATCTGCCATTCTATGAGCCTACTGTGTATCCTGCTTCTTTATTATGTTTTTTAAGGTCAGAAGTGGCATCTTCTCTCTTCACCTTTGCTTTTAGTAATTTAAATTTCCTTTTTTTTTTAGTCACTCTAAATTTTTGTTTATTTTTTTCAAAGGACAATATTTTGTTTTTATTAATATTATCTATTGTTTTTCTATTTCTTATTTCATTTATTTGCACTCCAATCTTATTTTCTTCTTATGTTTGAGGTTTGTCCTTTTTCTAGTTCTTAGGGTAGAGGGCTAGATTACTAATTTGAGATATTCATTTTCAGGAGAGCTGTTTATAGCTATCATTTTCTGTAAGACCTGCATTTGCAGCATTCTGTAAATTTTGGTATGCTGTGTTTTGTTTTCACTTATATCAAGTAATTTGTAAGGATATTTTGATTTCTTCTTTTGTTCATTAGGTATTATAGAATGTGTTGTTCAATTTCCATGTATTTGTGAATTTATCTGTTTTATTGACTTTGATTAACCTCAGTGTAGTCAGAGACATTTTTTGTATGAGTTAATTAATTAAATTTTATTTAGGCTTATTTTATGACTAAACATATTGTCTAGTTTGGAGAATGTTCCATGTGTGCTTGAAAGAATGTATATTTTGCTATTGTTGGATACTGTCTTCTATAGGTTTCTGTTAGGTCTGTTTGATTCCTAATATAGTTATAGTTTCTATTTCCTTGTTGGTTTTCTGCTTAGCTGTTCTATCCAATATTGAAAGTAAGTTGCTGAGCTGAATTGCTTCCAGCTATTCTTGTTAAATTACCTATGTCTCCTTTCAATTGTGTTTTTCTTCATTTATTTTGGAAATCCTTTAGCTGCATATATGATAATAATTATTGTGTGTTTTTGATTGACCCTTTATAATTAAGAACTTACTTTGTCTCTAGTAAAAAATTTAATGTTAACTCTATTTTGTCTGATATTAATGTAGCCTCTCCAGTTCTCTTTTGGTTACTTTTTGCATGTTCCATCCTTTTACTTTGGACATATTTGTGCCTTCAAATCTAAAGAGCACTGTTTGTAGACAGAATATCATTATTTAACAAATGTTTGTATAGGAGTAAGTATTATGTTGCAGTGGGTTAAATTGTTGATTTGACGTCTGCATCCCATATCAAAATGCTGATATGAGTCCCAGCTACTCTGCTTCCAAGCCACCTTCTTGCTAATGGCCTGAAAAGGCAGCAGAAGATGAACTCTGTGTTTGGGTCTTTGGCACCCATGTGGGAAACCAAGATGGATTTACTGGCAGCTACCTTTGGCCTGGCTCAGTGTCACTCCCTGACTATTTGTGGAGTGAAACAGGAGATGAGAAATCTCTCTCTTCCCCTCTCTCTTTTTCTCTTGTTGCTATGCATTTCCAATAATAAATAAATAAATAAATCTTATTTTTTTTAAAATTAAGGTTAGCATTGTGGCAAAGCAGGTTAAGCTGCTGCCTGGGACGCTGGCATCCACATTCTCATGTGAGCCGCTTTTTTTTTTTTTTATTTGAAAGAGTTACAGAGAGAGGTAGAGTCAGAGACAGAGGTCTTCCATCCGATAGTTCACTCCCCAGATGGCCACAACGGCCGGAGCTGCATTGATCCAAAGCCAGAAGCCAGGAGCTTCTTCCAGGTCTCCCACGTGGGTGCAGGGACCCAAGGACTAAGGCCATCTTCTACTGCTTTCCCAGGCCATAGCAGAGAGCTGGATCGAAGAGGAGCAACCGGGACTAGAACCAGCGCCCATATGGCATGCCTGCGCTTCAGGCCAGAGCTTTAACCCGCTGCACCACAGCACCAGCCCCCTAAATAAACAAATCTTAAAAAATACTTGCACCACTTGCCAATCTCTGCCTTATGATTGGAGTGTTTAATGCATTCATACTTAATGTAATTATCTATAAGATGATTTCTGTCTGCATTGTTATTTTTTCTATATCTTATCATTTTATCCCTTTTTTCCTCCATTACTGCTTTCTTTTGCATAAAGTAAAATTCTCTAATGTCTTATTTTAATTCTTTGCTGTCCCTTTTGCTGTAGTTTTGAGTTTTTTAGTAGTTACTTTAGGAATTACAATTAATATTTTAATTTAAAACTCTGATGTTTATTAGCCATCTAATGTGTTCCTTGTAACAAATATCTCATGATATGTTCTAATAAAATATATTCTAATAAAAAGGGTTGTGCCTTTGAATAAGATTGGGATATGTTATTTACTTTCTCTCTTATAGCATTCCATAAGCAAATACATCCCAGAAATATTGGATATGTTTGTTTTATCTTACTTATATTTTTATTTTTTAAATAAAATATTTTAAAAATATAGTGTAAATTCAGTATAAGAACTGATACAAAATTATTTGTCCTGAAGATGAATTTATTTTAGTCACATCTCTCTAGACTGGGTGCTATGAGGTTAGAACTCTAAACTAAATTAAAAGCCAGAGTTTTGCATGTAGAGCTCCAAACTTCCTTGGTTCAAGAAGCCTTTTATGTCTTAGTGATTTTTATGGCATTCCTAGGCCAAAAGAAATGCCTAAGAGTTATGTTTATGTAGTGGTTAAATTGAAATGACATGATAGATATCATTGTTCTAAATTTCTTTGTTGGCAGTGCTCAACTCCTCAAACGTTGGAAACAGATTGGATACTGGTATCATTGTTTCCTTTTTTGTTTGATTTTTGTATGGCATTTGGCATTTTCACAGCAACTACCAAAATGTAGCCTCTTAAAATAATGATGATAATAGTGATGAAAGACAGTTATATGTAAAGTAGAAACTGTTAACTATTTCACCTAGTAGTTTATAGTGTTCAACAAATACAGAAGGTATTTGGAATCACATTCCAGTTCTGTGTGGATATTGACCGAGACAATTAACTCTATGGGCTTCATTTTCCTTTCTGGCAAAATAGAGTAATCAATTCTACACATATGATTTTTTAGAGACTAATTAATAGAATATCTCACATTAACAAATACTTTGTGTGTGGTAACTATAATTCAAGGGACATTTTGTATTATTAACTAACAGTAAGAGTTACTAAGCAATCAAAATCTCTTGTCCTAGGCCAGGTGACTAAGTAGTATGTTAGTTGTTGTAATTGAAATAAAATTTTAAATTAATGGGAAAAATTCAGATGATATCAGAAACCAAATTATCAGGGGAAAATATTTCATTTCAGTCTAGAGTTCAGTTTAAGTTTTACTACTCATTCTACTCATTTGAAAAAATAATTTGATTTTTCTCTCCTCATCTTTAAAATGGCAGACAGTACCGTGCTGAATGTGGTACTAGGACTGAAACTACTAAGCACACTATAGGTAGTCAATCAATCTGAGTTTTTCTTTTTTCCTAATTTTCAGAAATTATTTTCCCATTGATACTGAGTTTTACCAGATATTCTGTTCCTTAAAGGATGTGTCTATAATCTCTCATCATTGAAACTCTGCCTAATAGGCTGACAGAAGAAAGCACTGCATTATACTCCAACTGTGGGATTACGGAGTGATATTACCATAGAATTCTTCAAAAGGTAGATTCCTTTTGATGTCTGTTGATATTTTCTGCTTTACTACATAGTAAAAGAAATTTGCCTAGACTGTTTGCCATGAGACAATTATCAGTTACCAGTTACCTCCTGACTATATTATCTCAAAAGTTTTATTACTTTTTCCCCTTAGTATGAAAAAATATAATACACCCAAGATGGAATAAAGCACTGATTCCAAACAAGTTGTTATTTCCAAATAAGTAGTTAATAGCAGGTTAATGTTTAAACTTAATGGAATTTCTTCCCTTAAAGTAGATTTATTTGTTTATAGGTTATGCAGTTCTCTAATTCCCCAGATAGGTAACTGTTCCCTAGAAAGCAGGATCCTTAACTTATCCAATCCGAATTTACAAGTTAATGTCTTGCCTGACTTAAATTCTGTTATTCTAATTTAGCTCTTAAAATGTAGATTCTAGCTTTGAACTTGAAAAGCAGCTGTTAAGCCTTCTTACTGGGACATTATCAATGATTGTGACAGAGATTCCTAAGTTTGGTGACATGGCGTTGGTAGAACATTATTTCTATCAGATATGCCTCTCTCCCTTCTTTGCTCTGTGGTGATGTCAGCAGAGGATCATATACTAGGAGGAGATATGAGCACCCCGAATTGTGAGATTTGCTTCATGGAATATGAATAGGAAGGAACCAAGAAGGGACTGATAGATTGAAAATTAGGAAGTGGGGGCTGGCATTGTAGTGTATTGAATAAAGTTGCTGCCTACAGTGCCAGCAACAAATATGGACACCAGTTCAAGTCCTGGCTGCTCCACTTACCATCCAGCTCCTTGCTAATGTGCCTGGAAAAGCAGCAGAAGATAGTCCAAATATTTGGGCCCCTGTACCACGTGGGAGACCCGGAAGAAGCTCTTGGCTTTGGACTGGCCCAGCTCCAGCCATTGCAGTCATTTGAGGAGTGATCCAGTAGAAAGCCTCTCTCTCTCTCTCTCTCTCTCTCTCTCTCAGCCTCCCTTTCTTTCTGTATAACTTGGCCTTTTAAACAGATTAATAAATCTTTCACATTAGATAACATATTAAGGACAGATCCCACATGGGATATAGGTACACAGTGACTCCTGGTGTTGATTTAACAATTTGACACTCTTATTTGTGCCGTCAGGAATCTCCCTAGGCTCTAGTCATGAGTTGCTGAGGCTATGGAAGCCTTTAGGGTTCGCCGATTTTGATTCTATTCCGACAGGGTCACAACGCTGTAACTAGTGCCGAAACAGTATTTTTACACTTTGTGTTTCTGTGTAGATGCAAACTGATGAAAATTTTTACTTAATACATACTGAACCGATCTTCTTTATATAAAGATAATCGAAAAGAAAAAAAAAAAAAAGAAAGA
Organism: Sylvilagus floridanus; assembly: GCA_949820135.1. Taxonomy (NCBI): domain Eukaryota; kingdom Metazoa; phylum Chordata; class Mammalia; order Lagomorpha; family Leporidae; genus Sylvilagus; species Sylvilagus floridanus. Next base: position 59,067,111 of record OX463225.1, read on the forward strand.
AAAACTCAGTGTTACATTGGAAACTGCATCAAAAAAATTAATCAGTTTCAAATATATATATATATATATATTTCATATAGGATCTCTGTCCTTAATGTGCTGTACAATGTGACTCAATGCTAAAACAAGAACTCAAAGAGTATATTTCACTTTGTGTTACTATATGAGGGCAAAGGGACGAATTCATTACTTAACACATGCTAAATTGAACACTTGTATACAAAGAGAATTGAAAATGAATCTGGATGTGAACGAAAGGGTGGAGGGAGCGGGCAAGGGGGGAGGGTTGCGGGGGGAGAGGGAAAATATGGGGGAAAAGCCATTGTAATCCATTAGTCGTACCTTGGAAATTTATATCCTAAATAAAAGTTAAAAAAAATAAATAAATCTTTCAAACTATATTAAAAGAAAGTGTAGGAAGTGGCAAGAGTAGGAATTCTTTTCATTTCAGTGACCTGAAGTTTAAATCTTAGTCATTTTTCAGTAATTTATTTTCTACATTTTTAAAATAAGGGGCAAGTGGCTTTCTTTGTGGAATTCTATCCACATGCCATGTCTAGAGACAAAAAAAATGAATTAATACTTTTTAAAGTGACATGTAATTCTCTGACATTCCCCTCTCACCTTCACTTTGCCTTTTTGTGAGGAAATTTCTAGTTCTACTTAGAGATTAGCAATGTATGAATAATTATTACATTTAAAATCTACAGGGGAAAAAAGAAGGAAAAGACTAGTACCCAAATAATAAGTCATTTAAAAATGTATGATTTTACTTTATAATTTCTACTTTCCTGCATTTTTATATTTTCTTTGAAAAGTATATTTTAATGAATATTTCTAATTTTAAAAATGGGTGTACATCTACAAGTAAAGAAATCAAGTGGAAGCATCAAGTGTCATGGTCAGTCTGTTCCTTCAAGCTATTGCTACCTAATGAAACATGAGGCTGATCATGTTAAGCATAATGATACACAATGCTTTCAGGCATAAGATATATACCAAGAGCAAAATGTACAATATGATTCTTTGTCAATATCCATTTTTTGCAATCTGTAGCACATAAAGGGGTAATTTAAAACTAAAAGTACTTAAAATGTATTAAGACCAGAATGTTGATGATATATTATGTTCTCCAGTCAGGCGATTGCAGAGTGCTTATCTATCATTAACCAGAAGTGGCAACACAGTATAACCCCCGCAATATTACATATAATAAGATTTGAAGTAGATATATTTGTAAGGATTTTATTTCTATTTTTCAAAAAAATAGTCACTACTACATTTACTTGTTTCATATTCTATATCTTTTTAATATGTTGCTTAATCACTGAGACATCTTTTATTTGACAGGCCTCAGTTGATTAGACATAGGCTTCCTCATTATAAAATCAGAAATCATAGTAATTGTCAATCTAAAATGGAAAGGTTAGAGTTCATAAGCTTGAGAATCTTTATACTGTCACATATATGCAAAACATTTATTATGATTACTGTTAGATGATAGTCCCTGGTTTCAGACATTTAGTAATTAGCTTTTTTGCATGATGCTGTGTTGATTCATAAAAGCCACACACAAATCAGGTGTATAGGATTTTGGTTTTTAAACGTAAAAAATTAATTGGAGCAGACAAGGTACCTAAAAAGCACTTTATAACAGAAATAAAAAGCAGTTTGATAAGCCCATATTCATATCCTATTTGATTGCTAAAGATTCAAAAGAGCTTTTCAGATATGGTCTAACAGAGAAAGGATGATGATCTCACTATGTACTTTAAAAAAAATAAAAAGGAATTGCTTGCTCAACTCAGCGATTTCCATAAAACATTGCAGAACTGGGTGCATCTGCAAGTTAAAACCAGGACATACAGCAGGCTGAAACTGAACAGAATTTGATTGCAGACCTGAAGCTGTTTCCTTGGTTTTGTCACTGGAGACATATGTTATGAGAATATGCTCATGATTTTTTGAATAGTCCATGAAAGGTGACAGGGATGTTAATCTCCACTTCAGCCCTGGCAACTTCACTCAAGTCCTTGGCATTCAGAATCAGGAGATAAGCAGGCTTTTGCCCTGCCCCAGGGCTTACCACCACACTCAGAACTACACCTGTTAATAAGAAGTAATAAGGCAGCAGTGAATCTTAGAAAGCCCAGGCTCACAGACTAAACAACATTGGAATAATTAAACATAATTGAAATAATGTAAGTGAAATTACCTTGATTAAATAAAGACAGCCACTTGACTCAATTTCATTTCTGACTTTTCTAAGTCTTTTAACTCATCCTGTTCCCTGCACTATCACTCCAGGAAAGGGGTCATTCACTCACTTGTATCTCAATATCCTACCTAGAACATAGCAGGTGCTCATTAAATACTATGGAATGAATGGATCTGTGTTCTTATCTATAACATGAGAATAAAATGTCTGCTTTACTCACTGCTAGAAACAATGTTATGGTAATCAAAAAAAGTCTATATTAAGAGACTTTGGAAGTAATAAGATATATCTGATTTCTAAGAATTGTCTGGAAACTGAATTTCTTCAAACAAAAGAACAAACTTTTTGCAGTTTTGACTGGATTTATGTAAAATCATTTAGCATGATGTGGCTCCACAATTCTTTGCATGATTTCTCTATGGTTACCCACATTTTAATCCTAAAAAGTATAATCTATCTCTATTGTCAATAGTTAACTAAGACTGATGCTTTGTAATGGAGTTATTGTATGAGAATACTTCTGGAAAGCAGAACTAAATGCTAAATTTACTTTGGTGCAAAAATTTTTTCAAATCTATAAATATGATTGTTCTTTTAAAAGTTTATGAAAAATTTTGTATTATGAGAAAATTATGCATGAAATTCAATTTTTTTTTTTTTTTTTTACCAAAGTAGACTTATCTTTTAATCTTCTTATTCTCTGAATTGTTTAAACTAACTTCACATTATAGGCTATGGCTCTGGATCCCTCTTTAGCTTCAGGTTTTTAAAAGAACAAATCAAAACTACAGTCACAAGCCTGAATTTGCCTCTTCGATCCTCCAGAATTCTCAGTTTCTTTCTTTGTCCTTTATCAGAAATAGGTCTTGGTTGGAAAAGGCAAAAAAAAAAAAAAAACCAAACAAACAAACAAAAAAAAAACCTAGATTTCATGCTGCTGTTTCTTCTTCTTCTCTCTCATCCAGACAGAATTTTTTTTTTACAAGTAATCAGTAAGACCTAACCACAAGATGAAGCCTGCTTTCAAGTAAGTTTAACTTCTTTGTACTGTCCCATTTACAATACTGAGAATCATTTCTGGATCAGGGATTTAACCCGTGGTTAAGATGCTGGTTAAGAAGTCCATGTCCTGGAGACTGCGCTGTGGTTTACCGGGTAAAGCCACCGCCTGCAGTGCTGGCATCCCATATGGATACTGGTTCGAGTCCTGGCTTCTTCCCTTACCATCCAGCTCTCTGCTAAGGCCTAGAGAGCAGTGGAAGATGGCCCAAGTTCTTTGGCCCCTGTACTCACCTGGGAGACCCAGAAAAAGCTCCTGGCTACGTTTGGCCCAGTTCTGGCCATTGTAGCCATTTGGGTAATGAACCAGCAGATGGAAGACCTCTTTTTCTTTCTCTCTCTCTTTCTGCCTCTGCCTCTTTATAACCCTGCTTTTCAAATAAATTAATCAATAAAAAAAAAGAAGTCCATGTCCCATATGTCTGGGTTAAATTCCTAGCACCTGTTCCTGATACTAGCTTCCTGCTATTGTAGACTTACAGGGCAAGGGTGATAACTCAAGTCATTGGGTTCTTGTCACTCACGTGGCGTACCTGGATTGAGCTCTCAGCTCCTGGCTTCAGTCCCCCGCTGGGCTCAGGGCCATTGTGTACATTTGGGATTAAATCAGAGGATAGGAGTTTTCTGCCTGTCTCTCTTTTGCTAATCCTCAAAAATGTATACATATATGTGTATCAAATATATATAGTTTTATCCCTTAAATATACTTTTTTAAAAGAATTGTTTCTGATATGAGGCAGTAATTGAGCTAATACACAGAAGTCCTCTAAAAAGAGTGTTTAGACCCATCCACTGCTATCATTACCATCATCTTCCTCCAAGGCGTCTGGATGAGAAACAAAGATGGGTTCTGATGGGTATGAATCGGGCTCTTGCCATACCCAGGTCTCTTTAGTTTTGACGTTCAGCTTACAGAGCTGATTATAAGACAAAAAAAAAAAAATCAGTCAATATGCATTGCTTAACTAGCAACTGTTGCAAAAACACTGCTGTCATGTTAGTAAGATGGATTAATTACCCTGTCGGGAACAAAGTGATTCAGGCCAAGTCCGTACGCGTATGTGTAAGGTTTCCCGCCGTACTTCTGGTAATTGATTTGAGGAAACTCAAATGCTACAAAACAGAGCACAGGCTTAGGAAAACTCACCTGACGTCTCCGAATGGAACACTTGTGCCCTCCTGTGTGAGCTTTTTCTCTAGACCATTTTACCTTGGCGAGGTCCTGAAAAGAGAACCTCAGGTTCCAGCCAGATGGTCTCATCGCTGCACAGAATCGCGGTGGCAGTTGTGTTGGGCAGCGTGACTAGATTCTTGCCTGTGTCCGCCTAAGAAAGACAGTAACAGAAACCTCAGTGAGCAGGAAGAAAATTCAGGCAGTCGTAACTGCACACTTCCCGAGCGTTGCCTCTTTTCAACGTGCAGGGAGGAACAAGGCAGGGAATTATAGACGAGGCCGTCCCGGGCAGGCTGTCTGTGCCCATGTCGGTCCCCGGCTGTGCATCCCTGGAGAAGTCACACAACCTCTCGGGCCTCAGTTTTTTCAGCTGTAAAAGGAGACCATCCTTGAAGAAAAGCACTGAGGAATGTCTTCTGCAAACAAAGGAACAACAGCAAAAATACATTTTTCTGCAAAACAAAAGTAACAAAGACTTCAAATGCCCAAGCAATAAAAATGTACTTATCTATTCCATAGTTAGTTTATGTTTTAATTTTGTTTGAAACAATCCTAGCAGTTATATTTCCAAAAGGAAAAAAAAATACATAGGGAAACCACTAAACACGGATGTTTTTGAAGATCTTTTGTTTCGTACATGTATGGTGCATACAAATGCACACACATTTCCAGATTATTTTCATAATTATTATAAGCTCTAAGTTCAAATATATTTAATCAATTCTTGATTACATGTTTTGCTCCAGGCTCCAGCCTAGGTTTTTGGGCTAGTTCAAAGAATAAAATCCCTTTCCTCATAAAGCTAACATTTTAGTTCAGGAAGTTAAACACTAAATACAATTAATAACTAAAATATATGAGGATACTTCAAAATTGGTGGAAGAGTGAAAATAAAAGATAACTTTATTTTGGTTGAAATCCATGCATATGAGTATAATACACCTTGAATGTGGACCGGCTAATAGAGTTGGGGCTCAGAAATATGAAGGGTGGACATTTGTTAAGAGGCAAGGGTAGGCCTTTTTAAAAACTGGCATTTGAGACAAACCCAGAAGATGAGAAAATTAGCAATGTGTTCAAGCAAAGAGAATAAACGCTGAGAAGGCCTGAGGAAAGCGGAGGGCCCATGTGCTGAGGAGAATTAAAGAGAACAGCCTGGCTGCAACCCACCGAGCATGCCAGGGAAGAGGAGGGGAGAGGCGGGGAGGGGTCATGGGGCCAGACTACATAGCGGCTTGCAGGTCATTATGAGTGAGCAATGGGGAGGCACTAACGGATTTTGAACAGAGGAGTTACATGCTTTGGCTTCTTTTTAATACATTCCCATTGGCTGCTCTGCTGAAACCACCCATGGGAATAGACGCGACCCAGAGTAGAATCAGGGGACCTGATGGGTATGTTGCAGACTACAGGGGGTGGTGAAGAGGAGGAATACAAGAGAAAAGTCAGGCATGGCACCAGGGTTGGCATGGGCACCACAGAGAGATGAGAGCGACTGCAGGCTGTGGGGGAACGAAAGCAGCTCAGGCCTCCCTGCCTTCCGCTCGAGATGTCTACTGGATATCCAAACGGAGAGGTGGCGTAACAGTAGGCCACGGCAACCTTGCGTGTGAGGGAAAGTTGGAAACATGCATTCTGCTCTAAAGCACAAATCTGCAACAGGGGCGGAGGGTATTCCGGTGCCCTCCAAGAGGAGGAATGGGAGGTTGAGGCAAAGTGAGTCAGGAGAAAGATTTCTAAGAGCATGAGATGAGTGATCCACTGGAAATGGTAGAGGAATGATGAGAGAGAGAGAGAGAGTGCTCAAGAGCAAGAGAGAGAGAGGCTAGAGTGAAGTCTGAGTGGGTGAAGGAGGATGGAGGAGATTGGTTCTGGATAGGAAAACAGATAATTCAGTATGTGCGTACAGATGCTGGTGGGTGGGTAAATGTGGTCGTAGGAGCCTCTGGCTCTTTTTGAGTTTTCTTTTGTTTCAGAGGAATAGGAAATATAGATATCAATTGCATATGACTGCTGCCGTGGGAGGTGTGAAAAGTTTGAAGGTAAGAGGGTGTGGAATATTTAACCAGCAAAGTGAGAGTGGAAGTGAAGTGGCAAATTGCAGCAGCCAGGTTTGTGGTCATGATTTAAAATTAGACCAATTAACATAATTGTTTTTTTCAGCCTCAGAGATATAAACATGGAATGGTTTAAGAGTAACATTTAACTAGGGTATGGTTTTGACAAATAAGTTTGATGAAGTAAGAAAGAAGCAAGAAAAATAAAAATTTATATGATGGGGTGATTATTATCATTAATTATGAAATTTAAATTGACAGAGGAAGATAGATATTTTCTTTGGGGATTAGTGGATAGTGAAAAAGTAGTATGTTCAATGGATTAGAGGCTGCTAGCGGGAACTGTAGCAGGGCAAGCGAGGATCAAAGTTAAAAGGTGGCAGTCAGATTGCATCTTCGAGACACAGATTACAGAAGGATCACAGGCGCGGGTATTGGTTGTTAAGGTCATAATTCTGAAAAGGGAGTGGCTGATACAGAATAGAAGACAAGAGCAGTGCAACAGGTCAAGGAACTCAGGCAGGGTTGTTAGAAGAATAAATTATGATAGGCATCCTGAACGTTTCAAGAATAACGACAGGATTAGAGCTGGGAACAGAGTGTTATTGAGCCAAGAGGAAGAGAAGCAGTGGTTGGTAATGAAAAAAATAATGAGGGGTGTATATATGGCTATGTGTAATACTAATTGGCTACTTGATTGAATGGCTAAAATAAGATTAAAAGTTGGAAAATCTCAAGGGTGAATGGAGGAGCAACGGTCTAAAAGCAGGAAAGAGAAACCCAGGACGCCTACCCAACATGGACAGAGAAGAAACTAGCTCCCCTGCAAACTGCCGGTACAGAGACCTATGTCCTCAGAAGGGACTGGGATTTTGGCTAAAGAAAGAAGGAAGAGGAAACATTCTGAGAAGATGATACGCAGGGTTTTCTGGTCCTGACTATGAATTAAGAGTGAACAGTAGAATATTTTAGGATAGGGAGGAAAGGTAGGAGAGGAATAGTTAGAGAAACACATTTTGTGAGATTTGTGAAATAGGCACTGAAAACATTTATGGCAATGTTGGGAAGAAGACAGTGATGTGTTTATATACACACATTTATATTCATGTGCAGAATAAACACAAGGTCTATGCCAAACATATTATTTATGTGGTGTTTAGTTGAATTGTTTCTCTTTATCCTACATGGTTTTTTAAAAATAGGCCTTTATTTCTCTTATTTGTAGGAGCTAAACTGTATTTAAAAGAGAAAGAATGCCAGTGCATATCTGTTTTACTGCACATACAATACTCTGTCAAACTTTGCTTTAAATCTTTGTCAAATTGATAAGAATTGTATACTCTTTCAACTATTTTGTGACTATTTAAAATTTACTTTATATGAGGGAGGTTGAACAGTTTTTCATATGATTATTGTTTCTAGCTCTTGCCTATTTTCCTGCTGGACTATGATAGTTTTATATTTTATTTGTTGGACTCTTTATTCAGTGGAGCCATTAATCTTTGATTATAATGTATATTAAAAATGTGTCATCTCAAAAAAATAAATATCACATAAACAAGTAAATATATAAATTAGGTCTTCAGTATAAGAAATCTATAACATTATCTTTGTATCCTCACAGTGAATATAGAAAATTATTTTGTATAACAGAAAATGAAATAATAATTATATATATATGAATACATATATTTTATATTTTCTTATATTTGCACAAACAAAACTCAAGGAAGATACTAATAAAATTACCAATAAGAAATGAGGATGAATGGAATGGAGTAGATGAAGGTAGGGGTTAGAGTGAGACTTTCTATGTATTCTCAGGCCATTGAATTCCTCACTTCAAAAAGAAGGAAACATTAGTTTCATTTAGAAAAAAATTAATCTAAAATATTATTTCTCCCTACTACACTCTCATTTATCTATTTTATATATCTTGATATCATTTCAATGTCTGTAACTATCAGCTTTTCTTCTGTTCACAAATCTTCATGTCTCTGCATTACATGTCAATAAAATGCAAACCACTTAGCCTGACCTTAAGTCCTTCTGAGATTAACAACCCACTTTTGGGATCAGTGTTGTGGTGTTGCAGGTTAAGCTACAGCTCACAGTGCTACCATCCCTTAAGGGCGCCGGTGTGTGTCCTGGCAGCTTCACTTCCAAACCAGCTTCTTGTAACGCACCTAGTAAAACCAAGGAAGACGGCCCAAATGCTTGGGCCTTTGCACCCATGTGGGAGACCTGGAAAAAGCTCCTGGCTTTGGCCTGGACCAGCCATGGCTATTGCAGCCATTTGTGGAGTGAACCAGTGAGTGGAAGATCTCTCTTTCTGTCTCTCCTTCTCTCTCTGTAACTCTGCCTTTCAAATAAATAAGCCAATCTTGAGAAAAATAAAAAAAACCACTTTCATAGCTTTTTACCCCATTTCCTCTATTGCTTTTGCCCATGTTCCAATCAGTTGGATTGTAGGCAGTTTTCCCTGCTTGTCTGCTTCTCCATTTCTGGTTCTCTCCTCAAACTGTTCTCCCTGTCTTCAACTGTTCTGCTTCAATCCCATCCCCATCTGCTAAAATACTGAGGCTACAAATAACTACTCCATGCATCTCCCCAAACAAGTATGGCTTCTCCATTTTCTGGCTAGATAAGTTGATTCATCTCTGTCTCAGAGTTCTCATCCTATGTTGACATGCATTATCATTTCTGAATCATCTTCCTTCCACACTAGGTAATGGCATCCATGGGAACAAGCAATGTATCCTTTTGACTCTCCCACTGAAACAACCAGTGTGATACTTGTTGTAGCAGCTGCTCAGTAACTGTTGGGAGAAAGAGAAGGCAAGGATTTGGGTGTCAGGCATTTTTCATCATCACTGAAGTTCCTAATTCTATACTTGAGTGATCTGTCTTCAGGAAATGATGGCCACATATTTAGAAAAATCTTTCCTTTTTCTTCAAGTTAGAATGTGGGTACTGAAATTTATTGATCATCTTTTAAAGATGATTCTTTAAATCATCATTCTTTAAAGATGATTGTGATTTTATTAACACAGTTACGAGTTTATGGAAATCAACTGACTCATGTATGTGGTATGTATTCTATGGTCACTCAATTCCAAGCCACAGATATGCTTCCAAAGGGAATATTAAGAGTGCTTAGGGCACCCAGACAGATCCCTCCCCTTGACCTCTTCTCTGAACTCCAGATCCATGCATACCAGCTGCCTATGGGACATTTCTGCTGGGTTTCAACTCAACACCTGTACAATAAATCTTACTGTTTTTCCAGGAAACCACTCCTCTTACTTTTATGCTTCCTATTCAGTGAATATAGCATTATCCACTTGACTGCTTGGGGCAGAAATCTGAAAGTTATCCCATGTTCCTTTCTCTTCCTTACCCCTCACATATAATGAGACTCCAACTCCTATTGATTCTGCCAGTATTTATTTCTCTATTTTGTATCTTTTATCTTTCAATGGCAATTTGTTAATCCAAGTATTTATCCTCTTTTGTTCATCTCTTTGCGTTCATCATCTAAAGGTCTAGAGGTCTTCTAGCCTCTAAACTCCCCTGATTCCACTCTGCCCCTCATAATGACACCAGAGCTAGAAACACAGACCTGACCACATTGTGCACATGGCTGCGTGCCACTGCTGTGACATACATCTATAAAGCCCTTTACAATAGCACTTTAACACATCTTTTCAATTCCTCTGCCCTGTACCCATTTCCCCATGTGTATAATGAGCCAGTCCAGAAACTACTTTATGTTTAAGTAGTAATTCTTGCATTTTAAATTCCTCTTTACCTTCTGTACAAGCTTATTTTTATTAGAAAGGGAGATAGGGAGAGAGTGAAAGAGACAGAGACTGAGAGACAGAAATATCTCCCATCCACCAGTTTATGCCATCAAATGACCACAACAGCTGAGACTGTGCCACACCAAAGTCAAGAGCTGAGAACTCAACCTTGGTTTCTCAAGTGAGTGGCAGAGACCCAAGTACTCAAGCCTTCATCTGCTGCCTTCCAGGATGTGATTTAGCAATGTGCTGGAATCAGGAGTGGAGCTGAGATTCAAACCCAGGTACTCTGATAAGGAATATGGCCCCTCAAGTGGTATTTTAGCCACTGTACCAAATACTCACCTGCCTCTGTTCCTTTATAGGAGCCCTTTTACCTATGTGTAATGCTCAATTTCAGCCTCTTCCCCTTCCTTAGTTTTTATAGAGATCACAAGCATAATTAAGGGAAATAGTATCTGGTTTAAAATTGGGTTTATTTTCTACAACATCTGAACTAAGCCATTGGTACAATGTGTTTGCATTCTGTTTAGCTGCCTCAGCCCCTCGTATGCAACTAGGGCTAGATCAACATAAAAGAGAGTGTATGTTAATGCATGTATATGTGAAAATTCCATTTTTCTTGAATTTGGCATTTCCATCACACTAAAATTCTGATGTCAGTGTGGTGTTCTAAACAAGACAATCACAGGAAGACAAAATAGAGATGACATGATTATCCAATGCTATTAATGATTTTTATCCTCTAGTGATATTTCAGGAGATAGGTAGAAAAACAAAACAATGGTATCATTTCTCTGAAAGGGAACTTTTGATATTTCATCTCTCCAGAATTTCAAATTATTTAAATTAAATTATTTGTAGTATTGACAAAGGATCCTAAGAATCAATGGATCCGCATTATTCACAAAGAAAGTACATTTTGCAAAGTATTTTGTGATTGAAAGAGCAGATTCATAATCACAAGACCTATTTCTCATATTGTTGTGCCATCATTGGCTTTTGCCAAAGTTGCTTCAGTTTCCTTGTTTGTGAAAGGATGGGAGTTTGATTAGTTTATGTTTAGTTTCTTCCATCTCTGAAATTTCAAGACTTGTGGTGATATCTGAACTATAAAGCTACGTGGCAGGAGGTTACCTTGTCAAAATTCAAGGGAAGTACGTATCTCCGAACCTCAGGCTGTGGAGCTTTTCTGGCATTTTTTTTCACCTCTTCCCAGTTCTCACGTAAGTTGGCTAAATATAAGTAATTATACACAAACTCAAATCTGCAAAAATAAGAAGTCAAACATGAGCACAATTATAAATAATTTTAGAGAGATGACTCATGCTTTTCAAAAGCACAGGTGCCTGCCTATTCTTTATTCCACAATCCAGAAATTGCTAATAGCACAGGTATATTACAGTCATTTCCTCCTTCCCACAGTAGGTGGGGGGGGAATGAAAAAGCAAAGAAACTGCCTCATGGATATATTTAAGTAATGGTAGCCTCAGATACTTTCTTTCTTCTAGTCAACATTCCATTTGTGCCCTTAGGGGCCATTATGTTTCCAGAAACTTGGCTAGTCTGAAAAACGCATGTCTCTTTGTCCTAATCTCAGAGTGAGCAGAATTGAAGGCTCCCCAGGGATCTTGTCAAGTTTGAGCCAAATTTGAGTTCACTTCTTAAGTCACAGAACCTTTTACTTTCAGGTCTGGTTCATGGACTCCATCCGTTTTCAATCATTAACCGTAGTTTTGATCCTCAGTGTGTATTGCTGTTCACCTCAACTTCCTACTGCTTTTTCAATTACATTTGTTGACTCACGCACACCTCTGACTTTTCAGTGTGATTCAGATTAAACATTGAGAGCAGCGTCTCTGTAAAAGACTCCTAATTCCTATGAGCACCTGGAGATGTAATATTTATCTGATGTCCTTTCTTACCCTTTCCAACAACAGAGATCCACAATCAAAAAGTCATTATCTTCATAGGTGTTGATATGATGGAAGAGGTTGAAAGGTGATGTCCTGTATTTATTATTGAGGTATTTCCTTCTTTTTTTATCAGCGATATGAAGCCAAACCTAAAAAAAATTAGGAAAATACCTTGATGCATCTACAAAGGGGGGAAAAGAACACATTTTGGAACATGCATTCTAGAAACATACACTTGACTCACCCCCATAGTTTCATTGGACTCAAAACAATCCATGTAGTTGGCTCCCCAAAGGCTCCAAGAAGAAAGGAACTTGAAGAGGTTAATTTTGACTGGAGTCTCCACAAAAACAATGTAGTTGGGAGTCAGACCAAAACTGAAACACAAATGGGCTTGTTAACGGAAGTACTGATTCTCAAGCCACAAACAGACATGTGTACACAAGGTATGCTCAGTTATATGAATCAACAGTGTCAATGGAAATTAATTATTTTTAAATTTAGTTTTCTGCAAGAAACATTGTGATCAGGATTGGTATCAAAGGTAGGCAAAGAAGATCTTTAAGCTTGAGTTTTCCTGCAGATTCATAGTAGGCCTTCAAGTTACCTATGGACGTAAGATGGCTTGAATCGATCACTGCAGGGGAATTGTACAACGACCTCTGACTTGCTTATTGGATCTTCCTTGTCTGAAATAAAGTGGTTTTAAAAGGCTTTGGAACAGCCTCTGTTTTTTAAAATACAAAGCATTTAGAACAGCTTATACAAGCAAAGAAATACATTTTCAGATCTTGATCTTTTTCAGAGCTCATTTTCATTTTCTCAGTTATTGGCATTTCTTAAAGAAATTTTATGTGAAGCTGCAATCACCCAGGAAAATCCAAATAGCAGCAGATTTGGAAAAGTGAACTCAAATGGGATGTGGCATGCAGAATATAGTGGAGTCACATCTTGCAACAGCTGGCGTTAGGTTTTATGTCAGAGGATTAAGGCAAAATGTCAGAATGATCAAAATGCCTTTGACAATATTTTAAGATACCTGGAAAGGGTAGTATAGAAGGATGTGTGTCAATAATGCACAATAATTCTTATGCACATTAAAGTTCATTTACTACTAAGTCAATGATCCTCAAACCTTAGTGTGCATCAGAAAAATCATATTAAATATTTCTTAAATTACTGATTGTGGTCCAGATTCCATTGTCAGAATTTCTCACAGTCTGCCTAGGGTGGGACTCAATATTAATATCTCTATAAGGCTCTCAGATGACACTGCTGGTAGAGGTACTTAGGGAACTATATTAAATAACACTATGCCAAAATCCATATGAATTCAAATAATCATGAATTCAGTTATCAATAAGATAATAATCAATGAACTTGGCAGTTAATAGAGGATAAATGGAGAATTCTAGAGTACTTTCCCTACTGCAATTTGTTCTTCAAAGTATTAATAAGAGTTAATAGAGTTACCTGTAGTTTTGGAAATAAAATAGAAAATATGTAGTACACTCATATACACATATGTATGCTGTTATGCACATATACATGTATACATGTTCAATTCAATTTTGCCTAGCACATGAATAACTGATCAATAAATGTTTGCTGGATTTGAATCTAAATCATATGTGATCCTATATGCTAGATCTTTAAATGTTGTAGAATAGAACTTGACAGCCCGTTTTCTGTATTTTCTAGTGGTTATCTCCTGCTGTGCTGTATGGATGAGAGTAATTGTTCTAAAGTTTGAGGGTAGCTTAACAAGTATAAAATGTTATCCTGTTATTCTGATCTTGTATCATGTCTTTCCAGTGACCTCACAATACTGATACTTGATTTCAGAAGAAGAAAGATTGGTAAACTCACCTGCTTGCAGTGGAGGGATCTTTACAATATTGTAGGCAATTGAAAAATTTTTCCCAAAACAATTACCAATGTTGTAAACTGTTCCATCACTTTCAATGTGGGGGTGAGCAGTGGCTCCATTGACAGAGACATAATTGCAAAGATCAACCTATGAAAGGAGAGCAAGCATCATGTGTCTTAAGAGAAATATTACATTTACTTCTTAAAAATATTTATTTATTTGAAAGACAGAGTTACAGAGAGGGAGGGAAGGAGAGAGAGAGAGAGAGAAAGTCTTTCATCCACTTGTTCACTCCCCAGATGGCTGCAACAGCTGGAGCTGTGCAGATCCGAAGCCAGGAGCCAGGGGCTTCTTCCAGATCTCCTATGTGGGTGCAGGGGCCCAAGGACTTGGGCCATCTTCCATTGCTTTCCCAGGCCACAGCAGAGAGCTGGATCAGAAGTGGAGCAGCCAGGACTCAAGCCGGTGCCCATATGGGATGCCAGCACTGCAGGTGGCAGCCTTACCGGCTAAGCCACAGCGCTGGTCCCTGCTTTTATTTTGACCTTAGGTCTGACCCCACCATTATCTCTTGCAATCTCACTCCAAGGGCATGTTATCTTTCTTTCCATCTCTGTGGATCTCACCCTCTTTCAGATTTGCCTGAAGTCCTACCTTCAGTGCTGAGCTCTCCTCCAACCCCCATACTATTTCTGTGAGTGTCTTAAATCTGGAGTTCTCTGTGACTGTGCCCCTCACTTGATATATACCATAGATGGCTCTGGTTAGTTACCTTTTTTTTTCTGTACAAACAATGATAAATCTGAATCCTGTGTCTTCTTTATACTCTTTTTACTGTATTGCATTGAATTTTGTGAAATCATTGATAGTCAATAATTTTCAATTTATAAAAATGGTAAGTTTGTATGGTATAATCTAAGTACCAAACATAGTGTGTTGAACAGATTATGTGTTTGTAATTGAAAGGGACCTCATGATAGAAAATATTAATCTAAATAGACTTGAAGGAATCCATGAATCTCCTCGAATTAAATGCAAACACTTCTGAAGAGAGAATTCAGCATTTTAATTCCTGAGAAATTCAGAACTACAAATATATCACAAAAATCTCCTAGTATTCAGAAGGAGAAATTAGGTCCCAGAGAGGTCAAACGTCTTGCTCAAGGGTCAGAGACACATGCTGGCAAATAGCACTAGAATTTCTGCCTATGGCCTACTCGGTCAAGACTTTTTCTGTGAATAATTAATGGAGTACATATTAATCTAACCCAGATTCTTTCTGTTTTATGCAGAGACTATTTTTTAAATCATAGGGATCCCTTAGCACCCTTATTTAAATAGTAAACAAGACATTCAGTCATTCAACACTCAATTACTCATCAAGTTTTTCCCAAGCTTCTAGTTTGTGTCAAGCACTGTGCCGGGGTCAAGGAGAACAAAGATTCTTGCTTTGAAGAAAATCAGCTCAGACCCGTGCCATACAACATGGTAGACACTAGTTGTTTGTAGTAATTTAAATTTAAATTAATTATAATCAGATAAATCTTGAAATTTAGCTCCTCTGTCACACTAGCCACATTTTAAGTGCTTGATAGCACTTAGACAACGAAGAAATAAAAATTTTCATAGTGAAATAAAGTTCTATTGGCTAGCACTGCATTAGACCAATAAACTGGCATAACGTGCACTAAATAAAAAAAAATGTATCTAAAGAGACACAATCTAACCTAGACTGGGGGATTAGTCAGGCTTTCCAGGTGTCAGGGCTCCAGCGACTGCTTCAAAGATAAATAGAATTTAACCAGGATGACGTGTGCCAGGGAGTAGGAGCCCTAATGTGAAAGGACAGAATTTGGAAATAGCCTATGTTTTGGGATGATCGATGTAAAGGAATGGGTGGGGGAGGGGAAATAAGACAGGCCAGCCATAAAAGCCTTTATTTGGACTTTACCTTGGAAACTATGATGCTCTACATGGAGTGACACATTTGTATTTGTACTAAGTGTTTTAAAGCTATTTATTTTATTTATTTGAAAATAAGAGAACAGAGACAGAGGGGAGAAAGAGAGAGTGAAAGAGAGATAGAGAGAGAGCTCCCCATTACTGGTTTACTCTTCAAGTGCTTGTGATGCCCAGGGCTAGACCAGGGCTGATGCTCGGAACTCAATTCAGGTATCCCTGGCAGTGATCCAGGTTCTTGAGTCATCACCTGCTGCCTCTCAGGGTGTGTATTCATAGGCACTCCAGTGTAGAAGAGCGAGATATTAACCACTATGCTAAAAGCCCAACCATTTCTGAATTTAGAAAAACAGATCCTGCCATCTTGAGGAAATTCTATTTAAGAAAATCAGGCTGGGGAAAAGGCAGTGGTTGGGAGGCTATTTCAGTAATAGTAAACAGATAAAATCTCAATCTTTGAAACTACATTTTTATATGAAATCAGGATGTAGTTCTATTCACAATGGAATGTAACCCCTAATAAAATTGATTCTGGAGCCATACCATAGCTTCTGCATTTCCAATTAATGTACCATGCCACTAGAATACAAATTAACTACCACAGTCAAGTGGATGGTTTAGAAATTCAGCTTCAGTTTTTCTCTAAACGAGCTTCCACATGTAGCTTCCCAGTTAATAAAGTACAGCTTTGCTTCTACCACTTCTTCAAGAACCTTTCAGCAGTTTCTCATTGTCTAAACAACTTATTCCAATGTTTCTACCATTAATCAAGCTCTTTGTTTTATCCTACTCTTTTCCATGTGATTTCTCTTGACATTACATAAGCTTAATGACTAATTCTTAAGTGGTAGTGTCTCTACTTTCCCCCAACTCACGTCTGGGAGAGTTAAAAATTTCAGAGGTATTTTGTGTTTGTACCATGATTAAGGACATGATTGATATTTAATGGATGAGGCCAAGGACTTGAAACCTCTGCAATGTGTGAGACAATTTCCAGAGTGCAAAGTTACCTCTTGCAAATGCCACTAGTACTTCTATTAAGAAGTACTGCAAGTTGGCCGGCGCCGTGGCTCAACAGGCTAATCCTCCGCCTTGCGGCACCGGCATACCAGGTTCTAGTCCCAGTTGGGGTGCCGGATTCTGTCCTGGTTGCCCCTCTTCCAGGCCAGCTCTCTGCTGTGGCCAGGGAGTGCAGTGGAGGATGGTCCAAGTGCTTGGGCCCTGCACCCCATGGGAGACCAGGAAAAGCACCTGGCACCTGGCTCCTGCCATCGGATAAGCACGGTGCGCCGGCCGCAGCGCGCCGGCCGTGGTGGCCATTGGAGGGTGAACCAACGGCAAAGGAAGACCTTTCTCTCTGTCTCTCTCTCTCACTGTCCACTCTGCCTGTCAAAAGTAAAAAAAAAAAAAAAAAGAAAAGAAGTGCTGCAAATCTAGATACTAAAGAGTAATCCTTTATTTTCCCACCTCTATGCCTTTTCTCATGTTATGCCTTCATATAGAATGTTGTTCTCCAAGTTCACTGAAGTCCCATGTCTTCTTTACCTTACAGTCAAGTGCAAGCCCTTTGAGACTTCCTTGATCTATCCTTGATGTACTCAGCCTTACTTACAGAAGTAATCTAGCTTAGATGTGCTTTCCTAGATTTTCCTTCTCAAAGAGGGCTCGTATCATGTTGTGTCCTATTAAAGTTATGTACTTGTTCAATTTTTCTATCCAATGCTAAGCTTCTGCAGATAAGAAGATTGTTTTTTAAACAGGGACATCTTAATAAATACTGGTTGAAATGTGGGCCTATCTTAAGAAACGCTGCATTGAGATTGCCTAAATTCTCAGCAAAGTTTTGTCACTTTGTGATATATATGATATTTTGCTGTATGCTATTTCAGTTAATAAATAGCTATATTTCCAATGAGAAGAGTCAAAAAGGGGGAGAATAGGCACCTAGAACTATTGCCTAAAACTGAGACTGGAAGAGTTTTTAGTGTTAATAGCTGCACGTTTCTGAGCACTTTATGTACCACGTCCATGCCAGCATATAAAAGTCATGGAGGGCAAGGACCATGTATTGGCAATGACCCATATTCACTTATGTATTTCTTGTGGTTAGTGTAAGTTCTGGTCCACAGAAATCACTCAATAAATATTTGTGTTATGAATAAATGAATGAATGGCTATGTTAGGTAATTGATAAGATTTTATTCCTATCCATGTAAATATTTAAAATCTTATAGGTGAAAGAAAATTTTCTCTATGTTGCATCACTAGTAGTTGGTGATAAAGAAAGATTTGAAACTTAAACAGACTTTTACATTCTTTCCACCAGATTCCATAGCTAACTTAGTTCTAAGTTCCAAATTTTAATTTCCTGAGAGAGGTCAGCTGAGCACTTTGTCCTACCTGCTTAATTGTCTCCAAGGTTTCTGGATTAATCTTGGTAATGAAGTTGGTCTCTGTGCAGGCATAGTAATCTTCCCCCACTGGATAGATGTTTACAAGGGCATTGTCTGTAACCTCCACTCCTCGAAAGTAAGAAAAAAACCTGAAGAAGAAAATGAGTTTTTCAGTCCAATAACTTTCAAGTCATGAGAAAAAAGGGCAAATGTAAAATTCCTTAATAACTTGCAATTTGGTTTCAGTAACCTGGAAAATATATTCTTGCAGGGATCTGGGAAAGCACAGGTGCCAAATTCTGTTATGACGATCCTTTTCTCAGTCATTGCTCGTACATAGGCATCAGTGCGGATAAACCTGAAGGACATTGAGACACAGGGAAAGACCATAGACAGAGATAATCAGAGCAATCCCTGTGGAATTTAACATGGTCACTGTATGTGTTCTCATTAAAACAGAATCGTAAATACCTAACACAAAGAATAAAGAACATTATCAGCTCCCTTTCTTGGAGTCACCATGGGGGAAAGAGGCAATGTGTCATGAGCTTAAATTTATATATTCTTCGTTCTTAAAGATTTATTTATTTATATATTCAGAAACACAGAGCAACAGAGAGAGGGGGAGAGAAAGAAAGAAAGGCAAAGAGAGAGAGAGAGAGAGATTTTCCATTTGTTAGCTTACTTCCCAGATGGCTGAAACAGCCAGATCTGGGCCAGGCTTCAACTAGTGCTCTCATATGGGATGCTGGTGTAGTAAGTGGAGACCTAACCTACTACACCACAATGCAGACACCTACACTTATGTCTTCTGACCCTCACAGTGACAGACAAGGAATCTGAGGTTAACCGAAGTTAAGTGATTGGCATATGTTACTAAGCTGGATTAAAACACAAGTTGACCAGAGCCAGACAATGTGAAATTTCCATATCACACCAGGCAGCCCCATAAGTAGTTCATATAGGTCCTCTACTCTCTGTAGCCCAGCACCTATCAAGGTATCCTTAGTCAAGGTATCCTTAGTGGGAAATTATAAGACATGATGTGTCAAGTTGTATTCCTTTTTTGTTTGTTTGTTTTTGACAGGCAGAGTTAGACAGGGAGAGAGAGAGAGACAAAGAGAAAGGTCTTCCTTCCGTTGGTTCACCCCCACAAATGGCCGTAGCCGGTGCACTGTGCTGATCCCAAGCCAGGAGCCGGGTGCTTCCTCCTGGTCTCTCATGTGGGTGCAGGGCCCAAGCACTTGGGCCATCCTCCACTGCACTCCCGGGCCACAGCAGAGAGCTGGACTGGAAGAGGAGCAAGCGGGACAGAATCTGGCGCCCCAACCAGGATTAGAACCAGGGGTGCCAGCGCCACAGGTGGAGGATTAGCCTAGTGAGCCACGGCGCCGGCTTGGTTGAATTCCTTTCAATTTTCCACTGTCTCTTCCTTTTTTTAACTTTAAAATTCAATTTGCTACTTTAAAAAGCAGGCAGTCTTGAATTCAATCTCTCGCACAGCAGATCTTCTGAACCATATCCCACACTGGTTGCATACATTGCTCAGGATTTCTCCTGTGAAGAGTCAGTTAAAATCTGATTTTGCACTTTCATGGAAAGGAAAAGGTACCAAGGTCTGAATGCTAACCTCTGCTTTCATAGCTAACTTTCTGCTTTGACATGAACTATTTATCTTCTATTATAGCCCAGGTTATCCTGACTGCTTTAAATCTCCAATTATTTTACCTTCTGATGTCTCTTCAAAATACCTAAAATTTGTGGTGATCTACGGAGCCTTGAAATGGCCTGAGCACTAAAGTAGGAGACAAAATCTTTACTGTGGTAATAATGGGGGCCTCCAGGAGGGATGACCTCAACTTTCACTAACAATCTTTCATTTTTACTAAATTTCTGTTACTGGGAACACCATGATGTACCAGGTCCTTCTTTCCTCTGTGGCTCCCCTTTTTCCTTCCTAGTTCTTTCTGATTATAAAAAAGGAAAGAAGACAAGATTGCTAATAGTTATAATAACAATAATAACCATGATAGTGACTTTTACTATTGCTGTTTCTTATGTACTAGGTAGTGTTCTTATTGAGTCTCTGTAACAGGCTTATGAAACAAATTTAAATATTTGTCCCATTTCACAGATGACAGAAACAAAAATAACATGTCAATGTCTTGTCAAAGTTAGCCACCTAGGAAAATGGTGTCTGGTGGACATAGGATTTGAAGTCAACTATGTCAGACCCCCAAACTCTTGTACTTAGCTTCTTCTTTATCCCATAGTAGGGTTCCAGGTGTCCATACAGATACACTAACCCAGGGGGATTCTCCTGAGATGGAGGTGGGTATACGAGGAGTCTCTAAAAAGTTCATGGCACATGCATATGGCAAAAACTCTGCGTGGATTTCAAAATTTTTTGCACCAAAAATAACATTAGCTTTTAACTACATTTTCCACTAACTTTTGGAAGTCCTTTCAGTTTAGGTCTTCTGTTGGGTTCAGGAGATTAAAAAGCAGCACCACATGGGGAATAGGAGCTGAGAGAGTCTCCACAATTCCTAGAAGCAGGGTAGACCTAGTGCTCCTTTACCTTCTATGGTAGGTGACGTGTCCTTCTTTGAAGTCAAACTTGTGCAGCAGGGCTTGCCCATCAAACAGGTGGTAAAATGGCTCAGATCCAACTTCAAAGAGTCCTGGCCCACATCGAAGGAGACTTCCGGTGAGCCACAGGGGGATCCTGCCTGTGGCGAAGGTGAGATATAGAATATTGCTTCTGACCCCTGCCTTTGGACTGGTCTTTGTAGGGCAAAGTGATTATTAACAGCCTGAGTGGGCAGAATCTTTTTAACAAAGCTGGCAGTGATGTCTGCTTCCAGCTCTCATGCTGGACACACTTCATAATTTCTGCTGGCTTGAGTCTACTTTCATTAGGAGGCCAAGTGGTAGAGAATGTGTAACACTTCAGCGTTTGAACAAAGGGTTGGAAGGAATGAGGGAAAAACATTTTGAGATCAGCGGCATTCTCCACCTAATAAAGTTATACAGATACCAATCCATTTGCCTTTTGGCCAGCTCACGTTTTTTTAAAAGTCACTTTTTCATTTTCATTTCATTTTCATTCCTAATGTTAATTTTTATTTATTTGCTTATTTATTTGTTTTTCCATTTCTTTTTAATTTTATTTATATAAAGGGAACAAATTCATGTATTTCATATATATGATTTAAGAATATAATGATACTTCCACCCTCCCTGACTCAAATCCTCCTTCCTTTCTTATTTTTCTTTTAATTTTTGCAATGACATACTTCAATGTACTTTAAAATCACAAGCTTTATCCCCCACTTAATAAAGAATTCAACAAGTAGTAAGTAGAAAAAAAAAAAACATTGTTCCTTAGGAGTATAGACAGAGCTATAAACAATAATCAAATCTCAAAATGTCAATTTCACTCATATACATTACTTTTTTTGTCAGCTCACTTTTAAAGAGAATTTCAAATTTCTTGATGCATTTTGTACAACTGAAAGATAGAAGGGTTGATTTGGAGTGAGGACCAAGATATTAAAAAATGTGCCTATAAAAGAAACCATTTAAGTGAAACAACAAGAATACTGGCTTTTTAAAATTTAGAGCTACATCCTCTGAGAGTATGAACCACTATCCAGATTAAATTCCATCTGTGGTAACAGCAAGAACATAGGGCAGAGTGCTAGGAACTAGGATGTTGGCTCACAATGTGCACATGCCATTGCTGACCTCAGTTTGGTCATCTGCAAAATGAGGGGAACCCAATATAGGCTGTTAGGACTTTGAGTTTTTCCAGTTAGTTTTGTGCCTTTTGAAAAGTACAGCATTGGGAAGTATTTGCTGAATCCTTACCAGGATTTTCTTTTCTTTTTCTTTTTATTTTTTTTTTCAAATGGATTACTTCCTATAGCTCAGTTGCAATTGGTAAGATGAAAATTTGAAGAGAAGGCATGGCTTAACCAAAAGGTACAATGGTAATTTGATTACTATTGTCCAGATTGTTAACATCGGAATCCAGTTGAGAAAGCACCTGGCTCATCTACAGAAGGGGAAACTGGGAAGAGAGAATTGCCAAGGTTTTGACCATCCCCATATCACTACGTGATCCCAGGAGAAGAGATTAGGACCACATAATTTCTCTGTGCAAAGACAACCAGTGTCACTTGATCACTTTGTGTTGGATCATTCTATTTCCATAACCTCATTTAATCTTCACTATAACCTTACAAAGTAAATTTCAGTTTCGGTAGGTGAGGCGTAGAAGTTTTAAGTTACTTGTGGAGTTCACAGATAGTGGACTCATAGAGCTGTGAGTAGCACCTACATCTTGCTGACTCCAGAATCAACACTCTTGCAATAGAAGGGGCATGAACTCCACTACCCTTCAATGCAATGTTACCAGATTATTCAGACACCAGTGGAACAGACACTTACAGGACATCTACTATGTGCCAGGCACTGAGCTAGATGCTGTCCGTGTGAAGATGACAAAAATGTAGTGTTGGTCCTCAAGGAATCTCAGTTAAGCCTTATTTTTCTACATTACAGAAATGAAGTTAAATAAGAGGAAATGGGTTCTTGGTATTAAAAAAACAAAAAACAAACAAACAAAAAAACCTGTGCCTCCCCTTTCCCCTCCCTGTGTCCTAGAGGGAGACCAGCACTCTCACTGAGTGAGAGGCTGGAGGAGAGAGACCTCAGCAAACACGGAGAACGACTTCCAGATGGGCAAGACCAACCTGTAACATGAGCTGTGAGGGGTGAAGATAGTTCTTCCACGGTTTCAAACAGTTTCTTGTAACCACCAGCAGGATGCTCGACTCTGAAAAGGTAAGGTAATGAGGAAGGAGCCCGTGCTGATACTCACAGAAGTCTGAGAAGACAAGAGACAGCACTCTGGGACAGAAGGTGCCCTTTGCTCTGTGCCAGTTCACCAAAGCCTGTGTCAGGGAGCACATAGGGTTAGAGACAGACAAGCATGCTTGTGTTCAGAGGGGGCCTCAGCTCAGTGCTCCCTCTTCCAGGTCAGAGGAAATGGGCTCTCTGTAATGTCAGCAGCCTCAGTGCACTTAATCTTACCTTCGGCAGTTTTCCCATATTTGTGAAGACTAATCTACTAATACTGTGGCTGCCACTTTTCTTCCTGAATGCCAAGGACCCTAGACAGGGTCCTTCCCACAGAGAGATCTAGCTCAACCAATACTCTGAGCTGACTGCATCGCTGATTGCTTGCCTCCTTCCTCTCTCTCCTGTGGTTGGGGATGACAGCTTTTTGGGTCCAGTACCTTACTGTTCAATATTCACCTACTATACTATCATTTCTTCCCATCATCTCATTTCTTTACCAATCCATATGAGCTATATAGTAGTTTATAAAAATAGGAGATTCAGATTCCATATTTTTGCTTGTTTCCTACCACCTCATTTTGGCTCCATATTACAGGTTCTTAGAGTGACAGCTCTTAACAGTCTCACTATAGCAATTACATTGTATTTAGTATGTGCTATGTGCTTACATCAAAAAGAACTTTGCATGCTATGAGCTCATTTAAATCTCATAACACAATGTGATAAGTATTGTTGTTACATCACTTCCATATAAAAGGAAAAACGTAGATTTAAAAAAGTTAAGTAATCTGCCCATAGGAAATGACCAGGTAAGAAGGGGAACCCATGTCTGCCTGAGGTCCTTGTGCTTATAACTGCTTGTTAGCCCCAGTCTAAGTCCCTCGAATCCTACCATAACTTAGACCTGAAGTCTAGATATTTGCTTTAATATATAAATAACAATACATTCCCCCAGCTAGGCACAATGCTCATAGGCAAATAGGCCATCTAACAACAATTTGTCTTCAGGAGCCCTTGAAATCGCCCCTTGACCATATAATGCCATCACCACGGCATTTTAAAAAATTTCCCGGAGATACTCACTGGATAGACATTTTCTGTCAGTGGAGGATCGAGAGTTCTTGCAGCAAGTGCAGATTGAGGGAGTAAGTCCTCAGCCAGGGCCTTTATATGCCTTCTAATTCTCTGTAAAAGGAGTTATGGCTTTGAGAACTTTTCCCCGCCCCCTCAGCTGAGGGAGAGGAAACAGAAGTGGCTTTCAGAACTCAAATCCTCCCATGCATGCTTGGGCTTTATTTGGGCTCCTTGTTCCCATAACAGTTTTTTTGGCTGTTTTCCAGGGACCTCAATCTTTCCCAAAGAGAATGAGAAGCAGATTAGAAAGCAAGGAGCTGTGTGGGAGTGGCCAGTGGCAGGCCGGAGCTGATCCAAGTCATCCCACTGGACCCTGGCACCATTCTCTGGCAACCACCTCCCTGTGCTACCTCTGTGCCTTCATTCTCACTCTCACTCACTTGTGCATTTATTCATCCACTTATATTGAAAAATATCTCTTATACATCACCCACAGACCAGATAGAGATGGGGGTTGCCTTCACAGACCTTATCTCTTTGTAAGGGTAACAGGAAACTAACAAGCTATTCAATATAAATTCAGTTGGTGTTAAGATTGGAAAAGTGCAGAGTGTTACAGAAACACATTGTAGTGCCTATAACCTTCCATGGCTGCCTCCCTGGTACCATTGAGTGTTCAAATTCTTCCCATGAGGCTGAGAACATCAGCCATGTCCTTTTGATTTGTTGAAGAAGAAACTCATCATGTTCTTGCATGTCCCTAATTCTAGCCTGCTCTTGACCTCACCCTCCTGTCCACTACTGTGTGGTCTTCACCCAGGAAGAACACAGCACTTTTTATTCATGTATTTGCAACGTTTTAGTAAGCCTCCTTGCTTTGCACAAAAAAGGCCCTGGAAAACAGAAAAGATATATTCTATACCAGCTTCAAAGTTCAAACTTTTTTGAGAAACTCATGAATGATTTTGAATTGAATATGTGGTTATGGATACTTACCCTGGAGCTTTTTTTTTCAGCCAAATCGTGTAACAATCTGAGCACTCTCCAAGGTGGATGACAAAAGCTTACTTTCCCAGCCTGGGCTGCAGTGAAGGCACAGCCTGTGACCTGGAATCCACCAGTCAGAGGCAGTGCAGAGTTCCAAGTGGAAGCACCCAGTGCCAAGTTATCAAGTTTCTTTGTTTATCCAAAGTTGTAGTGGCCCCCCTAAAGTCATTCTACAGAGGAGTCTAGGCCATCATAACTGTCTGGGTAACTTCCAAGCACCATGCTTAGCCATCCCAGACATTCTGCTAGTTTTGTAATATTTTAAATATTGGTGTTCTGCTTAATTATGTAGAATTGGTTTTGCTATCTATAACTAAGAGCCTTGTCTCCAGGTAGTATATGATACTACCTGTCAAGAAGAGCATATGTTGGTATTAATAAGTCTCAGAAGAAAGAGGAAGGAGCTAAGCTGTGGCAGTAAGAATATATAAAATTCAGCCAGTCAAAGGGAATATAGAAGAGTCTTTGGGTTAACAAACAGCCAGGGATGAACTATACTAGAGTTAATGATAAGCCACATTTTGTAGAACCATGTAAACCATGGACAGAAACAGAGACCCATATCATGAGAGGGAAATCACTAAAGTGTTTTATTCAGAAATGTTATGAACTAATTTGCATTTCATTAAGATCACTTGGATTACATTGTGAATAATACATTGGGAGAAGATTTGGGCAAGATAAACTACAAGGAGACACAGACCAAACATGAGAAGATAGCTGACCCAGGAGGATGCATTGGGAATGGTTATAAATGGTCAGACTCAAGAGATGTTTCAGAGGAGGCTTGATCGAACTTGGGATTGTTGAATATGTTGGGGAAATGAAAGGAGGAAACAAGTATGATTACTAATTTTCTGGTACAGTTCACTGATAGTGTACTCTGTGTGTGTGTGTGTGTGTGTGTGTGTATGTGTGTGATGTTCCTGAGATGTAGATAAAGTGAATGAGTCCTTATTTTATTTATTTATTAAAGAAAGAGGTCACTGGCAGATATAGACATTTGAAGGCTTCATAGGGAGGCAAAGTGAGTTGGAATTTGAAGGATAGAGTGAGTGTGGGCACAGAGATAAGATGGAGGGCACATTCCTGGAGAAGGATGCAAAATGGGAGAAGGTAGAAGAATGGGTTTGGAGGGGCAGGTTAAAGGAACTTCTTGTGTGCTGTACTACCTTTGTTAGATTTCATTTTCTCAGAAGTCTTTTCCTGGCTGAAACCATGGCCCTGCAGTGATACCTGTACAATGTCAGTCCCCTGGAGGGAAATTCCAGGCATACCAGAATCCAGTTTTATTTCTTCACTTTCACCCTTTCTCATCCCATTACAAGGGATCAAAGGAGAAGACTTTGTGGGAACCAGAAAGCCTACACTAGCTGCTAGATGGAGCATACACAAACTGCACTTTACATTGAAGATCACTCCTGGGAGATGAAAATCTGATCTTACTGCTGTCTCAGTCTGCCCCAAATGTCTTTTTAAAGTATCTCTGTGCTGCCTTCAGTGTTCTGGGCTTGAAGCCACGTTAAGAACAATAACTGATTTTAGTGATTTTCTTCCACTATTTTGCGTCTTTGATATTCTTTATGTTTTACTAGAAGTCAGCTCACTGAAAGGTATTTCTTTTAATAGTACAAATCATGGCGCTACATGTCCTGGAAGACTTACAGATTCACAGGTTGTGTGAGTCATCAACTGAGTGTGCTTGGATAGAGTCACGAAAAAAACTAATGTGTGTGCTTTAACTCTCTTTAAACCTTGACTTCTTAGGCAAAAGGCAGGGAAAGATGCAAAAGTATTTTATAGCCAAAAAAAGTTCTATGCAAATATTAGGTAGTACTTACCAAAGTCCACTCACAGGAAGTTGGATTTTATGTGTAATCTACCAGGTAATATTGCCTACCTTGGTTGTAGCCTATCTTCTATTCACCTTGGTATGAAATTAAAGATGTGCAGTACTATATCCTTTTTTTTTTTTTTTGACAGGCAGAGTGGACAGTGAGAGAGAGAGACAGAGAGAAAGGTCTTCCTTTGCCGTTGGTTCACCCTCCAATGGCCGCTGCGTCCAGCACGCTGCAGCCAGCACACCCCGTTGATCTGATGGCAGGAGCCAGGTGCTTCTCCTGGTCTCCCATGGGGCGCAGGGCCCAAGCACTTGGGCCATCCTCCACTGCACTCCTGGGCCACAGCAGAGAGCTGGCCTGGAAGAGGGGCAACCGGGACAGAATCCAGCACCCCAACTGGGACTAGAACCCGGTGTGCCGGCACCGCTAGGCAGAGGATTAGCCTGTTGAGCCGCGGCGCTGGCCATACTATATCCTTTTAAAGCTTCATTTTGACCTTGTTGCTCATCAAGCCCATATGTAGGCTTCTTTTCCACTTTATTCTTCTGTAGTCTCAGTGTGAATCACTGGTTTTTCAACATAGTGTTACTTTTCCTCTCCTTCATCCTCTAATATTCTTCACCTTAATTTTTTGTTGCTTTGTTAAATCAGATCATCATGTTAAATTTCTGTGTGTTTCAATGAAATGGTTTAATTTTAATATATTTTGGTATATTTACCAAAATGATA
The DNA here is from genome assembly GCA_949820135.1 of Sylvilagus floridanus. Lineage (NCBI taxonomy): Eukaryota > Metazoa > Chordata > Mammalia > Lagomorpha > Leporidae > Sylvilagus > Sylvilagus floridanus. Next base: position 59,095,120 of record OX463225.1, read on the forward strand.
TTTTATGAATCAAAAGAGCAAAAACAGGGGTGGATTTTTGGCTCAGTGATTAAGTTGCTGCTTGGGATGCCTGCATATCATATTGGAGTCCTTGGTTCAAATCCTGACTACCCTGCTTCCAGTCCAGCTTCCAGCTGGTGTGCAGTCTGGGAGACAGCAGCTGATTACTCGACTATTTGGATCCTTGCCACTTACATGGGAGATACAGATTGGACTCTGACTCCTGGCCTTTGCTTGACCCAGCCATGGCTTTTGTGGTCATTTGGGGATGATCCAGAAGATGGAAAAATCAATCTCTTTCTTTCAATATCTCTCTCTTTTTCCCTCTTTCTGTTTTGCAAATTAAATGAAAGCCTTTGTTAAAAAAATAGTTAAACACTTTTTTGCAAGTAAAAATTTCTAAATAGAAACTTATTCCCTTTTTCTTTGAAAAAATTATGTTAGAGAATATAAGAAAAGCTACTGTTTCATCCCGGTATGAGGCAGACAATTTAGGGCCTGTGGGTCATACTGAGGGGGTTTGATTGCATTACAAGAGCAATGAGAAAACATTAAATGATATTATGTATTGTAATGACCGAAGAGATCTGACGTGTGTTTTGAAAATAAATCACTTTCACCGATATTTGAAAAATGGATTTGCAATGTTCACCGTGGAAGCAGGGAAACTGATAGATGAGGTGATGGATGGAAGTTCTTAGACTAGACTGGAACCAAGCAGATACAAAAATGTAGGTAGATTTGAGATCAGTTTTGTAGGTAGAAATTACAAGATTCCCAGGATGGACTGATACTTTGGAATATAAAGAAATGGAGTAAAGTATATAAACTTATCTACTGCTAATATTGTAGTATAAGTATTGAACACCAAACCTCAGGGTCATACAAGAATAAGGGTCTGGAGTGGTTGATTAGGTAGGTAGATTTGTTGATGTAGCTAGACTTGCTCTCATCAGAGTTTGCCCAGCTGTTGGCTGATCTAGGTCTTAGTAGGGATAAGCAGGGTTGCTTGTCTTTGCTACCCATGACTCCTCTTTGGTAGGCTAGGCTGGGCAATTTTCTAGGAAAAGCAGAGGTGAAAGAGGGCAAGTAGGAATAGAATAGAAGGTTAAGGTTAAGTCTCAGAACCCATACATTGTCTACTACTACCTTCTGTTCGCTAAAAATAAGCCAAGAGGCCAACTCTGACTTTGAAGAATGTGAAATTAGCCTTTGCCTCTTTAGTCTTCAGTGAGAAGAATTACAGTGTCACATGGAAAAGATCATAGATGTGGGGAAAGATGAGCATTTGAGACCATTTTTGCAATCTAACACACAGGAGACTCAGTAGGGTTTCTGGGCTTTGGCTTGAGCACCTACCTGAATGAGTGCCACACTTCCAGAACCTGGAGAGGAATAGTTGAGTGGAAATGGGTATGTCAAGATTTGTAAGACATTTACCTTCTCACAACACTTGTCCATCCTGTCCTCTCCTCCTGTAGCAGCCCTAGTCCTCTTTACCTTGAAAAAATTTGTTCAGTGAGGTGAGATGCATGCTGAAGTTGTGTACTTCCACAGGCTATGTGTTCTAAGTATGACATACATGCCCATATAGAAGTTCTGATAAAAGTGATTTTTATTTAATTACATGCCCAATGACATTTTAGTGTTCCTTATTGACAGGTGCTCTTGAGAGTTTCCCAGATGACTAGTCCCTAATCTGTCTTCAACCATTCCCCAACCACACCATCAGAGACAGTCATCTCAAAGGAAAATCTGACCACTGTCCTTGCTTGCTTAGAACTTTTCAAGAGGTCTGCATAAAATCCAGTTATCTTTGAGATTATCCATACCCTGACCCATGATTATCTCTTGGTGTCATTATCTGCTGCTCTCCCATCTCATTTGCACTCCACCTGTACTCAGATAGTCACTGCTTCTCACAGATTGTACCCTGTTTCATGCCTCTGTTTCTTCACTTTTTCATGGATTTCCTTTGCTTTCCCTGTCTATCTGGAGAATTCCTAGTTTCTGCCACAACCTGGTTGGAACATTACCTTTCTGTAATGCTTCAGACAGTAGGCTTTCTCTTTTTCTCTTTCTGAAGCTCATGCATGCATATTTTTGTCTTGATAATATTATGTCATTGTTAGCATGTCTGTTTTCCACTTTAGATTACAAGCTTCTTGCTTATTGCAGGGCAGTAGAATTAAGTCATCCCCAGAACAGTGATAGTTTTCTAAATTATTCAGTACCTGTAAAGATGAGAATGGTAGCCATCCAGCTGCTTCCCCAGGGGACAACTGACAGGTTACAGAAATCCCTGCTAAATGTCTGCTTCACCCCCATAAATCACATGGAAGGCACCTTCTCTGTATTGTTTTTCTACCACAGCTAGCATTTTTCCTCTCTGGTATCACTCAAAATCACAGGGAAGGGGGCTGGCTGTCCATAGTCCTGACTTTCTATTGTCCTCGATGGGGTATCAGAGCATCTTCTTAATGGTGGATTCTTCTCCTCATTCAGAGAATTCCCCATCAATTTCCATATGCCTGTGTAAGTAATAGACTGAAATTACTTGTGGTCTCTGGCTTGGGTGTGACATATTTTAACCTTTGGTATCTCAAAAAAAAAATGAAGGGCAGAGTGTGCATGCATGTGAGAAGTAGAGAGATCTTCTACACTTTAGTTTACTCCCCAAATTCCTCAAATACCCAAAATACGTGAGACTGGACTAGGCTGAAGCCAGGAGCCAAGAACTCCATCTAGGTCTCCCAAATGGGTGGTAGGGGCTCAGTTAATCAAGCCATCTCACTTGAATTAGCAAGAAGCTGAACTGGAAGCAGAGTAACTGGGACTTGAACCAGGTACTCCAATAAGGGATTTAGTTGCCCCAAGCAGTAACTTAACCTGCTGCACCAGGACACCAGCCCTGATATCTCAACAAGGTGGAGCCTGGTATCAGGGCACCAGTACAATTCAAAATTTGTTGATTGAACAAGTTAGTAGAGGCCATAAAAGAACTTTTTTAAAGAACTGAGTTGAGCTGGCAAGAATAAAAATTCTATTTACAAATGAGTGGTTAAGGATTTAGTTTGTTTTTCCGAAGGAATTTGAAATATGGTATTTAAAATCTTGATTATACTCTGCTTTGAATCGATCAGCTCTTGATTCACACCCACACACAAAGAACAAAAGAGGATTCCTGGTCAGCCCTGTTGGATTAGTAGTCACTCAGCAATTAAAGAGCCGTGTACACTTCTAAGTCCATGCCAATTGGTGCAAATGCAAAGATGAATGACAGCTCAAATGAGTCAGAATACACACACACAAACACACAAAAACAAACACACATACACACGTATGTGTGTGCATGTTTGGGACCAGAGAACTGATTTATTATATAACAGTACTTCAAATGTGAATTTAAACCACTTAACCTCATATAGCAGATATTACATGAAGAGCCATTAAAAGAGCATCAGGAATTCTTATTATTCTTATGCAATTCATGGAATTATTGGATTCATCGGTGGGTCCTTCTCAGACTGTGGAAGAACATGAGAGAGTTGTTAACTCAGCTGATTGAAAGTTGGACTTATCTCTCCATTCTGCTATGTACCAGAATGTATTTACTATCTGATTTTATGTTTCTTTCCCTAGTTAGAAATTTTCTTCAGAGGATTGCCCTTTTTAATCCGACACTGTTTCTAAGTAAGTAATTATTCAACATTTTAGGACATTGTAAATGGTGGGCTCTCCCCCCTAACCTTTTCTTTTTATGATTATTTATTTCCTGCTTGTTGGGTGCTGGTGTATAGAAGTACATTGGATTTCTGTATAATGGTCTCATATCCTGAACTGTTTCTGAATTCATTTATTAGTTCTAGTATCTTTTTTATAGATTATATCAGATTTTCTGCAGAGATAATCATGTTGTGTAAAATGAAGACAGTTTTACTTCTTCTTTTCTAATCTGGAAATCTTTTCTTCTTATTATTTGCTTGTCATATTCCACTGGCTAGACCTCCAGTACAACACTGAATAGAAGTGAGGAGAGAAGACATTGTTATCTTGTTCCTGTCTAAAGAAGAAGGCATTGAGTCTTTCATCACTATGTATGGTCTTAGCTGTGGGCCCTTCATAGACTTAGCCTTTCATCAGGTGGAGGAATCTTTTTAATTGTTGAGGGCATTTAGTTAGGATCAGATATTAAATTATGTCAAATGCCTGCAACTCCAGGACTGGGCCAGGCTAAAGCCAGGAGCCAGTGTCTCAATCCAGGTCTCCCATGTGTCTGGCATTGAGCTATTACTTGCTGCCTCGCAGGGTTCACATTGGCAGGAAGCTGGAATGGGGAACAGAGCTGGGACTGGAATTCAGGCACTCTGATATAGGTTGTGAGCTTCCCCATCATCATCTTATCCACTGCACTAAATGCCCACCCCCAATAATTTTCCTGAGATTTTTATGGAACTTAGTGCTACTGGGAAAATTGATCCTTTTGGATTTTGCTTTGTAGATTTTTAAGGATTGAAGCAGTGCTCAGTGTAAAATTAATGTTCCCTATGCTGTATTACACAGTATTACTGTCCAATATTGACTCTCAATACTGACTGAATTTTCCATAAATCACAAGATACTTTTAGTTTAGCTGGTGGGAACAAGCACTATTCCCATCTGTACCTGTGCTGTACCTGTGCCTAGAACCATTAGCCTTTAATCCACTCAGCTGGTTCTTTTTTTGCCTCTGGGTAATTTCTTCACACAAAAGTTGTGATTAGTGCTTTAGTTGACTACTTCAGGAGCTCTGCAGAGCTTCAGAGTTCTCTCTCTCTAGTTTCCTCCTCCATGGTACTCCTTGTAAATGCCGATCACTTATCATCTCCATCATCTCAGCTCCATTGCTCATCTCAGGCAGTCAGTCGGCTTTATTCAAGTCCACGTTCTGAGTATCATAGCCTGGAAGTGTTTCACATCACGAGATGGTGCAACTGGATCGCTTACCTTGATTAGAGATCATTGCTGTTTATTGAATGATGTCCAACATCTTGAACCCTGTTTTTTCCTGTTTAACTTTTTTGGACATCAGTAAATAAGACCCTTAGTACTCAGTCTTGGTTGGCAGCAATTGATAAGAATTTATTTTGAAATGTATTTCAGAGAACTGCCTGAGTTTCATATAGAACAACTGGCATGGGGGATGCTTTGTGACTTTTTGGAAGTGGGAAAATGAAATAATGGGGTTTCATGACTGAAGCCATTGGTTGTAACATGTTGGTAGTAGAAGTTTGATAATGGATGAGGCAAGAAACCTAATGCAACAATGAGACTTATAAACTATAGTGTCGGATATACACTATGAATATGGCAATACATAAGAAAAACAGTGTACTTGTTTTCATTGAACTTCATCTTATGGAGATACAGACAATATAACAAAAAATGGACAACATACAGTATATGTTACATCATAATTTCATACTTCCCCATTATAACACTTGTCACATTATATTATAATGGATAATCTATCCATCTCCTGATCCAATAATCAATCCATGACCCTTCTATAAGATCAGTCTTATCTAGTCATTTATGCTCATTGTCTAGCACAAGGCAAAGCATTTAGCAGATATCAGTAGATGAAATGAATTCCCTGTACCAGGACCAATTATCACAGGATTTATTTTGAATAAAAGGGTCTTTTGGTTACTTTCAGATTACTATTCTGACATCTATCAATCCAAATGATCAACATATTTATTTCCAAGCTAAAGTGAGGTATTTAATAATAACAATAGGTTAAGTGTTCAATGTATATTTTGAAAAATTTTAAAATTCACCTTCAAAGAAAAAGTTCAAGTTTTTCAAGTTTTTTGCCTTCACATTTAAACAGTGAACAGTAACATTTCCTAAATTCAAAGAAGCAGCTAACTATGTGTGCACATGAGCACCATTCAGTTCTTACTTCAGAATATTGGAACAACTGTTCTGTGATCTTCCATTATAAAGCAAGACAAAGAGGTGTTTTGGTCTAGCAGGTTAAGCCGTTGCTTGGATGCCTGCATTCAATATCAGAGTGCCAGTTCTGACTTCTCTGCTTCCAATCCATCTCTCTGCTAATGTGCATGGGAAGGAGTGGATGATGGCTTAGGTACTTAAGTTCCTGCCACTCACAGGGGAGAACTAAATGGAGTTCATGGCTCCTGGCTTCAGCCTGGCTCATCCCTGGCTGTTGTGGCCATGGGGAGTAAACTTGTGGATGGACAATGTCTCTCATTCTCTTTCTCTGCCCTTAAAATACATAAGCCTTTGAGAAGAAAAAAAAGGCAGCAGGGAATTGTGCTTGAATCCGTGGCAGCAGGCCCTTCTATGTGTCTGTAGGATGCAGAACAATGTTTAGAAATGAATGAGTAAATAGATAAAGGAAGAACACTTCACGTATGCTTCCCAAGACTAATTCACATCCTTAAAATGACTCAGGAGCATAGCTAGAAAAGAAAGTAAACCATTTTCCACTACCTTGACCTAATGAGAATGTTATTTTTATGGTTTATAAAGAGAATTTCAGTCTCCCAAAGGATGTCTTTGAAAGATGCCTGTTCAATAAAGGAGATATTTTAAAAGCAAATGGACTTGGGCTACTACAGGCACCAGGCAAGGAGTTTGTTTTAGAATATCTGTGCACTAAAACATTCTAGCTCAGGCCAACCAATTCAAACCATGATTCAAGATGCTAAATTCCCATGCAAAAGAGAGATCAGTTTTGAAATCTCTGCCACAGTATGTTGCTTCTCTGAAGGTCCCTGTATGTAATCAGCACAGTAGCACAAAGGCACATGGGGGAAGAGAAGCAGAAAAAAAAAAAAAAACCTCACACATTAAAGGCTTTACAGTAAGTTATGGAAGTTTAGTGTTATTTTATAATTAAACATTTGCCTAAAAAGTGATGAGATAAAATGTAATTATGAAAGGTAAAATGGCAGAAAACAATCCATTGAAGATACCCAAATCAGACTTGTTGCATTAGTTATTTTCAGAATCTGCTTATCTTGCATATACAGGGGGAAAAAAAGCTGAGGAGAGGAAAAAACAGATTAGTAGATCCTAATAGCTTACAATGCAAACTTTGTTGATTACTTTGCAACTACTGATAACGGCACAAAAATGTGCATTAAAGCTGTGAAATATTCCATGAAACTGCTAGAATGTCTTCTGGCATCTATTTGTAAACATAGACAATCACATTCAATCAGATTTGCTAGTGATTATTTTCCCACTCTAAATCCTCCCTTAGCTAAGTTAATTGTATCTTCCCAGGTTGTGTGCAGTTGAGGCAATTATCCGAAGAATCTTGGCTTTAAAAACAGTATGAGTTGTAATGTTCATACTTCTAAATGAGCACTTTTTAAAAGAATTTTCCTAGTCATCTACTGTCGAGTCAAATTCTCATTGTATTTTATGAGAAGAAGTTTTTTAGTTTCTACAATATTTTTGATTCATTAATTAGACATATTTTGTTTAGCTGTAATTAGATTCCAAAAGCACTGAAATTACATTTTGACTGCTACATTCAAAAGAACTACCTTGGATTATTATGGATGTGAGATTCATAATTAATATCTTATCGATTTGAAAAAAGTTCAGAGAAGTTAAAATTTAAAATGGTGTAGATGAGGAAAGAGGAGTGCCATTTCTTTTCTGAAAGGCATGGACTGAATCTGTCTACTCTGGAATAGATGAAAGCTATTTTCAACTAATCATTGGAACACTGGGGCCTTTCATAATGTCTGGGAAGAGAAAAAGTTTGGAACAAAGGAAGTGACAATGAGTAATTTTTCTCTTTCCCCAATATCAAAACTTGAATTAAATAGAAAATATTAGCTGGGATTATAGAAACAAATGGATTTTTTTGGTCTTTATTGAATTAGCTAATTAGTACAGTAAACTGTAATCAATTCAATAAATATTTGAGTCCTACCAATAATGTCATATTTTATTTGACTAAATTGAACCTGATCTTTAAAGGCTTAGAGATGATCTCGTGTGAACCTTCCATTTTCCAGGTTAGGAAATTAAATTTAAAAATGAAGAGTCATTTAACCAGTGAAAATCTGGTCTCTAATTACCTGTAGTCTTTATTCAAAAATTAAAATGGCATTGTATCAGCTACACTTGAGGTATATTAAAGCACAAGTCTTGTTCTTTCATTTATTTCCAAATGTCGATATTTTGCTCATATGGATGCCAGATATCTCTCTTCCATGTCCCTTTTTATTATCACAATTGAGTTGGGGGCTGTGGGTATTGTCCTCCAGTTGGATTATACCCATGTTGAAACAGAATACCCCAGAGCCGTGGCTCAATAGGCTAATCCTCCACCTTGCAGCGCTGGCACACCGGGTTCTAGTCCCAGTCAGAGCGCTGGATTCTGTCCTGGTTGCCCCTCTTCCAGGCCAGCTCTCTGCTATGGCCAGGGAGTGCAGTGGAGGATGGCCCAAGTGCTTGGGCCCTGCACCCCATGGGAGACCAGGAGAAGCACCTGGCTCCTGGCTTAGGATCAGCGTGGTGCACCGTCCGTGGCGGCCATTGGAGGGTGAACCAATGGCAAAAGAAGACCTTTCTCTTTGTCTCTCTCTCTCACTATCCACTCTGCCTGTCGAAAATAAATAAATAAATAAATAAATAAATAAATAAAAGAAACAGAATACCAGACTGAGTTCCCAGGCAAAGTCTGCTTCTCACCATGCAAACTGTAAGTTTATGAGTCCTGACCTCAATTTTTAGTACTCAAACTAATCAGAATTAGACTATAGTTAATGTCATTTTAACTGAGAGATATGGCAGTATTTAACAAATTTACATGGTCATAAGAATCACCTGAGTTATTTTTAGAGATGTGAATTCTCTACAAAAGATTCTGATCCTATGTCTGACTTTATAGATTAGACAAGTTCTATACATGATAAAATACAGTGTGTAAGGTGAGAAAGGTAGGTATAGTAGGATTGTAGATGGATCTTTCAGGGAAGGAAAAGTTTCAAAAGTAAGATTTAATTGGAAACAGATCAAATACAAAGGAAAGGATGATAGTCTTACTGATCAGACTGTACTTCAAAGTTGATGATGTTGTGATGTTGTGTGGTATTAGTGGTTCTGAGGACAGAATCAATGCTCTACAGCTATTTAGTTGCTGCTTCCTCTAGAATTGCCTAGTAGTTGAGGTTCATGTCAAACTCAAAGGGTCTGTGGGGTCTTAATATCCCTGGCATTTGGCATCATTGTCACTTAATATACACCGCTGGAATGAAAACAAAATGAATTTCATAGGAATAGTAAAATTTTACACAGAGGATTTCCTCTCATTAAAGAGGATTTTTTTAAATCATTGGCTCATTGAAATATACCAATATCTTCTTACCAATAGTGGGACAACTTCATTTTCTCAAATGTTTAGGTTCCGAATCTTGTAGGAGGGGCATGTCTTCTTGTGTGACAGGATAGCCTGAAAAGTTGTTTATTTGCAAATGATCTGGATTGCTATTAAATTTAGGCTTAGCTGTCATTCACATCAGAGGCTTTTTTTGTTTGGTGAAAAAGACATGCTAAGGGGCTGATGCTGTGATGTGGAAGGTTAGCCTTGGCCTTCAGTGCCAGCATCCCATATGAGTATTGGTTCGAGCCCCGGCTGCTTTACTTCCCATTCAGCTCCCTGTTAATGAGCCTGAATAGGCAGCAGAAGATGACCCAAGTACTTGGGCCCCTGCACCTACACGGGAGACCGGGAAGAAACTCCTGGCTTCTGGCTTCAGGTTACCCCCCTCTGGCCATTGCGGCCATTTGGACAGTAGACCAGTGGACCATGGATGGAAGATCCCTCTCTCACACTATTTTTCTCTCTTTCTCCTTGTATGTATCTCTGTCTTTCAAATGAATAAGAAATAAATCTTGGCCGGCGCCACAGCTCACTAGGCTAATCTTCCGCCTGCAGTGTCGGCACTCCGGGTTCTAGTCCCGGTTGGGGCACCGGTTCTGTCCTGGTTGCTCCTCTTCTAATCCAGCTCACTGCTGTGGCCCGGGAAGGCAGTGGAGGATGGCCCAAGTGTTGGGTCTGGCATGCACATGGGAGACCAGGAGGAATCACCTGGCTCCTGGCTTTGGATCGGTGCAGTGCACCAGCTGTGGCGGCCATTTGGTGGATGAACCAACGGAAGGAAGACCTGTCTCTCTGTCTCTCTCACTGTCTAACTCTGCCTATCAAAAAAAAAAAAAAAAAAAAAAAAAAAAAAGAAGGAGATATCTTTAAAAAAAAATAGGAAAAGGATGTGGTAAATGGTTTTGCCTCTTTGTGCCTCAGTTTTCACACTGTAGTAACAATATAGCAACAATAGTTATATATACCGATAGATATATACCCTGGTGTGTACGTATGTATGTATGTGTGCGTGTGTATATATATATCTACCAATAGTTATGTAAACCCCTGAAAGAACAGTTATACATCTAAAAGAATTCTTGTAAAAAATAAAAAAAGCTATTAAGGTAAAGTACTCAGAATAGTGCCTAGCGAAAAATACTCAATAAATTCTTAGCTATTTTTATGATTTTCACTTCAGAATGTGAGTGATTAAGATTCTAAGAATAATAAGGAGAAGTAACTTGAGACTGTGTGGAAGACTGATGATGACAATGGCTCAAATTTACATTCTCCCCGTATCCATGACCTCCAGAATGTGTGCTGGTAAGGTATGGGGTCTCTTTTCCTACCTCTTGAACCTGAGCTGCCCTTGTGACTTACTTAGACCAATAAAATGCACTTGGAAGGATTGTGTCTCCAGGACTAATACTGCTCAGTCTTTCAGAGTGCCACTCTATGTTCAGATGTTGCATCTGCCATGGGAAAGAGTCCAGGCCAGTGTGTGCAGAGCAGAGACCACATGGAGCAGAAATGAGTCATTTATGCTGAGGCCATTCTAGATAGGCCAGGACCTCTGAATCTGTCCTTCTGAGTTCAGATGAAATTGCTGACCTGCAGATTGTGACCTACATAAATGATTGCTATATCAAGCCTCTGAAAAATTTTTTAATGTAAAAATAGATACTTGATAGAAACTATAAGAAACACTCAAGCGGTCAATATTTGCTCATTGCTATTCTGAACTGCCTACTAGCAGTTGGTTAATCCTTTAGAACAGATTATCATAGAATATTCAAATTGGATCTGACCTTGATAGAAATTCTTCATTTAAAGAGGTTAAGAAATTTGAAAATGGTCACAGAGTTATTTGGAACCCTGATCTACAAAGTGGCAACAGGTATTAGAAAAGCAGAATCAGAGTAAATGAATATAGATGTATGGAAATACAGAAAAGTAAAGTGCTCAGAAACTCATGAAAGATAAGAGACGGGGCCAGCGCTGTGGCATAGCAGGTAAAGCCACTGCCTGCAGTGCTGGCATCCTATTTGGGCACCGGTTCTCATCCCAACTGCTCTATTTCTGATCCAGCTCTCTGCTGTGGCCTGGGTCAGAAGTTGAAATGGCCCAAGTTCTGGGGCCCCTGCACCTGCGTGGGAGACCTGGAAGAAGTTCCTGGTTCCTGGTTCCTATTCAGCATAGCTTTGGCTGTTGCAGCCATCTGGGGAGTTAATCAGCAAATGGAAGATCTCTCTCTCCCTCTCTGCCTCTGCCTGTCTGTAACTCTGCCTTTCATAAAAATAAATCTTTTTTTAAAAAAGAAAGATAAGAGAATGCTACCTCAGACACCCTCAGGGAGTAGTTCCGCATGACTAGGGTGTGTTCCAGCATTAACAGTAGACATGTGCTTCAGTTGGCAATGTTCATGGGCAGAGCCAGAGGTTACTGGCTTGAAATATCAAATGTCTTTGAGACTTAAATACTTAGTTTCATGACAACTTGATTCTGCAGAAAGATAAGTCCTGTTTGTTCCATGTCTTTAATTATTCCCTGGTGTATGACCTTGAATGCTGGTGTAAAATTACATTAGATCAACATGGTAGAGAAAAATAAGCATTTTGTCTACACTGAGGATTCAGGACTCAACTTACATCTCTTGGGGACACCTTGTGGGTCCTCCTTAGTTCATCTACTTCACAACTATTTATTGAATACCTGTATGCCGGACACCATTCTATGCACCGGGCCTACAGCAGCAAACAAAACACAAAACCATGCTCACAAGCAGTATATTACTTTTTCATTGCTTTTGTAACAAATAACCACACATTTACTAGCTTCATACAACACAGATTTATTAACTCAAAGTTTTGGAGGTCAGAAGTCAATGTTTCTGTCATGGGCCTAGGATTTTAATCTTTATTCCTGGTTTTTGCTCTCACAGAGATAAAAATTCAAAGCAGGGGCATACATACAGCGCACAAGTGAGCAGGATTTATTTGAGAGAGAGAGTGAATATACATTCAGGTATGACTACAGGTCACCCTGCATGGAGAGAGAGACAGGAGTAGATCAGAGAGTTGCCTATAAGGAGACAGAAGAAGAACAGAATGTCTGAGAAGGATCCCCAAGCATGGTCAAGAGCCAAAAAGAAACCCACAAAAACCATAAAACTCAAAAAGCACCCCTCTGAGGTTATCAGCCTCTTTAATGAGGTAGGGGGTGGTGCCTCAATTGAATATAGAAACAGGGTGGGATCAGGGTGGGGTTTAGTGTGGGCAAACTTTTTGGAATTTTCTTGGCACCTCCACATGGAGTTTAACTTCCATGTGGCCGTGATGGCGTCTCTTTCTTCCTGGTCCCAGAAGACACAGGTGCATCAGGTGTAGGTGGGTGTATCAAAGTGACAGGTGTTGCCATGCAGGGAGGGCAGAAATTCCAGCTTATCTATCCCAAAGGAATTCCCTGCCTGGTTCCACCTATGAGTTCCATACGGCTGGCTCCCTCTAGGGCCTTTGGAGGAGGCTCCTTGTGCTTTCTGGCTGCTAGAGGATATGTATCTTCTTTGCCTCTGGCCCCTTCCTCCTTCTGTGGAGTAGGAAGCCCAGCATCCTCTTCTGTCTGACCTCAGCTTCCATTTTCACACTTACTCTCTTTGATTCTTACCCTCCTGCGTCTGGAGAGGATCCTTGCTATTATATTGGTGGCATAATTTCCCCATTTTAACATCCTTATTCAATAACATCTGCAAAGTCTTCCTTTATCAGGTAAGGAAACATAATCACAAGTTTTGGTCATGAGGACATAGATTAATTTAGGATGAAGGAACCACAAAGGGATTGCATTTTAGTAAAGTCCACCAGTATAGAATAAAGTTCAAGTTGTTAGATATGAGTTAGGTACATTTTTATGATGTTCTTACTTCCCAGTCCACTTCCAGTAACTTCTTGCCCTAGACATACAGTACAGCAGCCCTGATCTACTTCGTTCATCCTCTCCCTCAGAATATATCTGCTATTTCTCACCCCTGTGATTTGCACTCCCCACAAACTTTCCCTAAATAAAAGTTCACCTTTCAACCCCTGTTAGCAGCAGGGGAATTGGCTCCAAGACACACCAGATACCAAAATCATCAATGATGCTCAAGTCCCTCACATAAAATGGCATTGCAATTGCATATAACTTACACACATCATCCTGAATACTTTGCATCAACTCTGGATGACTTATATTACCTAACACAACGTAAGCATTTTGTAAACAGTTGTTATATTACATTATTTAGGGACAAGAAAACCGTTTGCACATGTTTGTACAAAATTATTTTGGGAATGGGAGAATGCAGAATCCGCAGATAAGAAGGTCCAATTGTACCAAGCTAGGAGAGAAATGAGTCTCCTCCCATTTATTCTGTTCTGGACTTTATTTCACTGTTTGAGAACTGCTGTGTGTTGTCTGTCTGCTTCAGGTATGAAGCTCTATGAGAACATACAATGTATCATTTTTTTTCTTAAGATTGATTTATTTATTTGAAAATCAGAGTTGCAGAGAGATTGTGAGAGAAAAAAAGAGAGGGAAAGAAATCTTCCATCCACTGGTTCACTCCCCAAATGGCTGCAATGACCAGGGCTGGGCCAGGATGAAGCCAGGAGCCAGAAGTTTCTTCTGGGTCTCCCATGTGGTTGCAGGGGCCAAGCATTTGGGCCATACTCCACTGCTTTCCCAGGTACATCAATGGGGAGATGGATTGGAAGTGGAGCAGCCAGGACTGGAACGGGCGCCCATATGGGATCCTGGCATCGCAGGCGGCAGCTTTACCCACTATGCCACAGTGCTGGCCCTATCATTCATTTCTGTAGCCCCATCACTTGGCATAGCATCCGGCATACAGTAAAGATTTAAGAACTATGAATTTAACAAGTGGGTATTGGTGAAATTGTTGTCTGTTAGCTTATTATAAGAGGAAGAATGCAGGGAGAAGTTGAAGTTTTTATCTCTAGTTATTAACAAAGTTTGGTAAGCGGAAGATCTGTCTGCTGAACTTGGAGAAGGAAGAGCTGACAAGGAAAAGATGCAACAAGATATACACAACTCACAGTCAGTGATGAGAATGAACAAGCCCCAGGCACCAAAGCTTCTGGGCTGCTCCTCTCAGCAGGGTGCTTTTGATGTGAGCCTGCTTTGATCCCTGCTGTGTAGCTGTGGCCAGGATGTTCTGGAATGAAGAAAAACTACTTACTGTTTCCTGTTCTCAGGATCCAGGGTGTTTTAGAGAAGAAATAGTTGGGGAGTAGGGTTTTCTGTTGTCAGAATAAAATCATTTCCCAAAGGTAAATAGTCTCTCGATTTTGGCTGAGACAAGATGATGGAGGGAGAGAAAGAGATGGAGATGGAGAGAGAGATTCAGCTTTGTACAGTAGAGAAACACAAAATCTACCATAAAAACAGAGACAAAATAGCCTGGGAAAACTCAGAAAGTCAGCAGCACATGGATAGGGTCAGTAGAGCTGTTCTGTTAATTACAGCAATGGGACACTAAGTCACATGTGGAGGTATTTTGTCTTTCTTTTAGACAACACATAAGAATGTAGGAAACAGGGCAACACAAGTGACAAATCATGATTGGGGGATAAGGACAGATACAGAAACACACTACTAAAGCTCTCTTGTGTGAAAGGCCAAAAGGAAGTTTATTTATAAACATTTATTCTGTCATTGATTATGTTTGAGTTAAATAAATCTTGTTACATTTACTTGAGTTATAGAGTCAGTTGGAATTAAAAGATAATTTTATTCTGGTATGAAAAATTATGAAACCTATACATAAAAAAGGTATTCCGAAAGTTCATGAAAAATACATATTATGAAAAAATATGTTTAGAGGGTGTATTTGAATTATATGCAGCTCTGTTTCAGAAATTTTCTAAATTTGTTCAAAAGTCAGATCCTATTTGCCATCACAGACTAATCTGATGTAAATGTTGTGGAGCTAAGAGTGCTATGAGGGACCCAGGCAGGGACTTAGATAGGGATAGGTGAGCTAGAATTTCCGCCAGCCCTGCAGTGGAACTCTTATCTGCCAATCTAATGTGTCCACTTTCTCATGATGTGCCTGTCTCATCTGGGAGTAGGAAGGAGGAGCCATCATGACCACATAGACGTTAAACTCCTCACAGAGGTGCCAGGACATTCCCAGAAAGTCTCTCACACACTAAACTCTGCTATGACTCCACCCTATTTGAATATTCAATTAAGTCATTGCCCTCATCTCATTAAAGAGGCTAATAATGTGGCAGGGACCCTTCCTTTGCTCTTGACTATGCTTAGGAATCGTCTTTGGCTTCCTCCCCTTCTCTCTGTTCAGAGACATCTCTTTGGCCCATTTAATGCTTGTCTGTCTATGTGGGTGGCCCATACTCAGGTGTGAATGTATTTTCACTCTTTCTTACTCTCTGTTTTAAATAAAGATGCCTTCATTTGTGCACTGTACTTATGCCCCTCCCTTGAAGTCTTATCTCTATGGATCCAGTGCTTGTAAAAAAGATTGAGATACATAGACCCACAATAAAAGGAATTTCTCCCTTCCTCCTCTGAAAGGTCTGATCTTTAATCTGCTAAATAAACTGGCAACAGACAGATTAACAGGAGAAAAGCACTCAAACTTATTGGTATGCACAGTAGCATCACAAAAAAAGTGAGCACTCAAAATCCAAAGAGATTAAAAACTTACACACTATTCCTCAACAGGGGAAAAAGGAGTGTGTAGGCCATATAGAGAGGAGTAAATGAATTAAGGGAGATGAGTTGGCCCAAAGATTAGTTATGGCCTGAGGCAAAATTCTCTTGGTTGTAGGTGTGTTTGATTATCATTCTCTTCTTCTGTGAAATGAATTTAATCTTCCTTGGTTAATAAAATTTCAATTATAAGATTAAAGGCAATGATGTTCCTCTTTGGTGGATATGGCCTTTCAATAGATAATAGAACTTCAGAGAAAAGCTTCATCCATGATCTGCTGATTCCCAAGTGCCTTTAATTTAAAAGGATCAGAATACCAATGTGCCGTATTTTGAGTGATCATTTGCTAAGCCCTGGCAAGGTGCTACTACTTAATCTTCCTCAACTGTCAGAAAGAGGTGACTATTATGAACTGTTCAAACAATGGGGCAGGTAGAGAAAGTTTTGTAGAGTTACTGTTAGAAGAAAAATCAAACCCTGATGGCTCACCTACTAAACAATTGAAGAGGCTAACATCTGGGGCTGTACCTGAGCAAACATTTGATGGAACTTGATTTAAAAAAGAAAGTATTTTCTAAAATATGCTATTATTTTATCATTGATTATTTGAGGCTAATATCCTGAATTTGATAGGGTAAGTATACAACTGGAGGTCAAAATTCCTCCAGTTCTCCTTCAAAGGCCTAAATCACATGACTTAATAAACTAGAAGACAGTGGCATTGTTCTGTTCAACACTAGAATGATTTCTGCACACTCTGTGCATTCAAGCATAGTTGATGGAATGGACACGACAAGAGAGAAGCTGAGGCATTAAATCTGTAAAATGTGTGCTTATGAACACAAAAAGCAACTGGGAATAAAACCATGACTTAAGGTCCATGGTGGTTTAATTCTAATAATATTATCAACTGCAATTTTATGGAGTACCTATTGTATACTAGATTCAGACCAGACAATTCTGATGCATTTCTTTTTTAAAAATTTATTTTACTTGAGAGGCAGAGTTACAGAGAAAGAGAGATGTCTTCTCTCTTCTGGTTCATTCCACAAATGGCTGCCACTACTGGGACTTGGCCAGGCTGAAGCCAGGAGCCAGAAACTCCATACAAGTCTCCCATGTGGGTGGCAGGGATCCAAACACTGGGACCATCTTCTGCAGCCTTCCCAAGTGCATTAGCAGGGAGCTGGACTGAAAGCAGAGCAGATGGGACTGGAACCAGTGATCTGATGTGGGATGGTGGTGTTGCAGACAGTGGCTCAACCCACTGGACCACATTGCTAGTCCTTGGAGATACTGTTTCTAATCCTCAGAAAATGCCTCAAAGTACATAGTATTATCCTTGTTTTACAAAGGGGAGGTGGGCTGTGAAAAGTTAAGCAACTTTTTAGTTTGTAGCTAATAAATGCAGAGCAGTCCGTGATTCAAGCCCAGATCTGACTTCTAAATAAGTATTTGTTACTAATATTACACTGTCTCCAACATTGCACTTATTTAGAAAATTTTATTCCTCACAACAAAATTCATAAATATTCATGATTATGAATTTGATAAATTTATGGGAGAAGAAATTCACCACTATTTTGTAAACATATAACAATACAAGTGATCCTCATTATTTATAGTAGTTTATATGTTCTACAAATTTGCTATGAACATTGAATAACTGAACACTAAACTTTTGTTGAAACCTCTGATTTTCATCAATCAATCAATCCATAACCTTGTTTTATGTGTGTTTCTGTTTAAAGACACATTTTATATATATATATATATATATATATATATATATAATTGATTTGTCAATACTGAACTCACAACCAATAGCACTATGACTCTTGTCTGAATGAAGTTTAACACATAGCACTAGATGAGAGGACCATATTAAACAGTGAATTTGGCAACAAAATACATTTAAAAAATACAAAAATGTAGCACTAGACTGCCTATGAAAAGGACACTTTTTGCAGCATGGGAACTGAAACACCACCCTTGTTAGATTTTAGCTGAGGACACCTGTGTTTCTGTGAATAATTATGAAGGTGCCAAAAAATATTGACTGAGGGCTATAACTGCATTTTTTAAAAAAGATTTATTTATTTGAAAAATAGAGTTGTAAAGAGGCAGAGGCAGAGAGAGAGCGATCTTCCATAAGCTAGTTCACTCCCCAAATGGCCACAACAGATCTGAAGCCAGGAGCCAGGTGCTTTTTCCAGGTGTCTCACCTGGGTGCAGGGACCCAAGGACTTGGGCCATCTTCTACTGCTTTCTTAGGTCATAGTAGAGAGCTAGATCTGAAGTGGAGCAGCTGGGATTCGAACCGGGGCCCATAGGGGATGCCGGCACCACATTTGTTGGCTTCACCTGCTATGCCACAGCGCCAGCACTGATGTAACTGAATTTTATCAAGAAGGCAAATTTGCAATTATGTAACCATGAATACTGAGGATTGCCTTTATTTCCTTTTGAGGATTCAGAATACTAATTGATCTTGTGAAAATCATCAATATTGCAGAGGATGACTTTTCAGAAACATTTGCGAGGATTTTCAAATGCAGACTTTGCTGCCCCAGCCTGATATAAATTTTTCTATCCATCCATTTATTTTGTTTGACACCTCCTGAGTCCTGACTTCTGAAATATGTGCTATGTACTGTGATAGGAGAGAAGGATCAAAATGAACAAGACGTTTTCTAGTCTCTGGATGCTCACGATGTAATGGAAAGAGGTAGACATATAAACATTTTATTTTAATAAACTGCTGAGTTCAGCAATGGACATAGACTAAGGGCTTTTTGGGAGCACACATAGGAAGAGATCTGGTTAGTAGAGAAAGTGTTTCCTCAGCCAAGTCCTAAGCAAAAAGTCTGATTTAGTCAAGTGAAGAGTGGCGAGGACTAGTGACTGTAACTGTGAATAATATAGCATAGCAGGTGGATGTTAACAAAGTTGTTTACTTATTGGGAACAATAAGTAAAATGATTACCAATTATTTAGCTGATATCTTCCAACTAGCACAGGTTTTACTCTACCTCTTCCAGATCAAGCTGTACATTATTGCTTATCACAATGATGCACATAATCTGCTTTAATTGTTTTGTTTGATAGATGAAGCAGCTTGTCATGTATTATTTACCAAGGTAACTGCATTAACATTGGCTTTCCACATAGACTGTAAACTCTCCCAAGCATAGATTTTTTTTTAAGATTTATTTATTTATTTGAAAGTCAGAGTTACATGGAGAGAGAGAGAGAGAGGGAGAGGGAGAGGGAGAGGGAGAGGGAGAGGGAGAGGGAGAGGGAGAGGGAGAGGGAGAGGGAGAGGGAGAGGGAGAGGGAGAGGGAGAGGGAGAGGGAGAGGGAGAGGGAGAGGGAGAGGGAGAGGGAGAGGGAGAATTTTCCACTGCTGGTTCACTCCCCAGAAGGCCCAATTGCCAACACTGGGCCAGGCTGAAACCAGGATCCAGGAGCTTCTTCCAGGTTCCCACATGGGTGGCAGGGGCCCAAGCACTTGGGCCATTTTCCACAGCTTTCCCAAGGCCATTGGCAGGGAGCTGGATTGGAAGTAGAGAAGCCAGGACAGGAATTAGTGGCCATATGGAAGGCTGGCATCACAGGCAGTGGTTTTATTCACAACTCCAGAATGCTGGCTGTTAGGCAAATTTTTTAAAGTTTTACAGAGTATGTAAGTAAGGAAGCTACAACCTATTTCTTTATGATTCCAATATATTGTCTAGATCCTTTTTATGGTGTTTAACATTTTGATTATAAATATGGAACAATAGTTGATATTAGTAGCTCATTGGCTAAAAAAAAAAAAAGCCCTAACATGAATCTGGACCTGTAAATTCACCTTTCTTAAATTTTTATTAATACCCACTTTGTTTTCGTTATTATAAAGCCATAAATATAAGTGCAGAGAAATCCTTTTAAAAGGAGACTAAAATAGGCTTCCACAGAGAAGACCTGCAGAGGGCACCTGCGGCCTGTGAGTCACTAATGTCTAACTCAGTAATAGCTTTCTTAAAAAATAAACACATAAAGAATTACACTGATCCCCAAAGCTAACTTTCAACCAGTATTTATAAATTGTGAAATTTCTTTCAATTTATGCCTGGTGTTGAAATTTAATTTTCAATTTAATGAAAAATGAGTGTAATGCTTGATAACATTCTTGCCCATCAACAGGTGAAGTATAAATGAGTAGATAAGACAAGTGAATACCATATGAACTGGAAAAGAGAGAAATTTGGATTCTTTGTGTGAGTATAATGTGCAGACTGACAAATTAGACCACTTAGGAGTTAGAAGACAGATTGAGTCTGCTAGGATCTAAAGATGGATGCAGTCTTTAGAATTTCCTAGTTATAAATCAAAAAGCTAATGAAAACATATGAATGCAAAAGTTTGAGATATTGTATATAATGAACAAGAATGGCAAGTCTTTTATCACTGCATTTTTAGTGCTAATATGCATTTTTAAGAAACATGATTGTTAATCTCTATGCATAGTCAATCACATAAGTTTGAAAAGACAGAGTAGCTTGTCTTGAGTAGTTTAAGTTCTTTATCTCCAGTAGAAATGAGACAAAGTTCTGGAGACAGAATATCCCAAGATTTTTTTTTATTGGTGATTTAAGCTTCCATTCATTTCCAAGTATCTACAGCATTTTAAATAGATCCTACTTTTTAATTAGAAATAATCAATTATAAACTAAAAAAAAAATAACCTAGACCACTGTTCTTATCCCTTCTTTCTGTCTCTGTCTCTCTTTCTCATGAACATAAATTATTGTTTGTGTGGGTTAATGCTAGGATACTCATTCAGTGCTGAGTCACTCATTTCCCTAGTTGCTGGGAATACTGACTGCATTTATCCAAGATTACATCTCCTTCCCAGGATCACCTTATAACCAAGGACTACTTTACATGAAGGTTCAGCAACCCTGCCCTGTCCTTAAGTTTGGGACAATTCTGAAGCAGCATTCTGGCTCCAAAGTCTCCCATAGGATCAGATGAGGCATTTGTCACAATTATGTCATAGTGCAAATTTTTCATCACTATTCCTACACATGTTGTTCCCAAGTACACCTCTTACACACAAATGTTCTTCTCAGAATTATGGAGAACATGACCTAACAGAAAACTAGAGTGCTCTCAGGGAGCTGACACTCAAGCCAGAGTGATAATCTGAAACAGCTTCCAAGGTGGGCACTGGGCATAGCAATTTGGAGGCATTTATATCCCTACCATCCTCGTAGGAGATCTGAATGGAGTTCCTAGCTGCTGGCTTATAACTTAGAACTGAATTATGTTCTGGGTTGCATTTAGTTTTCTTTTTTTGTTGCTTGCTTGTTTGTTTTAAGATTTTATTTATTTATTTGAGAGGTAGAGTTACAGACAGTGAGAGGGAGAGGCAAAGACAAAGGTCTTGCTTCCGTTGGTTCACTCCCCAAATGGCCACAACCGCCGGAGCTGAGCTGAGCTGAGCTGATCTGAAGCCAGGATCCAGGACTTCCTCCAGGTCTCCCACGCAGGTGCAGGGGCCAAAGGGTTTGGGTCACCTTTAACGCTTTCCCAGGCCACAGTAGAGAGCTGGATCAGAAGTGGAGCAGCTGGGACTTGTATCATACGCAGGCAGTAGCTTTACCAGCTATGCCACAGTGCTGACCCCAGTTGCATGGTTTTTTGACAAGTCTACTATTACTTTTATTTATAAACTAGTGGACGAAAATTCTCTCTCTCTCTCTCTCTCTCTCTCTCTTTCTCTCTCTGTATCTCTGCCTTTCCAATAAATAAATAAATCTTAAAAAAAAACAAAAAGTCTAGGCCAGCGCCGTGGCTCCATAGGCTAATCCTCCGCCTGCAGTGCCGGCATACCGGGTTCTAGTTCCAGTCGGAGCGCTGGATTCTGTCCCCAGTTACTCCTCTTCCAGGCCAGCTCTCTGCTGTGGCCCGGGAGTGCAGTGGAGGATGGCCCAAGTGCTTGGGCCCTGCACCCCATGGGAGACCAGGAGAAGCACCTGGCTCCTGGCTTCGAATCAGTGTGGTGTGCCGGCCGTAGTGCACTGGCTGCGGTGGCCACTGGAGGGTGAACCAATGGCAAAGGAAGACCTTTCTCTCTGTCTCTCTCTCTCACTGTCCACTCTGCCTGTCAAAAAAAAAAAAAAGGCTGTGGAAGAGGTGCCTCAGACCATTCAGTTGCTTGAACAGTATGCACTTGCAGCTCAGTCTTCCGTGATGGGTTTAGCACTCCAGTCTGCCCCAGGGAGCTGCTGAGTAGGCACGGAGGGTACCTATTTAGCTTCAGACCTGCTTGCAACCTCAGAAGTGAACTCAGAAGCTGGGACAATCTATTTACACTTTTCCTTGGTCACTTTTTTTTTTTAAGCAGCAGCCTACTATGCTTTTCAATCTCTTTGGGAACTCTAGAAGTGGGGATGAGACGTGACTTTCCTTGGGTGTTCACAGGAAGTGGTGCTATGTTTGTGCAGAACTTTCTGGGCCAGCATCCACTACATCAGACTCACCGAGTGGGTTCCCCTTTTGTTGTATGGGATGATAATGTCAACACAGCACAGAGAATTTGTGTTACACAGAGTAATAGTAGGTGGGTTCACAAATGACTCATCCGTGAGGGGCTGGTAGTCTGCCCTGGGAGCAGTAACCACCAGAAAATGTGGTTCCTGGAAGGCTGCCTTGATCTGGTTAGTGAAGTTTCTGGGAGTGGTCCCACTGGCAGCAGCAAACTGCAGCACAGCCCTCTGGTGAGTGTGGGAATAGCAGCATGAGATGGCCTCAGAAGCGTCTCCAGGTCCTCTTCGGATTTATTAGGTAGATGTCATCACTTTTCCTTTTGTAGGTGTTCCGTTTAAGTTCAGGTTGGAGCTACCTAAGTAGGTCCCTACTGTAATGAATCTCTTTGATTTGTAGGACATCAAGGGTTCTAGACATTGTGAAAATTTCCCTTTAAATGGAGTAGGAATTAAGAACAATGCCATAGAGACCTTTCCCTGGGTGGTATGGAAAGGTTGAGCTGATTTTTTAAAATCTTTTTAAAAAATTATCTATTTATTTCAGAGAAGGAGGGAGTGGGGAGGGAGAGAAAGCTTTCATCACTTATAAATGCTTGCAGAGCTAAAAGTGGGTCAGGCAGGAGCTGAGAGTTGGAAATTAAATCCACACCTTCCACATAGGTAGCAGTAACCTAATTATGTGGGTCTCATCACCTGCTGCCTACCAAGATCTGTACAGGTAGGAAACTGGAATCAGCAGCCACAGCTGGGAGTTGAACTCAGCCATTTCAACGTGGGATATGGGCATCCTAATGGATGTCTTAACCACTACGACAAATGTCCACTCTCTTGCAGATTTTAGAATTCTTTGTGTTGTGGTTTTGACAGTTTGACTATAATGTGTCACAGTATCTTTCCTGGTTATGTCTATTTGGAGGCCCATGGGCCTACTTGATGCCCATATCTTTCTCAAAATTTAAGATGTTTTCAAGTTATTTCTTTGAATAGGTTTTTAAAAATTTATTTATTTGCATGCATTTCATAAATACAACTTTAGAAATATAGTAATTCTTCCCACCACACTTCTACCCCACTTCCTCTTCCCAGTCTTGTTTTTTTCTAAGATCTATTTTCATTTAACTTTATACACAGAAGATTAACTCTATTCTAGATAAGAGTTCAACATTTTGTATGAGAAAGAAAGAGAAAAACAAAACAAAACAAAACAAAACTGTTCCTCAACAGTCCAGACAAGCGCTGTTCAAAGTCATTGTATCTTGAAGGTAATTCACTTTTTTTTTTAGAAACTTAATTATCTTTAAAGAAGAACCCAAGAATGATACATCTTTGTGAGCACTTAGACATAACTAAAACTTATAATAGGTGTTCTATTAGTTAGCACAGGTCAGGGAGAACATATAGTATTTGTCCCGTTGGGACTGGCTTATTTCACTAAGTATCATGCTTTCCAGTTTCATCCATTTTGTTGAAAATGACTGGATTTTTTATTTACTGCTGTGTAATATTCTATGGTGTATATATCCTATACTTTTTTCTTATCCAGTCTTCAGTTCATGGGCATTTGTGTTGTTTCCATATCTTTGCTTTTATGAATTGAGCTGCAATAAACACGAGGGGTACAAATAGCTTTTTCATATGCTGATTTCATTTCCCTTGGGTAAATTCCCAGCAGAGAGATGGCTGGGTTATATATTCAGATTTCTTTTTTTTTTTTTTAAGTCGGCTTGTGTTTTTTTTTCCATTTTTTTAAATTTAGTAAATATAAATTTCCAAAGTACAGTTTATGAATTACATTGGCTTCCCCCACCCCATAACTTCCCTCCCACTCACACCCCTCCCATCTCCCGCTCCCTCTTCCATTCCATTCACATCAAGATTCATTTCAATTATCTTTATATACAGAAGATCGATTTAGTATATATTAAGTAAAGAGTTCATCAGTTTGCGCCCACACAGAAACACAAAGTGAAAAATACTGTTTGAGTACTAGTTATAGCATTACTTCACATTGGACAACACATTAAGGAGAGATCCCACATGAGAAGTAAGTACACAGTGACTCCTGTTGTTTACTTAACAATTTGACACTCTTGTTTATGGCGTCAGTAATCTCCCTAGGTTCTAGTCATGAGTTGCCAAAGCTATGGAAGCCTTTTGAGTTCGCTGACTTTGATCTTATTCTGACAGGGTCATAGTCAAAGCGGAAGTTCTCCCCTCCCTTCAGAGAAAGGTACCTCCTTCTTTGATGGCCCCGTTCTTTCCACTGGGATCTCACTTGCAGAGATCTTTCATTTAGGTCTTCTTTTTTTTTTTTTTTTCCAAAATGTCTTGGCTTTCCATGCCTACAATACTCTCATGGGCTCTTGAGCCAGATCTGAATGCCTTAAGGGCTGATTCTGAGGCCAGAGAGCTATTTAGGACATCTGTCATTCTATGAGTCTGCTGTGTATCTCACTTCCCATGTTGGATCATTCTCTCCCTTTTTGATTCTATCAGTTAGTATTAGCAGACACTAGTCTTGTTTGTGTGATCCCTTTGACTCTTAGTCCTATCAGTGTGATCAATTGTGAACTGCAATTGATCACTTGGACTAGTGAGATGGCATTGGCACATGCCACCTTGATGGGATTGTATTGGACCCCCTGGCACGATTCTAACTCCACCATTTGGGGCAAGTCCGATTGAGCATGTCCCAAATTGTACATCTCCTCCCTCTCTTATTCCCACTCTTATATTTCACAGGGATCACTTTTCAGTTAAAATTTAAACACCTAAGAATAATTGTGTGTTAATTACAGAGTTCAACCAATAGTACTAGAACAAAACAGAGAAAAATACTAAAATGGATAAAGTATTACATTGTACATCAATAGCCAGCACAAGAGCTGATCAAGTCACTGTTTCTCATAGTGTCCATTTCACTTCAACAGGTTTCCCTTTGGTGCTCAGTTAGTTGTCGCCGATCAGGGAGAACATATGATATTTGTCCCTTTGGGACTGGCTTAATTCACTCAGCATGATGTTTTCCAGATTCCTCCATCTTGTTGCAAATGATCCGATTTCGTTGTTTTTCACTGCTGTATAGTATTCTATAGAGTACATGTCCCATAATTTCTTTATCCAGTCTACTGTTGATGGACATTTGGGTTGGTTCCAGGTCTTAGCTATTGTGAACTGAGCTGCGATAAACATTAAGGTGCAGACAGCTTTTTTGTTTGCCAATTTTATATTCAGATTTTTGAGATATCTCCATACTGTCTTCAACAGTGGCTGTATCAGTTTACACCAACAGTGGATTAAGGTTCCTTTTCCCCCACATCGTCAAGAGCATTTGTTGTTTGTTAATATCTGACAGGGGTGAGGTGAAACCTCATTGTGGCTTTGATTTGAATTTCTCTGATGCCTAGCAATCCTGAGCATTTTTTCGTGTGATTGTCAGCCATTTGGATTTCCTCTTTTGAAAAATGTGTGTTAAAGTCCTTTACTCATTTTTGAATAGGTTTTTATGCTGTCACTCATTTCTTCTCCTTAGGAGAGTCATTTAAATCAAATATTCATTTTATTTTGATGATGTCACAAGGGTCTTGTTTTTATTCTTTTTTATTCTCTCTCTCTTTGACTAGGATATTTATTTTTTTAAGATTTATTTATTTTTTTGAAAGTCAGAGTTACACAGAGAGAAAAGAGGCAGAGAGAAAGAGAGAGAGAGAGAGAGAGAGAGAGAGAGAGAGAGAGAGAGAGAGAGGTCTTCCATCTGATGGTTCACTCCCCAGCTGGCCGCAGTGGCCGGAGCTGTGCTGATCCGAAGCCAGGAGGCAGGAGCTTCTTCCAGGTTTCCCACGCAGATGCAGGGGCCCAAGGACTTGGGCCATCCTCTACTGCTTTCCTAGGCCATAGCAGAGAGCTGGATGGGAACAGAAGCAGCCAGGACTCGAACTGGCGCCCATATGTGATGCTGGCGCTTCAGGCCAGGGCGTTAAGCTGCTGAGCCACAGTGTCGGCCCCACTAGGATATTTCAAATGACCTGTCTCCAAGTTCAGGTATTATTATTATTATTTTTTTTTTTTTGCTTGATCTAGGCTGTTGTTGAGGCATTCAACTATAGTTTATTATTTGATTTGTTGAGTTATTCTTTCCCATGACTTTTGTTTAGTGATTTTTCAAGATCTCTTTTCTAATTTCTTATTCATCTCATGCATTGCTTTTCTTGATTTTATTATTAGCTTGTCTGTATTCTCTTGTATCTCTTTGAGCTTTGTTGTAACCATTCTTTTAGCTTGTTATCAGACATTTCATCAATGTCCTTTTCTTTGGAGTCTGTGAAAGCATTATTGTGTTCCTCTGGGCTGTCATATTGCCTTGCTTTTCAATAATTCTTGTGTCCTTCCATTGATATTTGAGCATCTTATAGATTGGTTGACTATCTCCTGATAAAAGGCTTTTTCCTTTAAGAATTGTCTTCAGGAATCTCTTGAGTATTAATATCACTTGGACACTGTAGTGTTGTCTCTCTACATCTTCTTCCATTGTAATTGATGGCAGCATCAGTAGGAAAGTGGGGTAGTCCTTTCAATCTCAGCAGGGATTCATCGGTCTCTGTAGTGACCTGGGATGCGGGGCCAAGGTTTTTTGGGAGCACTGGCTTTCAGTCTGTGGTGGTTGTGGTCATGGCAACATGAGTATAGAATCCCAGTGTCTGGTAACACTGTCTTGAAGACTGGTAGGGAAATGTGGGTCTCTATGGCACTAGGCCCCGGTTTCTAGGTAATATCTTCATACTCAACTACCTTTTCTTCTCCCCAAATGTCCATCATATTGTGTAGTACTGCCTAGATTTGGGCGAGGAATGAAGTGGGCAGTTCAGTGGCTACCTACCCCATAGTTCTAGATTACACCTGGACCTCACATCCTGCCAAAACTACATAGAACAGCATGCAGAAGGGCTAACGGCTATTTGCTATGGGCTACATGCTGCTTAGGTTGACTTGCAGCTTTGCTGCAGACTTGCTGCAAGTCAACCTGAGGCTGTTGCAACCAGGCACAAGTGATGCTGGCTGGGGTTAAGGGTCTCCAGTTAGCAACAGAGCAGGTCCAAAAGTTTTGTCTATATGTACTGCCCTGGAGACAGGGATTGTTAGAATCTTCTCAATGATAGGTTTTTACCAGCCTGACACTGAGTTGGCAAGAAACCATCCTTAGCTCACTTTGATGTCCTGTTCTCCAGTAGCTGAAGTCTTGTTGCTGTCTTCCCAATGTTGTAGTAGAGTGATGAAGGCAGTTTCTTGGCTATGTAGGCTGACACTAAGCAGGGATGCACCTGCGTGTAGCAGAGACAGGAATATGTAATATCTTGTGATTGTATGGCAGGCCTGCATGAGATTAGGGGTGATGCAGACCAAAACATGAATCTGTTCTACCAGGATGCAGGTCTCCATCTGATGCTGTTAGGTCTAGCTTCTCTGAGTACTGGCTTGAGAATTGGGGTTTTCAGACACTTTGGTTCTGGGTTTCACTGTGTGGTAAGATTGGCACTAAACTCTCCTGCCCTACTCCCCTGTTTTACTTTTTGTCATTTGCATGAGGCGGGGTGGAGGGGGTGGAGGCCGTTCTTGGCCACTCAGATTGACACCAAACTGTTTTAACTGAGTCTCACGGCTGTTGTGCTCTGTAGTCTCAGGATGTATGCCTGTGTGATGCTGGTAGTGAGAGTGAAATGAGTCTGTCCTGTCACAGTGCAGGTCTCTGCTGATCCCATAGCAGATCTACAAGCCGTGTGTGTCAACACTGGCCTGAAGATAAAGGCCCTTGGGCTTTATCTGGTCTTGAGGTTCACTGCAGCAGGCATGGCATTGAATTTCAAGGCAAAGTTCCAAGTGCTAGGTGGAGTTCAGGGAGGGGTGCCGCAGCGAATTCCTTTCTGCTTCCTTCAATGTGTCTTTCCTTATTGTACTAAAACCAGGAGCTGTGTTCTATGAAGGAGGCTTGGGGCATGAGTAGGGATTCATATTGGTCTCCCTGAAGGAGATGATCCCTGCAGTCTCAGTTACTGTCTTATTCCTTAGGCATCCTGGATGGTTTTTTTCCCTATGGTTAGGAGTCATATCTTTTTGCATGTCTGATAACTTTTGATGGGACACTGTTTCACATTTTGCTGAATGCAGGATTTCTTGAACACTGCTTTATTAATTTTTGATTTTATTCTTTTGAGCAGTGGATGTAATAACTTGAAGATCAATTTGAACATTTTGAGCTTTGTTCTTAAGATGTTAGGATGAATTATTGGCAGGTTTTTTTTTTTTTTTTTATAACACTATTAAAATGGTCTGACTACTTCTGAGAATGCCACCCTATGTCCCACGTAACCCAAACCCTCTTCGTTCTGGCTGGTGGGAAGATGAACTATTTCCAGCTCTATTAAGATTCAGGAATTGTTTGGTTTACTGCTTTCCAGTCCTTTTTCTTGGTCTTGTTAATTAGTAGGCATTATTTTTTCTAGTTTATGCTAAATAGTTACTGAACAAAAACCTGTAGGGAACTACTCTGTATATCTCTGGAACCTTTTCTTATTGCTACTCTTTAGTTATCTCAAACTCAGTCATCTTTAATTCTTCAAAACGGTGAGATCACTGGGCTTTATCTTGGTTCCTCCACCTGACAACTTCGTGCAGGAAGATGGGACAATCACAGGGCCTACCTCCTTTTTCCTTTTCTCAGGGATCATAGCCCTGTGTTATCTGTAACCTACTATCTAAAAATAGTTGCTTCACATAGTGTGGTGTCTTGCTTATACTTGAAGCTAGTTTTGATGCAAGAATTATGTTTATGTAAGATCAAAAGTCAATATTGCTTTCTCTTAAATGTCTCAAATAGCCTGTTTCCTTGACAAAGATTGACAGAATTTTAAGAAAAACCAGCCAAAATGTACTTTAAGTTCTGAGAAAATATTCTTAATGAGTTAATTTTAAGTTTATAAAAAGTCTTTTAGTTTTGCTTTGTGTTTATAGCTACTTAGGGAACTGATTTTATACCTTCAACTTAGATAAGTATTAAAACTATCCTTTCTATCCAAGTGCTTCAATAACACACACACACACACACACACACACACACACACAATTTTACCTTCAAACGGTGGCATATCTGGAGAAGGTACAATTACTAGGATATAAAATTCCAGAACTATCTTTAATTTCATTAAACATGAGTTAAAAAATACCGATAAATTAGAAAATATATTAAATCAGGAGGACAAAAATTTTAAAGGAGTTTGGGCTTGCTAAATTTAAGATTTACTGCACTGTCTTTGACTATTGTTAATAACTTGGTTATGTAGATGTTCTTACATATTCTAAATCAAGAAATTTAGTTTAACTTTTCCAAAGACAGGTAGTCATTAGGAAGTTTATATGTGCTTTGCACTGCTAAATGCTACATACCTAACTGGACAATGTGGGGAGAATGGTTCACTATTTGACACCAATTAGTAGCAGTTATTGGAGATGGTGGTGGAAATAATTTCTAGAATCAGAATTATAATTTATAAAAAGAGAGACATTATCTCATCTGGTGAAGCCTGTGTACTTCCCAAAGTCATACTATTTGACACCTCTCTTTAAACATGCAATATCCTCCTCATCCCCATTTTACTCAGAGGTTGACTTTGATTTCCTGAAAAAGCAAAGGCAATCATGATTTTTGCATAAAAGCAACATCAAATCTAGCAATCAACCCAGCTATATTTGAACTTAAACTCTGCCTTTCCTGTTGTTAGATCTTTCTAGGCTGCAGTCTTGGCTAGGTCCTTTCCTTGTGCACTGGATTCCATGTGCTTTTTATGCTCAATTTGCTTCTGAAAATATTTTCTCCTTACCAAATTTTCCCTCTAGGAGATAAAAAATCTTCAACCAGTGCATACAATCTAAACCTTTGTCTCATAACTAATAGTAAGAGTTACCAAGTGTTAATAATTTTTCATTTGGTTTGTCTGCCCAAAGCAATTAAGTAGCCTTTTTTTTTTTAAAGATTTACTCATTTATTTGAAAGGCAGAGCTGCAGAGAGGCAGAGACAGAGATGGAGAGAGGGGGAGAGAGGGGAAGAGAAGGGCAGAGAGGGAGCAAGAGAGGTCTTCCATTTGTTGGTTCACTCCCCAAATGGCCAAAATGCTGGAGTTGGGTCAATCTGAAGCCAGGAGCTGAGGGCTTCCTCCAGGTCTCCCACACTGATGCAGGGGCCCATGGACTTGGGCCATCTTCTACTGCTTTCCCAGGCCATAGCAGAGAGCTGGATTGGAAGCAGAGCAGCTGGGACTTGAACTGCCACCCACATGAGATGCTGTCACTGCAAGCGGCAGCTTTACCCACACACCACAATGTCAGCCCCAAGAAGCCTACTTTTTGCTAACATGTCTTTTAGTGTTCTAATTAGGTGTTTCTAGTAATAATATACAAAACTGCTTATTCTATGGTAAACAGTGTGCTAAACACTTTACATGTATTATCCTATTAATCCTCATAACAATTCCAAAAGTATAATTATAATCTTCATTTTAGCTAAGGAAACTGGGGCTTAGATAAGTTACTAACTTATCTGAGGTTACTACTGGTAAACAGCACAGCAGGATTCAAACCTGACTAGAGTTCATGTTATTAAAGTGCCACACAAGTACTTTATAATCTCAGTTGCATGCCCACTAATGCAAAAGAAAACTTATTATTTTATATTTATGTATTTAACTTCAATAAATACAAAAGTAAAATTAAATTGTTATATAAACCACAATAATTTTTATCTCAATTTCCAACCTGATTTACATTCACAAATCTTTAAAGAGGCAAAGTTTTAATATACAAACATATTGGAAACAATTCTAATTTGGTACAAAAATTTTATAGACAAACCTTCTGAGCTAAATGTACATTTATCACTTTGTGCATACTTTTTATGCAAAATAATAAATGTAATATTATTCTACAAATCAATGGTATGAAATTACAATGAGAAATTAGAATAGTATTAAAAATTAACTATTACATTGTAGATATATTTCTTTATAACTTAATATATACATTTTATAACAATCTTAGAGTAAAAAGTAAAAACATTTGTGAAAATGGAAGAAAAATTTGCTTGATGTTTGTACTAAGTAGGAAACTGAGGAATATTGTGTTAAGAAGAGAGGTCTGCATACTTGGCATTTTCTTTCAATGGAAAAATAGTTGGTGTGCCATTATCTTTACATTTTCTTAGGACACTGATTCTCAAAGCTGGTTGAATACTGGAGTCACCTACAGTTTTAGAAAAGTACCAATACCCAGTTAATACTCCTAAAATTCACATTTAATTGGCACAAGGTAGTTCCTGAGCATATAAAATTCTCCCAGGTGTACTACTTTGAGATCCATTAGCTTACAGAACTGTTTCATAATCATAGATGTCAGTCTTTACTGAAGGATTCCTCATACCCTCATTTTAGTAAGTGTACTGTTATTTTAAGGATCTGATAGGTATATCCCTTGATTAGAAAATAAATACCTTAAGAGATTCATATGCTTCATTGTCTTCACATATCTGGAACAATGAAAGGCACATAGCACTGATAAATAAAAATCTTTTGAACTGAACACATGATTGCCTTACACTTATTTTATCCTCTAATTTCTAGTAAATTATGAACAAAATTAAAAAGATTAAAATGCATAAAGTAGCTGGAGAATGCTAAAGGCAATACAAAATATTTAGATATATTTTAGGCATACACACATAAATATAGCAAAAGTAGAAAGAATGTGTGAGAGTGCAACATTTATAGTTGAGAATTCATTGAACTTTCAGGTATCTGTCACATTCTTACAGGTACAAATACAAAGAAGTAACTCTAAACAACTGGTTTGTTAGCTAACATCCATCAGCATGTGTACATGTAAGTTCTCCTTTAAAAACAAAATTGCTGCTTATTCTTGATGAACATTTCTGGTCAAAATATTTGGTATCACTTAGTGTTATGTTCTCTTAGTTGAGATCTGGTAGCTTCTCAGAAGTCTCACACTGATCAACAACTATCCTGGCACTTTGTCGCAGAATGTATTTATTTAGGGATAGCTTTTTAATACCAGACTTGCTTTGTAATAGAGTCTCAGATATGGCTTCATTTATCAAAGTTCCACAAGTATTAGATAATTTTTAATTCAGTTAGTATCTTAGACTACGAAACTTTGGTTTTCTTAAAATCAGCATTGGTTGCTTGATTGTAGGTTTGTCACCAAACAGTGCTGCTTCACTCTCTGTGGTTGGAAATCTCTTCTGATATATTATGGGATATTCCTTCTGAAACTGAAAAATGAGGTAAAGAATTAGAGGGTATTTAACATCATTTCCCTAGCTGAAGCTAGTATTGAGTATTTTATAATCAAATTCTGTCCCATTCTCAAAAATGCATTTTAGAGATGATAATCCTTTCATTTTATCCCCCCCCCCTTTTTTTTTGACAGGCAGAGTGGACAGTGAGAGAGAGAGAGAGACAGAGAGAAAGGTCTTCCTTTAGCGTTGGTTCACCCTCCAATGGCCTGCACCCTGTGGCCGGCGCACCGCGCTGATCTGATGGCAGGAGCCAGGTGCTTCTCCAGGTCTCCCATGCGGGTGTAGGGCCCAAGCACTTGGGCCATCCTCTACTGCACTCCCTGACCATAGCAGAGAGCTGGTCTGGAAGAGGAGCAACCGGGACAGAATCCGGCACTCAGACAGGGACTAGAACCCGGTGTGCCAGTGCCACAAGGCGGAGGATTAACCTAGTGAGCTTCGGCACCGGCCTCATTTTATCCTTACCTTTGTCTTTTCTTTCACAAGAAACATACTCCCTAAGATCACAAAGATTCTCAATTAGCATTAACATTTTAGGATTCTCTTCTGCTGTTAATTCTCTCCCCTAAATTCCAGATCTTCTTTCCCTATTCTAATTTTCCTAATTCTAGTATAGTTCCTAATTTTTTGTTTGTCTCAGACTTGGAATCTGACTTGTCAGAGTCGTGTGACTACTAGGTTTTATTAAGAGCTAAAAGTCCTAAGCAGTAGTGGTGAGTCATTCAAACGTATGTATTATAAGCCAGATTCTGTAATTTCTTTTCAAGGTCAGTATGAGCAACAATACAAAATGTCAGCAGTAGAGACCACTACTACTACTATTATTTAAAAACTCAGGATGAAGAATAAAATCAGAGGGGTATTCAAATATT
Source organism: Sylvilagus floridanus (assembly GCA_949820135.1). Taxonomy (NCBI): domain Eukaryota; kingdom Metazoa; phylum Chordata; class Mammalia; order Lagomorpha; family Leporidae; genus Sylvilagus; species Sylvilagus floridanus. The sequence continues at coordinate 59,129,016 of OX463225.1, forward strand.
TTAGACTTAGTTTAATGAACATACACAATACAGAAAAATATCCTATATATTCAACACTTTAAATCCAAAATATTGAAGAAATTAGATTACAAATATTATTAAATAACAACCAGTGACAGTGTATTAGAAAATACTTGAAGGCAAATTTACTCATTTTACTTACTTGTTTTAGTTTTTTCCTTTTCTCCTTCAGAGGTAAACTTTTGTCTTTAATAATATTCTCTAAAAGTTCTGCAATTGCAGCTTGAGAGGTAGAAACTTTTTGTTCATCAAATTCCTGAGTACTAATCTGCTTACAGTAAGAATAAGTTGGCAAAGGAGCAACTAGTACATCTCCAGGATTTTTAATCTATAGTAAACAGAATAATATAGAACAAGTCTGTTAATTCTGGTTACATTCTTATTTAGTAGTATTCTTTTGGTGAGATCTGGTAACTATTATTTTTATTATTTTGCCACCAATCAAATATTCAACACATCCAGAAAACCACATGCTAAATCCTAGTTCTATAATCTGCTAATTTCTTAAGTTTTCTTATTATGGAAATGAAAATTACATTAAAATGTATCTAAAGTAGTTAACATGTAATTAGCACTAAAGAAAGGTAGCTGTTAACATAATTACTTTTGAAAACTTTCTGCCAACTGCTGGGGCTGGGAAAAGGGCAGAGCTGGGAATGCAATGTAAATCTCCCATGTGGGGGTCAGGATCACCACCATCACTGCTTTCTGGGTCTGTACTGGCAGGAAGCAGAGACAGGGGCTGCTGCCAGGAATCAAACCAAGGCACTCGGATATGGGGCACAGGCATCTTGACTGCTAGGCTAAATGACTGTTCGCAATGATCATTACTCTTAATCATGGATTTTATTCTTATAGCTATAAAATAACAAACTAAGTGATTTTTAAAAAAAAAAAGATTTATTTATTTATCTGAAAGGTAGAATGACAGAGAGACAGACGGACAGAGGCATCTTCCATCTGCTGGCTCATTCCCCAAATGGCCACAACAGTCAGGGATGGGACAGGCTGAAGCCAGAAGTCAGAATTTCATCCGGGTCTCCCATGTGGATAGCAAGGACCTAAGTACTTGAACCATCATCTGCTGCCCTCTTAGGTGCATCAGCTGGTTCAGAAGAAGAGAAGCAGGGACTTGAATTGGCACTCTTGTTTAGGATATTGGAATTCCAAGTAGCAGTGCACCACAAAACCAATTCCCTTAAGTGATTTTTAATTAATCTAACAATATTAATATAATAAAATTAATCTAACAATATTAATACTCCTGGTAATAAAGTATCCTTGTTTTTGAGGCCCAGGGTTATCGGCAGAACCCGTAACACCAGTTGATAAGAGAAAGAAATTAAAGGGGATATTCATAATTATTATAATAAGCTAGGGCAATTATTCGAATTGTACATATGGGAAAAAAACCCATGAACACGTATGTTGCACAGCCAAAGAGTGTGCATCTTTCAATCTTGGATGCTCAGTATTTCTTCTCTCCTTCTCACGGCAGTTCCTTCCTATTCCATCCACTTTGCTCACACCACTTGTGAAGAACAAATTCTCCCTCACACTATAGAGACAGTCACAGCATGGCTGTCTCTCCATCCTAGTCATCCTTAACTATCCAAGGGATACACATTTAACATAGATTGGGCCAATCAGGAGTTCATACCTAGAACTTTTCAAAATGGAGATAGAGGGGCATCTGTTTTTCCCTACAGATTTCGAATGTAAGGCTGTGACATGTAAACTTTTTTTTTTTTTTTTTTGACAGGCAGAGTGGACAGTGAGAGAGAGAGAGAGAGAGAGAGAGAGAAAGGTCTTCCTTTAGCGTTGGTTCACCCTCCAATGGCTGCTGCGGCTGGCGCACTGCACTGATCCGAACCCCAGAGCCAGGTGCTTCTCCTGGTCTCCCATGCGGGTGCAGGGCCCAAGGACTTGGGCCATCCTCCACTGCACTCCCTGACCACAGCAGAGAGCTGGCCTGGAAGAGGAGCAACCAGGACAGAATCCGGTGTCCCGACCAGGACTAGAACCCGGTGTGCCGGCACTGCAGTAGGAGGATTAGCCTATTGAGCTGTGGCGCTGGCTGACATACAAACTTTCATTGGCCATATTCTCCATCATTGTGAAGGGGCCATTATTTAAATATAGGACCAAGTTGGAGCTAACATATGCAGGAATGGAAATAGAGTTCTAATGCTATTTAAAACCTCAATTTTTTCCAACATTCCTGACTTTTGGAGGTTTAAATGAGAGGTAATAATGTCTCTCTTTTTAGCCTAGTTTGAGATGAGTTTGCCGCTTGCAAATGAATGATGCAGAGAATTTTAAGAATCAAAAATACCTACATGACCCTTTTTTAAGTAGTCAAGATGTTTCTCCACTGCAGTCTGTAAGTAAGACGGTACTTGAAGAATTTCCTGATGATGATCCATTAGGAAAGAAACTAATCTTGCAGCCAGAAGTTCATCAAGATCCACTTCTTCAGCACAGCATAGCACACACCGTGAAAATGTATGTATCATCTAGAAATATATTAAAATATCTGAATTAAAGCCTAGTTTCATATAAATTAGAATGTCAATAACTTTTAGGTAGCATTATGTGAAGTACTGATAAAGAGATAGGCAGATTTTAGCTCAAAAAATTCGCTCAAAAATTGTAGTTAAAAAAAGTAAGTAAAATAATGTATTACAGTTAGAAAAAATACTATAATGCTTAAGCCCTTTTAAAAGTCCTCATTAAGTCTTTTCTTAATATAATTCCAAAGGATGATAAAATGCTTAGGTTTTCCTTTAATTTTGTCGCAATTTTACTAGTAAATAATAGCTTTTACTAGTAAATAATAGCTTTTAATCCTTATTGTTTTCTTTAAACAACAATCCATACAAACATTTTTCAATTGCATCATAACGAATGTTTCAATCCTGGGATAAATTTGGAGTTTTAAAAGTCATTACTAGGGGCTGGTGCTGTGGCATAGCGGGTTAACGCCCTGGCCTGAAGCGCCGGCATCTCATATGGGTGCTGATTTGAGACCCGGCTGCTCCACTTCCAATCCAGCTCTCTGCTGTGGCTTGGGAAAGCAGTAGAGGATGGCCCAAGTTCTTGGGGCCCTGCACCCACAAGGGAGACATGGAAGAAGCTCCTGACTCCTGGCTTCAGATTGGCACAGCTCTGGCTGTTGTGGCCAACTGGGGAGTGAACCATTGAATGGAAGGCCTCTCTCTCTCTCTGCCTCTCCTCTGTGTAATTCTGACTTTCAAATAAATAAATTAATTAAAAAAAGTCATTACACTTAACTCACATCTGTGTAAGTCACTATACCACACACATATACACACATCTCATTCTAAGATATTAATAAAATTCTATTTTAAGTATTTTGAACATAGAAGATGATCAGCAAATTTACTGAAGTGAAATATTTTTAGTTTTATTCTATGAGTCATACAGATTTTTCTATATCCTTCCAAAGCTCAGCCCCTTAGTTTAAGTTTTTTTCCTACATTCTTCGGCTTGTAGACCTCATTTACTCAGAGCTTCAAATACCATCTCTGTGTGGATGACTCAAGAAGTCTGCCCTCTGCCTTGACCTTTCTTCACCACGCTTGCTTGTCTACTGTTCTATTGGCTATACTCCTTTCAATGTCCTATAACCTCAAAGCCAAAAAGTATAAAATGAAAATTATAACCTTTTCATTCATACCTCTCAAAACAGCTTCCCTTATAAAATTCCTGTTTTCTAATAGTGCCATAATGAATTACTAAAGAGTAATAATTCTTACATTAGGTTTATCACTGTTAAAAAACTGTCCTTAATAATGAGGAGAAGAACAGAGTATAGCTTCAATTCCTTGCCATGATACCTCTTGTAAATTAAAACTGTAGTCCAAAGAAGTAGCAGTTCTTAAAGAGTGAGAGGGAGGAGGTGGGACAGAAAAAAAGAATATTTCATAGGTTCACTTCCAATCAATGAGACTGCTTGGTAATAATGTCTCCCAACTTCTAGTTCACACTGACTTGCTACCATGATTTATCAAATACAACTTTCCTATCAGTGTATTTTTTGAAAAACTTTGGTTGACTGTGAGTACTAACTGAACTTTTAATTAGTTTTCTACTTCCACAGTTATATGACGTAAGCTTTCAAGAGTACCTATCTCTCTTCTTTTCCCACCAAACAGAACTAGTACAATGCAACATAATGTAGTCTCTCTGGGTCATTCAGTATGAATGATGATTTAGGAGGCAACATCCTTGGTCAAGATTAACATCAATTTGAGAAAGTCTAACAGCTGGATCACAAAACATTAATCCACAAAATCATGCTGCTAGGAAAGATTAGACTTTTAAAGAGTCTTTTTACCCAAGAACCTAGGACTTGAAGACTAAGATATTACTTGAGAAGTACTCTTGGATAGTTTAGCTTTTTTATTTGTTTGTAAACCAAGTCTTATTCTTTCCATAAGAAATCTACTTACCAATGATCTTGTACCCATTGCATCATGAAGTTTGGGCATGTCAACATTTTGACTCATTCTGGAAACCATGCGCATTAAAAGTTGAAGTTTCCTCCGATTTGGTGGGGGAAGTAACAAACAACATAACTGTAGTGCACTGATGGCCACCCTCTCTAAATGAGGTTGCAGTAAACCTAGAAAGCAAAGTTACCCCATGCCAAAAAAAAAAAAAAAAAGATCAATGACATTGGTTGTTTTCATACCATCAATTATAAGGTTATATTTAAAAAAAGAGGTAACATAGTATCTTAGTATTTCTTTTAACTATGTCTAGAAATGTCTTCATTTCCCCAAAATATGGTAAGATTCTTATTATGCTTTTCACAAACTATTTCTAAGCATGAAAATTCTTTACTTTTTGCAAGCAAAGTGACTCAGAATAAGTGAACTTGAAGGAAAAGAAAATAAGTGCTTTAGGTAAGTAAAATAAGTCTTGGTTACACATGACAAGTCTTTTACAATAATTCATTTTTAAAGAAAAAAAAATAAAGCAATTTCAGAGAAGAAAAGCCAGGGAAGCAAAACAGAGTTAGTAGATAACAAAAGTTAGCACTGCATGCATTGAAAGCAACAACCTTACTTTGTGTGCCAGTCAACATAGAAGAAGATGGAGGTAAAGAATTTCCTGAAAGTTCTATAGTACTTTTGCAGAGTCTTTTATTGATTGTGATACTAGACTCTTGGAGTTCACTTTTCATAGCTGTTTGTACATTTGTGCTGTCTTGTCCAAGACTTGGTTTCATGATAATTTCAGCTACTGGTGTATTGATACAACTATTCCGTCTTGTACTACTTCTTAAAAGCAAACTCTGAGATCTACAAAGCTGTTTTGACTTGCATTTCCCATTACATAATTCCTCTTGGTCTTGAACAGTCAAAGCAGAGGTTCTTTTGAAACCAACACAGAGTGCCTTTTGAATGCTTTCCTCTGATTGAAGATTCAACAGGGATTCCTGTTTGGGGTTAGACTCTAAAAACTGTGTATCGTTTTGTCCTTCAATGTTCAGAACAGACTGACAGAAGACATTGGATACCTCTTTATTTGAATTCCCTGGCAAATCTATAATTCTGTCCATAGAATAGCACCTTGGTTTGATGTTAGTGGAGAGATCATGCATGCTACTTAAACCTACTAAATTATGACAACTTCCTCCTACTGTGTCATTAACACTGGCTCTTCTGTTTCTTAAATTAACTAGCTGCATTTTCTTAGCACGTCTTTCTTGAAATCCTTGATCACTTATTGGCAGTCTCTCAGTAGAATCTGATTCTTCTTTGTTTTTGTCTTGATGAAGCAGACTGAGAAGAAGACACTCAGTTGATCTGAAGGTATTCAAATTGTTTATGTGATGAACTTTTGAAGATTGTGGATCATCTTGTGTTTTATGTATCCCACTGGGTCTATCTGAAACTGTGACGTAGCCACAAACAGCTACCAGAAAATGAAACAAAAATTAAGATGCAACTGTATGGCAATAGACACAAATAAAAACTATAGAAAAGTTAAAAAAATAAAGCATCAAGATAGTATATATTGTTAGTATAGTATAAATAGCAGTTGCTTAATTCAGAAGCCACTTAAATAGGACACATGCAACATTCAGTTACAAAAGTGCAAGGCTAGTGGTTTGTCCATTTGTGATATAATTTTAATAAACAGCATAATTAAATGAATTGAGCCAGAATGCTTTAAAAAATATCTCCAGTTGGTCGACAAGTACTAGAAATTTCTCAATTATAAAATAAGTATGTTAATAAAACATTTATATATACATTTGGTTTTTCTTCTTGGTTTCTGGAGTTTAGCTCCTAAAACTCCTGGAATTTCCTGAGTGATGAAAATTTATTCATAACGAGTCTATCTGAGCATACCTGAGTTTATGCTCAAGTGACTCACAGTGGGCTGTGATTAGAGGATTGGGACTTCTAGCCCCCAACTACAACTTTCTGGAAGGGGGAAGGGAACTGGCAATGTGTTTTGTCTTTGGTCAATGACTTAATCATTTAGGTCTAGGTAAAGTGACTATATTTAAAAGAACAAAGCTAAAGGAGTTCCTGGATTGATAAACTCATTGATGTGCTGGGAAGGTGATTTGCCTGGAATAGGCATGAAAGCTTTGCACCACCCCACTGCTATAACTTGTCCCTTGCATCTCTCCCATTTGATTGTTTCTGAATTCCATCCTTAACAAAAATCTGATAGTCATAAGTAAATTACTTCCTTGAGTTGAGTCCCTGAAGTGAATTACTGAAACTGAGGAACCCTCCAATTGGCTGGCCATAAGTGTGAGTAACTTGGAAACCTTATTTGCAAGTGACCTCTGAAGTGAGAAGACTTTTCTGGAACTGAGCCTCAAATCTGACCACGCTTTAAATATAGAGTTAACCTGTTGACTTCAGGTAGTTGGTGCTGGAATTGAAATGAATTAAAAGACATTCAATTAACGTTGGGAAGAACCAATGTTGGAATGATATATCTGAATCACTAGAAAATGACACAATAATACTAGAGTATCATGAAACTTTAAAATAATCTATAGACTATTACTTTCATGTTTACCAGTGTTGTTCTCTTTTAGCTCTTTTAAACTATGGGAAATGAAAACTTAAATAATAAAATGAATTTATATAATAAATAAAATCTATACATACCCAAAATGTTTACAAATAACTCATAATATTCAAATGTAAGTAGAGGTTCAGGAAGATCTAGAAAATAATCTGCAATTGTTCTGAATACATCTCGTTCAAATCCAACATAAGTTGGATTACTCATATCATTACTTCTCGGCCCTAAGAAATATAAGGTAAAAGAAACAGGCAAAAACATATTTTAACTTAAAAACAATTTTAAGTATATTTATAAGAAGCACAAAATTTGTATTTCATATAAAAGCTACATGTAACAATAAATTGCTATATTCTAAACAAGCTGTACATCTCTTTCCTTTTTTTCAGAAATCATTTTAAATCAACAGCTAGCATTTTGTTTTTAATATTTACATACCTGAAAAATTTTACATAAAGAAAATTTCACATGTTATCTTGAAAGTATTAGGCAGACCTAATGAGATTTTATTGTAATTCATTTCATGAAGCAAAGAATATTTGGGTAATGCAAATTATTCTTCCAAATTGCTTTTGTAAATTTACATTTACATGACTGAATTTTGACTGATATCAAGCATATCCTGAATGAATTTTAATACAATCTTTATTTTTTATTATATATTTATTTTTACAATCTTTGTTACTTAGGCTTAACAAGACTATTGAAACAATCATGACTACTCTAATGTTTTTCTCAGAAGTAAGATCTGATTTCATTTTACAGGTAAGAAAATGGGAGCCTACAGTAATTTGACTAAGGTTAAAAACCCTTGATAGCAACACCAGAATTAGAACTTAACAGCCGTGTAAACATAGCAAGAAACAGAACATTTTAGGTCCAACAATATTTAATGTGTGATCCAATTATGTATATCTGAATTATCCTATATGCTTATTAAAAATATAAATTCCTGTGTACAGATCTAAATCTATGCAGATAGAGTTAGTAATTTATTGACCTAGAAATGTTTGCTTCTGGTTCACTAATTTAGTGTTTTCCAAGCATTGACTTGTAAACCTTTACTGTAAGAAGCTTCTGTGACATGATTAAAGACAGAGCTTTTTTTTTTTTTTTAATAAACAGAATGGGTACAGCATTCGGCCAACTATTCAAAACAAACAAAAAACTAGGGAGAAGACTCAAATCCATCAAATCAGAGATTAAATAGGAGATGTAACAAAAACAATAAAAAGAATCATCAGGAAATACTACAAAGAGTTGTATCAACAAATTGGGAAACCTAGAACAAATGGATAGACTCCTGGACATACACAATCTTTTAAAATTGAGTCCTGAAGGCATAGAAATCTAAACAGACCAATAACCAAGACAGAGATTGAATTAGTAATAAAAGACACTCCCAATTAAAAAAAAAAAAAAAACAAACCAAGGATTGGATGGCTTCATTGCTGAATTTTATTCAGCAATTCATAATTTAAATTCTACCAGACATTTAAAGAATTAATACCAATTCTTCTTAAGCTATTCGAAACAACTGAAAGGTAGGTACCGCTCTCAAATTCTACCTAGGAATCCTGCCTCATCTTAATTCCTAAACCAGAAAAAGGTAGGACAAAGAAAGAGAACTATAGGCCAACATCCCTGATGAACATAGATGCTAAAATCCTCAACAAGATATTAGCTAATTGAGTCCCAAAAACACATCAGAAAGATCATTCATTTGGACCAAGTGGGATTTATCCCTGGTATGCAGAGATGGTTTAACATTCACAAATCAATAAATGTGATATATCATATTAACAAAAGGAAAACACCCTATGATTATCTCAATAGATGTACAGAAAGCATTTGATAAAATACAACATCCTTTCATGAGGAAAACCTTAAGCAAATCAGGTATAGAAAGAACATTCCTCAACACAACCAAGGCAATCCAGCATCATACTGAATGGGAAAAAGTTGGAAACATTTTAAGATTCAGAAACAGACAAGAAAGACCACTCTCATCATTGCTATTCAATATAGCTCTGAAAATTTCAGCCACAGCCAACAGGCAAGAAAAAGAAATCAAAGAGATAGAAATTGGAAAGGAGGAAGTCAAACTATCCCTATTTGCAGATAACATGAATCTCTATATAGATGATCAAAAAAAACTCAACAGAGAGACTATTGGAACTCATAAATGAGTTTGGTAAAGTGGCAGATATAAAATTAACATGAAAATCAATAGCCTTTGTATACAATGATAATTCCATGGCTGAGAAAGAACTTTTAAGATCAATCCCATTCACAGTAGCTACAACAAAATTAAATACCTTGGAATAAATTTAACCAAGGACGACAAAGATCACTACGATAAAAATTATAAAACATTAAAGAAAGAAATAGAAGACATTAAAAAAACGGAAAAATCTTCCGTGCTCATGGATTGGAAGAATCAGCATCACTAAAATGTCCACACTACCAAAAGCAATTTACAGATTCAATGCGATCCCAATCAAAATACTAATGACATTCTTTTCAGATCTAGAAAAAATGTTTAAATTCATATGGAAACAAAAGAGACACTGAATAGCTAAAGCAATATTATACAACAAAAACAAAGCTGGAGGCATCACAATACCTGATTTTAAGACATATTACAGCACAGCTATAATCAAAACAGTCTGGTACTGGCACAAAAATAGACATGTAGACCAATGGAATGGAATAGAAACTCCGTAAATCAATACAGGCATTACAATCAACTTATTTTTAAAAAAATATTTATATAATTCAAAAGTTAGTGTTATACAGAGAAGGAGAGGAAGAGAGAGAGAGAGAGAGAGGTCCTCCATTTGCTGGTTCACTCTCTAATTGGTCACAATAGCCACAATAGCCAGAGCTTCCTTCAGGTCTTTGCATGTGGGTGCAGGGGCCCAAAGATTTGGGCCATCTTTACTCCTTTCCCAGGTGATAGCAGAGAGCTAGATTGGAAGTGGTACAAGCCAGGACTTGAACTGGCACCCATATGGGATGCCAAACTGTAGGTGGTGGCCTCATCTACTACACCACAGTGCTGGCCCCACAATCAACTTACTTTTGACAAAGCTAAAAAAATCAGTCCCTGGAGCAAGGACAGTCTCTTTAACAAATTAAGAATGGTAATAGGAGAGGGAAGAAGAAGAAGGGTTGGAGTGTGGGGAGGTGGGAGGGTAGGGTGGGAAGTATCACTGTGTTCCTAAATCTGTATATATGAAATACATGAAATTTGTATAACTTACAAAAAGAGACATAATAAAAGAAGATTTCCCTATTTAAAAAAAACAAAAACAAAAACAAAAGAAAACAAATACCTGCTCTATTGAATCAAATCAAATCAAATCAAATGTTTGGAGAGTCTCCCTGGTAACTGTGATATGCATTAAGGTTTGAGACTCACTTTATAATCTTTCAAGTAAAAATGTCCCTCTCCTAAACTAAAATATTCTTTCTTATGTCTCTGTTTTCAAGTTTTATATAGCCACATAATTGATCCCACACACTGAAAAAGAATTAAAACAACCAAAAATCAAATCTGTCTTTCCACACACACACACGCACACACATACACACACACAAGCTTAAAGGCTAATACAGGTCTTAAGTAGAGCAAAATAAGTACTTTCCTAAGGGTGAAATAATAAATAATATGTAGAATACAAGGTTTAGTAATCAGAAAGTTTTCTAAGACAGAAAACACATGTTTACTGGAATTAGAAATAAAAAAAATATTCTAGTTAAGAGAACTGAAGTTTAAGTTTTTGCTCCTTTGCATTAAACGTAAGACTATATAAACCTTGGTTTCCTTTACTGGTGAAAAATGGGATTATATCCTGATTACTAATTTCTCTCACAAGATTATGCTAGGGGATTAAATACATAAAGTAAAAGTCTTAATAGTGCCTCTATCTAAATACATTATTGTTAAATTGGAACCTAGGAAGCTATATATTTGTTGTCATGAAGTTATAATATAGATTGGAACAGAGGAAAGAAAACCCTAGAGGCAGATATCAGAAAAATCTGTTAGTATGCTTATCTGCATTGCTAACATGAGATAAGGAATCATAGAATAAAAGCAGTTAGGTAGTGAAGGTTGAAAGAGAAATTCAAAGAAGTCTGAAGTTTATAATCAGGATTTTTACTTTAATTTGATATATAAAACTCTTCTATAACTTATGTTATTTATTGGTACTTATTCTGTTATTTTGGTCATACTGATACCCAGTGAACAACAAAGAAACACAAACTTATATTGAACATTAATTAAATCCTCTTAGTTTTTAACATACTAGTTTTAAAACATTAGAAAACTACATTTATAAATGAAATTTTAAAATTTTACTTTTCCCCTAAATTTGTATGTGTTTAGTTTATTTACTTGAATGGCAGAGTCAGGCAGATACCATGCTGACTTTGGTCCACTTCCCCACTTGCCAGCAAAAACTGGGGTGGGCTAGGCTGAAGCTGTGATCTAGGAACTCAATCTGGGTTTCCCACATGGGTAGAAGGGACCAAAATACATGAGCCATCCATCACTTCCTACCTTCCAGGCTGCATGTTTGCAGGATAGTGGAATGGGGAATAAGATGGGATATGATCCCAGGCACCCTGACATTGGATGGGGACATCTTAACCAATACACCGAATGCCTGCCCTTAAAATTTAACTTTTGATGATTTAAAAACATATATCTTTACAAATTTGTTCAATTAATATTAAAGCAAATAGGGTTCTGTACTTGAATCAGGGCATTAAATAATAAAAATCAAGTACCACTGATCATTATGAAAAAAGCTGAACAATAAAATGCTAAAAAGATGTGTGGATTAGTGACAGATCATCTTTTTTCGTAAACATACAAGTGGCATTAACATATTCTATGGAACAGAAACATGCTGCAAAGCACTGAGATTTTGAAGCCATGTACAATGGAAAGAGACTGAAGTGGGACTTGGGATACTTAATTTCTGGTTGAACCTTTCCTACTTATAAGCTGCCACTGGAAGTCTCTGGGTCTAAGAGGCAATTAATGTAGGTTTATCTGAAAATCCTTTGTGATTCATTAGCCTGTGCTCTACTTTCTGTGAACTGAACCATAAATGATGGGCTTGAATTATAAAATCACCTTCCGTAGGGGCCGGTGCTATTGTGCAGTGGGTAAAGCTTCCGCCTGCAGTACTGGTATAACATACAGGCCCCAGTTTGAGACCCAGCTCCTGCACTTACAATCCAGCTCTCTGCTATGGCCTGGGAAAGCAATAAAGATAGCCCAAGTGCTTGGGCCCCTGTACCCACCACATAGTAGATCCAGAAGAAGCTCATGGCTCCTGGTTGAGGCCAGTTGGGGGAGTGAACCAGCAGATGAAAGACCTCTCTCTCTCCTGTAACTCTACCTTTCAAATAAATAGATAAGTCTTTAAAAAAAATCACCTTCTGCATAGAAAATGTCAAGGGTCTCATAATGCAATCAGTTCTACTAGTCTTTCATTTAAACATCAACAGAAAAAATATACTTTTATCAGGGTTTTTATAAATTTGAAAACTCTTGGGGCCAGTGCTGTGGTGCAGTAGGTTAAGCCTCCGCCTGCAGCACTGGCATCCCATATGGGCACTGGTTCAAGTTCCAGCTGCTCTACTTCCGATCCAGCTCCCTGCTAATGTGCCAAGTGCTTGGGCCTGTGCACCCATGTGGGAGACCTGGAAGAAGCTCCTGGCTCCTGGCTCCTGGCTTTGGTTCAGCTCAGCTCTGGCTATTGCAGCCATTTTGGGGAGTGAACCAGCGGATGGAAGACTTCTCTCTGTCTTTCCCTCTGTCTGTACCTCTGCCCCTCAAATAAATAAATTAAATTTTTAAAAAAGGGAAAGTTCATTTGGTTCTAATTAAACATTAACATAAACGATATATACATTTTTGTTTAACTTACAATTGGCTAGGCACTTCATGGCAGATAATACCCAATGAGGAAGGTCTTCTACACACAAAAAAAAATAACAGTGTTTGGTAAATAACATTCTTTATGATCATATATTTTAAAACTTCATACTTACATGTTATACATAAATATATGCACACATATATACATACCTATATATACATAAGTGAATGTATGTGTATATGTGTGCATTATTAGCATTAAAATTTATGTTTAACAAGACAGAGTGAGTTCAATAGTAAACAACAGGAAAAGACAGAAAAAGTTGTACAGATTTTGGTTTGGTTCTATCTAGTGTACATAAAATAATCTGCTATGCCCAAATCAAGGATTAACTATATTGGGGGGATGTTCAACTATAAACTTCCAACATTAATCTTTTAGCCACTATCATTTCCTTTTCTTCATTTCTGTTTCTGTTCTGCCTATTAGTATGTTATCTGAATATTGCTGATTTGGGTGAGACCTATGCTTAAACATTATAGTATCTGAACATTTATACTTAACATCTCTCAATTGCAAATAACTAAAATATGCTGCATAAAAATAGCTTTTTGACACAAACACATGAACCACAAATATACTTACTTGAAAATTTTATGATTACAAAGAACAGAAATTTTGGATAAGACACTATATGGTTAAGTATGTTGTTTTAGGTAATGGAAGAGACCAGTCTAAAGCTGAATACACATGCAACAACAAATTTATCAGTTTTGACATTTACATTTGCTTCCTACAATTAAAAACACAGTTCTGCTACAAAGTAAATGCATGTTAGTTCTCATTATAGACATCAGTTTATTAGGAAAAAAAGAGTATTAAGGGATTTACTGATACTTTCCACATAATTTAAATTTTTTAATGCACTTGGCTCAAATTATTTTTCTATTCTTACATGAAATCCAGATGTTATATAAGTATATATGATATAAAAATCCAGTGCATTTTGGAATCCCCATCTTGGCAATCTGGACTTATTTCACTGTTACTGAGGTTTTGTATATGTTTTGATCTTCATAAACTTCTATAGAGTTACTCACTTAAGCTCCATGAAAGCATAGACCATTTCTACTTCGTTCATCAATGTATCCTCAGTACAATGCCTGGTATACTACAGGCCTCACTAAAATCATAGTCAACAGTTTCTATTATACTTTATATGACTTTTGTATATTTAATCTTGTTTTTTTTTTCTTTTAAATCATACATGAACCTAGCTTAGCAGTTCAAATATTTCTTATAATAGCATGAATAAAATTCTCCTAAACTTATTCCACTGTTACTACTGAGGCAACTATCTCCCACAATGAAAGTATTCTACTTTCTATATTTGGGTCTCTCTGTATTCCTTCATCGATGCAACTTTTTATTTTTTGCAAGTCTAAAGTCATTCCAATGTCTACTAATACCAACCTGATTTGTCTTGTAGTATAACTACTCCATGCTTATTTGTATTGGCCATATTGTACATCACATATTGAGGAATTACTTGTTTTGGATTTATGACTTCTTCTAGGGATGGCACGCCTAAAATCGTTTGAAGACTAAATAGAAGAAAGAATATAGACTTAATTTTTCTCCATAAAATAAGCAGAGAATAGACTATAAATGAATATTACTGGTAAACAAAGCCATCAGGATTATCTTGTTTTTCTATTAACCAAAATGCTAAGGCTTATATTTAGCACCTACTTTCAAATATATTTTTATTAATAACCTTTAAAGAACTGTAATAAAACTCAAACTAAAGTGACAGTTGTGAGTTGAAGGTAAAGCAAATAATACTGAAAATACTAATCCTACAGCTCTTGAATTATAGCAAGAGATATAAGAACATACAACTCAAATTGTTAGGTTTTATAATGAATTTGTTCTTATTCATTTGCATATCTTAATGAAAGAATCATATTAATGTAAGTGCTTCATGAACTTCATTATAGTTTTTCTTACTAGATCAGAATAATATATCTCCAAACTTCTTCAATATCTTCTTGGTTTATTTTTCTAGTATTAATTGAGTTTTCTTGATCTTCATTGATTATTTCATGCTTTATTTTTTCTGTATTTTCCTGAAAAATCATAATTTCACTTTAAGTTGTTATGCTCAATTTAAGGCAATATTGAAAAGATATCATTGCCAATAATTAATAATCCTATCAATACCAGTGCATTTGTGTGTTTACAAGGTAAATGTTGCCTGCAAAAAGAATGTACCCTATAGTAATATGAATTTTTGGTTTTATACCTGCCTCTACCACCCTCTAATCAACTTAAATATATTTAAGCAAAATATACTTAAATTATATAAATGCAATTCTCAAGTATATCTCACTACCATTTTTTATCATTTCTATAATATGATATAGATTAGGAAAGTCCAGTTTCTGCTAAATATTAAGTACTCATTTACCTTTAATGATCATATTATTAATCACACATTAATTGTATTTAACTAGTAATCAGGAAAGGGTGTTTTACCTGAGAAAAATGTAATCCCTGCCTTTTTGGAGTCCTGCGGGGTAAGTTTCGTAATTTAAAAATTGTATCTTTATCTCTGGGGAAGTACTCTAAGCTGTTTTTTCTCAATTCAGGATGCCTCCGTGGAAGAGTTTTAAGTGGAGAAGTTGCAGGAAACCTGATTTAGAAATAATACACAATTAAATACTATGAAAGCAGGCATAAGAAAGGTTGTCCATCTGAAAAATCACATAGAAACCTGTTTATATTACTAGAATGAAGATTCTGACCAATTTTCCCATTAAGCCTTTAAAAAACATTTTAGCAATTTCCTGTTTTCTTTAGCATTTTGTGCATATCTTAACTATTTCTGGATAATTCAGGGTTACTAATGGGATCAATTCTGTTGGAAAGGTATTGCTCACCCACCCACCAAATAGCTCTATAATATAACATTTTCTAAGCCTGCGCCGCCACAGCTCACTAGGCTAATCCTCCGCCTGCGGCACCGGCACCCCGGGTTGTAGTCCCAGTTGGGGCACTGGATTCTGTCCCAGTTGCTCCTCTTCCAGTCCAGCTCTCTGCTGTGGCCCGGGAGTGCAGTGGAGGATGGCCCAGGTCCTTGGGCCCTGCGCCCGCATGGGAGACCAGGAAGAAGAACCTGGCTCCTGGCTTTGGATCTGCGCAGCGTGCTGGCCGCAACACACTGGCTGTAGCGGCCACGTGGGGAGTAAAACAACGGAAAAAACAAAGACTTTTCTCTCTGTCTCTCTAACTCTGCCTGTCAAAAAAAAATTGTTTTTCTAAATTTCTTTGACAAGTTTCTTATTTATATAATTCTGCCAATTGTTTGATTGTATTTGTCCTAATTTCCAGATTTTGGTCTCTGGGCTCCATTTATTACAATGGTTTTTCTACCTTTCATGTTAATTTAAAATTTCATGTTAAAAAGTACAAGGAAGACTATAAACAAACAAACATGTATGTAACCATCACTCAATGTAATTGCTGACATTTTACCAAAAATTTCATGTTTGTTTTATATGAACATTTTATGACTCTCTTTCTACCCTCTTCCTAAGAAAAATCATAACCTTATAGTTAGTATATTTCCTTCTTGCTAATGTCATTACTATTAGTAATAAATGATATTTTTTACTTTATGGTCTCAATGTTAAATTATACACAATTTTCTCAAAATTTCTTCCTTACGCCACTGTCCTGTAAATATTTTCTTATAAAACTTTTATTTTTAAATATTTATTTATTTGAAAGAGATACAGGGAGAGGGGAAGTGACAGAGAGCTCTTCTATCCTCGGGTTCACTACCAAGTGGCCACAACAGACAGGGTTGGGCCAGGCTGAAGCCAGCAGCCAGGAGTTTTTTCCAGGTTTCCCACACGGGTGCCAGAGGCCTAAACACTTGGGCCATCTCTACAGCCTTTCCCAGACCAATTGCAGGAAGCCCCATAGGAAGTGGTGCAGCTGGTATAGAAATTGCAGCCCATATGGCATATTGGTGTCACAGTTAGCGTCTTAATGCACTACGCCACAATGCTGAGGTAGGTTTAATTTTAATATTTTTATGTATAACTTATAACTTACAATGGTTCCCACATATGGGCTTGTTTTCCCAATACTTAATTGCTTTTAATTAATTTAAACCCAAATATCTGATAAAGCAATTCTCTCCTTGGTCTTCCAAATTGCCTTGGACCCTTTACCAAAAGAATTTTAGAATCTGCTTGTCAGTTTCTGCAAAAATCTATGTTGGGACTATCAATGAAAATACATAAAATTTATGCATAATTGTAGGAAGAACTGACTCATAAATATATATATTAAATCTCATTTATAAATAGGATTATCTTTCTCCATTTATTCCCTTTAATACAATTTTATAATTTTCTCCAATAATGTCTTACACATGTTCATTATACTTCTTTTCTACGTACTTCATAGTTTTATTATCCTTGTAAAAGGCTAGGTAGGGGCAGAGAAAGTAGTTGAGGAATTACATATAGGTCTGAGAACTATTTAGGAAGTGCAATTGACAAGATTTGGAAAAGTAAATCACACTTAAAGTGGGAACGAAAGGGACAGAATCAAGGCAACTGCAGGGAATAAAATTACATTCATTCAGACAAAGAACATAAGACAAAATTGGGATTAGGAGATGATTTGCTATACAGGCAGCTGAAAAATATCTCTTAAACTCAGGAGAGAGTTTTGGGTTGAAGGCTTGAAATTCACAGGAAAAGTAGGTGAACCCAGCGCATGAGACTGCTTGGGAAGCTGAGTGGAGAGAGAAGGCTGCCAAAAAGTTGCAGAGGTGAAATACTCAGAGCATGAGCAGGAGTAAATGAGCCTACAATGATGACTTTGGAATAGCTGAGAGGGAAGATTTTAGAGGATTATACAAAATGGCTTATAGACATGCTTGTCATTGCAGTTTACTTGTGTGACAAACTGTCTTGGGTACATAGGAAAGAATCAATTTCTGATTTCTTTTGAAAAGCACTAATGTAGCAAAAAAAAAAAAAAGCACTGACATTAGAATACAAAGACCTGGTTTAATGGATATATTACAAAGAATTTGGGTACATGAGATAAAATATAATTATCTGGGCTTAAGCGAGTTGACTCGAGAGGAGAGGCTACCAAGGAGCTGAGAAGAGAAGGAATGTGTAGGTTCACTAGTCTGACAACTGTGTACACTGCTTCAAAGTGGAAGGACACTCACAGAGTGAGATCTGGTAAAGCATGTGCTCAGTATCCTCATCTGTGAAAAGGGGGGAAGGCCTACAGAGACTCTGCTTGGTTATTCCAGAGATTAAATAAGAAAACATATGTAAATCACAAAGCAGAAGTTTATGTCCTTGACATGCTATGAAGCTTCCAAAGATGCAGTAGGGACAATGACAGTATAGCATTTCCCTCCCAATTTCCTATTATTATCTAAGTAGCAAATGTTTTAAAAGTTAAGTTTCCTAGCAGTTAACTTTCACATGATAATTTTTCTAAATACTTTTTACTGTATTAAGAATAGTAACAGCTTCCCCAAAAAATATTACTTAAGGGACTGGTGTGTGGGTACAGTAGGTTAAGCCACTATCTACAATGCCAGCATCCCGTATCTGAGGGCCAGTTTAAGTCCCAGCTGCTCCAATTCTGATCCAGCTTCCTGATAATGCACCTGGGAAAAAGTAGCAGAAGAGGTCCAAGTCTTCAGGCCCCTGCCCCCATATGGGAGACCTGGACAGAGTCCAGGCTCTTGGCCTTGGCCTGGTGCAGGTCTGGCTGTTGCAGCAGTTTGGGGAGTGAACCAGTGAAGGTAAGATCTTTCTCTTCTTGTCTTTCCTTCTCTCTGTCACTCTACCTTTCAAATAAATAAAACAAACCTTAAAAAAATTACTTGAAGAAGCTGAGTAAAAGTATAATAAAAGTGGAGACAAAAAATGCAGTCATTCAGTTTTATATATTTGTTCAGTACCTGAATAGCTGATTGTTGTCATCAAGATTTTCTGATCCCCATCTGCCTTTGATATCTTCAATTACATGATTCTTAAGAAATTTTCTCAATAGTTGGATAGTCTGTTGCCTTGTAACTTCAGGACCAAAATTGTTATTATTTCTTAATAGTTCATAAAGCCAATCCACTGCTTCTCCTGCTGTGAAACAATTGCCATATTTTTTAAAGTGCTGCCTATGTTTTCTTAGAGGCATTCCAGTTCGGAAAGATGTGGTGACTTCATTCCACTGTAAAAAGGAGGAAAATATTCTTTAAAAATTAAACAAAAATGAAATTTTTTTACAGATTTGGACTACATCAGGTAAAAAAATTCTTTAAATCATATCTCATTGCATCATAAAAATTCCCGAAAAAAAACAGTTATCTTATTTGGGCTACAGAAAATTTTATATCTTACACTGATTATTTCTAGTACTTTGGTAATATACTCTTTATTTATTTATTTTTTGACAGGCAGAGTGGACAGTGAGAGAGAGAGAGGTCTTCCTTTTTGCTGTTGGTTCACCCTCCAATGGCCGCCACGGCCGGTGCGCTGTGGCCGGCTCACTGCGCTGATCCAAAGCCAGGAGCCAGGTACTTATCCTGGTCTCCCATGCGGGTGCAGGGCCAAAGCACTTGGGCCATCCTCCACTGCACTCCCTGGCCATAGCAGAGAGCTGGCCTGGAAGAGGGGCAACAGGGACAGAATCCGGTGCCCTGACCTGGACTAGAACCTGGTGTGCTGGCGCCGCAAAGTGGAGGATTAGCCTATTGAGCCATGGCGCCGGCCTGGTAATATACTCTTGTAACAGTTTTTCACTAAACACACTTCACTGGATGGTCAACTTTAGGAAACTAGGAATAAGAAGAACTGCAATGTATCCCCACTTTAGTCCTTAAGAGTGATGCCATTTGTTCTGTTTACTACCATTAACATTAATAATATGCTGGTAGCATCTGTACCAAGCACTGTGCTTTACATTTGTTATTTAACTTTTACAATTAGATGAGTAGAAACTCATTTTTCATGTAAGGGAAATGAAGCACAGAGGAGACAAAAAATTCGAGCAAGGTCACACAGCTAAGTGATGAACCTAGGCATTCAAATCCAGATCTGACCAACTCTAGACTTTCTACTTTCAATAACTGTGTTGGTCAAATGAAACTTCTGGCAGGCGTCTTAAATATTAAAATGACACTGTGACACCTACGTTTTAAAATAACAGCATTTATAAAACTTTCCTAAAATCAGCTAAACTTCCAGATTTGTGAAAGCCCTAATGGAGCATGGAGATAGTGTGGTATAAATACACATACCATTTTTTACTTGAAAAACTGTACATTAGAAGTAAATGAGAAATCTAATTTGTAACCCTAGTTATGCTATTAGCTATGCTGCCACTTATGCAACCTATGTGGAGTCCTAGCATCTTAACAGAATTTAAGGGGTATATTATTTTCTTCTTGCACCTCCTCATTTCACATATTCATTTATTCAAGAAACCTACATTGAGCTGCTCACTATGTACTGGCCTGGGTATACAGTAGTAAAAATGACACAAGGGGTATCCGCACTTCAGATTAGAGAACAATATTTCTGAAAAGTGGTATTAGACAGTTCTAACAGTAGACTGTTGATTCAAACTACTAGGATCTGTTTCCCAGCTCCATCTCTACTGATTCACTGTTTATGACCTTTTGGCATTACCTTACCTCGCTGTGCCTCTCCCATCTAATCCAAAGAATGGGGAAAACAGTACCTTCCTAATGGGCATGTTGAAACAATAAAAAGGATTTAATACACAAAAGGCATGAGTAAACACTAAGCAGTATTTTTTTTCTCCATGCTTGTACTACTTTCATCCAATTTAATGAATTTAAAAGTTTAAAAATGTATATAAAGTTAACAAATTTCATATATACAGCTTTAAGAGCATAATGATACTTCTCCCCTATACTCTCTCCTGTCCTCCCTCCTCCTTATTTTTAAAATTATGATATATTGTCAATTAATTTTATAATCACAAGCTTAACCCTCCACTAAATAAAGAATTCAACAAGTAGTAAGGAGAAAAAACCCTGTTCCTCGATATTACAGAAAAGAGCTATAAATAATAATCAAATTTCAAATGTCAATTTCACTCATAAACATTACTTTTTTTGTACTCTTTATATGACTTATGATAAATCAGGAGAAACATGGTATTTGTCTTTGGGTGACTGGCTTATTTCACTAACCATAATGGTTTCCAGTTGTATCCATTTAGTTGTGAAAGACAAGATTTCATTCTTTTTTATGGCTGGGTAGTCAGTCTTTCATTGTGAATATATACCACGTTTTCTTTATCCAGTCATTAGTTGATGGACATCTGGATTAGCTATTGTGACTTGAGCTGCAATAAACATGCAGGTACAGATAACTCTCTCATATGCTGATTTCACTTCCTTTGGGTAAATTCCCTAGAGTGGAATGGCTGGGTCATATGGCAGACTTATTTTCAGATTTACGAGGACTTCCATTCTGTCTTTCACAAGGTTGCACTAGTTTACATTTCCACCAAAAGTGTATTAGGAAACTTTTTCCCTCACAACCTTGACAGCATTGGTTATTTTTTGAGTTCTGGATGGTAGCCATTCTAACTGGGGTGAGGTAAAACCTTGTTGTGTTTTTTATTTGCACTTCTGTGATAGCTGGTGATTCTGAGCATCTTTGCAACTGTCTGTTGGCCATCTGTATTTTATCCTTTGAAAAATGCCTGTTCATGTCCTTAGTCTATTTCTTAACTGGATTGTTTTGCTGTTGTTTTCTTGAGCCCCTCATATATCCTAGATACTAATCCTTTAACAGATGCATAATTTTAAATATTTTCTCCCATTCTGTCTGTTGCCTCTTTGTTGAGTGTTTCCTTTGCTGTGCAAAAGCATCATAGCTTGATGTAATCCCATTCACCCATTCATCTATTTTTGCTTTTATATTCTGGACCTCTGGGGTCTTAAAAGGAAGTCTTTGCTTATGTCAATGTCTTACAGACTTTCCCTGATGTTTTCTTTTTCCTCTAGTAATTTGATGGCTTAAGGCCTTAGATTTAGATTCCTGACTCATTGTGAGTAGATCTCTGTGTAGCGTGCAAAGTAGGGGTCTTGTTCCATACTTTGCATTCAGAGATTCAATTTTTCCACCATTTGTTGAAGACATTGTCCTTTCTCCGCGGAGTGATGTTGGTGCACTTGTCAAAGATTAGTTGGTTGTAGATGTGTGGGTTAATTTCTGGGGGCTTTAGTCTGTTCCACTGGTCAACATGTCTATTCCTGTGCCAGTACAGGCTGCTTTGATTATAAGTGTCTCGTAATATTTGTTGAAAACTGGGGTTATGATGTTTCCAGTTTTATTTTTATTGTTGAGGATCGTTTTAGCTATTCAGGGTCTTAGGCAATACCATATGAATTTTAGGGTCATTTTTCCAGATCTGAGAAGAACATCTTTGTTATTTTGATTGAGACTACACTGAATCTGTAAATTGCTTTAGATGTTAGGGACACTTTGATTAAATTAATTCTTCCAATCCATGAACATGAAAGAAGGTTCTTGATTTTTGTGTGTTGATTTTGTGTCTTAAAACTTTGGCAAACTCTCTTATAAGTTCTAATAATCTCTTAGTGGTCTTTTGGTTCTCCTATATGTAGAATCATATCATCTGCAAACAGTGATAATTTGAGTTCCTTCCTTTCAATGTATTTCCCTCTGATTTATTTTTCTTGTCTAATGGCTCTTGCTAAAACTCCAGAACTATACTGAATAATAATGGGCATCCTCGTATGGTTCTGGATCTAGAGTGGAGATGCTTCCAACTTTTCCCCATTCAATACGGTTTGGCTGTGGGTTTATCATATATTGCTTGACTGTACTGAGGTATGTTTCTTCTAAACCCAATTTGCTTAATGACTTTTTTTTATGAAAGTATGTTGTATTTTATCAAATGCTTTCTCTGCATCTATTGAGAAGATCATAGGATTTTTATTCTTCTATTTGTTAAAATGCGGTATCACATTTATTGATTTGAACCAACATTACATAATAATTAAGGGATGAATCCAACAGGAAAATGTGAATGTAATAAATGTATATGTATACAATCCTAGGGTGCCTGGCAGTTTAAAACACATTTTAATGGATTTAAACAGAGACATAGGCCCCAATACAATAATAATGGGGGGCTTCAACATCCCACTTTCATCAAAGGACAGATCAACTAGATTAAAAAAATAAACAAGGAAACAGAGTTAATCTACACTATGGATCAAATGGACCTAATTGATATCTACAGAACAGTTCATCTCAGAGCTACAGAATACACATTCTTTTCATCAATGCATTGAACTTTCTCTAGGATAACCATAACTTTATAGCAAGTTTTAACAAATTCAAAAAAACAAACTCAAAAAACGAATTATGTTATTTATCTTTTCTGATCACAGTGGAATGAAGCTGGAAACAACTTAAACTCTAGAAAATATGCAAATGCATGGAGACTGAACAACATGCTGATGAATGAACCGTGGATCACAAAAGAACTCCAAAAAGAAATTTAAAAAAATCCTAGAAATGAATGATAACACAACATATCAAAATTTATGTGATACAGCAAAAGCAGTGTTAAAAGGAAAGTTTATAGCAATTAGTGCCTATGTCAAAAAATTGTAAAGAAATCAAATAAATGACCTAACAGTGTATCTCAAGGACCTAGAAAAACAAGAACAAACTAAACTCAAAATTAATAGGAGGAAAGAAATAATAAAAATTAGAGAGAAAATAAACAATACTGAAACAGAAAATAAAAAAGATCAATGAAAGGAAGAGCTGGTTTTTTGAATAAATAAAGAAAACCGATAGACCACTTGGCCCAACTGACAACAACAAAAAGGGAGGGGATAAGACTCAAATTCATAAAATCAGAAATGAAAAAGGAGATGTTATAATGGATATCACAGAAATAATAAGAATCATCAGGAATTACTACATGTATATGCCAAACAACTGGAAAATTTGAAGAAAGGAATACATTTTTGTATCCCTACAATCTACCAAAAAAAAAAAAAAAAAAAAAAAAAAAAGCAAGCCCAGGAAAGATGGCCTCACGGTAGACCAAGCTTTTAAAGTACAACTAATTCCAATTCTTCTCAAACTATTCAAAACAGATGAGAAGGAGGGAATCCTTCCAAACTCCTTCTGTGAGGCCAGCATCACCTTAATTAAAAAACTAGAAAAAGATAGAACAAAGATGAACTCTAGACTAATACCCTTGATGAAGAGCTGTAAAAATCCTCAAAGCAGTGGCTAATCAAATCCAAGGGCACATCAAACATCACATTCACCTGGACCAAGTGGGATTTATCTGTGATACACAGGGATGATTCAACACACACACATCAATTTAATGAATTTTTAAATGTGCTATGCCCACCTGATTAAGGTTCCCTTGCTGTACTAAGTTCTAGCCTTCATCCTTACAATTAGGATCAATAACTTCGAGCAGCGAGATCCGTATCAGGAAGATCTCAACTCTTCTAGCTGTTTATGTGACTTCAGGGGAGTCACTTAAACTCTGAGCGTCAGTGTGCACACTGGTAGAGTGGGGCTAGTAACAACACCACTCACTTGAAGGTACTTTCCCTGAGGTTAACCTTGTTGTTCTATGCAACACAACACACCTTCAGGTTACAGTAGCCTCTCAGCAAATCCCTTCAGGTGGGCAAAAATCAGGGGTCTTCCAAAAGTTCGTGTAAAAAGCGTATCATAAAAACTTTATGCACGGATTTCAAAAATGTTTTGCACCAAAATGCACCTTTAGTTTGAGGTTTCCACGAACTTTGTGAAACACCCTCGCATGCATTTGAAGAGCAGTGTCTTGCAGGCACTGTATGACGCATCACTGTTAAATATCCACTTAACCATAGTAGGATTTGGCCTTCCGGGGGAGCGATTCCTTTTGGACCCAAAAAAAGTCCCGGAAAACTGGGAGCAGAGGCCCAGGTCGAGGTGCCGCCAGCAATGACGGCGACACCAGTTAATGCCCCCGCCCTCCTTTCCAGCCGACCCCGTCCGCGGAGCCAAACCACGAGGGGTCTCACGTAACGGCCGTTCTGGCCGTTCCGCGTTGCCTTACCAGCTTGGTGGCCCGATACGGCCCGGGAGGCACACTGCGACTCTCCATGGGTCTGTCAGCGCCGGCGGGGGTCCATGGCTGCGGAAGAGAAAGCTCCCGGCCTAGAAGCCGCCGCACCCACCGCCAGCCAGCCGACAACCGGCCGCCCCGCCGCCGATTTGAATACCTCCGAGGGCGGCGCTGATTGGCCGCGCCGCCGGTCACGTGCCGATGTCGCGCTGCCCGCGCCAGCGCCGCCGCCGGCGCCAGCGGGGGCCCAGGAGACCCAGGGCTGCTGGGCGGCCTCGGGCGGGCGCTCCCCGGGCGGCCTGGGAGCCTAGGCCGGCTTCCGTGGCGCTCCTTCTCCCTCTGGTGGTCGGCAGCGAGGCGAAGTTGTTTCCGTGCTCTGAAGGGCTGAGGCAGTGAAGTTCCAAGCCCAGCCTCTGGTTTGAGAGAATTTGAAAAGAGCGCTGACAGTTACTCCTTGTGACCCTCCAGGAACTTCTGCAATGTTAGCGTCTGAAGCTGGACACTCCAGGGCCACGGCTTGCTTCAGGCAGTGCCCTGTGGTTCTAGTAAAAGCTTCAGGTGTGTGTTGGCGTCGCTGTCCTGCGTGCATCTTGCCAGAGGCCATGATTCTGTTCTCTGCAAAAATGTAGGTTCAGACCCCCTCATTCGCTTGGTAAATATTGCGTTAAGTAGTTTTGCATAATGCATACGACGTAGGATATGGAGCAGGGTGTGGTAAACTTGTTGTTTCCCTTAAGAAAATCTTCCGTCATCCCTTTATGAGATTCGGGTTGTGCTTATTTTGAAATAGTTTCCGTTTATTTTTTAATTAATTTCCATCTACTTGAAGGGTAGACGGGGGGGGGGGGAGGAGACAGAGACAGAGAGAGAGAGAGAGAGAGAGAGAGAGAGAGACATCTTCCACCCTCTGGTTCACGTCCTAAATGCCTGCAGCAGCCCGTAGTGGGGCTAGGCTGGAGCCAGGAGCCAGGACCAACATCTTTGTGTCTCAGGAGGGTGGCAGGGCTCTAACCACTAGACTATGATCTGCTGTTTCCCAGGAAGTTTTGTCAGGAAGATGGCTGGGAGGCAGAGGAGAAGGGGCTGGAACCAACACTTGGATAGGGGGTATAGACTGTGGGTGTCCCAAGTAGGGCTTACCCTGCTGCATTACAACACCCATCTCTTTGGGTTGTAAGTCAAAATTCTGCACTCAGAATTTCACTGGAATTTTAGAAAACATATTTGCAAGGAGATATCATTTTTCAATTGACAGAAATTAAGATAGGTTCTGAGGTTTTGAAAAGACTTTCCCAAAGTTTTTCTTTTTTTCTTTTTTTTTGACAGGCAGAGTGGACAGTGAGAGAGAGAGACAGAGAGAAAGGTCTTCCTTTTGCCAGTGGTTCACCCTCCAATGGCCGCCGCGCAGCGCGCTCAACCGATGGCAGGAGCCAGGTGCCAGGTGCTTGGAGTGCAGGGCCCAAGCACTTGGGCCATCCTCCACTGCACTCCCTGGCCATAGCAGAGAGCTGGCCTGGAAGGGGGGCAACCAGGACAGGATCCGGCGCCCCAACCGGGACTAGAACCTGGTGTGCCTGCGCCACAAGGTGGAGGATTAGCCTGTTGAGCCATGGCGCCAGCAGGACTTTCTCAAACTTTTGAGTGGCCTTAAACATTGACACCTGTCTGAAACTGTTGGGTGCTAGGAATCCTTTAGTAAAGCAGAATGAGAAGTTGATTAACTGATTTGAAGCTGTGGAAGATTTCATTTGGAAATTTAACAGCAGTTTGAGAGAATTTAGTGAAAAGAGGTAAAGGGAAATATTAACGGTATATGGAGTTTTCTTAAACCATGAAATTTGGATAATGTAGGTTGAGAAATACTTAGTTTTCTTAAAAATAAATGTACATAATCATTTAAAAGACAGACACAAATATCTTCTAACTGTTGATTCACATCCCAAATGTCTGCAACAGCTAGGGATGGGCCAGGTAGAAGGCAGGAGCATGAAACTCAGTCTGGGTCTTCACTTGGGTGGCAGGGACCCAGCAACTTGAGCTATTACCTATTGTCTCCCAGGGTGCACATTAGCAGGAAGCTAGAATTGGAAGCAGAACCAGGACTGAAACCCAGGCACTCAGATATAGGATGCAGGTGGCCCAAGCAGTGTCTTAACTGCTATACAAAACGGCTAATTCTATAGGTCTATTTTCCTAGTAGTAACAATGGGTAGTATTTTTGAAAAGCCCTTGGTAGATGAACAATTGACCCAATTTTTACGTTAAAGAATACTAGTAGAATGGTTAGGTGTTACAAAAGAGTGCCAGCCAGTTTTTAAAATCTAGAGATTTTTCTTGGCCTTTTCAGAGTAGCCACTGCTTAATATTATTACTCACATTATCAGTGACATATACCCTGACAGCAATGGTAAATAAAAATTACAAACTATCTTCTGAAACGTTTTTAAGGTTAATAATCAAGTAACTGCAGACATAGCACAGAATGGCAGGAGAATTTCTAAAAAGGCGTGAGGCACAATCTAGGTGTTGCATCCAGGGAAAGCTGAGTGTTTTAAGCGCTTTGTGCTTCCATGCTGTGGATACATTTTGCACAGTCCAGTTTCACAAGGACAGTTTCTTTAATAATGAACATATATAAAAGAAAAATATGGTCAAACACGGGAGATCTGTTTTTTTTTTTTTAAGATTTATTTTATTTACTTGAAAGGCAGAGAGAGAGAGAGAGAGTGAGAGAGAGAGAGCGCGAGCAGACTTCCATCAGCTGGTTCACTCCCGAAATGGCCACATCAGCCGGGGCTGGGCCAGGCTGAAACCAGGAGCTGGGAGATTCTTCTGAGTCTCCTGTGTGGGTATAGGAACCCAAGCACTTGGGCCATCTTCTACTGCTTTGCTAGGTACATTAGCAAGAGGCTGGATCAGAAGTGGAGCATCTGGGATGTGAACTGGTACACCTATGGGATGCCAGCACTACAGGCAGAGGCTTAATCCACTACACCACAGCCCTGGCCCTAGATTTGGGTTTCTTTAAGATGACTTTGCGTGTCTCTATTCTTAGCAATTACTTACTGATTTGAATAAATATTAAAAGTTTTTTTCATTTCTTTCATCACTAATTTTTGGGAGTCACTTTATCACCCCTTTACTCTTTCCTCTATATCAAGATTTCTCAACACAAATTACTGATCACCTGTGTTAGAATCACCTGGAATACTTGTTAAAGTGCTAATTCCTGTGATTTCCTAAAACTGTGTCGAGGGGGATGGTATGCTCCTCGGTGTGGAGGAGCCTGGATCTCAGAAGATTTAGTGAAGCTCAGCTGCTATACCGTCCAGTTACTGCCTAGGTGTGGATGTTTTTATGAAAGAAATATGAGCCTCTGGCAATTCACTCTTACATCTGAATCTGTAACCAAGAGCGCATAATTGGACAACAGGGGGCCACTGGTTCATGGGCAGAGAATCTGAAGTAGTTTACTGTCTGGAGCTTGTTTTTCAGAAGATGTTCAAGAGAAACTGGTGATATTTACTCAGAGAGGGCCAGACCACCACAAACAAGGAAGCGTATGACTGTAAAAAATCAGTTTGAGGCAGATGTTTTGGACATAGAAGGTTTGAAGACATATATTGCAATGTGGAAGGGCCCTCCTCCTACCCCTTTTCTTGTCCTGAACATCCCCAACCCTTGCTGTAAAAGCCCTAGCAACTGCTTCTTAGAAAAGCAGTTTCTTTTCTGGAACTACATCTCCCCAATGTCTTCCTTGTCACAATTAATAAAGCTCTTCTCTAAGCAGTTCCTGCTGAGGGTGATTTTTTGGTGAAGCTTCAAGCAATTGATCCCCTTGTATCTACTGATACAGTAGATACCACAAAAGAAAATGAAATGAACGTATCATCTCTTAAATATGGTGAGATTAACATTTTTGCTTCTAGACATAAATGATCTATCTGAGCAAGGTTCTCTATTCTGCCCATGGAATCATTTCATATCATTAGAATAAATAGCAGATGTTGTACCTTTTTTATTCAGTGCTGCATCTCTAGCCACCAAACAGCATACAATAGGAATTTAATAAATATTTGGTGGATGTATACAATTTTTTTCTTATCACTAAAAACAAAGTTTGTATATGAGTGAGAAAATCCACTGATATTTTCTTCTTAGAAGCTTTTAATATTCCTGCATGTTTGTGATATTTATTTATCCTTGCAGTTTAGCCATTCCACAATGCTGTGTGTACTTATGAGTCTGATTTCATGAATTTTATTTCATGAATTTCATGATTTTATTTCACGAATATTGTTTAGTATTGGGTTAGTTTGAGAAAATTTCTTCTTTTTTCTTTAAGTTGCTCCAGTCTGTTTTTCTCCCTGCATCTAAAGCTACTATTATTCAATCTTCTAGATGCATCTTATTTTTCTGTTCTTCTGTAATTTTCATTTTATTATTTTTTTCTTCAAGTTTAAGAAGAATGTTGTTGGCCGGCGCCGTGGCTCAACAGGCTAATCCTCTGCCTTGCGGCGCCGGCACACCGGGTTCTAGTCCCGGTCGGGGCGCCGGATTCTGTCCCGGTTGCCCCTCTTCCAGGCCAGCCCTCTGCTGTGGCCCGGGAGTGCAGTGGAGGATGGCCCAAGTGCTTGGGCCCTGCACCCCATGGGAGACCAGGAAAAAGCACCTAGCACCTGGCTCCTGCCATCGGATGAGCGCGGTGCGCCGGCCGCAGCGCGCCATCGGCGGCAGCCATTGGAGGGTGAACCAACAGCAAAAGGAAGACCTTTCTCTCTGTCTGTCTCTCTCACTGTCCACTCTGCCTGTCAAAAAATAAATTAAAAAAAAAAATCTAAAAAAAAAAGAATGTTGTTGCTAAGTTTCTACTTCATTAATTCAGTTTCCTTTTGTACCTAGTCTCTGATTCATCTTTGAGAAAGCTTTTTTATTCTATCTTTATTTATTTCTGAATAGCCTACTCTTGATTTGAATTAAGAGTCAGATTTTAATATATTTCTCATAAAATTTATGGTAGTTCACTGTAAAATGCTCAAAAATTACCCCTTCTTAGAATTCTTGAATTCACTAAAAAATCTATAATTTCTTAAGACATTTTTCCTTTTTTAAGATTTATTTATTAATTTGAAAGGCAGAGTTAGAAGTAGAGATAGTGGGAGAGGCAGAAAGAGAGAATCTTCCATCTCCTGGCATACCCCCCAGATAGCTGCAATGGTTAGGGTTGGGCCAGACCAAAGCCAGGAGCCAGGAGCTTCATCCGGGTCTCCCACGAGGATGTGGGGACCAAGGACTTGGGTTACTTTCCACTGCTTTCCCATGCACATTAACAGGGAGATGTATCAGAAGTGAAGCAGCTGGGACTTGAACTGGCACCCATATGGGATGCCAATGTTGTCCACTGTAGCTTAACTCACTACACCACAATGCCAGTCCCAAAAGTTTTTTCTCTTTTACTTAGCATCAGAACTGAGGTAAACCCTAGTAAACATTAGTAAGTTCATGTAAGTATTTTATTTTTATTTTTATTTTATTTTATTTTATTTTATTTTATTTTATTTTTTTTACAGGCAGAGTGGACAGTGAGAGAGACAGAGAGAAAGGTCTTCCTTTTGCTGTTGGTTCACCCTCCAATGGCTGCCACATGTAAATATTTTCTAAATAACTGCCACTTACTTAAAAAATACAATGATTTTATTTATTTTTTTGAGGCAGAGCTATAGACAGTGAGAGGGAGAGACAGAGAGAAAAGTCTTCTAGCCTCTGATTTACTCCCCATAAGGCTGCAGTGGCTGGAGTTGGGCCGATCCAAAGCCAGGAGCCAGGAGCCTCCTCTGGGACTCCCATGTGGATGTGGGGACCTAAGCACATGGGTCATCTTCCACTGCTTTCTCAGGCCTTAAGCAGAGAGCTGGATCTGAAGAGAAAGAGCTGGGACGTGAACTGGTGCCCTATAGGATGGCAGCACTACAGGCGGAGGCTTAGCATTTTGTGCCACAGTGCCGGCACGTACCGCTTACTTTTCAGCCGTTCATTCTCCATCCAGATCCTGCATCCTCAAGTATTGAGATAGGAGCTTTAGTTCAGGGAGAGAAGTATAGTTGGTGTATTGTTTTGTTTCTTAGTTGACTATCATTTCCTTTGCAAAAAGCATGCCTCATTTATGGAAATACTGCTGTATATTATGTATTTTGAGTGGACTTTTTTGTTATCCTTACTCTCTGCAATTACCTCGGAATGAACACTTGACCCAATGGAGTCATGGTATTCTGTCCCCTGATTCAATGAGGTGGCCATGTGACCTAGCTGAGCTACTCAGAGTCCTCTGAGGTTTTGTAAAACTGAGTCAGAAAGTCTTCCACATGGGTGCTGGGGCCCAAGCACTTGGTCCATCTTCCGCTGTTTTTCCAGGCCATCAGTAGAGAGCTGGATGGAAAGAGGAGCAGCCAGGACACAAACCAGTGTCTGTATGGGATGCTGGCATCACAGGTGGAGGCTTACCTTACTATGTTACTGTGCCAGCCCCCTTTGATCCATCTTGAGTTGA
This sequence comes from Sylvilagus floridanus, assembly GCA_949820135.1. Taxonomy (NCBI): domain Eukaryota; kingdom Metazoa; phylum Chordata; class Mammalia; order Lagomorpha; family Leporidae; genus Sylvilagus; species Sylvilagus floridanus. The sequence goes on from OX463225.1 coordinate 59,160,771, forward strand.
CTTTTGTATATGGTGAGATTTATGAATCTAAGTTCATATATATGTTTTACCACCACTATTTTTTGAAGAAAATATCCTTACTCCACTGTATAATCTGAGCACTTTTGTACAAAAATCAGTTGGCTCTATGTATGTGGATAATTTATGGGCTCTCTATTCTGTTTCACTGAAACACATATCAGTTTTTAATCCAGTATCATGCTGTTTTAATTTGTATAGCTTTGTAATGCGTTTTTTTTTTTTTTTTTTAAATCAAGATTTATTAGAGTCAGAGATCTCCAGCCAGCCAGACTGGCATAGAGGGAGACTCCAAGAAAGGCACAGCTTGAAGGGGCTGGTAGTACTGGGGTTTTTAAGCACAGTTTTGGAGAAGAAAAAACCTGACATTCAGTTATAAGGTAGGACAAAACCCATCAAAAGAGCTGATTTGCAATCTTTTATTCTGTCTGGCTTGCTCATGATAAAAGGAGCCAGAAGAAAGATGGGATACCGAATTTGCTTCACAGTAAACTAGGAACTCAGAAAGAATCTCTACTCCTTGAAGTCAGGTATTGTTATGCATCTGGCTTGATTTTTCTTGAATAGGATTGCTTTAGCTATTTGGAGTCTTTTGTGATTACATGTGAATTTTAGGATTGCTTAATCTAATTCTGTAAAGAATGTCATAGGTATTTTGATAGGATTTGCATTATCTATAAATTGCTTTAGATAGAATAGACATTTAATGATATTGATTCTTCCAATCCATGAGCAGGAATATCTTTCCTATTCTGTGAGTGTCCTTGATGATTTTTTCATAACTGTTTGATAGTTTTCATTGTAGAGATCTTTAACATTTTTGGTTAAATTTATTCATAAATATTTGGGTTTTTTTGTGGCTATTGTGATTGGGATTTCTGTTTCAGTGAATTAATTGTTAGCATATCAAAGAGCTACTTTTTTGTATGCCTATTTTTTAAGCTGTAACTTTACTCAATTGGCTTGTCAATTCTAACAGTTTTTTGGTGGAGTGTTTAGGGTTTTGCATGTACAATATCATGTCATCTGCAAACATGGGTGACTTGACTCACTGTTTTCCAATTTTGATGCCCTTTATTTCTTTCTCCTCCCTAATTGACTTGCTATATAGTGGTGAAAGTGGACATCGTTGTCTTGATTCAGATCTGAAGGGAAATGCTTTCAGCTTTTCCCCATTCAGTATGATATTGGTTGTTGATTTGTTGTATTAAGTCTTTATTATTTTGAGGAGTGTTCTTTCTATACCTAATGTATAGAACATTTTTATCACTAAGGGATGTTGAATCTTATCAGATGCTTTCTCTGAATCTATTGAGATGACCATGTAGTTCTTGTTCTTCATTATATTGATGTGATTTATGATGTTTAGTTTTTTGCAAATGTTGAACCATCCTTGTATTTCTAGCCCTTGATTGTGATGTATGGTCTTTTTATTTGGCTTTGGATTTGATTTGCTATTTTGTTGAGAATCTTTGCTTCTATGTTCATTAAGTATATAGGTCTGTAATTTTGTGTGTGCCACATCTTTGGTTTTGATATGAGAGTGATGCTGGCTTCATAAAAATTTTGACAGAGTTCTCTCTTGTTCAATATTTTGAACAGTTTGAAAAGTTTTTGAGTTAGTTCCTCTTTGGATGTTTTATAGAATTCAGTAGAAAACTTTTAGGTCCTGGACTTTTCCTTGATGAAAGACTTGATTACTGCTTCAGTCTCACAGCTTCTTATTGATCTGTTTTGATTGTGTATATCTTCTTGATTTAATCTTGGTAGATTATATATATCCAGAAATTTATCCATTTGTTTGAGATTTTTCAGTTTATCAGAATATGGTTCTTCATTTTTTTATGATCCTTTTTTATTTTAGTGGTGTCAGTTTTAATGTCTTCTTTTTCATCTCTAATTTTACTTATATGAATTTTTTCTTTTGTCAGTCTGGCTAAAGGTTTATCTATTTTGTTTATGTTCTCAAAAAACCAACTTTGTTTTGTTCATATTCTGTTGTGATTATTTTTATTTCTTGCTTCCAGCCAATTTTGGGTTTGGTTTGTTTTTATTTTTCTACATCTTCAAGGTGCATTGTTGAATCTGTCATTTTAGATATTTCTCTCTCTTTTTAAAAATGTAAACACTTAATGACAATAACTTCGAGATAAGCAAAAACTTTGAGAACTTACTACCACCAGACCAGCTTTACAAAAAATTCTGAAGAACTCCTTGCATTAGAAGTAAACACAAAGAACACATGACAGCACCAAATATACTAGTAGTTCAGGTAGAATCAGTATCCAATCAACAAAATGATGAGTTTTAGTTCTCATCTGTCAATATTAACCTTATTGATCTTGAAATATTTAATAATAAACTTCCCTGTTATTACTGTTTTGCTGTATCCCATGGGTTTTGATATTTTGTATTTTCATTTATTTCAAGAAAGTTTTTGATTTCTTGTTTAATTTCCTCAGTGATCCATTTATCATTCAATAGCATGTTTAATTTTTTTTTTAAAGAATTTTTACTTATTTATTTGAGAGGTAGAGTTACAGACAATGAGAGGGAGAGACAGAGAGAAAGGTCTTCTGTCCTTTGGTTCACTCTCCAAATGGCTGCAATGGCCAGAACTGTGCTGATCCAAAGCCAGGAGCCAGGTGCTTCTTCCCGGTCTCCCAAGTGGGTGCAGGGGTCCAAGGACTTTGGCCATCTTCTACTGCTTTTCAAGGCTACAGCAGAGAGCTGGATTGGAAGAAGAGCAGCTGGGACTAGAACCAGCGCCCACATGGGATGTTGGCGCCGCAGGCGGAGGATTAACCTGCGCCATGGTGCTGGCACCATCATGTTTAATTTCTATGTATTTATGAATGTATTATTGTTATTCTTGTTGATTTCTTGTTTTCTGATTTTATGGTCTGAGAAGATATATGGTCTGATTTCAGTCTTTTAAAATTAGCTGAGACTTGATTTTTTGGCCTACTATATGGTCTATCCCAGAAAATATGCCATATCTTAATGAGAAGAATGTGTGTACTATATCTGTCAAGTGAAATTTCCTGTAAATGTCTGTTAGGTCCATGTGCTTGATAGTATATTTCAACTCAGATGTATCTTTATTGATTTTCTGTCTGGATGATTTGTCCGTTGATGAGAGTGAGGTGTTGAAGTCACCTACTTTTATGGTTTCATAGTCTATCTCTCCCTTTAGGTTTAATGTTATTTCCTGTGTATTTTTGCGTGATCTAATGTTGGGTACATATATAGTTATAATTGTTGATATTCTTGCTGAATTGAGCCTTTTATCAAAATGTAATGTTCTTCTTTATATCTTTTTAGGGTTTTTGATTTAAATTGTTTTTATCTGATATGAGGAAAATTTTTCCTGCTTATTTTTGGTTTTCATTTGCCTGGTATCTCTTATTTCTCCCCTTCACTTTCAGTCTGTGTTTACCTTTGTTTTTGAAGTTAGTTTCTTGTAGGAAGCATATAATGGGTGCTTTTTTTTTTTAATCCATTTAGCCAACGTAAGTGTTTTAATTGGAGAATCTAATCCATTTATATTCAAGCTTGGTTTTTATAGATAAGGCCTATGACTTGTCATGTTTTGATTGGATACTGATTCTACTTGATCTCTTAGTAAATTTGGTGGTGTCATGTGTTTTTGTGTTGACTTCTAATGCAGGGTACTTTTCAGAATTTTTTGTAAGGCTGGTCTGGTAGTGGTGAATTCTCTGTTTTTGCTTATCCAGAAGCAATCTTATTTTTCCTTCACTTTTAAAATAAGATTTATTTTATTTATTTGAAAGGCAGTGTTACAGAGAGAGGTAGAGGCAGAGAGAATTCTTCTATCTGCTAGTTTGCTCCCCAATTGGCTGCAACCACTGGGGCTGGGCCAGGCTGAAGCCAAGAGGTAGCTGCTTCTTCTGGGTCTCCCTTGTGTGTGTGGCAGGGGCCAAAAACTTAGGCTTCTGCTATTTTTCCGGGAGAATTAGAGGGGAGCTGGATTGGAAGTGAAGCAGCTAGGACTCAAATTGCTGTCCATTTGTGATATCGGCACTGCAGGCTGGGACTTTAACCTACTGCACTACAATGCCAGTCTCTCGTCTTCACTTTTAAAGGATAGTTTTGCCAGATATAATATTCTTGGTTGGAAGTTCATTTCTTTTAAGACCTTGAATATATCTTCCCATTCTTTCCTGGACTATAGGGTTTCCACTGAGAAGTCAGTGTTCATCTGATTGGTTTTCCTTTATATGTAACTTGACATTTTTCTCTTGCTGTCTTTAGAATTTTCTCCTTGTCTTTAACTTTTCACAATTTGACTACAATATGCCTTGATGAAAATCTTTTTTGTTGAGTCTGCTTGGGGTTCTTTGAGCTTGTATCTGGATATCTATGTCTCTTTCAAAACCTGGGAAATTTTCAACTATTATTTCATTTTGCGATTTCTCAACATCTTTTTCCTTTTCTCTAGGAATACCTATAATACAAATAGTTGGTCATTTAATGCTATCACTTATTTCATGTAGACTTCCTTCCTTTGATTTGTTTTCTCTCTCTTTTTATCTGATTGGATTATTTCAAAACCATTGTCCTTGAGTTCGGAAATTCTTGCCTCCACTTGGTCTATTCAGCTGATAAAGCTCTCAGTCATAGTTTTCATTTCTGTGATTGAAGATTTCATCTCCAAAACATCTGTTTGGTTCTTAATGAGTTGCTATCTTCATTTATATTACCCATTCATTTCTCATTTCTTTATCTGTATTCTCTTGCATCTCATTGAGTTTTGCTTACAGTCATTATATTGAATTCTCTATCTGTAATTTCATAGATTTCCTTCAGTTCAGGATCTAATTCCAGAGGATTGCATTGTTTTTTTTGAAGACATCATGCTACCTTGCTTCTTCATGTCTCCTGTGTCCCTGTGTTGACATCTGTACATCTGGTGTAGTCATCCTTTCTTATTTATGAAGTAGATTTTATTGGAAACAAGTTTATAGTTTAGCTGGAGTGCAGGTTATCACTTGGCTTGTTGCTTTATCTTTGGTCCCAGGGGAACCTAGGTGTGTAGTCTCTGAGTGATTTATTTTGTACTAATCAATGTCAGTTGTATCTATAAGTTAGACAGTGGTCTAGTGTTGCAGTTAATAGGGATAGAAGTGTGGCTTTGAGATGAATATGGGTTTTCTAGGGTGTATATCTTTGGTCCACAGAGGATTTGGTGTCAGTCCCATTGTTGACTGTGATAGATAGGGCTCTTTTTGTTCTCAGGGCTGAGAGAAATGCATGGCTGTCACCTTATCCTACTCATAAGACTGAGTAATGCTGGGGCTTATGGCATCAATTGCTGTGTGTGATGTGTGATGTTGATGGACCTTTCTTCAATCCTGTTAGATGAGTCCAACTGGTGCTTTGGCTTATAACACTAACCGCCATGGTCCTAGGACTAGGGATGTTAGTTGAACCCTACTCCAGTCCTATAGGGTGACTACAAGGTATCCAGGAGCTCTCTGGAGGGTATGAGTCTACAGTTGTTGAATGCAGGTAGATTCTTCTCTGTGTCCACAAGGTAGATTCCAGTGGCATTGAGAAATTTAGAATTGTTACAATCCCAGTCTTGCAGGGTGTAGTGGGGTCAGATACCAGTACCCAGATCTCCCAGGTGACAGTGGATTTTTTATGGGCTGCTTCTGGTGTTAGCCACCAGAAGCTAAGGTGAATCCCCCTGGCTCATGTAAAATGCATAAGCATAGTCCTGGGGCTAATGCCCCCAAACTCCCACTATTGCAGGATGCAGAGGATCTGTCCTTTGCCCCAAACATTTCTCTGACTCTGACTCTGATGCTGGTAGGAGTGGAACAGAGGCACCCTGGGCGATTTTTTACTGCTAAGTATGGCACTCTGTGGGTGTGAGGGAGGTGAAGGAAGAAAAGCGACTTCCCTATTCCAAGTCCCACAGTTGCTCAGACCCCAGTCAGCTCCCTAGGCTGACGTTAAAGTCAGTGGGTGACTGTGGAATTCCTCTTAGCTAAAACTGAGTGGAGGGCACACAGCAATTGCTTCCTACCTGGATATGATAAAATGGTGGCTCCCAGCCAGCAGCTGGCCGTGCCACCTGGCTGGCTGCTGTGGTGTCTCTGTCTTCTCATCTATTCCCACAGAATCTTCATTGTTTTTTCACTCTTCACCAAAATTTCCATCAGTCAGGCCCCATTTCCTGGCTTCCAAGGTGTCCTGACATTTCTCTTTGCCAGGTCCTGTGAAAAGGAAAGGTCACAGAAAACAGAGCCTGAGCCATTCACCACCTTTCTTCTTAAGCCAGGTCATTCCAATTTTCGTTATATAACATTCAAAGATCTGTAAAAGCAGTGTTCAAGAATGCTAATGATATTGATATTTCTCCGGAAAGATGCCATTTAACTCCTTGGTAATGTTTTATGCCATTCTAATAGGTTATAGAAGTTTATATAGATGACAGAGAAATTATATAACTACATTGAAAAAAATTTTCAGAATTTCTCACCATCAAGTGCCATCCTTCCTGTGGAACTTGTTAGATGTTTGACAGCTAAACTCTTTTTTGGGACCTACTGCTATTTGTAGAGTTTTATCCCACTGAGAGCTGTGGTAACCCATCTCACACAAAGTCTATAACATTCCTCCAGTGATTCTGGTGAAGTCCATGGTCTCAAATTTAGTATCCAAGTCTACTAAGAGGAGTTGAGAAGAGTGACAGGCACTGATTCTAGGTTGCTATATATTCCATATTTTTCTGTATTGTATTTGTGTGTTATTGGAGCTGAAAATTTTATGAAGAATTCCCTTATGAGATTTTTTTTCTCATTCAATATTTTCTTAGCTTCCAGCAAGGCCCCAGTGATTTATGTTTCCTGGTTTTATCCTATCATAAATCAAGTAGGGCTAACTTATGTAGTCAAGTGATATTTAAGCGATGATAGTATGGATCTTGACTGTAGGACAGAAAAGAAATTCCTGATCCTGCTTTATTATTTCTGGATCTCTTGCCCTGGGAGTATTAGGTGCTATATCGTGAGGCCATTAGACAGTCTTTTGGAGAGGTCTGAGGTAAGACACTGAGCACTTCTGTCAAAAACTGGCACTGCGTGAGTGAGCTAATTTAGAAGATTCCGCTGCTTTCATCAAGGTTTTGGATAACCAGTCTTGGGCAACACTTTGACAGCAGCATTGTAAGTTTTTGAATTGGAACCACCAGCTGAGCCACATCTGGAATGATGACCCACAGAAAATATCTAAAATAAAAACGTGTATAGTTTTTAGATGTTATGTTTTGGGAGCACTGCTTTTTTTTTTTTTTTTTTTTTTTTTTTTAAAGATTTCTATTTGAAAGGCAGTGTTATGGGAGTGTGAGTTTTGAGAGAGAGACAGACAGACAAGGTTTCTTCCTCTTCATCTCTGATTCAGTCCTCAAATGTCAACAGATGGGTCTGGGTAAGGCAAAAGCCATGAGCCAGAAACTCCATCCAGGTTTCTCTTGTGAGTGGAAGGAAACCAAGTATTTGGACCATCATTTGCTGCCTCCCAGGAGCTTTAGCAGGAAGTACAGAGTAATCAGAACTCGAACCAGCACTTCAATATTGGGTACAGGGATTCCAAAGACTGCCTAACTCTGTCATAATGCTGGCCCTGGAATTGTTACATATTAATGCATCGCTAATGTAAAGTTTCTTCTTGTTCTTTAGAAATAAACTATACAATGATAGTAGAGTTAACCCTGATGGAGAAGTTTAAAAGAAGAACAAATAAGAATGAAATTTTCTACTTTGCACTTGTTGATGCTGAGATGCTTAGAAGTTCAAGTACAAATTGAGGTTGGATAAAAAGATGCATGAATTTTTGAAAGAATTTTAGGATGGAATGTTAGAAGTATTTATTTATAGATTTTATGCATATTCACAACTATATAGAGAGATTTAGACAGATAAGAGGAAGAAGCTCATCACTAGTTCACTCCTGAGGTTGAGGAAAGGAAGAAGGGCTGGCATAGAAGCCTAAGAAGGAAGCACAATTAAGATGGAATGACTGGGTCATATGGTAAATCCATTTTAAGATTTCTGAGGAAACTCCACGTTGTCTTCCATAATGATTGTACTAGTTTACATTCTCACCAACAGTGTATTAGGGTACCTTTTTCAACACATCATTGCCAGCAATTTTTTTTTAATGTTTGAATGATAGCCATTCTGACTAAAGTGTGAAGAAATCTCATTATAGTTTTTATTTGTGTTTCCCTGCTGGCTAGTGATCCTGAACATCTTTTCATTTCTCTTTTAGCCTTTTGTATTTCTTCCTATGAAAAATGCCTGCTTATATGCTTAGGTCATTTCTTAACTGGAATAATTTAACTAATGACTAGATAAAGAAAATGAGGTATTTATACATAATGAAATACTATTCAGCCATAAAAAGGAGTTAAATTCTTCTGTCTCTTCCTAACTCTGCCTTTCTAATAAATAAAATAAATGAAATCATGACTTTTGCAGCAAAATGTATGCAATTGGAGACCATTATGCTTAGTGAAATAAGCTAGTTCCCACAAGACAAACATCATGTTTTCCCTGCTTTGTGGCAAATCAGAGTATGGAGTACAAAAATGTAATATGTATGCTTGAAATTGACATTTTGATATTTGATTATTGTTTATAGCCCTTGTCTATGTACCTGAGGTACAGTGGTCTTTCTACTTACTACCTGTTGAATTATTTATTTAGTGGATGATTCAGCTTGTGACTACAAAGTAAATTGAAAATATATCATAGCAAAAATTAAAAGAAAATTGGGAGCAGAAGGAGAAAGGGTGGGGGGTGGGAAGTATCATTAGATTCTTAAAACTTTACATAAGAAACACATGAAATTTGTCCCCTTTACATAAACAAATTAAAAAGCAGGAAAAGAAAATAGTCTCTGTTAAAAAAGCCAAGAAGAGAAACTTCTGAGGCAAATGATCTGTCTTTTCAAATTGTCATAAAAATGTTTAGCAGGATAAAGCAGAGAAGTGTCAGTGGGAGTTGACAGCATGCTGATCAGTAGCACCTTGATGAAAGCAGTTTGTGTAGTGGGGAGAAGAAATGAAGCTGAACTGGAGTGAAAAGAGAATGAAGTCAGGAAATGAAGGCAAATATCACTATCATGTTCAACAAATTTGCTGAGAAGAGAAGCTGAGACATGTGAAAAGAATTAGAAGAAGACATGAGACAGTAACTTTCTCTAAGATAGACTATTTCATAGGCCATAAAACCAGTTTCAACAAATCAAAAAATTGAAATCATACCATGTATTTTTCTCTGATAATAATGGAGTGAAGCTATAAATTAACAACTTAAAAAAAACTAGAAAATATGGAAACACATGGAGACTGAACCACATGTTCCTGAATGAACAATGGATCATAGAAGTTAAAAAGGAAATTAAAAAAAAATGCCTAGAGTGAGGATGACAACACAACATATCAAAACTTATGGGTCACAAAAAGAGCAGTGTTAAGAGGAAAGTTTATAGTAGTTAGTGCCTACGTCAAGAAATTGGAAAGGCATCAAATAAATGACCTATCAATGAATCTCAGAGGTCAAGAAAATCAAGAACATATCAAACCTTAAATTAGAAAGAAGGAAAGAAATAATAAAATTATAGATGAAATAAAATTGAAACAAAAATATAAAAAAATCAGAAATGAAGAACTGGTTTTTTGAAAAAAGAAAAAAAATGTAACAACATTGGCTCAACTAACCAAAAAAAAAAAGTGGAGAAGACCTAAATTAATAGAAATGGAAAAATGAAAAAAGAGATGATACAACATATACATCATAAATAAAAAGAATCACCAGGAATTACTACAAAAAGCTAATGCTGACACATTTAAAAATCTGGAAGAAATATATAGATTTCTGGATACATGCAATTTACCAAAATTGAGTCATCAACATATAGAAAACCTAAATCGATCATAAACAAGATGGAGATTGAATCAGTAATAAAGGCTTTCCCATAAAAGTCCAGGACTGGATATTTTCACTTCAGAATTCTACCAAACTTTTAAATAGCTAATTCCAATTCTTCTCAAACTATTCAATACCATTGAAAGCGAAGGAATCCTCCCAACTTCTATGAGGCCAACATCACCTTAATTTCAAAACCAGAAAAGGGTACAACAAAGAGAACTATAGACCAGTATCCCTGATGAACATAGATGCAAAAGTCCTCAGCAAAATACTAGCTAATAGAATCAATGACACATCAAAAAGATTAACCCATACCAGGTGGGATTTATCCTTGGTATGTAGGGATGGTTCAACTTACACAAATCAATAAACATGATAAAAAAATTAACAAATTGAAGAATTAAAAACCATGTGATTGTGTCCATAGATAAAGACACAGCATTTGATAAGATACAACATCCTTTCATAATAAAAATTTTAAGCAAATTGGGTATAGAAGGAAATATCTCAACACAATGAAGGCAACATAAGATAAACCCACAGTCAGCATCATATTGAATGGGGAAATGTTGGAAGCATTTTCACTAAGATCTAGAACCAGACAAGGATGCCCACTGTCATCATTAATATTCAATATAGTTCTAGCATTTTAACCAGAGCCATAGCCAAGAAAAGGAAATCAACGGGATACAAATGAGAAAGAGGGACGTCTAATTATCTCTGTTTGCAAATGATATGATCCTATGCATAGGTGAACTAAAAGACAACACTAAGAGATTATTAGAATTAATGAGAGGGTTTGGCAAAGTTGCAGGGAATCAGTAGCCTTTGTATACACAAACAATGCCATGGCTGAGAAAGAACTTGTAGGATTAGTCCATTCACAATAGCTACAAAAAATTTAAATATCTTTGGATAAATTTAACCAAAGATGTTGTTCTCTACAATGAAAATTACAGAACATCCAGGAAAGAAGTAAAAGAAGGCACACACAAAGGAAAAAATCTTCCATATTCATTTATTGGAAGAATTTATAAAATGTCCCAACTATCCAAAGCAATTTATAAAATTAGGGTGATCACTTTCAAAATACCAAAGATGTTCTTTTCAGATCTGGAATAATCAACTCTAAAATTCATATGAAAACACAAGAGACCCCTAATAGCCAAAGCAATCCTAAGCAATAAAAATAAAATGGGAGGCATCACAATCCCAGATTTCCAGGCATGTTAAAAGGCCATTTTAAAGAAAAGAGTATGGTACTGGAGTAAAAATAGACATGTTGACCAATGGAACAAATTAGAAATCCCAATATTAACCTATGCATTTACAACAATCTTAACAAGCCAGAGTCACTCACCAAGGTAAGTACAGTCTTGACAATAAATGTTCTTGGGGAAATTGGGTCTCTAAATACAGAATTATGAAGTAAGACCCCTACGTGACATCCTATACAAACATCTACTCACAATGGATCAGGGAGCTAATGTAAGACCAGAAGCTATGCAGTTAATAGAGGAAAACATAGGGGAAACACTGCAAGGCATTCGCATAAACAGAGACTTCTTGGATAAGACCCCAGCAGCACAGACAATAAAGGCAAAAATAGACAAATGGGATTACATCAAGCTAAAAAAGTGTCTGCACAGTAAAGGGAACACTCAGCAAAGTACAGAGTCAATTGAAAGAATGGGAGAAAATATTTGTAGTTATACGTCTGGTAAAGTATTAAAATCCAGGATATATAAGGAGCTCAAGAAACTCAATAACAACAAAATATACAATCCACTTAAGAAATGGGCTAAAGTTATGAACAGGTAATTTTTATTTATTTATTTTTTATTTATTTGACAGAGTTAGTAAGAGAGAGAGAGAGAGAGAGAGAGAGAGAGAGAGAGAGAGAGAGAAAGAGAGAGAAAGGTCTTCCTTCTGTTGGTTCACCCTCCAAATGGCCGCTATGGCCAGAGCTACGCTGATCCGAAGCCAGGAGCCAGGTGCTTCCTCCTGGTCTCCCATGCGGATGCAGGGGCCCAAGCACTTGGGCCATCCTCCACTGCCTTCCCGGGCCACAGCAGAGAGCTGGACTGGAAGAGGAGCAACCAGGATGCTGGTGACACAGGTGGAGGATTAATCAAGTGAGCCACAGCACTGGCCCCATGAACAGGTATTTTTTAAGGGATGGAATGCAGATGGCTGAAAGACACATGAAAAGACACTCATGACAACTAGCCATCAGGGAAATTCAAATAAAAACCACAATGAGGTTTTATCTCATCCCAGTCAGAATGGCTTCCATTCAAAAATAGATAACAAATGCTGGCAAGGATATAGAAGAAAAGGTACCCTAATACACTCTTGGTGGGAATGTAAACTAGTATTACCATTGTTTAAGACAAGACAGAGATTGCTCAGAAATCTGAAAGTAAATCTTCAGTGTGACCCAGCCTTGGAAATGAAATCAGCATATGAAAGAGTTATCTGTTCCCCTGTGTTTATTGCGACTCAACGTACAATATCTAAGATATGGAGTCAATTCAGATGTCCATAAACTGATGAATGGATAAAGGAATTGTGTTATGTACACACAGTGGAATACTACTCAGTCATAAAAAAGAATGAAATTCCATCTTTTAAAACTAAATTGGTGCAACTGGAGACCATTATGCTTAGTGAAATAAGCGAATCCCCGAAAGACAAATATATGTTTTATCTGATTTGTGGTTATTAATATACAGAGTACAAAAATGTATATGAGTGAAATTAACATTTTGAGATTTTGTTTATTTTTATAACCCTTGACTATATTGTTCAGGAACAATGGTTTGTATACTACTTCTTGAATTCTTAATTTAGTGGAGGGTTAAGTTTGTGATTACAAAGTAAATTGAAAGTATGTCATTGTAAAAATTAAAAAACAGTAAAAAAGGAAGGAAGGAGGAGGGTAGGAGTGAGCAAGGGGATGGGGAAGGCTGGGTGGGAACTATCATAATGCTTTTAAAACTATGTATGAAATATGTTCCCTTTATATAAATAAAAAATTTTAAAAAGAAATGACAGCAAGAAGGGTTTAAAAACTTTATATTAACAATTTAAGATATAGGATACAAAGCCTTGTAAGTTAATGAGGATAATTAACTTCAAGAGAATAATTAGGGTACAATATTACGGTGTAGTGATTTAAGCCTCTGCCTGCAAAACAGACATCCCATATGGTTATCAGTTTGTGTCCTAAGTTTTCTACTTCCAATCCAGGTCTCTGCTAATGGCCTGAGAAAAGCATCAAAAGATGGCCTAATATTTGGGCCTTTGTCACTCATGTGGGAAACCTGGAAGAACTTCTTGGCTCATGGCTTCAGTCTGGCCCAGTGCTGGCCAAGTGACCAGCTGGGGAGTGAACCAGTGGATGGAAGATCTCTCTGTCTCTCTCTCTTTCGCCCTCTCATTGTGTAACTCTGATTTTCAAATATATAAACAAATCTTTGAAAAAAGAATTTTGATGGAGGAGAAGGGATAACTGTGGGATCAAACTGTGAGAAATGGGAAGGTATGGACTAAAAGTGGAGAGACTGACCTTTGATGGAGCAGGAAATACTTCTTATGTTGTATTAAATTGTCAGCATTTTCCAAAGTGATACAGGGAGCAGGAGGAAGAAAATGTGTCAGAAAAATGCTCTTGCGATCTCAAATTCATCTCAAAAATACACATGTAGTATTATTCTCTGATATAGAGTTTCATTCATTAAACAAATATATTGAACTCCAACAAAATGGAAGTAACATTTACAAAATAATCAATTTTTTCCCTCTAAGAGTTTAAAGGCTGCTTTAGAAATGGTCACACAAACAAACAATTAAAATGCAATAATGTAACTGCAGTGATGGAGGCATGATGAAGTGATATAGGAATATTGGAACAAAAACCCACATCTATTCTAGAAAGATGGGAAAGACGTCATAGTTGAGCTTTAATGGACACAGGGGAAACAGGAATTCGTAAATGGGCTGATTAAGAATAGCTATGATAAAAACTGCAGTGCATTGCTGATGCTAGATGATGATCAGTGTATTCATTTAAGCTTGAGATTGAACCAGATATCTCTGTCTGGAGACAGAGAGTTCAAATTCTCCCTAGAAACTATTACCAGTATCTAATAGTTTTTGATATGAAATAGTACATTTTAGAGTTTAATCTCTGTAAACTTATTTAAGCATTCCGTCTCTGTGTATTTAATCTGTATATACACACAGACATATTTAAAATTGAGGTTAAAAACATACTGGGGTGTTTGTGGGATATTTTGGCTGATTAAAATGTTCTGTTTAAGCAGAACATTATTGATTTCAACATTAATCTTGAAAATAATTCTCAAATAAATTACTATTTGTAATAGCTCATTAATAAAATATATTTAGAATTTAATGGACAAAATTAAACACTTCAAATATTTTTGTTAGATTTTACCGCATTTGAATATTATTATGCTAGGTCCCTCCTTTTGCATTTTTTCACTCTGAATAATTCTGCATCTGTGTATGTTTATTGCATGATAATATAAGTATTGCAATTATATAAACTATATTCCATAAATAATACAGATATCTAGTTTTTCCTTATAGCCAGCCACAAGAATTAGTTTCTTTGTACATCTTCATTCATTCTGTCTGTTTTTGCTTTTATTCTATATCTCTCGTGTCTTCTGGCAGAGAGAGAGAAGTATGGGAGGAGGAATCTATTGGGAATTCTAGTCTTCATATCATATGTCATCTTATAGACTTCTGTGGGTCTTTGAACTCTATTGCCAATTCTTTATTCTCTTTTAACTTTACTTATTCAGAGCTTATCTGTAGGGAGTGAAATTCATTAATGAATTTCAGTCAGCACACATGAAAAATGCTAAGGTAACATACAGATCAAATGTCTGGGTTTGCCCTTTTTCAGTGTGATTTTTTTGTTTTTCTATAAAGAAAAATCACTAAAAATCAGTTGTTCTTTAGCTGTACTACATGAGGCTAAGTCATAGACTTGCATACTTGAATGTGTATGCATGTTTTCATTCATAAATCAGAAAAAATTCTTGGGGCACTGTATAACTATATTGTGAATATGGTTAATATGATAACTGAGGTGTGCCAGTGGTGTTGGGAGAAGGAGATTTCTGGAAGCGGAGTCTAGATGGTGAGTTTTTTGGAGAGAAAAGATGACATTTTTGATTGGAGGCAAATTAATAGAATAAGAAACATTTCTCTCCCATTATAGTGCACATTTATTGACTGATTACATAGCTTCCCCTTTTCTTACCTACCTTCCTTTTAATAAACCCAGATTTGCCTTGGGTCCTTCAACAATTTTATGCATGATGCAAGAGTTCAGGGATATACTCAAAAAATGTTGCCAGCTCTGGGGTAGATCTGGATTGCCTTAAGCTGGTAAGAACATTCAGTTCTCTTGGATACAGTCAGTTGATTATACTATGTTTAATGAAAGTCCATCCAATTACTAGAGAAGGGTTTTGGAATCTGATAGGCACACAACTGAGGAAGACAAGTAATTAGAAAACACGTGGCAAATACTATTAAGTATGGAGAAGACTCCCCAAAAATATGACAGGAAGATGTGCTCTAGTCATGGTGACACCTGATTAGAATGTCATCTTGAGGTTCAAGGAAGGACATGGTGATAAAAATAGTTCTCCCTTTAATTCTTTTCTATTTTGTTGAATTAAGGGCTTATTAGTTACTTAGAGTACTTCTATTTGAGGACTAATTTAGGAATTCAGTCAAATTTTATTATTTCTAGGGGAAATAAATTTCCAATTCTAGCTACAAATCATACAGATTTGAGACATTTATGAATATAATCCATTCCTAAGTTTAGAATTTATTGTATTATGGCTGGCACCGCAGCTCACTAGGCTAATCCTCCGCCTTGCGGCGCCGGCACACCGGGTTCTAGTCCCGGTTGGGGCTCCAGATTCTCTCCTGGTTGCCCCTCTTCCAGGCCAGCTCTCTGCTGTGGCCAGGGAGTGCAGTGGAGGATGGCCCAAGTGCTTGGGCCCTGCACCCGCATGGGAGACCAGGAGAAGTACCTGGCTCCTGCCATCGGATTAGCACGGTGCGCCAGCCACAGCGGCCATTGGAGGGTGAACCAATGGCAAAGGAAGACCCTTCTCTCTGTCTCTCTATCTCTCTCTCTCTCTCACTATCCACTCTGCCTATCAAAAAAAAAGAATTTATTGTATTATGAGATGCTGGGGTTTTTCTATTTTTATGGTTTATTCTCCCAACTTTGAGTTAAGGCTTGGTGTCCAATGAAATATTGAGACCTGAGGCCTTTAAGCAGGTATTAAGTCATTAGAGAGGTTGATACCTCTCTCATATGAGTGAATTCTTGCTCCTGTGGGAGCTGGATTAGTTATCATAAGAATAGATTATTATAAGGAGAGGTCTACTTCTGTGTTTTATCTTTTTGCATATTTGCCTGCACTTCTGCATTCTGCCATGAATTGAAGCAGCATGAGACCCTAATCAGAAGTCCAATCTTGGACTTCCCAAACTCTAGAAATAAGAGACAAAATAAACTTCTTTTCTTCACAAATTACCCAGTCTCTGCTATTATATTATAGAGATAGAAAATGGACTAAGACAATATTGCATCAGAAAGAGCACTGCTCTACTAGGGAGTCAAAGAATATTGATTATTGATTCTAATCTTGACTCTGCCATTAATTAGCTGTGAGACTGTGACAAACTATTTTCTAGTTATTAAGTTTTTCATCTGTAAAATAAATAAGTTGAAGTAGATGTCTAAGATTCTCTCAATGAGAGTAATTTGTAATAAATTCATCAAATCCCAAGCATAATTTTTCTCTGGGAATTTACCCAAATGAAATGAAATCAGCATATGAAAGAATTTTTTTGTACCCCAATGTTTATTGCAGCTCATTTTACGATAGCTAAGGTATGGAATCAATCCAGATGCCATCAACTGATGAAGGAATAAAGAAAATGTAGTATATATACACTAATGAATACTACCTTGTCTTTTCCAACAAAATGGATACAACTGAAAACCATTATGCATAGTGAAATAAGCCAGTCCCCAAAATACAAACATTGTATTTTTTCTCTGATATGTGATAGATAATATAGAATACAAAAATGTATAAAAATGAGATGGACATCTTGTGATTTGATTATTGTTTTTAGTTCTTGTTGATACTCCTATGGAACTGTGGTCTTTCTACTTTTCTACTTGTTGAATAATATGATTAGTGGTACACTAAACCTGTGATTATAGAATAGATTGAAATTATGTCTTGACAAAAATTAAGAAAAAAAGAAAGCAAGTAAAAAGGGTACTGAAGGAGGTAAATAGGAAGAGGGAAGTATGGTTATCTTTTTATAATAGTACCTATAAAATGCATGAAAGCTGTTATCTTTATATTAATAAGAATTTAAAAATGAATTAAAATATTTGGGAGGTAGGGAAAGAAAGAGAAACAGAGAGACAGAGAGAGAAAGCTCCCATCTTCTGTTTTACCTCCCAAATGCCCACAGTGCTAAGGCTCTGCCAAATATGGAGCTAGGAGCTGGGAAGGCAGTCAAGGTCTCCCACGTGAGTGGCCAGAGCCATCACTACTGGCTCCCAAAGTTGACATTGGTGGGATGCTAGAGTCAGGAGTTGGAGCTGGGAGTTGAACCCAGGTACTCCAAAAAAGGAACACAGTTATCTTAACTGCTAGGCTTAATGCTAACTTCCCATATTTTAACAGTGATGTTAATACTAAGATTTAAATATGTATTTTGAAGCTTTGTTCTAAAATTTATTTTGTCCTGAGTTATTATTCATAAGAGTAATTTTACCTTTGGTCATTTATTTTAATTCATTAATTGAGATCATTCTAATGATACCTAGAGACAACTAAATAAGAAAATGTATTAGAGGTGTTAGAAATCATTTTAAAGGCCTTTTTTTTGGTGAGTCTAAGTGATTTTAAATTTGTTTATTTGTTTTCATGATGCATTGACAAAGGAATTTCTGTTTTATTCATTACATATATCAATACAATAATAATTACAATTCTATGCAACATAGTTAAGTATATATTATCTATACTAGGTACTATGCTAGGATCCAGGAGTCTAAAATGTACAATTATTGGCTGCAAGGGGCTATTGATCTGTTGAGTGAAATAATAAGGTAAACAGCAGTTGCATAGCCAGTTAAGAGAAAAGTTACTTTTCAATAATAGGGAGATTTTAATTGAATAATATATTCTAGATTTTGCACATTAGATGGTTAATAATATTATGTATAAGGCAGAATGTGGCAAAAGGCACACAGTTTTGGAGTTTTGGTAAACTCTCCTCCTTTTTGTCAACTCATCCTGAATTATTTTTCTTCTTAAATCTTACCATCAGCAACATATTATATATTTGTATGTATATGATCTTTTTCATCCATTGGAATGTATGTTCCATGAGAGAAAAGAATTTTAATGAAAAAACTGGAAGAACACATGGTAATCTGAGGGAAACAAAGAGATCTGTACATGTTTACTTCTTGTAAAATTTTTGTTCTTTGTAAGGGTTTTTTTCCCCCGTGTTGTTTAAAGTCTTTATATTGGGCATATATTCATATATTATTTAAATAATGATGCAAATAAACATATAATATATTAAGTACTATGATAATAAACTATGTAGAATATGCAGAAAAATCATGAAACCTAACTTTGGGAGGGTCTATGTGAGAAGGAAGTGCCTGAGCTAATCTTGACAACTGAATTTGTGTTTGCTGGGTGAAGAAAGGAAGGAAGTCTCAGGAGAAGAGCAGTTTATACCAAGTTGGTGGGGCACGAAAGCATAAAATATCTGGAGATCTAAAAGTAATTTCCATGTGACTAGAGCATATATTCATGGTGCTGGAAAGTGAGAGTGATGTAAAGCTTTAGAGGTAGACATCAATCATATAAGGAGGATGCTTATATGAGTATACTAAATTCAGAATTTTTCCTTTCACTAATCCTAATCTGTTCCTGGTTATTTATGTGTATGACTGTAAAGATAATTTTCCTCTAGATGGCCATACTGAAATTGGAGTCCTCATTTACTTCTTTCTGTTGTGTACCCTCTAGAATTCAACCACTTAATTTCTACCATATAGTTCACTTTATTATATACCCTCTTCTCTTGTGATTGTTTCCCATATTATATTTATATAACTGAAGACTGTCAGAAAATGCTACAAATTTTTATTTCCAAAGATCAAATATATTTTAAGAAATTGTGGATGACAAGAAGTATCTGTTACATTTACTGAAATATATTTTAAAAAGTTTTATGTAGTTTGAAGGTAGAGTGACAGAGTAACAGAGAGAGAGAGAGAAAGAGAGAGAGAGAGACAGACTCTGAGAGGGAGATATCTTCCATCTTTTGGTTCACACTCCAAATGCTCAAATCTGGCATGGGACCAGGCCAAAGCCAGAAGCCTTGAATTCCATATAAGTGTCTCACATGGGTGGTAGAGACACAAGTACTTGAGTCATCACCTGCTGTCTCCCAGGTTAAGCATTAGCAGGAAGCTGAATCGGAAGCAGGGCAGGGACCTGAACCCAGGTATTCTGATAGGGGGTGCAGGCTATGGGCCAAATACCGGCTTCGGATATTTACTATTTTTGTTCTTCCTTCACTCTAGATGCTACAGGCGTCCTTTGGGTATTATTTATTTTCTTGTCTGAAGAAGTTCCTTTAACAGTTCTTTTAGAAGAATTATACTGGCAACAACTTCTCTTGGTTTATTTACCTCTGAAAAAATTTCATCTTCGTATTGAAAAGATATTTTTTCTGGATGTTGAATTCTGGACTGAAAGTTATTTTCTTTCAGTACTTTATAAATGTTATTCCGCTTATATAGTGGTAGTCATTTGAACAAATGTTTCCCTAAAAGTAGTGCTATATTTTACCATAGATGCTTTCATAGTATTTTGTTGTCTATAATTTTCAGCAGTTGGATTATAATGGATTTCTTTCTTGCCTGCTTGCTTTTCTGTTCAAGTTCTCTGAATTTCTTGAGTCTGTAGCTTTATGTCTTTTTTCCATATTTAGCCAGTTTTCAGCTATCTTTTGGTATTATACCACAGGTTCCTGAGGTTCAATTTAAGTTTTAATTATTTTCTCAGGTCATACAAATTCTGTTATCCTATATTTAATCAAGTTCATCAATCTTCCTTTTGTCTATTCTGCCACTGAGCCTGTCTAGTAAGGTTTAAATTTTTTTTTTTTCATTTGTAAAATTTCTGTTTAGTTCTTTTTTTTTTTTTTTTTTTTGACAGGCAGAGTGGGCAGTGTGAGAGAGAGACAGAGAGAAAGGTCTTCCTTTTGCCGTTGGTTCACCCTCCAATGGCCACCATGGCCGGCGTGCTGTGGCTGGCGCACCGCGCTGATCCGATGGCAGGAGCCAGGTACTTATCCTGGTCTCCCATGCGGGTGCAGAGCCCAAGCACTTGGGCCATCCTCCACTGCACTCCCTGGCCACATTCGGCGCCCCAACCGGGACTAGAACCTGGTGGGCCGGCGCCGCAAGGTGGAGGATTAGCCTATTGAGCCACGGCACCGGCCTAAGTTCTTTTTTGAATATTCTATTTTATGTAGGACTTTCTATCTTTCCATTTATTTCCATTGAATTTTCCCTTACTTGTCAGAGCATTTTAAAATAGCTGCTTTGTCTTTGGCAGATAATTATAACATCTGTGCCATCTTAGCATTGGCATCTGTTGTTTTTCCCCACATGTGCTGAGATGTTTTTTGGTTCATCATATGCTATGTAACTTTTAATATTCTCCTGGACACTTTAAATATTGATGCTCATTGACTTACTATTGGATTATGCCTTGAAAAATTCATCATTATGTTGAAAATATCATATGATGAAAATACACCTAACCTACCATACATTGTATCTTAACAACACAGTGCATTACAGTATTGGTTGTTTATACTTGTGATTGCATGATTGACAGGATGTGTTGTGGGAGTATATCATACCACATATGGTTAGCCCAAGAAAAGATAAAGATTCAAAACTTGAGGCATTGTTTCTACTGAATGTGTAGTATATTTTCACCATTGTAAAGTTGAAAACTATCAGTTAAGCTATCATACGTTGGTTATCATTTGTGTTATGAGACTGTGTCTGGTTAAAATCCTATGAACAATATTGATAATTTCATTTTAGCAGGCAACTGGCCAAGTTGAATTCAGACTGAAATTTCTTGAGCTCCTTAATCCAGAGGTGAAGGAATTCTCTTAGCATTGTCTTTGTTCACAGTTTAAACCCATTTCTAAATTTCAGGTTCAAATGAATCAAGGCAAGGAGAAGCCAGAGTAAAATTAAAATTTAATTTCAGTGGTATTTTCACTTTCCTTCAGTCTTTTGGTACTGTTTACTTTTTTTGTTTTTTTGATAGGCATAGTTAGACAGTGAGAGAGAGAGAGACAGAGAGAAAGGTCTTCCTTCCGTTGGTTCACCCCCCAAATGGCCACTATGGTGCGCTGCACCTATCCGAAGCCAGGAGCCAGGTGCTTCCTCCTGGTCTCCCATGTGGGTGCAGGGCCCAAGCACTTGGGCCATCCTCCACTGCCTTCCTGGGCCAAAGGAGAGAGCTGGACTGGAAGAAGAGCAACTCGGACAGAATCTGGTGCTCCAACTGGGACTAGAACCCGGGGTACCGGTGCCGCATGCGGAGGATTAGCCTAGTGAGCTGCAGCGCCGGCCCAGTACTGTTTATTTTTACGTCCTCAAACAATGTTCCCTGTATTATGTTTTATATTTGCATTACATATACTATAGTAGTGAATTATTAATAATTGGTTGATTGGTTAAGTGACAAGTTATCATAGGTTCTCAAAGTAAGAATTTTTAAAAATAAAATCCTGTTGGAAAGTGATTTTTTTTGTAAGGGGAAATTTAATCTCTGCCTTAGAATTTTTCTTCTGCATTTTAAATTCCTTTTTGTTAATATGAAAGAAATAATGCTTCAAAAAAGTTAAGAATTTTAATTGATATGTAATACTTTTACATTTTTATGGGGTATAGTGTAATATCTCAACACATGTCTTTGTTGTAAACTAATCAAATAAGATAATAAACATTTCCATTTCCTTTTTATGTTTGGAAGCATACAGACTTCTCTCTTTTACTTCTTTGTGCAGTATATATACATTAAGTGTGAATTATAGTTGCCCCACTAGAACACTAGATATTAAGCTAATTGTCCTTTGTTAACCTGGCAGAAGTAATATTCCTTATTGTTGTTTACTCCTCAAAGTACTTGCTGCAGACTTAATATGTGATTGATTTTTAAATATCTGTTTTCAGTCTGGTTACTATTATAAAGTATATGCTTATGTGTAGATCTTTGTATTCTATAATATAAAATGAAGCAAAATCTTCCATATTTTTGAAAAAAGTTAAACTATGTAAAACCTACTATAGTAGAAAGTATCTTATCAATCCAGTAGTTACAGCCTTTTCAATAGCATTGTTTTCTGAAAAATTTCAAATGCAATATGCAACAATTTTGTTATTATACTTGATCCCTTTTTCCTTAAAATTTTTAGGACCATAATTATAACTTTAAAATCACATTTAAAATTATATAATATGAATTCTTGTGAAATTAGACACAGTAAGTAAAGACCATCTTTTATAATAAATGAAATTATTTAAAAGTAGAAAATTACTATTCAGGGCACATTTTAGTTATTAAAGGAAAAAGGAAAAAGTAAGATGTTCATATGTACCAATTAATAACCAAAATTCTGATTTAATTCTGGGTTGTCTCTTTATAAAACATGGGTATAGGCCGGCGCCGTGGCTCAACAGGCTAATCCTCCACCTTGCGGCGCCGGCACACCGGGTTCTAGTCCCGGTTGGGGCACCAGATTCTGTCCCGGTTGCCCCTCTTCCAGGCCAGCTCTCTGCTGTGGCCCGGGAGTGCAATGGAGGATGGCCCAAGTCCTTGGGCCCTGCACCCGCATAGGAGACCAGGATAAGCACCTGGCTCCTGCCATCAGATGAGCGCGGTGCGCCGGCTGCAGCGTGCCGACCGCGGCGGCCATTGGAGGGTGAACCAATGGCAAAAGGAAGACCTTTCTCTCTGTCTCTCTCTCTCACTGTCCACTCTGCCTGTCAAAACAAACAAACAAACAAAAAACACATGGGTATAGTACATATGCAAGTAACTGAAATTAGATTTATATTTTGTCAGCACATTAAAGACTTCAAGTCTTATTGGGCTTCAGTCATTAGAAGGAACTCTAAATACAGGAAGCATGGCATCATGGACAGTGTAAAACAAACTACTAGACTCAGAATCAGCATTGGACAGGAATGGATTCATCTTATCTGCTTTCTCTTGTTACCATTATGAGAGTATAATTGGGTAAGATACCAGATTCCTAGAAGTCTAAGTTCTTACTAGGCATATATTTCCTAGGGGCCTTGACATTAATCATCTTTAAAGATTCATCATGTGTATACATTATTTTTGACTCTCCAGCAAATCATAACTCCTTTATTCAGTACTTTAGTGGAACCAATTTATTGACTGCCTCCTTTGTTCTGGGGAATTTGCTAGATCTGGGTCTACATTAGTCAACACAGGTTTAATGAATACTGTGATAGGAGAGGTATAAGATTTGTGGAGTTCATAAGCAGGAGAGCTTAGTCAAAGAAGGCCTAGGACAATATCAAAGTTACATACAAATAAGCTAAGAGATTTTTAACTGCACAAAGAGGTTTCCAGAGACCAATAGCCTATAAATAATGGCACTTTACTGTTCCACTTTAAGGTTATTTTTGATGCCACAGGCCTAATTAATATATAATTCTTGCTATATAATCAAAGATTTCAGGAGAAAAATAACTTAAATGTAAAGGGAGAACTGAATAGCTCCATATTTGCACAAGAGAGCTTTGGGATCATGATTGTTTCCTTCAAGTGGTTTTCAGGGAAACTAGGTTTTTGTGAGAGTGTGCACATCGGGAGCTAGATGCTCTGATGGAGAACGTAGGTGTTACAAAATATATGGGTAGATGGGCCTTTGTTAAGTGGAGTGCTCAAAGAAGAAAAAATTTATTAGGTTATGTTTGAATCGGCATAGTCTCAAGGATGCAGTGTGTTCCAGTGTTGTTAGTATTGGATTGCAGTTTCCATGAGAATTGACTGGTGTGTCATGTTGATCCAGTAAATCCTATAGAATGAGTGAAACAATGTGACATAAACTGTAATACTAAACTCTTCACATAAGCAACTTAGTCTCCTTCTTGAGATAAAGCTAGTTTGTGGTACTATGTGAAAGAAGAAAAAAAGGCTGTGAAAGTTTTATGTGTATATTGGTGAGAGTGGGTAATTTGGGACAGAATTGGAGAGAAAATTCCACTTGAATTGCATTTTATTTTTATAGGTATGGCCAGCTTTACAGAACATTATAAGAATATTTGTTTACTCTGGAATCAAAGAACCACCAGAGATCACCATAAAGAGCTGGATTTATGTTGCTTTTTTTTTTTTTAACCATTTGACCTTCTATTATCAATATAAAGTAGTAAGGGAATCATATGATTTAATTGTTCAAGACAAAAAATGAAAAGACTGGATTTTTCACTCAAAGTAATTTCTATGCTATTACTCAAGCACTCAACTGCTTAGGTCAAGACTTTATTATCTGTTTAAATCATAATTAAAATAGAAAGTATGAAACATTTCTGCCTTCTAACCAATGCTTATCCAAGCCCCTACAACTTTTATAATCCTATTTTTGAACTACCATATTTATTTTATAAATGAGGAGCATTGTGGCATAGCAAGTTTGGCTGCTGCTTGGGATAGCCACATCCCATAATGAAGTGCTGTTTGAGTCACAGCTACTCTGCTTCCAATCCATTTAGTGCTAATGCATCCTATTAGCCCTGCCCACCCATGTGGGACACCTGTATGGAGTTCTAGGCTCCTACTGTTGGCATTTGGGGTGTGAACCAGCATTTCTCTCTCTCTCTCTGCCTTTCAAATAGGTGAAAATAGAAATTAAAAAAAATTTTTCTGTTTTAGTGAGAGAATCTTACAGCATTTAAATAAAGCAACACTGACTTTAATGAATTAGAATCTGAATATACACTGATATCGAGCGTTATGAAAAGTTTAATGATAGCATTACTAAGGATGAGTAATGAATTTTCACATTTATAAATCAATATCATAGTAGCTTCATATTTGAAAATTACTTTTTTAAAGTTTTAAAAAGCATTTTCTGCAAATGATTAAAAAATCTTGGTGTTAAATTGGAAATTGCATAGATAATTAATCAATTCTTTAAAAAAAATCATGTAGGATCTCTGTCCTTAATGTGCTGTACATTGTGAATTAATACTATAACTAGTACTCCAACAGTATTTTCACTTGTGTCTCTATGTGAGTGCAAACTGTTGAAATCTTTACGTAATATGTACTAAACTGATCTTCTGTGTATAAAGAGAATTGAAAATGAATCTTGATGTGAATGCAAGGGGAGAGGGAGCGGGAAAGGGGAGGGTAGCGGGTGGAAGGGCAGTTATGGGGGGGGAGCCATTGTAATCCATAAGCTGTACTTTGGAAATTTATATTCTTTAAATAAAAGCTTTATATATAAAAAAAAGAAAAAAAGAAAAACAAAAAGAAAAACAACAATAATATCAACTACTTCAAATGAATGTACTTGGATTTTGTAGCAAAGGAATTTTTATTTAATCAATTATTTGCACATGTAGGTGCAAGTCCCAGGGATCCCTTGGATTGCAATGAAAGAAGTGTTTTTTTAAATGTATAGGAAACTTAAATAATGAATCATTTCCTTTTCTTTCTTTTTAATTGAAACATAAAAATAAACATATTTATGAGGTAGCATGTGATTTTATGTGTACATTATATATTGTTCTTATCATGGTAAATATATCTAACTTCTCAAAAACAAAAAAAAAAGCATTTTCTATCTTGATTATATAAATATAGCAAGGAAAACCCTATAATTTGCAAGTTCCCAGGATCATTTCCCTCTGTTGGTTCCATTAGACTCAAAAGACATGGAGACTTGTATAGCCATGGAAAAATATACTAAGATCTGTTAATGTTTTCAAAGATTTTATATTTTAACTGGAAAACTGGGATAATTTCAGTACAGTGTCATACTAGGTGCTTTGGTAAGGTCACATACAGCTTGTACAAGAAAGAAAATGCTAAAGGAAATTTAATGTTAGCTAGAATGTGTTGTTTTCTCTAGGAATAACTGCCTGCCTTGTGAAAGAGAGCATAATTCTTAGCCTCTTGACTGCATATTATCTAGAAGCTAGGATTGCAGTGAGGGATGACTGGCATACCCTGCAAGGGAAAGTAGTTACACTGGGAGGTTTGGTGATTTCAAAGGCATTGTCATATGACCTCATGGTAGAGAAATAATTCAAGGATAGGGCACCGTGACTGTAACTGAATGATTTCAGTGCTCACCAGTCCCATGGTGACTTAGTGGCTTAGCTTCTTTGTAACGTACATGCTGAAGTTGGATCTTCAGATATGCACTCTTAAGGAGGTAGTGAACTACATATCAACCTCTCCTCTTTCCCTTGCATCCCACCCCTCCAGTCACCAAACTTTGGGAAGCTGAATTTGGGACAATGAAGCAGTGAAAGCAGAAACTCTAAGAAAAAAATGGAGATGATATCTCGATTGACTAAGTTTCACTTAAGCTGTGACATGTCTGTAGTCATGTTTACCTGTAGAGGAATTTTCTATATGTAAGGGAAAAAGAGTTCTGGAGAAAGAGGTGATACGTAGAGTCCATGTCAGAGCAACAAAGGAGAAAAACCTTTTGATATTGTACTCTAACCCTGCTGTGTTTACCTCATTGGCCTGGTGGTGGGACTCAAATTTTCTAGCATCATGTTGGCCTGGAATTCTAGGCGTAAGTTTTTGTACTTGTATGTTGAAATATGCTATGGCCCACCTCCAATCAGATAAAGTAGAATAGAAGGATATGGGATTCTTAGTACCAGAGTGGAGACATTTCTTTCTATTTATTCTTTGCACCAGGGTCTTCTCTATGGTAGAGATTTTCCTGCAACTAGGGAGTTTTGATTCCTTACAAATAATCTCCAACTTCATGGAAACATGAAAGGGCTTGAAAATGTAAAAAAAGGCACTAAAGGATAAAAATAAAAAATATATATATATATATAGTATTTCATATATATTCACCAAATTCAAGACATTGTTGTAAGCACTAATACTGGTCATTTATTCTGTTCCTAAAGAACTGGAGATCCTAGAAATTTAACTATGTTGGTACAGTCTTGTCTTTTATTATTATTTTTTAAAAAGTTAACTGAAGAAAAATGGATGCCCTTTAAATAACTTTTAAAGTTAGGAAATAAAAAGAAGTCAGAAAGAGCCAAAATAGGACATTAAAGTGGAGGCTTAATTATTTCCCATTGAAACTCTTGCAAAATGTCCCTTGTTTGGTAAGAGGAATGGGCAGGAGCATTGTTATAGTGGAGAAACATTCTCTGGGGAAACTTTCCTGGACAATTTTCTGTTAAAGCTTTTGTTAATTTTATCAAAATACTCTTATATATATGGTATCATTCTTTAACCCTGCAGAAAGTTAATGAGCAAAATGCCTTGAGCATCACGAAAAACTTATAATGTCAGTTGCTCTTGACTGGTTCACTTTTGGTTTGATAGGACCCCTTCCACCACTTGGTAATGATTGCTTTCATTGTGCTTTGTCTTCAGGATCATTCTGTGGAAGCCATGTTTCATTTCCTGTTACAGTTTTTCAAAGAAATGCTTTAGGATCTTGATCCCACTTATTTCAAATTTCAATTGAAAGTTCTGTTGTTGTCTGTCTCTGATCTGGGTCAAACAGTTTTGTAACCCTTTGAATAAAATGCTTGATTTTCGTTTTTAAGTCCCAATTGTCTAAATTAAGCCAAGTGGCTTATGGCATTGGCTGTTGTTTTTGTTGTTAATTTTTGGTCCTCTTCAATGAAGGCATGAGAAAGATTAATTTTTTCCTTGCAGTTGATATGGATGGTCTGCCACTACTAGTTTCATCTTTGACATGAATTCATTTTTAGTTAATTAATTAATTATTTATTTGATAAGCAGAGTTACAGACAGAGAGGGTGAGATGAAGAGAGAAGTCTTTCATCTGCCGGTTAACTCCCCAGGTGGCCACACAGCTGTAGTTGGACCCATCTGAAGCCTGGAGGCAGGAGCTTCTTCTGGATCTCTCAAAAGGGTGTAGGGACCCAAGCACTTAAGCTGTCTTCCACTGCTTTCCTAGGCCCTCAGCAGGGAGCTGTATCGGAAATGGAGGGGCTGGGACTCAAACCTGTATCCATATGGGATGCCAGTGCAGCCAGCAGAGGCTTAACCTACTATACCACAGCACTGGCCCTGAACTCATTTTTTTAAAATGAGTTAAGCATTTATAAACTGCTAATGTCTTTTGGGTATCATCCCCTTAAACGTTTTGTAAAGCACAAATGATTTTATACTTCCGCCAAGTATCATCATTTGTTCTTGCTTAAATTTTAGCAGAATACATGCTACTCTGATAAGGATGTTTTAAAATTTGATATCTTTAGTGCCTCAAACGAGGCCTTTTTTCAGATATTATAACAAGTTACTATGTGCTTGTTTTGGTGCAAAACGTTTTTTAAATTCATGCCTAGTTTTTATCAATGTGTAGTTTCCAAGGACTTTTTGAATACTCCTTGTGGTACTATTGTTCCTTCTAGCTAGAAGTAATGCTATTGCGCAGCCTGAGGATAAAATTTTTAATGTAGTAACCAATTGTTGCTGATGGTGAGAGTTGGTATTGTACAAATATTCTAGGTATGTATAATGTGATCAAATACTGGAGAGGTTAAAACTTCTCTGGGGCACATATTTAGTTAGATTTAATTTGGCACCAGTGGAAAGGTTAAAGTTCACTTTGATGTTGGTTATAATTTTTCTACTTTTTAATGATTTAAAATTATTTTAATTTTAAATGAACACATGATGACATAAACCACTGGATGGACAGAAAAATTCTTTGTTTTTTTCTTTTAATTTTTTTATTTAGTAAATATAAATTTCCAAAGTACAGTTTATGTATTACAATGGCTCCCCCCCCATAATTTCCCTCCCACTCCCACCTCCCCATCTCTCGCTCCCTCTCCCATTCCATTCACATCAAGATTCATTTTCAATTATCTTTATATACAGAAGATCGATTTAGTATATATTAAGTAAAGATTTCATCAGTTTGCACCCACACAGAAACACAAAGTGTAAAATAAAAGAAGGAAGAAGTCAAACTATCCCTCTTTGTAGATGATATAATTCTTTATTTAGGGGATCCAAAGAACTCTACTAAGAAACTATTGAAACTCATAGAAGAATTTGGCAAAGTAGCAGGATATAAAATCAATGCACAAAAATCAACAGCCTTTGTATACACAAGCAATGCCACAGCTCAGAAAGAACTTCTAAGATCAATCCCAATCACAATAGCTACAAAAACAATCAAATACCTTGGAATAAACTTAACCAAGGACGTTAAAGATCTCTACGATGAAAATTATAAAACCTTAAAGAAAGAAATAGAAGAGGATACCAAAAAATGGAAAAATCTTCCATGCTCATGGATTGGAAGAATCAATATCATCAAAATGTCCATTCTCCCAAAAGCAATTTATAGATTCAATGCAATACCAATCAAGATACTGAAGATATTCTTCTCAGATCTGGAAAAAATGATGCTGAAATTCATATGGAGATAAAGGAGACCTCGAATAGCTAAAGCAATCTTGTACAACAAAAACAAAGCCGGAGGCATCACAATACCAGATTTCAGGGCATACTACAGGGCAGTTGTTATCAAAACAGCATGGTACTGGTACAGAAACAGATGGATAGACCAATAGAACAGAATAGAAGCACCAGAAATCAATCCAAACATCTACAGCCAACTTATATTTGATCAAGGATCCAAAACCAATCCCTGGAGTAAGGACAGTCTATTCAATAAATGGTGCTGGGAAAACTGGATTTCCACGTGCAGAGTCATGAAGCAAGACCCCTACATTTCACCTTACACAAAAATTCACTCAACATGGTTAAAGACTTAAATCTACGACCCAACACCATCAAATTATTAGAGAGCATTGGAGAAACCTTGCAAGATATAGGTACTGGCAAAGACTTCTTGGAAAATTCCCCAGAAGCACAGGCAGTCAAAGCCAAAATTAACATTTGGGATTGCATCAAATTGAGAAGTTTCTGTACTGCAAAAGAAACAGTCAGGAAAGTGAAGAGGCAACCGACATAATGGGAAAAAAATATTTGCAAACTATGTAACAGATAAAGGGTTGATAACCAGAATCTACAAAGAAATCAAGAAACTCTACATCATCAAAACAAACAACCCACTTAAGAGATGGGCCAAGGACCTCAATAGACATTTTTCAAAAGAGGAAATCCAAATGGCTAACAGACAGATGAAAAAAATATTCAAGATCACTAGCAATCAGGGAAAGGCAATCAAAACCACAATGAGGTTTCACCTCACCTCGGTTAGAATGGCCCACATTCAGAAATCTACCAACAATAGATACTGGAGAGGATGTGGGGAAAAAGGGACACTAACCCACTGTTGGTGGGAATGCAAACTGGACAGAAGAATTCTAATGGCCAGATTCAAATGAAGCTAAAGTTAGAGGTTTTTTGGAGAGTTCTTTCTTGAAGGAGGCAATAGTTGCAGATTGGTATCTATATTGTAATTTGCGTTCAATAACTCATTTAACCTCATCAAAGGCTTTTCATATTTATCATCTCACTTTATCTGGCTAAAAATTCTTATGATAGTTATCATACTAAGTGTAACAGTAAAGACTCTTTGCCATGAAGGATTTAAGTTTTAGCTAAGGATAATTTTAGTTAGAGACTTGAAACCAAATCCACTCTAGTCTAATCTCTTATTTCCATAGGCTATATAATCTCTTTATGGTTTTATTCCTGATTATATAAGTAACAAATAACAGTGTATAGAAACATGGAAATAGTAACATTTTTGCTGACTATTATGCTAAAAGTACAAAAATACAAGGACAATAAAACCTGGGAAATAGTTAAGTTGTCAAATGGAGAGT
Organism: Sylvilagus floridanus; assembly: GCA_949820135.1. Lineage (NCBI taxonomy): Eukaryota > Metazoa > Chordata > Mammalia > Lagomorpha > Leporidae > Sylvilagus > Sylvilagus floridanus. The sequence continues at coordinate 59,191,986 of OX463225.1, forward strand.
ACTTATTAAATAAAATACTGCTTATGACATTTCTGAAGTATTCCCCAAAAGTTATAGGAACAAGAAGATTCTTCAAAGTTCAGATCAACTTGGGCAGAAAATACACTTGAAGCAATTGATATTTCTTAATAAGTTAAAATACTGTCATTTCAGAGTTCTGCTCATGAGAATTCATTGAGAAAAGCTTTTTTTTTTCCCACTTGATTTCTGTTCTAAGTGATATGCCAAAGTATTTACCCCCTTCTTTTTGCTGCTTTGTGTTTAGAAATGGAAATGAAGATGATATTCCTGTTAGGTTCTCTCTTCTGAGATCAGGAAGTGTTAGGGAAATTTTGGGTTGTCAACAGTTAACTTTGGATTTTCTTCTCAAATCAAGAAGGGAGCTTTACCCACCAGTAATCCTTCCACACTTGGTTATTACTTTTCACCAACTACTACTTCTCTGCTCAATAAAACTGATGTGAAAGTCTAGCAGAATACTGTCATATTTCACACTTTATGCTATTGTGGATTGTTTTGGTTGTAGATTTTCAAATTCTGAAATTTCTTCTTTGATCACAGTTTATTCTTCCTCCCCCTATCCTTTAGCAATTTTGCTTCTCCTGAGCTTGCATTTCATCATTGGCTTTTATTCTTATTTTTATTACTATTTAGCAAAGCTCCTGTTTTTGGAAAATAAAGGTAAAAGTTAGAGCTTTTGGCTGAAAATATAGCATGATTGGAAAAATCAGAAAATGAGAATACTATGTCCCAAAAGTTTTATTATAGATTTTTGCTGGTACTGTCTATTTTTAGTAGTGTGGTCTTGCTTGACCATCTGAAACACATGCATGAATATGAGACTAAAGAGCAGAAGGCTACGTGTATTACTTTTCTGTTGTTAAATAGCCAATTACTGCATAATTTAGTGGTTTAAAACAATAACATTTATTACCTGGCTTGGCTTGGCTGGAATCTTTGACTCAGAATCATCAAGTTAGTGGCTGCAGTCATCATTATCTGTGGTAGATCTGCTTTCAACACTCTCAAATGGTTTCTAGGAATCATTGTCTTGTTAGCTATTAGACTGAGGATCTCAGTTCTCTGCTACTATTGCCTGGAGTCCACCTTAGGCTTCTCACCAGAGGAGCCTCTCCATAGTGCATCCCACTGCATGACTTCTGGTTTCATTAGAGGGGTCAAGTGGGAGTTTAAGAGAGGAAATACAAGGAAGAACAAAAGTCTTATGAGGGTACTTCACAAAAGTTAGTGGAAAATGGAATGAAATGCTAAGTTTATTTTGGTGCTAATTTTCTAATTCTATTCTTTTCATGATCTTTCATGATCTAATCTCAGAAGTGACATCTTTCACTTTTGCCAAATTGTGTTTGTTACAAGTTACTATGCAAATCTGCATTCAAGACAGATAACCCAGAACTGAATACTAGGAGTTGAAAATCATTAGGAGCCATTTTAGAAGCTGTGACCAAACTCAGATAAAAGTTCTATCAAAATATCCATGAGCTCTTAGTGGTATGAGTATATTCTTTAAGTATAAAAATGATTTACATTATTCAAATGACTAATTATCTTATGTCTATGTTGATAGTATGCCAGATTAAATGTACAAAAAGACTAATAGAAACTGAAGTGTTGGGAGTTGACCATTAATACAAGTCTATATATAAGAAACTGTGTTACATGAATCTGTATACAGTGTTTCACCTATTCCAAAATAGACAAGCAGCCTATTTTGGTGGCAAGCCTGCTTTATTCAGATGTGCAGATTTTAAACTATATAACTAGAGTTGTCACTGATTTTATGAACAGCACAGCTTGAAATGTACATTTAGTGGCTATGTGTACTGTTATATCCTTGGGTTTGGAGTGCTCACTTACTTTCTAGTGATATGTGACTTTAACGGGTTGTTTAAGGTATCTAAGCCTTAGTTAGATTCCTCATTTCTAGACTATCAGGACTGCCATGAGAATTAAATCAATTATTGTCATAATTTCATTCTTACTGGGACCTTGATACTCCTCTAAGTGTTTTGAATATTTTAACTCTTATTGTTACTCCATAAAGAATGTCTTTATAATCTATCTCATTTTTACTCATGAGGAAATTAAGGCATGGAGAGATTAAGAGGTTTGCCTAAGGAAAATGATGTGACTTCAGTCTGTTTTAAATATTGCTGTAATATTTCTCATTTTGGAGTCAAGCTTTTGGTCCAGTGCATGCCACCTTAGTACATTCTCAATACTAGCTCATACTCCCATTTCACTAATTCGAAAACAAGTGACTTGTAACTGATTAAAAATTTACTTAGAGAATAACCTAGCTATTATATGTGAATCAAGATTTTAATCCACATATGCCTGGATCTAAGATGTGGTGTCCCCCCCCCCCTTTTTTTTTTCTCATCCAGAATATTTATGCCAACTATGACCTGATCTGATCTAAAGGGACACAACTCTACCTGAAAAGCTCCTCAGGCTGTTGCTATATTGTAATGCAACACAAATACTAATGTTTATAAGGATAATTCCAGACTACTGAGAAAAGGATCAATTTTATAATATATAGTCTGTGAGCATGACTGGAAATGTAAAATATATTTTACAAGATTTCCATCAAATTCATTAAAATAGAATCAGTTTGGAACTCCACTGGGTAAGCTTCAGCTACCTTGAAAAATGATGTATGTTTCATACCTCATTTCTGAGCAATGTCGGTTATATGAAATGTGGCCATATAAAATAGGAGGGATAGTGAATATAATAGCATTGGATATTTAGTTACAAAGTGGATCTAAACAGTCTTAGTTCAATTTCCTACATCAAACTAGAAATATAGAATGTCCTGGAATCCCTGAAATGATTTATGCTAAGAGAAAGTGATTTACAAAATAAATTATATTTTAAAAAGGTGTATATTCTCATTCACTAGCTACATCTGTTCCGTATGTTAAACACATTATAACTTGTAAAGTCTGTTCTTTTCTCTCTGCAATGGCTATCACAGGATAGGGAATGGAGCTAAGAGATGAGTTGTTATTTCATAAAGAAAACATATTTACCTGTGAGCCACAGCGAAGGTTGTTGCTATTATAAATTCATGTTCTCCACTCTATCCTGAACTATAAATACTGGCTGAGAAAAAGCATTTTATAAAGTTGTCTTATTATCCTTCTTTTATCAAATGTCTAACTCCTCTTGATTTTCCATCCATATTTCCGGCGTTTTTGCTTTAAGTGTTCTCAGAATTCTCCTTTTTTGTTACTTTCTGTATCTTTAAATGAGAATATTTACTTTCATATTATTGAAAATGTTCAGAAGGCAATGTGGTGAGTTAGAGATTAAGCAAGTGGAAACTGTAGTCAGAAGTGTTTTACTTTTATACTCATGGTCTGATATTTAGATGCTGGGAAACTAGAGAAAGTTTCTTAAATGTATAAATTATCATAATATTGTTGTGACTATTATATTTTGTACATTTTTTATTGTCATTATATTTAAAGGCTGAATGCCTACAAAGTACCCTTGGTTCAGATCTCTTTTCTGTGATTCAGCACTGCCAAAATCCCACACCTAACTTTCAACAACCCCTCTGCTTAATTCTGTTTCTATTGTGATTATCTCTGGTAAGAACTTGAACCAAACTTTGGAGAGAATAGTGCCGTTCACTTTGCATAATATAATTGTGAACAAACTGTTTAATATTCTGGATATTTTCCATTATTAGAAACAGTCCTGTTTCAGTGTTTAACATTTAGTCTTGTACCTTTTAAGCAAGTAGAGCAGTTGGGACGCAAACTGGTGCGCAGATACTGGATGCTAGTGTTGCAAGCCATGGCTTAACCACTGCACCACTTTGACAACTCCAATTAATTTCTCAAATGGGTGTTGAGCAACTCTTGTATATCAGACACCCACATTCATTTCTTTTTAAGACTGATTTAATTATTTGAAAGTCAGTTACAGAGAGAAAGAAAGACGGAGAGAGAGAAGGAGAGATAATCTTTCCATCTGTTGGTTCACTCCTCAAGTGGCCTCAATGACCAGGGCTGGGCCAGGTTGAAGCCAGCATCCTGCAGCTTCTGCCAGGTTCTCCCACATGGGTGCAGGGGGCCAAGTACTTGAGTCATCTGCTGCTGCTTTCCCAGGCTCATTAGCAGGGAGCTTAATGGGAAGCGGGGCAGCATGGGATGCTGGTGCTGTAGGCCGCAGCTTAACCTGCTGCAGTGGCATTGGCCCCAGACACCCAAACTCTTTCAGCAAATTATAATACATGCTTTTACTGTGGTTCCCATGATTGAGGAGTCAACATTTATACTGCAGGGTGATATAACCTATAATGGAACTGGATTACAGGAACTGAAAGGAAAGGCTTCTTTAAATAAAATTATCCCAACTTTGGACATTTTAAGTAAAATTATATTATGAAACTTCTTACTAATAATTTGTATAAGAAATTTCATGAGCCAACATACCTGCCTTATGTTAATTCCTGTGGGAAATCAAATAATAGTAAAACAAAGCTCTATGACCTACAATGATTGCTCACTTTTTAATATCAGTGTTTCATGTGCCAAAGTATTACAGGTACATCTTTACAAAAATATCTTATTGCAAAATTCATTTCTAAGACATTTGAAATATATATAATGAAAACTTTATGGATAAACTCATGCTTCTGCTTTGAGGAAATAAATTATTTGCTTCTTTTGGGATAGTAATTAATGAAATATCTTTTTAATAAAATATGAGGTGTATAAAATTGCCTTAATATGAAACTGTAAAAGGCAGCTTGATACAAAACCCAACCACCTAGAAATTCTGTATTTGTAGGCAAGAAGAAACATCTCTCTTTGAAGGAGTAAAAAGGTTTCCACTCACACTGGATAATCAAAATGATGCACATTAATGAGGACTCTTTCATTAAAATGTTGCTTCTGATAACTTCAACGGAGAATTCCACTAAGAACAATAACAAATTAATAATCACTTAAAATAAGATCATGTAGAACCCAATTGTTTTAAAACTATATATAGTTTAAAGTCTCTAAGTGTGCTGTTACATATTCAATAACGACCTTGGTGGAGAAAGTGATTTGTACCATTTACCAGGTTCTTGGGTGTTGGCACAAGTATACTTAAACAATGGTTTAGATGTTCTTTGACCATTCCAAATGAAGCATTGCTTTCTATTGCATTCCTTCTAGAGAAAATGGCTATACCATGAATGTATAATTGGCTTCTCCCAGAGCATAATATATGTGTAACTGTATGTTGCTAAAAATGATGATTAAAGCATTCACTGCAAAAAAAAAAAAAAAAGATTTCTGTCTGGGGCCGGTGCTGTGTTGCAGTGGGTTAACGCCCTGTCCTGAAGCACTGGCATCCCATATAGATGCTGCTCTTCTTCTGATCCAGCTCTCTGCTATGGCCTGAGAAAGCAGTAGAAGATGGCCCAAGTGCTTGGGCCCCTGCACCCACTTGGGAGACCCGGAAGAAGCTCTTGGCCCCTGGCTTTGGATCAGTGCAGCTCCGGCAGTTGCGGCCATCTGGGGAGTGAACCATCGGACAGAAGACCTCTTTTTCTCTGCGTAACTCTGACTTTCAAATAAATTAATTAATCTTAAAAAAAAAAGATTTCTGTCTGAAACTGCATTCAAGGCTCTCTTGTCTCTTCCAAGCAAAGCTAGAACTATCTATGTCTTCAATAGCTTGGAGAAGTTTTCCCCAGCTCCCTTTCTCTTCTTGAGGCTGGAGAGGAAGAAAAGCAAACCCTCATTTTTGAAAGGGAACAGAAACAGTTACTTGTTAATTGATGAGAGACCTCTGGGTCACACCGGTTATTTCTGTTAGAAGATGCAGGAGGATCCTGGTCAGATTCTCTGATATGGGAGGTTTAAATGTAGCATGGTGTTTTTCATCTTTTGCATCCTTTGCTGCTGGAGTGCCTCTTGGAAGAAACCTCCGCATAATAGCTCAAACCCAACTATCACTTTGAAGTCTTACTAGCCTTAGCCTTAACTGTACAAGTGTGGTTTCACTGCTGCCCATTAAAAAAATTCCTGTTTTCTTTCTCTTATCCCAGCTCTTGATGACCCAGGAAAGATTATTCTGTCTGTTCTCTATACAAGTGTAGACTAGGGAATAAAGTGCCTTCCTGCCCCTTTCTTAAAGAAATCCTTGTTCTATGGTTCGGTTGTGATTTATTACCCAAAGGTTCATGTATTGGAAGCTTGGTCCTCAATGTAGGGATATTTAGAGGTGGTGGTGGCATTCTTAAGAGATTAGATCCAATGAAAACTCCTTAGGTCCTTGGGGGAAGGCTCTGAGAAGAGATTAACCAGTCATTCTGTGGTTTCCTGTTTTGTGATATGATCCCATCTTCTTGCAGATGTTCCTGTCCTTGTGAGCCATCTGCCTTAGGCCTTTACCAGAGCTTAGCTGTTGCTGCGTTACTCCCTTAAACCTTCAGAACTGTGAACTAAATAAACCTCTTTATTTATTTATTTATTTATTTATTTTTTTAACAGGCAGAGTGGACAGTGAGAGAGAGAGACAGAGAGAAAGGTCTTCCTTTGCCGTTGGTTCACCCTCCAATGGCTGCCGCGGTCGGCGTACTGCGGCCGGCGCACTGCGCTCATCCTATGGCAGGAGCCAGGTGACAGGTGCTTTTCCCTGGTCTCCCATGGGGTGCAGGGCCCAAGCACTTGGGCCATCCTCCACTGCACTCCTGGGCCACAGCAGAGGGCTGGCCTGGAAGAAGGGCAACCAGGACAGAATCCGGCACCCTGACCGGGACTAGAACCCGGTGTGCCGGCGCCGCAAGGTGGAGGATTAGCCTGTTGAGCCACGGCGCCGGCCTAAATAAACCTCTTTTATTGGTGATATAATAATTGAACATATTTACGGGTTGTTACATGATTTTCCAATACATATGTAGAGTTTTACTGATCAAAGCATGATAACCCATGTTTCCTCTTTGATATTATGACTGGATGCTTAGAGATTCTTCTATTTATTCTACAATATAAACTATGTTATTGTGAATTGCAATCTCCCAACTATGCTGAATAACGCTAGGAACTTACTGCTTTGGTCTAACTCTGATTTGGTACTTATTATCCAAACTCACTTTATCACCCTCTACCCCTACCAGCCTCTAGTAATCAAGGTTCTGCTTTCACATTGAAGTTGTATTAAGCTTCCACATATGAGAGAGAACATGTGGTATTTGTCTTTCAATATCTGGCTTATTTCACGTAACCTGAATTTCCTCCAGTTCTATCCATTTTGTTGCAAATGACACCATTTCACTATTTTCAGGGCTAAACAGTATTCCATAGTGTATATATACACCATACTTTATTTATACATTTATCTGTTGTTAGACACCTTGGTTGATTCTATTTTTTGGGCTATTGTGAACAGTGCTGCAATAAATATAGTGGAGCGGGTATCTATTTGATAAAATGACTTCATGTCTTTTGGATATAAACCCAGTGATGAAATTGCTGCTTAATATTTAAATTCTATTTCAATTTAGAAGCAATTTCTTTTAAAAAAAATTTGAGACATATAAAATTGTGCATATTTATTGGGTACTCTGTGATGTTTCATTATTTGTATGAATTGTGAGGTATCCAATCAAGGTAGATAAATTTATCTTTTTAAGCATTTAACATTTCTTTATAGTGGAATTTAAAAATCCTACATTCTAAGTTTTTATTGAGAAATATACAGAATATTAGTATTACCTATAGTCACCCTATTGTGCAGTAGGACCCCAGAATTTCTTACTCCTATCTAGCTAAAACCTAGTATCTGTCAATAAACTTTTCACCATCCTTCCCTCCCCATCTCTCTCATCAACTTCTGGTAAATGCCATTATATTTTTGAATTCTTAGATATCACCTAATATTTGGACTCAACATGTAAATGAGATCATCTAATATTTTTCTTTCTGTGTTTGGCTTATTTCATTTAACATATGACCTCCAGTTCCACCCATGCTGTTGCAAATAGCAAAATTTCATGTTTTTTATAGCTGAGTAATATTCCATTGTGTAAATGTACCATGTTTTCTTTACCCAGTCATCAGTGGATGATCTTTAGGTTGTTTTCATTTCTTGGCTCTTGTGAATTGTGCTTTAATGAACATGGGAGTGAAGATATCTCTTCAGCAGTTGAGTTTCTTTTCCCTGGGATATATGCTCAAGAGTTGGATTACTGGATCATGTGGTAGTTCTACTTTTAGTTTTTTGAGGAACCACCATTTTGTCTCCCAGAATGGCTGTACAAATTAATACATTCCTACCAATAGTGTACAAGGGTCCCTTTCTCTCCATATCCTAACACTTACTACCTATTATATTTTTGATAAAAGCTAATCATCCTGGATTGGGGTGATAGATGATTTTAGTTTGCATTTCTATGATGATTAATGATTCTATCCTTTTTTCATATCTGTTGGCCATTTGTATGTCTTTAAAAAGTGTCTGTTTAGTATGCTGCCCATTTAAAATATTGGATTAATATAATTTTTTTTGCTGTTGAGTTTCTTATATATTCTGGATATTTATGGATATCTAGTTTTCCAAGAACCACTTATTAAAAAGACTATTTCCTAATTTAGTACCTTTGAAAAAGATCAGTTGTTTGTAGATATATGGGTTTATTTATAGGATCTCTATTCTTCCATAGTCTATTGAGCTGTTTTTATGCCAATACCATGCTGTTTTAATAACTGTAGCTCTGTGATATGTTTTAAAGCCATGTAATATAATGCCTCTTGCTTTCATTTTTCTTAAGATAACTTTGTTTATATGAGGTAGTAGTATTTTTTCTAATCCTGTGAAAAATGTCATTGGAATTGTGAATACAGATTAAATTAAATCTTTAAGCCACTTAGGGTAGTATGTACATGAGTCTTCCAATTCATTTAACATAATATATCTTCCATTTCTTTGTGTTCTCTTCAGTTTCTTTTATCAATGATTTAATTTATTCCCAGGTATTTATTTTATTTTTTAGAGAAATTGAAATGGTATTGCTTTTGCAATTTGCTTTTCAGATGATTCACTATTGCTGTAACTGTGCTACTGATTTTTGTACATTGACTTTGTATCCTACATCTTTGCTAAATTTGTTCATTAGTTCTGTCATATTTTTGGTTGAATATTTGAGGTTTTCTATATTTGACTCATGTCATCTGTAAACACTGAAAACTTGATTTCTTTTTTTCCAATTTGGATGCCCACAATTTCTTTCTCTTGGATGTTTGCTCTAGCCAGTTGAATAAAAGTGGTGAAAGTGGGTTTCCTTGTCTTGTTACAGATTGTAGAGAGAAAGCCTTCAGCTTTACCCCATTCAATAGGATGTTAACTGTTAGCTTGTTACAAATGGCTTTAAGTGAGGTATGTTCATTTAATACCTAATTTGGCAGTTTTTTATCATGAAGGGATATTGCAGTTTATTAAATGCCCTTTCTGTGAGATTATTATATGATTTTTTTCTTTCATTCTGTTGATGCAACATATTACATTTGTTTATTTTCATAGTCTGAACTGTCCATGCATCCTTGGGATGAATACCAATTAATCATTGAGAATAATCTATGTAATATGCGGTTGGATTTTATTTGCTAGTATTTGTTTTGAAAATTTTTACATCTATATTCCTCAAGGATATTGGCCGGTAACTTTTCTTTTCTTTTCTTTTCTTTTCTTTTCTTTTCTTTTCTTTTCTTTTCTTTTCTTTTCTTTTCTTTTCTTTTCTTTTCTTTTCTTTTCTTTTCTTTTCTTTCCTTCCTTCCTTCCTTCCTTCCTTCCTTCCTTTCTGTCTTTCTTTCTTTCCTCTTTTTTATTTTTTTGATGTGTCCTTGTATGGTTTTGGTATCAAGATAATACTGACAGAATGAATTAGGAAAAATCATTCATCTTCTATTTTTAAAAGGTTTATTTTTTATTTACTTGAAAGGCAGAGCAAGAGAGAGAGAAAGAGAGAGCTAATGAGGTCTTCCATCTGCTGGTTCTCTATCCAAATGACTGAGACAGTAGTGCAGAACTCCATCTAGGTTTCGCACATGCACTGATGCCCTGAAATGTGATGCCAGTTCTCTGACACAGTATGCCAACATCGCAGGTACAGTTTAACATGCTGCACCAAAACATCAGCCTCTGTAATACTTTTAGTCTTCTCTGTAAAGATATTAATGATTTAGACACCACGTTTACTATATTAGAACATCATGAATTTGTATATTATTCTTACCATAAATTTTCTACTTTTAGATATTTTCTTACTTATAACCACAAGTCTAGTGGTGATAAATTCTCTTAACTTTTGTTTGGGAATGTCTTTTTTTCTCTTTCATATTTGTAAGATAGCTTTGCTGGGTACAGTATTCTTGTCTGGCAGTTCTTTTCCTTCAGTACTGTAAAAGTCACACTCTACTCCCTTCTATAAAGTTTGTGCTGAGAAGTCTGCAGTCAGGAGAACTGGACCCTCTTTGTATATTATTTGCTTCTTTCTTCTTGCAGCTTTGAAGATCCTCTTTTTCTAACTTTGGGATGATTATATTATGTCTTGAGGTTGATTAGACTTGGTTGGGTTGAACCGGGGTGATGATTTTTGACCTTCCTATACTTGAGTTGTTATAATTTTCTCTGGGTTCAGGGAGTTTTCTTTCAACCCCTATGACATTCTCAAGTCCCTCTTGAATCTCAGTAACTGAGATGTTCACTCTTTTCATGCTATTCTGTACTTTCCTTAAGCTTTCTTTTTTAAATTTATTTTTATTTTATTTTTATTTTTCGACAGGCAGAGTGGACAGTGAGAGAGAGAGAGAGAGACAGAGAGAAAAGTCTTCCTTTGCCGTTGGTTCACCCTCCAATGGCCGCTGCGGCTGGCACACTGCGCTCATCTGATGGCAGGAGCCAGGTGCTAGGTGCTTTTCCTGGTCTCCCATGGGGTGCAGGGCCCAAGCACTTGGGCCATCCTCCATTGCACTCCCGGGCCACAGCAGAGGGCTGGCCTGGAAGAGGGGCAACCGGGACAAAATCCGGCGCCCCAACCGGGACTAAAAGCAGGTGTGCCAGCGCTGAGGATTAGCCTATTGAGCCACGGCGCCGGCCTTCCTTGAGCTTTCATCATTCCTCTAGATTCTTTATCATCCTGCAATTGTATATTTTCAAGTAGCTGTCTGTGAGCTTACTGATAATTTTTTCTGTTTGATCTATTTTGCTGTTTTTCTTTTCTGTCACATTATTATGGGTTGAGTAGGACTTGTCTTTCCAGAACTCATGCAGATGTTTAGACTCTTGATGTCTTAATGGTTGGTTGATTAAGGGTGGAGACTTGACCTAATTATGATGTCTGAGAGGTTGTTCTGGTAAGATGTGTTTAGGTCATTGGGAATATGCCTTTGGAGGGTGGTTCTAGGGAACGTGTTGACTATTTGAGTTTAAGTATGACCTAATTATTTTCTCTCTCTTTCTGGCTAACCATGTGATTATTTCTCTGTTCTTACATGGACATTGGACAATGTGGTGCCTGATCCTGAACTGAAACCTCCAAAATAAACCTTTTCTTCTCCAAGAAGCTCTTCTCTGTTATTTTAGCTAAAGGGATGAAAACAGACTAATACATGTGTTTTTAATTTCACTTGGTGTGCCTTCATTTGAAGCATTACTGCTCAATTGTGTTTAATTATTTCCATCTCTCCATCAAATCACTGTTGGAATATTGGCTAATTTATATGTGTTCTCTTAGTTTCACTGAATTTCATTAAGATGGCTATTTTGAAATCTTCAACCAAGAATTTGGGTATTTTAATTCCTTCATATTTGTTTCTGAGCCCTTATTTTACTCTTTAGGTGAGGTCATGTTTCCTTGGACGTTCTTGATGTTTGCTAGCATACAGCATTGTCTGCACATTGAAATATTAGTTATCATAATCTGTGATATCATAATCCTTTGTGACTGTCTTCTTTCAGTTCTAAGCAGTCTTTTTTCTCTAGGCCTATGAATACTTCTGTGATTCATACTAGATAGCACTCTACATTGCAGTTTTCCCTAGGTCTGTCATTGATGAGTTTTTATTGATTCAACTCTACAGCTAAAATTTGTCCCAAATCTGCAACTGATATGTTATTCAGTATGAACTAGGGAAGCACCTGAAAAAAGGTAGTCTGCATACAAACAGCTTCTCAGGTTCTCACTCCTTATCTTGTAACCACAAATGCCATGATGCTAGTGTACATCTAGAGCCCTCAGTGCACCAAAGCCAGGAGATAAGACCAAAGTTCAACCGGCTGTGGTCTTTGCTGAGGTGAGCTCACTGCCTGATGCTGCACCTATCAACCACTGATGATGTTGGGATGCAAGACTGCTCAACCATGACCAAAGAACAACTCTGGGCCCTGAAGCAGGTCCACAGGACCTGTTTGTAGGCATGAGCCTGAGGGACCATTAGGATCTACTCAGTGCTGGGTTTTATTACAACAGCCCTGTAATTCCTTCCTATTCACCCAAGGTTGTAGAAACAGTGGTAGATGCAGCCCTCTACTCAGATGGGCCTATATGTCAGTCCACAAATGCCAGTCATAGGCTTCATGGCCGCATCACTACTTAATGCCCCTCATACTTTAAGAATAAAAGTCTGAAACTACGAAGCAGGATTGTCACATTTTTCTCAACTGGCCTGTTCTTCCATTGGATTATATTTTGCTTTACTACCCCTACGGGGGTGGGGGGCATGATTTCTCTCAACTGACCCATTTCTCCCTTGGGATATAGAGCAATAAACTTGTTTTACTATCCTTACTTTTGTCTATCTGAACTATAATTGTTTACTTTTTTAGTTAAAAGGAACCAAGGCAAGCTGACTATCACTGGTGACATTTTGAATTCAGGTAATACTTCCAGCTTTATTAATTATTATTTATTTGTATATTTACTTATTTTTTATTCTGCTTAGGATCATGTGGGCTATTCTAAGTCTTTTGTGGTTACATATGGATTTCAGGACATTTTTTCTAATATTGTAGAGAATATCATTGATATTTTGATAGGGATTGCATCAAATATGTACATTGCTTTAGATAATATGGACATTTTAGCAGTATTAATTCTTTCTTTAAAGATTTATTTTATTTATTTGAAAGACTTACAGAGAGAGGTAGAGACAGAGAGAGAGGTCTTCCATCCCACAGGTTCGCTCTCCAGATGGCCGCAATGGCTGGAGCTGAGGCAATCTGAAGCCAGGAGCCCGGAGCTTCTTTCGGGTCTCCCACGTCGGTGCAGGGACCCAAAGACCTGAGCCATTCTCTACTGCTCTCCCAGGCCATAGCAGAGAGTTGGATCAGAAGAGGATCAGCCGGGACCGAATATTATGGGATGCCAGCGCTTCAGGGCAGGGCTTTAACCTGCTGTGCTACAGTGCTGGCCCCAGTATTAATTCTCCCAAACCATTAATAAGGAATTTCTTTCCATGTGTGTGTGTGTTTATGTGTATGTTTTCTTGATGATTTTTTATCAATGCTTATATATTTCATTATAGAAATTTTATATTTATTTGATAAAAATTATTTCTAGACATTTAATTTTTTGGTAGCTATTGTGAATGAAATTTTTTTTCCTGATTTATTCTTTAGAAAAGTCATTATTGGTGTATAGAATGCTAGTGTTTTTGTATGCTAATTTTGCGTATTGTGATTTTACTATATTGGTTTACCAGTTTTAACAGCTTTTTGGTGGAGAATTTAAGTGCTTCCATGTGCAGAATCATGTGCTTTCTTCCTTTCTGTATGCTGGTCATTCAGCTCTGTGGGTTGGGGTTCCAGGCACTTCTTTACTGAAGTTTTCACTCAGTCAATCTCCTAGACACATGGTCTTCCCTTTGTTGTTCTGGTTCTTCTCTGAGATGGATGTGAATGCAGGGCCTCTTATTCATCTTGGCTATCTAAACCTCTTTTCTTTATAAAGTAGCTTGTCTCAGTTATTTTGGTAGCATAATAGAGAACGGACTGAAATACCTACTGTTGTAAAAGTGATTTTCATTAAGCTCCCCGTCATCACTGAAGTTTGATAAGAGAAATATGACTATTCACTCTGTTATTTCACAGTCTTCTAAGTATTTTAACTGTCAGGCCAACATCCGCTGTGCTAGAAAAGATTCTTGTATTAGTGCCTTCCATTTGTTCTTGAAAATAAGTGGCTTCAACTGAATTTCTGAACTTAGAATACAATTATTTTGCATGTTTTTATATAATTTTGAGCCTCTGCAAAAGTTCCTGACATTGTATAACATTTCACTAAATTGTCAATTCCTGAGGTGTGGGACCATTTTTATTCAGGTCTCATTTTATATCTTTATTATCTAACAGCATATTCACAATTGTAGGCATGCAATAAACATTTGTGGCCAAATGTAATACATAGAAAAGCTGACCCTAAATTCTATAGCATAAGGTAAACAGAGCAAATACCATCCCAGAAATATGAACCCAGAGAAATTTCGCTCATCATCTTAAATACTTCATAACACCTAAATTAGTCCCTTTGATACCACTGTTGTTTATTATGTGGCTTTCTATGCTTTTATGCTTTAGTTTCATATTCTGCTTAATAGTTATTAATCACCTTATAGGAATTGTGAGAATAGATTTAAAACATAAACATGGTTCTACAGAAAGTGTTCTGTTGTAAAGTAATGAGTGTGAAATGATCTCAATTCTATTCAGAATTATTAAAAGTCAGGCCAATAAACATTTTATTTTTGCTCATTATTTTACAAATCACATAGATATGCATACTTTTGCATTACAGTAATTTTATTAAAGCTTTGTTCTTAAAAAAAATCACATTATTTTTTCTTTAATTTAAAGTTTCTGAAAGTGTGGTTTTTAAGCAGATTATTTGAGGGAAAAATTAAATCTAAATTCAGTCTATCAAATAAATATTAAAAAAACTTAATGAAAAGGACTGAATTCTGTATTTCATAATTCCTTAGAAAATTTGGGGGCAAAACTCAGTTCCTAAGGAATTGTGAGAGTTGAACTGTGAATCATCTTTAGTTACATATGTAGGATTATTTTATAATGCCTACATGTTTTTGTTAAAGTACAAGTAAAAATAATGAAATGGTTCTATTTCAATGCATTTCAACAATATTTAGGAGAGTTAAAAAAAAAAGACACATCTTTTTAACAGGCCATGTTAAAAAAATTGCTGGGAGTTTTAGAGATTGTTAATGAAATAGCTTGCATACCCAGCCAGTTGCTTGGCTATTTCAGGTATTTACAGGGAGTGGACTTAGTAAGGCCAGTTGCCAAGGAAACCTGTTCCTCACTGAGAGAAGATAATTGTGTCCTAGGAGTACATGCATACCAGGGCTGTAATTGTGATATGCCTAATTTCATCTAATTTTGCCACAGAGGAGAAAGCATTATAGAACCAGAAGCTGAGTGTAGAATGGCAAAATCAGTTTTTATAACCTTTAATTGTTTATTAAACTAACAATAATGCTAATCATAGTGCTGATGGCTATTAATACAAATAATTATAAATAGGGCAGGCATTAGGCCATGTGGTTAAAATGCTGCTTCAGACACCTGAATCCTATATCAGAGTACCTGGATTCAAGTCCAAGCTGTGCTCCCAATTCCAGCTTTCTGCTAAAGAACTCCATAGGAGGCAACAGTGATGGATCCAGCATTTGGTTCCCTACCACCCATGTGGGAAGCCTGGATTGGGTTCCTAGCTCCCAGCTTTGACCTGTAACAGCTGTGGCTCTTGTGGGCACTTGGGGAGTGTATCAATGAATGGGAATGGGAACATTCTATTTGTATATCTCTGCATCAAATGAATAAAAAAAATTAAAAAATAATTATAAACATTTCTAAAGAATTCTATCTTAGTCCATTTGAGCTGCTATAACAAAAATACCATAGACTGAGGTGCTTAAACAGTAAACATTTAAGTCTCTTGGTTTTTGGAGCTGGCAATCCAAGATCAAGATCAAGTTAAAGGTGCTAGAAGATTCATTGTCTGAGGAAGGCCTACTTCATGTCTGATAGAGATCTTCTTGTTCTGTCTTGGTGTCATGACCTAATTGTCCATGGAAGCCTCATCTTATAACACTATCACACTGGGAATTATGTTTAACAAAATGAATTTAGGAAGACACAAATATTTAGTCCATAGCATATTTAACAATGTAAAAACTGTATTTGCTTAAATTGTGTCTTGTGGGAGATATTATTTTCATTATCCTTATAGAGATGAGGAAACCAAATTTGAGTGCACTGTGGACAACTTTCCTTCCTTTGGATATGTATGAATGTGGGATTGTGTGCAGCCCCCTTGAATCTATAATGTTTTCCCTTTATACATCACCCATTTTTTTATATAGACCTACCTCCTTGCCTAGTGAGAGGATACAGAAGTAGGTTTAGTATCAATTAACTGAGGCATAGTTTTAGGATCCCTCACTTGCATGAGCCTATTCCAGAGTCTTGAGAGAGGCACTAACAATGATCATATATTTATGCAAAATTTTTAAAAGTGCATTCTTTGCTTCTGTATTATTTCCCCTTGCATCAGATTGGCATCCCAATAGTTGTTGACAGATTTGATTTCTGGCTTAGAAGAAAGTGGTTTGCCAATACACTTGATTTAATGAGGTTTATGTGACTCCCCTGTATTGCTTTCAATGCTGATGCAGTGATATTTTACAAGAATATTACTATACCCAACTATGTTGACTCAATTGTTGTATAATATAAATTCCTCCTATGTCCTCAGCTCCTAAGGTATGTGAGTAGAAGAGAGAACAAAGTTAGAAACATTCAGAGCCAGAAACTAATGTGTGAAAAATTCTTCCAAATAGTAGATGAAGCAGAGAGATGATTCTCATTAGCACATAGTCAGAAATGTTCTCTTCTTGATAGAGGTCTCATTAATACATATAACTATCTTAAAATTTTACATGTTGTTACTAATAGCAGGTTATTAAATATGGTAATTTAATAAAGTGAATGACTATAAATAGGCAATTTTCCAGATAGTACATATTTTGGCATTACAACTGATAATTTGTTTTATTTCTTATTTCTTCATTTCAAATAAATACTTATGTACAAAAGTTTATATTTATAATTTATATTATTTTTTAAAAAGTTCTTGCCCCAATTGTATAATATTAGGGCTTAATAAAGCCTAGATTCTTCTCTGAGAATATATATACTCCCAAAATATTTACTGAATAAGCTGATCAGAATCATTTTTCCCCAGATGGTTCTTAGCACCCTGAAATTCTGAAGCTAAATGCCTTCTTACCTTAAGGACTTATAGATGGATTTTCTTTTTAAGACTGAGGCTATGGTTTGGGAATCCTTGAGAGGCCTAGGTATGCAAGGCTTGGTGCCCAGAGTCTTAAGTTAAAGGATTAACACTGGAATTTAATCTAATTATGGTGTCTGAAGGTGGATCCTTAGGAAGTGATTAGATCATATTAAGTTGTTCTCTTGGAGCTCCTGTTGTTGAATCATAATGGCTTCCTTAGGAGAGGACAAGTAGACCTGAAGGAGTGTGCTGTGTCTGCTTCATGGCTTGCTACATGATCTTTCTTGTGCACTCATTCTGCCACTCCCATCCTCATCAAATGCCTGAAGTAATGTGGCTGCCCAATTTAGACTGTGAACCTCTAAAATTATAAGCAGAAGTAAACTGTCTCCATAAGTAGCTCTTCTCATATATTATTATGGTGACAAAGAGCTGACTAATACAAGTGGGGTCAGACTCTGTACTTCGTGAAGTTTATGCATTTTACAAATGTATTATGGTTCCACTCTGGTGCCTGCTCAATGCTAAGCACCTGCCTTTTATATTCAGAGGTTGCCCCTCTTGCTCTAGCTACCTAGCCTCTTGCCTTTAGAAGATATCTAACAGAATCTTGGATTTTTTTAAAATCTAGGTCCATCAAAGTGATATAAATTTATTGTTTTATACATGGAAGGGTTCCAAATGAAGTGGTCAACTCTGAAAGAGAAAATGTTAGTCCTTGAGTTTGAGTATCATAGTTGTTAATAGACTGTTCAAAGTAATAGGTCCAAAATCTTGTTCCCTTCATCCCCATAGTTCTTGGAAGTGATGGCTTTTTATTAGACTAAGTGGATTGTATCTGGAAGTCATAGCTTGAGACACTTAGTAATAGTTTCTGGAATTTATCACTTAGTTGATTAGATGATTAACATCACAATGGAATCATTCCAAAATAGCCAGAGAACCATTTTTCCAATTTGTTGAGTTATGTAATCACTCCACCCCTCAACAACAACCCTAGATAATCTGCTTAGGATAGTGACTCACAAAGTGTGTGCCCCACATCACAGATCAGAATCATTTGTAAACATTTTTGAAATGCAACTAAACTGTCATCCCTTAGGACTATGAATAAGAAACTTTAGGGCCGGCCCCGTGGCTCAACAGGCTAATCCTCCACCTTGCAGCGCCGGCACACCGGGTTCTAGTCCTGGTTGGGGCGCCGGATTCTGTCCCGGTTGCCCCTCTTCCAGGGCAGCTCTCTGCTGTGGCCCAGGAGTGCAGTGGAGGATGGCCCAAGTGCTTGGGCCCTGCACCCCATGGGGAGACCAGGAAAAGCACCTGTCACCTGGCTCCTGCCATCGGATGAGCGCGGTGTGCTGGCCACCACGCACCGGCCGTGGCGGCCATTGGAGGGTGAACCAATGGCAAAAGGAAGACCTTTCTCTCTGTCTCTCTCTCTCTCACTGTCCACTCTGCCTGTCAAAAAACAAAAAAACAAAAACAAACAACAAAAAAGAAACTTTAGAGAGCACTGCACTGCCATGGAGTAAATTTGGTTCCACATGTGGATCCATATATATCAAACAAGAAAGGAATAGAAAGGTCAGCTGAACCTCATGAGGCATGAGAAACAGAAGTAGAAAAGTCATTGGAAAACAAGTAGGAAAGTCACTGGATAACTCTAGCTACAATATGGCATGATCTGTCCTGGCTTTGCTCTGTGAATCTTTTAATTCTTTCTTATTTGAGAGTTTTTTAAAAAATATTTATTTATTTATTTATTTGAAAGAGTTACAGACAGGGAGGAACACAGAGATCTTTTTCATCTGTTAGTTCACACCCCAGAAGGTTGCAATAGCCAGCACTGGGCCAGTCTGAAACCAGGAGCTTCCTCCAAGTCTCCTTTGTGGATAGCAGGAGACCAAGCACTTGGGCCACCTTTCACTGCTTTCCCCAGGCCATTAGCAGGGAGCTGGATTGGAAGTGGAGTAGCTAGGACACCAACCAGCACCTATATGGGATGCTGGCATTGCCAGTGGTGTACATGGTACACCATCACGCTGGCCTAAAAAAGTTTCTTTTTTTGCTGCTTCTTCAAGACTGTGGCTTAAAGTGGCCTCCCTCAGTCCCACAAGAGCTCATGCAGTTAACAGAGAGTGATTAATGAGCCTGAAACTCAATTCTGGAAGGAATATTTGATTTGCTCAAATTGGATATGCCCAGGCTGATAGGATCATATGAGACAATCAAGGCCTTACGTGGCTCATGCTTCTATGTGGTAAGTAATTTTCCAGAATATGTGTTATGGGCAGTATAGTCACACCTCATATATCACACCATAAACACTGGCATCTATAAGACTTCAGAACACTATTATAGGGGCTGACGTGGTGCAGCAGATCAAGCTTTTACTTGGAAGCTTTTACTTCAATGTGGCATCCTACATTGAAGTACTAGTTGTAGTGCTGGCTACTCTGCTTCTGATCCAGCATCCTGCTAATTTGCCTGGAAAGTAGTGAAAGATGGCTACAAGTAGTTGGGCCCCTGGTATCCACATGGGAGACCTGGATGGAGTTCCTAGCTCCTGCCTTTTGTCTGGCCCAGACTTGGCTACTGTGGCCATGTAGAGAATTAATCAGTAAATGGAAGATCTTTCTTTCTCTGTTGCTCGCTCTCACGCTCTCTCTCTCTCTCTCTCTCTCTCTGTCACTCTGGCTTTCAAATAATTAAATAGTCTTAAAAAAATAGCACTACTATTGTGGGTTCCATTACTAATTTTTGTTAATTTCTTGCCCAGTTTGATTCTTTTATACTTTGACTAATATGGTCCTATGCTTATTTCCATATGTATGGTTATATTAAAATAAATTGGATTTGGCAAGAAAATTAAATTGCTGCTGGAGTCAGAGTTAGTTGGAGTTTGACTTGTTTGAATTTTATTGCCTGCTTAAGATATAATTGTATTTCCTCTAAAGCACTGAAATGACAGTTCAATGAATAACTAATAATATCAGAGTTTGGGCATTTTAATTAAGCATCTTTAACTTCTACCATAATCAAATAATGTGAGATGCAGTGAGCCATTTTGGTTGCAAAGCTGCAAGCCTTCTATAGTTTAAGTAAAGTGACATTTCAAAAGAAATTAATTTTAACTTGGATTCTAAGTAAATATGAATTATTTTTGCTAATATCTAAAAATAAGCACAGATTTGTTACACCTTTATTCTTCCTTGGGATTCTTTATTGTTAATAAATACAGTTATTTCCAAATCTTTGTTTTTATTTCTTTGCTTATAGCTACTTATACTAAATTCTCACTGTTGTACAAGAGGAGGCCTCCAGTCACAATGACCTCATGGTGGAGTCCAGAAGTTGGCATGCTTTTTATTTTGAGGACCTGATAGTAAATATTTTAGGCATTGTGAGCCATGTACAATCTATGTCACATATTTTTATGCTTCATTTATTTTTTCTCCTTCCCATTTTCCTCTTCATCTTCATTTTCCATCTTCTTTTCTTCTTTCTTCTTTGTGATCTACTCTTAGCTCATACCAAAATGGGCTATAGGCTAAATTTGGCCCTGGGGATATTGATATTTGACCCATGATTATAATCAATAAAGGGATTTGATAGTGATTGAAATTTTCTCTCCTCAAACTGTTTTTTGAAATCATATGATTAGATTGTGATATAAACAAAGGGTAAGATATGCTGAGCTATAGAAGAAAGAGAAAAAATGAGATATAATTTCAAGGTTAATAATAAGATAATCAACATGGAAAATCAATAACCTGTGTATGTACAGACAATGTTATGGCTGAGAAATAACTTTTAAGATCAGTCCCATTCACAATAGCTCCAAAAAGAATCAAATGCCTTGGAATAAATGTAACCAAGAGTGTTGAAGATCACTACCATGAAAATTATGAAGTGGTAAAGAAAGGAATAAAAGAAGACATTAAATAATGGAAAAATCTTCCATGTTCATGGATTGGAAGAATCAAGGCAGCCTCACCTTAATTCCTAAGCCAGAGAAAGATAAAGCAGAGAAAGAGAACCGTAGGCCAATATCACTGATGAACATAGATGCAAAAATTCTCAACAAAATATGAGCTAATAGAATCCCAAAAACACATCAGAAAGATCATTCGCCCAGACCAAGTAGGGTTTATCCCAGTACATTTACAAATCAATAAATGTGGTATATCATATTTACTAAAAAACACAAATCATGATTATCTCAATAGATGCAGAGAGGCTGGTGCCGTGGCTCAATAGGCTAATCCTCCGCCTTGCGGCACTGGCACACCGGGTTCTAGTCCCGGTCAGGGCGCCGGATTCTGTCCTGGTTGCCCCTCTTCCAGGCCAGCTCTCTGCTATGGCCAGGGATTGCAGTGGAGGATGGCCCAAGTGCTTGGGCCCTGCATCTGCATGGGAGACCAGGAGAAGCACCTGGCTCCTGGCTTTGGATCAGCCCGGTGCACTGGCTGCGGCGGCCATTGGAGGGTGAACCAACGGCAAAAAGGAAGACCTTTCTCTCTGTCTCTCTCTCTCTCACTGTCGACTCTGCCTGTCAAAAATAAAAAAAATAAAAATTAAAAAAAAAGATGCAGAGAAAGCATTTGATTAAAGACAACATACTTTCATGATGAAAATCTTAAGCGAATAGTGTATAGAAGGAACATTCCTCAGAAAAAGGCAATTTATGAGAAACCTACAGCCAGTATCTTATTGGATGTGGAAAAGTTGGAATCATTCCTACTTAGATCTGAAATTAGACTAGGACAGCCAGTCTCACAATTGCTATTCCATATAGTCTTTAGTCTTTTTTTTTTTTTTAAAGATGTATTTTATTTAATGGAAAGACAGAGTTACAGAGAGAGGTAGAGACAGAGAGGTCTTCCATCTACTGGTTCACTCCCTAGTTGGCCGCAAAGGCTGGAGCTGTGCCCATCCGAAGCTGGGAGTCAGGAGCTTCTTCTGGGTCTCCCATGTGGGTGCAGGGGCCCAAGGACTTGAGCCATCTTCTACTGCTTTCCCAGGCCATAACAGAGAGATGGACTGGAAGAGGAGCAGCTGGGACTAAAACCGGTGTGCATATGGGATGCTGGCGCTTCAGGCCAGGGCTTTAAGCTGCTGTGCCACAGTGAGGGCCTCTCCATATAGTCTTGGAGGTTTATCTGGAGCCATTATGCAAGAAAAAGAAATCAAAGGGATACAAATTGGAAAGGAGGAAGTCTAACTATCCCTCTATGCAGAAGACTGATTCTATAGATAGAGGAACCAAAAGACTCCACTAAGAGACTATTGGAACTCATAAAAATTTGGTAAAATCAATACACAAAAACCAATAGACAATGCTATGGGTGAGAAAGAACTTCTAAAATCAAGGTTATTCATAATAGCTACAAAATTTAAATATTGGAATAAATTTAAGGAGGTCAAATATCTCTTTGATGAAAAGTATACAACATGAAAGAAAGCAATATAAGAAGACACAAAAATGGAAGAATCTTCTATGTTTGTTGACTGGAAGAATTAATTTCATGAAAATGTCCATATTACAAAAGTGCTTTACAGTTAATGTGATTCCAATCAAAATACCAAAGACATTCTTTTCAGATCTAGAAAAAATGATACTGAAATTTCTATGGAAACACAAGAGACCCCTGAGAGCTAAAACAAACTTATACAGAAAAACAAAGCTGGAGGCATCATATTACCTGATTTCAATGATACAACAGGACAGTTATAATCAAAACAGCCTCGTACTGGCACAAAAACAGATGTGCAGAGCAATGGAACAGAATAGAAACTCCAGAAATCGATCCACACATCTATAACCACCTAATCTTTTACAAAGGAGCTAAAATCAATCTCTGGATCAAGGACAGTCTCTTCAACAAATGCTGCTGGGAAAACTCGATCTCCTCATGCATAAGTATGAAACAAGACCCCTACCTTACACCTTACACAAAAATTCACTCAAAATGGACCAAAAACATAAACCTATCACCGGAAACCATCAAATCATTTGAGTCATTGGAGAAACTCTGCAAGACATTTGCATAGGCAAAGACTTTTTGGAAAAATCTATGGAAGCATAGGCAATAAAAGCCCAAATTGATAAATGGGATTACATCAAATTGAGAAGCTTTTGTACTGCCAAAGCTCAGTAAAGTGAAGAGGCAACCAACTGAGAGTTGGTTGGGGGAAAATATTTGCAAACTACGCACTGATAAAGGGTTAACATTCAGAATCTATAATGAGCTCAAGAAAGTCAACAACAACAAAATAAAAAATCCAGGTAAGAAATGGGTAAAGGATTTGAACAGGCATTTTTCAAGAGAGGAAATTCAAATGGCCAACAACACTTGAGAAAAATCATCAGGATCACTAACCATCAGGGAAATGCAAATCAAAACAACAATGAGGTTTCATTTCTCTCCAGTTAGAATGACTCTCATACAGAAATCAGCAAATGACAAATGCTGGTAAGAATGTGGGGAAAAAAGTACACTGGTTCACTGTTGGTGGGAATGTAAACTGGTGCAGCAACTGTGGAAGACAGTATGGATATACCTCAGAAATCTGAATATAGAACTACCATATGATCCAGCTATCCCACTCCTGGGAATTTACCCCAAAACAAAATAAATAAGCATATGAAGGAGTTATCTGTATACCCATGCAATTGCAGCTCAATTCACAATAGCTAAGATATGAAATCAACCAAGATGTCCATCAACTGGTGACTGGATAAATTATGGTATATATATATATATATATATATATAAATATGTATATGTATATATGTATATATAAAATGGAGTACTACTCAGCTGCAAAAAAAATGAAATCCTGTCTTTTGCAATAAGATGGTTGCAACTGGAAACAATTATATTTAGTGAAAAAAACCAGTCCCCCAAAGACAAATATCATATGTTTTCCCTGATAAAGGTAACTAATAGAGTACCTGAAATATAGTGTTTTGGAGTGAAATAGACATTTTGAGAATTGATAATTTTTATAGCCCTTGTCTCTTCTATTATGGAACTTTTTTTTTGTTCTAATCATACTATTTGATGAACTTTTTTATTTAGAGTAGGGTTAACTGTACGATCATTAAGAATACTGAAAACATATCATTGTAAAAATTAAGCATGGGGATCAAAGAGGGAGAGGGAAGAAGGGTTGCAGAATGGGCTTGAGGGAGGGTAGAGGAGAAGTGCCACTATGTTCTTAAATCTGTATATATGAAATATATGAAACTTGTATAATTTAAATAAAATTAAAACAATTTAAGGGAAAGTTAAAAAAAGATATTTATATGCATGTATGTAATGCAGATATTAAATATGTATATCATTTAATCCTTCACACCACATTGTTGAGATTTGTAGTACTCATTTTATGGATGAGCAAGCAGACATAAAAAGTAACATTACTAAGCAACAAAAAATATTTGTTGTAGGGTTTGACATTGTGATTTAGTAGATTAAGCCACCATTTGCAGCACCAGCATTTCATATCTGAGTGACATTCTGTCCCAGTTGCTCCACTTCTGATCCATCAACTTGCTAATGTGCCTGGGAAAGCAAGGGAAGATGGCCTAAATACATGGGACCCTGCTTGGAGATCCTAATGGAGCTCCAGGCTATTGGCTTAGACTTGATTCCGCCCAGGTGCTGGCAACTATTTGCAAAGTGCACTTGCAGAGGGAAGATTATGTCTCTGACTCTCTCTCTCTTTTTCTCTGTCCCTTTCAAATGAATAAAATGAATTGTGAAAAAATGTTGTGAGGGTTGAGATTCAATTTCAAGTTGTACAGAATAGAAAGGCTATTTTCTTTGTGATATAACACATGCTGACTTTTTATAGTGTAGGATGAGGAACACTAAAGACCTCACTGAAGATTTGTTTCTCCTGATATGGGATACGAGGGTCCTAAGCAGCTACTTAGCCACTACATTAAGTACCAGACTTGGAAACAGCGTATTTCATGATATACTTTATTTGAAATGTTTCAGGGTTCTTATCCCACAAATTGAATAATGGCTTGCAACACACCTTGTTCTCTTTTCCATTGTCAGGATATTTATACAATATTATTCATGAAATCTACAAGATAGATGTGTGGGATGTTCTCTCTCTCTCTCTCTCTCTCTCTCTCTCTCTCTCTCTCTTTTCTGATGTGGCAGGACATAAAGGAAGGAGCTGAAACAAACTTGCTTAGTCAGTAATGAAAATAAGACTGCCATTGGACTCACTCATACCCGTAAGCTAATGGATATTTTACTAGATTATCTCTTGTGTGTTGCTTTATGTTTTAGAGAGAGCATTTTCCTTATTTCTAATGAATATACAGCTGGACCTACTTTTCTCAAATTAGCTTATCATCAAAGCTATTATTCCATAAATGTGCATCAGATGCTGCTTAAATCTAGCTTGATTACAGATGCTCCCCACAGTTTTATTCAATTGCTTGACTCTAAACATTATGCAACGAAAGCATTTAATTTAGCCATCTCCAAAATTTTTATTTAAATTGTTTAATATTATAGGCACTAACTCATAACTCAAACCATAAAAGAGAAGTCATAATACAATAATAATGTTACCATCTGAATATTCCTTCTTTTCCTGTCTTCGGCATAGTTATAAAATATTATATCAACTCAATATGAAATCTTTGTGAGACAGAAATTCATAATAACACTTATTTGTATTAAGTATAAAAGTAACACTTTGTCTTTCATAGTTTTACTGTCTTCAAAGGACAAGAATACATTATCTTTTTTATTTAAACTTTTATAACAATGTGCCTGAAGAATTTTCTGAAATATATAAAACTCAACAAGAAGTTTACACCCTTTTGGGGGAAATATATAAATATGTTAACAGTTGTGTGGTCTGATATTGTAGTCACTGGCCATAGGACGATTTAAATTAATAAAAGTAAAATATCATTAAAAATTTAGTTCCTCAGCCACATTAGCAACATTTCAGGTGCTCACCAAGCCCACGTGGCTGTTAGCTTTTATATAGGGTGGTGCAGACATTGAGCCTTTCTATGCTGTTTAGAAAGTTCTACTTGATAGTGCTCTTACAGAAATATGCTAACATTTTTCCCAAGGACTTTTGTATGTGTCTTCCTTATTAATTTTTAATAACATTTATTTTTAATATTATTTTTGATTGACAATTGTACACATGTATTTGGTACAATGTCATTTTTTTTTTTTGACAGGCAGAGTGGACAGTGAGAGAGACAGAGAGAAAGATCTTCCTTTGCCATTGGTTCACCCTCCAATGGCCGCCGCGGCCAGCACGCTGCGGCCAGCGCACTGCCCCTATCCGAAGGCAGGAGCCAGGTGCTTCTCCTGGTCTTCCATGCAGGTGCAGGGCCCAAGCACTTGGGCCATCCTCCACTGCACTCCCTGGCCACAGCAGAGAGCTGGCCTGGAAGAGGGGCAACTGGGACAGAATCCAGTGCCCTGACCGGGACTAGAACCCGGTGTGCCGGCGCTGCAAGGCAGAGGATTAGCCTATTGAACCACAGCGCCAGCTCAATGTCATGTTTTGGTGTATAAATACATGTGGAAAGATTCAGTCAAATGAGTTAATAATCCATTTCCTCACTTACCTATCATTCTTTATGGTGAAACACTTAAAACTTACTCTCCTAGTTATTTTGAAATATAAATTGTTATTTACTGTAGTCACCTTGCTGAACAATAGATCTCAAAACCAGAATCCCATCTTTTATGAAACTTTATACCATCTGATCAATAATTTCTGCTTAAATCCCTCCCAAGCTCCTATAACCTCTGGTAATTACCATTCTACTTCTATGAATTCAAGTTTATTAAATTCCACTTACAGTAAGATTATATAGTACTTATCTTTCTGTGCATAATTTGTTTTAGACAACATAAATGCCCTTTAGACTCATACATGTCACAAAGGACAGAATTTCCTCTTTTTAAAATAGTATTAAACAGCATTCCATTGGGTATATATACAACGTTTTCTTGATCTGTTACTCTGTTGATGAATACTTAGGCTGATTTTATATCTTGGCTCTTGTGGATAATAATGAGCGTAGATATAGATTTCAGTTCCTTTGGATGTATACCCAGAAGTAGGATTACTAGATCATATGGTAGTTATATTCTTAGTTTGTTGAAGAACTTCCTTACTGTTTTTCATAATAGATGTACTAATTTATATTCCCACCAACATTTTATAAGAGCTCCTATTTCTCTACATCCTCTCCAATACTTAACCTTCATATTTTTGATAATAACCATTTTAACATATATGAGGTAATATCTTTTTGTGGTTTTAACTTGCATTTCTCTGATGCTTAGTGATCATGAGCATTATTCCATATGAATATTGATGATTTGTTTGTTGTCTTTTTAGAAATATCTAGTTAAGTACTTTCTCTCTTTATTAATCAAATCATTTGTTGCTTTCGGATTGTTTGAATCCCTTTTATATTTTAGATATCCTTATCAAATGTATGGTTTTCAAATATTTTCTCCTATTTTGTGTGTTGTTTATTGATTACTTTTACTTTGTCTATGTGAAAAATTCATTTTAGTCAGTTTGTTTTTATTTATTTATATGTTTTAAGGGAAAGGATTTATTGGGGAAAACCCAGCAGACCAGAGGGAAGGGGTGAGGAAAGAAAAAGAGAGTAAGAGAGAGAGAGAGAAGAGGAAAGGAGAGAGAAGAGAGCGAGTGAGCTGAGAGAGGAGTGAAGAGAGCCACGTGTTCAGGAACAGGTCCTTATAAAACTTTTCTGGAGGGTGGGCAGGGAAGCAGAAGCAGCCAATCCCATTAGGATGAGGTTGGAGCTTGACACTGGTGGTTGGTCCATGTGGCCAGCAATGGCAGCGAGGGCTAGAGCCCAGGATGGTGTCAGGGTGTAGATAGTGCCATAGATAAAACTGTGCCATTTTTCTAACATTCCCCTCTTTTGTTTTTTATAAAGCAGTTTTATGGGATTACATTAGTCCCCAAGTCCAGGAGGGGTAGAGGGACAATGATCTATCTTTAGAGCTACTTCCTGCTGACATGGGTTGACGAGGTACTCTTTGCTGGCATGGGGCATTGTCTCAAGCCACTGTCTCCTGGGTGGGGAGCCGAATATATCCCTGTAGTAGCATTTGCTTGACTACCTGGTTGCTGAAGGCCCTGGTTCGTTCCATTATCACCTGCTGTAAACACTTAGACACTATAGTCTACAAGTCAGGGTGAGAATAGCGAACAATGATCCTAAGAGTGGCATTAACCAGGTAATGAGAAGATTTCATAGAGGAGAGGAAATGAGGGGGTCACTGGACCCTTGTGAGGACTGTTTGATGGACGTGATTTAAAGCTGATCCCAAACAAGACCGGGAGAAAGGCCACTCAACTTTTGCAGGTTGAGGGGTTTATCTGTAGAGAAATTCTGAACAATCATACATTAAGTGGAGGAGAGGACCATCAATACACACAGGTTGGGAGTAGAGCCATTGAAGTAAGAGTAGAGGCTATGATTACAAAGGGTACAGATAATAATCTGGTGGGCTTTAAGTTATGAGACCCAGACCTATCTATCTCTTCACATAGGGTATATCCTAAGGGAGGTGTGAACCTCTTTGAGGAAGGCACCCTGTTGACTTCCATTACTTAGCGGGCCTGGGAGAAGAGTTGGCCAGGTAGAGGCAGGTGACAACTCTAACAGGAAATTTACAGTTCTGCCTGCAATGTTACTGACCCTACTTGGCCATCCCCTCAGCAGCAGTGGTCACCTTGGAAGCTGGGCTGAGTGAAGAGCTTTTCAGCTTGGAGCCAGCAAGATCTGTGGCTCTGACCTGAAATCCTTCGACTCCGAGGCAGTTCCATTTTCAGTGATCCAACTCTTGGCTGGCAGAGCTGCCAGGGCTCTTCATAAGCTGACTTCTGCTGAAGCCCAGGCTTACCACATTGAAAGCATTGCAGTGAACTGGCCTGTTGGGTCTTTTTGAGGGCAGATCATGTACAGAGCAACCCTTAATAGGCCTGCCACCTATCTTTACATTGCTTCTGATGCCTAGCTTTCTTTTCCTCCTGGTTTTTGTTAAAGCAGACCAGAGGATGCAAGTCAAGGCGGTGCTCAAGTCCCATCTCTAATCTTTGTGGCCTAAAGGCTGGAGCTGTGCCAATCTGAAGCCAGGAGCCAGGAGCTTCTTCTGGTTCTCCCACATGGGTGCAAGGGCCCAAGGACTTGGGCCATCTTCTACTGCTTTCCCAGGCTATAACAGAGAGTTGGATAAGAAGAGGAGCAGCCAGAACTCAAACCAGTGCCCATATGGGATGCCAGTGCTTCAGGCCAGGGCTTTAACCTGCTGCACCACAGCGCTGGCCCCACTCATTTCTATACTTGTGATGTTTTCCATCTGCCAGTGTCCTTGATTTACATTTTGAAATAACCTATTAAAAATCTCAAAATTAAGACATTTTAAAATAAGGTAACCAATCAAATTTCAGCCTGACTTTTTTTTTTTTTAGGATTTTATTTATTTGACAGGTAGAGTTATAGACAGTGAGAGAGAGAGACAGAGAGAAAGGTCTTCCTTCCGTTGGTTCACTTCCCAAATGGCTGCAACAGCCGGAGCTGCACCGATCTGAAGCCAGGAGCCAGGTGCCTCTTCTTGGTCTCCCATGCAGGTGGAGGGACCCAAGCATGTGGACCATCCTCCACTGCTTTCCCAGGCCACAGCAGAGAACTGGACTGGAATAGGAGCAACTGGGACTAGAACTTGGCGCCCATATGGGATTTTGCTCCTTCTTGGCCTATAGAAGGGAGACAGGAGGTTGAGTAGTCACTCAAATCCACTGTTGCCTGGACACAGCATCCATAGAGACTAAAAACCTTAAGGTAGGATTTGTGCTTAGTGCCTAGTACTATGACTTTTACGAGATTATAAAAGACTCAGACAAGTAGATGAGAGTAGACCACAACTCCAAAGTAGACGTTGCCGTGAGAATTTCCGTTCCACATCTTACCTCAGAATTTGGAGGCCAACGTGTGGATGATGATTGCAGAGCATTCAGTGGCATGGTAGGAGTTCCAGGGGTATGTTTTGGACTGGCAGAAATCCAGAACCCCAGAGCAGCTCAGAGATCCCCAACGGTTGAGCAAAGTCACTGGGGGACCCTGGATCTGAGTCATGGCACCAACCTAAGATCATCACAAAACACACCAAATACCGGAATAAGGGAAAGGATTTATTGGGGAAAACCCAGCAGGCTGGAAGGAATGGGCGAGGAAGGAAAAAGAGAGTGAGAGTGAGAGTGAGAGAGAGAGAGAGAGGAGAGAGAAGAGAGCAAGTGAGCTGAGAGGAGAGAGGAGCGAAGAGAGGGGAGCAAGAGGAGTCAGTTTATTAAAACACATGTTAAGGTCAAAATAACTTACCAAAGACAAAGACATGAAAAGAGAAAGGGCAGAGGAGGAAAACTATACATAGAATTATTGGTGATAGAATAGTAACTGTAACAAAACTTAGTTCTGACCTTCTTGGCAGCTAAATAAAGAGAGAAAAACAATGAATGATATCATTATTTTGTAAAAAAAATGAAAATATTTTCATAGATTTATAAGGTAGAATTAAATTAATCTGCTTTGTAGTACTACTTAAGTGAAACAAAATTGACAAGGCATGTGCTCCTTAAATTTTTAGTTTTCATAAAAATATAAAACTAGAAAAATAAATGTAAAAATTAAGTACAACTCAAATAGCAAAAGAAGTTTGTTTGGATTCCTACCAATGTTAAATGACCCCGTGCATATAAAATCATTACTTACTACTAAGCCACAGGGTCTTGAGTTTGTCATTCCTATAAACTATCCTTTCTAATTTTTTATTCTTTTATCTTCCTATACTCTCAAATAGGTGATAAGAATAAATTAAGTAAAAAGACTTAACTAAAGTATTGCATAGATGGCGGTGTATTCTAGAGCTACTCTTGTGCATTACAATTTGAGGATATCAGTATGGGAGGCATGAGTGAGAAGTTTAATGTATAGATTTCAAACTAAAGTTTTCTATCTTTCCTAAGGAACATATTAGTTTCTCATTCCTTTAAGCACTATAAAATTTTTTCCATGTATTAAGACAAAGAATTAAAATTTATAAAAACGTACCTTCTCTATGGCCAGTGTTGTGGCATGGCATATCTTTCTCTCCTATAACTGCAAAAAATAATAATTGAAAAAGGCTATACATTCTTGAAAGCAAACATATTCTGGAAAAACATTTTTTAACAGAAGGCAAAATTCACTAATATTTTTTGTATTCTAGTACTATTGGTTGAACTCTGTAATTAACAAACAATTATTCTTAGGTGTTTAAATTTTAACTGAAAAGTGATCCCTGTGAAATATAACTGTGGGAATAAGAGAGGGAGGAGATGTACAATTTGGGACATGCTCAATCGGAACAGCCCCAAATGATGGAGTTAGAAACGTGCCAGGGGATTCCAATACAATCCCATCAAGGTGGCATGCACCAATGCCATCTCACTAGTCCAAGTGATCATCTTCAGTTCACAGTTGATCACACTGATAGGTCTAAGAGTCAAAGGGATCACACAAACAAGATTAGTGTCTGCTAATACTAACTGATAGAATCAAAAAGGGAGAGAACGATCCAACACGGGAAGTGGGAGACAACAGCAGACTCATAGAATGGCAGATGTCCTAAATAGCACTCTGGCCTCAGAATCAGCCCTTAAAGCATTCAGATCTGGCTCAAGAGCCCATGAGAGTATTTTAGGCATGGAAAGCCAAGACACTCTGGAAAAACAAGAAGACCTAAATGAAAGATCTCTGTGAGTGAGATCCCAGTGGAACGAATGGGGCCATCAAAGAAGGAGGTACCTTTCTCTGAAGGGAGGAGAGAACCTCCACTTTGACTATGACCCAGTCGGAATAAGATTGAACTTGGCGAACCCTAAAGGCTTC
Organism: Sylvilagus floridanus; assembly: GCA_949820135.1. Classification (NCBI taxonomy): domain Eukaryota; kingdom Metazoa; phylum Chordata; class Mammalia; order Lagomorpha; family Leporidae; genus Sylvilagus; species Sylvilagus floridanus. Next base: position 59,224,307 of record OX463225.1, read on the forward strand.
CATAGCCTTGGCAACTCATGACTAGACTCTAGGGAGATTACTGACGCCATAAACAAGAGTGTCAAATTGTTAAATCAGCATCAGGAGTCACAGTGTACTTATTCTCATGAGGGATCTGTCCTTGATGTGTTGTCCAATGTGAAGTAATGCTATAACTAGCACTGAAACAGTACTTTACACTTTGTGTTTCTGTGTGGGTGCAAACTGATGAAATCTTTACTTAGTATGTACTGAATCAATCTTCTGTATATAGATAATTAAAAATGAAAAAAAAATCTTGGTGTTAAATTGGAAATTGCCTAGCAAATTAATCAATTTTTTAAAAAAATATATCATGTAGGATCTCTGTCCTTAATGTGCTGTACATTGTGAATTAATACTATAACTAGTACTCCAACAGTATTTTTCACTTTGTGTTGCTATGTGAGGGCAAACTGTTGAAATCTTTACTTAATATATAGTAAACTGATCTTCTGTATATAAAGAGAATTGAAAATGAATCTTGATGTGAAGCAAGGGGAGAGGGAGTGGGAAAGGGGAGGGTTGCGGGTGGGGGGGAAGTTATGGGGGGGAAAGCCATTGTAATCTATAAGCTGTATTTTGGAAATTTATATTCTTTAAATGAAAGCGTTATAAAAAAAATTCACTAATCCTCTGTGAAGACTCAGTTCTTTTGTAACTTTTTTCCTATTACATCTATTAAGAAAAATTGGCATTAATATAATTATGACACTAAGTATAGGTACACAGATCCCACTGTGAATCCCTAATGTAAAATACATTATTACAAAACAATCTAGTGAGTTCCAGAAAGTTATACAAAGTTAGTATGAAGTGTTATTAGTGCTAGAGAAGAAAATGGTGAATTTTTTCTTAATGTGTCATGAAAATCTTGACAAAATGAAGGAGAGGTGAGCTGATCTCACTTTTTGGTTAGGTCAGCTACTTAGACATAAATTATTTATTGTTTCAACATCTTAGTTTCCCCATCAATAAAAGGGGGGTATTAATTTCTAATTTGGAAAGCTATTGTTAGGATCAATTAAAATAATACATGAAAAAGTACCTTATAATCCAAAATAATATTCAAAGTTCTCTTTTAGTTTTTGCTTATCTTTCTACAGTTCTTTGCTTGCTTATTTGTATGGTTGCATTTTGCAGTTAAAACAGTGGGGCAGTGAGCCTTTACATTTTTCTTCTGTTTTACTGGTATTGCGCAGGGAAAAAAAGCCAATGTTAACTCTCTTTCTTAACTGGGAAGAATTAGTTTTCCTTTTTCATAGGAATGTTGCCTCTATTAAAAGAATTTGGCTAACTTACAAATTACTGCAGAGAATTTGTCCAGTGATACAAGAATGAATGTACGTTTGGTTAGAACTTTAATTTGTAGATTTAAATGTCATGTGTGACATTTATAAAATAAATTTAATCTCTTCACCACATGATGGTAGTATTGCTTCTCTTGTTAAGACACAAAAATAGATTTCAGATGCCATTTGAAATTGTAAAAATTATATTTCCCCAAGGAGACCTAACAATAAAACATTAGTTTCATAAAGAAGAAAGACTCCTACACATTTATGTTATTTTTAAAGAGCAGGAAATATCAGTGCAATGTTTCCTGAGGAGAATGGCCATTTCTTCTTCAGGAAGCAGATTTTTGTGTATCAGGATCACTCTCGCCATCTCTTTTCTAAGGAAATCTTGTTTTAGCATTGTTTTTCAAATTACTGCCCTTTTTAATTGGGTTGACCAGTATAATTTGTTTCCTTGTGAGTGGATATAGATATTTATCTTGGAGAAAAGACATTTTAAATGGTGCTCTTATTGATTGTATTCTGCTTAATCTGTGCTAGCAGATTGAGGATTAGAAGCCAACGTGAAAGTTGTCCAGTGTGACCCTGTATTTGCACGTAGTTGTTTCTTCTGCAGCCTCCAGAACAGATGGTCGTGCAGCTTCTCAAGAGCCTCTAAGGATGCCCTTCAAAGCAGGCTCTCTGTAGATCCCTAGAAAAAAAAAAACTTGTTTGCTTTTATCCTGAACATAATATGGTGTTGCTTGGAAGCTGTGCAGCTTCTGTTTGCTTGAATTCAAAACTCTTTCATTTTGTCTGGAGGCAGCCATCTTGTTAAAGGATGAGTCATAGGATAAAATTATGAAATGTAGTTTTTCTGCTGCATACTGTAGTCAGTCACAATCTGTCCCAGTGATCAAAAAAATGTTGAAGAAATAGAACTAACTACATTTTGTTCTCAGAGAGATCTGGGTTTAACAAGTTAGAACATATTTATTTTCCTCTTGACCACTGTGAGCTTATTGGAATAGACAATTAGGATTTCTGGCTACTCTGTTCTCAGAAGCACTTGTTCCAGTAACAATTTTTACCATAAATAGATTTAGCAGAGGAAACACATTCCTTTGCCATCTTGTGAAATGGGGTGGTGGTGTGTTGAAAAGGCAGATTTTTCTTAGCAGGGCCTTGGCTTCATGCTCCATGAAGCTATATTCTCTGGGGGAAGTTTTCTCCTCATCCAGTAATCCAATGATTCTGTAACCTGTTGAAGTTAAGACATTAAGAGAAAGGTCTGTGGAAGGTTTTAGATGGAGTTTACAGTAGTCTGAATGTCAGTGGGGTCACTGTGAGTCTGGAATGCATTTGTAAGCTTTGTATACTTAGAAATGTCAGTTCACCTTGGAGGTGATTCTGCCTTGGTGTATGGGTGGGTGGATCTACCAAATTAAATGATCTCAGAAGAGAATTTAATGTAGGCCTAAGTGCTATTTATTGCATTCCCCTTGAGTTATTTGCCTAGCAAATAGTCTATACTGGTCATTGCATTTTCCATGCCATTCTGTTTCACTGGACATTATAATATCAGCCAGTAAAGAGGTGAATCAGAACCTCATGGGATATGCTACTTCTGCAGATAGCTAATTGCTTCTATTTTGTATTCATTCTTGCTAGTTATAATTTTGAACTAGTATTTTTGACCTTGATCCCACATTCTTATTTGAGTTCTGAAGCTAGCATGGGATGACTATGCATGTGATAATAAATTTTGTGCTGTTTATATCTAGAAATTAAGAAAGCATTTATTTTTAAAATGTTTTTCAATTAATATGACTTTTCTCTGATACTGCATAGTATATTGATTAACAGAGAGAAAAACTTTTTAATTTCTTCATGTTTTGATTAGATATATCAGAAACTGTTTAAATGAGGTATGAAGGGCAGAAAAAATGTCATAGCAAAAAAAAGGAATATTAATGTGAGAATACAGAGATGTATACTAATCAACATAGCTTTCAAACAGAAAAAAAAGTAAAGGATCACCTAACATATATACATATACATACACTTTATTTTTTTAAAAAAGATTTATTTATTTGAAAGTCAGAGTTACACAAAGAGAGGAGAGGCAGAGAGAAAGGTCTTCCATCCGCTGGTTCACTCCCCAGTTGGCCACAACAGGCAGAACCGTGCCAATCCAAAGCCAGCAGCCAGGAGATTCTTCCGGGTCTCCCACATGGGTGTAGGGGCCCGAGGACTTGGGCCATCTTCTACTGCTTTCAGCCATAGCAGAGAGCTGAATTGGAAGTGGAGCAGCCAGGACTTGAACCAGTGCACATATGGGATGCCGGCACTGCAGGCGGTGGCTTTACCTGCTACACCACAGTGCCAGCCCCGTATACATACACTTTAAAAATCAATCTTGGGGCTGGGGCTGCAGCTCAGTAGGCTAATCCACCGCCTTGTGGCGCTGGCGCATGGGGTTCTAGTCCCGCTCAGGGCACCAGATTCTGTCCTGGTTGCCCCTTTTCCAGTCCAGCTCTCTGCTGTGGCCCAGAAGTGCAGTGGAGGATGGCCCAAGTACTTGGGCCCTGCACCCCATGGGAGACCAGGAGAAGCATCTGGCTTCTGGCTTCGGATCAGTGTGGTGTGCTGGCTGCAGCGCGCTGGCCGCAGCGGCCATTGGAGGGTGAACCAACGGCAAAGGAAGACCTTTCTCTCTGTCTCTCTCTCTCACTGTCCACTCTGCCTGTCAAAAAAAAATATAATAAGCCGTACAAACTGTCTCTTGCAGATATAAACTAAAAAAGACATTTGTTTGTAAGATTTTATGTAGCTTACAGAAACAAGAAAATATTGGAGAATGAGAACTAGACAACTGATAAAAAGCAAAGCATACTGAATAACAGGATCTGTGTCCATTCTAATTCTCACATTAATCACACATATCAAGCTTTAGTCAAATGCTAGGGGACACTGAACACTTCCACAGCAATTCAGTATGAATTCTGAGGTAGTGTATACATTTGCGTCCTTGCTTAATACTCTTGATATGCAAAACCTGGGTGGAAGATCCCATGCCTTAGCCTGGGTCACTTGTCATGATACATCCTAGCTGATCTTTAGTTTCTGTGGTGGAGATGTGACCCTTTGCATTTCACTGAAGCAGAATTTCCCTCCCAATTTTTTTTAAAAAGTCTTTTATATGTGCAAAAGCAAACAACTTTGGAAATTAGTATAGTATCTTGGAAATTAGTATAGTATCACTTTGGAAATTAGTATAGTATTCTTGATTCCTGATATAGTTAACCATTTGTAATTCCGTTAGCATTTGGAAAAGTCTTTCTTCCTCTTTGTCTTTACATTCAGAGCAATTGTGAACCTCTACAAGACTACCTCTGAGCTGAATTAGTCACTCTGTTATCTGCCTTCCCTTGGTAATTTAGCTAGGTGCTTTTGATGCACTTTTTCTGCTTGCTTCTTCAAGGGAAGCACATGTCATATTTATATTCAGCCCAATGTTAGTTGAATGAATTTTGATTCATCTTAAATCCTTTTTGGACCTATCTTTGATATAAATTTTATGATAATGAAAGTATTGTTACAGTTTTCAATTATTCAGAATACCATTGTTTGCATTTCTCATGCATAATTAAAGCACCACCAAAATATCTTTCTCCTAAAGATCTGAATATTCTTCAGCAAAGCTGGAATTGATTTGAGGAGAGCACTGTGGTAAAATAGGGAAAAAGAGTATCTTTGTATGGTGCACCTATTATTTTCCAGCACAGCATAAACCCTACTTTGCCAATAGCCTAATGTAATTGCTGGCATAATGTTTGATGGTGTCTTTTCAGAACCAGCATAGCAAAATTCTGGACGAGAAGCACTCTAGCAGCTGCTACAAAAGCCCCAAATTTCCATTCATTCATGATTGTCAGTGTTGTGCTGACATGTGCTGGCTATAGCTTGTCCCTTTCCAGACTGTGTAGTAAGCTGCTGATGAACAGAAGGTCTTTCTATCATTCTGGGAGTCTCCACCACCTACATGATTCCCATATCTCAAGCAGGAGGCAGGATTAGACCAACCATAGCACAAACATTCATACTCAGTAGGTGAATTTCATTGTATTCATAACTAGGTTCTCTCTTTATCCGATATGCCTTGAAATTAGAGGAGCTATTTTCTGTTGTCCATTAATCACTTTCGACAATAAATTGCTAAGTAGTTTTGAAAGATGTAAAGTAACACATACAGTATATTATATTAATCTTTGGACAAAGTACTGTCTATGGACAGGGAGTTTAATACATCATACATAAAGGAAATCATAGGAAGACAAACTCTAAGCCAGGAGCAATGACCTTTAAGAATTAAGTGATTTTCAATCTTAGGCACTAACTTCAGGCTCTAAGGTGATAGTACTGGTGTAACTAAATCTATGGCTAATATTCATTCCTGAGAAGTTACTTATAAGGCACATGTCTATATAATTAATATATTTGTATTAATTCCAATTTTAGAAAAAAAGACATACTACATGTGAGTTATGCAAAAAGAAAGGGAGAGAGAAGGTAAGGAAAAAGAAGAGCAATAGACATAACAAAACCAAAAGCTAAGGATGGCAGGCTTCAATCAGCACATCTGGAGGCTGACCTTACCTCTGTTTGCTTTCTTTGGCATTGGTAGAAGAAAACAGGAGATGGCAGTGGGAGAACAGATGTCCAGCAATGGCAGGCAGCAGAATTCTGATTCTAGGGCTGGTATTGAAATCACCTAGGCTTACATTCTGTAAATTCAAAGTTTTAGAGGAAACAGTTTTTTATAAAACATTAGAATTCTTATAGTCTTATGAGGAAACATATACAATGGTATTATGCATTTCTGTTTCATAGATCAGCAGTGTTTTTGAACATAAATGGTAATAATCAGCAAAACATTGCTCTTCTTGATACTTGTGATTTAGTAAAATGAAGTTACTCTGGTTTGATGTCAAGTTTTTATGTTTTTCTTTTATTTAAAAATATTTATTTATTTTCATCTTATTTGAAAGGCAGAGAGACAGAGATCATTCATTTGCTGTTTCACTTCACAAATGCCTGCAAAATCCAGGGCCAGGCCAGGCAAAAGCTAGGAGGAAGGAATACCACCTGGGTCTCCCACATGAGTGGTGGTCCAAGCAATTGAGCCATCATTTACTGCCTCTCAAGGATGATACACATTAGCAGAAAGCTGGATTGGAAGGGAAGTAGCTGAGATTCAAACATAACCATTTTGGTGTGGAATGCTGGTATCCCAAGTAGCTTCATAACTGGTGAGCCAAATGCCACCCATTTTTCTGTTTTTAAATAGTTTTTGATTAAATAATTTGAATGAATAAAAAGAATATTCTGTTTAATATAGCCTTTTGTGTTATCTCTGCATATAATTTTCTTTGAGCTATTTTTATAACATTAATAATAGGTTGATAATACAGGTAGTAATGCAAATGATTTCTTATTCATAAAAATGCAAATTGTGTCCCCTGGAGATTCAGCTGATCATTACTCTGTGAGTTTTCACCAGTTTCATATCTACGAGGCAGATTTCTTTCAGTATCTCATAAATATGTTTCTTTCAATTTCCTTTGGTAACATTTGTAACATCTTATTAGTTCCCTCATTATTTAATTAGTTAAATGAATTCTTTGGCACATATGTTTGTTTTATATTGGTAAGTATTTTAATTGTCATTTATTGTATATAATATTTTTCAAGCAGAGTGATTCTTTCCTTCTCCTTATCCCATAGCATTCATTGTTTCAGACATGTTAAGAAGCATTGGCTACACAAAACCTAGCCTGAAACATCCAGTAACTTACATATTTTTTATTATGACCTGTATGACTTTCACACAGGCAATTAAGACTATATAGGGTGAAAAAAGAATAAAACCTGTGGGTTTACATAGACGTGGGTTAAAAATCAGGCCTACCACTTTACTTCTGTGTGACTTTTGGCAAACCATTTAACTTTTCTGAATTTTATTTCCTTTACTTACAAGATGGCATATGCTAATACCAAGCAGGCAAGACTGTTGGGATAAAATAAGGGTATCTATTTAACTTGGTTAATACTTTGATGGTGCCTTATTCTTGGCAGCTAGTCAATGAATATTAATTCATCCTCCATACCCCATACTTTCAAATTATTTTCTTTTTAATTGTGTGAAAAGGAGGGAGGGAGGGAAAGAGAGAGAGAGAGAGAGATAGAGAGAATGAATATATTTTCCATCTGTTGGTTCACTCCCCAAATATCTGCATCAGTTCATATTGGTCAAAGTTGAAGCCAGAAGCCAAGAACTCAATTCAGGTTCCACATGTGGTTAGCAGAGACTCAAGTACTCGAGCCATTGCCTGCTGCTTCCCAGGATTCCTGTTAGCAGGAAGCTGGGATTGGAAGCAGAGCAGGGACCTGAACTAAGGCACACCAGTATGAGATTCAGGCATCCCAAGAGGTATCTTAATAATTGTGCCAAATGCATGCCTTGCAGCTTTTTTAAAAAAATCATTTGTTTATGTAGCTACTGTTCCCTTATGATGTTATTATTTCTGTTCCTATAGATACTGGAATGATTAGCTCAAGCTCAATAGGCAAGAATCTTGGCTACTCAAAGTCTCAATTCAGTACCCAGTTCAATGAGCTGACAATCAGATGCTAAGAACCACAGTTATGCTCAACAGATTGTTATTGCAGAAGAAAATGTGATTACAAGAATGACTCCATTGCAGAAAACAATGTTAGGCCATTTGAACAAATACAGATCAAAATTTACAAAAGCCAAACTTACTCTGTCAAAGGATTGAAAGCAAATGCTCCCCTTCCTGCGGGCTCCATGCTATTTATCTACTCAGTCAATGCTAAATCTTCCTTCAACTATTTTTCCCTTAAACTCTGCTTGTCAGTTTTCCTTTAGTAGCCAGACATGTTTGAACTCTTCTCCTTCATTTTCCTTTTTGGACTGGGTAGTTTAAAATTTGAAGTTATTTACAATTCAAATGAATATGTAATAGGATATTCATTATGTACCTTCCAGTTGCCACTTTTCTATTACTGCAATGACACTGAAGGATGACAAAGATGCAAATGGCTATTTCTTGTGAGTTTAATCCAGACTCCTCGTGTCCTGATATATCTTATCATTTTGTTTGGTAATTAGACTTCTATGATGATGTTGTAAAATACATATCAGTTGTGAAGGGAAAAGTCATTATTTATCATTAGAGGGTGGGGAATGTGCTCATTTTTCACTGCTTTTACCTGGGAAGCAAGGACAGGGTGAAGCAATTTCAACTTAGAGGCCTGTGCTTGATGTGATTCTGGGATGGAACAAATAGCCATGAAATTAATCTGAGGATGTTCAATCATTCTCTTGCCAGGGCTTGGCTGGCATCATGTTGGTGTATAAAGTATAGCTTTCTAGGCTCTAAGCTTCCTCATGAGCATGAGCAAAGCTGGGTAAGATTTGTCCCTGTTACACATCATCTTGTAAAGACCGAGGACAGGGGAGAGGAGAAAACGAATTAATGAAGGGGGAAATGTCTTTTGAAGCCAAGGGACTATAAATAGTACAGTTCTGTCAGTATTGTATTTATGAAGCAAGGTTGTTACCTTAATGTGAGTTGGAGAATAACTTGTGTAAGTATAGAACTGGGAAAAGGGAAAAAAAAAACAAGGCTTGACTCAGATTTTTTATGTCACAAGCAAAATGAAAAAACTGAATGTTAGATGGAGGTTACTTGTTTCCAAGAGAAGGCAGTCTCACTGGCTGTTGGTTCATTCAGCTAATACTTAACAGAGCTCTTGATAAATACTAGATACTCTCCTGAGATGTAAACGTTGTTCTGAAGTTTCTTAGACCAAGAGAGAAATGTCAAGCTTTGTGGTTGTGATGTTGTGGTTAAGATGTTACTTGGGTAAAAAATAAAAAAAAAAATAAATAAATAAAAAAGATGTTACTTGGGATGCCTGGATGCCATGTTGGAGTGCCTGGGTTCAAGACTCTGCTTTGCTTCCAGTTCAGCTTCCTGCTAATGTGTACCCTGGAAGGCAGCAGGAGAGAAGTCAATATTTGGGTCCCTGCCACCCATATAGGAGACTCTGATGGAGTTCCTAAAGTTCTGGTCTCCTGGCTTTGGCCTGACTCATACCGTGGTTGTGTAGTTATTTGGGGGGTGTGAACCAGCAAATGGAAGGTCTCTCTCTCTCAAATAAATAAATAAAACTTTTTAAAAAGAAAAACTTCAGGGACTAGCATTGTGGTGTAGCAGGTAAAGCTGCTGCCTAAGGATCCAGCATCCCATATGGTGCTGGTTCAAGTCCGAGCTGCTCTACTTTTGATCCAACTCCCTTGCTGGTATGCTTGGGTATGCTTAGTATGCTTAGTATGCTTAGTCCCTTGCACCCACATGAGTGACCTGGAGGAAGCTCCTGGCTTCTGGCTTTGGAGCAGCCCAGCTCTTGCCATTGAAGCCATTTTGAGAGTAAACCAGAGGATAGAAGATCTCTCTCTGTATCTCTGTGTCTCTGACTCTGTCTCTCTCTCTCTAAATCTGCCTTTCAAACAAATAAATAAATCTTTGGAAAAAGAAAAAATAAAAACTTCAGGGCATTCTAAAAAAGGGCTAACTCTATCTCTACTTATATATGTTTATATATTTAACCCATTTTGTTAATTTGTTGAATATTTTCTTTTAAGTTTTTTTTTAACAATTTATTTCAGAATAGTTTTAAATTTACAAAGAAAACATTGTGGAGTAGTAATACAAAGATTTCCCATATATCCTGTAGCCCAATAATTGAATGCCAACAAACTGGAAAACCTTGAAGAATGGATACAGTCCTTGATATAGGGCTGATGTTGTGGCATAGCAGGTAAAGGTGCCACCTGTGTTGCTAGCATCCCATATGGACACTGGTTTGTGTCCTGGCTACTCTATTTCTGATCCAGCTCCCTGCTATTGGCTTGGGAAAGCAACAGAAGATGGCCCAATGTTTGGGCCCCTGCTACCCACATTGAAGACCTGGAAGAAGCTTCTGGCTTCAGCCTGGCTCCAGTCTGGCTCATTCCTGGTGGTTGTGGCCATTAGGGGAATGAATGAGCAGTTGTTAGAGTCTCTGACTTTGTCTATAACTCTGCCCTTCAAATGAATAAATAAATATTTAAAAATTCCTGGATACATATAACTTTCCAAGATTAAATATAGAAGATATAGAAAATCTAAGCAAACCCATAACAATAATGAGAGTGAAGCAGTAATTAAAAATCTCCCATAAAGAACAATCCGAGATAGCTTGACAACTGAATTCCATAAAATATTTAAAGGTGAAATAAAGCCAATGCTTTTAAAATTATTTCAAAAATGAAGAATATTAAACTCTGCCAAATTCTTTCAAGTTTTCAAAAAGAGATGTATTTAGTTTATTTGAAAGGCAGAGTGACTTAGGTAGAGACAGCAATATTCCATCTGCTGATTCATTTCCCAAGAGGACATAACAACCAGGTCTGGACCAGGCTGAAACTAGTAGCCAGGAACAACATCTGGGTCATCTGCATGGGTGGCAAGGACCCAAGCACCTAGGCCATCTTCTTCTGCTTTCCCAGGTGCTTTAGCAGAGAGCTGGATAGGAAGCAGAGCAGCTGGGACTCCAACCAGTGCTCCAGTATGGGGTGCTGGCATTAAGTCACGTTGTCCGCAACGTAGCCTTGCTGTTGAATTTACCTTCATTGTTTACAAAGGTATTATAAATATCCTCCATAATAGCAGAAGAAGCTCTAGATAGTGGACAGATATCCACACGTTTCTCATTTATTAGTTCATTCTTGAGACATTCATGGGCATCCCCCAGAAAGATATCTTTGTCTATTCAAGGTTGTACGAGGAGGAAACTGTCATGATCTGCCTTTGGAAAAAAAAAATGAACCACCCCAGGGAAGAACAGTCAGTACTTTCCCCTCAGTGTTGCAGTGGTTTATCATGCTTGTTGATTAAATATACCAGCAGTTTCTGATGGATGATTTAAGTGGGTGAATAGGTGTGCAGTGTCTGTGATCAGCACCTCCTCTCTCCAGCTTACTCCATATAATTCTTCAAACTTAACCATCTTTCAATGCCAGTGGGACCTACAGTCTTTCTTTTTTAAAGATTTATTTTTTTGAAAGGCAGAGTTATAGAGAGGCAGAGAGAGAGAGAGAGGGGAGAGAGAGAGAGGTCTTTCATTTGCTGGTTCACTACCCAGATGGCCTTAATGGCTGGAGTCTTTAATCTTACTACCTTTCCACTGTTTCTCACCCATTCATACTGTTAGTTTACCCTTTACCCAGATTAATTGCTATTCTAATTCATAATAGTTTTTATTTAAATGATTTATTTATTTATTTGCAAGGTAGGTGGCTAGAGAGAGAGAGACTGTTTCATCTGCTGATTCACTCCCAGATTCCAAATGCTCCACAACTGCCAGGGTTGGACAGGCCAAATGCAGGATCCCAGAACTTCTGGGTCTCCCATGTCAGTGGCAGAGACCAGAGTACTTAGTATAGTTATACTCTTGCATATCTAGTTACTTATATTACCTTTCTGTTGTTCTGTCATGAACTTTTATGAAACTCTAACACTGGTTAAATTTAAGCTAGTGTCTTTTGCCCCTGTGTAGATGAACAGGGAAGAAAAATAAACAAAAGAGCATAGCTGACTGCTTTCACTCGAAATTCATGATGTGAACCGCAAGTGGACCTTTCACCACTGTACTTTCTTATTCAAACACTTTCCCGCTTCCTTAATTAACTGTTGTTTACCTTTTCTGTCCTTTGGTCGCATTCCTCTCAGCAGTTGAGTTTGCAGAAGATGACTTTTTGTAATCTGCCATGATCAGAGATAGCAACCTGCTACAACTTCTCATAGTTTTCATATACCTGGCCTGACATTTGTTATTATAGATTAAATGTCTCATTTTTATCGAAAGATAATATCTTCATTGGTTTGTTACATTCTATTATTTCTACCTAGTGAAGGACATTGCCTTCCAAATTCTCCCTTCTACACTAACTTCCTTGTCTTTATTTGATCATTCTCATCAATATAAAAATAGCTGTTTTTGACCCCCTTTTTTTTTTTTTGCTAAAATATCCTCTTGTCCTTACCTTTTGTCCTTTTTGCTGCGAAACTCCCAATGGTATTTTATATACTTTTGTCTTTTTTCCCCATCCTATTTTTTTTTTAATTTTTTTTGACAGGCAGAGTGGACAGTGAGAGAGAGAGACAGAGAGAAAGGTCTTCCTGTGCCATTGGTTCACCCTCCAATGGCCGCCACAGTCGGCGTGCTGCGGCCGGTGCACCGTGCTCATTGGATGGCAGGAGCCAGGTGACAGGTGCTTTTCCTGGTCTCCCATGGGGTGCAGGGCCCAAGCACTTGGGCCATCCTCCACTGCACTCCCAGGCCACAGCAGAGAGCTGGCCTGGAAGAGGGGCAACCGGGACAGAATCCGGCGCCCCAACCGGGACTAGAACCCGGTGTGCTGGCGCCGCAAGGCGGAGGATTAGCCTGTTGAGCCACAGCACCGGCCTCCCCATCCTATTTTGAAACCACTTCATTCAGTTTTTTGCCCCCAATCAGTTTGCTAAACTGTTCTTGCCAACATCCCGGGAGTCCTCATATTATTGACAAAATTCAGTCTTCATTTTAATTGGTCAGCTACATTTTATATCCTTGGATCATTCTATATTTCTTCAGATACTTTCTTACTTCTTGCTCACAATATACATTTTCCTGGTTTTTCTATTACTTTTTTGGCAGTTTATTTTCAACTTCCTGTGTCTGTTCTTGTCTACTTCCTCCCTGTTCCTTTAAACTTGTGTTCCAAGGCTCAATTTCTGAACCATCTTTCATGTTTATCTATATCAGCAATTGGTAAACTAAGGTGCACAGCTTCAAATCCAACCTGTGCCTGATTTGATAAATATAACTTTAATTGGAACATAGCAATGACCACTTCAAAATGTTATTTATGGCTGCTTTTGAATTACATTTGAGTGGTTGTGACTGAGATTAAGTAGCTCTCAAAGCTTAAAATATTTACTACCTGGCCCTTTGAAAGAAACTCTTGCCAGCATCAAATCCATACTTATTCTATGAAGGCATTTGGATGCATGGTTTAAATACATATTGCGTACTGACATCTTTCAACTTGTATTCCCTCAGAACCTCTAGCTTAGAAATCCAGTTGCAGATGTGACCCGTTAGTACACTTGTACAACTAAATAATCATCTCAGATTTAACATGTCCAAAATGGAACTTCTAATTTTCCTCTCTAAATCTGCCCCATCAACAGTTGTTTCTATCTCAGTTAAGGGTAACCCAGTCTTTTCAGTTGCTCAACATCTTAGAGTCATCTTTATCTTTCTGTTATATCCCATGTTCATTTGTCTGAAAATCCTGGTTGTTCTCTTGTAGTAATGAAGGAATGTTAAAGCTAAGCAGATCCCCCCCCCCCCTTCCTCTTCTGACCCTTGCCATATTAACTTTTGACCTACTTTCTAAATTCCTGACTCAACGAGGGGTTGAGGCCTGTCTTTATTGAACAGACATAATGATGCCGGGGCAGGAAGAGATAATACCGGAATGTGGCCTTGTAAAATTAGGGGAATGGCCCACCGAAACTAAAACCCATACAAACCTGTTCACCTTGACAGGCATCCAGTTGATGAACTTAGGGTTTTATTAAACCTAAGGAAATGTATGATGAAGGTGACCCTTACCTGTTGTAAATCTTGCCAATAGCTGATGTTATCTGTACCTTGCATATGTACACTTTGTGCTTACGGGGTCCCCCTGTTCCCTTGTGAAATATGTTCTATAGATTAAATGGATTAACTTCAAAGCTTTTGTGTGACTATAAAAAGCTGATGTGATTTGTACTCAGGGTTGCTCGCTCACATTTGTGACGCTGCGACCCCAGCATGCTGGTGAATAAAATACTCTACTTGCGTTTTGCATGAGAGACTGTCTCTAGGTGTATTCTTTACTCTGGCATGGCTGTAACAGTAATAGATCCAGAATCTGATTACTTCTCCCATTCTAGTACAAGTCATCATAATCTCTTTCGTATATTACTGCAATAACCTCCAAATTGGCTTAAATGGTTCTATCCATGCTGACTCCACTTATTTGTGTTATGTGTAATATGGAAGCAAGATTACTATTATTTTTAAAGGTTTATTAATTTTAAAAGATTTATTCGAAAGCCAGATTTACAGAAAGGCAGAGGCAGAGAGAGAGAGAGAGAGAGAGAGAGAGAGAGAGAGAGAGAAAGAGAGAGAGAGAGAGAGAGAGAGAGAGAGAGAGAGATACTTCATCCACCGGTTCTCTCCCCAGATGGCTGCAACGGCCAGAGCTGCATTGATCTGAGCCAAGAGCCAGGAGTTTCTTCCAGGTCTCCCACACAGGTGCAGGGGCCCAAGGCCTTGGGCCATCTTCTACTGCTTTCCCAGGCCATAGAAAGGAACTGGATTGGAAGTGGAGCAGTGGAGACTTGAACTGGCGCCCCTGTAGGATGCCAGCACTGCAGGTGGCGGCTATACCCGCTGTACCATAGCATTGGCCCTAAGGTTTATTTATTTGAAAGGTGGAGTAACAGAGAGAGAGAGAGTGAGAGAAAGAGAAAGAAAGAGAGGGAGAGAGAGAGGGAGAGAGGGAGAGAGGGAGAGGGGGAGAGAGGGAGAGAGGGAAAGAGACTCTGATTGATCTTATGTCTGCATCTGGTTCTTTCCCCAAATGGCCTCAATGGGTGGTAGTAACTAAGTACTTGTGTTGTCATCAGCTTCCACCCAGGCACATTATTAGAAAACTATCAGAAGCATGGACTTGGACCAGACACCTGTTATGGGGTGTGGATTAATCTTCTGTGCCACAGGCCTGCAGACTGCAGCAAGGATAATCTTTTAAAACAGAAGCCAAATAATATCATTCCTTTGCTCAAAATCCTGCAGTGGCCCTCTTCTCATTCAGAGTAAAAAGCAAACACCCTACAGTGGCCAGCTAAGCTCTGTAAGATGTTGCCCCCAAGCTATTTCTTCTAAGTTTTATCTTATTTCTCTCCTTTTTGGTCACTTAGTTTTAGCAACATTGGGTCCCTTCTTCTTCCTTAAGTATCTAGGCATTACCTCTTTAGGTATTTAACCTAGTTTTTAGTTTTTCTATACTAGGAGAGCTCTTTCCCCAGTGATTTGCACAAATTGTTGATTAAATATCACTTTTAAAATCAGAGGTGACTAAGTAAACTATTTCAATCTAAACATCCCTCTCCTCTTCAACATTTCTCATCATCCTAACCCTGTTTTATTTTTTTACAGCTCTTATCACCTTCTAACACTTTGAACATATAATCTAATCATTTTCAACCTCACATTCACCTCCAGACATGAATATTGGTGTTCTTCTTTGATATAATCTTTAATGCCTAAAACAGTACTTGGCACACAGTGGGTGCTCAGCAGAGATTCATTACCTACAGAAATGATGGTGCTAGCTTTATTATATTTATGTTTACCAAAGAGATTTAAAGAACATTTTGATGTGCTAATTATATGCAGTATTTCAAGTTTTAAATGCACTTTCTATAATGAGGGAGAGACATTCCCAGCTTGCTTCACTTGAGAAGCAAAAAATCATGTATTGGTATTTGAAGACTTCAGATGTTTCTCTTACTATGATTTGTGTCATAGGTTGCACAAATATATAGTTTTAGATAAAAGCTATATTGGAAGAATAAACTTTGAACTAGTGACTAGCTACTTTATGCTATTTCATTTTATTCTTCAAAGTATCATAAAACGATGCTTCTGAAACTCAGAACTGCCTCCATCATGTCCCTGATTGCTATAGTCTGAATATTTATGTACCCTTAAAATTCATATGAGGAAATTCTCACTCCTGAGGTGATGTTATTGGAAGAATGAAAGTCCAGGTTTTCATCTTTGATGCCCTTCCCCCCAATTTGAGGATCAGACATAGATAAAGGCTAGCAGAGGAATAAGTTCTATTAGCAAACAAAAGTACATAACCAGGAGGAATATGTGCATAGTCAAAGGTGAGCTGCAGCCATTGAGGTTATCCCTTTGCATGATTTAGGGCAGAAGCAGTGGTTCTTTGAGTGGAGTTTGCCAGGAAATTGTGGATATTTCCAGAATTTTGGTGATTGCCCATTTTCTGGTCATTTTATGAAGTTTTGAAAATGGCAAGGTATCAGGTGCATGAAGGAAGTAGGAGTGTCAGCCATGATAATTTTATTAGAATGATATTATAATAGATCATTGCAGGGATGCAGTCAGCAGTGCCTTTGCCTGTCCTGAGCAGCAGCTTTTCTCCAATAGTGATTTCAGATTGCTGGCAACCCTGGGGGAAGTGTGGTGACTGATTACCTCTGGCTGTTTTTCTGATCCTTGGTTACCTCTGTGCCAACATCATCTTTCTCTCAGAGATTTTTGTCTCTTAATATTTTTGGCAGATCTACAAAGCTGTGTCCTCTTCATGCTGTGTCAGAACATCATCCTTGCCTAAGCATGGGATTAAAATCCTTTGATAACTGATCTAGAGGTTCCATTGGAGGAGCTAGAAATTCATAACCAGTTGTTGGTTATGGCTGGAATATCTGCATGACCCTCACTTTTACATGAAACTATTGAATTCCAGAAGAGACAAATTGTAAAATTAGGGTGAGTGTACATGAGCCAAAAATGAGCAGGGGGTAAAGACCATGTAAGTTAAGGGAGAGCACTTTTTTTTTTTTTTTTTTTTTTTGCTTTCAAGTGGTAGGAGCCAAAGTATTTCCCTTACCAAAATCTTAGAGCCAGTTGACTTGATCATGAAATGTTTTACTGTATTTTCTTGTGAGCTCCCTGTTTTTAATATTAGTGTAACAGTTTTTATTAGTCACTTTACATACTCTGTCTTACTTTGCTAGTATGTAATCTTGGGCTAGTCATTTGCTCAGGAACCTATTAGGTATGAAATCAAAAAAATCTTAAAATTGTTCAGTGGCCTGGCCAGTGGTCTGGGCTAGATTGACGAAGGCAGCAGTTTTCTTTAAGCGACTTCATGGTATGAAGATTTTCTCCTTTTGCTAAGAACCAAGTGGGTGGAGTAGTTTACCAGGGAGTTTTCTTGCCAATGGCAGTTTCCTGAGGAAGATAGAAGTAGTAACAGCATGTTAGCTGGGAAGTATGATAGCCTTCATCATTTCTCTCTCCCCTCCCTCCCCTCCCCTCCCCTCCTCTTCCCTTCCCTTCCTTTCTTCTCTCCCTCTCCCTCACTCCCCTCTCTTTATGGAGAATTTTTTGACAAAAGCAAAAATTCTTACCTTTTAGCCATTTGAAGATAAGCTTAAGTCCCTCAGTTGGCTCATAAGAGTATGTGGAATTATTTTCTGGGTGTTCCTGTGATGACACAAAGGGTAGTTTAATTCTTGATAGAAATACTCCACTAGAGATTCCCTGTAATCTGATTGCAGTTGGAGTGCTAAGTATCACCCTAAGAGGAAACGTGAATTGTCAGAAGTGGAACTTGTCATCTACTTCCATGATGCCACAATTCTTTAATAGGGGTCTTGCCTAGGAATTCAGAACAGAGTAAATGGTAAGTCTTTTTTCTTTATGGCTTTTTAAAAAATATTTATTTATTTATTTATTTGAAAGGTAGAATTACCAAGAGAAAGATACACAGAGAAAGTGAGATCTTATATCCACTGGTTCACTCCCCAAATGGCCTCAACAGTGGCCATAGCTGGGCCGTTCTGAAACTAGGAGCCAGGAGTTTCTTCTGGGTCTTCCATGTGTATGCAGAGTCCGAAGTACTTGATGATCTTCCACCACTTTCCCAGGCACATTATCAGAGAGCTGGATTGGAAGTGGAGTAGCCAGGATGCACACCTGCACGTATAATGGTGTGCTGGTGTGGCAAGTGGCGACTTTACCAGCTATACCACAGTGCCAACCCAGCAAATCAATATTGCTAATAGCAACATCCAGGATCACCTGGGGTTGCAGGAATGTGATTATCATGCAGGGTGTGGGAGCCACCTGAATTCTCAGGGTTTTGCAATCCTCAGATAATGACTTGAGGCATTGTGAAGCCATTTCTTACCTTTGGACCTGAGGATAATCCCATTTCCAATGTCCCTTCTATTTACATCATGGGCAGGGACCGGGTGTGCATTTTAGACAGGGACATCCCTTGCACCAATGTCCTGGTTTCTCACACCTAAAATGTTTTCTCTTGGGCTTTCCACACATCCATGGTTGGCTAGTTCCTAGGTTGGTGTGAGGTTGCAGGGCACTGATTACAGTGATTACTATCACAATAGCCTGTTATCTGGACTATTTCCCACATTGAAGATCCTGATCCTCCTCAATTTTGTTTGAATTATTAAACACTCCAAATGGTGTATGTAGCATCTGTTTCATGGGAGTTTGGGGCCCTACTGCCAGTTTACCTCCAAAGATTTGGTACTGACTAGCTGATGAAATGGGTATTAAATAATACCTGTCCTTAGAGGTGCTAGAGGATATGTTAGGGTGGTCTATGTTAGTACATCTTTTTAAGACCTCTGCCAGTCATCCCTAGAATAATAAGGAATTCTCTTCCTTTTGGTGTTTTATCTCCCTGATTTTGTCATAATTTATGAGTTTTACAATACTTTTATTTTCTTTACAGCCGCTAAACAGGTCACCATATGATCTTTTTTTTTTTAACTTTTATTTCGAATATAAATTTCCAAGGTACAACTTATGGATTACAATGGCTCCCCCCCACACTTTCCCTCTCCCCCCGCAACCCTCCCCCCTTACCAGCTCCCTTTCCCCTTTCATTCACATCCAGATTCATTTTCAATTCTCTTTATATACAGAAGATCAGTTTAGTATATATTACGTAAAGATTTTGACCATTTGCCCTCATATAGCAACACGAAGTGAAATATACTATTTGAATACAAGTTATAGCATTGACTCACATTGTACAGCCCATTAAGGACAGAGATCCTGCATGATATTTTTTTTGAAATTGATTAATTTTTTATGCAATTTCCAATATAACACTGAGTTTTTTTTTCATTTTCGATTATCTTTATATACAGAAGATCGATTTAGTATGTATTAAGTAAAGATTTCATCAGTTTGCACCCACACAGAAACACAAGGTGTAAAAATACTGTTTCAGTACTAGTTACAGCATTACTTTACATTGGACAACACATTAAGGACAGATCCCACATGGGACATAAATACACAGTGACTCCTGATGTTGATTTAACAATTTGACACTCTTGTTTATGGCGTCAGGAATCTCCCTAGGCTCTAGTTATGAGTTGCTGAGGCTATGGAAGCCTTTAGGGTTTGCCGACTTCGATCTTATTCTGACAGGCTCATAGTCAAAGTGGAGGTCCTTTCCTCCCTTCGGAGAAAGGCACCTCCTTCTTTGTATCCTGAATCCTCTTAACCTCTTTGATAGTTCCAATTAAGGTCTGTATTATGGGACTGCTATGGCTCCCATAGCATATTGTTTGGACTGTTGATCCACCAGTGAGTTATCAGGGGTTCAGCATTAGACTAGAGTAATTATTTTTCCTCTGGGGAGATATACTGAACAGATATACTGAACAGTGTATAGTTCACCCTAGGTCAAGTTAAAGGAAAATGTTAAGGCCTCAAATTTTTCTGTGAAATTTATGGGGTCTTCTGTACACCTCCCTAGCTTTTATTTACATTGGTTTAATATTTAAGTCAGTCATGATTAAAGGGACATGTACTCTAATTTTCCCAGCATCTCTTTTAGTCACCTCTCCCAGAGTACAAAGCTTGTTTGTACCCAGATGGTAGTAGATGTGATTTTGATTGATTCTAGCCAGGCAATCCTTTGGTATGGGGGACAGATTCAGTTATAGAATAGAGGTGATGGACTAGTAGCAGGTGAAAGAGAATCAGAGCTTGACTAAGAAAGAGAGGACTCATTATGCTCTGGTGATGGTCCCAGACGTAGAACAAACTGAACATGAGGTAGTTGATCTGGGGTGGTAGAGGACCACTAAAGAGTGAGTCAGCCACCGTTCTGTTATCCTCTTGAATGTGGTATCTCTAGGTGGGTATGGACATAACAGAGTTTATAGCTTCCTGTAAAGGAGATGTTTTGAAAAAGTGCTATGAAGGTCTGGATGAGATTTCTGACCATTGGTGTTTCCTTACAGAGGAAGTCAAGTTGGAGGATAGTATTAAATCTGAGATTCCTGACTAGCAACCAGGTTTCCCAATTATCTAGCTTATAATGTAGCCAATGGTGAGGAAAATTAATACTTTTTAGAGCATCTAGTTTATAAGTTTCCCAATTTTTGAAAAGATCGATTTATTTGGAAGTAGACACACAATCACAATCACACACACACACAGAAACACACACACAGAAAGAGAGAGAAAGAAAGAAAGAGAAAGAGAAAGAGAAAGAGAAAGAGAAAGAGAAAGAGAAAGAGAAAAAAAAAGAGAGAGAGAATCTTCCATTTGCTGGTTTATTTCCCAAATGGCTGCAATGGGCAGGACTGGAACAGGCCAAAGCCAGGAGCCTGGAAATCCATCTGGGTCTCCCACATGGATATTAGAGTCCAAAGCACTAAGTCCATCTTCTACTGTTTTCCCAGATGCATGAACAGGGAGCTAGATTGGAAAAGAGTAACCAGGACTGGAACTGGTCCTCATTTAGGATACCAGTATTGCAGGTGGAAGTTAAACCTGCTGTGCCACAATACTAGCCCCTAAATGTTTTCTAGTTTCTGAGCAGGCAGCCCAGGAGTGAGTCCATGAGAATCATGGGTAGTTAACTCAAGGTTGAAAAAGTCTCTTCATGATCTAGAGAGAAAAGAAAAGGAAAATAGGTGAAAGAATATGTCATGGCTCTATGAGAGCCCTGTCAGTGGGCTGGATCATATTAGACATCTTAGAATCTTGACCATAGGGCCAGCGCTGCGGCTCAATAGGCTAATCCTCCGCCTTGTGGCGCCGGCACATCAGGTTCTAGTCCCGGTCGGGGCACCGGATTCTGTCCCGGTTGCTCCTCTTCCAGGCCAGCTCTATGCTGTGGCCAGGGACTGCAGTGGAGGATGGCCCAAGTGCTTGGCTCTGCACCCCATGGGAGACCAGGAGAAGCACCTGGCTCCTGCCATTGGATTAGCGCGGCGGCCATTGGAGGGTGAACCAATGGCAAAAAGGAAGAGCTTTCTCTCTGTCTCTCTCTCACTATCCACTCTGCCTGTCAAAAAAAATTAAAAAAAAAAAAATAAAAAAAAAATAAAACTTGTCTCTGGGTCCAGGCCACCTACTCAGGCTGTCCCGAGCCCAGGAGACTCCTTAAAAAAAAAAAAAAAAGAATCTTGACCATGTCCTTCCATGACCAGGGAGTCCCTAAGAGCCTCCTTGTGGATATGTTCAGATCTGGCAACTCAGATCTTGAATAAGATCCATGGTACCTGAGTATCCTTATCTCCTCCTCAATTTGTCCAGTTTTCCACCACTCCTAGGGCTGTGTGTGTGTGTAGGTGGGGGAGTTGTGAGTTGTTCATAAGTTATATTAAGCATCATTTTTAGGAAGGTGAGCACCTACCCAGCTTGTTAGGTCAGCCGTAGTGGCTCAATTGGACGACCAATATAACCTGAAAAGCTGTAAGTTGAAGAGAAAGAGGAGGACCCTTGTTTTGAAGAATATGGAAATCCTTGTGGATGGAGTATTAGTCTGAGGACTGAA
The DNA here is from genome assembly GCA_949820135.1 of Sylvilagus floridanus. NCBI lineage: Eukaryota > Metazoa > Chordata > Mammalia > Lagomorpha > Leporidae > Sylvilagus > Sylvilagus floridanus. The sequence goes on from OX463225.1 coordinate 59,246,417, forward strand.
AACATCATTAGCAAGGGCAATAAAATAATCCATGAAGCACTTAGCCTTTGTGGGCTAAGAAAGGAGGAGATCTAGAAGATGCAAGCAATAGGGACTTCTGGTAATGCACGGTGCTCTTGTAATAGGAAGAAAGAGAAACTCTGATCACTTCCTAGGTTGATAATGAATCCCAACCATTGTCAGAAGCTTTCATCAGGAAGGAACCTATGGTATCTCATCTGCACAGTGTTGACTCTCAGCCTTCCCTTCCTCCAGGTGGGAGGAAGTGGAGGGAGCTGAACTTTATGGAAAGGTTCAGAAGATGTGAAAATAACAAACACTATTATTTTCAAGCACAAGGGAGGTGAGAATTGAAAGACTCTTTGGGCAATATTTGGGTGGATTTTTACCTCCTGGCCAGCTTGCCATGGATGATGGATGGCTAATGGGTCCAGGTTCTTGTCTTCAATGCATGAAATAATTCCAGGATGAGGCATAGATAAAGCAGAAGAATATTATTTGTTAGCAAAGTGAAAGAACACATTCTAGAGAGAGTGCAGATACATTCAAAAGTGAGCATCAATCCATGTTTTTTGGGGTCATCTTTTTATATGATCTGGAAGCATAGAGGCTCGTGTTTCCAGGAAATTGTGGATATTTCTAGGAATTTGGTGGCTGCCTGTTTTAAGGCCTTTTTAGGAAGTCTCAAAAATATTATGGTGTCATATATATGATGGGAAAATAATGTAAGCCATAATAATTTTATTATAATGATTTAATAGTTTACAAGTCATTATGGAATACAATCAACATCCATATTAGAGACTTCTGGCCAACATTGATTCTGGGCAGGGACTTCACTACAACAGTGATTTTGGATTGCTGGCCATGAGTGATTTAGATGATATCCTGGGGGAAGAGTATGGTGACATATTTCCTCTATCTCTTTTTCTGATCCATGTTTACCTCAATGGAATTAGGAAGTAGGGCTATTGGGAAGTGATTAGGGCATGAGAATGGAGCTCTCATGAATAGGATTAATATGTTCATAAAAGAGGCCCAAGGGAGGTCCTTTACTCCTTCCACCATGTTAAGACACAGTGATAAGACAGATGTCTATGAGGGAGTGATCCAGACCCTGAATGTCTTGATATTGTCTTGATATTGGTGTCTTGATACTGGTGTCTTGATATTGGGCTTCTCAGCTGCAGAACTGTGAAAAAATTGTTGTTAATAAGCCACACAATTTATGTACTTTTTTGCTATATAAGCTACAGTAGACTAAGACATTGATATAAAGCTTTTTGGTTATACTTTATTATGTGGAATAGATGACAACATTCTTTAGAGTTAGATATTTATTTGTATTTCTAATAAGTAACTGAACAGTAAAATGATAAAGGACACCTTTTTGTTTCAGAATAATTATAGTTAAGAAATGTACAAATAAAGAAGGAAAAAGAAAATCACCGTTAGAACACCACAATGTTTTAGCCATACCAATTCACTTGTAGTTCCTTGGACACCCTATAGTTTTTCATACATACCTTCTTTTTCTCCTTATTGTTTCTCTTATCAGCTGCATTTTATGAGGCTTATCTCAAATGTGGTTTCTGCTGGTGGCAGTCTTTAATATTCTCAGTAGTAAGTCTTTGGCTTTTATAGCCCTTATTACATTAAAATATTATTTTCTGGCTGGCGCCGGTGGCTCACTTGGCTAATCCTCCACCTGCGGCGCTGGAACCCCGGGTTCTAGTCTGGTTTGGGTGCCAGATTCTGTCCTGGTTGCTCCTCTTCCAGTCCAGCTCTCGGCTGTGGCGCGGGAGGGCAGTGGAGGATGGCTTAAGTGCTTGGGCCCTGCACCCGCATTGGAGATCAAGAGGAAGTACCTGGATCCTGGCTTCGGATCAGTGCAATGTGCAGGCCGTGGTGGCCATTTGGGGGGTGAACCAACGGAAGGAAGACCTTTCTCTCTGTCTCTCTCTCTCTCTCTCACTGTCTAACTCTGCCTGTCCAAAAAAAAATATTTTCTGTGTTTTAATATCTTGAGTTCATTGAGATCAGAACTAATCAATAATCCATTTTCTACCTTTTTATTTTGAGATACATGTAGTCTTACAGAAGAGTTGAAAAATGCTACCATTCTTGTACCACTTAACCAAGCTCCCCCTTAAATTATTTTATATAACTGTAGAATATTTATCAAGACTAAAAACTTAATGTTAGTAAAATATTTCCTGAACTACACAGTTTATTTGTATTTCATTAATTGCTTCACTGATGCCCATTTTCTCTTCCAGGATATAATATAGTATTTAGTTTTCATATATCTATATTTCTTCAATTATAATAATTCTTTAATTATTTCTTGTTTTTCATGACATTGGCACTTCTGAAGAGTATTGTCAAGTTTTTTTTGTAGAATTTTTCTTGATTTTGATTTTTCTGATTGTGTGTGATTATACCGAGAGTATGTACAATTGGGAAGCATACTTATATAGGTAATGTGCTCTTCTCAGTGCATCACAATGGAGGATTCACAATATTGATATGGATTAGTGGTGTTGGTAACCTTGGCTAGGTACATCTTCAGGATTCTGTAAATATTGATCATTTTCCATTTGTTATTTCTAATTGCTGTAGATAAGGTAATTTTAAACTAATAAGATATTTGTTTCTCTTTAAACTTTGCCCGCTAATTTAGTGTGCTAATTAAGCCATTAGTGCATCTTCCCTGAAAGCAGAACACTATGGTGTTCTGATGGTGATTTTCTTCCTCCTTCATTATTTCTACATTTCTTAAGTGGAATTATTCTGAAAGAAAGAGTTACCTTATATCCATTTTATTCAGTTATTTATTTATGTCAGTGTGGTTATAAGGAATTTTTAGTTCACTGGGTTATAATCCAATACTCACATTTTGCATCTTATTTAATATTTTTCTTTTTAAAAATTTTTTAAAATATAGAGATTTAATGTGTTTCATAAATACAATTCTAAAAATAAAATGATGCTTCTCTTCCTCCCTCCTTTCCACTTTCCTTCCTCTTTTTTTCTTTCTTTGTTTCTTTTTTCTTAAATTTTGTGATAAAATATTTTTAATTTACTTTGTAGTCAAGGGCTTATGGCTCCACTAAATAGAGTTCAACACATAAAAAAACAGAAATAGAACTTTTCAGCAGGAATATATACAAGGGCTATAAAAATAATCAAATCTAAAGATGTCCATTTCACTCACAAACATTAAACTTTTTATACTCTATTTCTTAACACAAACCAGAGAAAACATGTGATATTTGTTTATTGGGGTCTGTTTTATTTCAATAAACATAATGATCTCCAGTTGTATCCATTTTGTTGTAGAAGTCATGATTTCATTGCTTGTTATGGCTGAGTAGTATTCCATAGTGTGCGTGTGTGTGTGTGTGTGTGTGTGCGTGTGCGTATACCACATTTGCTTTATCCAGTCATCAGTTTGTGGACATCTGGGTTGATTTGGCATCTAAAGAGATTATCATGTAGTTTTTATCCTTAAATTTGTTGATGTGATGAGTCACATTTATTGATTTGCAAATGTTGACCATACCTGCCTCCCTGGGATGAATCTCACTTGGTCTGGGTGAATGCTTTTTTTCTAATGTGTTGTTAGATTCAATTTGCTACTATTTTGTTGGTAATTTTTGCATCTGTGTTCAGCAGGGGTATTGGTCTGTATTTCTCTTTTTTTGTTGTAACCTTTTCTGATTTTGGAATTAAGGTGATGCTGGCCTCATAAAAAGAGTTTGGGAGAATTTCTTTCCTTTTAATTGTTTTTGAATAGTTTCAATTGTCTTGACTACTTTAAGGAGAACTGAGATTAATTTTTCTATAAAAGTTAGAATTCAGCAATGAAGACATCTGGTCCTGGGCTTTTCTTTGTTAGGGTGACTCTGTATTACTGATTCAATTTCAGCCTTCTTTATTGGTCTATTCATGTTTTCTATGTCTTCATGGCTCAATTTTCATAAATTACATGTGTCCAGAAAACTATCCATTTCTTCTGGATTTTTCAATTTGTTGACACATAGCTGTTTGTAATAATTCCTGTCTTATCAGTTGTAGCATCTTCTTTTTCATTTCTGATTTTACTAAATTTGCTCATTTCCTTTCTTCTTTTGGTTAGTTTGGCCAATGGTTTATTAGTTTTATTTTTTTTCCAAAAAAAAAGCTATTAATTTCACTGATCTTTTGTATGTATGCGTTTTTTTTTTTTAAATTTCAGTTTTGCTTATTTCTTTTCTAATTTTTATATTTTCTACTTCACTTTTAGGTTTGGTTTGTTCTTATTTTTTTGGTCCTTGAGATGCATTGTTAGATTATTTATTTGATACCTTTCCAATTTGTTAATATAGACACTGGTTGCTATAGACTGTTCTTTTAACACTGTTTTTGCTGTATCTCAAGTTTTGATAAGTTGTGTTGTCATCCTCATTTATTTTAAAGAAGCTTTAGATTTCCTTTTTTTTTTTTAATATTTATTTGAGAGGCAGAACTATCAATAGAGAGAGCAAGAGACAGAGAGAGGTTTTCCACCCACTAGTTCACTTCAAAAATGGCTGCAATGGCCAGTGCTGGGCTGATCTGAAGCCAGGAGCCAGGAGCCAGGAGCCAGGAGCTTCTTCCGGGTCTCCCACATGGATTCATGGGCCCAAGCACTTGGGGCATTTTCCACTGCTTTCCCAGGCCATTAACAGAGAGCTGGATTAGAAGAGAAGCAGCCAGGAAATAAACTGGTGTCCATATATCATGCTGGCACTGCAGGAGAAGGTTTAGCCTACTATGCCACAGTGCCAGCCTGTTGATTTCCCTTCTTATTTCTTCTATGACATACTGTTCATTCAAGAAAATGTTTTTCGGTCTCCATGTATTTGTATATTTTCTAGAATTTCTTCTGTTAATTTCCAATTTCATTGTGGTGTTGTGACTCATTTTATGGCCTAGTAAATGGTCTGTCTCAGAGAATGTTCTATGCACTAATGCAAAGACTATGTATTCTGCAGCTGTCTGATAAAATGTCATGTAGATATCAGTTCATTACATTGGGTCAGTAGTGTGTATTAGCTTTGCTGGTTTTTTGTTGATTTTCATCTGGTTGATCTCTCCATTAAAAAAAGTAGAGTGTTGAAGTCATCCATTATTATTGTAATGCAGTTTATGTCTCCCTTTAGATCCATTAACATTTGTTTTAAATAGCTTTGTGTCTTAGCATTGGGTGCATATCATTTATTGTAGTCACATCTTCCTGGTGAATTGATCCCTTAATCATCACATAATGACCTGCCTTGTCTCTTTAAACAGTTTTTAAAAAATATTTATTTTATTTATTTGGAGAGGTAGAGAGAGGTAGAGCCAGAGAGAGAGAGAGAGAGAGAGAGAGAGAGAGGTCTTTCATTCCACTGGTTCACTCCCCAAATGACTGCAATGCCAGAGCTGAGCTGATCCAAAGCCAGAATCCAGGAGCCTCTTGCAGGTCTCCCATGTGGGAGCAGGGGCCCAAGTAGTTGCACCATCTTCTACTGCTTTCCCAGGCCAAAGCAGAGAGCTGGATCAGAAGTGGAGCAGCCAGGATGCGGGCACTGCAGGCTGGGGCTTTAACTCTCTGTGCCACAGTGCAGGTCCCAAACAGTTTTTGTCTTAAAGTCTTTTTTTAAAATATGAATATTGCTCTTCCTATTTGTTTTTGATTTGCATGGAATATCTTTTTCTCTCCTTTCACTTTCAGTGTGCGTATATTTTTATTGGCAAAGTGTGCTTCTTGTAGGCAGCATATGGATGGGTTTTGTTTTTTAATTCAGCTGGTGTGTATCTTTTGAGAATTTAGCCCATTTAATGTTATTATTGATAAATAATGAATTGATCCTGCCATTTTCCCATAAATATTTCTATTGCTTTGATTTTCCTTTGTTCTTTTACTAAGAGATTTTCTGCCCTCACATTCCTTTATGAAACTGAATGTCTTTCTCTGTTTTTATGTATATTACATTCTTAAGTATCTTTGTAAGAGTGACTGGGTGGCAACAAAAATATTTTAATTATTGCTTGTGTTGGAAGGTCTTTATTTTATCTTCATTTATGGCTGACAGTGTCACTAGGTAAAGTATTCTGGGTTGTACTGTATCTCCTCATTGTCTCCTGGATTTTAGGGTTTCTTAGGGTTTCTATTGAGAACTCTGCTGTCAATCTAATTGGAGATCTTTTAAAGGTAATCTGGTGTTTCTCTCTTGCAAATTTTAGGAATTTTTTATGTTTTACTTTTGTGGCTTTGACTAGAATGTGTCATAGTAAAATTTTTCCCGATCCTGTGTATTTGGGGTTCTTTGTGCTTCCATCATTTGAATGTTCATTATTTTCCAAGTTGAGGAAATTTTCTATTATTTCATTGAATAAGTTTTATAGGCTGCTCTTTTTTTTCATACCTTAAGAAATTCCTAAGACCCATATATTTAGTCATTTGATGGTATTCCAAAGATCTCAAATACTATCATTGCTTCTTCTAATTTTTTTTCTACTTCTTCTTTTTCTTTTTTTATCTGAGATATTGCAAAAGACTTGTCTTCTAGGTCAGATAGTCTTTCTCCTGACTCACCAAGTCTATTGCTAAAACTTTCCCTGGTACTTTTATTTGACATATTGAATTCTTCATTTCTAATATTTTGGTTTAATTTTTCTTCAGTGTTTCTATCTCTTCGTAGAATTTCTTTTCTATGTCATACATGGCTTTCCTTATTTCATGTAATTGCTTTTTTGTTTTTGAGTAATATTATAACATTCTTTTTTTTATAACATTCTTTTGAAATAACTTTCATGCATTTTGACAGTCTCTCCATCTTTACAGTCCAACATAATTATATTATTGTGTTTCTTTGGGGAAGATATTGGCTTCCTTGTATTTCCATGTTGATCCTTTCGCAGCTGGGTAATCACTTGTTAGTGTCTACTCTGAAGGGTTTGTTCTCGCAAATGTGCCACTGTTGCTTGGGGGAATGCCTGCAGCTTATGCTGGAGATCCAGAGAGGTGTTCTAGCAGGGGACAGGTAGCTCTCCTCACTGTTTGTGGGCACAGCAAAACTCCTGAGTGACACCTGTGCTAGGCTTGGTTGTTCTCTTCTGAATGTAGTCATTAGGGGGATGGGATGGGATGTTGATATTGCCTCGTATTTCCACAGCATCAGCTCTTTTCTGTTCCAAGGTGAGCCAGCTGATTCACTGCCTAGAGTGAATTCATGGTGCCTGAGCACCCTGTACACTCGGACACACAAACTCCACGGAAGTCCGACACACTCAATAGTGTGACCCCAGAGCCTTCTGTGAGATTTGTTCCAAGTGCTCAGGGAGTACTGTGCTTCTGGAGTCAAATCAGGGTGGTGCCCAAGAACCTAGCCACATCCCACAGCCTTCTCGGTTCCCTGGGCCATGCCCAGGATTCCCACAGTCAAAGGTTACAGGAGATCCGCCTTCTGCCCTACAAGATACTGCATCCTTGGAGCGAGCCAGTCCTGTTCCCTGAATCAAGTCAGAGGTCGTTGGAGGTCCACCTCAGCAAATTGAGTCTGGTTTCTCGGTGGGGGTAGAGGTGGAAGCAACATGCAGTCCCTTCATGGAGCTAAGTGGAAACTCTTCCCTCTGCCAGCTCTTCAGGCCAGATTCAAAGTCAATGGGGGCTGTGGAATTTTCCCTCATTCAAAACAGTCAATGGCACAGGCCATGGAAGATTCCACTTTCCCTTCCCTGGGAAGATAGTGTTTCCCTGCTGGCTGCCAGCCATGGGAATCCCTGGCAGCATGTAGCCAGCTGCTATGTGTCTGCCAACTCTCCTCCTTTTTCAAAACAGTCTCTGTTCTGTCGATTCTTCACAGTAAAGTTCTTCAATTAGTCCCCTGGGAACATTGTCTTCCTTTGTTTTTTACTTTGGCTAAAAATGAGTACATCTTCTCCCTATTTAGCCATCCTGGATCCCACTGTTCAAGTTATTTTAAATCAGAGCACTCCTTCAGGTTAGCTCATATAGTTGAGGGTATTTCAAAAAGTTCATGGAAAATTCTATTGAAGATAAATTTATTCAGGTGTAAATTATTCTGAAATCCACAAATTTTCTTAAAAATAATAATCAGTTTTGATGAAAATTTTGAAGAGCTTTCATATACAGGGATTTTGAAAATGTTTTGCAACAAAATATCCTTATTTTAAATTTCATTTTCATTTTTACAATTATTTTGAAGTACTCTTATGCTAGCTAATACATGAACACACAGCTTCCTTTGTTTCTATGTGTCTCTCTGGATTTTTAAAGCTGTGACTCTATATTATTTATTCTGACTTATAATTTTAAGATTTACTTATTTATTTGAAAGGCATAGTTGTAGATGGGGTGGGTAGAGAGAGAGAGAGCGAAAGAGAGCGAGAGAGAAGGAAATCTTTCATCTGCTGGTTCCCTCTTGAACTGCCCTAAATGGCCACATCCAGAAACTCCCTCCTGGTCTCCCATGTGGATGGCAGGGTTCCAAGTGCTTGGGCCATCCTTTGGTGCTTACTAGATGCATGAGCAGGGATCTGGATTCGAAGTGTACCAGCTGGGACTTGAATTGGCATTCACATGGGATGCTGGTGTTGCAAATAGCAACTTAACCTGCTGTACCACAAAGCAAGCCCAGATACTTCTGACTTCAATCCTATTCCAAAGTGTTCATTTTAGTCTTATACTTTTACGTACATTCAGTATCTTTAGTTCAACAGTAAGACACATAGCTCTCACTATATGTAATGTTTATTTATTTATTTTTAAACTTTCATATGCAAATAAAGTAGCTTAGAATTTATAATATGTGCCCCTGTGAGATGGTGTTTGAATCTACTTAAACTCTTGTTTTTAATCTTTACAGTATCTTCTTAAAAATTTATTCCAAATTGCTTAGTTCTATACCTTTCCCCAATTTCTTCCATGTATTTATGTGATTCATTTACAATACATTGATTTATTTTTTGCAGTCTGCATTTTATCTTACCCCTAACATCATGCTCTAAATAATATTATAGCATTTGACTTGTCTTTTACTTTCTTTGTGTTTTCTTATAATATATTTTAGTTTTATGTATGTTACAAGCACAAAATGTATTGCAGCTGTTTTCATTTGGTGCAATCATATTATTAGAAAGGTTACAAATATGAAAAATAATTTACCTTTATTTTATTTCCAGTGTTGCGTTCTTTGCTTCTTTGTTTAGATTCCATTTTTTTGGTCTTACATCATTATCTTTCTGCCTGTAAAACTTCTTTTAATGCCTATCATAAACTAATTTTTAAAATTCTTACTTAGTATAGAATTTTGAAATGGAGGGGCTGGCGCCGTGGCTCACTTAGCTAATCCTCCACCTGCGGTGCTGGCATCCCATATGGGCGCCGGGTTCTAGTCCTGGCTGCTCCTCTCCCAGTCCAGCTCTCTGATGTGGCCCGGGAAGGCAGTGGAGGATGGTCCAAGTGCTTGGGCGCCTGGCTTTGGATTGGCATAGCTCTGGCCATAGTGGCCATTTCGGGGGTGAACCAATGGAAGGAAGACCTTTCTTCTGTCTCTCTCTCTCACTAACTCCACGTGTTAAAAAAAATAAATAAAAAGAATTTTGAAATGCATTTTTTTTCCTTTTCATGGCTTTAAAAATTACATATTAAAAGATGTATTCTGAGGCCAGTGCTATGACGTAGTTGTTAAAGCCACCGCTTGCAGTGCCAGCATTCCATATGGGCGCTGGATTGAATCCCAGCTGCTCCACTTCTCTCTGCTATGGCCTGGGAAAGCAGTAGAAGATGGCCCAGGTCCTTGGGTCCCTGCACCCACATGGGAGGCCCGGAAAAAGCTCCTGTCTTCGGATCAGCAGAGCTCCGGCCATTGCGTCCAATGAGAAGTGAAGCAGTAGATGGAAGAACTCACACTCTCTCTGCCTTTCCTCAACTCTGACTTCCAAATAAATAAATAAATCATTTTTCTTTTAAAAAAAGATGTATTCTTGAGGCTGGCACTGTGGCATAACAAGTAAAGCTGTCGCCTGCAGTGCCGGCATCCCATATGGGTTCCATTTTGAGTTGTGGTTGTTCCACTTCAATCTGGCTCTGTGCTGTAGCCTGGGAAAGCTGTAATTGTAATCTAGGGAGTGAACCAGTGATTGGAAGACCTCTCTCTGCCTCTGCCTCTCTGTAACTCTGTATTTCTCTTGCAGGCGCCTGCCTTTCCACAGATTTTGGATCAGTTGATTGTTTTCAAATTGTATCTGTGTTGTATTGGAAAAAAATCATAAAGCTGAAGTTAATCCAATCATTTTAAACTATAATCATGGGAATAACATTCTATCCAGTTTTCTAGATCCCAGAGCAACAGTTGTAAATTCCTTATTATTGACTTTTATACTCCTAGTGCCTTGTAAAGTACTTGGTAGATATTAGGCATTTCATACTTAAAATCTTTGATACATATAATATACATGTATGCAAGTACAATTCTTTTTCTGTGAGTTTCTGGGACAAGAGGAACACCACAGAGTAGCAGCAGGGATTGGTACATCACAACACTCTATACAATGACACTTTCTTTTTCTATTCTCCAGTTTTTTAATTCTTCTTCTGTTCTCCAGTTCTTTTACAACATATGCAGAAACTAGCTGGACAAATGTATGTAAGAGTATCAAATACTTTTAGTTTTATGATAAATGGACAGTGGTATTTTTATGCAGAAAACAAAGCATTTTTCATGATGATGTGCAGTATTTTGTGGGTTTTTTTTTTTTTTGCCTTAGTATCTTTGTTTAATTCCCCAGATTGTAACCCAACCTAAACAGCTAAGGAATTCTGCTTTCATGGTGTTGGACAGTGAGAACGAACAAAGAATCAAACACTTGTCCAAAACATAGGGGAAAAAAAAGCAAATTTGGAAGAATAGTGTTATTAATGATAAACCCGTTTATTCTTCACATGGAGACTGAAATTTTTCTTGGATTGAGTGATAAAATAGAGCATGGCAACTCTTGCAACTATGTGAAGTGCTTTGTGCCTTACTTACCTCCACCCTGCATTGAGATCTGGATATTGGGCTAATATAATGGACACCCAAGAGTGCTTTCATCTCTGAATACAGTCTAAGGAGGGAACAAAACCTCCTAGTGCCCATTATCTAAGTAGATAGGCAGCACGGTGTAGTTGAGATGGCAACTTTGTGGTTTAACAAGGGAGCTTTAGATAGCCTTTTTGTTCCATAGAGTGAAGAGGCGTTTGAGAAGGGCAAGGAAGCTACACACATGGCCACATGCACACACGCAAACATATACACCCCCAAATAGAGGCAGAGAGAAAGAGAGAGAGGGAGAAAGAGAAGCAAGGAATGGCAACAGGACCCAGAGAAGCCCTGTGACCTCAATGTGGAGAAATGCTTCAGAGATTCATGTGTACTGCTCACTGAAGACTGAGAATGTGTGTCTTACAGGATGAGCTTTTGGTAACATTCAAGGATCTGGACACACCTCTTCATTAGTCCCTTCCAATGCAGCTACACCATAAAAATGCCTGAAATACAGGTGTAACCTTGGAGATGGAAAAGTCCCAAATAAAATGAGTATCCACACTTAGTGGAATGTGAGCTCCAAATGTAATTATTATATAGAAATAATGCTGTATTACTTGAACACCTCTATTTTTTAAATGAAATGTATAGTTGCTGTACATTTAAAAGAAAATTGTTATTAGAATATCGTCAACAGGCGTCAGTAAGCTTTTAAACACAATACTGTGGGTAAATATTGTGTTTGGTACACAAATGCATAAATGGGTTTTAATTTGAAAGTAAAAACAACCTTTTTTTTTTTTTCAAATATATTTAGTTGACAGTCTGGATCTGGGCAGGCCAGTTACGCCACAACATTTTACCATAACAGAGTTCAGTCAACGTGAATCAAAATACAAGCCAGACCAGCTATGCAGATGAGCTACATGCACAGTGTACAGCAGCATGTGGTCACTCTGCTTCTGCTGTCATAATTTTCTTGCTTGAAATTTGAAACTGACGATGACCACCTCTGAGACCTTGGGCAAGTTACTTTTTTGTGAACTTCAGTTGCTCATTAATCAGTGTGGGTAGTAATAAAGCCCTTTTAATGGGGTTCTTGCATGGACTAAACCATCATAATAAATATAATATTCCCAACAAACAAGTGAGAAACATTTAACAAATACTGGCCATAATTATGTTCCAAAAGAGGCCCAACTTATCAAATGTACAAATATTGAATCACTGGCCAACCAAAATGTTTCCCAAGATGTAGTTCAAGTTAGATATACTTTTTTCTTAAATTTGTTTTATTTCTCCCTTTTATCTATTATATTATTCTTTGCTTCTTGTTTTTTTCCTTTCTCCCTCTATCCTTCCTTCTTTTCCTTTTGCTTCCTTATTCCCTCTCTCCTTTTTCTCCCTTCCTGCTCCCTCCTTGTTATAGTGTAAAGGGAAACAGCCCTCTGACTTCTGAACATATTGACAAACTGTGCTGGTTCCATTTAGGCTCATCAAGATCATAAAATACCAAAATGTGCACATTTATGACCCTTAGAGTGTATGTTAGTGACAAGACAAAGCAATTTTACTGTATGTTTGTGTTTTCCTGAGATCAGATCATTTAAATTTAACTTCAGTTTTTAATTGCTATTTTATTTCCATTTCCATGTAACACAAAAATTTTCAATACTCCTGAAAATTAGTAATTCTTGTACAATTAAGAATATGACAGGTGTAGCTGTAATTTATGCCAAACAACTGTGATAAGAAGTCAGAATACAAAAATTTTAAAAGACAGTTATAAACATCTCCATAATTAGCTATTATTTTAAATATAGCTATATAATATATTTAAAAATATATATTTTATATTTTATTTAAACTATTATTAAATTATTATTTACCATTATTAATTATTATTTATAAGTATATTAGTAAATGATTATATATTTATTTAAATATATTTAATATATATTTAAAACTCTCAATTACCTGTATATATAATTTAAGTATAATTTAAAGTTTTAATTTATTTATGAGATATTAAATATAGCAGCTTTAATATCTTAAGTTATTTGTCCATTTAAAAATATTTATTTGAGAGCCAGAGACACAGTGAAAGACAGACATACACAGAACTTTCATCTGCTTGTTCATTCCCTGGGCCAGGCCAAAGCTGGGGGCCAGGAAGTCAATTCTCATCTCTAATATGGGTGGCAGGAACTACTTGAGCCATTACCTGCTGCCTCATCAGATGTGCATTTTTCAGTAAGCTGGAATCATGAGCAGAGTGCGGACAAATCCTGGCTCTCTGATATGGGATGCAGGCATCTTAATTGATGTCTTAACCACTGACTCTCCATTTATGAATTTAATATATTAATTTATTGAATAGAACTATGTGTCAAGTACAATGCTAATTGGAGAAAAATGTCAATGAATGACATACTCTGGTAATGGAGTTCATAGTTCAAGATGTAAACAGCTGAAGAATGCAGATGAGTTTGCCAGATAAAAACAGGGGAAGAGCATTATAAATAGCAGCCATGTTATATGCAAAGATTTGAAGAAATAAAAATACAATAACATTCAGAAGCTAGAAAAAACACCCTGGTTCCGGAACCTTGAATGCATCTCTTGTTCAATAAATATTTAGAATTGATTGATTAATAAATACACTAGCAGATAAAGTTTTAAACCTCTTGTAAGTGGCTTTACATGCCACGATAATGAGTTGATATTTCATTATACAGTCCATTATTCACTTAAATGTTTCCTGTGGAACACTATATGGAAAATTAAGCAATATTAAGTGGTCAAAATATCTAAGACACACGAATTGCACAAATATAAACAGCTTTCCTAACTGTGAGACTTCTCAGATATTAATATGCTAATACTTCCTGTGATCCCTATTAGAAATTTTAATTAAATTTTGTTCCTCAAACCTCTATAAGAGAGACATTTCTACCCACATTTCAGCCCTGTCCATAAACTGCTTAGAACTGTATGTATTGGAAAGGTTATTTTAAGCAATGGTGATCCATAACTGTTACTTAGAAAAGAGTTTTGGTACTGAGATTAATTGCATGACAACAAGTCTAGAGTGGGAGAGTTCATTGATATCAAATAGGTAAAAGATTCTACATATAGCTATTACTAGTGAGTATTGAGAGGAACTGGAAGACACGTGATAACAGTAAAATGGAGACAATTTAGTAACTAAGTTTATATAAAGTACTACAGAAAGTACCTTGAAAGATTTCAGGTTTTCTGTCTTGGTTAATAAGATGGACATGCCAATAAAAAAGGGACATGTATTATAGGGTGAGAAGGAGTTTTAGAGGGAAATATAGTACAATCATTTTTCAGCACTTCTGTTTACAGTTCAAGTGGACAGCAAAGATGAACTATACACAGTTAGATATATTGGTTTTGATCTCATAAGGGTTTAGAAATCACAGTAAAAACTCTGGGAATAGCTTTTCTATAGTTACTCAGAATGTATGACTTTTGTCTTCCATACCCATTTAGATTTCTGTGGTCAGCTATTGTTTTTTTCAGTTTGGGCTGCTGTAACAAAGCACCACAGACTGGGTGGCTCATAAACAATAGGCACTTATTTCCCACAGTTATAGGGGCTGAAATTCAAGATAAGGCTGCCATTGTCATTGGGTTCTGGTGAGGGCTCATTGTCAGGTTATAGGCTGCTGTATTCTTGTATCCTCATGTGATGGAAATTTCTTGAAGAGGTAACTGTAGGACCCATTTAGGCATTTTATCCTTTACATTAATTAATTAATTAACTTGGAGGGCCTACCAATTAAAGTGTTGGACTTAACATTTTACATCTAACATTTTACACATTTCCCTTTGAAGTAATTATATTTTTCTCATTTTGCTGCTGAGAAAACTGAAGCTTACAGAAATGAAATGGCCAAAGATGATGAGTGGTGAAAGCGGGGCCAAATCTCAAGTTGTTGAATTCCGTTTTTCTTCCTTACATGCTAGAGCCTGCTCAGTATCTATGATGTGCACTGTGTCACGTAGATGAATTATCTCCTTGTATGTTTTATGTTTTCTTAACTTGAAAGGTAGAAAATTAAAGGCTGTAAAATAGCAAAGAATTTACAGGAATATTGATTATTTCTAAGGAATTAGATGTGTTAATTATTTTTCTAGAGAAGAACTTTTAAGATACATCATGATTTGGGTCCCAGTGGTAATCTACTTGAGCTATAATGCTCGAGTGACTCAGAAACAATATCTGTTTATTGCTGTCATTTTGCCATCTGGAGAAGATATGATGTTGACACATGTGGATATAAAATGAGGCACTTCATTGAAGTTCTTCGAATTGGAGACAGGGTATGTGAAGAATTGTTGATTGCTGGACCTTTGTAAAGCATTACAGTACAACTTAGAAATCTAACCATATAGTTGTACAGTGCAAGTGATCCCAGTGAATTTGTGCTTTGTTAAATTCAAAATTTTGTTTTGGCAATGAACTTTAACGTGAGTGACAACGGCTCATTATGTATTTAAAATTCTTTTTCAGATTCAAGAAGGAAGGAAGATTCACCATTTTTAATCATTCCACTATGATTAATAATTAAATTCCTGCCATACCATCTGTTATCTGTTGAGTTATCAGTGTTAGGTATCTAAATTGTTCTTCCCAGCAACCTTACAGGAGATATTTACTTTTTATTGGAGGGAAAAATTGAGATGCAGGGGCATTAACTTGCGTTGTATTTCCCCTTTAAAGGTGGTATTTGAACTAAGTTCTGATTGCAATTCCATCCTGCTCTTTGAGTTTTTCTTTGAAAATGGAGTTCTGTTTCTCCCAAAATATCTTTAATAATTTAATGACCAAAATAAAATTTTCAGCAAATAGGATATACTTACAAATTTCCTTTGGTTAAATATGTAAATTTCAACTTCACCACTATAGGTTTTTATGAAATAGATTTATTACTATTATATTTTGGGATTTAAATAAAATGTGTATCTTTTGTAGATAAGCAAAGGTGGCTAAGGAAATTTTCCTCTGGTCGCTCAGTGGATCTCTCTGAGAGAATTTCTGCATAACTGGGACAAATACTCTTCCTGAGATGTCCCTTGGTATATTCTTTGAAAGCTTTCCTTTTCTGTGTTCATTTTGATCACTTTCCTTCTGAACTTCCTATTGCATTTTTCTTCTATGGTTCCCATGTGGTATCTCTTACTGATTTGTGTCACCTGGCCCATGAAGGATCAAATTAGTCAGGGCTAAGATGGTAACACTGAGGAGTTTAAGGGAGAAATGGTTTTGAGTAAAAAGTAAGTATATCCATGGGAGGATATAATGAAACTGAGCATTTTCTTACCTCTCAGATATGATTACTGTTTTTGTAATTATCAGCTGAGCATGAGTATGTGTGTCAGGTACTGAATTTAGGAGGGCAAGTTCATTTACTGATGTTAAGACATAGATAAGTTTCTGATAGGTGATGTCCTGTGTAGGTTTATCCTGTGTAACACTGATAGGAAAAGGAACTCATCCCTTAGAAGGTAGAGCCTTCATGTCTCTGATTTAGATTGTAACTTCCAACTTGTAGTGGGAACGCTGTACCTCTCTTAGATTCTCTCTCACTCTCATTTATTATCTATCATATTTATATTCAAGGATTTATAGCCTATGAAGACCATGATTTATATATGTCAGAAAAAAACTACAATTTGAATTTAGTGATGAGGATTGCAAGAATTCAGCAAAATCAAAATCTAGAGAAATAAGGGCTTATATCATATCATGCATGTGCTGTTCTTTTGGGTTGAGTGTAGAAAAAGAATTTAAAATTGACTGCAAACACAAGGAGGAAGTCAGAAATTTAATAGAAGATTGCATGTAGGACACTTTGGATCTTAGAGCTATTTGCTTCCAGCCAAAAGGAAAACCAAACTCAGCTGATAAATGACTCAGAATTTGGTATGAGAATAAAAGCTATTATTTAAGTTTTGGAGGGAGAATATAGAAAGATCAGAGTAGAAATGCATTGACTTAGATAATAGTTTTTTTTTTTTTTACTGTTAAATAAGGGATGAGGAGAGGAAGAAAGGAACAAAGACATTAAAATGCAACAAATAATGCAATTCTTATATGTTTCTTATTTTTATTTGCTTCCTTTTGGAAATTGACTCCAGCTCAGACCATGTGATTCTGGATAGTTGACAGTTACATGGGCCCTAACTTCCACATGATGAAGCCTGGCATGGGGAGAGTGTTGTAGGAACAGAAGGTTTAGGCTGAGATGGTCTCTTCTTCAGACACAGTGATTGGCATGTGGGTAAGCACTTGCCTTATGTAATTCAACTGGCATCCTGTTCTACAGACTGATAGAGATGCTGAAAAAAAAAAGTCCCTCTTAAGTCACAGGTACTAAGGACACTGAGGACCACATTTGTTGAGACATGGGAGAGCTTGAGAATGAGACCAGCATGGGAAAGATGAGCTATTAAATGAAGAAAGAGGGAAAGGTTAAGGGGGGGGGGGAGTGAATGGAAAGAAAGAGGGAGGCTGAGATAGGGATGGAAAGAGGGAGAGTGAGGAAAGGAAGAGAAAATGAGAGCAGGAAATGAAGAGAATGAGAGAGACAGAATACAAGCATGAGTTCATAACATATAAACTCCAGACTCAGCTATGCAAGAAGTTAATGACATCTTAATTGCATATATTGTTTTAACTTATGGAAGTTTGAGTTCAATTTTTGTCACTTGTAAAAGTAAAAAACCTCAGAGAAGATGCTGAAGTAAATTAAGAAACAAAGTTATGGGGGGGGGGGGAGCCATTGTAATCCATAAGCTGTACTTTGGAAATTTATATTCTTTAAATAAAAGCTTTAAAAAAATGTTGTGCTTCCAAAACTCAGCTCAACATGCAGAAAAGGAATGGGGGGCTAGGGTAGGGCACAGAAGTACATCTAGCCCCAGAAAGACAAGTGGCAGGAAGGGAGGTTTATGCTGTTGGTTAAAGTATATAGTCCCAAGTAATTCAAAGCAAAAAAGAATTTGGGAAAATAGCACATTGTTGAGTATACATTAATTTTATCTGAGTCCATTGTCCCTCTGGGATATGAAGTATGGAGTGTAGCAATTCCAATTAAAATCTCTTTTGAGGAAAATCTGCAACAAGGACAAAGGTTGGAGCAAAGGGGGGCTCTCTTCAAGAATTACAGACCAGTGGAATTCTAGAGGAGACGGTAGAGGCAGTGGCTTTCCTGGCAGGAAAAGTTCAGATGTGACTAGAGTCTAGAAATACAGACCAAAGAGTAGCAGATCCAGATGATGCGGGTGGTACAAATAAACAAATTTTGTTTGGAGAACTTTCTGTTATAAACATGGATCTCCTGCTCATGAGAAAGGATAACGCCTTTGTTTATGGAAAGATATCAAAATAATTTGAGGATTGGAACATTAGGAAAAAAAGTTCGGGAAATGGAGGTTCAGAAGGTGTTCCATATAGGAAGAGAATATTCAAAGAAAGAAGAGGGTCTCAAGAAAGATCTTAGGACCAAAGACTATTACAGATCAAGAGCAGTCCAGATTCCACTTACAAACACAGTCAACCAATACATAGGACAATGGGGCAATGGTATTTTAGCTTCCTATTTTTAAGCAGAAGACTCCTTTACAAGTAAAATTTAAGGCAAAAGTTTAATACAGAAATCAATAAAATATTGACTAGTTCAATCAGGGGTGGAAGCCTGGACATTTGCCTTCTCAGTATTCCACTCTATAGATTCTTTCTGAGAACACTGATATTACCCTGCACACAGCAGGAAACCCACTGGTCTACACTCATTGATCTGGGGTCCAGGTCTGGATTTCAGTAATAGCAAGGATCTTCTGGGAGTGATGATCTAGATTTCTGAAGAACAGATTGAAGTGGTGGAAGCCTCAGCAGGCAGCTGGTTGAGGGTTTAGAAACTGAGATCCCAACATCTCAATTTTATTTTTATTTCTATTTTTTGGTGGCTACGATTAGCAAGAAATGGCTTCTAAACTTGCAATGTGCTATAAAAATGAATGGATCCTTATTTATTTTATAGTGCTTCTCTCAGTAGAGGGTGAAAAATGCTTATGACCAATCAAACCTTATTTGCCTCACCCACTCTCACGTTCTCCAATTCCTTTAGATAAGTTTTTGTTCACCTACTCAGAGCTGCTGCTGCCCTTGCAAATCAACTCCCAATATTCTCCCTAGCTCAACTATTTTGAAGAAATTTAACTGGTTCAGTCTTGGAAACTGGTTTTATGTCCCATATTCCATACATAGCCTTCAGGTTCATTCCCTTTGGGTGGGTCACAACACATTCTAAATTATCATTTGTTGCAAGCCATTGTTGGAAGTCCTGTTCCTTTTTCTCCATGACACATGTGCAAGACTGGTTGGCCAGGCCTGCTTTCCACATAGCCTCCCATCCAAAGGAGGAGGGGAGATGGCAAAAATAATCCCAAGTGTGCTTTTAGTCATAAATAATATATCACTACTTAAAATTATGCGTGCACAATCCTGTAATTTAATGAAGACCTCATTTTACTTGTCAAAATAGTAGGCACATAGAGAGAGAGTTCTTTGCATTGTGAAATGGGTGAGCTCATGCTTCTCCTCTGGATATACTAATGACTTAAAACCAGAATAACTTCCATGCTTATAAAATGGTCCACTTTGTTGGATCTGAAGAGGGGCATTTTGTATGCCCAAGTTAGTTTGGGGCTTGTCCAAATTTGTTCCCTGAATCTACGGTTGTCCCTAGTTGGCTCAGATCATTGTACCATTAGTTTCAGAGCATGGCAAAAACCAATTGGGCTGCTCAATCTGTAGACCTCACTTCTCTTCACCCCCATCCTATAAATCAGGAGAATGTGGCTCTAAATTATGCCAATTTTTTTACTAGGTTTCTTTACTTCACTTGATACCTGTATCATAAAAGCAGTATGATAGTATTTCAGAAAGTTCATGCATAATGTGTATTATGAAAAAATAATAACATGAATTCAAAATCTTTTGCACCAAAATAAAGTTATCTTTTAATTTCATTTCCCATGATATTTTTGAAGAATCTGTGTTTTGTTTAGCTGGCAGCTGTTTTTTCCTACCCTATTCCCCATTTTCTCATTCTATTTATTGTCAACCAAGACTACATTCCCATCACATCTCAGCAAGTAAGATAGTAGCTTTCCTGAATTGTCATCAAGAGAAAGGGAATATTGCAACTGAACACTTTGTGACTGTAATTGAAAACGTTCAAAAAGCTTGCTGGAAAAATCTGTTGCAGGATACATTTTAACCATTATTTTCTGAAGTCCAATACTGGAATTTTAATATTATAAGCTGCTTTTCTCTAGCCAAAAGTGGATGTACCTACAGAAGGGAAAGAAGCTGCTGAAGTCTCGGTGCTGTGAAAGTGATTGTGATAATGCATTTAGCTTCCTGCAATGCCAGAAAGACACAGTGGAGTACTGCAGCTGCATCATCCATGACAATTTTGTTTTCCCTCATTAGTGGCTACTTTTGAGTTCTCCCCAGAACACATCTGTCTCTCCTGCACTTTTTTTCATTTCATATTCTTCGAGTTGAGGTATTACAGGTATGTGTGGCACAAGCTCCAGATAAATTCACATACATATTAAAAGAGTGGTAGGAATAAAATGGATGTGTTCTGCAGTACCCAAGTTTAGCCCTTGCATTGCTCAAATTAGAAGCTTTAATCAGAAACATAATAAGCTTTTGCGTATTTTGTACATGAACATATGCCTGAATCAAAAGAAAGAAGTGCAAAAGAACCCTCAATTTTATTTTTGAGGCTTGATTGTCTGCAGCAAATGGATCTAGGAAGAAGCAATATGTATTGTGTTTTGTTTGCGAATCCTAAGGATTATATATAGCTGTGGTGGCCAGAGGGGCAGCCTGTAAAACATGGACACACACATTGAGACTGTACTTAGAGGGTAGAGAAAGTTTGTGTGAGTTGCTATTATTTTTTCTTTCCCTGTAAGTAGCTTCTTCTTGCTGCAAATCTCGCAAATTAGTTGGATCTCAGAGAAATAAACCCTTGGAGTTATGTAACACAACATTTCCATTAAAAGCATGTTCAAAAATTAAAAATGTGGTGTGCTTGACAGACTTAATTGTTCCAAATTCAGACTTCAGCTCCAATGTTTCAAACTCTTAATTTTGCCCTTGAGTAACTCTCTAAGTTTCACTGCATTTTTTGGAAGCTAGAATTTACTCTCTCAGCTTGTGGATGCTCAGTCAGGTGTGATTGTTGGGGATGAGTATTACAAAAGCATAATTTATAAAGTCAGTGAAGAAGTGAACTCTCTGCTTTCCAAATATAAATCTCATTATCATGTGTATAAATATGATTCTTTTGATTGGGAGACAGATATAAATTCCTTGATATTCCTTTGATCAAATTATTTTTATCTACAAAGGAAAAAAAAAATTAGTGCCTACTTCTTAGACCAAGAGTTAAGAACTCAGGCTTCAGTGTCAGACAGAATCCCAGCCTTATGATTTACCAGCCTCTTGACTTGGGGCAAAGAGCACAACAAATTCCGAGACCAGTTTTCTGATTTGCAGAATGAGAATGCCAATGTTATAAACCTCAGAGTGCAGTGGTGAGCATGAAATAGGCTAAATTATGTAACATATGAGGCCCAGAGCTTGTGTGTATTGAAGACTCAGAAATTTTAGCTCTTTTGATAGTGAAGATAAAATGTAACAAATTCAAACATCTTGAGTTTTTCTGACATTAATAAGTTCTCAAAAATGTTAATTATTTTTCTTTTTCCTTTATTTCAGGGGATGAAGAGATGCAGGGAGAGGAAGGCATAAGACTCACAGAATTTGGGGATAAAAGTGATAGATGGTAAGGATGTTTTGCTAAAGACTTTAAGTTTTGAAAACTGTTAGTATCCAACCCCTTTCTCCAAACTGTCCATGCTAGACATGTCTAAGGGGCAGTATGTCATGTAGAACTGCCGTATCTCTCTAGTAGTATTATTATTTTGGGTGAGTATGTACTGTCTCGTCTCTCCATTGTGTGTATATAGAGAAGAAAGTAGAAGTTGGTGTTACTTTTAGATCATGGTATTTCTGAGAATCTAAATGTCATCATTTTGCTTTTCCTCATCTCTCTTCCTTTACTTATCCATCATTTTCCCTCTTGCTTTCCAGTTCCTTTCCATTTTCTCTTTCTCTCTCAGAAATATGGGATCAGTGAGCGTCATAAGGCAATTAAGGAAACTTTAGATCTTGGGATCAAGGAAAAGCTTGAATCCATTTTGAATAATGTTGAAGGAAGTGTAGGCTACCTAATATGGTCCTTTGAAAGTAATTTTTAAAATATTTTCCATCTCTCACTGTCCACTCTGCCTGTTAAAAAATTATTTTTCCAATTATGGCATGATTTGAATGAAAAAGACAGCATTTTAGTTCCATCGTCACAGTTTTACTGTTGTTGTTGTTGTTGTTTTTAACTAACATCAGTTTTCTAAATGGCTCTCTGGACCATGAGACATGAGCTGATTTCAGTCTCGCAAGACTGGTAGCTCCTGTTACAAGGTGCTGGAGAAGTTTTAAATGGCTTATTTCTCAAGTCTGATGGCATGGATCACAGTCTTTAGTTTTCTCAGCTGACACTGCAAGATGAAACAATTCTGGAACACTTTCAGTAACTGTGTAAGGGAGATAATGAATAGTAAGTAAGATGATAGGACATCATTTAAGACTAATTAAGGTGCTCCAATTTCTTATCTTATTTTGAAAATGTAAAAAAAAAAAAAAAAAAAAAAAAAAAAAAAAAAAAAAAGATGAGGCATTTGGGAATTCTTTCTTGTTGTTGGACCAAAAAGTTAACTGTTGCTGGTGTAAGTAATTGCTGTATACTTGTGGTTTCAAACAACATGGATTTTTTTTTCCTCTCTTATAGTCTGGCGGTCGAAAGTAGTCTGTAGGGCTCTGTTGCTCCTGGATGCTGTAGAGAAAATTTGTTTCCTTGCATTTTCTAGCTTCGTTAGGCTGCCTCTCTTCCTTGGCTTGTGATTCCTTCCTCCACCTTTTAATCCAGCAACACCATAGCTTTTCTCCTCTCTTATCTCTATCATCTTCTTTTTTTCCTCTCTGTCCCTTTCCCTTATAAGGACTCTTGTGATTTTTACATGGAATCCAGCTGGATACTCCAAAATAATCTCCCCAGTTCAAAATCCTTAATTTAACCATACTTGCCAAGTCCTTTCTAGTGTAAGGTGACCTACTTACAGATTCTGGGGATTAGGACTTAGATATCTTTGATAACCCATTATTCCCCCTACAACATCCAGTATAAGAATTCTGAGCTCTGTGGGAAAAGAGAAAAAAAATGCTAAAAGTTCTAGGAATCAAGGTAATACAATACTATCAAAGACTGAAAAATGGGCATGATGAGAACTGATGGGCGGGTAACGGCAATAAATATGTCACAATGCAGCAGCAAATGTTTCAGATACATAACAAGGACGGCCACCCAGATATATTTTTTGTAGCTTACCTATGGTGCACAGAAGGAATGGAAGGCAAGTAATAGGGCAAGAGATGGATGAGGTCAAGAGAGTCCTGTCAGAGGGTGACGATTTAGAGAGTGGATTGCTATTACTGTGGATAGAACAGAGTGGCACTTTTCCATTCCCAATTTTCACTGGCAATCAGACAGTTGACCTCAATGAAACAAAAAGCACTGATGTATTGTAAGAAGTAGAGCATTTAGATTCATTTATTGTTTTAAGCTAATATTTTTTCTAACTTCTGAAATGGAAAGATAAAAAGTCAAACCATCTGATGTGGGTGTAAATACCTAATTTTTATTTTGTAAACAATGATTTATATATTTATACACACACACAGAGAGAAAGAGAGAAATAGAGCCTTTTTTATTTCAATGTACAGTAATTTGTTGTCCAAAGATATATACATATTAGAAAACCATACATTTTCATCAATAGTAAACCAGAGAGATGCTTCTATATGCACCTGCCTAACATGCCTTTCCACTTTGTATGAAACAATAGTCTCTACTACCACTGATGGATTCACTTTAGATCTTTGTTTCCTGTCTCTTGCTAACCTGTTTCTAGAATTTTTATTCCCTGTTCTTGTTCACTTTATATATTGGGAATACATGAATTAATCATGATACTACATGCTTATAGACCTTTCATTTATTGCTAAGGAATAAATTTTATACCCTTTGCTCTGATATTCAAACCTGTATAAAATTTTACACCCTTTGGCTTAGTATGAGCAGATGATGAGCTGCAGTGGAAAGAGATGAGAAGTTGGTTAACCTTGGCTTGTAAAAAACTGTAACACTCAATGGAACTGTGAACCTGGGCAAAGCAATTAACTTGCATGAGCCATAGCTACTTCATTTTTAAATTGGAGAAATCATAATGCCTGGACTAAGAGGTAATTAGGGAGAATAATATTTTTAAATGTTTATTCTTTATTTATTTTCACAACTTGAAAGGCAGAGTGGCAGAGAGAGAAAGAGAGAGAGAGAGAGAGAGAGAGAGAGAGAGAGAGAGAAAGAAAGAAAGAAAGCAAGAAAGAAAGAAAGAAAGAAAGAAAGAAGGAAAGAATCCTTTGATCTACTGGTTCACTCCCTAACAGCCAAGACTAGGCCATGAGGAAGCCAGTAGCCAAGAACTACATCCAGGTCTGTAATGTGGGTTTTTAGTGGCCCAAGTTCTTGGTTCTGCTGCCTCAGGATACATTAGCAGGAAGCTGAATGAGAAGCAAGAGAATCTCTCTTTTTACACATGGCTCTCTTCTCTCTCTCTCTCTCTTCTCTGCACTCTCTGCTCTCCTCTCCTCTCCCCCTCTTGTCTCTCTTCTCTCTCTCTTCTCTCCTCATTAGCTCCTCTCCTCTCCTCTCTCTCTCTCCCTCTCTCTCTTACAGTCTCCTTCCCTCTCTTTTGCCCTCTTCACCCCTTCCCTCCGGTCTGCTGGGTTTTCCCCAATAAACCCTTTCCCTTAAAAAAAAAAAAAAGAAGCAAGAGAAGCCTGGATGCAAACAAACACTCCAATGTGGAATACAGATATCGCAAGCCATGGCTTTGCACCGCAATGACTGTTAAGGAATCATATTTTCAAGACTACAAATATGAAAGCACTTCAAGCAGAAAGAAAAATGTTAGTGTGATTCTTCCCATATTTTCTGCCTTTGAATGTCCCCGTGCACTGCGTACTTTGAAGTATTTGATAATATTCCCCTCAATTAATAAATACTTCCCCATTTATCTTTGGGTATTAGTTTCCTATTGTGGCTGTAACAAATAACCACAAGTTTAACAACTTAAAACAGCAAAAATTTATTATTTTGGAAGTCAGAAGTCGCAAACAGGTCTTAGTAGACTAAACTCCAGTTGTCAGCAGAGTTGTCCTATTACTGGAGGCACTAGGGGAATCTGTCTGCTGGTCTTTTGCAGTTTCTAGAGGCTGCCACATCTGTTAGCTGAAGGCCACACGTTACTGTACTTTTGTCTCTGTTCTCACATCTCCTCTGACTCTCTCACTCACACCTACCTCTTGTAAGGACTTTTTAGAACAAACTCAGCTAATCTGGGATAATGTCCCCATCTCATACTTCATAGCTGAATTACATCTGTGAAGTAGTGAGCACACATAAGTTCTGGTGATTGAAATGTGGCCATTAGAGGACCAGTTTTCTACCTACTGTACTTTTCTTAGTCTCTCTTTCCACTTTGGTTTGCTACTTGCCCTAATATAAAAAACCCAGTTACTCTCAACCGGAAATAATTTCTACATTCAGTAAACTCACTGTTATGAAAACATTTTTATTGTGCTCACGTATTTCTTCACCTATTTTCAATTTTTTGAGTATTGCTTTTTAAGCTTCTGTCCTTTTCAGTTCTGTGGAGAGTAAAAAGGTAGACCTATGTGGGTAGATTCTCCAAAAACACCCAAGTCAGAAGATGAACCACAGTTCCTGGATTGCTGTTGGTCTGGCAGTGATGTCAGAACATACCTGAGGGAGGATTGATGTGAGGAGGGACCTGAATGAGAGGAATCTAGTGGGCGCCAAATGATGGAGTTGAAGACTTCATTGTGTTAGAAGACTGGAGGGCAAGCCACCCATTGCTCATCACAGAGCAATCCTAGGACAAAAGAGAACATTTTAAGAAATTGAAAATATAAGCAGTTCCTTGAATCCTCTTCTAAAGCAGTTTTGAGGAAAATGACAAGCTAGAAAGAATACCTAGCAGTATTTTTAGCAGATGTTTTTCCAGGGAGTTCTGCTCAGAGATTTGGATGCTTGCTTTCGGAACTTGACTCATCAGAGCCTAGGGAATATTAGAGTAAAACTTGAGTCAGCTGGTTGAGGGGTCTTAAGCTTAGAAAAATACATGTTTTCTGTTGTTCCTTGTTGTACTGGAAAGATTGAAGCATAGCATGTTTCTTTTAGACACAAATAATGCACAATACACATTATTTACATTTTAAGATCACATATTTTTTCCTAGTAAAATGCTGATTTTTTTGGCATTAGAATTTAAAGCTAATATAATTGTGACTAATATTATAGTTCAGGAAAAGAAACACATTAGTAGAATTCTTTGTTCTTCTTTAAGGATGCATTTTTTCAAAAAAAAAGATTTTATTTAGTTCATAGATTGGGTTTTATAAAAATGGAGAGAGTTTTTAATTGAAAAACTGAATATCTTCTCTCTAATGAAAATTATATAGACAAACCAATACTTAGTGACATAAAGGCTTTTAAAAACTGATTATGGACAAGGACAGATGTTGTGATGTTTAACAATAAAACAAAAGCAAAACACCAACTAATATAATTAACTAGGTTATAAGCTTATCAGAATTCATCAGCAGTGGAATTTAATTCCATGGTACTATACTGTTATCTGTCAAACAATCTTACAATTAAGAGAAAATATCTTCCAGCGTTTCCATGGTGCTAGAGCACTCTGGTAGAACAGCCAGCCCACACAGGGCCGAGGAGCTATAAAATATTAATTCAGTACAAGTATGCATCCGACATTTTAACATTTATTACAGGTTATAGCAATTTTGCCCTAACAAGTGATTCAGTTAAAATGACAATGCCAAATATTGCAGAACAGAGCATACTTTCCCACTTTCTTAAAAGGTGTTTTTTTAGCAGAAGATAATAAAGACTGCATAATAGGGAGTTCTCTATAGTCATCATTTATATATTATGGAAGTTAAAGAAGGATGAAGGTTAAACAGTGCCCAGTATTAATGTCTCTGGGGCCTGCTGCATTTGGGGGGGCAGGGAGGGAGCCTCTGGGGACATGACTGGAACAAGTTTGTTTCGCATAGGACTCTTCTGTTCAAGAACAGAGGAACTGACCAATTTAAGGTGGAAAAAGGAGGCTCTCTGTACTTAAGGATGTCAGAGTTAGAAAACATCTGAAAGGGAAGTAGGGAACCCAGATCCTCTTTGACTACTCCTGATAGTGGTTCATCAGGGTACCCGACAGGCATGACACTGTGTGTTGAAAATACTAACAAATGTCATTTCTCTTCTCAGAGAAATGGTTTCCTGTGAGTTTTTTATAAATTAGCTATTCCCTCTATAGTTGGATGGGAGAATTCATAATTTGTGAATGAGAGATGTTGTTCATTATGTGTATTTTCCTCATTCCCTTTATTTGGTAAAACTATTTATGGTATGAGACTAAGATTTATGGTTAAATGTAGAACTTATAAAAAGCCTAACAAATAGCATTTACCATATTTGATTCCAGTTTTATCTTTAGGGTAACTCATTTTGGTATTAGGTATTTCATTAGTTAACATGGCAGCATCTTCTTCTGAAATGTTGTGCTGAAGAAAGTCTGGAATTCTATAGACTTCAGGGAGCTCTAATGTTGATATCAATGCTACATGCAGAGTGTTTTGGAGGTAAGGAAGACTTCTTGTTCAAAAAATTTTAAGCCAGGGGCTGGCTTTGTGGCACAGTGGGTTAAGCCAACCACTTGCAACATCAGCATCCCTTATTACATTGCCAGTTTGGGTCCTGGCTACTTTGCTTCTGATTTCAGCTCCCTGCTAATGTACCTGGGAAAGTAGTAGTAGTTGTCCAAGTGCTGGGCCCCTTGCCACCAATGTGGGACACCCAGATTGAGTTCTTAGCTCCTGTACTTGACCTGGCCCAGACCTGGTTGTTGTAACCATTCAGGGCATATACCAACAGAAGCAAGATATATTGTCACCACTTTGTCTGTTTGCCCCTCCCTCCTCTCTCTCTCTCTCTCTCTCTCTCTCTCTCTCTCTTTCTCTCTCTCTCTCCCTCTCTCCCTCTCTTCCTCTCTCCTTCTCTCTCTCTCTCCCTCTCTCTCTCTCTCTCTGTTGAGTTGCCTTTGAAATAACTAGGTAGCTAAATAAATAAAAAAGAATCATGGAAAATGAAATGAAAAATGTTTATTTAAAGAAATTTTAAGCTAAAATTTTCTCATCTTTCATCAATGATTTTTTTTTCACTGTTTCTAAAGTAATTGCATTTTTGGTTTTTCAGACAGTTATGACCAAAGACTATAGGCATTTTCTTGTAACTAATGCAGAAAATATGGAATCAAAATATACAAGTCTTAAGTAAGGCAATGCATATTTTAAATAACAAAGTGGAACATCCTTTCCACTATTAAGATTAGCTACTCTCAGGACCACTGTGGCATTGTTGGTGTAGCCACTATGTGAGATGGGAGCATCTTAGATAGGTGCTGGTTCATGTCTCAGCTGCTCCACTTCCAATCTAGCTCCCTGCTAATGGCCTGGGAAAAGCAGCAGAAAATGGCCCAAGTATTTGAGGCCCTGCCACCCACATGGGAGAAACTCCTGGGTCCTGACTTCAGCCTGACTCAGTGCTGGCTGTTATGGCCATCTAGGGAGTGAACCAGAGGATGGAAGATCTCCCTCACTTAGTCTCTCCCTCTCTCTCTGTAACTCTGAATTTAAAAATAAATAAATCTTTTTTTAAAACATTTTTTTGACAGGCAGAGTGGACAGTGAGAGAGAGAGACAGAGAGAAAGGTCTTCCTTTGCTGTTGTTTCACACTCCAATGGCTGCCGCGGCCAGCGTGCTGCAGCCTGCGCATCATGCTGATCCGATGGCAGGAGCCAGGTGCTTCTCCTGGTCTCCCATGGGGTGCAGGGCCCAAGCACTTGGGCCATCCTCCACTGCACTCCCTGGCCACAGGAGAGAGCTGGCCTGGAAGAGGAGCAACCGGGACAGAATCCAGCGCCCTGACCGGGACTAGAACCCAGTGTGCTAGCGCCACAAGGTGGAGGATTAGCCTGTTGAGCTGCGGCACCGGCCAAAAATAAATAAATCTTTACCAAAAATAAGGTGCTTTTAACAGAAAAAAAAATGCAAAGAGTGAATCAGAAATTCACAACTTTTTAATTATTGAAATAATGTGATTGTAAATAAGACCTAATAGTTACCAGTTTTTAAAAATTATTATTTCACTTTATCTTCATAAGAACTTCAAGAGAGAGGCTCTGGTGTTCTTTTGCTAAACATTTTCCTAACTTGCCCAAGATCTAACTTGCCACAGCTCTACCATGTCAGGGAACAAAAATGCAAGTTTAGCTCATATGATTTTAGAACTCAAGCTTACATCATTTGAGTCCAAAGTATAAAGAGAATGAGAGGTAGAAAGAAGGAAGGGAGGAAGGGGATCTAAGAAAGAAGGGAGGGCAGAATAATGGCCTACTCTGCTCATCTGTCCGGTTGGCTGCTTTTGACTTTATCATGGCTTTTAGAGGTAAACTCCCAATCTTAGTAAAGGCTGGGGGAAAGTTCAATTCACACTCTTTGTGGGGCTATAATTACATATTGCCTAACTCCTTCACGAAAGAATTTGGCCTGGGTGTAAAACCAGAATTCATCGACAGTGATTCTTTGGACTTGTATTTGAGGATTGAGGAAGATGTGCTCCTGCTCTGAACCCAGGGGAGTTATTGTCTTCCCAGGAGTTGTTGGCAGTCATTCATGTCCGTGAGTACAAGGCTCATCTGGAAGACAGAACAGGAGAGAAGAAGCAGCGAGGTCTTGGCCACTGGAGCAAGCCAATTCTGTGACTTGAATTATCTCTGTGCTCTATTTATAAGTTCCATTAAAAGGCCGTTATTATTTGAGCCATTCTCTTGGTCAGTGGTTCATTTTTGTTAATTGCAACTGAAGGCATCATAATTGATACCATATCAAAATATCCACATTTTGAATTTGATTTGGCTAAACAATCCCGATACATAATTGTTGTATAATAATGATATAATCAGAAAAATATGCAATGATACAGCTATAAGAAGGTATCACTTATTTTACATAATAAGACATAAAATAAAAACAAAGCCAAAATTACTTGTTTTAAATGGCAAAACATTGGAACAAAAGCAAAAGCAAATTTCTAACAATGGGACATTTATTGATAAATTATAGTATACCCAAAAAATAAGATATCATGGTGATAAAATATAATGAAATGACAGTTTCCTAACAAAATAGGTTAAAACATGTATATGTGCATGCTTTTGTATACATGTATTAAAAACACGTATAATATTGAACTCTTAGAATATATCAAAATGTTAAATGTGTTATATTAAGCTAATTGAATTAAATACATAGACACACATAAGCACATGTGGCTATGTACATACACATAAGCCTAATAGTTATATAGCTCTCAAAACTATTTATGAATAGTGGAATACAGGTGATTTTGATTTATTTGTATTTTTATTTTTAAGTATATGTTATTAGATAATAATAAATGCTATCTCTAAGTGATTAGAATTCACTTCAAGTTGAAGTGCTCAGTGTTTCAGAACTTAATGAGTTTGCTATAATTCTGTGCATGGATGCCTGATATCACTTTTAAGGACACCTTTAGTGCCTGCTATTTGCAGAGGCAAGGGAGTTCTCATTGCACCAACATTCAAGGTTTCAGTCGTAGATGTTTCTTTCTAATCCCTTCTGGCTTTTCTGCTGTTTTTTAACACGTGTTGTGATTTGTTTCTTTTGCTTTGGCACACTTCTATAAGCTTATTTATTTTTCTTTTTAAAGATTTATTTATTTATTTGAAAGACAGAGTGAAAGAGAGGCAGAGAGAGAGAGACAGAGAGAGACAGAGACAGAGAGAGAGAGAGAGAGAGAGAGAGAGAGAGAGAGAGAGGGAGGGAGGGAGGTATCTTCTATCTGCTGGTTTACTTCCCAAAAGTCCGCAATAGCCAGGGCTGGATATTGAATACATGAATGTCTTCAGTTTTGTTCTTGGGTCTCTCTTAAATCAGGTATCAGAAAAGGAAACTTATCTTAATAGCCTTTGCTCTCCTCTTTCCTTTTCTTCACTTGCAGCAGTGATTTTGGCCTCTGGTGACTAAAGAATAGGGGTATTCTACTGTAGTAGAGTTAGGACGCGTAGCATGTAAGTGGAATCATCTCATATCATTCACAACCATACACATTTCAACCTTGTCGTTTTTCCTTAAATGATGCATATTTACCATCTATGATCTGTTGCTTATATTATGATATATCAGTAAATAAAATAAATACATTTACTTATGTATTTAATTTTTATTTATTTTATTGATTTGAAATGCAGAAAGGCAGGGGTAGTGGTTGCGGGGGGTAGGTGGTAGTGGTAGAGAGAATGAACCATCCGCTGGTTCACTTCCTAAATGCCCGAAACAGCTGGGACTTTACCAGGAGCCATGAAATCACTCTAGGTCTCCCGTATGGGTGGCAGGAATCCAAGTACTTGAGCTATCATCTAGTGACTCTCATAGAGTCTATCAGCAGGAAGCCTGGAATTGGCAGTGGAGCCTCAGTTCAAATCCAGACACTCTGATTAGGGATGTTGGTGTGTCAAGTGGTATCTTAACCTCTTTGCCAAATACCTACCCCCAATTTAGCTGTATTTTAACTGACTTTTTATTTTCACTGTTTAATCTAAATTGAGAGTGTTAGTCATACCAGCCCAGTGTGCATACCTTTTCATGTAAGTGAGGCCAACTTTTGCTCTTTGGATGAATATAAGAAGTTTGAATCTGCATATAATACAGCTGAAGCTACACATAGTGCAATTTTGGGCCATTAGCCTATCAGACATATGAATATGAGCATTTGTACCTATTCTCAAAAGGACATTTCTCAAGGAGTTGGAAGCCCTCTCGGGAGATTTGATATGTCTTTATTTACTCGAAGACCTTCCCCAGAAAATAAGGAAGTCATTATGAATGGAGTTGTACATTCGGTCTCAGGTGGGCTAATTCTGCCTAACTAAAGGTTGGTATGAATGCTAGTGCACCCCCATGGATGAGTCACAGATTATTTCAAGATTACTTTCCTAGAGCTCTGTTTTTATGTGAGCCTCCCCTCAACTTGCAAATGGGGACAGTTGGAATTCTTCACCAAGACATTCTAAAAGTCATTGTCTCCACCAAATTTCTTTTTAAAATGTGGATTTCTAAGTATTTTTTGAAATAACTGAATAGTGTTGCTTATTATTGGAATAATTCGTAACCATTAGAAAAATTTATGAAAAACAAAAAGTCATAAAAAAAGAAAGAAAAGGGGTCCAGCATTGTGACAAAGAGAATTAATCCATAACTGATGACTCTGGCATCCCATATCTGAATGTCAATTCAAGACCCAGCTGCTCTGCCTCTAATCCAGCTTCCTGCTAATGCACCTGGAAAAGCAGGCAAGGATGGCCTGAATACTTGGGCCCCTGCCACCAGTGTGGGAGACCTGGATGGGATTTCTCGCCTTTGGCTTTGGATGACTTTGTCCACTCTTGGCTATTGTGGCCATTTGGGGAGTGGACCAGCAGATGAAAGACCTCTCTCTCTGTCTCTCCTCTCTCTGTATTTCAAGTAAATTAACTATGTCTTTAAAAATAAATCAATAAAAACTATCCATTAATTTTTGTATCAGAGGTAACACCTTTTAACCTTTTATATATTTGTCTATTTCCATGAATTATGTATATGTGTATTAGTTCTAAAAACAGGATAGTTATGCAGTCTTTTTAGTAACTCAAGGGTATTTTTTTTATATTCCTCAAGAATTTAATACATTTTTAAACAAGATTTATTTATTTGGATGTCAGACTTAGAGAGACAAAGAGAAAGAGACTTTCTATTCACTGGTTCACTCCACAAATGGCCACGACAGCCAGTGCTGGGCCAATCCGAAGCCAGGAGCCAGGAGTTTCATGAGGGGCTCCCATATTAATGGCAGAAGCATGGTCATCTTCTGCTGCTTTCCCAAGCCATCAGCAAGGACCTGGAGCAGAAGTGGAGCAGTAGGACAAAAACTGATGCCCATATGGGATGCTGGCATTGCAGATGACTTTACTTGCTATATCACAATGTTGATCTCAGAATTTAGTATATATTTTGATTAACCTATAGTAACTGTACATATTTATGGGTACAGTGTGATATTTGAAGTAATTTTTATAGCATGTGCTGATCACATTTTGGTAATTAGTATTGCCATGTCTATCATTTCTTTTTTACAAAAATGTAATTATTTTTATTCATTTGAAAGGTAAAGAAAGAGTGAGAGGCACACACATCCATGTACACACACACGAAGAGACAAATAGAGATTTTTCTTTCACTGGTTCACTCCCTAAATTCCAGCAACATCCAGGGCTGGGCCAGGCCCAGAACTCAATCAGGTTCTCTCATGTGGGTGGCAAGAGATGAACTGTGTAACTGTTATCCAACCTTTCTTTATCCTTCATACTCCACCCTTGCCGATATCCATCATAAACTGATTTTAGTCATTTAACATATATTGAAATATTGTATATGCTAGTAAATATTTTTCTGCAATATTATATTTAATATATCACTGAATCTGTGTATCATGATTTATTTAAGTGATTTTCCATTTTTTTGACATTGATTTTTGGCTAACCTAAGTCATCCTAATACACACATGTTTATATTGAATCATGAACATTCCCTTAGGATAAATTTCAAGATCTGGTATTTCTGGAACAAATGTAATGAACATATTTTTATGCCTTTGTTGTTTATAGTTCATTTTTTCCATATATTTTAAATAATTTATTGGTCTACACTCTGTGCCTAACTATAAATGCTTCTCTGTTACAATGTCAGTGCAGCTATTCAATTTGTCTTTTCTTTTGTATCTGCTGTGAGACCCCACCTTAGCACTAGTATGGACCCTGAAGTCTCTAATTATCAAACTGTTATTTCCCTTACTACGGTCATTCATTCAGGCATGGACTTATAACACAGACCTGGTCCAATTGGAAGGTGCCATTTCCCTAGTTATGATTAGTTAACAACTGGTCACATGACCTACAGTTAGTCGGTCAGAATGAGTGACAGAACCATACTGACTTAGCACACAACTCTGAAGGGTATGGTAGGAATCTGGCTCTTGTAATTACTGTGGACATTTTCCTTCTATGACAACAATGAGCTTTAGCAACATGCTAATA
Source organism: Sylvilagus floridanus (assembly GCA_949820135.1). Taxonomy (NCBI): domain Eukaryota; kingdom Metazoa; phylum Chordata; class Mammalia; order Lagomorpha; family Leporidae; genus Sylvilagus; species Sylvilagus floridanus. The sequence continues at coordinate 59,281,043 of OX463225.1, forward strand.
AATAGAACAGAGCCAAAGAATTACAGAGAATTAGAGCTTGATCACTTATTAGGTTGTGTCTGAAGACAAACTTACCTCTGGAATTTAAAAATTTTGAGGGCTCACTAATTTTTCATTAAGTGATTTTGAGTCAGTTTTTTGATTTGTAGCAAGATTTTTAAAAATATTTATTTATTTATTTGAAAGGCAGAGTTACGGAGAGGCAGAGGCAGAGAGAGAGAGAGAGAGAGCAAGAAAGAGAGAGAGAGAGAAACAGAGAGAGAGAGAGAGAGAGAGAAAGAGAGAGAAAGAGAAAAAGTCTTCCATCTGCTGGTTTACTCCCTAGATGGTTGCAAAGGCTGGAGCTAGGTCAATCTAAAGCCAGAAACCAGGAGCTTCCTCTAAGTCTTCCACACAGGTACAGGGGCCCAAGGACTTGAGCCATCTTCTATTGCTCTCCCAGGCCATAGCAGAGAGCTGGATTGGAAGTGGAGCAGCTGGAACTTTAACTGGTGTCCACAGGGGATGCTGACACTGCAGGCAGCGGCTTTTCCTGCTACACCACAGCTCTGGCCCCACAAGATTTTTTTTTTTAAAGATTATTTATTTATTTGAGAGGCAGAGTTATAGACAGAGAGTGGGAGAAACAGAGAGAAAGGTCTTCCATCTGCTGGTTCACTCCCCAATGACCACAATGGCCAGATCTGGGCAGATCTGAAGCCAGGAGACAGGAGCTTCTTCTGGATTTCCCATGTGGGTGCAGGAGTGCAAGCACTTGGCCATCTTCTACTGCCTTCCCACACTATCAGCAGGGAGCTGGATGGGAAGAGGAGTAGCCAGGACCTGAACCAGTGTTCTTATGGAATGCTGGCACTGAAGGCAAAGGCTTAGCCTACTATGCCACAGCACCAGCCACTATAGCAAGAATTTCGAGCCAGTAAGTTGATGTACACTTTAAAATTAAATATCTTTGCTAATACACAGGCAAAGGGATATTTTATTGCTGTCTTGGTTAACGTTTTTTTTGATTTTAGGCAAGGTTTAGATTTTTCTCATATATTCATTGGCCATATGCATTCCTTCTTTATGAATAATCCTCATAGTCTATGCTCATTTTTAATTTTTATTTTATTTTTAAAAGATTTATTTATTATTTTAAAAGATTGAGGTGGATGGCGTGGTGGGAGAGAGAGAGAGAGTGAAGGAGAGGGAGAGAAAAATAGACTTTCCATCTGCTGGTTCACTCTCCAAATGAATGCAACAGCTGTAGCTGGCCCAGGTAGAAGGTTGAAACCAGGAGCCAAGAAATCCATTCAGGACTCCCATGTGTGTGACAGGTGCTCACATACGTGAGCTGTCATCTGCTGCTTCCTAGGTACATTAGCAGGGTGCAAGATCAGCAGTGGAGTAGCTGGGACCACACCCAGCACTGTAATATGGTGCAAGGGGAGATTTAACCCTCTGTGCTAAAATATCCATCCCTAAGTTCATTTTTAAAAACTGCTTTCATGTATTGCTTCTTACAGATTAGAAATATGAAGCTTTAGTCATTCTCATTGAAACATTTTCCATGTTTGGTTACTTGTTTTTAATTTTGACTATTTTGTTTAAGATATCCAGAAATTGGGTAGGCCTTTGGCCTAGTGAATAGGACACTGCTTGGGAGTGCCTGGGTTTGACTCCTTGCTCTGCTCCTCATCCTAGCGTCTTGCTAACATGCACCCTAGGAAGCAGCAGGTAGGTCTTAATTAAGGGGTCTCTGCAATTACCTAGGGCAGTGCTTCCATGGCCTGAGTTCTTACTGAATCCCCGCACCCTGCCCCCTGCTGTCCCAAATTTATTTATCTTTGAGAACAGGATGCCTTGTACTTAAAAGTTCCTTCCTAGGTAAATCATTTTGAATCAGCTGGATTCAAGATGGATGCTTCAGCGACCTTTAGCTGACTTTAAGCTTATAGACCTTGTCTATGATCTTGAGCAATAGTGGTTTTTCTACTTACTACTTGTTGAATTCTTTATTTGGTGGAAGGTTAAGCTTGTGATTCTAAAATGAACTGAAAATTTATCAGTGTAAAATTAAAAGAAAAAATAAGAAAGGAAGGAGGAGGGTGGGAGCATGGATGAGAGAGAGGATAGCATGGGAAGTAACATGGTGTTCTTAAATCTGAGTATATGAAATACATGAAATTTGTTCACCTCATATAAATAAATTTTAAAAGAGAAAAAACAAAGGTGGCTCACCCATTCTGAGAACTGTGCCATTTCTTTCACAGAAAATTGTATGAATATTCCTCCCACTTATTACCATTTTCCACTTTCCCCCAACCTATATCAATGACTCTTCAGAGTCTAATAAATTGAGAAGTTGGTGAGTTATGCTCTCATTTCTCCATTCTGTTGTCATTGAATAAATGAATTTGTGCCTTTTGCTTACTATTGGTTTCATTAGTGGTTATGTGACACTGAGCAAAGAGAAAACCCAAGGTCTCTGGCAAAGGGTTATTGGAAATTGGATGATCAGAGTGCCACCCTGGTGGGAGAGGTAGATTAAGTTCTGGGCTCAGGCCCTGCTGTAGCTGGCATCTTGGGAGTAAAACTCCTGTCCCTTTGTATCTCTAACTTTTGAATAAATAAAAATGATAAATAAAGATACCCAGAAATCTGGAGATTTGCCACTCTGTCTTCATAGACTCTGCTTTTGCACACATTATTTAAAGGCCTCCTTTCCACTCTGAAATCAGAGAGATAGGAACATATTTTCCACTAACTCTCCGTATTTGTGCTAATCTTCACATTTAAAAGTTTAATTAATTTTAAATTTTTTAGTGTCTAATGTATGGTAGGGCCAAACCACATTCTATGACACAGTGATAATAACTACATATTTGATGTAAATAATCTTCAAATGTGAAAGTATCCATAAGCTGTGAGTTATTTTGTTTTTCTTAAATTTGCCCCTGGAAGGTGGGAAAAGTTTCTCTGATTTTTTTTTTTTTTTAGACAGGAAGTCTCTGATTTTTTTTTTTTTTTGGACAGGCAGAGTGGACAGTGAGAGAGAGAGACAGAGAGAAAGGTCTTCCTTTTGCCATTGGTTCACCCTCCAGTGGCCGCCGTGGCCGGCACGCTGCAGCCAGCGCACAGCGCTGATCCAAAGCCAGGAGCCAGGTGCTTCTTCTGGTCTCCCATGGGGTGCAGGGCCCAAGCACTTGGGCCATCCTCCTCTGTACTCCCTGGCTACAGCAGAGAGCTGACCTGGAAGAGGGGCAACTGGGACAGAATCCGGCGCCCTGACCCCTGACCGGGACTAGAACCCAGTGTGCCGGCGCCGCAGGCAGAGGATCAGCCTATTGAGCCGTGGTGCCGGCCTCTGATTGTTTTTTTATTCAGCGATTTTTTAAGATTCATTTTTATAAGCATCTTTTATTCTAAATTGTATTTTTGGTCCTTCTGGGGGTGTTGGAGCTGTGACAAAGATTAGATGTTTCTATGGCTGCAGATTATTTTTTTTAAGGAGAAAGGAGTTTTCCTTTATCTTTCAAATCTTATACAAAAGGCCTAGCAGCTGGCTCACTGTGTCCTATAAATACACTTTACCGGAACTTTGTAGTATATATTCAAACAGGAAGTGGGGAACCAGAAACTAAAAAAAAAAAAAAAAAAAAAAAAAAAGGCACCCTAAATCTGCTGTTCAGAGATTAACACCAACAAAAAGGACCATGACAGTTCTTTACTTTTTCTTTGAATTGCAATCTTTTATGTTTTAACTACAAAGAGAAGGGAACAGAAGTTTCAGGCCTTATGGTGACTTTTCAGATGAAAAGTTTTTAGAGGACTTTGGTGCAGAGCATTTTAATGTGTTGAAAATATTTAGTCCATCTCTGAAGACCTACACTTAAAACACAGGCATGACAATAATTCAGAGTTTTGGAGAATTTTAGCAGATTTACGTAAGGGACTCTGGGGCTGGTTCTATCCGTTAACTTCAAGACTCTTTATTGTAAGTGGACCAAATAGAGCACAGATTCTGATTAAGATTTGTGGATCTATTTAGCGGTAAGTATAAGGTCCTTTTCAGAAATGATAGTTTAATTTAAAATGATAGAGTAAATAGAAATTTTCAAAGGATATTTTAGGACACTGAAAAACTTTTTATACATATTTATCCTATTGCCTCTAACATGGACATGACTTCAAGAAATAGAACTAGTGGAATGAGTGGTGGCTAATCCAATTGATTTTATCTCCTAAATATTTCCATCCATGCTACTAATTAATTTATATAACCAATGTTTTAGTGTGGTCATGGGATGAGCAAACTTTTTCTATAGAGGGCCAGATACTAAATATTTTAGGTTTTATAGACAATTTGGTTTCCATTGCAACTCTACTCCACTCTTATAGTTTGCATATCGCCATAAATAGTATGAAACAAATTGTTGTTCTGTTACAATGACAAATTGCTCACAAAAACAAATGGTGGGCTGGGTTAGCTCGTGGGCTGTGACTTACTGCCTTCTGATTGATGTCTTCAATGTTTCCCACCAGACTTGTTTTTATTGTATATTAGCCAGATTTTTGTTACTTTAATGAAATACCCAGGCAGTACTTTATAAATAGGAGTATTTTGACTCAAGTTTCTGGATTTTTATTGACCAAGATCATGTGGGCCCCACTGATTCAACCTCTGGTGATGGTATTGTTGTGGGCAGAGTACTAAGGTCGCAAGAGATAGGGAGTAAGTGTGTCTATGTCTATGTCTGTGTCATCTTTCTCTCTTTATAAAGCCAAAGAATTAGCTGGCTGGCACCGCGGCTCAATAGGCTAATCCTCCTCCTTGAGGCGCCGGCACACCAGGTTCTAGTCCCAGTCGGGGTCCTGGATTCTGTCCCAGTTGCCCCTCTTCCAGGCCAGCTCTCTGCTGTGGCCCGGGAGTGCAGTGGAGGATGGCCCAAGTGCTTGGGCCCTGCACCCGTTTGGGAGACCAGGAGAAGCACCTGGCTCCTGGCTCTGGATCAGCATGGTGCAGCAGCCGCAGCGGCCATTGGGGGCTGAACCAACGGCAAAGGAAGACCTTTCTCTCTGTCTCTCTCTCTCACTGTCCAATCTGCCTGTCAAAAACATAAATAAATAAAAAAAATAAAGCCAAAGAATTAAATCATGGGGGCTCCAACCTAATGACTTCATCCAATCTAATCTCTCTTGAAAGGTCCCACATATAAACATCATAAATGAGTTAAGTTTTCACCCTTTTACTATCATTAACCTAAGACTTTGTGAATGGACTAAACTGCTTGAATTTGTGGACAAGATCATATTCAAACTATAGCCAATGGTTTCTCTATCTTATGATAAATTCACTTTATTTCAGTCATATAATCACTCGTTTATGAATTCACAATACAAGGATAAATATGGCTACTTTCCTGTCCTTGAAGAGCTGACAATCCAGAGAAATCAGGTGAGAAAACCCCAAACAATGTAGTGAGGTAAGGTTGATGTCTTTGCTGTTGTCAGAATGGGCTTTAAAAGAGATGATCATTCCCCTCTCTGGTAAAATGGAGTTAATGATATTTTATGTAATCATCACAAATCCTTAGTGAGGCAGGTAGATTTCTCATTATCTGACGCTTCAGCCTACTGCCATCTTCATAGACTCATCTTTTTCACTTTTTATGTCCATACTTTAAGTTCTACTTACAATAAATCCTGGTACTAGCTACACCAATCTCCCACACCATCTTTTGCACTCTGTGCCTTTACTATGCTGTCCTAAAATGACCTCCCTTAATTCTCCCACATTGACAAAAGAATTTTTTATTCAAATGGTGAAAGTATTGTAATAGGTTGCCTTGTTAGGTAGAGGAGTTGAAGGTATGATGGTGAACTCTTTCTTAAAACATTGGGAAGACATTTCAGATGCTGTTGGAGCTCTATCTAGATCCCCTAGGAGGTTTTGTTTCCATCTCTGGCTGCCATAATGGTTGACTATTAATGGCATACACTTACATCGTCTTTCTAGGGATTTCTCTAAGCCAGTGAGAACTACTTTATCTGGAGATACCAGGAAGATCACACCCTGTATTTCTCCCTTCAAAATTTATCCCAACTTCAGCTTGCAGCCAATGACTGCCTGAAGTAGTTTGATACCATCTCTAATGTAAGAGTGTCAGGGAATCAGACTGAGGCTACAATTCTCCTGAAACCCCCTCCACATCTTGTTTTGCACTATCCTGCTTATCTTACACCCTTACAGATTTCTTCTGAGAGTATTTCCTCAATAAATTACTTGTAAAAGAATGCTTAGAAAGCAATCAATGTAAACACCTTTTCAGATTTTTTCACTGGTTGGCCTATGTCAGAAATTCTGAGTATAAAAGAAAGTCTTCACATAGTTGAGTTAAAATTAATGTATTTTGAAGGACTGACACTGTGGCTTAGTGGGATAAGGCTCCACCTGCAGCACAGACAGCTCATATGAGTGCTCTATGGGTCCCAGCTGCTCCTCTTCTGATCCAGCTCCCTGCTGTTGTGCTTGGGAAAGCAGTGGAAGATGGCCCACATCCTTGGGCCCCTAAACCCGTGTGGGAGACCCAGAAGAAGCTTCTGGCTTCTGGGTTTGGATTGGCTTGGCTACAGCCATTATCTGGGGAGTGAACCAGTGAATGTAAGACTTTCTCTTTGGCTCTCCCTGTGTATTTCTTAGCTGTACCTCTCAAATAAATAAATAAAATCTGTACAAAGATTATGAATTTTGAAATCAACGGATTTGGACTCCCATCCTACTGCTTTCATTTACTTTGTCATGTAGGAAACCTTTTGATACCTCTAATTCTCAATTTTCTTTCCAACAAACTTGAAATAATAATAGTGTCTGTCTTGCCATAGCTCAGGAATCATACTACCCATCCACACCCAAGTAATAAGTCTAATTGTCAAACCAACATTAAATGAGGAATCCTGTCATTTTACTAGATTCATAGTCATTTCCTGGAATTCTTGAGTAACATGTTCACATGTTCCATAATGCTTCCCTGGACAGTGTTTGAGATTTCATGCCTTACTGTAGACCATTGATCCAACCTTCTGTAAGTCATTTGCTGGAGTCTATGGAATGATCCTTCCTATACTACTAATATCTTCTAATTATAAGTGTGGATGTAAACTGTTTCCTATTTTCCTACAACATAGTTAAGTCTGGACTACTATGTCCAACTTTAATTATTAGAGGTTTACAGATGACAAAAAACAATGAATAGATACAGAAGATTGTATTTTCCTAAAATGACAACACCATTAAATACTTCCCTATTGCTGCATTACACTTTTTTTAAAAGATTTATTTATTTGTTTGAAAGTCAGAGTTACACAGAGAGAGGAGAGGCAGAGAGAGAGAGAGAGGTCTTCCATTTGATGGTTCATTCCCCAGATGGCCACAATAGCCTGAGCTGTGCTGATCTGAAGCCAGGAGCCAGGAGCTTCTTTCGGGTCTCCCACGTGGGTGCAGGGGCCCAAATACCTGGGCCATCTTCTGCTTTCCCAGGCCATAGTAGAGAGCTGGATCGCAAGTGGAGCAGCCGGGACTCAAACCAGCGCCCATTTGGGATGCCGGTGCTTCAGGCCAGGGCATTAACCTGCTACACCACAGCGCCAGCCCTGCTACATTATAATTTAAGAGAATTTAATTTCAGTAATCCTGGAATTATCTCACAGTTTCTGTTGGTAAGAAATTCAGGTATGGCTTACCTACCTTTTACCTTTTTTTTTCTTTCTTTCTTTTTTTTTATTTATCCTACATGGGGAGTAAGTGCACAGTGACTCCTGTTGTTGATTTAACAATTTACTCTTATTTATGACGTCAGTAATCACCCGAGGCTGTTGTCATGAGCTGCCAAGGTTATGGAAGCCTCTTGAGTTTGCCAACTCTGATCTTATTTAGACAAGGCCATAGTCAAAGTGGAAGTTCTCTCCTCCCTTCAGAGAAAGGTACCTCTTTCTTTGATGGCCCATTCTTTCTGTTGGGATCTCACTCGCAGAGTGTGTTAATTATTACCTTTTTTATTGAGGGTCTCACCAGGCTAAAATCAAGATGTTGATGGGGCTGGATTTTCATTTACAGATTTGACTAGAAATTATCCACTTGTAAGAGTAACTAGGTTGCTTTCTTAGTAATGTGTAACTGCATGCCTGAGACCTTTAGAAATTGTGGGGCACCTGCAGTAACTTGCCATATGAGTCTATCCATAATCAGTTCACACCATAGCAACTTACTTTCTCAGGGCCAGCAAGATAATTTCTTCTTCCACTCTTCAAAGATGGGGTGTTTTTTGCATAATATAATCCTGGGAGTACCATCCCATCACCTTTGCCATATACCATAATGTGGTAGTCTGCATAACTGCAATAACAAAAATAACATACTTGGTGACTTCACAACAAGAATTTATTGTTTCACAATTCTGGAGGCTGTAGGTCCAAGATCAGAGTGCCAGGAGAGCTGGCTCCTGGTAAGGGATTTCCTCCTGGCTCTCAGACTGCCACTTTTCACCGTATCTTCACGTTTTGCAGAAAGAATAGTATTTCTGGTATCTGTTCTTATAAGGGGATTATTCTAATCACAAGGTCCTCACCATCATGACCTAAGCACTTACTAAAGGCCCCATCTCCAAATAGCATCACTTTGAGGGTTTAGGCTTCAACATGAATATGAGGGGAACATAAATATTCAGTCCATAAGACATACTCTAATCAAAGGAGCAACAGAACACCACTTTGCGCTCTAACATTTTCTTTCAAGGGCATGATATTCTATTACCTTTGATAAACTATTTTATTGAATAGAAGCAAGCCTCAAATTCTATCTAGAAAAGTGAATTACACAGTATGTCTCAAGGGGTCATCTCTGAATGTGTCTGCCACAATGATGTTGATACATCCTTTCATCAAGAGGTGGGGTCAATTGTGTTTCTTTGAATGAGTCCTTCTTTGTGATTTGTTTCCATTACGTAGAATGCAGTGAGAATTTTGCTATAAGACCTCTGAAATTAGGTCAAAGGAAGTGATGTGAGTCTCTCTTTCTCTCCCTTTCCTTAACTCTCTGAGAACAAGTGCCTTTGGAGTCATGAGCTTCCATAAAGCAGTCTGTGACCTTGAAGCCATCATATTGGAGAAACGTAACGGAGAGGCCAATTTGGACAAGAAAATCACTAGCTAGCAGCAGACACAAGTACTGGACAGGTTGAGAGTGCCAGACTTGATATAATTTCAGTTTCTTGTCTTTGAGTCTTCCTATTGAGACCCCAGATACATTGTAGGTAAGTTGGATCCTGTTGGAATTCAAATGCATAAAACCCAAGACCACAACAAATGATTGCTTAATACTACTAAGTTTTGGGGACAATTTGTTATGTGGTCATAGTAACTGGGACAACATTGAAGAAAGACAATTTAAGATAACTACTGTATGGTACATAGTGGTTCCCAGACTCATATAGCAAGACTCTGCAAGTAGTTTCCTATTGGTCACCTTTCTCCTTAGGTTCTACCATATTTCAGAGAATGGCCATCCTCTAAATGCAAACATTTCGAAAAGGTCATGCCACTTCATACTTGAAGTTCAAGTTCAACTCTTCAGGACTTCAGAAAGTAAAAATAGCATACCAAAGAAGAAAAAAGTTCTGGATATTTGTAATATTACCAGCAATGAACATAGTCATTGACACTCCGTGGGGAGCACTTGAAAGCCATCGTATCTCACAAATCTCCATGCTATTATGTATTCTTTACTTAACTAAATTTTGTGTTACATTATCTAAAGCAAAGATGTCATGTTCCCTTAGAGATTAATGAAATCCTTAAAATCTAAAGAAAAAGGAAAACTATTTATGGCTTTAAAAATAGCTATAATTTTCTCTCTCTCCACAAAAATATGAAACTCAAGGCTCAAACAGAAGACCTGGCAATTTTTATTTTATTCAAGAGGATTGATTTGGAAAAGATCAAGGATCTATTTTATTTAAGAGAAGTTTCTGGGACCAGTATTGTAGCATAGTAGGTAAAGCTACTGCCTGCTATGCCAGCATCCTTTTTGGGCACTGGTTTGTGTCCTGGCTGCACTACTTCCAATCCAGCTCTCTCCTAATGGCCTGGGAAAAGCAGTGAAAGATGGCCCACGTATTTTGGATCCTGCCACATACATGAGAGACCCAGAAATTCCTGGCTCCTGGCTTCTGCCTGGTCAAACCCTAGCCATTGCCACCACCTTGGGAGTGAACCAATGAATGGAAGATCTCTTTCTGTATCTCCCTCTCTCTGTAACTCTTTCAAGTAAATAAACAAATGTTAAAAAAAAAAAAACAACAAGTTGCCTTTCTTTCTGGATACCATTGTGAGGGTCTATGGCAGAAAGATGGGATAACAGGTGGGGTATGTTCAGAAGAGACTCACCCTAATTTACCTTCAAAGAAATAAATTCCCAAAAGTTCTGAATGGCTTACTCTCAAATTAATGGCAAATTACAATTTCACTGAAATATATAAGAGTGGTGACATTCAGCAAGTCCATATTTTTTATTCCCGTAGGACATTTGCTGCTTAAAACTTTAAGTGTGAAAGGTAGTCTCCTGGAAATTTTTCTTCGTTTGTTTCCTAATAGATTGTCACCTTGTCATCTTTCTCCCAGACCGCTCTTCTTGAATAGTTTGTGAAACCAAAAAATGTATTGCTTAAGTGATTTGTCCTTGTCTGTATCTCATTTTTAAAATAGGACCCCACAGTCATTTGGAAGGGTGAATAAAACTATATATCTGATATTCTATTAAATCATTGGGTCATTTGTTTTAGGCAGCAGTAATGCCATCTGGTCCGTTAGAAATGGATTTAATAAATATGCTATGTGACATGAGTTACCCAGACAGATTTATTCATGGGACTAACGCTCAGACTTTGAGAACATTTGCAGGATTGATTAACACACGTTTAATAGAGAAATGACGACTGCATTCATGGTGTCTACAGGGAATTAGTATATCATGGGACTAAGGGGCTATCCTCAGGGAATTAACATCTTGTCCTGTTTCTCTCTTTTTGTTCTAGGGTCATTTGACAGTTTCCTCTGCTTTAAAGGGTATGAGTCATTTTAATTAAGCTTGCAATTCTCTGCTTCAGAGAGACCCTGCATCCCCTTATTAGGAAAACCACATTCTTCAGGATTGCTGTTTCTACCATTTATCAAAAAAAAAAAAAAAAAAAAGTGGGATTCTGATTGGTGTTCTTAACACAAGAGTCCTTGCAGTAAAAGTTGTGCCTTGAATCCCAATAGAAATGACATTGCATATCCTTGCTGAAGATAACTTTTACCATAGAAGTTATGCTTTATGAATTTAAATTTCCATTTTATCAATATGTGAAATTTACCAACAGTATTTTTATCCTGTCTGTTCCTGTTGGACTAAAGTTTTGACTAATTCGAAGATCTCTGAGAAGCAGATTCAAGATTTTTGGTAATACAGAGCCATTTCAAACTATTAGCCAGGATTAATCAGCCATCCACAGGAAATTTTTCTTATAAAGAGGAAATCTCACCTATTTTGGTCACTTACTCTGGGAACAAACTTTCTCCTTTGTAGGATAAAATCTGGTGTAGTTCCAGGGTTTAGTTTTTCCTCCTTCCTCCTTTCCTTGTGATCTAGCTTCAATTTGCCACCCACAGCCATCTCCTCATTTCTGCATTTCCTAATCTCTCCAGAGGATTAACTGTTTCCTCCGGACCTCCACATGTTTCCATAGGGTGGACCAAGCTCTAGTGTAATGATTAACACTGTCTGTTGTAGCTATTTCTTCATGTATTTGTTTTTTCTCAGAAAATGTAAACTTAAATGTCAAGGACTAAATCTTTTCTTCCGCTTACGTTTGTAACCACCTAAGCTAATGTTAACTGCTTCTTAAATGTTTCTTAAATGAAAAAAAAAATTATTTGGTGCAAAATACTCTGAGAGATTACTTGGCTCCTAACATGGAATTTTCTTCTATAAACTTCTATCCCTTCACAGTCGCCTTCTTTGCACAACTGTGATTTCCTTTAATTTTGTCTCACTGTAGCTTGAATTTTTTCCATATGCATTATAGTTTTTAAATAAAAATATAAATATAACACTAATAACAAAATGACTAAATACTGTGATGTTTATTAATGACACTCAGTATTCTAAATGCCATCCTACCTCTTATTATTATTTTTTTTTTACTATTGGATCTTGTGTTTATCATGATCCTTCATTATAAATTCAGTCAACAGGAGAATTCTGCAAGAGGAGGCATTTGCACCTATAATTTTTACTGAATGGAGGCGTAAACTAAAGTTGCACATTTTCTTATGAAGCAGTGTTTTATATTATATTCTCATAAGAATTACAGCCGGAAAGCACTAACATCTTCAAGAAATAATGCAGCAAATTGTCTTATCTACCACGTAGTTCTTCAAATTCTGTATACAGCTTTTCAGTAATCAGATGTTTAAAAGAATTTAGGTATATGTAAATGATGACATATTTTTAAAATTTTATTTATTTATTTTTTTGACAGTCAGAGTGGACAGTGAGAGAGAGAGACAGAGAAAGGTCTTCCTTTTTGCCGTTGGTTCACCCTCCAATGACCGCCGCGACCGGCACGCTGTGGCCAACACACTGCGCTGATCCGATGGCAAGGAGCCAGGTGCTTTTTCCTGGTCTCCCATCGGGTGCAGGGCCCAAGCACTTGGGCCATCCTCCACTGCACTCCCTGACCACAGCAGAGAGCTGGCCTGGAAGAGGGGCAACCGGGACAGAATCGGTGCCCCGACTGGGACTAGAACCCGGTGTGCTGGCGCTGCAAGGCAAAGGATTAGCCTATTGAGCCGTGGCGCTGGCTGACATATATTTTTTAACTCATTTTTTTCTAGCTTGCTTGCTTCAGTTATTTATCTAAAATTCAGAATAATCTTTGTGATTATTACATCTTAGTGCAATCATTAGTGTATTCTGCCTTTCTTAGCAGTCATTATAAATAGAGGTAGGGTTGGAATGAAGCTTTTAAGGCCAGAACAGAAAGAAAATGAGAACATGGTCAGAGGACCTGGCCTTGAGCTCAGTTGTGACACTTTTAAAGTGACTTCATTTGTGAGTCAGGCAAGCTAATTTCAGACAATTATTCAGAATTCAGAAAAAATTATTCAGAAAAAATTCAGAGTCAGACAAGTAACTTCATTACTGTACTCAAGACAAGGGGCAATGTAGTGATGGCGTGGGCTAAGCTGCTGCCTGCAGGGAAGCATCTCATATCTGAGTGCCAGTGGGAAAGCACTGGAAAATGGCTCAAGTACCTGGACTCCTGCCACTCATGTGGGAGACCTGGATGGATTTCTAAGCTCTTGGCTTTGGCCTGGCCTACCTCTGACATTTTTGGCCATTTGAGGAGTAAAACAGTGGATGGAAAATCTCGTTTTCTTTGACTCTCCCTCTCTTCATCACTCAGCTTTTCAAATAAAGAAAATGTCTTCTTTTTTGAAAGACTGCATTGTAAATGGTGAAGTGCTGTTAGTGTTTTAGGTATCATTACTACATAAAATGAAGAAACTACAGTCTACTTCCGACTTCAGAAGTCATTAAAAATATGTTGAAATCTCTTATCAGAAACAGCAGACTCATAGAATGGCAGATGTCTTAAATAGCACTCTGGCCTCAGAATCAGCCCTTAAGGCATTCAGATCTGGCTCAAGAGCCCATGAGAATATATTAAGCATGGAAAGCTAAGACACTCTGAAAAACAAAAAAAAAGAAGACCTAAATGAAAGATCTCTGCGAGTGAGATCCCAGTGGAAAGAACAGGGCCATCAAAGAAGGAGGTACCTTTCTCTGAAGGGAGGAGAGAACTTCCACTTTGACTATGACCCAGTCGGAATAAGATTGAAGTCGGCGAACCCTAAAGGCTTCCATAGCCTTGACAACTCATGACTAGAGCCTAGGGAGATTACTGATGCCATAAACAAGAGTGTCAAATTGTTAAATCAACTTCAGGAGTCACTGTGTACTTACGTCTCATGAGGGATCTGTCCTTAATGTGTTATCCAATGTGAAGTAATGCTGTAACTAGTACTGAAGCAGTATTTTTACACCTTGTGTTTCTGTGTGGGTGCAAACTGATGAAATCTTTACATAGTATATACTGAATTGATCTTCTGTATATAAAGATAATTGCAAATGATTAAAAAACCCTTGGTGTTAAATTGGAAATTGCATAGATAATTGATTCTTTTAAAAAAAAATCATGTAGGATCTCTGTCCTTAATGTGCTATACATTGTGAATTAATACTATAACTAGTACTCCAACAGTATTTTCACTTTGTGTTGCTATGTGAGAGCAAACTGTTGAAATCTTTACGTAATATGTACTAAACTGATCTTCTGTATATAAAGAGAATTGAAAATGAATCTTGATGTGAATGGAAGGGGAGAGGGAGCGGGAAAGGGGAGTGTAGCGGGTGGGAGGGAAGTTGTGTGGGGGGAGCCATTGTAATCTATAAGCTGTGCTTTGGAAATTTATATTCTTTAAATAAAAGCTTTATATAAAAAATATTATGTGTAAATTTAAAAGTTTAATGAAAAATTCTTTATCTCGACACTGGGACATATTAGAAGTTTCATTGGTTTTCTTGTTGTGTAATGTGTTTTTCCAGCGAGGCTACCTAAATGAAAACAAATGACACAGACATACAAATATATGTTTACTATCTATCACAGGTTTGATTTGCCCTCTCTCTTAAAATTTGTTTATTTGAAACGCAGAGAGAGAGAAAGAGAGAGAGAGAGAGAGAGAGAGAGAGAGAGAGAGACTTCCATCTGCTGGTTCACTCCCCAAATGGCCACAACAGCTAGAGCTAGGAGCTTCTTCGGGGTCTCTCACATGGGTGCAAGGGCCCAAGCACTTGGGCCATACTCTGCTGCTTTCCCAGGCACATTAGCAAGGAGCTGGTTAGGACGTGGATTAGCTGGAACTTGAACTGGTGCCCATATGGGATGCCAGCACCACAGGCAGTGGCTTTACACACTATGCCACAGTGCCAGCCACCATTTTGCTTTCCACTAAGGGATTATCTTTTAGTTTTAGACATTGCAATTTGCTTGTTCAAGGAAGAACTGTGTAGCATGAACTCACTTAAAGCAATTGTATTTGTTAGTTCAAGATAGTTTCCTATACTCAAATACATCTTCACAAGAACAAGTCTTGCGTAACAGTCTAAACTCTAAACTAATAACTTCCTAGATGTTAGAAGCTATCAGTTATGAGAAATTTCTTTATGAGTGGCAGGGAATAATTGCATATATATATATGTGTGTGTGTGTGTGTAAATTATATATATATTTATGTATGTATATATATATATATATATATATATATATATATATGATTTTACTTATTTATTTGAGAGGTAGAGTTTCAGACAATGAGAGGGAAAGGCAGAGAGAAAATTCTTCCATCTGCTGGTTCACTCCCAAATGGCTGCAATGGCCAGAGCTGGGTCAATCTCAAGCCAAGAGCCAGGAGCTTCTTTCAGGTCTCCCATGTAGGTGGCTAGGGCCCAAGTGCTTGGGCTATCTTCTACTGCTTTCCTAGGCCATAGCAGGGAGCTGGATTAGAAGAAGAGCAGTCAGGAATAGAACCAGTGCCCATATATGATGCTGGCACCACAGGTGGAGGACTAAGCTACTGTGCCACAGTGCTGGCCCCTGCATTTATATTTTTAATAAGATCACTGAGACTAATCCTTTTATTTGGAAAGGTCTAATGTAAGGTTGTTCTTTCTTCTTCTTTTTTTTTTAATTTGAGAGGCAGAGTTAGACAGTGAGAGAGAGAGACAGAGAGAAAGGTGTTCCTTCTGTTGGTTTACCCCCCAGATGGCTGCTATGGCCGGCGCTGCACTGATCCGAAGCCAGGAGCCAGGTGCCTCTTCTTGGTCTCCCATGCAGGGGCAGGGCCCAAGCACTTGGGCCATCTTCCACTGCACTCCTGGGCCACAGCAGAGAGCTGTACTGGAAGAGCAGCAACTGGAACTAGAAACCGGTGCACATATGGGATGTGGGTGCCACACGTGGAGGATTAACCGAGTGAGCCACGACACTGGCCCCTGATTATTCTTTCACTTGACCACCTATCTTTGAATCATTCATATTCTAAGCACCTGTGGACTGTTCAGAATTTATGATTAGTTTACAGGTCATGGGAATCTGAATGTAGAGGTTATTTGTGCATTAAACATTACCTTGGTAAAATATTTGGCAGGTGATTTAGCAGTCTAGTGTTTTTTGATTCATCTTTGTATTTTTAGAATATAGAGATTGTCTGGTAACTGTTGTATCCCTAATAAATATGTGATAAAGAATAATATTGCACCAGATATTGTGTTAAGTATTTTATTTGCATTATATAATTTATATTCACTTGATGACATAAGCAATATTATTCTTATTTTATAAGGGAAGAAACAGAGGGAAATAAAATTAAGTGAGAATTAAGTAAGAAGAATTAAGTAAATTCTTCAACTTCTAAGAACTAGTGAGTGATTATAGTCCTTTTATAAAATCTGCTTTTCATTAACATTCACATGAGAGATCAGTGAAAAAATGTTACAGAGTTTTGGTTTCATGTCTATGCAGTTTCAGGTTAATCCCACTTGTCTGTCAGGAGATCATACTGGTATTTATTCAAATTATTGCTTCTGCCTCTATGCTTCATATATTTTCATACATCCAGTAACTTCTAAAGCATTCTGGGGAAAGGAAAATGACTTTAGTTTTTTTATCTTCCTAATACTCCCAATATGCTGGAACCACCGTATGTGTGGGTTTTTTTTTTTTAAGATTTATTTATTTATTTCAAAGTCAGAGTTACACAGAAAAAGAAGGAGAGTCAGAGAGAAAGAGAAGTTTTCCATCCACTGGTTCACTCCCCAGTTGGCTACACAGCCAGAGCTGTGCCAATCTGAAACCAGGAGCCAGGAGATTCTTCCAGGTCTCCCACATGGGTGCAGGGGCCCAAGGGCTTGGGCCATCTTCTACTGCTTTCCCAGGCCATAGCAGAGAGCTGGATCGGAAGTGGAGCAGCCGGGACTTAACCAGTGCCCGTATGGGGTGCTGGCACTGCAGGCGGAGGCTTTGCCCACTATGCCACAGTGCAGGCCCCACCATATATGTTTGCTAAAAGCTATTGACTACACCATCAACTGACCACAACATATAAAAATTAAGCACCAGGTCAACAGATGATAAATGAACTCACTTTCTCTATTTGAAAAACTGCAGGCATGACTAATATTTTCTTTTAATTCTTTGGTTAAATATGACATAACTTCAAATTATTTTCCTCTAAGTACATTCAGACTGCTGTTGGAAATACATTTCTTTTTCTTTATTTTATTTTATTTTTTTTTTTTTTCTTTTTTAAAAAAAAGATTTTTATTTATTTTTTTTCTAGTTTTTTTTATAATGCTTTTATTTAAAGAATATAAATTTCCAAAATACAGCTTATAGATTACAATGGCTTCCCCCCCATAATTTCCCCCCCACCCGCAACCCTCCCCTTTCCCACTCCCTCTCCCCTTGCTTCACATCAAGATTCATTTTCAATTCTCTTTATATACAGAAGATCAGTTTACTATATATTAAGTAAAGATTTCAACAGTTTGCCCTCACATAGCAACACAAAGTGATAAATACTGTTGGAGTACTAGTTATAGTATTAATTCACAATGTATAGCACATTAAGGACAGAGATCCTACATGACATATTTTTTTAAAAAATTGATTAATTTTCTAGGCAATTTCCAATTTGACACCAAGATTTTTTTTTTCATTTTTAATTATCTATATACAGAAGATAGATTCAGTATATACTAAGTAAAGATTTCATCAGTTTGCACCAACACAGAAACACAAAGTGTAAAATACTGTTTCAGTGCTAGTTATAGCATAACTTCACATTGGACAACACATTAAGGACAGATCCCACATGAGACGTAAGTACACAGTGACTCCTGAAGGTGATTTAACAATTTGACACTCTTGTTTATGGCATCAGTAATCTCCCTAGGCTCTAGTCATGAGTTGCCAAGGCTATGGAAGCCTTTAGGGTTCGCCGACTTCAATCTTATTCCGACAGGGTCATAGTCAAAGTGGAGGTTCTCTCCTCCCTTCAGAGAAAGGTACCTCCTTCTTTGATGGCCCCATTCGTTCCACTGGGATCTCACTCACAGAGATCTTTCATTTAGGTCTTCTTTTTTTTCCAGAGTGTCTTGGCTTTCCATGCCTAGAATATTCTCATGGGCTCTTGAGCCAGATCTGAATGCCTTAAGGGCTGATTCTGAGGCCAGAGTGCTATTTAGGACATCTGCCATTCTATGAGTCTGCTGTGTATCTTGCTTCCCATGTTGGATCATTCTCTCCCTTTTTCATTCTATCAGTTAGTATTAGCAGACACTAGTCTTGTTTGTGTGATCCCTTTGACTCTTAGACCTATCAGTGTGATCAATTGTGAACTGAAATTGATCACTTGGACTAGTCAGATGGCCTTGGTACATGCCACCTTGATGGGATTGTATTGGAATCCCCTGGCACAATTCTAACTCCATCATTTGGGGCAGTTCCGATTGAGCATGTCCCAAATTGTACATCTCCTCCCTCTCTTATTCCCACTCTTATATTTCACAGGGATCACTTTTCAGTTAAAATTTAAACACCTAAGAATAATTGTTTGTTAATTACAGAGTTCAACCAATAGTACTAGAATAAAAAAATTACTAAAATGGATAAAGTATTACATTGTACTACTTTTCTTTATTTTATAAGAATGAATGATCCAGAGAGCAAATTCCTAGGCTATTGATATAGTAGCTCTGTTTGATTCTTGTTTGGCAATAGGAAGAAGCCAGGGAGTTGGAGTCTTTGACAGTTTTCAGACTTCTAATTCTATTTTCATATTGTAGGATTCATAAGTCTGCTGGTAATAAATTTCCATAGCTGGATTATTTAATGTTGACATAATTCTTAGTGTTACTTAATATGAAGTGTCAATATTTTAGCATTTGAAGACCTGGGTTTATATTCTCATATATTATGATTTACTGGTTTTATTGCCTTGGGTAATCATTTAATCTCACTGTGGTTCTGTCTTATTTTACATTTTTTGGTTTGGGAGGAGGAGAAACATAGATAGACAGAGTCCACATCTGTAGGTAAACCCCCTAAATGCCTCCAACAGCTGGGATGGGCCATACCAAACCTGGAAGCTGGGAACTCAACTCAAGTCTCCTTTTTGAGTGGCAGGGACTCAAGTACTTCAGCCACCATGAGAATCTGAAATTGGGAACAGAGCCAGAACTTGAATCCCAGGCACTGAAATATGACATGTTGATGTTCCAATTAGAAACTCAACTCCTAGGCCAAACGCCTGCCCACATTTTTGTTTTATTTTGTTTTTTGTTTGTCTTGTTTTACATTTGTGATATGTACCTAGGAATAGCAGGCTCAGTGATCAGTGTGAGGAATAAATGGGAAGGTGTGTTGTAAATGTTAAGGAACTAAAACAGAAATGATGATCTTACTTATACAGAATAACTGAAAGCAGTCAATGATTTTTTAATCATATTGTTAATTAATTTTCTTTTTCCTTTTTGAATGATTGATTATAGTATATTCAATTGCGATGAGTGTTAACTGCTGTTCCTGTTTGATTCCATATACTGAATTTCATGCTGCTTTTACTCTGCTTTCATTCTTATTGTCATCACTCTGACAGTTTCTTTATAATAAAGACAACTTGGTTTTGTTGAAAAAAAAATGTTAAGGAACTAAGCGAAACCTGATTGTCTGCTATTTGGGCATGACATAGAATAGCTGCTTTAGGACTCATGGTGGTTAATTTTCTATGTCAACTTGACTGGGCTAAGGAATGCCCAGATAGCTGGCAAACATTGTTTCTGTTTCTGTGAAGATGTTTCCAGAAGATACTATCATTTCAATGAGTAAACTGAGTAAAGAAGATCTGCCCTTGCCAATGTGGAGGGCCATCAACCAAACCCTTGATGCCCTTAACAGAACAAAAAGTGGGAGAAGGAGGAATTTGTTGTTTTCTGCTTGAGCTAACACATGTGTCTTATCTGCCCTTGGCCTTCAGTGTTCCTGGTTCTTGGGCCTTCAGTCTTGCTGTGACTTACCCCATTGCTTCTCCTGATTCAAGTCTTTGTGTGTGAAATGGAACCTCACCATTAACTTGCCTGGATCACCAGCTTGCAGGTGACAGATATGAGACTTCTCAGCCTCCACAATCTTGTGAGCCAATTCCTCAGAGTAAATATTTCTATAAATCTAGGTATCTGCTATGGATTCTGTTTGTCTGGAGAACTCAAACACAGACTCTTGTTCTGTATTTTCCATTGCTGTCTATGATGGCCCCAACCTGGTAGAAGGATTAGAATTTGGACCATGGAGTGGGACTGCCTTGGATTTGTCACATGTTGGTTAGATACTCTTGGATAGCTTACTTGTCATTTCATACCCCTATGCTTTTCCTCTTGCTATTATTTCCTTTGCTTATATCTGGGATAAGTTGCTTATCAAACTCAACTTCTGGGAAGATGTCTTGACTTGTTCTCTGCCCTTCATCATTCCTTCCTCTGGGGCACCACTGTGCACTTTTGTCTCATAGTTCCTCTCCTGTGATCCACACTCTTGTTAAAAGATGTTTTATGTCATTCCTTCTTACTGAGTTGTTCTCTCTTTTCCTTGTGCTTTCATATATGCTTCATATATTCTTCTGACTACAATATTGATTAATGCCTCTTAACAATCTTCATTCTTTAAAATTTCCTTAGTAATATCATTTTTCCTTGGGAAGCAGTCTGCCTTAACCCTATCATAACATATGATCATAATTAATTCTTTAGTTTTCTGATTTTCTTTGATGGACTGTAAGTTACATGAAGGCAAAAAGTGTTTTTATTGTGCTCTGCTATATCTCCAGTGCCCTTCAGTGTGATGAAAAAGATCTTTCTAGCCAAATGATCTTGATATAGAATTGTTCTGTTACCTGAGAATGTAAAAGTAGTTAGTTAGAGACCGGGCGGTGGCTCCTAAAATGTGTTCCATGGAACATATAGGGAAAATCCAGTGAGTAGAATTATTTTGGAATATATTAATATTAACTCCCAAGGAAAATTTTCCTTCTGTATCAATCTGTCATGTGGACAAAGAAAAAATTAAGATTATATTTCACAGTCAATTACACTTTTTTATCAAGGCAGCTGCAAAAATGGAATAGAAATGTTACCCTTTTCTCAAAGAACAGGTGAGATAAGGTTTACTGAAAAATGATCAAATATTTAATACCCATCTTCAGTCATTAAATAATGGCTTGGCAATAGCTTCACAGAAACAGCAATCCAATGGCACAGAACAGGGAGATATGAACTTGCAGACACACCAAGAACAGGTTTCTTTGCAGTATATGCTCTGCTGAAATTCTTCGTAAAATTTTATTTAGGGTATACAAGTTTCATGTATTTCATCAATACAGATTTAGGAACATAGTAATTCTTTCCACCTTGCCCTCTCTCTTGCCCATGCTCCAACACTTCTTCCTCCTCCTTTTCCTATTCCCACTCTTAATTTTTACAAAGTACTGTTTTCAGTTTACATTATACTCATAGGGTTAATCCTACACTAAGTAAAGAGTACAACAAATAGTATGAAGAAAAAGACACTGTTTCTCAACAGTAGAGAAAAGAGTTGTAAACAATCATCAAATCTCAGAAAGTCCATTTAACTCCAATACATTATATTTTATGTACTCGATCAGTTACCTCGGATCAAGGAAAACATGTTTTCTGGGGACTGGCTTATTTCACTAAATATAGTGGTGTCCAGCTGCAAATATTCTTATTGCAAAAGACAGGATTTCATTTTTTTACAGCTTTTTATATTATTTTTTGACAGGCAGAGTTAGACAGTGAAAGAGAGAGAGAGAAAGAGAGACAGACAGAGACAGAGATAAAGGTCTTCCTTTCCGTTGGTTCACCTCCCAAATGGCTGCTATGGCCAATGCGCTGTGCTGATCCGAACCCAGGAGCCAAGTTCTTCCTCCTGGTCTCCCCTGTGGGTGCAGGGCCCAAGCACTTGGGCCATCCTCCACTGCCTTCCCAGGACACAGCAGAGAGCTGGACTGGAAGAGGAGCAACCGGGACAGAGTCCAGCACCCCAACCAGGACTAGAACCCAGGGTGCCGGCACCGTGGGTGGAGGATTAGCCAAGTGAGCCGTGGCACCAGCCTATATTATTTTTTAATCTATAGTGTATAATTTCTTTATCCAGTCATCAGTTAATGGGCATCTGGTTGATTCAATATCTTAGCTATTGTGAATTGTGCTGCAATTAACATAGGGGTACAGATAACTCTTTCATTGCTGATTTCTTTTGGTTCGCATAAATTCCCAGGAGTGGGATAGCTGGATCATATGGTAGGTCTATATTTAGATTTCTAAGATATTCCCATAGTTTCTTCCACAGTGGTGCAATTTTTACATTCTCAACAACAGTGGATCCGGGTACCTTTTTCTCCACATCCTCACCAGCAGTTGTTTGTTGATTTCTCTCTGAGAACTATACTAACTGGGGTGAAGTGAAACCTCACTGTGGTTTTGATTTGCTTTTCCCTGCTAGCAAGTTATCTTGAGCATTTTTTCATGTGTCTGTTAGCCATTTGAATTTCGTCTCTTGAAAAAAATCTGCTCAAGTCTTTTGCCAATTCTTAACTGGATTTTTCTTTTTTGTTGTTGAGTTTCTTGAGCTCTTTATAGATTCTGGATATTAACCCTTTGTCAGTTGCATAGTTTGCAAATATATTCTCCCATTCTGTCGGTTGCTTTTTCACTTTGCTGAGTGCGTCTTTCACACTACAGAAACTTCTCAGCTTGATGTAATCCCTTTTGTCAATTTTTACTTTGTGCTTCTGGAGTCTTTTCCAAGAAGTCTTTGTTTATGCCAATGTCTTGCAGAGTTTCTCCAATGTTCTCTAGTGGTTGAAAGGTATCAGTAGATTTAGGTCCTTGATCTATTTTGAGTGGATTTTTGTGTAAGGTATAAGGTAGGGGTCTTGTTTCATACAGAGATCCAGTTTTCCCAGTACCATTTGTTGAAGAGACTATCCTTGCTCCAGAGATTGAGTTTAGCTTCCTTATCAAAGATAAGTTGTTTATGGATGCATCAGTTGATTTCTGGAGTTTCTGTTCTGTTCCATTGGTCTACATATCTGTTTATGTGCCAGTACAAGGCTGTTTGGCTTTTAACTGGCCTGCAGTATGTCTTGAAATCAAGTATTGTAATGCCTTGGACTTTGTTTTTGTTGTATAAGATTGCTTTAGCTATTCAGGGTCTCTTGTATTTCCACATATATTTAAGCATCATTTTTGCAGATCTGAGAAGAATGTTGTTGGTATTTTGGTTGGGATTGCATTGAATCTTTAAATTGATTTCTATAGTATGGGGATTTTTTTAAAAAAAGATTTATTTAATTTATTTGGAAGTCAGAGTTACAGAGAGAGGTAGGGCCAGAGAAAAAGATTAGTCTTCCATCTGCTAGTTCACTTCCCAAATTACCATAATGGCTTGAGTTGAGCTGATCTGAAGTCAGGAGCCAAGAGCTTCTTCGAGGTCTCCTACATGGGCACAGGGGCTCAAGGACTTGGGCCATCTTGTACTGCTTTCCCAGGCCATAGCAGAGAGCTGGATTTTTAGTGGAGCAGAAAAGACTGGAACCAGTGCCCATAGGGGATGCCCATGCTGCATGTGGTGACTTTAACCCACTGTGCCACAACACTAGCCCCCAGGACATTTTGATGATATTGATTCTTCCAATCCATGAACATGAAAAAATTTTCCAGTTTTTTTGTGTGTCTTCTTCAAATATATTTCTTTAATGTTTTTTAATTTACATTGTAGAGATTTTGGAAATTATTGGTTAAATTTGTTCCAAGGTATTTAAAATTTTTTTGTAGCTATTGTGAATGGGATTGATCTTAGAAATTCTTTCTCAGCCCTGGCATTGTCTGTCTTTTCAAAGGCTGTTGATTTTTGTGTGCTAATTTATATCCTGCCAGTTTATCAAAGTCTTTTATTAGTCATAATAGTCTCTCAGTAGAGTCTTTTGGATCCCCTAACTAAAGAATCATGTTATCTGCAAATAAGGAAAATTTGACTTCCTCCTTCCCAATTTTTAACCCTTTGATTTCTTTTTCTTGCCTAATGGCTCTGGCTAAAACTTCCAGGACTATATTGAATAGCAATGGTGAGAGTAAGCATTCTTGTCTGGTTCCAGATCTTAGAGGGGATACTTCCAACATTTCCTCATATAGTAGGATGCTGGCAGTGGGCTTGTCATAAATTACCTGATTGTGTTGAGGAATGCTCCTTCTATACCTGACTTGCTTAAGGTTTTTTTTTATCATGAAATGATGTTGTATTTTATCAAATGATATCTCTGCATCTATTGAGATAATCATAGTGTTTTTTTTCTTCAGTTAATGTGATATATTACATTTATTGATTTGCAAATGTTGAACCAGCCCAGCATACCAGGGATAAATCCCACTTAGTCTGGGTGAATGATCTTTCTGATGTGTTTTTGGGATTTGATTAGCTCATATTTTGTTGAGGATTTTTGCATCTATGTTCATCAGGGATATTGGCTTTTAGTTCTCTTTCTCTGTTGTATCTTTTTTCTGGTTTAGGAATTAAGGTGAAGCAGGCTTCATAGATGAAGTGCGCTGGCCACAGCGGCCATTGTGGGGTGAACCAACAGAAAAGAAAGACCTTTCTCTCTGTCTCTCTCTTTCACTGTCCACTCTGCCTGTCAAAAAAAATTATTTCAACATGTATTCACAATATAAAACTTATTTTTATAATTTATATTTGTATCATCTCCTTAAAGTCCAGTGTTTATTTTGTAACATTATGGCATGTCTCAATTCATAGTGAATCCACATTTCAAGTGCTCAGTTGTCACATATGGACACTCTAGTGGGTAGTGAATTTTTGGGAAATTGAAGTGCAGAGGATGGCACAACTATCCATTAAAATCCTAGGTCACTTAGCAACTGTGAAAAAATTCCCTCTACAACTGAACTGCCCATCACTGTGATACAATACACAATAATCCCTTGTTAAATCATTGCCATTTTTGGGTTTATTATCAGCTAGTGTACTGTGGAAGACTAGATTATTCTTGAACAAGTATTCACTACCTTTCTGCTGTCTTGACCTCCATGAGAGTAGTATATATTTTTTTTTGCCTTGCAAATTCGGGGCTTTGCAATATAATGTTGATAGAGAAGATAGTATACTGGCTCTAATCTATTAAGAATACTGTGGAATTTTGTTGAACATTTCCTGACTTTTATCTTCTCATAAAAAGAAATATGAACCTGATGATCAGTAGGTCCAGAAGAATGAAAAACAAATCAAGCAGACCTGAACTGAAGCTATGATGTGGAGTTAAGTTCAGCTGAACTCACTCTAGATCAATTGACCATCAATACACTAGCAGATGTGCAAGCAAGTAATAAGTATGAATTGTTCTTTGAGAATACATTTGTGCTGGATTGTTGTGCGGTTTTATAGTGATAATAGCTGAGTAGAAAAACTGTCCTAGCAGAGTTTCATTTCCCATGGAAGAATGTCCCACTACCAATGCACTGAATTCTTTTTCTATTTCATTTACCCATGTTATATCTACTTTTCCATCCTTTCTTCTCTTGTTAATGATCAGTGTTCATTTTTTTTTGTATTATTGTTATTTATGTATATAATTCAGAGGGTAGCCAACATGTTCTCTAACAACTTAAGGTCTGAGTATATAATCATCCATTTAGTCATTGAACACTTTTTTGTGTGTTTGTCTGGGGCAAGGAGTTGGTGCTGAATATAGGCCCTGTTATAGTCTATAAGGATGCAAATAATGAAAAGGAATTGTTCACATGGTACTTATATTTTTTCTGAGTGATAGAAAACACACAAGTAAAAACCACAAAGGGATGTGATGTAGTATTGCTAAAAATAAAAACAAAAAAAAAGGAATTAGGTAATAGGTAGAGGTTATTGCTATAGGAATGATTTAATGGGTCCCTTATTGTATCTCCTGTAGAAACATAAACCTTCTCTAAAAATAAACCCCCTCTGGTCTACTGCAAGGCACTTTTGTTTTTGCATTTTCTGTGGCTTCCAGGGATTTAGTTGAATTTAGGATTATGTTTTTCATTTTGTTTGTCTTGTTTTTGTTCTGTCTTGCATTAATCAAATTAGTTAAATTAGTATCAAAAAACATTGATAGTAAGGCATTAGTTGATAATATTTTACTGAAGGTTTTGGGAATATGAAGTATTTTATCATATTAACACAATTTAAAATTCAGTATTATCTATTCCTGATCCTAAGTCTCAAAATGAAGGTGTGGCCTCCTTCTCTGAGGTTTTTTGTTTACATTTTTGATCTTTACTATTGTGTTCTAATCTTTGAATTCTCACTTTTTGATTCCTTAGAACAATTGGATTGGTTCTCTTATTTCCTTGACTTTTCCAGTCCAAACCCCCAAAGACTTGTTTTTCTACTACATGGCTTACCAAGTTTTTTTTTTTTTTTCATATGACAAATCCTGATTTAGAGGTATTTCATTATATGCTCAAGGTCACATAGCTATAAAATAATACAGCTGAGATTCTAATAACTTTAAAACTAATGTTTGTGTAGTAAAAGCAAATTTTATAGTCAGTTTACTTAAGTTAGCAATCACATAACTAATCTTGAAAAATAAACTTATTTGCTTCCAGGTCCTGCTTAATGGAAAGTAAATTGGTCAGATTATTTCCATATTAGCTCAGTGATTCTATGAGGTGAACTCAGTGAAATATGAATGAGCTATTAATTCCAGTATGCATTACTGAGCATCAAAGGAAAGGAGAGCTGGTTTGTGGCTGTCTTTGGTCCCTTGTTGGCATTCTATGAGTTAGAAGCCATTTAATCTGGTAGTTAGGCAATGACATCTTTAACATATCTATTGTTATGTCCATTGTCATTGAAAGCATGTCATACTAAATGAACCTGGGATTTATCACACTATTAACTGCCTTCTTTACTTCAGTAGATTTCAGTGACTCTCTGGGAAGAATGAGTAAATCTCACATGCTTTTGTCCAAACCAGACTAAAGTGTAGGGGCACTTGGTGACTCAGTTGGGGCCATCTACTTATACATCTCCTTCAGACGTTGCCACTCCAGTGACCTCCTATGACAGATAGGAGAATATCCCCTTAAAGATATCCACTCCCTAATCCCAGAATCTGTGAGTAATTTAGTTTACATACACAAACACTTTGCATGTGGGAAGATTATACTGGAATCTCAGTGGGCCCAATATGATTCCAAAGGTCAATAAACTCTCTTTGTAGTCATAGCTGAAAGTGAAAGTCTTGTGAACTTCATTCACCTGTCCCTTCATCTTTAACTGGGTCTCCCCTCACAAGAATAATTCCTGAATTTTTCATCAGTTACTATTTCCCCTCCTCAGCAATTTATAGTTCAGAGCCCTTTTGTTCTCTGCTGATAACCCCTGACCTGGTCCTTCACCTAACTCTTTAAATCTGTTCTTCCAATTGTGGCGCATATCTTCCATGAAATGCTCTTGATTTCTTGATTTTATGAGCTTAGAAACTTATGGTTCATCTCTTTTCAAATTGTTCCCTTGATTTTCCTATACTCATTAAAGAATGGCTCTCTTCTGGTGACATGTAATGGCAAAAACATTTTGCCTCTCTTTTCGTTCCTTCAATTTTCAGGCTGATTTACAATGATACAGATTTACACTCTCCAACCCTAACTGAGCCTTTAGCACTACTTTCAAGCCCTTTACTTGTCTTTGGTTCACATCTCTCTAGTTGTATATTGAGTATCACAACTATGCATCTCTGTTACCAGTCTTGTTCTCACTCTTTTCAACAGAAATTGAGAACATTAATCAGAAACTTCCTCAACTTCTTTTTTTTTTGTTTTACTATTAATCAGAAATGTCATATTGCATTGATAAGGAAAAATAAAATATTGTCCCTGCATGTAAGGACTTAAAATAAATTACATAATCACGTGCAAAATCAGTGCTGTATATAGAAAATGCTGAAGTTGGCAATAATGAACAAAAATTTATACATAGCTTATAGAAACTTTATTGCTTTATTTTCTTTTATGCTTACAACTACTTGGTAAATGAATACAATTATTTCCTCCATTACACAGATAAGGGAACTGAGGCTCAGATATAAGAACATAATTTGACAAAGATAATTGAGTGAATAAATGCCAAAATCAGAGTTTGCAATTAATTCTGACTTATAAAAAAATAGTAGACTTTCCTGCAAACTTGAGTATTTTTTTTAATAGCTGATCTCTGTTCTACACCCCCTGTCTGGGTTGTCCCAAATCTCTGGACAAATGTTAAGTCCCAGCAAGCAATCTCAATAGAAGGCTACAGTACATGTCTATTTTTTTTCCCAGTGTGATTTTGGGAGTTTCTCTCCAAGAAGCAAAGTAGGAAAAGCTCAGGTAAGCCAACACAGATATATAATTACATGACTTATTATTATTCCTGTGTCTCACTAGGAGCAGGAGAAACAAAATTTCAGCAGTAGGTGGAAGCTTCTTTAAGTTAACAAGTGAAAATTAATCTTCCACTTATTACAGAAATCATGTTCCTTCTTTCTCGTCTATTTCTTTGTCAGGAATACAAAGTCTTTCCCAAATCTCCCCATGGTTGGAGCCTTCTTGACCATGTGAGGTCCTCTCACTTTTTACTTCTAATTCCAATTGCACACAGTGTCCCCTGATTTTATTCCTGTTATCATGAAGTGAAGATCTTCTCTCACAGGTATTTTAAGGGGGAATGTGATTGGTCCAACCTTGACCAGTACCTTTGTGTCTATCTAATGAGTTCCCGTTACACTCTTGGCTATCATCACTCCTGTGATTTTTTTTTAAAAGCAAGACATTGAATGGAGCAACTGATTTTTTCTCCTTGTTTTAATTCTATATTCCTCAAAAATTGCTTGAATTGAAGGCCTCCTCCTGAATTTGCTATCTAACTCCTTCCAAATCTTATAGCTAACGTGATTTTGGTTTCATCTCATCTTCTCTCATATATTATCCCTCTGATCAATACTTCCCACTTAGCATTCTTAGTCAAGCATGGTCTTAAAGTTCATAAACCACCCTCTAATTGACAGATATACTCTTACGAGAACTACAGCACTTCTTTTAGACCTGACAGCTTAATATTCTGTATCTTATTTTTATTCAGTTACAAAATCCTGCAAATTTTTCTGCAGCTTTCAAACTATTTACCTTTAAGCCAGGGACATACTTTTGCTTAAAAGCCCAGGGACTATTAATTTTGCTATTCATGTATACCACAATTCGCATCAGCCACTTCTGTATTAAACAGTGGTCTTTGTTTTATTTAATGTTGTAATAGAGTGATCTGCCAAAGATGGTTTCTTCTTTTTTTAATTTTTATTTATTTATTTATTTATCTTTTTACAGGCAGAGTGGAGAGTGATAGAGAGAGATAGGGAGAAAGGTCTTCTTTTTACCATTGGTTCACCCTCCAATGGCTGCTATGGCCGGTGCAACGCGCTGATCTGAAGCCAGGAACCAGGTGCCTCTCCTGGTCTCCCATGCGGGTGGAGAGCCCAAGGACTTGGGCCATCCTCCACTGCACTCCTGGGCGACAGCAGAGAGCTGACCTGGAAGAGGGGCAACCGAGACAGAATTCAGTGCCCCAACCGGGACTAGAACCAGGGGTGCCGGCGTCGCAGGTGGAGGATTAGCCTACTGAACCATGGCGCTGGCCCAAAGATGGTTTCAACAGGGTGTCTACTGGGTATAAAAAGAATAGAGATGTTACATATTCCGTCTCAAATGTATTTCTCTATGGTCAGCAAAGTTCTCCCTTGAAAAAAGTAGTGTGACTCTTGGAATTATTATTAACAGAAATTTAGAAAACATTAAGATGTGCTTATTAGGCTTGTAGGGTAATTGCTAAAAGGATTGGGATAGATTAGTCAAATGCTTGTATTCTCTGTGTCTCTTACATAGCTGTGTGTGAAAGTCTTCTTTCAAACTCTTTGAGGGGTTTGGGTCATATGTGAGACCTCCAAAATCAAATAGAATTTTCACATCTGGGAATAATCCATTTTGTTACACAACTATGTTTGAAATAAATTGCCATTCTAAAGCTGCAAGGTTTTTAGGTCTTATTGCTTTCTATTCAAATCAAAATATATTCTAAGTAGCCACTGCCTAAAATAGTGTGAGGGAATTTCAAAAATTTGAAGGAGAAATAGAATTGAAAGCATGAGTTTGCTTGAGTGCAAAAATATTTGGTGCAAATCATAATATGTAGAAAATTCATATGAAAAAATGCATGGATTTCAAATTTGTTTCTGCATCAAAATAAACTCATATTTTTCATTTTATTTGTCTTAAACCTTTTGAATATCCTCAGTATCTATGGAATGATTACTCTATAAAAAATAATTTTTGAAAAATCAAGGTAGAATCATATGTAAATTTCCTGAATTCTATTCCCCACCCTGAATCATTTAAAAATAGCAAAGACCTCAACTCAGAGAGAGTTCTTGAATGTTTAGCCATCAAAAGTAGATTTTTTTCCAGACCAAATTTTCATTTGAAATTATTTTGTGCCATAAGAATGGACTCGATGCTTCACTGATTGTAATTAGACAAAACCCAGAGAAGCACATCCATAAGTTGAAATGAGATGAAGGACAGATTTTTTTCAAGGCAGAAGAATGAATGTCAGAGGACACCAGACATCCTATCAGGGTCTTCTGTGTGCATGTTTCTCTTCAGATGCCTTTATTGGGTGGTGTAGTCAGGACCCTCTACCAGCTCAATTCCAGGAACTTCTGAACATGGTGTGTGTGTGTGTGTGTGTGTGTGTGTGTAAATACTGCTTTTACAGACTTTTGAGGGTTGATGATATATGACACAAAAGGAAAGTGATAAATATGTAGCCATTCTGGGTTTCAAAGTTTTGTACTCAGACCAAAAAATAAGCAAAATTGATACATACCTAAAGATAAATTGGTGTCAAAGGTCCAGTTTTCCCAATGAAGTGATAAAGTAGACAGTGAATTATGAAAATAGTGGGCTCTGTGCTTTTTCATTTAGGCAGAATTATCTTTCATAAAAGTTAGGCACAGGAATAAAGAAAGGAATATTTGGTATGGAATTAAATCATTCAAATTAATAAGAGATAAGAGCAAGTTAAAATAGAAGTGAAAAGAATATTATTCTTGAAGGATAACATTCTTGAGACTTACCTAGACTAGTTGTATAAATTGCCTAATTAGCATTCATGAGTTAGCAGATGAGATCTGTGGAATGTAGAATTTTCAACCAGAGGGACCTGTGATGGAATAGCAAAGTTATTTATCAGTAAAAGTATCTTGAACAAAGTGAGCAAATTTTCTAAGAATTAGCATCCTCATCTGTAGAAAGAGACCTAATAAATATTTCTGTGAGTTTTCGTATGGAATATTATAACTCAGGCAAAGTTTCACAGAAGGGATTTAGATATACAACTTGTATTTCTTCTACTGCCAGAAAAATAAAGTTATGAGTGGTATTGCTTTGTTGTGCCAACTCCATTATAAGGTGCTCAGGATATACCCTTTTAAGGAAATCATATCTTAAAATCCAGTCCTCTAGAAAGACATCTGACTAATCATGTAAGTAACATGCACCATATTTTAAATTTTCTGAGCCATCTTCTGAAAATTTAAAGCAGTATAACAGAGGTGAGTACATTTTTTCTATCAAGGGACATACGATAAATATTTCAGGCCATAGAGTATTGGTCCAAACTCATCACCTCAGCTTTGTAGCATGAAAGCAGCCATAGAAATACATACAATAAACATGAGTATGTTCCAATAAAACTTTATTTTAAAAGCAGATAAGATGCCAGATTGAGCCCAGAAGCCATAGTTTCTATTAAAGAAACTGTGTTGTAACACGGTCAGAAAAGTGTTCTTGGTCTTGATATCTTTAAAGATACCCAAACTGTTAGACTTCTCACAGAAATATGAAAGTAGGAGTTGTTTTTTATGCAAACCTACTATAAGAAAACATCAGAAAATTTGAATACAAGCTTTTCAGAGGAAGAAAATTCCTTCTCTACTCTGAATTAGCCAGCAGGGAGAAGATAAGTCTCTTTCCTAAATCCATATGAAGCTTCTATGGAAGTATTGCAAAAAGTTCATGGAATATAGTATTAAAATGCAAACTTATATGATGAAACAAGTACCTACAGAAACATTTTGTATTAGATATTTGAAAACTGAATACAAAGATGAACACAACCAAGAAGTTAATTGGGCACAGATTGAATTAAAAAATAGGACAAATGATAAGCCATATTAGAAGACTAAGTTACAAGATGCCCAAAAAGATTATATTTGAATAAAAAGTAAATAAGCTACTCTGAAGAAAATCAGAAAACTACAATGAAAAAGAGAAAAGTGTCAGATATAGACTTTTAAAGCTAGTAGAGTTGAGGAATATTGAACATAATTGTGATTAAAATATTTAAAGATGAGAAATTCAGCACTGACTAGTAACATTTAAAATTCTAATGAAACAAATGCTTTCTGAAGTAAAATAAGATCTATATTTATGTATCATAAGGACCTACCAGGTACTTAATAAAAATTTCTGGGAATCACTAATTTGATAAATATTTGAGAAAAACTTATTAGTTACACATGCAAATAAAAATCTTCAGGGTCTTTGGCAATGTGAAATGTAAATCAAGGGGTCAAAGGAGCATATTTTTTAAGAAATTTGAAAAAAATAAAATGTGATCCAATGGTTTTATATCCATCCAAGTTGTCTTGTAAGTATGTAACTACATGAAAGTCATTTTACCATTCAATAACTGAAGCAATGTTCTTGAACCATACTTGGGCAAAGTTCTAGATACTGAATTTCATCTAACCTAGAAATTGTGAGGGAAATTTCAACAATAGGAGTGAGTTAACTTTTAATATAAGATTAACAAGGTGAGAAGCAAGTGTCAAATAATATGTAAATATTATGTGCTTTCAGAAAGTAGAAATAATGCACTTAAAAGAAAAAAGAAGTTACAAGGAAGTGGAATAAATTTATTATTACATAAGCATTATGTGGACATCAAAGAGTACCATTAAAAACAAACTAACCAGTCACATAGTATAAAATTAAATAAAAATGTATACAGTGGGAGTTTGGTGAAGTAGTTAACATGCCACTTGGATTGCTCTTATCTCTTACTGTAATGTTTGGGTTTGAGTCTTGGATCTGCTTCTGATTCCAGCTTACTTCTGATGTACATTCTGGGATTCAGTGTATGTTAGATCAAGTCCCTGAGTACCTGCCACTCATGTGATACACTGAGATTGAGTTCTGGGTTTCTGGCTTTGGCCTGGCTCAGTGGATATTTGGGAAGTGAACCAGCACACAGAAGGTCTCTGTGTTGTCAATTTTTCTTTGTCACTCTCTCTTTAAACAAATTTAAGAAATTTTAAAGACAACACAGGAATCTGGGGATATTTAACAATTATTTAAATACAGAAATAATCATTAGAACCAAAACCATAAATCTTTCCAAATTCCAAGAGAAATAAAATTAAAAGCCAGGAAAATACATGATGCAAAGAAACCGGAAAATGGACATTGTGTTGTTATAGGTTGAGTAGGATTTTGTCTTCCTCAAATGCATTCAGAAGCTTCAACTCTAATGTCTAATGGTTGATTGTTTAAGAATGGAGACTTGATCTATTGATGGCCTCTCAGAGGTGGAGCCAGTGGGAGATCTTTGGGTCACTGGAGGTGTACCCTTGGATGGTGGTTCTCATGAGAGGCTTAGGGTGGGAAGATTCACTATGTTCCTGAATATCTATATATGAAGTATATGAAATTTCTATAACTTAAATATAAAACAACTAAATCATAGATAAATATACTTAAATTCCCAACTCATAAAGCTATAAATGAATGGAAATGTAACCTAGTAATTTAGACGCTGGTTCAGGTGCCAATGTCCTCATCAGAGTATTCGAGTTCCATAGTTGTCTCTGGCTTTGACTCCTGACTGCAACTTCCTGTAAATGCATATCCTGGGAGGCAACAGTGATGGCTCAAGTAATTGAATTCTTACCACCCATGTGGAAGACCTGTTCTGAGTTCCTGACTTCTGGCTTAAATGGGACCAAGGCCCTGGCTTTTTTAGGTATTTGGTGAGTAAACCATTGGATTGGCACCCCCCTCTCTTTTGTTTTCAATATGTCTCTCCCTCTCTCACTCTCTCTTTCTCTCTCTCCTTCTGCCTCCCAAGTAAAATTTTTTTTTGCAAAAATTAATCTCTACAAAGAATAATAAAACAAATGAAAGCTTTAGATGGGAAATAATAAAGACAAAAGAGGAAATTAGTATAGATATTTGAGATTCAGTGTGTCTAATTAGTAAATCAAATCTTGGCTTTTGAGGGAAAATTAATAAAATAGACAAATTCCTAATTTATTTAATTTCCCACTCCCCTAAAGTTTGGAAGATATTAAAAAAAACACAAAATAAGAAATGACAATGGAGAAGTATCTATAAGACAGAAGAAATAATCAAGGAATGTTATTGCTAATCTCTATGCAAATATATTTCAAGATCTCAAAGAATTGATGATTTCCTATTGAAATAAAGTTTACTTATTTAATTCAAGCCATTAGGGATAGAAGTTTAAATGAATCAATTTTAATATCAAGAATTTACAGATATGTAAATACTATGTAATTCTTTTAGAGCACAAGAAATTAAGGGAATGGTTGGCACTGTGGGGTCGTAGGAAAAACTGCCGCCTGTGGTGCTGGCATCCCATGTGGTCACGTGTTCATGTTCCTGGTGCTCCACTTCCAATCCAACTCCCTGTTAATGTGTGCGGGAAAGCAGCAGAAGACGGCCCAAGTACTTGGACTCCAGCACACATATGAGAGACCCAAAAGTTCCTGGCTCCTGACTTCAGATCGGCCCAGCTCTGGTCACTGCAGATGGATGATCTTTCTCTCTCTGTGTGACTCTGTCTTTCAAATAAATGAATAAAAATCTTTTAAAAAATTAAGGAAATGTCCACATTATTATTTTTTTGACAGGCAGAGTGGACAGTGAGAGAGAGAGACAGAAAGGTCTTCCTTTGCCGTTGGTTCACCCTCCAATGGCCACTGCGGCCAGCGTGCTGCGGCCGGCACACTGTGCTGATCCGAAGCCAGGAGCCAGGTGCTTCTCCTGGTCTCCCATGGGGTGCAGGGCCCAAGCACCTGGGCCATCCTCCACCGCCTTCCCAGACCACAGCAGAGAGCTGGACTGGAAGAAGGGCAACTGGGACAGAATCCGGTGCCCCGACCGGGACTAGAACCTGGGATGCCAGCGCTGCAGGTGGAGGATTAGCCAAGTGAGCTGCGGTACTGGCCAAACATTCTTTTTTAATGAAGCAAATACTGTATTGTTTTCTAGGTAAGGTAATTATAGTAGAAATAATACAGTTACTGGCCAATGTAGTTTATAAACATCAATGTAAAATGTTAAATAAAATCTTAGAAATTAGAATACAATACCATAAAAAGAAAACAAAACACACCATGAGTCCATGAGATTTATTCCAGGAATACCTGGTTGCTGTTATGTGAGGGTAAGTCAAAAATTGGTGGAAAATACATATCAGAAACAGCTGTGCATGGATTTTCAAATATTTTTCCACCAAATAAAGTTTTTTTGTTCCAAAATTCCATTTTCCACAAACTTTTTTATGTACTTTCATATGAAGTAGGAAGTTCTCCTGGACTGAAGTGACATGGCAATTTTATTTATGATGAAGATGAGAAATCAAATTTCTGGGAAAACACAAATTTTTTACTAGCTGCTACTGTAATCATTGGAAAGACATTTAAAAACATCTAGAAAATAGTCCATATCTCTGGTTTACATAACAATTCAAATGGACAATAGATGTAACATAAAATGATAAAATATTTTAAATAATAAAAAAGTGAGTATGTTCTTTTATAGCCTTATATAGACAAAGACTTTCTAACTATGCCTCATAATCAAGGTTCAGTAACAACTATTAACACATTTGATTAGAAGTAAACAGGAAAGGCTTGTATGACAAATTAAAGCCAAATGGCAAAATTGAAGGATGTGTTTGCAACACGTAAAAAGGAATGATTCCTAGTTTTCATAGACTTTTAAAAATTTAGAAGAAAAAAAAAAGACCTTATACAAGGTTGACAGAAGTCAAAAACAATTAACAAAGAAGATATTGAAAAGGTCCTTAAATATAAGAAAAGACATATAATCTCACTGATGTCATTCATGAAAAAAGAAATGGAAGTTAAAATAATATTTCCTTGTTGATCAAATTAGTAACAGTTTATAACCCCCATTGGGCTTCCTTCCTGGGGAATAGCCTAGAAATTCCCTCAGTGCAGAAAATGAGTAATAATAGATGTAGTCTTATTTGTTTCACATCTTGCATGGATTTACAGTTCTTTTTTTGCCTAATATGCTTTTAAAAAATTATTTATTTATCTGAAATTCAGAGTTAGAGAGAGAGAGAGGGAGATAGAGATGTTTTATCTGCTGGTTCACCTGCCTCCCCCTAAATAGCCTCAATAGCCAAGGCGGAGACAGGCCTATGCTAGGAGCCAGGAGCTTCATCTGGGTCTCTCACATGGATGCAGATACCCAAGTACTTTGTCCATCTTCCGCTGCTTTTCTCAGGCCATCAGCAGGTAACTGGATTAGAGGTGGAGCAGTTCCAACAGGAACCAGTGCCCATGGAGTTTGAGGTTTTACCTGCTATGCCGCAATGCTGACCCCTGCCTAATATCTAGAAAGTCATTTCTCTTGTACTTTGTGTCTTAGCTTCAGGTAAATGGTATATACAGATCCTGTTACTTCATCATTCTGAAGAAGAAATCTCATTTTATTGTATCATAACTTGCTTAACTTGGAGATATTTATAAACCAGCAAGTGGTTTTAGAATTAACATCTGTTGCATGTGGCATGTTGCATGTTGATGAAACTGTGTAGATTTCTCCATGTACAAAATCACATTATCTCCAAATAGAGAATTTTGATTTCCTCCTCTCCAGTTTTGATGCTTTATTTGTTTCCCTTTCGTAATTGCTCTTACAAATAGTTTCAATAACAGACTGAACAAGAGTGTGAAAAGTGGGGGTGACTTGTGGTACAGCAGGTTAGACCATACCTTGGGATGCTTACTGGAGTATTGATTGAAGTCCTGCCTGCTCTAGTTCCTATCTAGCTTCTTGCTAATGCACCTGGGAAGGCAGTAGATTTTGGCCTAAGTACTTGTATCCCTGCCACCCATGTGGGAGACCTAGGTGGAATTTCAGGCTTCTGCCTGAAACAGCCCTGGGCTGTTGCAAACATTTGGAGAATAAACCAGTGGAATGAAAAACCTCTCTTTCCCTAAATAAATAAATCTTAAAAAAAAAAAGTGGTGAGAGCACACATCCTTATGTTATTACAGATCTGAGGGAAAATGCTTCCAGCTTTTCTCTACTAGGTACAATATTGTTTGTAGGCTTACAATATATTGCCTTTATCATTTTGAGGTATGTTTCGTGTATACCTGATTTGTCAGATTTTTATCATGAAGGGATGTTGAATCTTATCACATGCCTTTTTTTCTGTACCTATTAAGATGATCATATGGTTTTATTCTTCATGTTGTTGATATGATTTATTTATTGATTTGCAAATATTGGACCATCCTTGTGTCCTTGGGGTGAACCCTACTTCATCATGATGTATGATCTTTTTAATGTAATGCTGAATTAGGTTTGCTAATGCTTTGTTGAAAATTTGTATCTCAATGTTCATTAAGGATATTGATCTGTAGTTTTCTTTTTGTATTGTATCTTTGTTTGGTTTGGTATCTGAGTAATTCTGGTCTTGTGAAAAGATTTTGGTAGACTACCATTGATTTCAATATTTTGGAAGTTTGAGACGTAGTGGAGTTAGTTTCCCTTCAAATGTTTTGTAGAGTTCATTTTTAACGTCATCACATATTATGGGTCCATTTAGATTGTCTGTCATCTTCTTTATTTAACCTTAGTAATTTGTATCTGGGAATTTATCCATATCTCTGAGTTTTCAAGTTTGTTAACACATACTTGCTTACAGTTGTTTCTTATGACCTTTGTATGTGGAGAAAAAAGTACACTAATCCACTGTTAGTAGGAATGCAAATTGGTAAAGCCACTATGGAAGTCAGTTTGGAGATTGTTCAGAAATTAGAAAAATTAAAAAAAGATGCATTATTAGATCATTTATTTTATACCTTTCATATTTATTGATGTAGAAACTAATTGCCATGCTTTCCTCTGAGCATTACTTTTCTGTATCCAATAAGTTTTTTTTTTTAATTTTTAAAAAGATTTGTTTAATTTATTTGAAAGAGTTACAGAGAGAGCAAGAGGGAGAGACAGAAAGAGATCTTCCATCTGTTGGTTCACTCTCCAAATGGCCACATAGCCAGCCAAGAGCCAGGCTGAAATCAGGAGCGAGGAGCTTCCTTCAGGTCTCCCATGTGGGTGCAGTGGATCAAGAACTCGGGCTATCCTCCCCTGCTTTCCCAGGTGCATTATCAGGGAGCTGGACTGGAAGTGGTGTAGTCAGGTCTTGAACTGGTGCCCATATGGGATGCCAGCATTGCAGACAGTGACATTAACTGCTAGACCACAATTCCAGGCCCTTCCAATAAGTTTTGGTATGTTGTGTTGTCATTTTAATTCTTTTCAAGGAATTTTTTATAACCCTTTTAGTTTTTCTATGATCCACTTTTCTACTATGAGCCTGTTTTCCATTTTCATGTGTTTGTATGTTTTCTGGAATATTTATGTAGCTAATTTCCCACTTCCTTCTATTCTTGTCAGAAAGGATACATGGTATGATAAAATAGTTTTGAAATTGTTTAGACTTGTTTTGTCCTAGAGTATGACCCATATGCTGATTAAAAGGGTATGTGTTCTGCATCTCTGAGATAAAATGTTCTTTATGCATAAATTATATCCATTTGGCCAATAGTGTAGATGAGCTCTGCTGTTTCTTTGTTTACTTTTTGTCTGGATGAGGTGTCCATTTTCATAAAAATGTGGTATTGAAGTCCCCCTTTATTATTGTATTGGAGCATATGTCTCGTTTTTTCAGTACAAAAAGTGAATTTAGTACGTTGTAGGGTACAAGGTTAACATACATAAAACAAACATTTTTAAAAG
Source organism: Sylvilagus floridanus (assembly GCA_949820135.1). Taxonomy (NCBI): domain Eukaryota; kingdom Metazoa; phylum Chordata; class Mammalia; order Lagomorpha; family Leporidae; genus Sylvilagus; species Sylvilagus floridanus. The sequence goes on from OX463225.1 coordinate 59,320,494, forward strand.
ATTTATTTATTTATTTGAAAGTCAGAGTTACACAGAGAAAGGAGAGGCAGAGAGAGAGAGAGAGGGAGAGAGAGATCTTCTATCTGCTGGTTCACTCCCCAATTGGCTGCAATGGCTGGAGCTGCACCGATCTGAATCCAGGAGCCAGGAGGCAGGAGCTTCTGGGTCTCCCACGTGGGTGCAGGGTCCCAAGGACTTGAGCCATCTTCTACTCCTTTCCCAGGCCATAGCAGAGAGATGGATTGTAAGTGGAGCAGCTGGGACTCGAAGCTGCACCCATATGGGATGTCAGCACTGCAGTTGGTGGCTTTACCCAGTACACCACAGTGCCAGCCCCACAAACATATTTCTACACTAAGCAATGAATACTTGGAAACTGACCTACTCAGTTTCCCCAACAAGTGAAATACTAGTACAAATCTAACAAAATATGCACAGGATTTATATGTTGATAATAAGAAAATGTTGATTAAAGAAGATTCATATAACAATCTTTAAAACTCAGAATTCTGTATATGTACACATATGAATTTTACTATATATAAATTCACATAACATTACTTTTTTGCCAAGAATCTTTTATTTAAAGTACATAAGCTTTATGCATTTCATAAATACAAATTTAGGAACATACTAATTCTTCCCACCCTGCACTCCCTCCCACCCAGACTCCCACCCCTCTTTCCTGCTTCTCCTCTTCCCATTTTTATTTTGTATTAAGATCTATTTTTAATTAACTTTATATACATAAGTTTAACCTACAATAATACAGAGTTCAACAAATAGTATGATAAAAAAAATTCCTCTTTAGATCCATTAATGTTTGTTTCAAATAGCTGAGTGCCCTAGTATTGGGTGCATATACATTTACTTTAGTCACTTCTTTCTGTTACATTGATCCTTTAATAATTATGTAATGACATTGTCTCTTTTAACAGCTTTTATTATAAAGTCTATTTTGTATGATATTTGGATGGCTACACTTGCTGTTTTTGCTTTCCATTAGCATGGAATATCTTTTTTCCATCTGTTCGCTTTAAATCTGTGCCTATTATTGTTAAAATGTGTTATTTTGTAAGCAACATATAGACTTTGTTGTTTAATACATTCATCCAGTGTATATATTTAATTGGAGAATTTACTCCATTTGCATTCAAAAGTATTGTTGGTAAGTAATAACTTATTCTTGTCATTTTCTGTAAATATTCATATTATTTGTTTTGTATCTCCTTTTATCACTTACTTGGAGGTTTTCTGCCTTCACAGTCCTTCATGGTACTGATTATCTTTTTCTATTTCTGTTGTTAGTACACACTTAAATATTATTTATAAGGCTGGCTAAGTGGCAACGAATTATTTAAATTTTTATTTTAATTGAAGGGTCTTTATTTCACCTCCATTTATAAATGAGAGTCTTGCTGGGTACAGTATTCTAGGTTGAAAGTTATTTTCTATATCTCTCCATTTTCTTCTAGCCTGTAGGGTTTCAGATGAGAAATCTGATGTCAGTCTACTTGGAGATCCCCTAAAGGTAACCTGGTATCTTCCTCCTGCATATTTTAGGATCTTTTCTTTATGTTTTACTTTTGGAAGTTTGACTATAATGTGTTGTGGTGAAGATCTTTTTTTGGTCATCCCTATTTGAGGTTCTAGGCACTTTCTATACTTGGATGTCCATATGTTTCTTCAAATTGGATAAATTTTCTGCTATTATTTCAATGAATAAGTTTTCTATACTGTTCTGTTTTCCTGTCCCTTCAGGAACTCCTAAGACATGCATATTTGGTCATTTGATGGTATTGCATAGATCCTGAACACTGTTTTGGTTTTCTAAATGTTTCTTCTTCTCCTCCTCCTCCCTTCCTCCTCTTCTTTCTCCCCCTCCTCCATCTTATTCTCCTCCTTCTCCCCTACACTCCCCTCTTCCTCCTATTCCTCCTCCTTTTCCTCCTCTTCCTCCCTCTTCTTTTCCTCCTTCTCCCTTTCTCCTCCTCCTTCGTTTTATCAAAAGATTTGTCTACTAGTTTAGATTTTCTTTCTTCTGCTTTACTGAGTTTGTTGTTAAGACTTGCCATTGTATTTTTTATTTGACGTATTGTATTTGCCATTTCTAATATTTGCTGTTTTTGTTAATATCTATCTTTCTATAGATTTCTCATCCATATCATGTACAGATTCCATTATTCATGCAGCTGGATCTCTGCATTTTGGAGAAAACCTAGGATTATTCTTCTTAATTCATCAATTCTATCTTCATATTCCAATATTGTTGTATTATTTCATTCCTTTTAGATAGTTATTTGTCTTCCTTGTTCATGTTTTTTATATTTTTACATTTAGTTTTCTGCATCTCAGGGAATACTTGTTGATATGTCCTCCAAAGGCTTTGTTCTAGGAAATGTGACTCTGTTTCTTGGTGGAATTCCTGAAGCTTACAGCAGATATGCAGAAGAATGTTCAGAGTGGGACCAGGGAGCTCTGACCAATGTTTTTGGATGGAGCAAGTGTCCAGAGAGACATCTAAGTTGGGCATAGCAGATCTCCTTCTATAATCAGGATGGAAAGCAATGAGCTTGCTATCTGGCATAATCAGAGCTCAGCCCTTCTCTGTGATGAGGTGAACCGAACTGTTTCACTGAATAGAGTGAACTCACAATGCCTACACACCTCACCCACTCTGATGCTTTGACTTCGTGTAGCACCTATGCACTCAATAGTGTGTGCACCGTGGCCTCTGTCAGGGCCCTTCTCAGCACTCAGGAAGTTCTGAGCTTCTAGAGTTGGACAGAGTGAGTGCCAAGAATACCAGCCATACTTCCTGTTTCGTGGGCTATACAGAACTCGCACCATCATAGGACTCCCACAGTCACAGGGTGCAGGGCATCCATTCTATGCCCTGCAAGCTGCCCTGGGGTTAGTTGGAGTTCTCCTCAGCAAGCTGGGTCTGAGTTTTTGGTGGGAGAGAGGAGAGAAGCAATAAGATCTTCCTTCATGGAGTTGAATGGATGTCCCAGACACTATCAGCTCTCCAGCCAGGACTCAAAGTCAGTGAGGACTGCAGAGTTCCCCCTCAAACAAAACTCCCGGGGGTGCATGGACCACTGCAGCCTTCTCCCTTGCTCTGGGATGGGATGATGGCACTGGCTGTTGGGCACTTTGATGGGGAAGCAGAAGGGAGCCACATGGCCTCCTTTCACATTACTTTGTGGATGCTCTGCCCCCTTCATTTTCCAGGCTGAACTCAAAATTAGAGTCGACAATGGAGTTCTCCTTCAGACAAAATCACCAGTGGCATGTATGCTCCTTTAGCCTTTTCTTCCCTTGCTATGGGAAGATGGCATTTCCTCACTGGCATTGAACTGAAGGAATCACTGGTAGTGTACTGCCAGCTTCTGCATGTTTGTATACTCTTCTAGTTGCTCTATAGTCTCTGTTCCATTTTGTAAGTTTTCTACTGAAAATATCTCTCCAGCTGGCACCATGGAACATGGTCCTTCCTTTGTTTTTCTGGTATCTTCCCATAGTAAAATCAGTGTGTCGTCTCTCTATTTAGCCATCTCAGATTACTCTGATGATTTGCATTTCTTTAATGGTCAGTTAATATTGAATATATTTTCATAAGCCTGTTACCAAGTTGTATGCCTTCTTTCAAGAAATGTATATTCATGTCATTTGTCTTTTATTCATTGGTTCTTTATCTTTTTGTTGTTGTATCTTGGTGTTCTTTATATGTTCTGGATATATATAAATGTTGATCAGATATATATTTTGCTGATATTTTCTTCCATTCTATAGGTAATCTTAATTTTCTTGATAAACTTAAGCTTTTATTTTTAAGACCAATTTATCTGTTTTTTATTCCTTATATTTTGTTATCAAATCTCATAATCCACTGCTAAATCCAACATCATGAGGATTTATCCATATGTTTTTTTATAATAGTTTCACAGTTTTAACTCTTACATTTAGGTCTTTGTTTTGCTTTGGGTTAATCTTTGTATATGGTGTGAATTAGGTGTTCAGTTTGATTATTTTCTTTCAGTTTGATTATATGGTAATCCTGTTGTACAAGCATAGTTTGTTGAAGAGAGTATTATTTCTGTATTGAATGGTCATTTTACCACTGTCTAAATCAATTGGCCTAAGATGTATGGGTTTATTTCTCAGTTCTCATTTGTGGCCATCGGTCTGTAAGTTTATTCTTATTTCAGAACTATATTGTATAAATGATATCTTATCTACATTCGGGGTATCTCTATGAGCATCTGCTCAAAGAAGGGGAGCCTTTTCTTTCTCCTACTATCAATTGAGGCAGTTGCCCTGTCTTCCTGAACTGTAATGCCTATCAGTTACCTGTAACAATAGAGGAAAGAAGATTTGTGAAAATATAAAAAAAAAAATCAAATAGGGTTTGATGGTGTAGTAGAAAGAAAGTGAGCTTGATAGACCAACATGCTTAGACTGGAGTTACAATTTCAATCGCAACATCTTCTGGGGGCCAAATTGTGGTGCAGTAAACTTAAACTATTACTTGGGGTATCAGCATCCTATATTGGAGTACTGGTTCTAGTTATTGCTGTTTTGGTTCTGGTGTAATCCATGCTAATGTTTCTGGGAAATAGTACATTATAGCTCAGGTGCTTGGGTCCCTGCCACGCATGTGGTAGACCCAGATGGAATTCCTGATTCCTAGTTTTGTCCTGGCTTTTTTAAGCCCTGGCAGTTGTGGTCTTTTGGGGAGTAAACCAGTGGATTGAAGATCTCTTTCTCTCTTCCTCCACACCTCCTTACTATTGTCTCTGTCATTCTACCTTTAAAATAAATACTTTAATCAAAAAATACCTAATTTAGAATATCTAATTTTAAACTTCTTGAGCTTAGTGTGTACTTCTATTAAATGTGGAAAAATACTTATTTTTGATGAGTAAGTATAAAATATGTAAATTTATCCTACTTCAGTGCTAGGCACAAAGTGATTCTAGAAAGGTCTATTAATAATATTTTTTCACAGATCCTTTGTGAAATATGAGCCTCAACTTTGATAAATGATCACCTGCAGAGCTTAGATAAGCATCCCATCTTACCGATTCAAAAGATGCTTCCCTAGGAAAAGGCAACTTTTAGTAGCCATCTTACCTACTAACAATTATATTTTGGCTTTGACTATTCGGAGATATTTGTGTGTATGCATGTGAGTGTAAATCTCTTGTGAGCATATAACCATTCTGTTTGCTGAGGTTGTGATCCTTGGTATCAGGCACTGTCTTTTATTAATATTCTATGTAAATATTCCTTATGCCTATGAGAGAATATGCTACATATCAGCACAAAACTAAAAACCAAATAACAGAAACAGAGATGTAATACCATTGCTGGAAACTGGTTCTAGTTATTGCTAGACTCTCCAGTTCTGAGTCCATGTTTTATGTAATTGGCTGTAAATAAGAAAGTTAGAGCTAATATTTTTTTTTATTTTTAAGAACAGATTTGATTTCTGTTGCTCCTTTTGAACTAGGAATAATATAATGAGGATGTGTTCTCTACAGAGGACCAGAGATTCATACACAGCTAGACTTGGGTTCAAATCCAAGTTCCATTATTCATTGACTGTATAATCTTCTGCAGTCATTTCACCTCTTGAAACTTTGGTGTTTCATCTATAAGAGAAAGAATCATTACCTCATAAGTATATTTTAAGAATAAAATGCTGGCCAGCACCGCAGCTCAATAGGCTAATCCTCCACCTGCGGCGCTGGCACCCCGGGTTCTAGTCCCAGGTGGGGCACCGGATTCTGTCCCGATTGCTCCTCTTCCAGTCCAGCTCTCTGCTGTGTCCTGGGAAGGCAGTGGAGGATGGTCCAAGTGCTTGGCCCCTGCACACGCATGGGAGACCAGGAGAAGCACTTGGCTCCTGGCTTCGGATCAGAGCGGTGTGCCGGCCACAGCATGCCGGCTGCAGTGGCCACTGGGGGGTGAACCAATGGAAAAAGGAAGCCTTTTCTCTCTGTCTCTCTCTCACGCTGTCCACTCTGCCTGTCAAAAAAAAAAAAAAAAGAATAAAATGCAGTCACTGAAGTGACAGTGATTTCTTTGAAACATAAAGCACCATACATATGTGAACTCTAATTATCGTTAAGATTCTGTGCCATGTATGAAACTGGAAACTCAAATTTGGATGCCATTTTCAGCAATGTATGCTGTTTTTACAATTACCCACCGTAGGATTTGCTTCAATAGCAAAGCTTGTATAAACCTTCATTGACTATTTTTGTTTTTTCTTTGCAATATATCTTTGAACATGGTACCATTATAGTTTTAAATGATATATACAATTAAAAATATGAATCATTCAAAATGAGCCAATCTCCTCAGTGGTCTGGGAGAGTGACTTTTTCCATAGTCAGAGGCATCCAAATAGTTTTTCGAGAATACAAGAATGATCTGTTGCTTTAGATTCTTCTGTGACCATGCAGAAAATGCTAGTTGATGTTAATGTTTAGTTGGCCAACATTCTATTCTTTGTGCTTCCATTCTCATGCTTAGGTGAGACAGACTTATGCAATCTGAGCACAGGGAAGGTAATGGCTAAGCATCTTCAAAAAAAAAAAAAAACCTGGATTATTTTATGAGAATTTAGATGGAATCGTTAACAACAACTTGGTGAGGCAGAAAAAGAATATAGGAGCTACATAAGAAATATTTGGAACTATCTCAGACCAAAAAAAAAAAAAAAAAAAAAAAAAAGATGAAGAAGAAGAAATTAGAAAAACTGAAAACAGTGTTGGAAATATATTGGATGCTATCAAATGTTCTAACACACGAGTCTTAGGAGTTCCAGAAAATGTAGAAAGAGATAATGGATAAGAAAGGCTATTCAGTGAAATAATAGCAGAAAACATCATTAATTTGGAGAAAGAAAAGGACATCTAAGTTCAGGAAGCACATGGAACTCCTAATAGACATGAACAGAAAACATATTCACCATGACAAAATATAATCAAGCTTTTAACACCAAAACATGAAGAAAAGATTCTAAAGTATGCATGAGAAAAATGCCAGATTATCTTCTGAGCATCTCCAGTAATACTGACAGATCATTTCTCATTTAAAACCATACAAGCAAGTAGAGAATAGAGAGACCAGTACAAGTCCCAAAAGCAAAGAAAGAACTGTTAACCCAGAATATTGTACCCTGCAAAGATCTCATTTATATTGATCACACTGATAGGTCTAAGAGTCAAAGGGATCACACAAACAAGACTAGTGTCTGCGAATACTAACTGATAGAATGAAAAGGGGAGAGAATGATCCAACATGGGAAGTGGGATACACAGCAGACTCGTAGAATGGCAGATGTCCTAAACAGCACTCTGGTCTCAGAATCAGCCCTTAAGGCACTCGGATATGGCTGAAGAGCCCATGAGAGTATTTTAGGCATTGAAAGCCAAGGCACTCTGACAAAAAAAAAATCTAAATAAAAGATCTCAAGCTAGAAGGGAATGGCGAGACATAGCCCAGGTACTAAGAGAGAAAAACTGCCAGCCAAAAATATTATATCCTGCAAAGCTCTCATTTGTGAATGAAGGTGAAATAAAGACCTTTCATAGCAAACAGAAATTGAAAGAATTTGTTGCCACTCGTCCAGTCCTGCAAAAGATACTTAAAGATGTATTACACACAGAAACACAGAAACATGGCCATCAACATGAAAGAAGGTAAACGAAGGGAACCTCACAGCAAAAGATCACAGGGAATTCAAAGCATACATTAGAAAATATCTGGAAAACATCATTCTGTGTGAATTAAGCCAGTCCCAAAGGGACAAATATCATATATTCTCCCTGATCGGCAACAACTAACTGAGCACCAAGGGGGAAACCTGTTGAAGTGAAATGGACACTATGAGAAACAGTGACTTGATCAGCTCTTGTGCTGACTGTTGTTGTACAAATTAATACTTTATGCATTTTAGTATTTTTTATCCTAGTACTAGTGCTTGAACTCCGTAATTAACACAAAATTATCTTAGGTGTTTAAATTTTAACTGAAAAGTGATCCCTGTGAAATATAAGAGTGGGAATAAGAGAGGGAGGAGATGTAAATTTGGGACATGCTCAATCGGACCTGCCCCAAATGATGGAGTTAGAATCGTGCCAGGGGATTCCAATACAATCCCATCAAGGTGGCATGTACCAAGGCCATCTCACTAGTCCAAGTGATCAATTTCAATTCACAATTGATCACACTGATAGGTCTAAGAGTCAAAGGGATCACACAAACAAGACTAGTGCCTGCGAATACTAACTGATAGAATGAAAAAAGGGAGAGAATGATCCAACATGGGAAGCGAGATACACAGCAGACTCATAGAATGGCAGATGTCCTAAATAGCACTCTGGCCTCAGAATCAGCCCTTAAGGCATTCGGATCTGGCTCAAGAGCCCATGAGAATATTTTAGGCATGGAAGGTAAGACAATCTTAAAAAAAAATAAAAGACCTAAATGAAAGATCTCAATGAGTGAGATCTCAGTGGAAAGAACAGGGCCATCAAAGAAGGAGGTACCTTTCTCTGAAGGGAGGAGAGAACTTCCACTTTGACTATGACCTTGTCTAAATAAGATCAAAGTCAGCGAACTCAAGAGGCTTCCATAGCCTCGGCAACTCATGACTAGAGCCTAGGGAGATTACTGATGCCATAAACAAGAGTGTCAAATTGTTAAATCAACATCAGGAGTCACTGTGTACTTACGTCTCATGAGGGATCTGTCCTTAATGTGTTATCCAATGTGAAGTAATGCTGTAACTAGTACTGAAACAGTATTTTTACACCTTGTGTTTTTGTGTGGGTGCAAATTGATGAAATCTTTACATAGTATATATTGAATCGATCTTCTGTATATAAAGATAATTGAAAATTAAAAAAGAAACTTGGTGTTAAATTGGAAATTGCATAGATAATTAATTAATTCTTTAAAAAAATCATGCAGGATCTCTGTCCTTAATGTGCTGTACATTGTGAATTAATACTATAACTAGTACTCCAACAGTATTTTCACTTTGTGTCTCTATGTGAGGGCAAACTGTTGAAATCTTTATGTAATATGTACTAAACTGATCTTCTGTGTATAAAGAGAATTGAAAATGAATCTTGATGTGAATGGAAGGGGAGAGGGAGCGGGAAAGGGGAGGGTAGAGGGTGGGAGGGAAGTTGTGTGTGGGGGCCATTGTAATCCATAAGCTGTCCTTCGGAAATTTATATTCTTTAAATAAAAGCTTTATATATATGTATATATATATATATATATATATATATATATATATATTAAAAAAAATCTCTACATGTGAGATCCCAGTAGAAAAAATGGGCCATCAAAGAAGGAGGTACCTTTTTCTGAAGAGAACTTCCACTTTGACTATGACCTTGTCTAAATAAGATCAAAGTCAGTGAACTCACGAGGCTTCCTAGCCTTGGCAACTCATGACTAGAGCCTAGGAAGATTTCTGACACCATAAACAAGAGTGTCAATTTGTTAAGTCAACATCAGGAGTTACTGTGCACTTACTCCTCATGTGGGATCTCTGTCCTTAATGTGTTGTCCAATGTGAATTAATACTGTAACTAGTACTGAAACAGTATTTTACACTTTACGTTCTGTGTGGGTGCAAACTGATGAAATCTTTACTTAATATATGCTAAATTGATCCTCTGTATATAAAGATAATTGAAAATGAATCTTGATGTGAATGGAATGGGAGAGGGAGCAGGAGATGGGAGGGGTGCGAGTGAGAGGGAAGTTATGAGAGGGAAAAAGCCATTGTAATCCATAAACTGTACTTTGGAAAATTATACTTACTAAATAAAGGTTAAAAAAAAGGAAAAAAGGAAAAAAAGATCTCTTTTATAAATTATGATGAAATAAAGGCATTCCAAAAACAAACATATTTAAAGAATTTGTCACCATTTGTCTAGCCTTACAAATGATATTTAAATATGTGCTAGATAAAGAAACAGAAAAAGATAGTCATAATTTTGAAAGAATGCAAAGGCAGAAAAAATCCTGGTAGAAGTACAAAGGAAATCCAAAGCAAACAATAGGAATACTATGGAAAAACGGCAGGACCAAGTCATCACTTCCAATAATAATGTTGAATGAAAATGAATTAAATTCTCCAATTCAATGATGCAGACAGAATGAATGCTTTATTTATTTTAGTTTTTATTTTACCTAGAAACCTTTTTATTTAAGGTATACAAACTTCACTCATTCCATATATGCATATTTAGGAAGATAGTGATTCTTCCCAGCCTACCTCCCCTCCCACCCATATTCCAAACTTCTTACTCCTCCTTCTCGTATTCTTTTTCTTTGTTTTTAAGATTACATTTATTTATTTGGCATGTAGAGTTACAGACAGTGAGAGAGAGAGACAGAGACAAAGGTCTTTCATCTGTTGGTACACTCCCCAAATGGCCACAATGACCGGAGCTGTGCTGATCCAAAGCTGGGAGCCAGGAGATTCTTCCTGGTCTCCCATGTGGGTGCAGGGGCCCAAGCACTTGGGCCATCTTATACTGCTGTCCCAGGCCACAGCAGAGAGCTGGGCTGGAAGAGGAGCAACTGGGACTAGAACCTGGCGTCCATATGGGATGCCAGCACTGTAGGCGGAAGAATAACCTAGTGCGCTACAGTGCCAGTACCTCTCTTTCTTATTTTTTACTAAGATCTATTTTAAATTAACTTTATACATGTAAGATTAATCCTACACAAGGTAAAGGGTTCAACAAACAGTATGAAAAAAAAAACCTGTTGCTCAACAGTTAAGACAAGGGCTGTTCAAAGTCATCCCATCTCAAAGTGTCAATTTCACTTCCATAGATTATGTTTTATATACTCTATTATTTACCAAAGGTCAGTGAGAACATATGGTATTTGTCTTTTTGAGAGAAGCTTATTTCACTCTGTATATTTTCCAGTTGCATCCATTTTGTTGCAAATAAAAGGATTTCATTTTTTTTTACTACTGTGTAGAAGTCTATGGTGTACATATACCATAATTTCTTTATCCAGTAATGAGTTGATAGATATCTGCGTTGATTCCATATATTAGCTATTGTGAATTGAGCTGCAATGAACATGGGGGTACAGATAACTCTTTCATATGCAGATTTCATTTGTTTTGGGTAAATTTCCAGGAGTAGGATGGCTGGGTCATATGGTAGGTCTATCTTCAGGAGATTTTTGAGGTATCTCCATACTGTCCTCCACAGTGCTGCACCAGTTTACATTGCCCCTCACAGTGGATTAGGTACCCTTTACTTGTATCCTAGCCAGCATTTGTTGATTTCTGTATGAGAGCCATTCTAACTGGGATGAGGTGAAACCTCATTTTGGTTTGGATTTGCTTTTCCCTGATGGCTAGAGATACTCAGCATTTTTTCATGTATCTGTTGGCCATTGTGATTTCCTATTTTGAAACATGGCTGTTCAAGTCCTTTTCCCATTTCTTAACTTGATTGCTTTGTCGTTGTTGAGTTTCTTGAACTCTTTATAGATTCTGGATATTAATCCTTTATCAGTTGCATAGTTTGCAAATATTTTCTTCCATTATGTCAGTTGCTTCTTTACTTTCCCTGCCTTCCTACCTCATCTTCACCCTCCCTTCTTCTTTTCTTATTTTTTCTTTTAATTTTTCTATGACATACTTTCAGTTTATTTTATAATTTATTAACCATTTGACTTTGGTGATTTCTTTTTTAGAAGGTGAAACGGTTACGGTTTTCTAAATCATCATAGGTTATTAAAAAAGGATCTATTTCATATTGGTTGAATTGTGGAATTTGGTGTTCTATGAGAAAATTGGTCCTTTTTTCATTTAAATTGTCAAATTTATGAATGTATAGTTATTTTTGGTGTTTATCCATTGCCAATCTAGTATCTTCTAGATTAATAGTGATTTCTCATATTTTATTCTTTTTTAAAATTTATTTATTTGAAGGGCAGAGTAACAAACAGAGAGCAACAAAGAATGATCTTCTGTATGCTGGTTCACTTCACACATTCACTGGTTCACTGGTTCTGTATGCTGGTTCACTGGGCTGCCAAGAGCCCAGTCTGGGACAGACCAAAGCCTGGAGGCAGGAGCCTGGAGCCCAGACTTAATCATGTTATCTCACATTAGCGTCAGTGGCCCAAGGAATTGGGCTACCTTTTGCTGCCTTCCCAAGTGCTTTAGCAGGAAGCTTGTTTGCAAGTTGAGTAACTAGGACAAACTTGGCATTGCAAGCTGTGTCTTAAAACTGTTACTTGCTAATTTTTGTCACCTTTCTTTTTTTCATTGTCAACATTGAAAGCTATTTTTCAATTTTATTGATATTTTCAATGACTTAGTATTTTGTTTCATTTATTTTCTCCATCAATTTTTTATTTACAATTTAATTGATCCCTACTTTCTGCTATTGGCTTCTTTCTGCTTGGGTTGGGTTTATTTTGCTCTTTTTCTAAGTTTCTGAGGCAAGATTAGATTACTGATTTGAGAATTTTTCTTGTTTCAATTGTTAGTACTTATTGCTATAAATTTCCCATTCCATTATAGTGTTTATTATATTATACTCTAATTGACTGACTTTAGTGCTTTAAATGTATTTCACAACTTTGTTTTGCTTTATATTCATTTCTACTCACTTCAATGCATTTTATTTTATTTTTTTTTACTTTTATTTAATGAATGTAAATTTCCAAAGTGCAGCTTATGGATTACAATGGCTTCCCCCCATAACTTCCCTTCCACCCGCACCCTTCCCCTTTCCCGTTTCCTCTCCCATTCCATTCACATCAAGATTCATTTTCAATTCTCCTTAAATACAGAAGATCAGTTTAGACTATATTAAGTAAAGATTTCAACTGTTTGTACCCACACAGAAACACAAAGTGTAAAATATTGTTTCAGTACTAGTTATAGCATTAAATTACAGTGGACAGCACATTAAGAACAGAGATCCCACATGAGAAGTAAGTGCACAGTGACTCCTGTTGTTGACTTAACAATTTGACACTCTTGTTTATGGCATCAGTAATCACCCTAGGCTCTTGTCATGAGTTGCCAAGGCTATGGAAGCCTATTGAGTTCACCGACTCTGATCATATTTAGACAAGGTCGTAGTCAGAGTGGAAGTTCTCTCCTCCCTTCAGAAAAAGGTACCTCCTTCTTTGATGACCTCTTCTTTCCACTGGTATCTCACTCGCGGAGATCTTTCATTTAGGTCATTTTTTTTTTTGCCAGAGACTTTAATGCATTTTAAAAAAATTTCCTTGAGGTCTCCTCTTTGACTCATGAGTTATTTAGAAGTGTTTTATGTAGTTACCAGATATTTAGAGATCTTTCTATATGACTATGCTTTCTTTCTCAATTGATTCCATTATGCTCAGAGAATACTTATTTTAGTTTTTTAATTTTATTTGTTATACAAGTTTCATGTATTTCTTATACACGCATTTCAGAACTTAGTGATACTTCCCACTCCATGCTCCCTCCCCCCCACACTCTAACCCTTTTTCCTGCTTTCTCTCCCATTCACATTCTTAATTTTTACAAAGATCTACTTTTAGTTTAGTTAATGATCCTAAGGTTAACTGTAACTAAATAAGAGTTCAACAAATAGTATGAAGGAAAACAACACTGTTTCTCACCAGAAGAGAAAAGGGCTGTAAGCAATAATTTAATCACAAAATGTCTATCAAGATTTTTTTATTTATTTGAAAATCAGAGAAGGAGACAGGGAGAGAAAGAAAGAAGAGAGAGATCTTCTATCTGCTGGTTCACTCCCCAAATGGCTACAACAACCACACTGGGTCAGGTCAAAGCCAGGAGCTTGGAGCCAGGAGCCAGGAGCTTCATCCAGGTCTCCCACATGAGTGCAGAGGCCCAAGCACTCGGGCCATATTCCACCACTTTCCCAGGCACATCAGCAGAGAGTTGGTGTGGAAGTGGATCAGCTGGAACTTCAACTGGCACCCATCTGGGATGCCAGCATTGCAGATGGAGATTTAATTCACTGCACCACAGTGCCATCCCTGAACACTATCTTTATGGCTTTAATTTTTAAGAATTTGTTGAAGATTTTTTATGGCCTAGGATATGGCCTATCATGGTACATGCTTTGTGGCTGCTTTAAAAAGGACTATAGTAGGAAAATAAACAATCTGACTTAAAATTGGCCAAAGAAGGCCGGCGCCGTGGCTCAACAGGCTAATCCTCCGCCTTGCGGCGCCGGCACACCGGGTTCTAGTCCCGATCGGGGCGCAGGATTCTGTCCCGGTTGCCCCTCTTCCAGGCCAGCCCTCTGCTGTGGCCCAGGAGTGCAGTGGAGGATGGCCCAAGTGCTTGGGCCCTGCACCCCATGGGAGACCAGGATAAGCACCTAGCACCTGGCTCCTGCCATCAGATGAGCGCGGTGCGCCGGCCGCAGCGCGCTGTCCGCGGCAGCCATTGGAGGGTGAACCAATGGCAAAGGAAGACCTTTCTCTCTGTCTCTCTCTCTCACTGTCCACTCTGCCTGTCAAAAAAAAAATTGGCCAAAGACTCTAATACCTTACTTGAGAACATAAATAGATGGCAAGCAAGCATATGAAGATACTCCAGGGGCTAGTACTATGATATATAGCAGGTTAAGTCACCGCCTGCAATGTTGGCATCCTCTGTGAGTGCCGGTTTGATTCTTGTGTGCTCTACTTCCAATCCAGCTCCCTGGTATAGCAGTGGAGGATAAACTAAGTGCTTGGGCCCTTCACCCACATGGGAGACCCAGAAAAAGATACTGGCTCTTGGCTTCAGCCTGGTCAAGCCCTGGTCATTTTGGCCATTTGGGGAATGAAACAGTGTATGGAAGATCTTTCTTTCTTTCTCTCTCTCTCTGTAATTCTGCCTTTCAAAAAAATTAAAAAATAAAATAAAATCTTAAAAAAAGGATACTCCATATCTTAGTCATCAGAGAAATGCAGTTTAAGACAACAGTGAGATACTGCTACATACTTATTAGAATGACCAAAATCCATAACAACACCAAATTCTGAAGAAATGTGTAGCAAGAGAGGTTTTCATTCACTGCTGGTGAGAATGCAAATGGTACAGCCACTTTAAAAGATTGTTTCACCATTTCTTACCAAATTAAGCGCACTATTACCATTCAACCCAGCAATCTTGCATACTTTTATTTAACCAAAGGACTTGAAGAGTTATAACCACACAAAAAACCTGGCTGTGTATTGCAATTTGGTTCATAAATACCAAAACTTGAAAGCAACCAAGATGTTCTTCACTAGGTAAATTTATAAATAAGTTTCAGTACATAAAGACAATGGGATATTATTTAGCACACAAAAAGCATGAGCTTGCAAGCTATGAAAGGATGTGAGGAATAGTTAAATTCTTGTGACTAGATAAAAGAAGCTAGTCTGAAAAGACCACTTATCATATGACATCAACTGACATTCTGGAAAACACAAAACTATAGAAACAGATCAGTATTTTTCAAGGATTGGGAGAGAGAAGGATGAATATATGGAGCACAGGGAATTTTCAGGTTGATAAAACTACATGATATCACATGGTAATCATGGGTATATGCCATTATAACTATGTCCATCCAGACTCATAGAATGTACAACATCAAGAGTGAACCATAATGAGCACTATGGACATTGGAGGATAATGATATTTTAGTGAAGGTTAATTAGTTGTAATAAATATACCAATGTGGTGGAGGATAGTGGGCATGGAGAAGTTTGTGTGTGTGTGTGTGTGTGTGTGTGTGTGTGTGTGTGAAAGACATGAGGGCTAACAGAGTAAATAGGAGCTTCCTGTTTTTTCCACTCATTTTTGATGTAAACGTAAAATTGCTCTAAAAATAAAAAAAATTTAAAAAGGATGAATATTTTGTTGTTGAATGACATATAATTATTAATTAGATTGAGTGACAGGAATGACAATTTCTAAATGCTTTGCATATCAGAGCTAAGTATGGTTTTTAAACTTTCTGGCATTTCCCTACTTTACACTTATTTTAAAATGTAGCTATTCATGTGTATCAGCTGAAATCTTGGAGTATTTACTGAGTTTCTTCACCTTTGTACATTCTGAAAGTCCAACATTTATCTTCCCATTTCTGTAAGACTTCCGAAAGGTTACCTTAATTTCTCAGCCTTTAACTTTTATTTGTGAATTGGCAAATAACTTGAGAAAATGTTGCTAAATATAGGTCCTATCTCTTTGCCCTTTTCTTCTCTATGGGTTCTTTGGTTGCTGAAGTGTCTTAGAAAGTCTTTGCTGTGGGTGTTTGTGTGTGTGTGAAAAAATACGAAATTCTCCATCCAGTTTCCTCCAGTCTTTAGTTTTCCTTGGTGATTGAATTGATCCTTTATGAAATAATCTTCAATAGCTATAACCAGAACCCTTAACAGTTATTTACTGAACACTTATTATCTGTCAGTCATTACTTTCCAAATGGAGGTTATATTTAAGTGGACTGATGAACTCAAGGATGGAATATCACTCAAACTCAGCCACTTTAAATGATGTCTTATTGGTAACTAGTTGCTTCAGTAGATGAAAAAAGCCAATCCGGGGCTGGTGCTGTGGTGCAGTAGGTTAACGCCCTTGCCTGAAGCACTGGCATGCCATATGGGCACCGGTTTGAGACCCAGCTACTCCACTTCCAATCCAGCTCTCTGCTGTGGCCTGGGAAAGCAGTAGAAGATGGCCCAAGTCCTTGGGCCCCTGCACCCACATAGAAGACCCCGAAGAAGCTCCTAGCTCTTGGCTTCAGATAAGTGCAGCTCCAGCCATTGTGGCCAATTGAGGAGTGAACGATCAGAAGACATCTCTCTCTCTCTCTGCCTCTCCTCTCTCTGTGTAACTCTGACTTTCAAATAAATAAATAAATCTTAAAAAAATTTTAAAAAGCCAATCCAATTAGAACCAAGTGGTGAATATTTAAAGGGATCATTATTAAAAATAAATTTTCTTTCTATAATACTTACAGTTGATAAGAAGACGCTTGAAGATGTCTGGATTGAAGAGAGGGAGAGACAGTTTTTACATTTTTCAATCGGCAGAGAAATTAAATTCACATAGAGAAAGGCAGGACTGAGAAATGGAGAGTCATCATATTGATTAAATTATTTAAATCTCTAGCATTGCTTTTGGATGCATCAGCCATGTGAATTATGCTGATTTTGCATAATCTTATCTGATTTGGGTTTCTGTCACTGAAAACATCATCAATTTATATATTTTGACCAGCAAATTCAATGAATTTTTTTAAATTTGATTTACATGGTCTATTTTTTTTTGCATTGAAATGTGTTTTATATTTTTTTCTTGAATATTTCTTTTCTCTTAGCTCATGTGATACTATTATGTATTCATTTTTTCCCTAAAGTTTATAATAGTTTAACTCAGAATTCTTATCAGATTTTTTTTCTCTCCTTTATTTTATCACTGGCATCCTACATGGTTATATCCTTAGTCCCTGATTTTGTATTCTCTAAATAAATGACTTTGTAGATCATTACTAAAATAATGTCAAACTCTTACAGAAATAAAAGACTTATTCTTGACACTTTAAATCTACCTCTTAAATATCTTTTATTTCCTCCCTCTCAACACATTTAATCTTGCTTTTATTTATTAATTCAGGCTTTCATAAATTTTCACTTTCACTAATAATGATAGCCTCTTAACTTATCTCCCACCTTTCAGCATCATTTTCTAAATGCTCACCAGAATGGAAGAGCTTTATTAAAAAGCTGACCATGTCATTTCTTTACACTAGACATAAAAGTCAATAGGGCCCAGGATATATTCCTAGATAACTTTGTCCTCACTGGTTCTTCTTTTCCACCCTTGTCTCTTGTCAAGAAAAGAGTTGCTTAGCATCTCCTGAAAACATATGCTTTCTTGTACTTTAGCCCCATTGCACCTGCTATTCCCTTTAAAGTGTATTTTTCTGTACATCAGCCTGCAGAACTCATGAATGTATTGAAACAACAGCTCAAATATCTACTTCTTTGGAATGTTCCTTCAAAACTCTCAGTGGACTCAGGAAGTTTTCTGTATCAATTTTGTAGATTTAATATTACTCCATTATAGCATTTATCACATTACTACACATCATAATTGATATTAATTCAGCTTTTCTCCTCAATTCTATATAATAAATTAAGGAAGAATTCTAATTAGTTTTTGAATTTCTGGAATGTAGAATTGACAGTAGGCTCTTAGTAATTTAAAGGAATTCAATAAGTTAAATTTTTTTCTGAGTTAAATAAGCTTTGAATATAGTTGTTTTTACTTATAAATTTACTTACAGTTTCTTATTATATTTGCTAATTTTAATCCTGAAATTACCTCCAGGAATCGTGAAGGAAGTATAAAGCAATATGAATGTTAATTCTACCTAATATTATATAAAATTAATCACAATACCAATCACACAAAGAGATTTATTACACTCATATTTTAGAGATTGGCAAATTAAACAATAAAGAGTCAAGAAGCTTCCCCAGTGATATGGTATTGAAACCATCCAATCACGGCCTGCCATCAGTCAGGCTCTGTTGTCAGGCAATCCTGTGGTCTCTCGATTTGAGTGCCAATTAGTCAGTGATGGGTAGGATCCCCTGGGGGACAACCTAGGACAGACAGACACAGCTACGTACAGAGACCACATGGAAACAGGGTCAACAATGGCATGGCCAAGAATCATGCCTCCCATTGCTCAAAAATAAAAAAAGGGGGAAATGTGATGGAATGAGGTGAAAAGTTCATGCCAAGATGGCCACTGAGGTGAAAAGGTCATGCCAAGATGGCCGCTGACAACAGAAACTGCCTGGTAACAGGCTGTGATTGGATGGCTTCGGAAACCACATGACAACAGAGGAAACCACATGACAAAAGATCCTGACTGACGGCAGGCCATGTTTGGATGGTTTTAGAAACTGCCTGACGACAAGAGCCTGATTGGCAACAGGCTTTGATTGGATGGCTTTGAAAACTGCCTGGCAACAGGCTATGATTGGTTGGGGCATAGACCGCCCCTTGACTGGTTTGGCTGGTCTTGGCTATATAAGCTATTGTACCAACTCAAATAAATGAGTCTGCGGGCTGCTCGCCTCAGGCCTGCTTTCACCTGACTCCTGGGGTCTGTGTGGTGACTCCATGCCTCTTGCCCTCACCATGCTCCTCCTCCTCAGAAATGAATCCACTGCAACATTGTTGAGAAATCAACTGCAACATGGTATTAAGTTAGTAAATTTTGGAGAGCAGGCAAGAACTTGTCCTTTTAATTCTAAAATATATTCTCATTCCATCATAATACAATTTGTTTTGTTTAGGGCCAAAGGGAGGAACATTGCTTGACAATTTGGAAGGAGGAACATGATGATGAATCCAAGGTATGTCATATGACTGATTTTCACCACCACTACAAAACACCAAGAAAAATCACTATATGTTGACTCACATGCTGCAGATATTTCAAGCAGCTTTTTTATTTAACTGATTGCTTGGTTGATTTGAAAGGCAGAGTGACAGAAAGAGGAATGTGGCTCACTTCACAGATGCTTGCAACAGATAGGGATTGGGGACAGGCCAAAGTCAGGAGCAAGACCTCCATCTGGTTCTTTCACATGGGTGGCAGGAACCCAGTGATGAATCAGTCATCATTTACTGCCTTCCCAGGCACAATAACTGGAAGCTGGATCAGAAGCACAGAATAACTGGGACTTGATCCAGACACTTGGAAATGGAATGTAACCTTCTGAGGCAGGCAGACCCACTGGGCCACAAGACTTGCCCTCAAGAATCTCCTGACTGAGGTGACCTTCATGAGCTTAACTGACAACCAGCTCCCCAAGCCTTTCATTATATTATTTATCCAACATTTATTATCTCCTAATTTATTATGGGATTAATTTATTTATTGCTTACATTATTATTTTCAATTTTTATTCACTTGAGTTTAAATACCACAAAAGAAAAGCCACTCACTTTATGAAAGTACAGAAATTAAAAAGTACAGGATTAATATGACTTTCTGGTACATATTAAATGGCCATGTAGAGGCAATGAATTGAGAATAAATTAGCAAATAAATGTGCAAATTATATACAGAAACAAAATGGATGAAGGTTGACAGGATATGTCTGCAGTTTTTGTTAGAAAAACTGTTAATAATATAGCCTTTGAGAAGCTTGGATATTCAGAGCCATTTGACAATAATATTTGCCAAATACAAAGTAGACCTTACAAGCTTAGACTCTTTTTGAACACACAATATGTAAGTAAAACACTGACCTCATCCCTACTCATTATAATAGAGCAAGGAAAGAAAAGAGCTAAAAGAAAACTTCCAATTGAATTAAGTCATAATAGATGGTCATATCAGTGGTATTTTTATCCATCGTGTTCATCCTTTGCTAAAAAGTGACAGAAAATAAGGAATGCAGAGCCACTTTTTTTGTTCTTCTTGGCATAATGATTTAAGACAATTAATATGTGGCATTTGAGCTGTTTGAATTAAATACTGCTCAGGTGAAGACTTTAAGTGGTTTGCCTTAGGATAATTGGTTGTCAGGAGAAGAGAAAAAGAAAATTAACAATAAGGGACGATTAAATTGGTTGTATTCCATCAACATATTTTTCTTAACATTTGGAAGAAAAAATGTGAATAAGGGTAAATTAAAATATCTTTTCTAGAAATTTAGTTCACATGGAATTGATTTTTGTTTTTTGTGTGAGTTAGGCTTCATATACCTACCTTATATGATTCATTTATTTTCAATGCGCTTAGTATACATTTACACATATGTGTATGTGTGATAGATATACACATACATATATATATATATATAGTCTATGTTTTAGCTACGTATGTATGTATGTGTCTAGATATTATGTTACATTGGTCAGTTTATCTCTGTGCCTATATCACACTGCATTCTTGGATTCTGATAAGTATTGGCATTTTCTTATTAAGGAGTATTTTGGCTAAGTATGTCCTTTTGGTCTTCCATAAAAATGCTAGGATTTTGGTGAAGGTTGTATTTTTCAGAGATGGCTCTAGTAATTTTTCTTACTCGTTGGCTCTTCTAATAATCTAATACTGATACTTCGTATTACTGCTCTTGAACTTAGGTAGTTCTGTGATTATGACAGAAATGATAGAATTGTTCAAGGCTGAGTCAGATATCTTTTAAAGTTTCCACCTGGCTCACTGTCCTTTGACATGCATCTAGAGTCCCGAACTGGCATGGGTAACGTGCGGCTCTACTAAAGCAACTGTGATGAGAGATCATACAAAAGAACTAGAGACAGAGGTTTTTGAGAAGCTCCAGGTCTTCTAACTGCCACTGGTCCAGCCCTCAGCATGGGTGACAAGTATATGAGAAAGCAAAGCTCAGATACTTCTGATCCCCTCCATCAATCAGTCCCAACTGCTGTGATACTGGCTAAGTAGAAGCAAGAGATTCACACTAAGTTCAGCCCAATTGAATATTCATGAGTGAAAGTACACCCCAAGTTTTCTGAGATGTGTTAAGCAGCCAGACCAATGAAACAGTTCCATGGACACCCACCTCTAAAAGTTGTTGTGATTTTAATGATAATTATGTCGAATCTATAACTTAATTTGGGAAGAGCTGAGATATAGTTCATATTGATGAAAGATTTCCAATCCATGAACATATTATGTACATTTTTAATTTGGGAGACTCTTACAAATCTTTCAGTAAAGTTTTAAATTTTCTCCATAGAACTCACACTGTTTTTTTAGTTTACTTTTTCTAAAGATGTTATATTTATATGTCACTATTGTAATGAACTTCCTAACTGGTTATTACTAGAATATATAAATATAATTGTTTCTTTAATGTTGATTTTTTTAAACTTTTATTTAGTAAATATAATTTTCCAAAGTACAGTTTATGGATTACAGTGGCTTTTCCCCCCCATAACTTTCCTCCCACCCGCACCCCTCCCATCTCCTGCTCCCTCTCCCATTCCATTCACATCAAGATTCATTTTCAATTATCTTTATATACAGAAGATTGATTTAGTATATATTAAGTAAAGATTTCATCAGTTTGTACCCACACAGAACAAAAAGTGAAAAATACTGTTTGAGTACTAGTTATAACATTAATTCACATTGGACAACACATTGAGGACAAAGATCCACATGAGTACACAGTGACTCCTGTTGTTGACTTAGCAATTTGACACTCTTGTTTATGGCATCAGTAATCTTCCTAGGCTCTAGTCATGAGTTGCCAAGGCTATGGAAGCCTCTTGAGTTCGCTGACTTTGATCTTATTTAGCCAAGGTCGTAGTCAAAGTGGAAGTTCTCTCCTCCCTTCAGAAAAAGGTACCTCCTTCTTTGATGGCCCGTTCTTTCTACTGGGATCTCACTTGCAGAGACCTTCCATTTAGGTCTTTCTTTTCTTTTCTTTTTTCTTTTTTTGCCAGAGTGTCTTAGCTTTCCATGCCTAAAATACTCTCATGAGCTCTTCAGCCATATCCGAGTGCCTTAAGGGCTAATTCTGAGGCCAGAGTGCTGTTTATGACATCTGCCATTCTATGAGTCTGCTGTGTATCCCACTTCCCATGCTGGATCATTCTCTCCCGTTTTGATTCTATCAGTTAGTATTAGCAGACACTAGTCTTGTTTGTGTAATCCCTTTGACTCTTAGACCTATCAGTGTGATCAATTGTGAATTGAAATTGATCACTTGGACTAGTGAGATGGCCTTGGTATATGTCACCTTGATGGGATTGTATTGAAATCCCCTGGCACATTTCTAATGCCACCATTTGGGGCAAGTCCGATTGAGCATGTTGATTTTATATCTAGTCCCTTGCTAAACTCTTTATTAATTCTAACATGCTACTATTAATTGAGTTTCTTACGTAGATACTTTTTTATAACCTTTGTGATTTCACAAATTCTTTTTTTACGATTTGTTTTTTATTTGAAAGGCAGAGAATCATGGGTGAGGGCTGGAGAGACAGGTCTTCCATAGCTAATTCACTACCCAAATGGTTGCCAAAGCAGGGGCTGCTCCAGGCCCATGCCAGGAACATAGAACTCCATCCAAGTCTCTCACGTAGGTGGCAGGGACACACATATTTGGGCCAACATACACTGACTTTGCAGGCACATCAGCAGGGAGCTGGATGGGAAGCAGAGCAGCTGGAACATGAACTGGCACTTTGGTGTGGAATGCTGGCATGAGAGCAGTGGGATAGCCTATTGCACCACAATGCTGGCCATATATTTCTTTCTAAGAGGTAATATTTTAGCATACTCCATTGATTCCAAGATGCCATTGATTGTTCTTTTTATTAATAAAAAATAATATTTTCCCCTGCCTTCCTGGACTGATTTGGAACTCCATTCTAATGTTGACAAGTGAGAAAAGGGACACCTTTGTTTTTTCACATGTTTATATGGAATGTTTTCAAAAAGTTTCACATTTTTTCCGTAAGTCTTAGATATGCACATCTTTGAATTTTGTTGTACGCTTTTTCTGCTTCAATTGAAATAATATGATTTTTTTTCCTTAAGGAATGAATTATGTTTGTACTTTTTTTATGAATTTGAGACATACATACACACACATACACACACACACACACACAGAGAGAGAGAGAGAGAGAGAGAGAGAGAGAGAGCGAGAGAGCATGTACTACTATTTGTTGGCTCACTCCCCAGATACTTGATTCTGGATCAGGACAAAACTAGGAAAAGTTAGCTCAATCCAAGTCTCTCATGTGGGTGATAGGCATCCAGTCTCTTGAACCATCACCTGCTGCCTCCTATGGTTTACATTTGCATGAACCTGGGACTAGGAGTGGAGCCAGGACTCAAGGCTAGGCACTCTGATATGAGATGTGGGAATCCCAATCATGTCTCAACTGTTAAGCCAAGCACACACCTCTGTTAGCTCCTATTTTAAATAGTAAACTGTAAGTTTCTAATATAAATCAAACATAATTTAAGGTTTTTTTAATGCATTACTGTATTCCATTTACTTATATTTATTTAAGGTATTCACCTTTTTACCTTGAGTGAGACTGCTTCTTTCTTCTCTTGTATTATTCCTCTAAGTTGTGTTTTTGTTGTTGTTGTTTTTTAATTTGAGAGCCAGAAAAGGGAGAAAGACATGCAGACAAATAGTGTTTCTGATGGTTAACTTCCCAAATGCCTGCAACAGCCTTGTCAAGGTCTGGTTGAAAACTGGAGTCAGGAATTCAGTCTAGGTCTCTGAAAAGGAGGGGGAATCCCAACTACTTGAGTCATCATTTGTTGGCTCCCGGTGTCCTCGTTATCAGGAAGCTGGAATCTGGAGCCTTTGCAGGGCCTTCAAATTCAGGGACACCTAACCAGTGTCTTAACTACTAGGCCAGATACCTGCCCTCCTTTTGAGCTTTGTATTACACTTTTATAGGATATTGGTACCTTTTTCCATGTACAGGGATAGTCTTTAGTTATTTTCTCTTTTTTCTCTCCTGTTTAGGTCTTGGTAGCAAAGTTTTTTTAGGCTTGCAATAGGCAATACAACTTATTTCTTCCTTTACTATATTACCTGGAATATTTGGGATAGTATTAAACTAATTTCTTTGTTGATTATTTTATGAAAATATTCAAATTTGAAAGCACAGTCATTTGGATCCATCATTTTATTTGTGAAAAGATTTGAAATTAGTGACTCGCCTGCTTAGTGATTATTGTTAATATCAATGAGGTGTTCTATTTTTTGAATCAGTTTTTGCTGCATTTTTGAAGGAATGTTTGTATCTATTTGGTCATCTTTTAAATATCTGCTGAGTATATAGTTATGTCTCTATTTATAATCTTGCCTGTTTGCTTTCTTTCTCTTGCTATATCATTGTTAGCAGAGAACTGTCAATTCTGACAGTTTTTTAAGATCTAGCATATATATTTTGAGGATCACTATATTGCTCTTAAAATAATTTTTCAAAGTCATTACATCTCAAAGTGTCAGTTTCACTTCTTAGGTTACCTTTTAGGTGCTCTATTAGTTACCATAGATCAGAGAGAGCATACGTTATTTCTCCTCTTGGAATTGGCTTATTTCACTAGTCCTCGTCTCGATTGTTGATGAACAGGTTTTTTTTTTTTTTAATACTATTTGTTGATCTCTTTACTTAGTATAGAGTTAGTCATATGTGTATAAAAGTTAATTGAAAATAGATCTTACTGAAAAATAAGAATGGGAATAGATCAAGGAGGAATAAGGGTTAGAGAGCAGGCAGGGTGGGATAAATCACTATGTTCCTAAAGTTGTATTTATGAAATGCATGAAGATTTATAGACTTTAAATAAAAGGTTTCTGGGAAGACAATAAATAACAACTATCGCAAAACTGTCAAAAAATTAAAATAACTTTTCATCCTTTATTTAAGATATTTTAACTTTTATTTCTGTAAAATAATGCACTGTTTTGTGGTTTTATTATTTTTTGTTTTACTATTTAACTTTAATTTTTCTTACTCTGTCTTAAACTTTTTACAAATCTCATTCTGACAACAGTTTTGGCTGTTAAGTTACAACTTTTAATTTGTAATATGTTTATTTTGAAGTACCAAATATTTTCAAATTTTCACTATTCTTTTTTTACTGAATTAGAAGGATATGTGGATATGTATTAATTTTTAAATTTATGGCATTTTATGAGTTAATATTTGACTAAGTTAATTGTATCATGGTCATAGATTGTTATGTATAAAATCGTTCGAAATATATTTAGATCTTAGATAGTGAAAGATTGATTTTTCATCTTTGTTTTATTGTGCTTGAAAAGTAATATTTACTCCTCTGAAATTGTTTGCCATGTTCTACATATTATCAGTAGGTCAATTTATTTATTTTATTTAAATTAACTCTAACATTTCTACTTCATCAATCACTGAAAATGCTATGCTAATTGATGATAGTCTCCCAAAGTGATGTTAGATTTATCCATTTTTCTTCTTGGTTCTCAAATTTGTATGTTGTATATTTGAAGTTATCACATGTGATTTTAGAATTATGTCTTCATTGTGAATTAAACTCTTTTTTAAAAAAGATTTTATTTATTTATTTATTTTTATTTATTGGCGGGTAGAGTTATAGACAGTGAGAGAGAGAGACAGAGAGAAAGGTCTTTCTTCCATTGGTTCACTCCCCAGGTAGCCGCTACAGCTGGCGCTGCGCAGATCCGAAGCCAGGAGCCAGGTGCTTCTTCCTGGTCTCCCATGCGGGTGCAGGAGCCCAAGCACTTGGGCCATCCTCCACTGCTCTCCCAGGCCATAGCATAGAGCTAGACTGGAAGAGGAGCAACCGGGACTAGAACCCAGCGCCCATATGGGATGCCGGCACCGCAGGTGGAGGATTAACCAAGTGAGCCACAGCACTGGCCCCTTATTTATTTATTTGAGAGGTAGAGTTACAGACAGTAAGAGGGAGAGACAGAGGGAAAGATTTTCCAACCGCTGGGTCACTCCCTAGTTGTCTACAATGTCCAGAGCTGAGCCAATCAGAAGCCAGGAGCCAGGGGCTTCTTTCAGATCTCCCACATAGGTGTAGGGCCCCAAGCACTTGGGCCATCTTCTACTGCTTTCCCAGGCCATAGAAGAGAGCTGGATCAGAAGAGGAGAAGCCGGGACTAGAACTGGGGCCCATATGGGATGCTGTCACAGTAGAGTGAGGATTAACCTATTATGCCACAGTACTGGCCAGCCCCTAAACCCTTTATTATTATGGATATGTCTATTTCTTGCAAAGCTTTCTCTACTTAAATATGTTTGTTTCTGTTGCTGTTACAACAACTTTATCTGGCTTATCATTTATAGGATTGGCTTTTCTATTCTTTTACTTTTGTACATTCTTATGTTTTAGATGCATGCAGTATTTAGTTGGATTTTCGAAATGCAAAATGACAAAACTGTATGTTATAACTAAAACATTTTGTTTTATTTGTATTTTTATTGAGATATATTTTACATAAAGTAAAAAACATAGATCTGAAACTGAGTACATTTAATATGGTTATAGATTAACTTGGGTTTAAAATCACCATCTTCCTCTGTACTTTCTACTATTTCTCCTTTTACAATTTTGTCTCATTTTTTGCATTCTTCTTGATTCATTAGATTTCTTTTTGTCTACCATTTCATTTTCTCCTTCAATTGCTTGAATTTGTGTATCTGTTAATCTTTCTCAAAATTATATGAGAAATTACAAATGCATTCATACCTTAACAAAATTAAAAAACACTTAACCCACAATGTATATTCAAGACATTTAATAACCAACACAGTATGAATTCTGATCATTCTGCTTAATGGTCAGAACTGATATCATCCAAAACATCTGATTATCAGTTCATCTGCCTGCTTAATACAAAATATGTAATCTCAAGATACCTTTTCTCCATTCATCCTCTCCCAACTCATATGTTACTATTGGCATCATTCCCCTTACTTTTTTTTATTTTTATTTTTTGACAGGCAGAGTGGACAGTGAGAGAGAGAGACAGACAGAGAGAAAGGTCTTCCTTAGCTGTTGGTTCACCCTCCAATGGCCGCCGCAGCCAGCGCACAGCGCTGATCCGAAGGCAGGAGCCAGGTGCTTCTCCTGGTCGCCCATGGGGTGCAGGGCCCAAGCACTTGGGCCATTCTCCACTGCACTCCTGGGCCACAGCAGAGAGCTGGCCTGGAAAAGGGGCAACCGGGACAGAATCTGGTGCCCCGACCAGGACTAGAACCCAGTGTACCGGCGCTTCAAGACGGAGGATTAACCTATTGAGCCACAGCGCCGGCTCCCTTACTTTTAAAATGCTTTTAAATTGACAAATATAAGTTATCTATATCTATATTTATATCTATATCTACATCATCTATCTATATATATCTCATGTATAACATCTTGTGAAATATGTACTCATATACATTATGGGATGACTTAGATAACCTAAATAACATATGCATTCTGTCATGTACTTACAATTTTTTAAGGCAAGAACATTTAAAATCGACTACTTTCGCAATTTTCAAGAACATAATACATTGTTATTGACTATAGTCCCCACAGTAAACAGTACATTACTTGAACTTATTCCTCCTATCTAAACAAAATTTTGTATCTTTTGACCAACATCTCCCCTATGTCTCCCACCCTCAACCAGTCATACTTGCACTAAGAACCATTTCAAATTCTACTTCTATGAACTCCTCTTTTTTAGATTCTACACACAGGTGAGATCATCTTATCTCCCTAGATTCTTGCCTTAGTTTGCTTTTCATCCATATATGCTTATGTTTCTGTTAGTTTATGGATACATTTAGGTGAAATTTTAAATATCTTTTATCTGTTGATTTGAATATATTTTAATGAGATATCTATCCAGGACTCTAGTACACCATATTCCAGAAAATGGAAATCTTTTTCTCTTTTTAGCCATATTATACCTCATCTTTGACATATACAGAGGTAATAAGTTTCAGGCCCTCGCTTCAAGTTAATCACCATCTGGAAGGAAGAATATAAACATCACATTATAGCATGGTGAAATAATGAAGGAATTTACATAGAAGTTATAATATCATGGAGTAGGTATACTCATTTGTTGTGGAACAAAACAGCTGGCTTCAGTGAATGGTTTTTGAAATAGTTAGTGTCTGAGGAACATAATCAAGTTGTAAGTTTTACAAGAGTGAATGATTAATAAGACTTGTTCAATATTCTATTCTTTCTGCCTAGAACAAGTATGTAGTAAATATGTGTTGAATTAATAACTGTTTGAATAGGATGTAATTAAAATTGTTATATTTTATTGCTATTGCTTGGAAGAATCATAACTACTGACAAATCACACAATATCTTTATTTTCCAATATTTGTCCTAAATTTCTCTATCTTTTTTTTTTTAAAGATTTATTTTATTTGTTTGAAAGAGTTACAGAGAGAGGTAGAGACAGGGAGAGAGGTCTTCCATCTGCTGGATCACTCCCCAGAGGGCTGCAGTGAATGGAGATGCACCGATCCCAAGCCAGGAGCCAAGAGCTTCTGAGTCTCCCACATGGGTGCAGGGGCCCAAGGACTTGGGCCATCTTCTACTGCTCTCCCAGGCCATAACAGAGAGCTGGATCGGAAGATGAGCAGCCGGGACTAGAACTGGCACCCATATAGGATGCCAGCACTTCAGGCCAGGGTGTTAACCCACTACACCATAGTACCAGCTCCAGTTCTCTATCTTTAGGCATGTTAAAAAATCTGTATTTATCATTTCTCTCTGCTTTATGTACGAATAAAATAATAAAAGAATAGTGGCACTGAAACTTGGAAGGCCTAAGATCCATGACAGAAAAAAATATTTGTGAAGTCCACATTTTTTAATCATTTAATATTTTCATTTATCTGTAGCCTTCATTTGAAAGGGATTAGTTCATTCAGACTCTTATATTTGCATTTAAGTAGTTATAATGTAAAAAAGCTTAGGAATCTGAAATCTTGAGTTTTTATCTCAGCTCTACTACTTATTAGCTACATGAATGCTGTAAAGTAGAATCTTCCAAGTACTATTAATAATTGTAACACTTTTTTTTGGACAGGTTGAGTTAGTGAGAGAGAGAGAAAGACAGAAAGGTCTTCCTTTTCTGTTTTTTCACCCCCAAAATGGCTGCTATGGCCGGTGCACCGCGCTGATCTGAAGCCAGGAGCCTGGTGCTTCCTCCTGGTCTACCATGCTGGTGCAGGGCCCAAGTACTTGGGCCATCCTCCACTGCTCTCCCGGGCCACAGCAGAGAGCTGGACTGGAAGAGGAGCAACCGGGACAGAATCCGACGTCCCAACCGAGACTGGAACCCAGGGTGCTGGCGCCACAGGTGGAGAATTAGCCTAGAGAGCCGTGGTGCCGGCAGTGTAGCACTTTTATTATAATCACTATTTTTAAATTATTTATTTGAGAGGCAGAGAGAGAGAGAGAGAGAGAGAGATCTCTAATCCACTTTGTTTCATTTCCCAATTGCCCATGATGGCTGAGGTGGGCTAAGTGTGAAGTCTGGCACTGGGAATTCAATTCAGGTCTCCCCTGTGGGTGGCAGGATCCCAGTTACTTCAGCTAATGGTCACTGCCTCCCAGGGTCTGTGTTAGCAGGAAGCTAGAATCAAGAGATGAGCTGGGACTTGAACCCAGGCACGCCTATGTGGGACACAGCATCCTCATTGACACCTTAACTGCTAGGTTAATGCCCACACATTATCATTATTTTTGTAATCCATATGAATATTTTCCTAGCTGCAATTTTCCCAGTATGTCCTCTAATTATCTCCAATTTTATTAAACATCTTGTATAGGTCACTATGTTTTTGGAGATTGTCTGCCAGGCTTTCCCCAAATATAGTCATTATTGGTTTTTGCTATGTGGATCATGCAATTCTGTGTTACAAAGGTTAACTGAAATCCTGCTACTCTCTTGATCCTTCCAGCCCTAATCTGGACAAATAACAACAAGTTCACCTCATTAAGTGCATGAGGTGGTGAAAGATGTAAATGTTGAGAGGAAGCTGAATGATTTTATTTAAGTCTACAATATAAATCCTCAAAGAAATGATTTTTTGGAACATATGTTGTTGTATATTCCATCTATAGCCATCTCCCCCTCATCATGTGCCTCTTCCCAGGGACTATTCTTCCTTCTCTTTTGGTTCCCCTTCTCAATGTCATTGTTTATTTTTACTTCCAGGAGGACCTACTATCGTTTAGTAAATCCATCCTTTCCGATTTTGATGTGCCCAGCAACTCAAATATCTCACATTTGAGGATAGGATAATAACAAAATGGCTCCCACTGGTTCTAACCTTCACAAATGAAATTTCATAGCATAGAGGAGAGATTTGAAACTATTTCATTGGGTGAGATTGCCAAGGGACAAAATACAAACAGAGGAGAAAAGAAAGTCAAGGATAGAGCCTTAGGGAATGCTTATTTTTAGATGATGATGAGAAGACAAAGAGCTTGAGAAGGAGAAGGAAGGACAGATCAGAAAAGTAAAAGCAGAACAAAGGACAGGGACTGTAATGGAATAGAAGAGTTAAGGACCTTGCTAAATGAGTTATAGTGATCAGACTGATGGTATAGAGACAGTAATAGAGAAGACCTCTTAGGTAAGGTGGACGAATTAAGAGTAGATTTTATAGTGTTGTGAAGTGGGACTGATAAACAAATTTTAAATTGCAATAGACCAAGGCAGGGAGACAGTGATTTGGAAACGGAATTCATGTGGTATATGATTTCTGAAATTTTGGCATTAAATAGACTTAAGTGAACTTTCAAGAAGAAAGCATTGTGACAGGGGACAGTGAGCCTGAAAATGGAAATGATCAAAGATGATGGAGGGGTGGATATTGTGGTACTTCAGATTAAGCTGCCACTTGAGACACCAGCATCTCATACCAGAGTGCTATTTTGGGTGCTGGATACTCGGCTTCTTTTCCAGCTTCCTTCTAATGTGCTCCCTGACAGCACACAATGGCTCAAGTAGTTCGGTCACCCACATGAGAGACCTGGATGGAGTTCCTAGCTCCTGGCTTTGGTATGGGCCAGCCTAGGCTGTTATGGGTATTTGGGAAGTGAGCCAGCAGAAGGAAGATAGATCCTCCCACCCCTGCCTTTCAAATAAATAATAATTTTTAGAAAAATGAACAGAGAAAATAGAAATGAGACGTGTCATTGAGAACATGATGAGAAGAGATAGCCTTGAAAAAAAGAATAGAGACCAAAAAATAATGAATGGGGACAACCAGAACAGAGAGATTTTAGGTGGAGAAGCAGAGGTTGCAAGTACTCGGAGAGACACAGTATGGCATGCTGGCTGAGAGTGCTGGCTCTGGGAGAACTTAGCTGTGTCAATAACTTGGAGAATTGTGTATGTGTCTCAGCCACCTTGAGCCTTAGTTTTCTTCCTCTCTACCCCTCAAATTATTATAATGACAGTACTTACATGATTGGATTAAGGATCAAATGAGAGAGCACTTCAAAATTATTTGGCCTGTGATCACATCAATTATCATGTGGGACAGTATGGATAGTCTCTGCAGAATCCCATGGATTCTTCCAGTTGGAAGTATGGTGGTAGAGTCAGAAGGTGAGGATCTTTTGAAATGTCTGACTATGAATGCCTAATGAGTAACAGACTAACTAGATGGAACTGGGAATTCACTGAGATAAGCTTTGAGGACAGGGAGAAAGGGATGTGAGGCCAAATGAGAAAAAAGAAAAGTGTTCAACCATAAACAATCATGCTTGTGAAAGAAATATAAAAATAGGGTGCAAGTCATCTGGGTCAGGGAGCACAATACTGCCACTCTGCCCAGGGGAAGCTTCTCAGATGTCTTGCATCTCACTAATTTTCTGAAAGGACTTAAATAAAGTACTAAAGAGATAATTTACTATTACTTCTGGCCTGACAGGTAGTATAAGATCTGGTAACTACTCTCCCCATGCCAGAGTACAGTTGAAAGAGTCAAGTTTGGAAGGTGCCCTAGAAGTTGTCCAGGAATACCAACATACTGAGACTTCAATCCCATGTTACTGCAACAGGTGGCTCTCTGGTTGGTTGTTACTTATTTTCCCATCTATTTGAACCACCAGCAACAGAGAACTACCTGCTCTGGTGCTTAGAAGAAAAGAACTACAACTTCCCTTTAAATTATCTTTCTGTAATGTATCCCCACAGGTATAGCTCTTTGCTTTGGTACTCAATAGAGTACCATACTCAAAATTATCACATCTTTCTCATTGCCAATATATTGTTAGATATTGCAATAGCTGTTTTATTCTTATTGAATTTTTAAATGAACAAGGAGACAGTGGTGGTGAAATGCATGTGACATACTGCATCACACGTATCCAGAGATATTTTTGAGTTTCTGTGTTGCTTTGGCTACTTTGGGCCTCAGTTTGCTTCAGTGTTATAGAAAGATTCTTCTTGGAAAAAGAAGATAAAGACAGTTTGCAGGTCAAGTTTGATCAGTGTGAAGGGGAGGGGAAATAAAATGCAAATTTGTGTGATTTGATATAAATCTTATCTGAAAAACAAGCAAAAGCAGAGTGTAGACATAAAGTTAAGTATAGGGTCAGTTTCCCTGTATGTTAAATATAGACGATAGTACCTATTTCTTGAAATTATTGTAAAGATTAGATGAACCCACAGCCAGAGATTGACCTCTTACAGGTACTTATTAAAGAGCACCTATCATGGTTATAATCATTATCAATTGGTCTCACCAATAATAGTAAGAAAACATTTTTTGTTCATGCATTAGATTAATTTTATTTCCTATGTTATAAATATGGAGATTATATACATATATATCTTTTATGGAGCTACTTAAATTGGAATGACAATATATTTCATTTAAATGGAGATTATTTAAAAAGTAAATTTGAGATATCCTCAGGTTTCTTTTTAATATTTGTGTTAAGAATTTAAATCCATGTGACAGAACATTGCAGTTTACATTGACATGTGGAAGGAAATGACAGTTCTGTATTTGTGACAGTTCTCTATGGCAAGAAAGAGTCTCTTATAACAAGGTTACATTGTATTGATTTGCCTTTCAGGTATTTATTTATTATAGGGGCCATTTCTGAAAAATGAAAATTGCAACAAAAATTCACGTCTATTTCCAGCTACTGTGGAGCTAGATAGATATGAGAGTGTATTTATGGGGTATTTATTTCCTAATATATGCAATGGAGTTGACTCCAAATGATTTGACTTTAGAAGAAGAATATAAATCTTTATAGGCACAAGTAGAGTTAAGGTTTGTACTAAATCATTGCCTAAAGTACCCCAAAGCAAGTTGTAAAAAAATTCCTTTCCATGCATCAAATTAAATCTTACCAACTAGGCAGCCAATGATGAAACAGGACTCCTAAACTATTTTGTACTGATCATAGCATCCATCACCAACTTATAATTGATTTATGGAGGAAATATCTTATTGCCCCCACTATCTTTGGCTTATAATGCCTGCATATAAGTAGAGTTATGAGGGAGGAAGCTACTATTTACTCAGCTCTTCATCTGTGCCAGCACTATTCTGGGCATTTTGATACTGGTTAACATTTATATAGTGCCTGTTGTATGTTAGGTATTATGTGTCAAGTGCTTTATATGCATTATACTTGTAAGTCTCAAAATAGCCACAAGACTAGGTGTCATCTCCTTTACTTTCCAGATGAACAATTTCAGAAACTGAGAGAATGTATAACTTCCCAGAGTTAGCCAGTTCATACATGGTGAATCTAGAATACAAACTCATTTTATTCTTTAAAAAAACCTATATGTATCTTTTATTCCCTAAAATGTTACTTCATACTTTATTCTAGGAATAAATATGTAAATGAGAATTTTGGGAATACAAGGATACTTCAAAAAGTTTATGGAGAATTAAAAGATACATTTATTTTAGTACAAAAATCTTTTGAAATCCATGCATAGTTTTCTCCATAATACACATTTTTCATGAACTTTTTGAAAGTCTCTCATTTATCTTTTTTCTAGACCAAAGACCATTGCTAAAACATAATCTTCCCTTACATCAGAGAAAGACTAAATAAAGAATACAATATTCACTCATTGATTGAGCACATACTTTACCAGTTTATACCAAGCATTGAACTAGAAGCTGAGCTTACAGAAATGAAAGAGTGTCTCTGATCCTCACTAACTCAAGGTCTTTCGGGAAGGCACACAATTAAAAATACTTATGTAATGGTTACCATAACATCTCTCACAGTTTGGGATTGCAGGAAGCTTGTCAAAGAACATTCAGAGTAGTTTATAGCAGGGATGGGTCTCCTAGATCAGGGGCATTAATACAAAAGAAGAGAGAAGGTGGGGTCAAAGAAAAACACCCCTTTTTCTTAATCTCTGATTTCAACAGCAAGCTGTTTTGCAACTCATTCTCTTGCAACCCTTGGCAACAGCCTGATATGAGAAAACACTACTTGGCAAAGGAGACAGGGAGAGGGATGGGGTAGGGGAGAGGAAGAGAGACAACAGGGTGAAAATGGGGAGAGAGAGAAAGGAACCCTGTTGAGATTTCACTGCATTTTGGCATTCTCTTTTTATCTGGTTTGGGAAATTATATCCTTTCTCAGGAACTGATTGTCATTTTTTATTTTCTGTAAGGAAGTTGACAGTTGAAAAACTGCTGAACTTTTCTGAAATTCTGCACTGTCATTTGCTTGCTTTCTCCTGCAGTTCTATGCTTTCCTAGACTGACATCATCAGACAGCAAAGAGTGATGCTGATTTTGTTAATAGACTGGGATTTGAACACAAAAGCTGCTGTGGACCAGGACCAGGAAGGATGGGAAAAAATGAGCAGCCACTATAACTGCATTTATTCCTGGGCTCTAGGTCAAATGAGAGTACCTGGGAAGTGAAATACAGAGGTTGCTGGAAGTGCTATAAGAGTGAATTACAAGTACAGGGCTATAAATTTGTGAAGTTCAAAGCCAGCAATTGCCAGTTGCCAGTCATCTCAATTGTTCCAGCAGTAGTACATTTATCATGAATATCCTTGCTTTGGAATGTTTTATCTGTCACCTCCCACCTCTCAATTCCCTCCATCCAACCATAATCCTAATTAGAAAGTTTAACATACAATATGGGCTAAAAAATATATTTGCTTTAATGAATTTTGCACTTTAAAGGAAGAGTAGCAATTCTTCAGGGAAAATGAGAACATTTTTTTCTACCTTTTTCCACAGTTCATTCCCATCTTAATCCACCACTGTCAGATTTTTTTCTTTTCTTTTTTTTGCTTTTTCCATGCCCGAGCTTTTTTTAGTACTCCCATGACAGACTAACTATTGTTTTCTCCAAGTTCTATTCCTGTTGACTTGCATATTGTTTAATGCAAACCTTGTTCTCTCTGCATACTACAGTCCCTCTTCCTTCTCACTGCTTCAGCACTCTTCCTTTTCTATATTTACACCTTCAGTTTTGAGCAGTTTTCCTGCCTTGTCACAACCCCATATAAAGATCATCAGCTGTAGCATCTCTGTACATGTCTTTCTATATTGTGAAATTTTGAATTGCTTAGCGTGTTCTGTCTCTAAGGCTTTAATAATTTCACTGTTTAAGATTTTAGAAACTATGATTTTATTCTTCCTATTATTTTATTCCTACTCCTTTACTGTCAATTGATCCTAGGGAGTCACTGATGGCTTGATGCCACTGTATACAGAGAAAGTTTATTCAGTCATCTTCCCCTTAGGCAACCTTCTGCCATCCAAATGCTTTCTTCCTAGAAAAGATAAAAAAAGAAGGAGAAATAATACCACTGGAAAAATACCATAGATTGGGTTCCCGTTCATTTTGAATAACCACTAATTTCAGAGAAATGTGAAATATTCTATATTTGTATGCTTTAGTCGCATACCTCATGTCAGATTGTATGTCAATGATTAGTGTAAGATTCCTTCTGCATTAGACAATGTGTGCTCAACTACAGAGGTTTTGTCCTACTTATCTTTGTGTCCCCAGATCCTAACATTATGCCTGGCATATAGCAGGTCCTGCCTAATGTTCCTGAATATATCTTTCCTCACTGTCATCTCCCAGGAGTACCAGAATTTTAATTGTCCTAGTGACTATTGTATGAAATTCATACTATTCAAATTCAAATGATACTTGGCTGATTTGCATTATTATGTTTGAATTTAAGCAACTGTTCTACACATCAAATGCCCTTTTAAATTCAGGGTATGCTTTACACAAGCACATATTAGAACATTCAATTATGTAACCAATTTGCAAAAAATGCATTTGAAAATATGAACATATGTGACTTAAAAACATAAAGGTAAAAATTAACATCTCAGAATTTGTACGGAAAGAAAAAAATTTAAGAGAAGAGCTGTTTGTATGCTATCATATAAAATTGTTAAGAAAAAACAGTTAAGTTGCTGGCCTGTGCTTACTAGATTTCTATTAACAAACGCCAAGGCTTTCAAAGCCAATGGAGATGGATTGACTAGCTAGTATTCATAACCAGTTACAAAAGGAAACAAGATGCCAAAATGTATTTTTGTTTATTGATTTACCTTGGTCAGAATGGAAGATAAAAATCTACAGAATCCACATGTCAAGCACAAAGGTGCTGTCTTTGAAATGGAAAGGCTGAATAAGAACTCCAAATAATGTTCATGAAGACAACCAGAATGCTGCAGTATGAGGGGGAGGAATTCGTACTGAAATGAGCTAGCAGAGGAGCAGTGCCATGGAAACTCCTCAGCTGCTGCCTAGGAGAGATCTTCAGAAGTCCTAAAAAGGAAAAAAAGCATCTTCTGCACAAATAAGACTAAAAAAGATTGGGAGGAAAAAAAAAAACTAGAAGCTATTTGTAGGTAGGTAGGCACGTCTGTAAGGCCACCACAAAACACACCACACACTGGATTTAAAGGAAAGGTTTATTGTTGAGTCGGGGAAAAAAGGGAGAAGGGGGTCAAGAGAGAGAAGTGAGGTCAAGAGAGAGGGAGATCATGTGTGCTGGTAGAGAGTCCTGTTACAGTCTTGCAGGACTATAACATGAGCAGGGAAGTGGGAGCAGTGAATCCCATTAGGGTGGGGGTGGAGCTAACACTTGCTGTTGGTCCGTTTTGTCAGCTGACTTCTATCAAGTCAGTCTGGGCTTAGGACGGGCACTGTGCAAGATGGTGATGGAGTCCAGAGCCTAAGATGGTGCCTGGGGCTTAAGATGGCACCACAGTAAGACAGTGCCATTTTATTAACAACATCCAAGCCTACCCCAACTAGGGAAAGGAAAGGAGGAGAATTAGAAAAAAATAATGCCTGATGAAGTACTTTGGGGAAAACTACATGATCTAGGTGTTAGCATATTCCTTTGTAGACCACATGGACCGTGGTTACATTTTCAGTTTCTTAATGAATCTGCAGTATTTTGGCCCTCCATAACTGTAGATTCCATATCCTCCGATGCAACAAAATGCAAATTGAAAATATTCAAAAAAGAATATCATGTCTGTATTGAACATGTATATACAGACGTTTTTACAATATCAAAATAATGTAAGGGACTTGGGCATCACCAGATTTTAGTATCTATGGAAGTCCTGGAACAAATCTCATGCAGATAGAGAGGGATGATTCTAGTGCTCCCCTGATTACGATAGTTTTGTGTTCCTAGAAGTTAGACACTATCTAGCTGTTCCTATTTCCTTAGAATGTCTTTATATGATGTATAAAACAAAAATGAAAGTTAAAAACTAAAACAATAATTTTCTGAATATTTCTGGTAATGAAAATGAACAACTGGGTAGGTGATTTGGAGTTTGTGATGATGGTGATGGGTTATGGAAGACAATGAAAGGGCAGAGGGGAAAGCATGGATTATTGAGTCAATTGGTCCTTTATTAAGTTATACAGTAAATATTTATTGATAGTCTACTATAGGTTAGGCCTTGTGCTGCATTCTAGGTAAAGAGTAGAGTAAAACTCCTGTTCCCATAGCATCCATGGTTAGTAAGGGAGAAAAATCTTTAACCAGTCACAGAATAAATCTATGATCACATGTCACCAACAGATACAATGGAAACGTTTTGAAAAAGAAAGAGGTTAAATAAGTTTGTTGTAGTGGGAAGGAACAGATGTTGTGGTACAGTGGGTTAAGGCACCACTTGGGACACCGGCATCCCGTATTAGAGTGACTGCTTGATGCCTGAATGCTCTGCTTCTGTTCCAGCTCCTTGCTAACATGCCTGGGAAGCAGCAAGGTATAGCTTAAGAACTCGGGAAATCACAGATGGAGCTCTGGGTTCCTTGCTTTGGCCAAGCCCAGTCTTGGTTGCTGCCTCCAGTTGAACCAGTAGATGGAAGATTTCTCTGTCTCTCTCTACTCTCTGCCATTATGCCTTTCAAATAAATGTTTTAAACATTTAAAAAAAAAGATATTTGAGGAACTAAGAAAAAGTTTTTGCAAGTTATTTGTGTTTTCACTATGGGAAAGTTACTTAATGCCTTTGAGCTTCAGTTTCCTCATTTGTGTAGCAGATAAACATAGCTACTTCACAATATTGGATAAATAAAATGAGATAAAGAGTCTAACATAGACCTACTTTGCATGGATGTTTTAAGAATTAACTAACCTTTGTTCTAGTTATGTTATCAACAATCTAATCTAGTTTTCTTTTATTTTCTAACTAAGTGCCACACGACCTGATCTCAAACCTAGGTTGATATAGATTACTGATAGCTAATCTTCAAGGTCAAACCTTTTACCTTTCCCTTTGCTCCTAGTCTAGGATACTGGCCTAGCACAGTCAGTTAGCCACAGATCCAACTTCTGTATCAAAATGTATCCAAAATTTTCTTTGTAATTATTTTATTACCAGTAAGCAATCCATGCTTTATTTTTTGAAGTAGCAGAAAAGATCTTGCTCTTTATTTGGACTAGAGTTCTGACTAATCTGTCATTGGCTGATACATATCCTGTTTTAAATGCCCTTCAAAACTGCGTGCAGGATGTTGATTCTGGGTGCTGGATGTTCTATAAGGCCTGATGTCCAGGTTCTCTGGCATAGATTGTCAATATTTCAGTCCTAACAATTGGTGCAGTGGGCTGAACATACTAAACACTGCTTTGAAGATTCATGTCCCTGCAATGCCCAACGGTCAATGTGGTAATGAATCGATAACCTCACAGGCTAACAGCTGAAAAGTATGCAACACAAACCCTGAGCCACACCTCAGAAGTTGGTTGTTTTTTAATGGAAACTTTATATGTTCTTATTTTAATGTTTTGTTCCTTTCCTTCAAATCAGTGGTTCAGAGATGCAGGAAATTTAGTTGTAATTATTTCAGTGTTAAGAATTGACTCTGAGAGGATCCTAGAATAAAATGTGCAAATTATTGCTGTATGGATATATCTCTTCCACTCCTGTTGCAGCCACATATTTTAATGGTAGACACTGTGGATTCAGAGGGAATGTTTCCTAACCTGGAAGTCACTCCTAGTTCAGGCAGCACAACCATAACCTAATTAGGCAGGCAATCCCTGCCAAATCCTATTGCACATCATCCAAGAGAAGCTTTAAACACAATACTGCTTTCTGGGCTCTCTCTCACATATGCCGAATGAGAAATTCTAAAAAGGAAACCTGCAAATCTGTCATTAAAATAAAAATCTCTCCAAGCGATTCTGGTGCACAAAGTCTGTGGATATGCCTTTCAGTGTAGTGGAAAGCAAGTAGAAAGGGGTTGTGTATGTTTTGTGCTAACACGAATCCCTTTTTGCCTGCTGGTCCATGTCTGACAGTCATTACAGGTGCAATCAGTGATTCCGCTGATTACAGTAGCTCCGCTCCCTCCAGCTAAGCCTCAGATGTGTTGTAATTCAAAACGAAGCTGCAGTCCAAGTATGGGGTGAGAGGATGCTTACCTTGCTTACTTTTATTCTCAGTCTCCCACTGCCTTTCTTTTTTTTTTCCTGGTAGTACCATACATACAAAATACTGAAAAATAAAGTGGTATGTGTTTGTGTATGAATTTTTTTCCCTGGAATAATAACAGCCTTGATAAGAAGCCCTTTCGTTAGGGTTACAGCATAAGATGCTATAAAAGCATCCTTAGGTAAATTGCCAGTTTGTAAGCTTCTCAGTTTGAATTATTCAGCTGTGGTTACTATGGAACCACAAGCCTTGTTCGCTTTGCAGAGGAAAATCTAATGGTCCCCCAGTGTCCCCAGACTGTGGAAGAGCTCATTAAAGGGAAATAGTGCTCTCCCTGTTAAAGACACATAAGCCAACTGCGGAATGTCCACATCGGGGTTTTAGGCACACCGTCCATTCAGCAGATTGCACTTTTCGATCAGTACTGATTCTTTGAAGTGTTTAAGATGCCTCCTTGCTGAAAACAGTGACTGTGCTTAGGTTGACTCAATTCCATGCATTTGACATTTTGGAATAAGGAGTCTATGTAAGTCGTTTTTTTTTATGATGAATGATTTATTGCCATTTATTTATTTAAGACTTAAAATTTTCTCCTTAGACTATTCATAAAATGTGTATATAATTTTGTTCAACTCTCCAAATGATTCTAAGGGAGGATGGGATGACTCCATTTTACAAAGGAGGAAACAGAATCAGAGTACTCAGGTAAATTATCCAAGTGAGTAAAAGAGCCTGAATTTGACCCAAGTTCAAACTTTAAATCCTGGGCTTCACCACTCAATTAGAAAATATGGTGGAGGCTCAGTGGTCTAGAGCCCATTGATGGCTATTGCCTAATTATTCTCCTGAGTCTTAGGGTCAGTAACTGCTGTTCCAGCTGAGGGAAGGTTCTGAGCAGGTTATAATCAGCAGTCCCCACTTCCTCATCCCAGTACAGGTGTCTGGAATTTTTACCCAGCTAAGTACCCAGAGCTCTGCCTTCTTTATTTGTATTAGTGAGGCCCTGGGCCATTGCAATGGAAATGAATTTGTTTGTGGTTGCTACCCCACCCATCCCTGCGAGGTCAATGGGATAGTGAACAAGTGAAATCTTGAGGCTTGAATGAGCTAATGCTGACCTTGGAAGCAGACAGTGGCCAGTACTTGGAAAGGTCAAAGTGTGGCAGTCTGCCCATGTATAGTTGACTTAATCTGATTGATAAGCAATTGAGGCAGAGTGGGTTGAATTTTTCAGCTTTACAAAGCAAACTAGTGAAAAGTTCATGCAGCAATTGCCCCCAAACAGCATATTGATTCACATTTAGAATCAAACTTTTTTATCAACTGTAGGGGGGATGTTAGAGATACTCTAGCTCAGTTTTACCTCATAAGGTGGGGAGGGGATTGAGGGCCTGAGAGATGAATAGATCCACTTGACAAGTCCAAAGTCCTTGCAAAAGGCAGGGCAAGGAGAACCCCAGGCCCTTCCATGCTGCCTAGTGCCCTTCCATTGTCAGGGCTCCATCGGTTTGAGAATAACGCTGAACACGAACATCTGGCTGGTGGCAAGAGACCAGGGTATGCAGAGATGGACTTTGGGAAAAAAAGGCTGGAGATTGGAGAGGGTAGCTGAAGCTTAGCAAGAATACTGATGCAAAGCAAGGAGAGTGGCATGCCAGGCAAGTTGGATCCACTTTTCATGTGCCCTCAGTTACCATAGGGTCTGATGGGAGACTGGACGTCAGTTCTCTAATTGTGAAGCCCGAGTTAATAAAGCTAATTGCATCCCTCAGAAGAAATCACAGAGTATCATTACATTTTTTTTCTGTATGTTTTATTGCCTCAACTTTCACCTTTCTTCTGCAAAAGCCACTGCTTAAAAGCCTGAGGGGTTCTCTCCAAATTACTTTTGCATCTATGAACTGCTTTTAACTTTGATTCTGTATGCCAGTTTCTGTCAAGGCTTCCTCCAAATATTAAAGGCAGTATCTCCCTGTAAGAGGCTCTAGGTTGGTGACATCGAAGTGGCCAATGTGCTCAATGCATTTTCCAGTTTTCAAGGGAAAAATGACAAGATGGTAGATGAGCAAGAGACTGAATTTGTCTGTGGTACTTAGAGATGCTTCTGAGGACAAATTCTTAAATTTTGGTGTACATAAAATTACATAATGAGTTTTTTAAAATGTATATCCCTAAGAACCACCTTCTGACCTGGAGTTTCAATTCAGAAAGCCTAAACTCAAAGAGCTGCCTGCATAAAAACAGTTCATGATGATTCAGCTATCGGAGTCCATGTACTGTTTTTTCAGAATACTGTTTAGAGTCTTGTTCCTCAATGTGTGGCCCTGACCATCTGCATGGACATCCACTGAGATTTGGTACAAACAGAGTCTCAGGCCTCATCCCCAACATTCCAAATCAGAATCTTCATTTTAATGAGATTCTTAGGTAATGCCCATGCACATTAGAATGTTAGAAGCACTGGTTTACAGGACGCATATGTTTACTTAACATAATAAAATACCATAGAATGGGTAACTTAAACCACATAGTAGTGCTTTCTAACAGTTTGGAAGGTTAGAAGTCAAAGATCAAGATGCCAGCAGGTTCAGTTTTTTTCTGAGGTCTTTTCCTTGGTTCATAGTTCTCTGCCTTCTATCTATCCTCTCACATGTACTCCTCCAGTGTCTGCGCATCCAGACTTCCTCTTCTGACAAGGACATCAGTCAGGTTGGTCAGGGTCCACCCTAATGGCCTTATTTTAATTTGATCATCTTGATAAAGCCTCTGAACACCCACATAATGACTCAATGGTTAAGATAGCATTATGGACACTGGCACTCCATATCAGAACCCCTGGATTTGAGTCCTGTCTGGGCTATATATCCAGTGTCCTGCTAAGGTATACTCTAGGAAATAGCAGATGATGGTTCAAGTATTTGGGTTCCTGTGACCCACTTGGGAGACCCAGAGTGAGTTCCAGGTTCCTGACTGTAGACTGGTCTTATCCCTGCTGGTATGTTCATTTGGGGAGTGAATTGGGAGATAAAAGATCTCTCTCATTCTTATTTTTCAAGTAAGTAAGTGTGATTCTGTAGTTTTACTCTTGAGAAGCTGGGTCTGGTTTTGGGAGGCTGAAGGGTAATTTAAGAGTGTTCCGTAAGTTCATACCTCTTTATTCACATTGGTGGGCAGAAATGTACACAGAAATACAAATGCTTGTCCAGTGGCATTCAACTGGTCTGCAAGGAGGTATTCACACCCTACCATGCCACTCTCAACTTATATGTATTTACAGACAAAGTGACATAGAGTTAAGCCATTACCTAACAAGCTTGTGGGCAGTTAACAGAGCAGGTGGGCCTATTGTTTACAATGACATTGGTTGCCACAGAGGCACACAGATAACAGATCACTGAGATAAGTATGCAAAGCCATAAAAAGAACTTGATAAATACCATCTTTCTAACACTCCAACCTTCATGTTTCCTCACCTCAAAATCTACACATACGTTTTCCAGAAAGTTCTCTGTGCAAGGAGCACACTTGAAATGTGCATCATTATATTCAAAATTCACAATACAAGTTACAACAACAAACTGT
Organism: Sylvilagus floridanus; assembly: GCA_949820135.1. Classification (NCBI taxonomy): domain Eukaryota; kingdom Metazoa; phylum Chordata; class Mammalia; order Lagomorpha; family Leporidae; genus Sylvilagus; species Sylvilagus floridanus. The sequence goes on from OX463225.1 coordinate 59,364,619, forward strand.
AAGTGAACATGTACCACCTAAAATATCCCAATCCTGGATAGTCTATAGTCTCTACATGAGTCTAAGTGTGGTTTCATAATCAACTCAATAGCTATGGTTACCTTCCAAGGCAGCCCTGTTGCAGAACTGATAGGTAACTTGGCACACACCCAACAAACTGATTTGTTTGGTCACTGTCACACAAGTGTGTGTACATTCTACGAGAGTATTTGCAGCCACCAGACTAAGAGAAGATAAGACAAAGATGTTAATGGTACCAATAATGGCAAATTCCAACAATCTCATAAAATACAAACAACAAATTTATCTTATGTTACAGTTGACAAAAGGGGTTGCCTTGGTCTCTTATACTATACTCAATGGAACATAACCTTTGTTGGGTACTCTCCTACATTTAGCGATAGTGGAGAGACCAGAATTGGCCATAATGCTAAAAAAGATGTACTCTGGAACAAGTCATTTGTTCCAGAACACAGCACATGGCCTTAGGAAGCATACTGTCAGTCACCAAAGTTGCAGACCCCAGGATACCTTGCATTTCAGCTTGTAAAGGGCTTGCATTTAAAATTCCCCATTGTTGCAAGGAGGACCCATTTTACCAATGTGGGCATTTCTGCTGTCCCAGTTTGCAATTTCACTGCCCAGTTTTGTACCCACGCAACAATAGGTTACGAAGTGCATGTGGTGACAGGAGTGGTGCCTGTTATGCTTTCAATATCTATCAAGGCAGAGTCCACGACAGCGGTTTTTCATTTAAGGAGCACTGAACCTTTGCTTCTTTCCATAATTGGGACCAAAATACAACAAGCTCCCTCAGTCTTTGGTGCCATTGCCAAAGTCTCCAAGCAAACCCTTCTGTAGCCACATGGACATCAAGTTCATGCTGGTGGGTCAGGGCCTGGGCAGCTTGCAGGTTCCTCTTAGCTGCTGTGAAGGCCACTTGCTCTTGCTCTTTCCATTCCTACCTAATGCCCTTCTTTACAAAATGGCACAAAGTCCTCAAAATTTGACCAAATGCAGGATAAACATTCTCTAATATTCCAGTAGCCCAAGTAGTCCCACAAACTCATTTAATTATTTCACAGTTGAGGTGGGAAAAGCTTGAATTTTATCCATTACAGTCTCAGGGTTGACTTTGGTCTTACTGGCCCAAATATCACTCAAGAATTTGACAAATGATACAGGTCACTGAATTTGAACTTGTTGATCATCCAAGCACATGATGACTCAACAAAGTATAGCTGCTTCCAAGTCTGCAAGAAAGTCACAGGTTAACATCACATCATATATGTAATGATACATCTCTATGGCTGGAGACATGGAGTGGTGTGCCAAATCTGCTGCTACCAAACCATGACACAAGGTAGGGCTATGAAGATGGCCTTGTGCAAGAATGGTAAAACTTCTCTGCCATCCTTCCCAAGTGAAGACAAACTGGTCTTGACTTTTAGGGTATCTATTAATAGAAAAGGAAGCATTTGCCAGATTTAAAACAAAATGATAATTTCCAAGTTCATGGCTGAGGCGGTCCGTAATATCACTCACTAATGCAACCACTGCATGAAGAGGAGGAACAACTTTATTAACCTGATGATAATCTACCATCATTCTCCATATCCATTTGTTTTTATCACAGGCTATACTGGGGAGTTAAATTGGTAATGTGCAGGCCTTATAATACCTACCTTCCCCAATTCACAGATGGTTCCAATAATTTCCTCATGACTCCCTGGTGTTTGTATTGTTTAGTATTTGTCATTTTCCTGGGCAGCAGTGGGTAGGCAGTGAGCCCTCTCCACATTCCTTGAACCACATCCACTCGCAGGCAGAACTGTAATTTTCAGCCATAGGCCCTACAGGACATCAATGCCCAATAAGTACTTAGGGATGGCGGACATATACACAGTATATTTCCAGGGTGGTGGATACCCTATTCCCAAAGGCAAGTTTTCTGTCCTTCATTTCAATAAATTGTCCCCTATAGCCATCTATGGTGACTGGGGCCCCAAGAAACTTCTCAGAATTGCCATGCAGCAATGTGCATTCAATTCCATTATCTACCATTGCCGGCACCCTCTGAATATTACATGGGGACCACTGGACAGCAAGTCTTACAGGTGCCATCCAAGTGAGTACCTTGGTCTCTCCTCTAATCAAATTTAAATGCCCAGTTATCACCATTGGCTGGCTATTCCTGACAGCTCACAGTCCTTCAGAAAACTTGCAGGTGCACTGCTTTTAACCCTGGTTTCTACTTGGGTGCTTTGTTCACATTAGGTTTCCTAAATGGCCAGAATCATTGTTCTGGTTTCAGTTGCTGCCACAGTTTTAGCTATATTTTGTTAGTCTGTCCATCTAACTTTTCCCTGTTTATACCTGCTGCCAGGAGATGGACCCACATCTGAGTTCAAGTAACCCTGATTGGTCTTCTCTTTTCTTGAGCTATGGTTTGCACACTTTTCTGCTAACATTCTGTCTTGGCCATTCCCAAGTCACTAACAGTATGGGAAATTACACTGATAGGTTGTCCCAATTACAGGGCTAGTATTGCCACCAAGGAACCAAACAAAGCAGAACAATCAGTTTGCAATGCAAGGTCCCACATTCCTGTAGTGCAAACTTCCTTATCTGACCCATGAATTCCAGCAATACAGACAGTATTACATATGCCTACTTCCAGCAATACTTTCTGTAACTGAACATATGTCTGCCACTTTTTGACAGTCCTAGGTAAATCTCGAGTGTTAGGCCAAGGCAATCTAGTGTCAGCCATGAACCAATCCAAAAAACAATGATTACCTGCCATATCATGGCAATGTGGAGCTTCTGACATAGATCTGAGTACACAGAGATGCCAGTTTATCCATCTGTGGCCCTGAGAGCAAAATTTTATCCATCTGTACATCCCAGAGCCAGAACAACAAAACAATGAGAGATTCAGATGGCTTCAGTCTGAACTGCACTCCCAAATCCACCAGCTCTGCTGAGTGTGTCGGAGGAACACTGAACGCTCAACAATCTGAGGAGGGACTTACTGAAGATGAACTCACTCCAATCACTGGATCATCTCTGGCATCAGATGCAGCAAGGAGGGAAGCAGCCTCTCCAGGGTGGCTAGTAGCTCCCTTCAACCTTTGATCCTCTCTTGCCTTCTCTGAGACAAGTTGTGGGCCTGTCTTCCATGACTTCTAAGATACCATGTGGAATCTATCATCTTCTGAGCCCATGGCTCCTTTAGCTGTTGAAGCATCTTATCAAATGTTTTTCTAAGAGCATACAATATCTTTCCCCACTAGTGGGTGAGCCATGCACTTTAGCCCACTCTTGGTAGGGAGGGAGTTGGCACCCAGGCTGACAAAGCTTTGGCCACCAGGTACCATACTCTTGTGATCAGCCACCCCTGAATCCCACTCTCCAAGGGGGAAGAAGGCTCCACACTTTTGGCCTGAGTTGAATCCTGCTGCATGCTATGCCAAGTTTAATTCCTGGCAGATGAGGTCTGGGTTCAGACAGGCCAAAAAATAAGTCAGGAGCCTTGTGCAAGTTCATACCTCTGCTCACAGTGGTGGGCAAAAATATAAACAGAAACACAACTGCTTATCCAGTAGAAGCTGACTGGGCTACAAGGAAGTATCTACACCCAAACATGCTCCCAACTTCTTATATGAGCTTACAGACGAAAGTGTCACAGAGCCAAACCATTACGTAGGGAAGTCGTGGGCAGCTAGTCAAGCAGGTGGGCCTATTGGTTACAATGATATCAGTGGCCACAGAGGCACACAGATATGGGAGCACTGACTAAGGGGACAAGGGCATAAAGGCATGGAAACTTGATAAATACCATCTTCCCAAAAGTAAGTAAATATGCAAAACCCTCTGTCCTCCAAACACAGTTTCATTGTGAGGTATGGGAGTCAGATAAGAATTTTGAAGTGACACTATTAAAGCCATACCAGAAAGTATGGGAACTGTTAAAAAAGCCTTCCTTATAGCAACCATGACTGGGAATAGCTCTGAGATATTCAGAAACTCTGACCTAATGGGAACCTCTACCTGCTAAATCTATCTTGAGCTAACAGTGATCTATACCACTAAACCCATTCTCAGAGCCCCATCTTAGTAAATGTTACTACCTTTGGATTAATAAAACAAATACCTTGACACCTAATGCTTCTTCTGACTTGCCGTCTACCTTTAATTAATTTCCACATTCTACCTTATTTATATCTACTTCCTTTCCAACAATTCTTATTTCTAATGCCCTGACCTCTGCCTCATCAGATTCCATCATATGAGGTACACTCATCCCTTCCAAGCTGTAAATATTAGCTCAATTTTCTCACTGATAACTTGGCTTCTAGTCTTGTTTTTTGAGTCTAGTTTTGATTTACATTAGCCAGAATGTTTGTTATAATATAAAGATCATGTCATATCATCATATTGTTTAAAAGTCTTCCTGGCTTGCAATGCCCTAAATCGTATGTGTATGAAGTTAATTAATAGCTCTTAGTAAAAAATAAGAATGGGAATAGGAGAGGGAGGAGGAAAAGGTGTGGGAGTGTGGGTGGGAGAATGGGAGTGTGGGTGGGAGGGTGGGTATGGCAGGAAGAATCACTATATCCCTAAAGCTGTATTTATGAAAAGCATGAAATTTATATTTCTTAAATACAAGGTTTCTGGAAAAAAATTCAACCTCCCTAGTACAGCTTACAAAATTACTGATGATTTGGCACAGGCTTCCCTTGGCAACCATCTCTCCTTACTGCCCCACCTCACCACCCCACCCCCTCACTTGCCCTGCCACAAGCCCAGTTCATTACATTACCCTGTTCTCTAATCACACTGGATTTCCTCCCTAGCTTCTTGAGACTCACACTGGAACTTTTGTAACAGCACTATCCTCTGCCTGGAGGTTTATTTTGCTTTTTTTCTTTCCCCCTCCATCTCCCTTAGTTTTTTGTTATCATTCAGATCTCAGAGCATATGTCTTTCTCCCTAAGGCCTTATTTACCTGAAATATATGGTTTTCTTCAAGGTTCTTAATGTATTGCTCATCACACTTTTTGTATCATTATTTCCTGCTTTGGACTGGAAATTCCTAGAAGGCAGGGATTGTGTTTCATTTACTAGGGTTATTTCTGGTACCTACCCAGCACCTGACAAGTAGCCAGTGCTCGTGTGTATTTGCCCAGCTTGTTCATGGAGTTGTTTCTGTGAAGGCCAAAGGCCTTGGGAGTGACGCACCTGAATACAAGTACAAATAATTAACACTAATGGGATTGTCTTCATACAAAATTCTAATTGGAAACAGGTGCTGTAGAGAAACACTTGTTTCCCCTGAAGATGTTAAAGAAAAATGAGCTCCGTAAGCATGTGATTATAGAACCATGAGAGTACTTATGGAGATGAAGGGATTATTTGAAACAGGAAAGGACATTTTTCCACTGTAGAAATTTGCTTCCTCTTAAATATCTCAGTCTTTTGTGAACATCTAAGATACTTTTCCTCCAAGAATCCCTGAGAATCCAGGCCTGTACCTCCCTCTTGATGAGATGGCATAGAGAGAGTTTTCTCAGGCTTGCTTTGTCCACTACTGCATCTTCAGGACAACAGTCTACTAGTAATCCTTGGTTTTTCTGGGACCCTCTTTATAGCACTGTTGTAACTATGTCACAAATAGGAATCATCAGTGTCTCTGTAGAGCAGAGACTTGAGATATGCAGCCAGGTTTCAGACTCTTTCCTAACAAATACCTTCTATAATCCTTATAGAAGCCACATGGGGAAAGTACTTTAACCCCTATTTTTAAGTAAAGTGACCAGTATGGTATGGCTAGGAAATGGAGTTCAAGTTGTTATCTACGTTTCTGTTACTCCAAGTGCTTGCTATTGTTCTTGCTTAGAATAGTTTTCTCCACACCATTCAGATTCCAGTCCCAATCCTCCATTCTTTTCTCTCCATCCATCTAATTCTTACTCTCAAGGAATCATTTAAATAACCTTCATCATTCCTATTGCTTGAAGGAATAGTAAGTATCTCACCTTCAGCAAGTCCAAAAACAAAGTTTGATTCTTGTCCTCACTCTCAAAGCTTAATCCTCTCATATTTTTCCCTAAGTCAGTCATCCCTGTCACATTTTTGTTCAGATATAAAAATCACCCAGAGATAAGTTCACATTGAAAGTCTTTTCATCAAAATTTTCTTCCAGTTGTCAAGACCAAAAGCCTTGATTCATCCTCATCTCTCTGATTTTTCATCACCAACTCATTAATTAAATCCCATCAGCTCTGCTTTCAAAATACATCTAAAGTTGGTCCGTTCTCACAAGCCCACTGCTTCCATAATCTTTTCCTAGAAATTGCTGTGATAACTTTCCAGACTGACCACTTGTCTTCCACCCTTACCTTCCCCTTCCGAACCTCCAATTCAAACCTTAGTGATCCTTTTAAAATATGTTAGGTCATTCCACCTCTATTGTTTCCCTGGATCACTCAGAAGGGAAGCCAGTTCCTTACAACAACCTAGCAATTGTGGATCCTGGCTTCCTTATACTGTTTTGACTTGCTCTGCATGCCTTCCTATTTTTGCTGCTTCCATTCCAGCTTCTTCCTATCTGTTGACCACCTCAAGAATCTTTTGGGCTTGCTGTTTCCTCTGCTTGAAGGTTTCTCCTGCAGATACCCAAATTTCATTACTTTCTTCAGATCTCTACTCAAAAATGACCCTACTGGAGAGGTAATTTCCTGAGAAGTCTGTAAAAAATTGCATACTCTCACATTCACATCCTAGGCTTAGCTGTATAGTTCCTTCAGTGTTATTTTTAATCTATTATTTAGTAAATATAAATTTCATAGGTACATCTTTTGAAATATAGTGGTTATTCCCCCTATACCTGCCCTCCCCCTCTACTCCTATCCCATCTCCTACTCCCTCTCCCATCCCATTCTTCATTAAGATTAATTTTTAATTATCTTTATATACAAAAGATCAATTCTATATTAAGTAAAGATTTCAACAGTTTACATCCACACAGACACACAAAGTATAAAGTACTTTTGAAGACAAGTTTTATTGTTAATTCTCATAGTACAACTCCTTAAGGACAGAGGTCCTACATGTGGAGTGAGTGCACAGTGACCCCTGTTGTTGATTTAACAATTGACATCAATTGTTTATGATATCAATGATCACCCGAGGCTCTTGTCATGGGCTGCCAAGGCTATGGAAGCCTTTTGAATCCACAAAATCCAACATTATTTAGACAGAGCCAAAAGCAAAGTAGAAGTTCTCTCCTTCCTTCAGAGGAATGTACCTCCTTGTGTGATGGTCTCATCTTTCCATTGGGATCACACTCACAGAGACCTTTCACTAGGCCATTTTTTTCCACAATATCTTGGCTTTCCATGCCTGAAATGCTCTGATGGGCTTTTTATCCAGACCCAAGTGTCTGAGGCCAGAGTTCTGTTTAGGGCATTTGTCTTGCTATGAGTGTGCTGTGTGGCCTGCTTTGCATGTTGAATCATTCTCTCCTTTTTAATTCTATCTATTGTTATTAACAGATACTTGGTCTTATTTATGTGATCCCTTTGACATTTATTCCTATCTTTATGATAGGTTATGCACTTAAACTGATGACTTTAACAAGTAAGATGGCATTGGTACCTGCTAACTTAATGGGATTTGGAGTCCCACAGCAAGTTTTTGGCTTTACCCTTGGAGGTAAGTCTGAGTGAGCATGTGCTGAACTGTACGCCTCTTCCCTCTATTATTCCCACTCTTACTTTTAACAAGGATCAATTTTCAATTGGATTTAAACACCTAAGATTAATTCTGTGTTAAGTAAAGAGTTCAACTAATGGTATTAAGTAGAAAAAATAGTAAAAAGAATAAAATAATAAGCTGTTCCTTGGGAGTCAGGACAAGGGCTGATCAAATCATGGCTTCTCATAGTGCCAGTTTCACTTCTAAGGTTTTTTTTTTTTTTGCTCAGTTCGTTGTCACAGATCAGGGAGAACATATATTTGTCCCTTTGAGACTGGCTTATTTCACTCAGTATCATGTTTTCCAGATTCCTCCATTTTATTGCAAATGCCCAGATTTCATTTTTTACTGCTGTGTAGTATTCCATAGAGTACGAATTCCATAATTTTTTTATCCAATCTTCTGTTGACAGGCATTTAGGTTGATTCCATGTTTTAGCTATTGTGAATTGGTTGCAATAAATATGGAGGTGCTGATAGCTCTTTTATTTGCCAATTTAATATCCTTTGGGTAAGTTCAAGGAGTAGGGTGGCTGAGTCATATGGTAGGACTAGATTCAGATTTCTGAGGTAGCACAAAACTGTCTTTCATAAGTGGCTTTACCAGTTTGCATTTCCACCAACAGTAGATTAGGGTACCTTTTTCCCCACATCCTCACTGGCATTTGCTGTTTGTTGATTTCTGTATGAAAGCTGTTCTTCCCAGGGTAAAAACTTCATTGTGGTTTTGATTTGCATTTCCCTAATGGCTAGTGATCCTGAACATTTTTTTCATGTGTCTGTTGGCCATTTGGATTTCCTCTTTTGAAAAATGTCTGTTTAAGTCCTTGGTCCATATCTTAACTGGATTATTTGTTTTGTTGTTGTGGAGTTTATTGATCTCTTTGTATATTCTGGTTATTAATCTTTTATCAGTTACATAGTTAGCAAATAATTTCTCCCATTCTGTTGGTTGCCTCTTCACTTTGAAGACTTTTTTTTTCACCATACAGAAACTTCTCAATTTCATGCAATCCCAATTGTTAATTTTGGCTTTGACTGCCTGTGCCTCTGGGGTCATTTCAAAGAAGTCTTTGCCTATGCCTATATCTTGCAGGGTTTCTCCAATGTTCTCTAATAATTTGATGGTGTCAGATCATATATTTAGATCTTTAATCCATGTTGAGTGAATTTTGGTGTAGGGTGTAAGGTAGAGTTCTTGTTTCATACTTCTGCATGTGGAAATCCAGTTTTCCCAGCACCATTTTTTGAATAGTCTATCCTTGCTCCAGGAATTGGTTTTAGCTCCTTGGTCAAATATAAGTTGGTTGTAGATATTTGGATTGATTTCTGGTGTTTCCATTCTGTTCCATTTGTCTATCCATCTGTTTCTCTCCCAGTACCATACTGTTCTGATTATAATTGCCCTGTAGTATGTCTTGAAAACAGGTATTATGATGCCTCCAGCTTTGTTTCAGTTATATAAGGTTGTTTTAGCTATTTGAGGTCTCCTGTGCCTCGACAGGAATTTCAACATAATTTTTTCTAGATCTGAGAAGAATGCCTTTGGTATTTTGATTGATATCAAATTGAATCCCTACCTTCTTTTCAGAAGAATGGACATTTTGATGATATTGATTTTCTGATCCATGAACCTGAAGATTTTTCCATTTTTTCTTGTATCTTCTTCTATTTCTTTCTTTAAGATTTTGTAATTCTCATAATAGAGCTCTTTGACATCCTTGGTTAAGTTTATTCCAAGGTATTTGATTTTTTTGTAGCTGTTGTGAATGGGATTGAACTTACAAGTTATTTCTTATCCGTGACATTATCTGTTTATACAAAGGCTTTATTTCCTTCTACTTTACCAAACTTGTCTATGAGTTTCAATAGTCTCTTAGTGGTGTCTTTTGGATTCCCTCTAAAGAGAATCATGTCATCTGCAAATAGGGATAGTTTGACTTCCTCCTTCCCAATTTGCATCGCTTTGATTTCTTTTTCTTGCCAAATGGCTCTGGCTAAAACTTCTAGGAATATATTGAATAGTAATGGTGAGAGTAGGCATCCCTCTCTGGTACCAGATTTTAGTGGAAATGCCACCAACTTTTCTCCATTCAATATGATGCTGGTAATGAGTTTGTCATAAATTGCCTTGATTGTGTTGAGGAGTGGTCCTTCTATACCCAATGTGATTAGAGTTTTCATCATGAAAAGGTGTTATATTTTATCAAATGCTTTCACTGCATCTATTGAGGTAATCATATGGTTTTTCTTCTGCAGTTTGTTAATGTGGTGTATCACTTTGATTGATTTGTGAATTTTGAAACATCCCTGCATAGCAGGGATAAATCCCATTTGGATTGGGTGGGTGATCTTTCTGATGTGTTGTTAGATGCTATTGGCTAGAATTTTGTGGAGGATTTTTGTGTCTATGTTCATCAGGGAAATTGGTCTGTAATTCTCTTTCTCTGTTGAATTTTTTTTTCAGGTCTAGGAATTAAGGTGATGCTGGCTTTGGAGAAAGAATTTGGGAGGATTCCCTCTCTTTCACTTGTTTTGAATAACTTGTGAAGAATTGGAGTTAATTCTTCTTTAAATGTTTGGTAGATTTCAGCAGTGAATCCATCTGCTCCTAGGATTTTCTTTGTTGAGAGGGACTTTATTACTGATTCAGTTTCTGTCTTGTTATGGGTCTGTTTAGGTTTTTTATGTCTTCATTGCTTAATTTAGATAGGTTGTATGTTCCAGGAATCTATCCATTTCTTCTAGGTTTCCCAGTTTGTTGGCATATACCTCTTTATAGTAATTTCTGACGGTTCCTTTTACTTCTGTGGTATCTGTTGTTACATTTTCTTTTGCATTTCTAACTTTATTGATTTGGGTCTTCTCTCTCTCCTTTTTTTAGGTAATTGGGCCAATGGTGTGTCAATTTTGTTTATTTTTTTTAAAAAAAACTCTTTGTTTTGCTGATGTTCTGTATTTTTTTTTTGATTCAATTCTGTTGATTTCTTCTCTAATTTAAATTACTTGTTTTTTCTTATTGGTTTTGGTGAGTTGAGGCCATTTATATTCAATGTGACTTGATAAGTAATGACTTTGCTCTGCCATTTTTCCAAAAATATTCCTAATTTATACTTTGAACTTACTTTGATACTTTACTGAGAGATTTTCCTCTTTTAGCTTCTTTCCTAGTGGTGATCATGTTTCTGTGTTCCTGTGTGCAACACATCTTTAAGCATCTTTTGCAGGACTGGAAGGGTGGTGACAAATTCTTTCAATTTCTGTTTGTTATGGAAGGTGTTTATTTTACCTTCATTCACAAATGAGAACTTTGCAGTATAATATTCTTGGATGACAGTTTTTTCTCATAAGACTTGAACTATATCTCACCATTCTCTCCTAGCCTGCAGGGTTTCTGATGAGAAGTCCACCGTGAGTCTAATTGGAGATTCTCTGAAAGTAATCTGACATTTCTTTCATGCACATTTTAGAATCTTCTTTATGTTTTATTGTGATGAGGTTGATTACAGTGTGTCGTGGCTTAGATTTTTTCTGGCCATGTCTTTTGGGAATTCTGTGTGCTTCCTGTACTTGGATGTCCCTTTCTTTCTCCAAACCTGGGAAGTTTTCTGCTATTATTTCACTAGAAAGGCTTTCTAAACCTTTCTCTCTCTGCATTCCTTAAGAACTCCTAGAACCTGGATTTTGGTTTTTGTTTTTATAGTATCCTGCTAATTCCCAGCAGTGTTTTTAGATTTCTAATTTCCTTGTCTTGTCTGGTTTGACAGTATACTTTCCTGTGCTTTGTCTTCTAAGTCCAATATTCTCTCTTCTGCTTCACTGATTTTGTTTTTAAGGCTCTCCACTGCATTTTTTTATTTGTTCTATTGAATTCTTCATTTCATTTTGATTCCTCTTTAAGATCTCATTTTCATGGGAGAAATTTTCTTTCATGTCCTGCATGGATTTCAGTATAGTTCGTGCATTTGCTTTTTATTACTTCTATGTAATCTTATGATCAATTTTTCTGAGTTCCATTTCTTCTATCTCATCATCTTCACAATATAGTATTGAACTGTTGTATTCTTTTGGAGTATCATGTTGTCTTCCTTATTCTTGATTCTTGGAGTGATGTGTGTTTTGTTCCTCCTCATTCTTCTTTTCTTCTTTCTTCTTTCTTTTTCTCTTTTTTGGGGGGCTGTGGCTTCTTTTTTTGTTGTACTCTGACTCCACAGATAAGTGGAATGTCTGCATTCAGTAAATCTTTAGAGGCTTGTAGTGGGTATGACCAGAGAGCTCTGATCAGTTCTCCAGGGTTGAGGGCATGCCTAAGGTGATACACCCAAGGTGTATGGCATGGTAAATCTTCATGCTGTTTTTTTTTTAATTAGAAGGGAGGTATATTTTGCTCAACTGACTTCCTCTCCTCAATGGAGACCAGTGCCTAAATGCTAGCCCCAGTGGTATAATATTTGCTCTGTCCCAAGGAACACACAAAGGATCTGCATAGTCATCAGTGAATGCCTAAGTACTGGCAATGTCTTTGCCTCAACTGATCTTGGTACTGGAATGGCTCATAGATAGTGTAATAACAAAGGTGTTCTATTAATGCAGCTGGACTTATTTTGGAAGATTTTCCTCTAAAAGGAAGAAGCATCAACTGTCTCTCATGGTTGAAAATAGCTGAAACTTTCTAGAAGATGTAAAATTGTCTTAAAGGTGCAAATACATTTTTGACTTACATGGTTTTCTTAAAAGTTTCTTAAAAAGAAACTTTTTTTCATAAAATTTTTTAAAAAGAAGTAGTTAGGTTCCATATTTTAAACCTGGTATTGTATTCTGTATTGAATTCAGTTAACATTAACATAGGTTAAGAAGGTTGGCTTGACCCAGACCATATCTTGTAACTGCTTAGAAACAACTGTTACCATATTTAAATTGCAATTGTTGTGTGCTTTTGCAACATCCACATCTATATTTTCATATTATACATCAATATACTTCTTGATGCCATATTAGAAGTTTTCTATTTCCAGAAGATCAATAAATTCACTGAATGGAAACACTTTCCTCTATGTATAGTTGAAAACACATATTTTGATGATAAATCTGATTATCTAATTTTTTTAAAGATTTTATTTATTCATTTGAGAGATAGAGTTACAGACAGAGAGAGGAAGAGCCAGAGAAAAAAGTATCCCATCCACTGTTATACTCCCTAAATGGCCATACAGACTGGAGTGCAGCCAAGTCACCTCTGCATCTTTCATGTGGGTGCAGGGCTCAAGCACTTGGGTCACCTTCTACTGCTTTCCCTGGGCATATCAGAGAGTTGGATCAGAAGAGGAGCAGGTGTGACACGAACTGACATCCATATGAGATGCTGGCACTGCAGGTAGAGGCTTAACTCACTATGCCACAGCTCTGGATCCTGCTTATCTAGTTTTTAAAGTAACAGGGATTTGCTGAATTGCAACTTCAGGTTCATAATTTGCTTTTCAGAAAATGATTTAAGGGAAAAATACACAAACCTTCAAAATCTCCAGAGAGTTTAAGAATTTGAAAATAAGATTCAAAGAATATGATTTCTAATGATGTACCTGGTGAAACAGATCAGCATAAATACCAGCTTTACCCCTTTTAGGAGATTTTAGACAGAATCCTGCACCAGGAAGCTCCAACTGCCTAGTGAGGACATGAATTTTGAAGTTTCTTCATATATAGGATCTAGTAAAATTGGATTTGACCTTTAGTTTGGCTTTTTAATTAGTAGTTTCTAGACACCAATTTTTCTACACAACAATTGTATCTGCATCCTTAAATGATTATTTAAATAGGGTTTCACCAGTGTGTGTTTGTGTGTGTCTGAGAGAGAGAGAGAGAGAGAGAGAGAGAGAACATAGAGACCACTAGGAATTAAAAATCTTAACAATGAACTGTTAACTATGAAATCAAAAGTCCCACTGCATGTTTTTCATGCCTACCTCCTTTTCTGCTTCTCTTTAGGAGGCTAAAAGGATGACTATCCAAATACCTGTCTTCCTTTAAGCATGATTATATGAATGCCCCTGTAATAGCTGTGGCAAGTACTGCAAAATTCCTGCTGTGTTTTACTAAGCCTAGCTTGCTCTTTCCTGGGGCCTTGGAGAGAAGCCCATTTATTCACTTGAGCATTCTGGATATTGTTCACAATTTCTTTGACTGTGCCTCAGGCAGTTGTGGTGGTGAGCACTGTTAACAGGAAGGTTAACTGCCTGAATGTCAAAAAGCTTCAAAATCCAGATGTTTTACAGACAAGTAATTCATATGTTATATTTTCAGGTGGATCTGAAAGGAGATCATATATTAATGGGTTATATATGGGGATAGAAAAGGATAGCTTAGGAAAGAGAGTTGTGTAGTATTCTATTGTGTATATACCATAATTTCTTTATCTGGTCTTCAGTTGATGGACATCTGATTTGATTCCATATCTTGGCTATTGTTGTGAGGATCATTTATGCAGTTCTTACCATGGTATGGATGAGTATTGAACACACTGGGGGCCAGCACACAGCATTGCTCAGCTTGGAGGCGAAAGGGTGAGAGGGTGATTGCACCAACACGGGTTATCATTCCCCTTCCTCCTGTTAACCAGAAGAGAGCTACTGTGTCCAACCTGCATGTTACTCTGGATACTCTGCCACCGTGGAGCACTGACAAGAACTCCCTGGCTACACCTGCCACACATCCCTTGGTATTCAATGAAAGTACAGACATTCCACTAAGCCACAGAGGAATAGCTCAAAGGTAAAAGCCATCAGAGTGAAAAAAAAAACAAAACAAGAATTAACTCCACAAGGGCCTAAAAATAACTGCAGACATTCAAGAAACAAGAATAAGGAAGACACCATGACAATTCTCCCTCCCTGTGTGCGTGCACACACACACGCACACACACACAGAGGAATGCAACATTTCATTGCTAGAATGTGAAAATGAAGAGATTGGTGAGATTCCGGAAATGGAATTAAAAAATTAATCATGGGGTACTCAAAAGCAATCAGAAGTAAATCCATAAACAACAACAGAAAAAGCCATACATGTGTTGTGCTATGCAAATCAATGGTAAAACTACTACTCAAACAGTATTTTATACTTTGTGTATCTGTGTGGGCCCAACCTGTTGAAATCTTTACTTAGTATATACTAAGTTGATCTTCTGTATATAAAGATAATTGAAAATGAATCTTGATGTGAATGGGATGGGAGAGGGAGTGGGAGATGAGATGGTGGCAGGTGGAAGGGAGTTTATGGGGGGAAAAGCCGCTATAGTCCAAAAGTTGTACTTTGGAAATTTATATTTATTAAATAAAAGCTGAAAAAAGCAAACATAAAGAAAACATGAATATACAAAAAGCCATACATTATATGAATGAAAATTTTTTCCTGTGAAATTGAGATCTTAAAGAGAAATCAAAATGAAGTATTAGAAATGAAGAACTCAGGGGATCAAATAAAAACTGTGGTGGAAAGCTTTAACAATAGACATGGTGACGGAGAGGGATTTGAAGGCAATTTCTAACTCTTGTTGCTATCCCTATATTTGAATATGCAGTTATTTCCAGCTACGGTTTATGATGATGCTTATGTTTATGCTACTATACATTCCACATACTTCAAAATCTCAGCTTTAAATACATCCAGCAGAGATATCAACATGGAAATTGCTGGATCCATCACAGCTCAGCTCTTCTGGTCTCCAGACTCCACTGGAGATTAGAAATGAAGAATACCTGTCAGATTTCCTTCGCTTATTACCTCGATGTCCTCAAACTGAAAAAATAGTGATAATAGCACCTTCCTTGGTGAGTTGTTATGGTGATACAGTACCTAATGGCACAAAAAAGACTTAGATCCATTCCTGGCATAGAAGATGTCTTGTTTGAATTGTTATCTTTCACTCTTCTATCTTTATGCTGTGTGCATTCGTACTGATGTGTTAGCCCAGACTCTACAGGTAAAGTAGAATTTTTCCCTGTATTGGTCAAATTTTGCTACTACAACAAAATACCTAAGAGAAGCTACTTATGAAGGAAGGAGGTTTATTTTGGCCCATGGATATGGAAGTTTAAAACCTAAGTTTAGGCAACTATATTGCTCTGAGCTTGATTTATGAGGTGGTGGTTGGTAGAATGCTTTCAGAGGAAGTATCACATGGTGAGCCATGAAGCAGAGAGAGAGCAACTGGGTCTGACACAGACTTACATTTCCACTGCTCTCATAGGATCCACCTTCCAAGGATACATGACAATGACTAAGGACTTCCCACCAGGCCCTCCTTCTAAACACTGTAATTAGCTTAATTAGATTGATCTAGCTCCACACTCAATGATTCATCCGTGATCATACCCATCATGGTGATCTTTCCTCCAGTCTCAGAGAAAAAGTAAAATAAAATATTGTAAAATATATTGACCACTTGCTATGTGACAAGAAGTTTTCAAAGATTAGTCTTCACAACTCTTTGACATAAGTGCTATCATTATGTACATTTTACTTGTAAGGACACAGAAAAGTTTCTGTGGGCTGCAATGTGTTTAGTCCTCACTAAAAAAATCCATGTGTTGAAGCCCTAGCTCCCAGTGTGATGGCATTTGGAGATGTGGTCTTAGGGAGGTAATCAGATTTAGAAGTAATGAGGATGGGCTCTTATGAAGGGATTCATAACCTGGTAGGAGACAGGAGAAGGTTTGCTTCCTCTTTCTCCACACTGTATGAATCCAGTAAAAAGGTGGTAAATGAGAAAGAGAGTCTTTCCCAGGGAACAGAACCAGTTGACACCTTGATCCTGTACTTCCCAGCCTCCACAACTGGAAGAAACAAACCCATGTTGTTGAACTACTTGGTGAATAATATTTTGTTAGGAGAGCCCAGGCTTACTAAGACATAGGTAATTTCCTGAAGTGAAGGAGTTATTGCATAGAGAAGCCAGTACACAAACCCAGGCTCGCGGTTAGCTCCTGTGCTCCATGGCCGTAGAACGCACTATCACTTTCTCTGATCAAGACTAAGGCTTCTTTCTAGGCTCGTGATCCTCGGTATGGCATTTATTATCTTATAAAATAGAATTTGGACTACCTCTTTGTGTCTTGCATTTTTTAGCTTACTCTTGATTGTTTCTTTCCTTCCTTAGACAAATATACCCCCCCCCCCCCCCAGTAAACTATCTTACAGTTCCTTTCCCCTAGCAAGCTCTTTAAATTGCCAAAATCAGTACTTTCTATTCCTTTGTTGTTTGGTCTCATTTTAATATTTCCAGGGCAATTTTTTTTCATGATTTCCTACTACACCATCATTCTATTCTGAATGTTCCTCCTCTGTTTCTTCTTGGTGCTGATAGTTCATTCTGTTTAGTTGATAGTGTTTCCTAGGATTTGTTATTTAGTCCTCTTATCTTCTTTATCTGTAGCTTCAACATTGGAGATCTCATTTACTCTCATAGCACCATAGTGAGGATGACTGCAGAATCTAAACATGTGCTCCAAACTAGGATTGCAGTCATGGCTTGCTTTCTCCTTTTGTGTAGGTTTTTGTTTATTGCTGTTGTTGAAATATAAGCAACTAAGAGAGGAAAACCCTAACCAATGAAAAATGGCGTCCCTTCTGCTGCCTAACCTAATAACTTCCTTCCTTCTTTCCTTCCTTCCTTCCTTCCTTCCTTCAAGAGGCATAACTGCTTGGCTTTATGTTCTATATTTACTTGTTTATTTCTTTGTTTTCTATTTCTCCAAATAAAAATACTTTAGGGAGAGGGAATTAATAGAGTGATTAAGAGCATAGAATCCAAACAACCTGAGTTTAAATTTCAGCTTTGACACCTTCTAACATTATGAATTTAGGCAAGTTCACAAATTCTTTGCTTTAGTTTCCACATGTACAAAATGAGGATAAAATTGAGACTGTTCTTCAGCATTACATCATAAATAACTCCTTGTTACAGGCTCTGTTCTAGGCACTAAGGATGTAGCAGCAGACAGAGTCAAAGACAGAAATCTTTACCCACAGTGCACTTTTGTTCTAGATGCATGGAGACATGTGGTGAGCAAAATAAATACAAATAATGTGGTTTGTCAATTTGTAATAAGGCTATGGAGAAAAATAAAACAGGAAAGGGGGTAGAGAGTAAAGGCAGTGCAAGGATTAAGTCAGGATAGTCAGGAGAAGCCTTTCTATGAAAAGGACTTTTGAACAAAGGCCTGAAAGTGGCTGTGTGGAGATCTGGGAGAAACCCCCATGCCCCCACACATGCACAGATGAACTAAGTGTAGAGATTTCCTCTTCAGGTTCATCCTTCCAGTTGATCATGCTGCCACCAGCCCCACAGTTATTTTGATGATTCTGAAGTACTAATGTATGACATTTAACTATCAGTGTCTGTGATTAGTGTACTACCACAGTTTGCAATTCAAATACGCATTTACTATTCTGAAAAGTCACAATACATTTGTAAATATGGATGAGAATAATTGTACTTAACTCAGTGTTTGTTTTGTAATTGCTATAGTTTATATACAACCATACAGTGCCCAAATATTTGGTCAAAAATTATTTTAGATGTTTCTGTCATATTGAAATTATTAAATTTAAATCTAGATTATATTAACATTTTAATCTATAAAATGATTGCCTAGTGTAATTTGGATGGGCTCCATCCAGTCAACTAATGACATGAATAAAACTAAAAATTATCCTGTTTTAGTTTATAAAAATTCTCAGTTTTCCACTGGGATCTCACTCGCAGAGATCTTTCATTTAGGTCTTCTTTTTTTTTCTTTTTCAGAGTGTCTTAGCTTCGCATGCCTAAAATATTCTCATGGGCTCTTGAGCCTGATCCGAATGCCTTAAGGGCTGATTCTGAGGCCAGAGTGCTATTTAGGACATCTGCTATTCTATGAGTCTGCTGTGTATCCCACTTCCCATGTTGGATCATTCTCTCCCTTTTTCATTCTATCAGTTAGTATTCGCAGACACTAGTCTTGTTTGTGTGATCCCTTTGAATCTTAGACCCATCAGTGTGATCAATTGTGAGCTGAAATTGATCACTTGGAATAATGAGATGGCCTTGGTACATGCCACCTTGATGGGATTGTATTGGAATCCCCTGGCACAATTCTAACTCCATCATTTGGGGCAGATCCCAGTAGAATCTGGAGATTCCAAATTTGGAGATTTTCCATATCTGGACATTCTAAATTTGGAGATCCCAGTGGAAAGAACGGGGCCATCAAAGAAGGAGGTACCTTTCTCTGAAGGGAGGAGAGAACTTCCACTTTGACTATGACCCTGTCAGAATAAGATCAAAGTCAGCGAACCCTAAAGGCTTCCATAGCCTCGGCAACTCATGACTAGAGCCTAGGGAGATTCCTGATGCCATAAAAAAGAGTGTCAAATTGTTAAATCAACATCAGGAGTCACTGTGTACTTACGTCTCATGAGGGATCTGTCCTTAATGTGTTATCCAATGTGAAATAATGCTATTACTAGTACTGAAACAGTATTTTTACACTTTGTGTTTCTGTGTGGGTGCAAACTGATGAAATCTTTACATAGTATATACTGCATCAATCTTTTGTATATAAAGATAATTGCAAATTATTAAAAAATCTTGGTGTTAAATTGGAAATTGCATAGATAATTAATCAATTCTTTAAAAAAAACTCTCATGTAGGATCTCTGTCCTTAATGTGCTGTACATTGTGAATTAATACTATAACTAGTACTCCAACAGTATTTGTCACTTTGTGTTGCTATGTGAGGGCAAACTGTTGAAATCTTTAAGTAATATGTACAAACTGATCTTCTGTGTATAAAGAGAATTGAAAATGAATCTTGATGTGAATGGAAGGGGACAGGGAGCAGGAAAGGGGAGGGTAGTGGGAGGGAGGGAAGTTGTGTGTGGGGGAGCCATTGTAATCCATAAGCTGTACTTTGGAAATTTATATTCTGTAAATAAAAGCTTTATATAAAAAAAGAAATACATTACTATTTTAAAAAATTCTCAATTTTAATAAAATTAATTTTTCCAATCTATGAACTTTGGGGATTTTTGCATTTTTTGTATATTCTATTTATTTATTTAATGTTTTCTAATTTCCATTGCAGAGATTTTTCATGTTCTTGGTTTGTTTTATACCAAGGCATTTACATTTCCTGTAACTATTGTGGATGGGAGCTACAAATTGTTTTTCAGTCATGGCTTTCTTCGTGCATACAAATTCTATGGATTTTTGTGTGTTGCCAAACACTGAGTTCTAATAATCTCTTCAAAGCTCTTATGGTTCCTTTTTGTATAAGATCCTGTCATCTGTAAACAGGGATTACTTGACTTTCACCTTTCCCTTGGTTGTTTTTTCTTGACTAACAGCTCTAACCAAAACTTCCAGAATTATATTGAATAGTAACGTTGAGAGTGGCCATCCTTTTCTGTTTTTGAATCTTAGTGGCAATGCTCCAGTTTTCCTCATTTGATATGTTGCTGATTTTAGATTTGTTGTATATTACCTTGATTGTGTTGATATATTTACCTTCTACACCCAATTTGCTTAAGATTTTTATCAGGAAGAATGTTGTATTTTATCAAATGCTTTCTCTGCATCTATTGAGATAATCATGTGGTTTTTATTCTTCAATTCCTTAATGTGATGTATCACATTTATTGATTTGCAAATGTTGAACCTTCCTGCATACCGGAGTAAATCCCACTTGGTTCAGGTGAATGATCATCCTGATGTAATGATCATTCCATCCTGGATTCTATTAGCTAGCATTTGGTTGAGGATTTTTATTTCTATGTTCATCAGGGATATTGGCCTATAGTTCTCCTTCTTTGTTTCTTTTTCTGGGTTTGGAATTAAGGAGATGCTGTCCTAATACAAGGAGTTTGTGAGGATTCCCTCCCATTAAATTGTTTTGAGTAATTCGAGAAGAAATGAAATAAGTTCTTCTTTAAAGATTTGGTAGAGTTTAGCACTGCAGCCATATGGTCTTGGTCTTTTTTTTGTTGGTAGGGTCTTTATTACTGATTCAATCTCCATCATGATTATTGATCTCTAGGTTTTCTATGTCTTCAGGATTCACTTTTGGTACATTGTATGTGTCTAGAAATCTACCCAAACTTCTAGATTTTCGAATTTGTTGACATATACCAATTTGTCATGGTTATGATGATTCTCTTTTTGTCTTTTTTTATATCTCCTATTTCTTTTCTGAATTTATTGATTTTAGTTTTCTCCCTTCTCCTTCCCCTTTTGTGGTTAGGTGAGCCAGTGGTGTTTCAATTTTGATTTTATTTTTCTTTTGAAAAAAAAAAGCTCTTCATTTCACCGATCTTTTTAATCTCTTTTGTTTGTTTTAATTTTTTAAATTTCTTCTCTAATTTTAATTATTTCTTGCCTCTCACTAATTTTGAGCTTGGTTTGTTCTTGCGTTTCTAGGTCCTTGAGCTGCATTGTTAGATTCTTTGCTTGATGCCTTTCCAATTTCTTAATGTAGTCTCTAATTGGTATAAACTTTCCCCTTAACATAGCTTTTGTGGTATCATATGTTTTGATATGTTATGTTGTCATCTTCGTTCATTTCTAGGTTTTTTAATTTCCTTTTTGATTTTATCTATAACTCACCATTCCTTCAGGAAGATGTTTAGTCTTTATAAGTTTGGATATTTCTAGAGCTTTTAAGTTGTTAACTTCCAAGATCATTCCATTGTTGTCAGAAAAAGATACATGGTATAATTTCAAATTTTTTGAAATTGTGGAGGCTTATTTGTATGGCCTAGTATATGATCTATCCTAGAGAAAGTTCCACACATTGATGCAATAATGTGTATTCTGCAATTGTGGTATGAAATGTTCTGTAGCCATCAATTAGGTCCATTTGGTTCATAGCGTAGATTAGCTCTTTAGTTTGCTTGTTGATTTCTTGTCTAGTTGATCTGTCCATTGTGGTCTTAATGCCTCATTATTATTGTACTGGAACATATATCTCCCTTTAGACCCATTAATATTTGTTTTAAATAGTCAGTCACCAAAGCCTTGGGTGCATATAAATTCACTATAGTCACATCTTCCTCTTCAATTCATCCCTTAATCAGTGGTTCAGCATATGCTGATAATAATGTGTTATATCACATTAATAAGTTGAAGAATAAAAACCATAAAATGTGTTCAATATAGAAAAAATTTGATAAAATATAACATCTTTCCATTATAAAAACCTTAAGAAAATTGGATATAGATGGAACATACCTTCATACACTCAAGGTACTAAATGACAAGCCCACAGCCAATATCATATTGAATGGGAAACCGTTGGGAGCATTTTAACTAAGATCCAGAACTAGATAAGGATGCCACTCTTTCCATTACTATTTAATATAGTTTGAAAGCTTTAGGCAGAGCCATTAGACAATAAAAAGAAATCAAATGGATGTAAATTGAAAAGGGGGAATTAAATTATCTCTGCAGATGATAGGATCCTATACATAGGGGAAACAAAAGATTCCACCAAGAAATTATTGGAACTTAAAAAGAGAGATTGGCAAAGTTGCAGGATATAAAATAAACACACAGAAATCCATAGCATTTGTATGTACAAACAATACCATTGCTTGAAAAGAACTTGTAAGATCAAATCCATCCACAATCACTGGAAAAAAATTGTATGTGTCTAGAAATTTATCCATGTCATCTAGCTATTTCAATTTGTTGGTGGAGCTGTTTGTAGTAATTTTTGTTGACTCTTTTTGTTTCTGTGGTATCCATTGTAAAGTCTTTTTCATTTCTGATTTTATTAATTTGGATTTTCCCCTTATTTTGTTCAGTTGGACCAATGATGTATCAATTTTGTGTATCTTTTCAAAAACAAATCAGATCTTCACTTCACTGATCTTTCGTATCATTTTTTATTTCAATTTTATTTATTTATATTTTAACTTTATAAGTTTATATAAAGGAACAAGTTTCATGTATTTCATATAAATGTATTTTAAGAGCATAATCATGCTTCTAACTGTACCTGTCTTCTATCCCACCTTCCCTCCTACTAATTTTCTTCTTTTTCTCTTAGCTTCTACATTGACATACTTTCAGTTTATTTTATAATCACAAACTTAATCCTCCATTAAATAAAGGATTCAGTAAGTAGTAAGTAGAAAAAACTACTCTTCTTCAAGAGCATAAACAAGGGCTATAAATAATAATCAAATATCAAAATATCAATTTCACTTATGCAAATAATGTTTTTGTACTCTGTATATTAGTTACCATAAATAAGGGAAAACATTTATTTGGGTGGGCAGGCTTATTTCACTAAGCATAATGATCTCCAATTGCATCCATTTTATTGTGAAATACAGAATTTCATTTTTTTATAGCTCAGTAGTTTTGCTGTGCAAAAGTTTCTAAGCTTGGTATAATCACCATTGCCTGTGCTTCTGGGGTTTCATTAAAGAAGTCATTGCCTATGACAATGTGTTGCAGGCTTTTATCGATGCTTTTCATAAGTAATTTGATTGTTTTGGTCTTAGATTTGGATTCCTGACCTATTGTGAGTTGACTTTGCTTATTTCTTCACTAATTTTTTATTATTTTTTTCCTACTTCTACTTTTGGGCTTGATTTGTTCTTATTTTTCTAGGTCCTGAGATGCATTGCTAGATCACTTATTTAACACCATTCCAATTTCTTGATGTAGGTACTAATTACTATAAATTTTCCTTTTAACACAGCTTTTGCTGTATCCCATAAGTTTTGATGCATGTGTTATCGTCCTCCTTCATTTCTAGGTAATTTTTATTTCCCTTTTGTTTTCTTCAATGGCCCTCTGTTCATTCTCGTGTATGTTTTTCAGTATCCATGCATTTGCATATTTTCTAGAGTTTCTTAAGTTTTTAACTTCCAGATTCAATTCATTGTGGTCAAAAAAGAGACATGGTTTGATTTAAAATTTTTTTTATAGTTTCCTGAGACAGTTTTTACGACCTAGCAGGTGGTCTATTCTTGAGAAAGTTCCATGCGCTGATGAATATGGTATGAAATGTCTTGTAGATATCAATCATATACATTTTGTGCCTCTACTATCAAAAGCAATTTAAAGATTCAATGTGATCCCAATCAAAATGCTAAGGGCATTCTTCTAGTTCTAGGAAAAATGAACCTAAAATTTTTATGGAAACACATAGAGAATCTGAATAGGTAAAGCAATCTTAAATAATAAAAACAAATCTGAAGGCATTAAAATACCAGATTGTAAGACATATTACAGGTCATTATAATCAAAATAGCCTTGTACTGACACAAATAATAGACAAGTCGAACAATTGAACAAATTAGACCCCTCAGAAATTAATCCACACATCTACAATCAACTAATATTTGAAAAACTAGCTAAAGTTACTCCCTGGTAAAGGATAGTCTCTTCAACAAATGGTGTTGGGAAAATTGAATCTCTAAATGCAAAAATATAGAATAAGAACCCTGAATACCTTACATGATATACAGATATCAACTCACAGTGTATCAAAATCTGAGACTTGAAACCATAGAAATTAATAAAGGAAAACATAGGGGGAACCCTGCAAGACATTGACATATGCAAGAATTTCTTTGGTAAGAACACATGAGCATTGGAAATAAAAGCGAATTTAGACAAATGGGAATACATCTGCCTAAGAAGGTTCTGCACAGCAAAGGAAACACTCAACAAAGTAATGAGGCAGCTGTCATAATGGGGAAAAAAGATCTGCAAACTATACATCCAATAATGGATTAATATCAAGAATATATAAGGAGCTCAAGAAACTCTATGAAATGAAACAAACAATGCATTTACAAAATGGACAAAGGACATAAACAGGCATTTTTTTCAAGGGATGAAATATAGGGCCAACAGACACATGAAAAGATCTTCAGGAACACTTGCCTTCAGAGTAATGTAAATAAAAACCTCAATGAGGTTTCACCTCACCCCAGTTATAATGGCTCTCATCCATAAAAAAAAAAATCAATAATGTACCAAATACTAACAAGGAAGCATGGCTATGGGCACCCTAATGCACTTTTGGTGTGAATTTAAACTTGTACACCATTATGGAAGACAGTATGGAGACTCCTCAGAAATCTAAAATTAGATCTACCATATGATCCAGGCATCCTGCTCTTGGGAATTTATGAAAAGGAAATGAAATTAGCACATGAAAGAATTATCTGTTCATTTTAATAGCAGTTCAGCTCACAATAGATATGGAAGCAACTCAGATATCCATCAACTGATGATGGATGAAGAAAATGTGGTATATATATATACATACACCATTGAATACTAGTCATTCATAAAAATGAATGAAATTCTGTCTTTCACAATAAAATGGATGCAATTGGAGTCAGTGAAATAAGCCAGTCTCCCAGAAGGCAAATATATATTCTCTCTGATTTGTGCTAACCTATACAGAATACAAAAAATATAAAATGTATGTTTGAAATGCACATTTTGAGATTAATTGTTTATAGCCCTTGTTTAGGCTCCTGAAGAATGGTGGTCTTTCTATTTGTTGATTCTTTAGTTACTGGAAGATTAAGCTTGTGATTATAAATTGAAAGTATATTATTGTAAAAAAGAAAAATGAAAAACAAAGGTAGAGTGAGGGTGTGAGCAATGGATAGAGAAAGGATAGGGTGAGAAATATTATGTTCTTAAAACTGTTGGGGCCGATTGAGCATGTCCTAAATTGTACATCTCCTCCCGCTCTTATTCCTACTCTTATATTTAACAGGGATCACTTTTCAGTTAAAATTTAAACACCTAAGATAATTGTGTGTTAATTACAGAGTTCAACCAATAGTTCTAGGATAAAAAAATACTAAAATGGATAAAGTATTACATTGTACAACAACAGTCAGCACAAGAGCTGATCAAGCCACTGTTTCTATAGTGTCCATTTCACTTCAACAGGTTTCCCCTTTGGTGCTCAGTTAGTTGTCACCAATCAGGGAGAACATATGATCTCTGTCCCTTTGTGACTGGCTTAATTCACTCAGCATGATGTTTTCCAGATTCCTCCATCTTATTGCAAATGACAGGATTTCATTGTTTTTGACTGCTATATAGTATTCTGTAGAGTACATGTCCCATAATTTCTTTATCCAGTCTACTGTTGATGGGTATTTGGGTTGGTTCCAGGTCTTAGCTATTGTGAATTGAGCTGCAATAAACATTAATGTGCAGACAGCTTTTTTGTTTGCCAATTTAATTTCCTTTGGGTAAATTCCAAGGAGTGGGATGGCTGGGTTGTATGGTAGGGTTATCGTCAGGTTTCTGAGGAATCTCCAGACTGACTTCCATAGTGGCTTAACCAGTTTGCATTCCCACCAACAGTGGATTAGTGACCCTTTTTCCCCACATACTCTCCAGCATCTATTGTTGGTAGATTTCTGTATGTGAGCCATTCTAGCCGGGGTGAGGTGAAACCTCGTTGTGGTTTGGATTTGCATTTCCCTGATTGCTAGTGATCTTGAATATTTTTTCTTGTGTCTGTTGCCCATTTGGATTTCCTCTTTGGAAAAATGTCTATTGAGGTCCTTGGCCCATCTCTTAAGTGGGTTGTTTGTTTTGATGTTGTGGAGTTTCTTGATCTCTTTGTAGATTCTGGTTATTAACCCTTTATCTGTTGCATAGTTGGCAAATATTTTTTCCCGTTCTGTCGGTTGCTTCTTCACTCTCCTGACTGTTTCTTTTGCAGTACAGAAACTTCTCAATTTGATGCAATCCCAATAGTTAATTTTGGATTTGACTGCCTGTGCTTCTGGGGTATTTTCCAAGAAATCTTTGCCAGTATCTATATCTTGCAGGGTTTCACCGATGCTCTCTAATAATTTGATGGTATCAGGTCGTAGATTTAAGTCTTTAATCCATGTTGTGTGAATTTTTGTGTGAGGTAAAAGGTAGGGATCTTGCTTCATGACTCTGTATGTGGAAATCCAGTTTTCCCAGCACCATTTATTGAATAGACTGTCCTTACTCTAGGGATTGGTTTTGGGTCCTTGATCAAATATAAGTTAGCTGTAGATGTTTGGATTGATTTCTGGTGTTTCTATTCTGTTCCATTGGTCTATCCATCTGTTTCTGTACCAGTACCATGCTGTTTTGATAACTACTGCCCTGTAGTATGTCCTGAAATCTGGTATTGTGATGCCTCTGGCTTTGTTTTTGTTGTACAAGATTTCTTTAGCTATTCGAGGTCTCCTTTGTCTCCATATGAATTTCAGCATCATTTCCCAAATGATGGAGTTAAAAGCGTGCCAGGGGATCCCAATTCAATCCCATCAAGGTGGCATGTACCAAGGCCATCTCACTAGTCCAAGTGATCAATTTCAGTTCACAATTGATCACACTGATAGGTCTAAGAGTCAAAGGGATGACACAAACAAGACTATTGTCTGCTAATACTAACTGATAGAATCAAAAAGGGAGAGAATGATCCAACATGGGAAGCGAGATACACAGCAGACTCATAGAATAGCAGATGTCCTAAATAGCACTCTGGCCTCAGAATCAGCCCTTAAGGCATTCGGATCTGGCTCAAGAGCACATGAGAATATTTTAGGCATGGAAAGCCAAGACACTCTGGAAAAAAAAAAGAAGACCTAAATGAAAGATCTCTGCGAGTGAGATCCCAGTGGAAAGAACGGGGCCATAAAAGAAGGAGGTACCTTTCTCTGAAGAGAGGAGAGAACTTCCACTTTGACTATGACCCTGTCGGAGTAAGATCGAAGTCAGCGAACCCTAAAGGCTTCCATAGCCTCGGCAACTCATGACTAGAACCTAGGGAGTTTACTGATGCCATAAACAAGAGTGTCAAATTGTTAAGTCAACAACAGGAGTCACTGTGTACTTACGTCTCATGAGGGATCTGTCCTTAATGTGTTGTCCAATGTGAAATAATGCTATTACTAGTACTGAAACAGTATTTTTACACCTTGTGTTTCTGTGTGGGTGCAAACTGATGAAATCTTTACGTAGTATATACTGAATCAATCTTCTGTATATAAAGATAATTGAAAATGAAAAAAGAAACTTGGTGTTAAATTGGAAATTGCATAGATAATTAATCAATTAAAAAAAAAACTATCATGTAGGATCTCTGTCCTTAATGTGCTGTACATTGTGAATTAATACTATAACTAGTACTCCAACAGTATTTTTCACTTTGTGTCCCTATGTGAGGGCAAACTGTTGAAATATTTACTTAATATGTACTAAACTGATCTTCTGTATATAAAGAGAATTGAAAATGAATCTTGATGTGAACAGAAGGGGAGAGGGAGCAGGAAAGGGGCGGGTTGCGGGTGGGAGGGAAGTTTTGGTGGGGGGAAGCCATTGTAATCCATAAGCTGTACTTTGGAAATTTATATGCTTTAAATAAAAGCTTTAAAAAAAAAAAAACTGTTGGGGCCAGCGCTGAGACGCAGTCGGTTAATCCTCTGCCTGCAGTGCCACCATCCCAGTTTCGTCCTGGCTGTTCTTCTTCCAATCTAGCTCTCTGCTGTGGCCTGAGAAAGCAGTAAAGATGGCCCAAGTCCTTGGGCCCCTAACACCCTCTTGGGAGACTGGGAAGAAGCACCTGGCTCTTGGCTCCAGATCGGTGCAGCTCCGGCCATTGCAGCCAATTGAGTGAACCAGCGGATAGATGACCACTCTCTCTCTGCCTCTCCCTCTCACTGTCTGTAACTCTACCTCTCAAATAAATAAATAAAATCATTAAAAAAACTGTTTATATGAAATACATGAAATATGTTCCTTTTATATAAATTGAAAAAATAATGTTATGTAAAGAGGTTGTAGGTAGAATAAAGAAGAAAATATTAGCAGAAGGTTTTCAGACATTATCTGCTACATTGGTCCCAGAACTTCTTCTGCTGATCTTCAGATTGGAACTATACCATTGTCTATCTTGAGTCTTTAATTTAGTACAATGTACTAAGCTACATTGGAGATTTTAATTTTCCTGTCTCTATAATTGCATAAACCCATTTCTTATAATCTCTGTGTGCTCATGCACACACACAAATACTAATCACTAATATAGTGATTGACATCTGGTAATATAAAGATCTGTTCTTGTTATTAATACACAAATATTAATTATATCATTCTCATCATGGCTCTTACACCTATCACAATCTTGCCTAATACATAATCACTCTTAAGTTCTATTTTCCCTTGGTCCCTCTTTCTGAGTTAATGCTCTTCTTATGATTCCCTATACTTTCTCTAATTCTGTGCTTACCACAATGAATTATGGTTTCTTAATTATTTAACTGTATTGCAGTCTAGACTTTAAGCTCTTTGAGAATAGATACTACATATGGTTCACTGTTGTATCCTTAGCACTAGATTTCTGACTTGTACATTGTAATAACTCAGTAAATGTTTCTTGAATGAAAAACCTAATTAGCAAATTATATTCCATTCAAAGAGTTATTAAAATCCTGCTGCCCATGTAGGAGACCTGATTGAATCCTTAATTCCTGGCTTTGGCCTACTACAGCCTGTCTGTGGCAGGCATTTGGGGAATGACCCAGTGGAAGTGAGATCTATCTACTCGTGTCTCTCTGTATCAGTCTCTGTGCCTTTCAAATACATAAATAAGTAGGTAAAATTTTAAAAAAATGAAAAACTACTATAAGGCAGACCTGTCTGAAATGATTTGAATTCTCAAGGCTTTCAAGAAATATTGAAATTCTTTAGCAAGTTTATTTCTTTTCTGTTTTCTTTCAAAATGTACATGTTCTACACCAAATACTATCCTCAATGTCTATTATCATCAATAATGTTTATCTTATAGGATTTATACTTTATTATTTTGATCAGGTTTATGCTGAGACATGAATCTCCACATCTCAAAGACACAAATGAACAAAGGTTTATTTTTTTATCATTTTAGTGACCCAAGGTGACAGAAGCTCCACTTATTTATGGCTGTATCCATGGGAAGACGTGACCTTCAAGAGCTACAGTGGGGATGAGAGAGCCTGAGGAGATCTCATGAGTCCTGTGCTGCTTATCTTGGTGGTGAGTAAGACATGATTCTTCAACTCCATTGACTGCAGTGAGTTACATGTCTCCATTCCCCTTGGAATCTGGAAGTGTAGTCTGTGGCAGGGGGACTGTATACTGATGAACATGAGTAATGCTTACCATATTCGTTAAATCAGTTATGCCCAGGGCCAAGTGAAAGTTTATCCTAAAACAGGGTTTAGAATGACCATGTTAACATAAATGCTAAGAACCAAGAACCATAAATTGTGATCTGATGCTTACAGCAAGACAACTTGGATTTTCTGCTTCAAGCTCTACAGTTGTCTACATTCAGTGGTCAGTGTACCACAGTTTTCTTCACTTTGCCTGGAAGATAATCATTTCAGATATTTAACCGAAAGTGCTTACTTGTCTCTAAGTGAAAAAAACTGTTCATAGTTCCAGTCCCATTTTATTGTTGAATTTCACTTCTAAATTTTATTCTAATAGCCTGAAATTGTTGTTGAAACTCTGTAAAATGTGTGTATTTCCAGGGCTGAAATTAAATCCTGGTAATCTCTGTATTATGACAATTAATAATATTTAAATTAGTAGGTTTTTTCACCAGTAAATGAAACAACTGAATAAATACATACCCCAAAACAGTTACTCATCATCTGAGTCACTCTCCTTCACTGACCCATATCATTCCATTTGAGGAGGAAATCGGAGCAATGTAATGTGGCTGGGAACAGGAGGTGAGCTTGTGGGGACTTGCTGTCTGCGGCTATCACTTGCTTGCTGTAGTCCTGAGCACAAGTTAGTAAAACTCTCCTAGGCACATCTGCAAAATTCTACCCACAGTGTCCCCTTGAGGATAGTTTGAAGATTTAGTGAGATAATCCTGATAAAGTGCTGAGCACAGCTTCTGGCATCTAAAAGTCCTAATTAAATGTTAGCTATTATTATTCTCTAACTGGACTTTTGCCATTCTCACCCCAAGACTTAAGCAGGGTGTTAAGTATACATGAGTAACATTTTTGAACAATTATGTGCCAAATATTGTTCTAAGCCTTACATATTTTGCTACATCTAGTCTATATAATTACCTTATGTTCCTATTATTGTTCCTATTTCCCAAACTTGAGCCCTGAATTAGGCAAAAATCACCCCAGGGAATGCATCTGGTAGGTGTTAGAGAATGGGACCCAGAACCACTGAAGCCCTCTGTTTCAGTCTTTGTGTTAAAATCACAGAGATGACCTTTGGGTTGCCATTCTATGGAGACATTTTCATCATTATCATTGTCCTTCTGTTTGCTGGGCTAATAACAATCATCAAACTACTTATTAAACCAAGTCACTGTACTTTTTTTTCTAGTTATTTTTAGTTTTTTTTCTACTTATTTATTAGTTCATAATATCTTTATTCCAATTTGCACAGCTGCTCATACACAACAGGAAATACTGGGCTTTATTGTCACTGTATAGATAACTGAAATTTTATCACAACTATGAAATTATTAGTAGTAATATTGAGTTACTGTGAGTCGTGTAATTGTTAACTTCTTTATCCATTTTTATTAGCTATGTGTCATGCCAGCGGCATTATTACTTCTATTTTAAAGTGAGGTAAATTGTAGCAAGGAAGATTCAATTTCTCCTGAGTTGATTGCAGAAGCATAGTCACAGCCCCAAAGCTCCAAGTCATGGTGAATTATTTTAAGTGCTATCCTTCTCTCTCTAGATAATCTGGTTGTGACCAGCTAACTGCAACATGGCAAATAAGACAGTCTGTAACGTATTTTATTTAGAAACATTGCCTCCTGGAGGGGGTAATAACTTGCCCAAGGATATATGACTGGTAACTAGAAGAGCAGAGAAAGGGACCTGGGTCATGGGTCCCAGGGAAACCCTGTGACAATACTCTAACTTGGCTGAGGGAATTTGAGCCTTGTGCCCTGAGTTATCTGATTTTCTTTTCTTCCACTGCCTATTCAAGAGGAAATAAGTTTTGTGAAAGTGGAGACTTTCATCTGTTTTGTTTCCTGCTGTATGTCTAGAACCTAGAGCTATAAGTGACACATAGTAGGTACTAAGTGTATTAAAATAATTGTTGACTGGAGTAGTGCATCCTTTTTATTTTTATTTTTTTTTGGTCTGGAACTTCAATATTAAATGGTGAAAAGCTTTGACTTTTAAGAAATACCTAGTATGAATAGATGACTGAATCATTGATCTCATTCCTTTCCATTTGTACACCTTTTGCCATGTGTCCTAGAAATTTCCTCAACTAACGAAAGAGATTATTTCCTTACTTTTTGATTTTGGGTTCAACCGCATGACTTCCTTTGGTCAATAGAATGAGAAAACAAAAATAAAAATTTTGAGTCACATGTGAGCTTAGAGCTCAGAAGCCTTGTGTTTTTCCTTCTTCCTCTATTATGCTTTTGGTATTAGTAGTAGATGCCCTGGCCAATCTGGTGCTGTAAGGAAAGTGATAGACACAGAGGACAATAAGTGCAAACCACCCCAAATCCCAGCTCCATTGGCTTATCTCCAGCCCACACACACACAGTTGAGCAATGATCCACTGACTTTTGGGATATTTTGTTATGAAGAATTCTCACAGTAATAGTAACCCAACAGACTCAATTTACTGTTCATAATACATGTAGAAATGTATATAAAATGTTATATTCTGTGATATTGGGTGAGTAAACCATTGCCCGCATAAAGTGATAGAACATTTGATTTCATCAACGCTGACATATGTAAAAATCATAAAATTAAACATTGATGTAATTTGAATATTCTTCATACATTTGAAAGTTCTAAGTTCAATGTTGCTGGTGAGTAAAGTTGTGAGGAAAACAAACTAAATTTTATCTGTTATCACTCAGAGTTGTTCATGTACTATAATTATTATAATACAATATTTGCTTAAATACTTATTTCAGATGGTGAGCAAGGTGAAGACGTTATATAATTGCCAATATATAAAGATATTATTTTTTATTTTTGCAAATTAAATAGTAAACATCTTGAACCCTCCTAAGCTGTGTGATGGAATTTTGTAGTAATTTTCAAGAAAAATATATTTTAAAAGGCTTCATAGACCATTATCTTTCATAATAAAATATACATATATAAATTCCAGAGATTTTTTAGTTCAGTTTACAACTACTTTGATGAGCTTCTCCGTTCTCTAAGAGTGGAGAAGGAGAGGATAAATATACACAAAAGGTGATAACTTCTTCAGGTCTTGGGAGTCATGAACTCTAAAATCCTGCAATGGAAAATACCTGCACACAGTGATGCCAGCTAATTGGATAATGATGAAACATGATTCTACAAAACAATATGCTGCCTTGTAGTGGCTTAAACCAAATGCATAACATGACCAGCATGTGAACTAGCTAGAAAGTTCCAAAGTGGGTTGGCTAATAGATTTATTATTTTTTATTTCCAGTTACATTGTTTTTATGATCTTGTACCTTAAACGCCTTTGAAATATTTCTTACTTAAAGTGGGGTTAGCCAGGCCCTGGGTAGCTCCTCACATGATGTTACTATTTATGTGATATTTTGTAGTCATAATGATTGTGGAGATTTCTAGCAGCTTTGTCCAAGATTACTGAATTTTTATAAATGCCTACTTACAATCTATGAAATGACTTCAAAATGTTGTGAATGAAGGGAAAGTGTATTCTGTACATTTTTGAAATCCACACATACTTTTGCATAATATGCATTTTCCTCAGATTTTTTAAAAACTCCTCTGTATATGGGTTTCGTTATCTTTTGTTTTCATTTTTCTATATACTCTTTTAAATATTTTCATACTAGAGATCTTCTATATCTTACTTTGTCACCCTACCAAGCAAATTCTTCCAATTTAGCTTAGTAACTGGGGATCCAAAATGCAAATGAAAATGCTCCCAAAGAGGTGAGGTTTTACAAGGTTTTTAAAAAAATATGATTTTGATTCATGATTTGTATGTACTTTACTGTACATTACTATTTTCTAATATAATTAGTTATCCAATTTATTTTATAGAGTTCAGTTTACATTCTTATGATTATGCTTGATGATATCATCATCTGATACAGCACCTCCTGCTCACAAATTCAAGTGTAGTAAGAATATCATTCTGTGATAGAACTTTCTTCCATTTCATCCTCCAGTGATGTTCATAGCATATTGGAGAAAACAGGACATATGGGTATATAGTGGAATGGGTATGTATTTTGTATTTATACAGGCATTTCCTGAACCTGGTATATGATTTTGGACACATGCAATACTTCTCTATCTCAATTTCTACAACTGTAAAATCTTTGAAAGTTAAATTATAATATAGAAACTTTAGCAATACTTGTTTGTAGTAATACTCTTCTCACCAATTTTTGAAAAAAGTGAGAAATAGATCAGTGATGCAGAATCAAAACAAACACTGATGGCCAGAAAAATGCAGTGTATAATTTAACTTATATCTGAGATTCAAATGGGCTTTTAGTAACCTTCATAGGTTTTATGATAGGTTACTAACCTACTGAGTTCCAGGGCAGAGACAGCTTTTGTCCTCCCCATCAGCAACCAAGCCTGCCCAATCTCAGACCTTTCCACCTGGAGGAGGTAAGAGAATGGACGTCCCAGGGCAGTCTGAATCCAAAGAGAGCTAACAAATTAGCCCATTCGGAGGAGTTGCTTTCCCAGTCTCTAATCATTAGAGAAGTCATGATTCCTTCTTATGAAAAAAGGAAGTAAGGTGGTTATAGAGAATAGTAGATACCTTCTTAATACTTTATAGAATAGGAATCTAGATAGAGGGAAGAAATTGTTCCCTCTTGTAATACATGTTCCCAGATAAAAATACATTAATGATTGTTCTAAAACTAAATGGAGCTCATAAGGCAAAGTAGATACAAGTTCCTGATCCTCTGCCACCGAAGCTCTGGGCTGTGATTCAGGACTTAAGCATGATAAAGAAGTAGCTGAAACTTCTTTTTGACAGGTGCCCTTTGCTTTCAAATACTCAGTTATCAGTTTTCATGATCATATTTATTATCAGAGAAATGTAACTTTAAGAATATTGTAGCTATATTTGAGGATAGCGTTGAGGAGGAAAGCACGTAGGATAAGTGTCTGAAAGTCCTGAATGCTAGGATAAGGTGCAAGGTGAAAAAACCCTGGTATCAGGTACACATAGCAAGGCCAGTCCCACAGGCAGAGTGACTATCTTACGTTATAGTAGAAGTGAAAAATTCAGTAACTATGTCTCCAGAGCACTGCCGCTGGCTGTTGTTCTTTCTTTACTCATTTATTCCTTCATCCATTCACCTTGTTTGTGTCATATATTATTCGGGGCTTTGAGAATAAGTGAATTAACGAAAAAAAGTAAGTAAAAATCCCCACCCTTGTGGTGGTATTTTTCTTTTTGTCTTATATCCCTCCAGTCGATGTTAAGCTTAGTTAGGGTGGAGATTCTGCTTCATTCACTGGTGAATCCCTACCAGCAACCCTATGCCTAGGACTCTATCAGAACTTAAAATAAAGAAACCCCTTTCTTTTGATTCAGGAATCAGTAACCTGAAACCATCAGATACCAAAGGTTTACACCATTTAGTTGACTTAAGTTTTACATTATCTTTAATTTTTTAAAAATCTATTTATTTTCATTTTATTAGGAAGAAAGACAGAGAAAGAGATTTTCCATCTGCTGGTTCACTCCCCAATTGCCTGCAATAGCTCGGGCGAGGCCATGCCAAACCTAAGAACGAGGACTCCAAACTAGATCCCCCATGTGGGTGGCTGGAACCTAAGTACTTGAGTCATTACCTACTGTTTCCCACACAGATTAATAGGAGGCTGGATCAGAATCAGAGCTGAGGCTTGAACGTAAACACTCTGATATGGGATGTGAGTGCAGTTGTCTCAAGTGGCATCTTACCCACTGTGCGAAATAACTACTCCACACACTATTTTGTAAGCCCCAAGTAAGATATTTTTTTCCATAGTTACTAGATTCTTTTCTGAGAAATGATTTATTTGATAAAATGAAATATTTTTCATCTGCCTTATTTCCCTCACTCTCATATTCCACTTCTAATAGATAAATGTAAGGATATAGTAAACAGTGCTATAACATGTTCCATAAAATCTTTTGTGCTCAGAATGGAGTAGAGAGTGTTTCTCTTTTGCATGTTGTTTCTGGTGAATATTCTGAAAGAAATGCTTGCCCTCTAGTTCATGTCTATTTTTAAATCTTTCATTTTCCCCTTTATTTATATAACTCTTTCTTCCTAACCTTACCCATCATTATGCTGTATATTTTATAGAGTTATTTTATATGGTCTCAGTCTTAAAATATAATTTTTCTTCTACATACTTAAATCATAGCTACTTTATTGCCTTTTTTTCTTGTTAGAGATTTAGTGTTCCTTGAACAGAGTATTAATTAAAGATTCTCTTCCAGCTATTAATTTTTTAACATGCCAAGTGTTCAAGAGATGGAAGCATCTTGGTTACTTTGCTATTATGGGCATTAAAAGCTCCTAGTTTTGTAGCCTCAGACCACCTTATCAAAACAATTACTTGCTACTCAAATTCACTTATGTTCAACCCTACCTATTTTCTACCATAGAAGTGTATGAGGAAGAATAATATCGATGATGGGAGATGTTCCCAGTCTTCTACTTGCTTACCATCTTTTCACAGTTGCCTGTGTTGGTCCTTCTCCCTCCAACACCCTTCCATTATCTCTGCAAATCTGAAATTTCTCATTCTTTATTATCTAAATGTATTTCAGTCCAGAGTCTCATGATTCCATTCTCTGAAACCTCACTATATTTTTTTTCAAATTTTTGTCCATAAGGTATGTGTGTGTGTGTGTGTGTGTATTTGTGTTTCAAAGAGAGAGAGAGAGAGAGAGAGAGAGAGAGAGAGAGAGAGAGAGACCATTCACTGCTTTGATGCCATCCAATGGTTTGCTCCAATGGCTTGCCAAGGCTGATGCTGAGCAAAGCCAGGAGCTGGGAATTCAATCCAGATCACCTGTGTGGGTGGCAGGACCCCCCAGCTACTTGAACGATCACTACTGCTTCACAAGGTCTGCATTTATAGGAAGCTGATGTCAGGAGTCCAAATGGGGACTAACCCAGGTCTTTTCATATGGGATGCAGGAATTCTCTTCTGCCTCTTAAGAGCTAGGTCAAATACCTGTCCTGGAGAATTTTATCTGTAAACTATTGATAGGCCTTATTAGTTATCTACTACTTATCTATAACTATATAAGAAGATATAACCTTCTTGAGAACAGAACCAGTGTCATATTTGACTGCATATTGTTTCATAATGTAAATCCTCCATTTTAATCTTGAATCAATTATAGTATAGTATGATTATTTCACTTATATATTCCCTTTAAACATGTCTAATGGATTCTGCAATCTTTGAGTACTCTCCGTATGTTGTGCTGTTATTCCTATTCCATTATGCCAGGAAGGCAATATGTTGATACTAATTTTTTTATTTTTCTGAAGCTGAACCTTGTAGCATTATTTTTTAAAAAAATTTAAAGATTTTATTCTATTTATTTGAAAGACAGAGTTACAGAGAGAGCTAGAGACAGAGAGAGAGGTCTTCTATCCACTGGCTCACTTCCCAAATGGCTGCAATGGCCAGAGCTGAGCCAATCCAAAGCCAGGAGCCAGGAGCTTCTTCTAGGTCGCCCATGTGGGTACAGGTGCCCAAAGACCTGTGCCATCCTGTGCAGCTTTTCTAGGTGCATTAGCAGGGAGCTGGATTGGACATGGAGCATCTGGGACTCGAACTGGTGCCCATACGGGATGCTAGTGCTGCAGGCCGGGACTTTAACCTGCTGACTAACAGCACTGGCCCCTATTTATTAAAGCACACACTTTGTTTCATTGTTCATTACATTAACTATTATACTAACTACTTTGTATGAAACAGTATTACTCAAAGAAATAATTTGTGGTACTTGATAAAATCAATCTCATTCTTTTACAGTCACCTGGCTATGATATTACAATAATACATGATTAGGCCTGCACCACTGCTCACTTGGCTAATCCTCAGCCTGCAGCACCAGTACGCCAGGTTCTAATCCCAGTTGGGGTGCCGGATTCTGTCTGGGTTGCTCCTCTTCCAGTCCAGCTCTCTGCTGTTGCCCAGGAGTGCAGTGGAGGATGGCCCACTGCACCCGCATGGGAGACCAGGAGGAAGCACCTGGCTCCTGGCTTCGGATTGGCGCAGCGTGCCAGCCGCAGTGCACCAGCCATAGTGGCCACTTGGTGGGGAGGGGGTGAAGCAACGGAAGGAAGACCTTTCTCTCTGTCTCTCACTCTCACCGTCTAACTCTGCCTGTCAAAAAAAAATACATGATTGGTTATTATTTTTAATGTAGATTTTGCTGACTTTTGGTTTGTATTTTTTAAAAAATGTATTTTTAGCAAATGTCTTCAATGCCTTTGCTGAATTATTCTGTTGTGCACAATAGATAAAACTGCTATTTTTCTCTCATATCATCCTTTGTTCTCTCTTAATTGTTGGCCTAATTTACCCTTTATCAATAGCCTGAGGCACCCAAATTGACTTCATCTTCCTGCTTTAACATACTTTCTACTTTTAAGCATTTAATATTATACATTTCTCAGTAATGCACCATTTCATTTTATATAGTTTACTATATATTTATTTTTGTTCAGTTCTTATATAAGGGTATTTTAAAAGGCAATGGAAATCAAATTAGATTATTTTTAGTGCAAAAATTTGAAATCCATGTATAGTTTTTTTCATAATATACACTGCCATGAACTTTTTGAAGATCATTTGCTTGCATGGATTTCAGAAATTTTTGCAGCAAAATAAACATTTTAATTCCCTTTTCCTTGAGTTTTTGGTACCATAAAACATTAAAATTTTCCTTACTGATTCTTCTTTAACTCATAAGATACTGAAAAGTATGATTTTGAATTATAATATAGAATGACTTTCAATTTTTAAAATTAACTACTGATATTTTCTGCATGAACAAGCAACTTATTTGATACTTATTGTTTGATTTTGCTTTATCTCAACTGTTAAGAGATCAATTTTCATAAACATTCAAGTGCACTTAGGAATATGGATGTTCTTTAATTATGGGTATAGGGATAAGATGCATGTCCAATAATTCAATATGTATTGTTCAAATATATTTTATTTCCACTAACATTTTGGCTCTTTTCAACTGAGAGAGTTCTATTAAAAATTTCCACTTTGATTATGGATCTGTGCATTTTTCCTTCAGTTCATTAAATTTTCCATATAGTTTGAAGCTTAATTATTACATGATTTAAGTTAAATGTTATTGTATTTGTCTCTGGTGGATTGAATTATTTACTTTCATTTTGTGATTTGTTAAAAACATAAAATAATTTTCCTTAAAATGTATTTTGTCTTATAATACTGTATAGGGTACCTTTTACTTAGTATTTTTTGACAGATAGAGTTAGGCAGTGAGAGAGACAGAGAGAAAGGTCTTCCTTCCATTGGTTCACCCCCAAAATTGCCACTACGGCCAGAACTACGCCAATCTGAAGCCAGGAGCCAGGTGCTTCTTCCTGGTCTCCCATGTAGGTGCAGGTCCAAGGACTTGGGCCATCCTCCAATGCCTTCCCGGGCCTCAGGAGAGAGCTGGACTAGAAGAGGAGCAACCGGGACAAGTACCTGGTGCCTAAATGGGATGCCGGCTCCGCAAGCAGAGGATTAACCAAGTGAGTCACAGCGCCGGCCTGGTTTTTATTTAGTACTGAATGGTATATTTTCCTCTCTATATTTCCACCTATTTTTGTCTATTTTCCTGATAGTTTTCTTAAACAGCATAGAGTAGTGTTTTAAAATTAAATCCTAGTAATAAAAATGTCCAGTAGCTGATGACTTCACAATTGAATTCTATCCACTATTTAAAAATCTAACATCAATGCTTCTCAAACTTCTTCCCAAAAACCGAAGTGTATATAACACTTACAAACTCATTTTGTAAAGACAGTTTTACCCTGATCTCATAGCCAGACAAAGACATTGTAAAAAACAAACAAAAAAATACCAAACCACAGGTCAATATCCCTGATAAACATAGATATACAAATCATCAACAAAATACTACCAAAGCAAATTCAATAGCACAATAAATAATCATTCACTGTAGTCAAGTGAGATTTATCCCAGATTTACAAGTACGTTTCAACATACATAAGTCAATTAATATTGTAAACATTAGCAGAAGGAAAAAACAAAATGTAATTGATCATCTCAAAAGATATAGAAAAAGCATTTCACGAAACAGCCATTCATGATAAAACTCTCAACAAAATACATGGAGAAGCAAAGTAACTCAAAGCAAAAATGGCCACATGCTAACAAGCCCACAACTAATATGGCACTCAGTGGTAAAAAATTTAAATCTTTTCCTCTAAGACCAGGAACAAATTATGGATGGCCAATCTTACCAATTTTACCCATCATAATCGGGGATGTCTGGGTCCAGCTTCTTGCCTTCCATGTAAGTAAAAAACTGGAGGGTGAGAAATAGACAAAAGTCTGCACAGAAGCAAGTTTACTCACATGCCAAGTGAAAATTTACATTCAGAAAAGAGTGTGGGCATGCTCAAGAAACAGGTGCACTTCACAGGGTTCAGGTACATTACTTTATAAGATCTGGAGGCATAGAAGTTGGTGTCTGGGATAAAATTTAATTGAATATTCATAAGGGTTGGAATTTGGGGCAGGACTTGAGTGCCACCCATTTCCTTTCACTGTTTTGAAAATATAGAAAGTGTCATGGCATCAAGTGAATGAGGAGAATAGGTATGTCAGTCATGGCAATTTTGGTGTAATGACCTTATAAATCTTCAAGATGGAGCTGGCAGCCATGTTGGTTCTTCATGAACAGTTCTGGTTGTAAGTGGTGAGATTATAGAAGCTGTGGTTTTCCACTGCATGGGAATGGTGTACATTTGGGGCTGCAATGTAAGCAAGGCTACAGGAAAGTCTTTGTGACTTCAGACCCTCCCTGCTCCCTCTCTCTTTGTCCATTTCAATAACATGGGAAACTCTGTCCAGAATAATTGGGATGAAAAAATAAAACTATTATGAATTTTTTAAAAAGATTTTTATTTTATTTATTTGAGAGGTAGAGTTACAGACAGTGAGAGGGAGAGACAGAGAGAAAGGTCTTCTGTTCACTGGTTCACTCCCCAAATTGCCGCAATGGCCAGAGCTGCGCCAATCCAAAGCCAGGAGCCAGGAACTTCCTCTGGGTCTCCCATGTGGGTGCAGGGGCCCAAGGCCCCATGCCATCTTCCACTTTCCCAAGCCCTAGCAGAGAGCGGGATGGGAAGAGGAGCAGCCAGGACTCGAACCGGTGCCCATATGGGATGCCGGTGCTGCAGGCAGAGGATTAACCAAGTGAGCCACAGCGCCGGCCCCTATCATGATTTTTTGACTCATAAGTTGCTTAGAATTCCATTTGCTTATTATCTTTTTATTAAAATATTTCACTATAGTCTGAGCATGTTGTCTGTGCAATGCCTTTGAATTCCTTGGATTGAATGTATGCCAAAAGAGGGATACAATTTCACAAAAGGTATCTTGTGTATTTGAAAACAAAGTATATTCTAGAATAATGATTTAAAATGTTTCCATTTTTTTCTGCAAGATGATCATGATTAAATTTATTTTTAATTTTGATTATTCATTGCAATTTGTAGATACAGTTCTAAGAACATAATGATATTCCCTTCCTCTTTCCCTCCCTTTCTCTCCTTCTTTCCCTCCTACCTCCTTCTCTTTTTCTGTTTTTTTTTTTTTTTTAGTTTTTGAGATAACATATTTTAAATTTATATTATAGTAAAAAGGCTTTATATTTTAAATAAGAAGTTTTATCAAGTAAAAACCAAAAAGGCCCTAGTTCGGTGGGAGAATAGACAATGGCTATAAACAGTAATTTAATGGAAGAATGACCGTTTCACCCTTATATAGTAAATTTTAAGGTAATCACAGATCATTAAAACTGTGGTAGTATAACATTCTTAACCATTGATTTGACAAAGGTTTAGAACAAAATAGTATAAAACTATTTGCAGCAATACTGATAAACACATACATTTTTTAAAGGTACCATGTATATTTGAAAAAAGTATACTCTAGAATAAAGATTTAAAATGTTCTCAGTATCAGGTGTTTTTATTAATTATATTCCAGAAATTTTAAAAAATATTTATTTATTTATTTGAAGGAATTAAAGAGAGAAGGGGAGAGAGAGAGAGAGAGAGAGAGAGAGAGAGAGAGAGAGAGAGAGAATATGAGAATCTTGCCTCCACTGGTTTACTCCCCAGATGGCCGCAATGGCCAGAACTGGGTTGATCTAAAGCCAGGAGCCAGGAGTTTGTTCTGGGTCTCTCCCATGGGTGTAGGGGCCCAAGCACTTGGGCCATTCTCTACAGCTTTCCCAGGCACATTAGCCGGGAGCTGAATCTGAAGTGGAGCAGCCAAGATTCAAACATGAGGACATATGGGTTTATTTATTTATTTATTGTGATAAGTGTAATTTAATGCTCTCTTCACTATGCATAAATGAAATTGACATAATCATTTTTGTTTTCTTATGGAATCAATATATTATTCTAACAAATACAATAAGGAGAGATACAGAACAATAAATGATAAAAATAATACACATAGACTGGAAAGACCATATTGGAATACTAAAATTATTCCCCCAGATCTTCTAATCATATTTCATTTCTTGGTACCTACTTGTTTAGTGTATTCTCTTGGTCTAATTAATTATCTAGAAATGTATTTTTAAATTACTGGGCTGAATAGACCCTCAAGACATGTGCTTTGTAGTTCTTTAAAATCACGAAAATGGTAGGCAGCAGGATGGCGCTCAGAATGGAATTGGATTGTTTATACAGAAGTAAGAAATAAATCTTTTTGTTTAAGGATTTTTTTATTTGAAAGGCAGAATTACAGAGGCAGAGACAGAGAGAGAGAGAGAACGAGAGAGATCCTCCATTCGTTGGTTCACTCCCGAGATGGCTGCCATGGCTGGAGCTGTGCTAATCCAAAGCCAGGAGCCAGGAGCTTCTTCTGGGCCTCCCACGCAGGTGCAGGGGCCTAAGGACCTGGGCCATCCTCTACTGCCTTCCCAGGCTACAGCAGAAAGCTGGATCAGAAGTGAAGCAGTCAGGTCTCGAATC
The DNA here is from genome assembly GCA_949820135.1 of Sylvilagus floridanus. Classification (NCBI taxonomy): domain Eukaryota; kingdom Metazoa; phylum Chordata; class Mammalia; order Lagomorpha; family Leporidae; genus Sylvilagus; species Sylvilagus floridanus. The sequence goes on from OX463225.1 coordinate 59,407,680, forward strand.
AGTGCCCACATGGGATGCTGGCATATCAGGTAGCAGTCTCACCTGCTATACCACAGCACTGGCCCAAGAAATAAGTCTTGTGTTTGCTGACTGAATGACCTCTGCATGATAGGCACTTTATTAACTATATTTATGTCTGATCTAGGCCTTTGACATTTTTATAACAGCTCAGGGAGCACTATTATTTTTCTTATTTTGTAACTAAGGAAATTTAAGAGTAGCCATGTAAACTAACTTGCTTATTTGTCAAATAGATGGAGAGATGAGATGCAAGCCCAGGTCTTTCTGCCTTTGCTCAATATGAAATGGTAATTGGGTCCCTGGGAAGGGTCAGGGTAGGGCCCCTTGTATAGGAAGATGATTTGACAAACAACTATTGAATGAATGACTATGTAGGTATGTAGATGCTTTGGGGAAAAGTAAGTCTCACATAGTAATTTTAAAATGCTTTCTGCAAATGAACCCAAGATAAGAAAACAGAAACAGGAATGAGATTTTGATACTTGTACAACACTGTTGGCAGCTCTTCTCTGGTATCTGTACCCAGTGCCAGCCCTGGCATGTCATAAGACCCTTCAGATTCCATTCCTACAGGAACATGATCATTGATTTTGTTTTTCTTGGCTTCTGCCCACAGGGCAGCAATATTCTTTAAGATCCTAAAATAAGCACAGCTAACCCTCTGAGACAAAAGGAGAGGAAAGCAACGGCATCTACAATATTGAAGAGAAAGGACTGTGGATTCTTAACTCTCAGGGTTCTGTTGGTGTGTGGATACTTCCCTTCATCATCACCACTGTGTGATCCACAGAAGAGCTGGTGCAGGATGACAAGGCACACCCTCCCTGGAAAAGATAAAATTAGCCACAAGGCTCAGATTGCTTAATCAACCATCTGGAGTTTGCACAGACTGAATTTCTCTTTTTTAATGTTTCTTACATTGCCAGACTAATTAACTTGGTACTTTGAGTGAACTTAACCCAAAGATACCAATGACACAGCTATTAGTGTTGTGCTTGAGTACTGAGTCAGTCGGTAAGATCTCATCTTAGGGAGCCTGCCAAGAAAGGATGAGTTCTGAATGTTAACCCTGGACTTGGGAAGCAAGCAAACCAACCAAACCAAACCAAAGATCACAGTCTCTTTACCATGAACCAGTGTGATCCTTTTGAAACTTGGTTCTTATTACTGGAAAAAAAAATGAAACAAAACAGATTTCTGGCACCCCATCTGTTATGGACAAGGAATCCTTTCTTTCCCTTTCTGCCTGCTCCCATGTGGAAAACCTGTTAATAAGACACTCTGAGCAAACCATAACCCCAGTCTCCCTCATATTTCCTCTGCAACCGCAGAGAAAGGCTACATTTGTGGAGGAATAGAATACTAGACAACTAGCAGGGTGATTTAAACCTGGATCATTTTTCCATACCCTGGGGAACATGATAGTCTCTGCTGTGAATCTGGCAGCTAGTTTTGATTTTTTTTTTTACCAAACCATCTGGCAACCTCAGAGCCCAGTTCTTTGGTAATAATTGTACTACTTACTCCATCTGTAGTTATAGTATAACTAGTTGTCTGTAAATCAAGTCAGCCCCATCTGTTTCTCCCCTACCTTACAAATGAGTACAGGGCTTCATATCCCTCCTGGAATGTGGACAATATAGATCTCAGAGAGCATGGGATGGGAAGAATGCGGGGTTTCTCTTCCTACTGCATGACTGAAAAGAGAAGTGCTACATTCTGAGTCCAGCATTTTTAATCCTGCATTTCAAATGGAGCCACAAATCTGTACTAGGTGCTCTCTTCTGTTTGCATCTAAGCTGCTAGCCTTCAGAAAAGGTAGTTATTCTGGTTGATTGGCTCTGTGGATGCAGAACCCAAAGTACTGAACTCAATTAAGAGCCAATGCAGAAAAGAATGCTGATTCAGTCCCCATTCTGTTTTCTGTAAATGCTGCTGGAATTGAAAGAAGGTGAGGGTAAGAGAGAACCAATGAGACATCATCAAATTGTTGTTCTGATTCCCATCCTGCTCTCTCTCTCTGGACCTGTAAAACAAATGCCTAAATTTGTTTCATAACTTCTAGGATATAAGATAATATAGTTTCCAAAATGACTAACAGAGAGCAGTTCAGACAATATGAGAATCAGATTCAATATTTGATATAGTACATTGTATTTCTGCCACCATAATTTACAGGCTGGAAACAGCCTACGGAGGCTTTCTTTCTATTCCCAGAATGATGAAAGTGAATCTTTAAAATGTATCAGCTGGACACAGCCTCTTGTCCACCTTCTTTAGTCCAAGGTGTCCTTTTCTGTCCTTTTAAAAATATTTATTTATTTATTTGAAAGGCAGAGTTACAGAGATAGAAAGAGAAGGAGAGACAAAGACATTTCTTTAATCACTGGTTCATTTCCCAAATAGCTGCATTGTCTAGGACTGGGCCAGGACATAGTCCAGGAGCCAGAAGCTTCCTCTGGGTCTCCCATGAGGGTTCAGGGGCTCAAGCTCTTGGACCATCTTTTGATAATTTCCCAGGCACATTATCAGGGAACTGGATCAAAAGTGGAACAGCAGGGACTCGAACCAGCACTCACATGGGATGTTGGTGCTGCAGACCTAGGTTTCACCCACTGCACCATAGTGCTGGTCCTACCTGTCCTTTATCAAAAGGAATTCACTGCCAACTGGCCTTACAAGATTCTAACTCTAGGAATCATTTGTTTCTCCAGAAGATAAGAACCTTGATGGTCAGTTTTGTCCTGACATAGTTTGTGTTGGGAATTTCAGGGCCAGGCAGAATGTAACTGCCATCTGCATGTAACCCCCAGACTTGAACCCACCTGGCCATCATAAATTCTCTAAAGAGCCTGACATCTCTGACCAAAGAAAGGTCATGGGCACAACTGACCAACCAGGAACTTGGACACAAGGTGATCATGCACCTCTTATTCACAGCTTCAATCTATAAGAACCTTCACCTCTAACTCCTTGGGAAGCTTGGATATTAAGCCATAGCTGCCTGGTTCCTTGCTCTAGCTTTTCAATACCTACTGTCTTTTACCACCCCGACATTGGTGATTGGCATTTTGTGCATCAGGTGAGTGGATCCTGTTTGGGGGTTGTACAGCGATGCAACACTTAGTTTGTGGTGTTGTTTTGCAACAAAGATTTGAGAGCTGGTTGGAAATTCCCCTACATTAGAGGATAATTAAACAAATAAACTAAAACTAAAATTGTGACTTTCCTCTTTCATAAGCATAAGATGGAACACACTCATTAATTAGTGAGGAAACCAGTAAGATGTTACAAATGATTTTAAAAAGAATGCAAAGAACAGACATATTTACAGGCAATTTGGCTACTTAAATGCATTTGCTTAATAGATGCACACTTGATTTCTTCCACAGTGAGGAAAGACAAATCAATGTACTTATACTGGTCAAGATTTATTTGCATATCTATAGGTAAGAATAATTTGCATTATTATCAATTATCTAAACTTTTCAGAGTTGTAAAATACCTCAAAGACAATGAAATCACAGAGAACCTCAAAAAATGAGATAATGAGAAGAATTTTCCATTGTAATTTTCTCCTGATTATAACTCAAGATTATTTTCAACTCTCTTGATAATAAGAATTGTAAGAAGTACTGACTGAGGTCTTTACACTCATAAACCTGGATTTAGGTTCTGCTTTTGTCATCCAATATCATTTTGGTTTTTTAAATTAAATGTATTAATTTATATAGCATTTTTCTGAGCCTCTGATTTCTAATCTATATAATGGAGTTTGAGTACAAGATCTACCTCTTCTATAAGGATGTTTCAGTCATTGTTTATAGTTACAACTTTTTATATGAAGAGTGCAGGAAGTGCTTTCCTATACAAATGTTAATTATTCCCAGTAATAATAACTAATATATTACTGGGTTCTTTTTAAGTACTGACATGATGTCAAACATTTTGACAAGCACAGCTGAAATTCAAAAGCAAGAAGAAAGTCAAAATCTGCATCCTTACCTCTGCTGCTAATAGCAGAGCTATCCATATAAGAAAGGAGTGCCAGGAGCTGTTCACTTTCGCATGAAATGCAAACAGATGATTAGGGCTTTGAGATACCTGCCCATTCTGGGAATCTGATGAGGGAAAGGGTTGTCTTTGCAGAGGGAATGAGGAGAAGAAACTGACCTTTGGAAACTGCCCTTCAAATGTATTATCTCATGCCTAAAAGAAAGCATCCATAACTCAGTCCTGGCCTGCTTACCTGTTTTCACTTTTAGACTATAGGCTCCAAAATAGAAAAGGGAACAGAAAGAGCTGAGAGATTTTGCTTGAGGCATACGATAAATGAAAAATTTGGAATGAATATTCCCACTTTTCCCTACATTTTACTCAACAGTTTTCTAAGAGCTGGAGACTTTCTACCATTCCCACTTGGGAAAGTCCTCAGTATCCATATCACTTCAGCAAAATGGCTCCTCAAGACTGATGTCTTTGGTGTTTATATGGAAATCATGGATTGGATTGTCTTCATATTAACAATACAGTTTTATGTACTTTGACAAATATGGATTTATTTAAATGCATTTGTTTTTGTATTAACAGAAGGAATCATATAAAAATGATGAGGAAGGACCCGGTGCTGTGGCGCAGCGGGTTAATGCCCTGGCCTGAAGTGCTGGCATCCTATATGGATGCCAGTTCTAGTCCGCGCTGCTCTTCTTCCAATTCAGCTCTCTATTATGGCCTGGGAAATCACTAGAAGATGGCCCAAGTCCATCTTCCATGGACGACCTGGAAGAAGCTCCTGGCTCCTGGATTCAGACTGGCACAGCTCTGGCTGTTGTGGCCATCTGGGGTGTGATCCGTTGGATAGAAGGGCTCTCTCTTTGTCTCTACCTCTCTCTGTAGCTCGGTCTTTCAATTAAATAAAATAAATCTTTAAAAAAATGTTGAGGAAAAAATTTGTCCCAGATATTACAATTTTTTTCTGAAAAGATAAAAAACAAAATATATGGATTTATGTATTAAAGGTCAATGAATTAATTTTCACTTACATATTTTTGATGAGCAGAATGTATATAAATACTTTTTAATATGTGGCAACAAAGTTTTCTTGAAGAAAACTAAGAATGAAGAGATTTGGTTAAAAAAAAGCTTTAGTCGATTCTGTTTCTAGGGTTTATTTTGTGTGTTCTTCCAGACACCAATTAATTTTATGGTTTTTTTTTTTTTTTGGTCTGTCAGTGATATTAAAAGAATTTTAGAATTGGAAGGCCTAGATTCTCTTCTCCTCCATCACTTATTTTTAAGGCATAACTAATGCCTAGGTTATTTTATGAGCAATATTGTTAAAAGGATAAATGTGGTTTAATTTCTTAGGCTCTGCAAGTCTTCCAATTTTATCATATATTTCTATCTCCAAAAATGCTGTTTACATTTTCGAAGCCCAAGAATTCTCTTTCATTACCATTCTCAAAAGAAAAACCACAGACATTCACTAATTCTAATTTATTTGATTTTAACTGATTCTTAAAAAGATTTATTTATTTATTTGAAAGATACTGTTAGAAAGAGAGAGATAAATCTCCTATCACCTGGTTCACTCCCCAAATGGTGGCAATAGACAAAGCTGGGCCATGCTAAATCCTTGATCCTAGAACTCCACCCCACTCTTCCTCTTGTGTAGCAGGGACTGAAGTGTTTGGGCCATCTTCTACTGCTTTTCCAGGCACATTAATAGGGTGCTAGATTGGAAGTGGAACTGCCAGGTTTCAAACTGGTACTCATGTTGGATGCTGCTGACATTGACTTCTGGCTGATTTCCTTAAAATATTGATTGCCAAGTTTAGACATTAATTTTGTAGTTATCAGACCCTTCCTCTCTTTCCTATGAGAATAATTCTAAAAATGTATTAAATAGCATCAATAACATTGAATTCTTTAGAAAAAATTTAAAAGCATCATCTATTCCCACCTAAATATTTCCAGCCTAAAGAAACAAAAGTTTTGGTAACATTTTCTCATTCCAATGCATGGTTTGAGGACTGCATCTTTGGCAGTTCAACAGACCCACTTAGAATTGTAGGACTAAGGACACACATTATTCTTAGGCATTTAAAATTTACTGAAAAGTGATCCCTGTTAAATATAAGAGTGGGAATAAGAGAGGGAGGAGATGTACAGTTTGGCATATGCTCACTTGGACTTACCCCTAATGGTAGAGCTAGAAACGTGCCAGGGGATTATAATTCAATCCCATCAAGGTGGCATGTACCAATGCCATCTCACTAGTCCAAGTGATCAGTTTCAGTTCATAATTGTTCAAAAAGATAGGATTAAGTGTCAAAGGCATTACATAAATAAGACCAGTGTCTGCAAATAATAATTAATTGAATTAAAAGGGAGAGAATGGTCCTATAGCACCATTGCTAGGCCTTCTGGGTGAGTTTCCCTAAATCTTTCTCCATCATCATGAAATCTTTATTGGTTCTAGATTTTTCTGTCTTATCTCTTAACCTGTCTCTGAAAGATTGCTCTTATCTGTTTCATATAATTTTTTCTACAGTTTGTCCTTTTCTGATGTAATGAACATATTTTTAGGCTATTGCAGCAAGTGGATTAAAGACTTTAGAAGCATTAATTTTTGTTGTTCAGAGAACTAACAGCACTAGTTTTAAAGTTAGGTGAGCAGATTGTTACTTATTCTCTTCTACTCACTGGTTGTATGAACTTTAACAAGTTGTTTGACATCTGTGAATCTCTATTCTTTCTTTGTGTATAATATGAGAACTAAGAATATTGACTTCACCAATGCTTGCTTTTATCAGACACCACAAAAATTGTTTTCATATGTTTTCCCAACCTGAAACAGCTCTCCAAAAATAGGTAATGCTTTTAAATATGAGGAAACTGAAGTCCATAGAAATTCCTCTAGCTACTGAATGTCAGTAGGATTCTAACCCAGGTATCTGCCTCCACAAAAGGATTGGTCTCTTGGCATATGCTACTGCTGCTCTGTTGGTTTGAAGTGTTTGCCTGTGACCATCTCTCATGGATAACAATGTGACCCACACGTGAACTGCCTTGGCAAACTGGACACAGTCCTTTGGATTCTTTGTCTTCAGAGCTCAGCCTTTAAATCAAAGTTACCCCAGGTGCAGGCTTTTCTTACTTTCTAGTGTAGTAATAGGACAGATTTTGAAATTACTTGATTCAGATTCAGATCCCAGCCTCTCAGCTTATAGCTCTGTGATCTTGAGCAACTCACTTAACTTTTGATTGTCTCAGTTCCTTCATCCATAAATGATAATAATAGTACTGATGTCAGGGTTATTAGGAAAATTAAATTAGGTATTTTATTGAAATCACTTACAACACTGCCCAGAACATGCTAAGAGCCATATCTCTATTATTTACTTAGTAGGCTGGGATGCTGAAGTCTCAGCATTTCCTTGTTTTTCTAAGCTTGCCAGAAGTATGATGCACAATTTTATTTTCTTTCCTACCTTCAGCTGTTATCCTTGAAAATTTTATTTTTTAAGATAGTAGGGGCCATGCTAGTTACCCAGGCAGAAGCATAAAAACTTGATCTCTTCCTGACTCTGGGTATACATAGTTGAGTCCCATGTTACCCAGACTGTTCCACAAAGGTTTTAATAGAGTACGTGAATTAAAACAATTCTTTTGGTCTCATAGACATTGTCTCATTTGCATGTCATATACATTTGAGAACTCTGGGGATTTGTTATGCACATTATGAAGTTTACTTCTCCAAGAAGTCCTGTAGAAAGTGAATCTGCTTACATTTATTTAAAATAGTGCTTGCTTCACAAGTTACTTTTTCACTTCCCTCTCCTGTTTCTTTGGGGCAGGGAGGAATAGCCACTCAGTGCTGGCTGTGCTAGTCTAGTGGAATCAGTTTTGTAATATCAAGAAATCACCTGGAGAAAACACTTAGGAAAACTTGTTTTTCACATAGTCTCTGTGGGAATTCTATCCTTCTAGCAAACTACATTAGCAGAAGGTAACTTGCTTAGCTGATCATGATTCCAACTCTTGCAGAATCACCAATGCTGTGTTACACTTTAATGTTGTGAGCTCTATTTAGGCTGAAGATAGTGGTAAGAAACAGTCATTTATAGTTCATTTGAGCTGTTGTGGTCCACCACATTGAGAACATTGTTTTTTTATGGATTAGGCTCTTCTATACACAATATCCTGCAATGAATTTTATTTTAGATTTCCCTGCTGGGAATAACTTCGTTTCCCTTGAAGAACCAGGGGAAATAACATTTTCCTCCTTTCTGCTGAGAATCTTTTCACAGCAGCTTCTGATAAGCTTAAAGAAATATTTGAAGCTTTGGCATGTCCACTGTGTTTTTTTTTATGTTCAATATTTTTATATTCTTCTTAATTTTCTTGGTCCTAGTTTTCTATTTTTGTTTAAACATTTGATTTCAGTGTTTTTATTGTAAGCCACCTCAAGAAATTTTAGAAAGAGATGGGCATATAATCAATAAAGATATATTAAATCAACTCATTTTAACGGGAGTCATATTTGCTAACAAAGCAAGCAATTGCAGTGAGTTTCTGTGAGAACCAAGTGCAAAGTGCTAAGCTGCTGAGAAAATTTCTATGATGGAAGGAGGGGAAAGGATTCCAGGTGAGCTGCATCCTCAAGAATGAGAGCTTCTTAAGACAGTACGAGGGTATCTGAAGGCAAAAAATATGAAAACTTGTAGCAGAGATGAAACAGAATTGTTCAGAGCAATGAAGCAGGACTACGCCTTCATGATAGGGCCTTGTGTTGTGCGGCTCCTGCTTGTTCCCTACAGTAGAGGCACGTCCTCAGAGTGGGGCTGATTCTGAGATCCCTGAGGAGACCCTCCACTATGCTTTTGTGGTGCTTCAGTCTGGTAACTTGGTAAACTGCATTGACAGTAGCTGATAATCTTCTAGACCCAACATCAAGATAATAGGATGCATTGGAGGAGAATGTACATGCTGTAGAACACTAAGAGCCCTAAATCATACCTGAGTGGTATGAAGTATTCTGGGCAGAAGTTACTTCAAAGTAGCATTTTTGATGGTTTGTTTGTCATTTGGTCTATTATTTCTCATTCTGTCTTCACAGCTGGTCAAAGGGGTTTTGTCTAGTAAGAGAAGTTAATTGGCTATGCCATTTTATGCACATATTAACTGCTTAATAACAAACAATGATGCATTTCCTTCCTTTTTAGTTAATTTTTTTTTGTGCAAGCTGTTGCTTTAATGTGTTTCATTATAGCACTGTCACCAAGGTGATTCACAGAGAATTTTAACTTTTCTGCTGCACATTGCTGTGAAAAGACATCTCTAACTTTGCCAAAAGATGATGGCTTCAGAGTAGAAACAGGGCTGATTCTCTCCAGTCTCTCTCTCAAACACACACAGTCTCTCTCTCAGTCTCTCCTCTCTCATTAGGAAAATATATTCTAGTCCTTTGTCCTGAAACACCTGTTCTGTCTGCAATAATTCTCAGTTTTCTGCAAGAACATTTTTCTGAATGACTGTATCTGATAACTATTCTGGGCCATTATCACATTTGTAAATCATAAGATGTATATATTTGTATCTGTGGTAAGGAAAAATGATGGCCTAATCTATAAGCACTTTGCTTGATCAAAATCAATTCATTGAGGAAAAATAATCAATCCATTCCATATGACATCATAGAAATTGAGAACACTTTAATGCTTGTTCTGGAATTTTCATTGTTTTAATCCCAATTTGGTGTTGTGCATATATAAGGTATAGTCCAAGACTCCCTCTATATCCTGAGAAGAGTATTGATTTTATCTTTTTAAAAACCCTACTCCTTTCCTCAGCGGGGAAATGGAAAGGAAGAGCTCTCCACAGTCCCTACTCAAGGAACAGACACCTGAAACATTTACCAGTGGAGAACCTTATGGCCCTCACAGGCTCTGAGCCTAGTTTGAGGAGCTGTTTGGTAACCATACTGCTGTATTGTTCCAGAAAAGGTGCACAGCCATTAATGTCTCCCACCCCAAGCCAATTTCAGATGATGCTTACCTGGGATCCCTTGAAGCAGATGGGTAGCTACTGCTAAGCAGCTCCATTGACCCAGAACTTAAAATCAGCCATAGACACTGCCCAGCCTCCCGTGGTCCTAGGAAGCACACACAGTGAATTGGCTTGCAGAGGACCCTAGAAAACAGTCAGGTGGCTCTATACAACTTCTGCTGCCCTGGAAATATTTGGGAAGACTCATCCACTCACCTTTCACCCCAGAAAGCATGCAAGTGGCCAAGCAGCAGCCAGATCACCCTACCCATAATACTCTCAACTGCAAGATCCAACTGGGAAACAAATCTTGAACACTGCAGCCTACTGAAGCTCCCAAGAAACAAACCAGTTGGCATTTGCCGGTCAGCTCCTCAATCCTGAAATGTAGCTGGCAACCCACACTGTATTGGCTATAGAGTCCCAGGAGCAGATAGATAGCTCCACCCACATACCTGTAGTCCTAAGAAGCAACCAAGCTGCATACCTGAGTGGCTCAGCCCAGTAAGGGCTTTGGGGAGCAATGAGGAAACTCTGGTCACGCTCCTGTGATCTCAAGAAGCAGTTTTGTAGCCCATCTTCAGATATTTGTCCCATTGTTGGGGACCAGCACCATGGCACAGTAGGTTAAACCTCTGCCTGTGTCATCGGCATCCCGTATGGGCGCCAGTTCTAGTCCTGGCTGCTCCTCTTCCAATCCAGCTCTCTGCTATGGCCTGTGAAGGCAGTAGAAGATGGCCCAAGTCCTTGGGCCCTTCACCCATGTGGGAGACCAGGAAGAAGCACCTGGCTTCTGGCTTCAAATAGGCACAGCTCCAGCTTTTGTGGCCATTTGTGGAGTGAAGCAATGGACAGAAGACCTTTCTCTCTGTTTCTCCCTCTCACTGTCTATAACTCTACCTCTCAAAAAATAAATAAACAAATCTTTAAAGAACCAAAAAGAAATTTGGCCCATTGAGTCCCTGAGAAAGAGGTACTTGGTCCCATAAATTCATGGTCACCCCTGGGAAGCAGCTAGGCAACCTCCCTGAGGGGATCACCCTCTGAAAGTGCCATTAAATCATATGTAGCACTTAAGCACTGAATGTAAACCTTCATCACTACTGGGCATGCTATAACACACCCAACTGTGTCCTCTGGGTGTGCCACACCCTTACATGATTTGTGGAAACTGACAGATGTTCTACATCTGCCAGCAAATCCTCCTTGACTAAGGGAGTTGCTGCCTAGCCAGCAGCAAAAGCCCACTACCCCTGCAGCCTAGACCACTGAAACACATATAGACATTATCAGTGTTGCCTATAGCTGAGCAAGCTATACAGACACTACATGGAAGCACCTACCTGGAACTAAAACCTATGTAGCATATCCAATGAACAAATTAGGACATATTACTAGCAGAAAGTTCATTATCATGAAAGATATAGCATAAAATTAATAAAAGCAAGTGACTCACCAGATGCACAAAACCAATGTAGGGAAACACGAAGCATCGAAAAATCAAGTAATAAGATGCCTCCAAAGAATCACAATAATTTTCTAGTAACTGACCTGAATGAAGAAGATTGCCTGTCAAAGAATTTGAAAGAATGATTTAAAGGAAACTTAATGAGTAAGTAAATGAAAATATAATGGACAGCTTCAACATAAAAATTGCTCAAGGAGAAGAAAGACTCTCTGTTGGAAGACAGGTATTTTGAAATAACTCAGTCTGATAAGAAAATAAGAATAATGAAAAAAACCTTCAACAGTTAGGGAACACCACAAAGTGAGGAAACATTTGTATTATGGGTGTTACAGAAGAGGTAGAAAGAGAAAAGCCATTAGCAGCTTATCAAATGAAATAACTTTTGAGCTTTCTAAATATTGAGGAAGACATAGGTATCCAAATCCAGATCCAGGAAGCTAAAAGAATCATTAATAGATTCAGCCAAGAAAAAAAGTCCTATCCAAAGCATATTATAATCAAACCATCAGAGGTACAAGATAAAGAACATTCTAAAAATACCAAAATGTCAAGTTACTTATAAGTGGATCTTTCATAGACTAATGTTAGCATTCTTGGCAAAATGTATGGGATTTGGTAAAATTATTACTTAGAGGGATATTATATAGCAATAATTGCCTATATTTTTAAAAAGGACTTAAAATAAGCCATCTAATAATGAAATTTAAAGAAATGGAAAACCAGAAACAAATTAAAACCAAAATTATTAGAAAGAAAGAAATACCAAATATTAGATTAGAAATAAATTAAAAAGAGACTTTAAAAAATACAAGTAGCCATGAAACATTTTTAAAATAAATCTGACAAGCCTCATGCTAGACTAACCAATATAAAAATGAGAAGACACAAATTAATAAAATCAGAGATAAAAAAGGAAACATTATAGATGATAACACAGAAATACAAAAGATTGTAAATACTAGTTTGAACAAACATACTTCTACAAATTACAAAACCTGGAAGAAATGAATAAATATAATCTAACAAGATTGCACTATGAAGACAGAAAACCTGAAAACACCAATAGTAGTGTGGCTGAATGAGTGATAGAAAAATCTTCCAATAAAGAAAAGTCCAGAACTAGATGACTTCACCGCTGAATTTTACCAAGCACTATTGAAAGTACTGAAAGGGAGGGAAATCTTGCCAGGTTTGTATGAAGTCAGTACTACCCTGATACCAAAACCAAGCAAGGACATAAAACAAACAACAAAAGCAAAAACTAAACGTCAGTAGCTTCAAACAATACTATGATGTTGAATGCAGCAACACATAGAAAGGTTTATATACCAGAGTCAAATTAGATTTATCTCAGGGAAGCAAGAATGTTTCAGCATACACAAATTTTATGTAACACATTTTATCAACAGAATGAAGGATAAAAACTTTATGATCATCTCAACAGATGCAAAAAAGCATTTGATAATATTGAACATCACTTAATGCTAAAGACTATCCAAAATTATATATAGAAGAAATGTACCTCAATACAATAGTGCTTTATTTGACAAATGCAAAGCCTACATACTATTTAATGGGGAAAAAGTTGAAATCCTTCCCACTATAATTAGGAATAAGATAAAGATAACCACTTTTACCACACTTATAATATAATACTGGAAATTTTATACACATCAATTTGACAAGAGAAAAGTAAAGTACATCTAAATGTGAAAGAATAAAAAAGGTTAAATTATCCATGTTTGCAGATTAACTGAATTTTTATGTAGAAAATCCTAACATTCCACCAAAAAACAGTGTTAAAATTAATAAATGAATTCACTAAGGCTACAAGATATAAAGTCAACATGTAAAATCAGTAGCTATTTTTATATGACAATAGTGAAATTTCTGAGGAAGAAATCTCTTTTATAATATGTACAAAAATAAATACCAAGAAATAAATTTAACTATTGATGTGAATGATTTAAGCAATGCAAATATAAAACATTGAATAAATAAATCAAAGAGGACACAAAAGCTATAATGGTACCCTATGCTTATAGATTGGAAAAATATTAAAATGTCCATATTATCCCAAATAATATATGGATTCAATGTAATTCCTATTGAGATACAAATGACATTCTTCATAGAAACAGAAAATGATATTCTTAAATTTTGTATAGACCCACAAAAGATACCCAAAAGCAGTCATGAGCAAAAAGAAGAGATAGTGCAACTCCCTACTTCAAAACATGACTCAACATGAAAATAACTCTAACAGCATGATCCTAACATAAAAACAGACACACTGACTAATGCAACAAAATAGTGAATTCAGAAGTAAATGCACACATTTACAGTTCCTTGTAATTTTACAAAGGTAGCAGGTAAATACATTGAAGAAAGAAAAATTTTTTCAATAAATGGTGCTGGAAAAAATATATATATATACTATATATATATATTATGTCAGTAAGGTAGAAAGTTAGAAATGTGGATGAACTGGGAAAATTTAATTAAAAACACTATCAAAAATAACTGATGAAAAATTAATCAATAATGAAATAATCCATATCTATTAAAGAAAATGAACTGGGGCTGGCACTGTGGCGCAATGGGTTAACTTCCTGGCCTGAAGCGCTGTTATCCCATATGGGTGCCAGTTTTAGTCCAGGCTGCTCCTCTTCTGATCCAGCTCTCTGCTATGGCCTGGGACAGCAGTAGAAGATGGCCCAAGTCCTTGGACCCCTGCACCAGCATGAGAGACCCAGCAGAAGCTCCTGTCTCCTGGCTTCAGATAGGCGCAGCTCTAGCCATTGTGGCCACCTGGAGAGTGAACCAGCAGATGAACAGCTCTCTCTCTCTGCCTCTCTTCTCTCTGTATAACTCTGACTTTCAAATAAATAAATAAATCTTAAAAAAAAGAAAATGGATTTAAAATAATATTTATTTATTTATTTGAACGGTTACGTGGTAGAGAGACAGAGGGTGAATGAATAATATCTTCAATTTACTGGTTCACTTCCCAAATGGCTGCAATAACTGGGATCTGCCCAGGCCAAAACCAGGGGCCAGAAATTCCATCTGGGTCTCCTATTTAGGTAGCAGTCACTCAAGTACTTGATCTGTCTTCTGCTGAATCCCAAGCATGTTTACAGGAGGTTGGATCATAAGCAGAGCAGCAGTGCTAAAACTGGCACTCTGATATGGGATGTGGGCATCTCAAGTGGCACTTTAACCTGTTGCGCCACAATACTTGCCTCAAGAAATGGTATTTCTAGTTAAAAATTTGCTGACAAAGGAAGCTGCTTACCCAGGTGGTTTTGTTAGTAAATTCCATTTTAAATAATAAGCAATTTGAAATTAAAGTAAAATTGTCATTTGCTATAACATTGTTACAGGTTTAAATTGAACGACATATGTACAAGAATCCTTCCCTAGAAATGATAAAGTATTCTTCAGAGAAATTCAGGCTGACTTCAATAAATACATAAACTATGTCTTTCAAGTATTGGAAGACATACTATTTTCAAAAGATTAATTTTACTTTAAGTAAAGTATAGATTCAGTGCAATACCAATCAAAATCTCAGCAAGCCTTTTGTGAAAGTGATCAAGCTGAGTCTAAAATTCATATCAAAATTCAAATGAACTAAGATTGCAAAAGGAACTAAAGAAAACTAAGGTTGGAGGACATATTACTGGAGGAAATGCTACAGCAAACAAAGTAGTATGATATTGGGAAAGATAGACATATAGGCCAAAGGAACTGACTAGACATCTGAAAACAGCATGGAGGATCAATTTTGATTTTTAGCAAATGTACTATGGACTTTTTTGAGAAGACTCAATAACTTATATTTATACAGGTTAGTATCACTTAGCTGAAAATATTTGGTATCTTAAGTGTTTAGGATTTGGGATTTTTTTGGGGGAAGTATAGTGTTTGCATATAATAAAGATATTTTGGGTGTGACCCAAATCTAAGCACATAATTCATTTATATTTCTTTCTAAAAAATTTAGAATGATACACATATCAATAAATTAAAAAATGAGAATCATGATTTTCTTGATAGATGCAGAGAAAGCATTTGATAAAATACAACTTCCTTTCATCATATAAACATCAAGCAAAGTGGGTACAAAAGGAACATAACATAATCAAGGCAATATATGACAGACCTAGAGCCAGCATCATATTGAATGGGGACAAGGTGGAAGCTTTTCCACTAAGATACAGAAACAAACAAGGATGCCCACTGCCACTGTTACTATTCAGTATGGCTTTGAACGTTTTAGCAATAGACATTAGGAAAGAAAATGAAATCTAAATATATAAAATGAAAAGGCAGGAGTCAAATTACCCCTGTTTGCAGTTGACATGATCCTATATATAGGTTAATCAAAAGACTACACCAAAAGGCTATTGGAACTTATTAGAGAGTGTAGCACAGTTGCAGGACATAAAATCAACACACAAAAATCAATAGAACTTGCATATATAAACAATGCATTAGCTGAGAAAGAACTTGTAAGATCAGTCCCATTCATAATAGCTACCAAAAACACTTCAATATCTTGGAATAAATTTAACAAAAGGTGTCAAAAATCTCTACAATGAAAATTGCAAAACATTAAGGAAATAAACAGAAGAAATAAAAAAAAATGGAAAAATCTTCTATGTTTGCAGATTGGAAGAATTAATATCATCAAAACGTCTGTAATACTCAAAGCAATTTTCATATTTAAAGAGATCACAATCAAAATGCCAAGGACATTTTTCTCAGATATAGAAAAAAAGATCCTAAAATTCATATGGAAACACAAGAGATCCTGAATCGCTAAAGCAGTGCTTTTTTTTATTTAAAGATTCATTCATTTATTTATTTGAAAGGCAGAGCCCCAAAGAGGCAGAGGCAGAGAGAGAGAGAGAGAGAGAGAGAGAGAGAGAGAGAGAGAGAAGAGGTCTTCCATCCACTGTTTCACTCCCTAAATGGCCACAATGGCCGGAGCTGCACCCATCCAAAGAAGCCAGGAGCCAGGAGATTCTTCCAGGTCTCCCATGTCAGTGCAGGGACACAAGGACTTGGGCCATTTTCTACTACTTTCCCAGGCCACAGCAGAGAGCTGGATCATAAGTGGAGTAGCCAAGACTCGAACTGGCACCCATATGAGATGCTGGCACTGCAGACAGGCAGCTTTACCCACTAGACCACAGTGCCAGCCCCAGCTAAGGCAATCTTAAAAAATAAAAACTAAGCAAGAGGCATCACAATACCAGATTTCAAGACATACTTCAAGGCAGTTGTAATCAATACAACCTGGTTCTGGCAGAAAATAGATTTGTGAACAAATGGAATAGAATGGAAACCCCAGAAATTAACCCACACATCTACAACTAAGTAATCTGACAAGCAAACACCACTCCTTGGAGAAAGGACAATCTCTTCAACAAATGGGTTTAGGAAAATTAGATCTCCATATGCAAAAAGTATGAAACAAGACCCTTTCCATACATTCTATACAAAAATCAACTCAACAGTGGATCAAGTATCTAGATTTATGACCTGATACCATCAAACTGATTGAGGAAAACAAAGGAGAAATATTGCAAGATAATGGCATAGGCAAAGACTTCCTGGATCAGACTCCAGAATCATAGGCAATAAAAGCAAAAATAGACAAATGGGATTACACCAAGCTAAGAAGTTTCTGCACAGCAAAAATAACACTCAACTAAATGTGAAGAAGAAACCAAAAGAATGTAAGAAAACATTTACTAACTATGCATGTGATAACAGATTAATATCTAGAATATAAAAAGAGCTCAGGAAACTCAACAACAATAGAATAAATGTTCCAGTAAGAAATGGGCAAATGATGTAAACAGACATTTTTCAAAGGATGAAATGCAAATGGCCCACAGACACATGAAAAGATGCTCAGCATCACTGGCTATCAGGGAAATGCAAATCAAAACCACAATGAGGTTTCACATTCCAGTTAGAGTGACTATCATGCAAAACTCAAAAAATAACCAATGTTGATAAGAATATGGAGACAAAGGTATTCTAATACACTGTTGGTGGGAATGTAAACTGGTACAACCTTATGGAAGACATTATGGAAATTCCTCAGAAATCTGAAAATAGATATTCAATATGACCCAGCCATTACACTCCTTGGAATTTACCCAAAGCAAATGAAATTAGCTTATGCAAGAATTATGTGTACCCCTTTGTTTATACCAGCTCAATTCACAATACCTAAGATAGGGAATCAACCCAGATGTACCTCAACTGTTGACTGGATGCAATAAAATAATCTCAGTTATAAAAAGGAATGGAATCCTGTCTTCTGCAACAAAATGGATACAACTGTATACCATTATGCTTAGTGAAATAAGCCAGGCCCAAAATGACAAATGCCATGTTTTCTTTCATTTGTGGTATCTAATATATATTTCATAAAAAAGCCTTAATGTATGTGAGTAAAATTGACATTTTCTGATTTACTGTTTATAATCCTTATCTGTATTCCTGAAGAACAGTGATCTTTGAAAGTTAAAAAACACTGTAAAATATTACATTACAGTTTTCTTGATAAAAAACAGGAAACACAAGTTTATACACTGATAAGAGATTTCTTTTTTTTAACTTTTATTTAGTAAATATAAATTTCAAAAGTACAGTTTATGGATTATAATGGCTTCCCCCACCCCCATAACTTCCCTACCACTCCCACCCCTCCCACCTCCCACTCCCTCTCCCATTCCATTCACATCAAGATTCATTTTCAATTATCTTTATATACAGAGGACGATTTAGTATAGATTATGTAAAAATTTCATCAGTTTGCACCCACACAGAAACACTAAGTGTAAAGTACTGTTTCAGTACTAGTTATAGCATTACTTCACATTGGACAACACATTAAGGACAGATACCACATGAGAAGTAAGTACACAGTGACTCCTGCTGTTGACTTAACAATTTGACAGTCTTGTTTATGGCGTCAGTAATCTCCCTAGGCTCTAGTCATGAGTTGCCAAGGCTATGGAAGCCTTTTGAGTTTGCCGACTTCGATCTTATTCCAACAGGGTCATAGTCAAAGTGGAGGTTCTCTCCTCCCTTCAGAGAAAGGTACCACCTTCTTTGATGGCCTCTTCTTTCTACTGGGATCTCACTCGCAGAGATCTTTCATTTAGCTCTTCTTTTTTTTTTCCCATAGTATCTTGGCTTTCCATGCCTAAAATACTCTCATGGGCTCGAGCCAGATCTGAATGCCTTAAGGGCTGATTCTGAGGCCAGAGTGCTATTTAGGACATCTGCCATTCTATGAGTCTGCTGTTTCTGATAAGAGATTTCAACATATTTTTAATGACTGCTAAGAAAGGCAGAATACACTAATGACTGCACTAAGATGTAATAATCACAAAGAACTATACAGAAGAGATTATTGTTTTTATGGCTTTAGACTGAAGAGTATTAGAGTCACCCAGGTGGTGGTTTTTGTGTTTTGGTCAATAAGGAAAGGACTCCTATTTGCTGTATGCTGGACTTCATAGCCTTTAGGACAGAACCCTTGCTCAATTTCTGATGGCTGTGTCACCTGCTATACGGAATCAATGGTAGGCTCCTTTAGCTTGATGGCAACTGACTGGTGTCCATGGTGGCCTAGGACATTAATTAATCATGTTGCAGTACTTTGTAGAGGAGTTGCAAATAACTGGAATGGAACACGACCTGAAAGCTTACAAGTGGAACCTGAACATTTGAGGCTTGTTTTCAAATGTAGGTGTTCACCAACTTTTTAAAAAAGATTTATCTATTTTTTGAAATGCAGAGTTAGAGAAAGAGAGAGAGATAGAGAGAGAGGTACCTTTCCTCCATTTTTTTTTTACTCGCCGGATGGCTGCAATGGCCAGGGATGGACCAGGCCAAAACCAGGATTTAGAAGTTTTATCCAGGTTTCCCACATGGGTAGAAGGGGTATAAACACTTGCACCATCTTCCACTGCTTTTTCCTGGCCACTAGCAGGCAGAGCAGAGAGCTGTATAGGAAGTGGAGCTGCTGAGTCATGATCCAGCACTCAGATTTGATGCCAGTATTATAGACAATGGGTTGACCCTCTAAGCCACAATGCCAGCTCCTCATTTACATTTTATACCAGTTTTCTCAAAATTTATAATACAGTATTTTTTCAAACAACAAAAGAAAGACATTTTTGAGAATCTGAAGAGGAGAGAAAATATTTACAAATTATTTTTTTCTGATAAAGGATTTAAAATCAAAATATATAAGCAACCCTCACAAATCTAAGAAGAATGGAACCTGAATATTTACCCATGTCCCAAAACAAAGTAGAGGAAGGGCAAATAAACACAGGAAAAAGTGTTCAGTGTCATTAGGTATTAGGGAAATAATAGAACAATGACAGATATCACTGTCACACTATATAGAATGGCTAAAATCAAATTTTAAAAAAAGTTTTTGTCATTAAATTTGAGAAAGAAAATGGAGAAACTGGAACTCTTATACACTGCTGTTTGGAAATGAAATGGTACCACTACTTTGGAAAACAATTTGATTGTGTCCTATAGGTAGGGTCTATTGATTCTACCCCAGATGTTTACCCAAGAGAAATTAAGACATTTGCCTGCACAGAGATTTGTTCTTAGAAGGTTTATTTATAATAGCTATAAACTGGAACACACTCAAGTACTCAGCAAGCAATTATTGGACCATAAACCAACTGTGATCAATTTCATTTCATTCTTGACATGGAATATGATGATGATAAGTCTGAGAGGCATTGCAGCAATCCAGTTATATCAAGGTGATCAGTCAGCTTGCATATGACTCTCTTAGCCTTTACTTTTATTACAAAATGGATCACATAGCACAAATTATTAAACAATAAGACCTAAGACAAGAGGGTGTAGTGCTGAGTTGGATGGTATAAGAAGCTCTTCCCTTATATAATTCCTTATGTTACACTGAAGCAATGCTATTTCCAGAAGCTGTCAGCCAACTTTCTCTAGAATAAACCACCAGTAGAGAAAAATAGGATGTGTCTGACTTGTGTTCAAGACCCACCATCATTGAGCATAGGGATTGACTCAGCTTTTGTAAAGCCTAAGGTTCTTTAAGTAGAAGAACATAAAATTACAAATGCCAACTTACTAGGGCCCATCATAAGGTCTAGGAAACAACCCCCAAAGGGTAGCACCTTGAAGATTAGCTTTCATTACCTTCGCTTTGAATCCATTTACTGTTCAGTTTTTACCACCCACCCTCTGAACAAATTCAAAGATTTTTTGGGGGAAGAGTCACATGACTCTCACATAGTCAATCAATAATATCTATGGGGTTGGAGGGCATTTGGCCTGACAGGAAAGATGCTGGTTAGGTTGCCAGAGTTCCCCACTGGAGTACTTGGAATTAACACTGGGCTCCTGATTATGGGAGGCAGGGATGATTGCTGCCCAAGTAGGAGACCTGGACTGAGCTCCCATCTCTCAGCCTGATCCAGGGCTGCTGTGGTGGGAATCTAGAAAGTGAACCGGTAGATGATAGTCCTCTATCTCAGTTTCTCTCTGCCACTCATATCTAAATGAAAAATAAATAAAGTTTACACTGTGATTTCTGTCTACAAAGAGTTTAGAATCTGGGAAAAGTCTCTAAAGGCATTGATGGAATTCATGGGAACTATGAACTAATAGATATGGACATTCCTATGTAAATTTTCTTTCCCAGGTTATAATAAAAATGATGCTAAATAGCAGAACTTTGTAGGCTGGCTAAAAGCGGCATACAATGAAAGCATATAGTTGAGACTTTATTATTAGAGTTTATTCTTTGTCAGTTTTAGTTGCATGATCCTTTACAGTTGTTAATATTTCTGGATTGTAGTTACTTTCTGTGCAGTGGGGATAGTGGAAGATGGATAAATTGTATAACACTTGCTAAATTTACCATAAATCTGCTCATGTTCCCAAACAGGTAGTATTTTCTCCTAAGGATATAGTAGATGACTAAGAAGGAGGGTTCTCTCTGTATTTTGTTCACTGCTTTCAATTCATTATAAGAGGCATTTTTTTTTTCTTTTCCATCATACCTGGGCCTTCACTACAAATTAGCTTCTTTTTTCTTAAATGACCATATAATTGCAAAAAGCCAAGCTACAGATTGTTGAGTGGGTGGTGCGAAGCAGTATATTTTTCCTTCAAGAGCTTATTTAGAGTGATTGTTAACATGTATCCTTAGTGATTAAATCATTAAGCCAGAACACAATTTCTGAAATAATGTTTTCTCAAGCTAGTCAATTTTTTTTAAGCAAACATCCACTCATGGCTTTTATTCTGACTGATCTGAATTCTTATTACCAAACATTTATAAGTAATTCAAAACAAAACCAATTGATAACTCATGTTGCAGTTTTCTTTTGCTTTTAAACCATTAGGTCATATCTCACAATAGCTTGTAAAGTGGAGACTGACCAACTTTTTGGTGAAATCTGATCACTGCAGTTAGAGAAGATTTGGAACTATTACGTAATAAATAGGACAGGATGCCTCCATTTACTGGGTACATTCTGGATATCAGGCACTATTTTAGGCACTTCACATCTCTATAATAACTCTACAAAGTATTATTTCTCCCATTGTACAAATAAGGAAACTGAAACTGAATAAAAAGTTAAATAACCAGACTCAGAAAAAATAAGCAAGAGCCCAAAATTCAAACTATTTTGGTGCAAAATATTAAATCTGCATTGTTTTTTCAAAATATACAATCCCACAATTATTTGAAAACTCCCTCATACTTGCCCTGTTGGTTGGGCCAAGTTATTTAGTGTCCCAGAGCCTTATTAATATAAGAATTAGCATGTTTATAAGTTAAATGTTACCTGGCACATTAAACACTCAATAAATATAACTATTACTACTACTAATGTTAGTTTTACTACTAGTAATATTTAGTAGGTACCCTAAGGCCATATAAAAATAGCCTTTGACTTAGAAAATTATCACCACAACTGGTATTTGCTGAATTTGTACTCCATTCTAGGAATTCGTGAGGTATGAACTGTTGTTAAATCCATTTTATATACAGGGAGCATTACAGAGGGACGTTAAGTATTTAAAATCACATACCTAATAAATGGTAGGACAGTCTTTTGAAATTCTATACTAGCTCAATGCACTAATGGTTATGTTTAGATTATCTCAGATATATAGGAATCTCATTTTCAAATTAACATGACCTTAAAATGTAATGTCTGCCCTAAAATTCTTCCCAAATTCCCCATTCCTTTCAGGTAGAATAAAAATACTTCAGTATGGCATTTGCCCTGATACCAGCACAGCATTTTCCTTCAACCACAAATCCTGACTGTTCACCCCATGCCCAACCCACACCAACTACATTGTCTTCTCAACAATCCGTGAACATGGCTAACACTTTGCATGTTTCCACATCTTTGCTTGTTGTTTACTCTGCCTGGAATGCTCTTATAGCTACCCCTTTCAAGCTCATACTCCATGATAACGAACTGGTCAAATGTTATCTTCTCTGTTAAAATGTTTTGATACCTTCACAGATGTACACCTTTTTGCCTATATTTTGCATTTCCAACCAATGTCTGTTTCATGTTTGCTCTTCTTATTAAAATATGAGACCATCTTATTATCTAGCCTCAATAATTGCCAGTGCCTCCCTCTGAGTAGGCACCCATTAAATACTGGCTGATTGAGTGAATGAAATATTCTGTCAATCTCCCTAGTCCATCTCTGTGTTGACAAGAAGTATGAGCCTGCTGATTGACTGGGCTGTTGATGACAGAGCTCACATGGGAATCCAAGGTGCCATTCCTTCCAGCTTATGTGTCTTTGGTGCCAGACGAAACTTGGCTGCTTGTGACAAGGAAGCATTTTAATGCTTTGACAAGCAGTCAGCCTCGGAGAAACACCTGTTTGTTTGCTCAGTTGTTAACCTTAATGCTTGACTTTTCTTGTTCTGTGTGGGGTCCCCATAGCTCTGAAAGTATAGTGGAGCAAGTTCACATGAAGAAAAATTGAAATCTTTTCCAACATTGATATGCATTTCAGCAAAGCATTTGACAGAGTCTTATGATAGGCTGACGGGCCAGATGGTGAAATATTGGCCAAATAAAAGCAGCATTTGGTGGGTTAGTAGCAGGTTCAAGAATTGTATCTAAACACCTACACAATGGAATTCCTGCTTTCAGAATGCAATCATTTCACTCCCTACTCTTTCTGGGTCTATTGAAGCCTAGCCAATCTGTCTTCCCAAGACCGATATTGACTATTTCAATCTAAAATCACAAAAGAATTGAAAAATAATCTTGGACCTTCTTTGGATTTCCTGTTTCATGAATGTTAGTTTTATGATCCTAAAAGCTCTTTAGAATAGGCCATTATTTCTCCTTATTTTCTCTTCCATTGCATCTTTATAGGTCTGACATAATGGAAAATCAGAGGACATGAATTTAAATAGGCAGAGCTCAAATGTTGATTCTGGTATGAATTAGCCATGTAATACTAATTATCTGTTTTGTCCTTTAAGTGTAAAATGGGAACAGGAACATCTTTGACCCCCTAAATGTAATCATTCTCTATGTCTAAGCTTGTGATCCATTCCTCAGTGAGGCCTTTCTTAAATCTTCAAACTATGTTAACTCCTGATTAAAATGTTCTCAAACAACCATGTTATCTTAGATTGCCATTAAAAACAGTTATACTGCTTAACTTACAGGTAATTATTAGTTAGATGTACTATACATTAAACTGTAATCTCTATGAGATCAAGGATCATGTCTGTGTTTTATACTCCTGTATTTCCAGCAGCAGCTGGCCAGAGATGTAAATTATGGGAAATGCTCCATTTCTTGCATAAAGGAATAAACATTAGTATTGTCTTCCTGATTCCTCCTGGTTCTGCCTGCCTCAGCAGCACCAGCATAAGGTATCTGTATCAATCTCCATGTTACAGCCACACTGGCCTTTTCTTAGTTATGCAAACATTCCAGGATTTTTGTCTCTCGTTTTCTCACTTGCTATCCCCTCTACTTGGAATGGAATGTTTTACTGGCCTCCTTCTACTCCAATTCTTTGCCAGGCAAATGCCTGCTCTCCCTTCAGGCATTTTCTTAAACAATTCCTCTAAAAGGAAATCTTCATTGTACATCTTCACACCTGTTGCCACCTTTGGCTCTAAGTTAGAATCCCATGACAATCTATACTGCTTCTTCACTGCTTTGACAAAAATTGCATTTATTGGTTTAATATAAAGTCCCAAATACATGGTAAGATTTTATTTATTTATTTATTTATTTTTTTAATTTATTTTTTTTTTTGACAGAGTGGACAGTGAGAGAGAGAGACAGAGAGAAAGGTCTTCCTTTGCCATTGGTTCACCCTCCAATGGCTGCCGCGGTCGGCGCGCTGCGGCCAGCACACCGCGCTCATCCGATGGCAGGAGCCAGATGCTAGGTGCTTTTTCCTGGTCTCCCATGGGGTGCAGGGCCCAAGCACTTGGGCCATCCTCCACTGCACTCCTGGGCCACAGCAGAGGGCTGGCCTGGAAGAGGGGCAACCGGGACAGAATCCGGCGCCCCGACCGGGACTAGAACCCGGTGTGCCAGCGCCGCAAGGCTGAGGATTAGCCTGTTGAGCCACAGTGCTGGCCCCAAATACATGGTAAGATTTAACAAATGAGATTGCTTTGCTGTTGTAGGCATCCCTAGGATTCAACTGAGGGCCTGGCACAAAGTATTCTTTGCTGAGTAAATTGAGGCTGTTCAACTGCAGGCAAGAAGGCTAGGGAAAAGAGGAAAATGAACAGGGTTGTGGTGTGTCAAAGATTCAAAGATACTCACCCAAATCCATTTTATCTTTTTTGGACACAATGTTAGAATATACATTTTGTCTGTAATGTAGCTAGATGTGGCCAACTAACTGTATTTAGTGAAAGTAATGTGTGCACAGTGCCCCTGCAGTCCTGACCCATATCCTACTTAACACCTCTCTATTCTTCACTCCCTTCTGGCTGGCTAGATGAAGACTGCTACATTGATCTTAGAACTCATGTTGAAGATGTCAGAGGCTCTGTTATCCAGAGTCCCTGAATGTTCATTTAGCATATTCCCGAGTTTATCACCAGGAATACCTGTCATGGGCTGTCACATGAGAAAGAAACTTTCTTTCTTGTGTTGGAGGCATCCTACATTTTGTGATATATTTGTTGTACTTGTTGTTGTTGTTGTGCTAATTGATGAAATAGCTAATACAAAATATTGAGGGATTAATTTATGGCATAGGGAACCAATGTCCTCCTATCCTAGAGTGATATTTGATAAGGCAATGGCTCTCTATGTGTGATCGGCAGCCTTATCATTTGCTAAGGTTTTATTAAAGATGTGAATTGCCAAGCCCAAGCTCAAAACTCAGAATTGAAACCATAGGGATGGGGCCTGGAGGTCTGTGTTTTAATTTTGGTGTATGTCAAGTTTGAGAACTTCTGGCCCTTGAGTCTAGAGGGGTTTAATACCTGAAAGAATTGTGACTTTGAACAAGTTATTGAATTCCTCTGTGCTATAATTTTTTTTCATTCAAATTTGAGAGATATTTACTTTGTGGCATTGTTTGAGGATGAGTGGGTGTTTTATAAAGAACCCTAGCACAGAAGCGATCTCAAACAATGCTTGCTCTCCTCCTTCCATTTCTGTATAGCTCCTGGTAAAACTGGGCCACACTGAAGATTCTGCAAATTAGGTTAAGAAGGAGAAGTCGAATTCTAGGGGTGCCTCATGTGGAAGTTAAGATGTCCTGTGATACGATGCCCAGCTTAAGGAAGGGGTTTCAGAGTGTAACAGATGAGATTAGAAGTGCCAGTCTACTCTGCTTTGAGGTTTCATTGGCCTGTTCAATATTTTACATCACATTCGAACCTGATAATTTTTGAATATTTTCTACAGCTAACCTATGTTTGTTTTTTTTCTTCTGAATTATGAATTTAAAAGTCTTAGAATAGTTCTTAGTATTTATTAAGCACTCAGTATGTGTTTGCTAGTTACTATTAGATTCTAAATTCTATGAGCATGTAAAATAGTGGAAAGAACGTCTGTTATATAAATAGCACTGCTTATACACAGTTGCTTCTTTGCTCCTTGTCTACCTTCCCACTGTGACCTTTGCTAAATAAGGCTATGAAGTTCTCCCTGACCGCCAGCCTGCTGAGCCCCAAAGTTTAATGTGTGTGTGCATGAAACAGAAGGTGGTTGACATGAAGACTCTGATGCAGTAGGACTGGGTCGAGCAGGGGCCTAGCTGACGTATTTCCTGGTCGTGACACTGCTGCCTTCCCTGTACCTAATTTCAATACCATCTGCACAGGCACTTGAATCCTATCATTCCATTATTGTTGCCAATGACTTAATTATCCTTATTTTTTAAGATTTATTTAATTTATTTGAAAGGCAGAGGCAGAAAGAAAGGAGAGATATCTTCCAACAGATGGTGTTCAGGCAGATAGGTAGATTGTTAGCTTATTTGTGTAAAAGGGGCTAAAGAAAATGAGTTTTAAAGAAAACAAAGTTATGTGCAAAGCAATGAGGAAACAAGTCCTGGAAGTGC
The DNA here is from genome assembly GCA_949820135.1 of Sylvilagus floridanus. Classification (NCBI taxonomy): domain Eukaryota; kingdom Metazoa; phylum Chordata; class Mammalia; order Lagomorpha; family Leporidae; genus Sylvilagus; species Sylvilagus floridanus. Next base: position 59,434,864 of record OX463225.1, read on the forward strand.
CATCCAGCCTCTTGTCTGTATCCCCAGCCCAAGGCATCTTTGCTTGCCCTTTATCAAAAGAAATTCACTGAATCGAGGGAGTGATACAACTAGCCCTACACGACTTGAAGGAGCCACTTGCTTCTCCAATATAAGAAACTTGATGACCAGTATTGTCCAGATGGGTTTGGTAAGAGAATCCCATGTCCAAAAAGTCCCCCACCCAGACTTTCGCAAAACAACACAGAGGGGAGAAGATGTGGGGGACCGATACTCATGTCCATGAACACCCCAATCTGAGTACAGACTGTGTTCTCAGTCTTCCTGGGGCGCCCGCCTGGTTTTCCAGGTGCAGCATTTTCTGTCTCTTCACTTTTTCCAATAAATTATGCTAAAAAATCACCTTCGCATCTGCTCATTTATTGGCTACATACTTTGTCCTTGGTAGAACAAGTTCCAGAGTTTGAATCAGCGGTGACACTGGTTTGCTTCACAAATGACTACAATGGCCTGGATTGGGTCAGGCAGAAGTCAGGAGCCTGGAACTCCTCCCAGGTCTCCCACGTGGGTGGCAGGGGCCCAATTACATGGCCCATCTTCCACTGATTTCCCAGGCACATTAGCAGGGAGCTGGTTTGGAAGTGGAGCATCCAGGATTGAAAATGGTTTTCTTTTTCTTTTTCATGTGTTTTTGTTTGTTTATTTTTTGCTTTTTTTCTTTTTTAAATTAGTTTTTTTGTTTTTTTTTAATAACATTTTTATTTAAAGAATATAAATTTCCAAAATACAGCTTATAGATTACAATGGCTTCCCCCCCATAACTTCCCTCCCACCCGCAACCCTCCCCTTTCCCACTCCCTCTCCCCTTCCGTTCACATCAAGATTCATTTTCAACAGATTCAATATAGTTCACAGATACAGTTCTATGAATATAATGGTATTCCCTTCCCCCATGCTTCCTTCACCTCTCTCATACTCTCCCTTCCTCTTTCTTTTTTTTCTCTCTTTCTTTTACATGACAGTCAAGGTCTTAATGCTCCACCGAATGGAAAGTTAACAGGTCTCCTTTCCTGTGCAGGAGCCCTGGATTCCCCTTATGCTCCTCTTTTCACAGGTGCAAGTAGCTATAACCTCCTGGAACAGTTCTGCCCCCCCCCCCCCAGGTCCTGATATCCTGGTCATGCATGAGAATGCCAGGAAGGAAAGGATGGTCAGTTTCAGGGTCCTGGCTGCAGAGACCTTGGTCTTAGGTAAGGGGAATATTTCTCACTGACCAAGGCAACACCTGGAAACCTTGAACTAGCATGGCAGAGATTCAGCCTCATTCCACCACACCCTGCCCCTTGTTCCCATGTTCTGGCTAGAGGGCAAGATTTTGCTACTTTTCATTTTTTTGGAGACCATGACCACCCTGCCTGTAGCAGCCTGCTTTCTAAGGTAAACAGACTCCATTTCCCCCATTTTAACTCCAAATTGGGGCTGGGACCAAAGGAAGTGGAAACCCTCTGGCAACACTCCCATTTCAGAATCCATCTCAATTTGCCACTTTTTCATGCCCCTGCCCGAAGCCTGACTTTATGTTCATTTTTTAAAAAGATTTTGGTTTCTTGTACCCTATAAATAGACCATACTATCAATCAGTATTTCATGCCCCAGCCTCTCAATATGAGCCCCCTCATAAAAGCTGGCTGAGTGCTGGACCCTGCCCTTGACCATGGCAGAGGGAAGGTACAGCTGCGGGCTCCTGACCTACATGGGGAGGACCACGTCTCTGTATATTATATATATTACATACAACATATAATTATTGTATTATATATAATATATATGTATGTAACACATATTACATACATATGTGTGTAATATATATTATAATATATATGTAAGTATTTATTGTTCCTGGTTTTATACAGACCATGTCCTCTGTCAGATCACCCTCATAAAAACAGCCCCCAAGAAAAAATTAAAATTTAACAAGTAAAAGGCAAAAGGGCCCTAATTTGGCAGGAATATAGACAAGGGCTGTAAACAGTAAGTCAATGGAAAGATGGCCATTTCTCCCATATACAGTAATTTTTAAAATAATCATAGATCATTAAAACTGTACTAGTATAACATTTTTAACCATTGGTTTGACAAAGATATAAAGCAAAGATTGAAAAAACTGTATTTGCATAAATACTGATACACATGGGTATTTCTTTAAATTTTTTTTTTTGCTTTCAATTTTAGCTCCCATATATAAAGGAAAGTGTGTAGTATTTGTCTTTCTGTGTCTAGCTTATTTCATTCAACATGATGTCTTGCACTTGTAGCCATTTTGATGTGAATGGTGAAATTTTATTCTTTTTTATAGCTGAATAATATACCACCTTTTTGTTATCTTTTCATCAGACGACAGACACCTTGGTTGATTCCATATTTTGGCTATTATGAATAGTACAGCTATAAACATGTGTTGTAGATATCTCTTTGATACAAATGTTCATGATTTTTGGGTGTTTATCTAGAAGTGGAATTGCTGAATCATATGGCGAATCTATTTCTAGTTTTTTCTAGGAAATCTCCATACTGTTTTTCACAGTGGCTGCACTAACTTACATTCCCAGCAACTGTCTATAAGTTTCCCCCTTTCTTCACATCCTCACCAGCATGTCTTGCTCTGCTCTGTGTTTTGGACCTTAGCTACTTTGACAGGGGCAAGGTGATACTTCATTTCAGATAAAAGTATATTCTTCTTTGATGGCACCTTCTTTCCACTGGGGTCTCACAGAGATCTTTCATGCCAAACAGTTTTTGCCACTATGCCTTGGCTTTCCACGCATGAAATGCTCTCATGTTATCTTCAGTCAGATCCAAATGGCTTAGGAGCTGATTCTGAGGTCAGAGTACTGTTTAGGGTGTTTGTCATTCTATGAGTCTGCTGTGTGGACTGCTCCCCATGTTGGAATTTTCTGTCCTTTGTAATTCTATCTATTATTATTACCAGCCACTTGATCTTTTTTATGTGATCCATTTGACTTATGGTCCTATCTATATGATCAATTCCATACTTAATATGATCACTTTATTATATAAGATGGGATTAGTGCCACCCAGCTAAATGGGATTTGGAGTCCCATGGCAAGTTTTAGCTTCACCCTTAGAGGTAAGTCTGTGGGAATTTGTGCCTATCTGTATAGCTCCTCCCTATCTCATTCCCACTCTTATTTTAAACTGGAATATATTTTCAATTGACTTAATACATCTATGATTGATTCTGTGTTAAGTAAGGAGTTCAACCAATGGTGTTAAGTAGAGAAAAAAAGAATAAAATAAATGAAATAATAAACTGTTCCTTGACAGTCAAGACAAGGGCTATTCAAATAATTGCTTCTCATAATGTCAGTTTTACTTCTACAGGTTTCCTTTTAGGTGCTTTGTGAGTTGTCACAGATCAGAGAGAACATATGGTATTTGTCCTTTTGGGACTGGCTTATTTCACTAAGTATGATATTTTCCAGATTCATCCATTTAGTTGTAAATGACCAGATTTTCATTTTTTAAACCGCTGTGTAGTATTCCATAGAGTACACATCCCATAGTTTCTTTATCCAGTCTTCTGTTGATGGGCATTTAGTTTGATTCCATGTCTTAGCTATTGTGATTTGTGCTGCAATAAACATGGAGGTGCAGATGACTCTTTTATTTCCTTTGGGTTAATTCTGAGAAGTGGGATGGCTGAGTCTTATGGTAGGACTAGATTCAGATTTCTGAGGTATCTCCAAACTGTCTTCCATACTGGCTTTACTAGTTTGCATTCCAATCAACAATGGTTTAGGGTACATCATAGCCAGCATTTGTTGTATTTTGATTTCTTATGAAAGCTATTCTAACTGGGGTGAGGTGAAACTTCATTGTGGTTTGGATTTGTATCACCCTGATGGCTACTAATCATGAGCATTTTTTTAGATGTCTGTAGGCCATTTGGATTTTATTTTTTGAGAAATGTCTGTTTAAGTCCTTTTCCCACTTCCTGACTCGGGTTTTTGCTTTGCTATTGTTGAGTTTTTGATCACTTTATATTTTCTGGTTATTAATTATTTATCAGTTGCATGGTTTGCAAATAATTTCTCCCATTCTGTTTGTTGCCTCTTTACTTTCCTGTCTGTTTCTTTTGCTGTACAGAAGCTTCTCAATTTGATGAAATTCCATTTGTTAATCTTGGTTTTTAATGCCTGTGCCTCTAGATTCTTTTCCAGGAACTCTGTGCTTACGCCAATGTCTTACAGGTTCTCTCCATGCTCTCTAGTAATTTGATGGCATTGGGTCATAGATTTAAGTCTTTCATTTTGAACGAATTTTGTGTAAGGTGTAAGATAGGGGACTTGCTTCATATTTCTGCATGTGGAAATCCAGTTTTACCAGCACCATTTGTTGAAGCAACAGTCCTTGCTCCAGGGAATGGTTTTAGCTCCTTTATTGAATGTAAGTTGGTTGTAGGTGGTTGGATTGATTTCTGATGTTTCTATTATGTTCCATTAGTCTATTCATCTGTTTTTGTACCAGTACCAGGCTGTTTTGATTTTAACTGCTTTGTGGTATATCTTGAAATCTGGTGTTGTGATGCTTCCAGCTTTGTTTTTGTTGTACAAGATTGCTTTAGCTATTCAAGGTCTCCTGTGTTTCCAAATGAATTTTAGCATCATTTTTTCTAGATCTGAGAAGAATATCTTTGGTATTTTGATTGGTGTTGCATTGAATCTGTAAATTGCTTTTGGGAAAATGGACATTTTGATGATATTGATTCTTCCAATCCATAAACATGGAAGTTTTTCCATTTTTTAATGTCTTCTTCTATTTCTTTCTTTAGAGTTTTGTATTTCTCATCATAGAGATCTTTGACCTCCTTGGTTAAGTTTATTCCATGGTATTTAATTTTTTTGTAGTTATTGTGAATGGGATTGATCTTAGACACTCTTTCTCAGCCATGGCATTGTCTGTGTATACAAAGGCTGTTGTCTTTTGTGTGTTGATTTTATATCCTGCTACTTTGCCAAACTCTCCTATGAATTCCAGTAGTCTCCTAATGGAGTCTTTTGGTTATATATATATATATATATATATATATCATCTGCAAATAAGGATGGTTTGACTTTATCCTTATTAATATGAATCCCTTTGATTCTTTTTCTTGCCTGATGGCTCTGGTTAAAACTTCCAGGACTATATTAAATAGCAATGGAGAAAGTGGGCATCCTTGTCTGGTTCCAGATCTCAGTGGGAATGCTTCCCATTTTTTCCCATTAAATAGGATGCATGCTGTGTGTTTGTCATAGATTGCCTTAATTATGTTGAGGAATGTTCCTTCTAGACCGAAATTGCTTAGATTTTTCATCATGAAAGGGTGTTGTATTTTATCAAATGGTTTCTCTGCTTCTATTCAGATAATCATATGACTTTTGTGTTTTGATTTGTTAATGTGATGTATCACATTGAGTGATTTACAAATGATGAACCATCCCTGCATACCAGGGGTAAATCCCACTTGGTCTGGGTGAATGATTTTTCTGATGTGTAGTTGAATATGATTGGCCAGGATTTTGTTGAAGATTTTTGCATCTGTGTTCATCACAGAAATTGTATATAGTTTTCTTTCTCTGTTGCATCTTTTTTCAGATTTAGGGATTAAAGTGATGCTGGCTTCATAGAAAGAATTTAGGAGGACTCTGTCCCTTTAAATTGTTTTAAATAGCTTAAGAATTGGAGTTAGTTCTTATTTAAATGTCTGGTAGAATTCAGCAGTGAATCCATCTGGTCCTGGGCTTTTCTTTTTTGGGAGGGCCTATATTACTGACTCAATTTCTGTCTTGGTTATGGGTCTGTTTAGGTTTTCTATGTCTTCATGGCTCAGTTTAGGTAGGTTGTATGTGTCCAGGAATCTAGCCATTTCTGATAGTTTTCCCAGTTGTCATACAGCTCTTAGTAGTAATTTCTGATAATTCTTTTTATTTCCATGGTGTTTGTTGTTACATTTCATTTTTCATCTCTAATTAATTGATTTGGGTATTCTCTCTCCTTTTTTTAGTTAGTTGGACCAATGGTGTGTCAATTTTGTTTATTTTTTCAAAAAACAAGCTCTTCATTATAATGATCTTTTCTATTGTATTTTTTGTTTCTTTTTAAATTTCTTCTCTAATTTTAATTATTTCTTTCCATCTACTGGTTTTGTGTTTAGTTTGCCATTTTTTTCTAGATCCTTGAGGTGCATAAACAGTTCATTTATTTGGTGCCTTTCCAGATCTTGATGAAGGCAGCAATTGCTATAAGCTTTCCTCTTAACACTGCTTTTTCTGTATGCCACAATTTTGGTATGTTGTATTGTCATCTTCATTTGATTACAGATTTATATAATTTCTTTTTTGATTGCTTCTATGTTCCACTGTTCATCCAGTAACATGTTATTCATCCTCCATATGTTTGCATATAATGTAGGGATTCTTGAATTATTGATTTCCAGCTTCATTGCATTGTGTTCCTAGAAGATGCATAATATGACTTCAAATTTTTTTAATTTGTTGAGACTTGCTTTGTCACCTAGCATGTGGTCAATCCTAGAGAAAGTTCCAGGTACCGGAGAGAAATATGTATACTCTTTGCCTGTGGGGTGGAAGGTTCTATAGATATCTGTTAGGTCTATTTGGTCTATGGTGTCGATTAACTCTGTTGTTTCCTTACTGATTTTCTGTTTTGTTGATTTGTCCATTGCTGAGAGTGGGGGATTGAAGGACCCCATCACTATTATATTTGGATCTCTATCTCCCTTTACATCCTTTAACATTTCTTTTAAAAAGCCACGTGCCCTTGGTTGGGTGTATATACATTTATAATGGTCACATCTTACTGTTGAATTGATCCTTTGATAATTATATAGCGTCCTTTTTTTCTCTTGATGTCTCTTGATGGTTTTTGTGTTAAAGTCTATTTTTTCTGATATTAGGATGGCCGCACCAGTTTTTTTTTTTTTTTTTTTTTTTGGTTTCTGTTGGCATGGAATATCTTTTTCCATCCTTTTACTTTCAGTCTGAGAGCATCTTTGTTGATAATATGTGTTTCTTGTAGGCAGTAAATAGATGGGTTTTCTTTTTTAATCCATTCAGCCAGTCTGCATCTTTTAACTGGGGAGTTGAGACCATTTACATTCAGTGTTACTAGTGTTAAGTACTGACTTTGCCCTGCCATGTTTCTGTAAATAGTTCTGTTTATATTCTTTGGATTTCATTTGTTCTTTTGCTGCATAGTTATCTACTTTTCCAGTGATGTTCCTGTTTCTGTGTTTGTGTGTAGTATGTGTTTATGCATGTTTCCTAGGGTTGGGTGTATACTTATAAAATTTTCAATTTCTGTTTGCTATGGAAGATCCTTATTTCTCCTTCATTCATAAATGAGATTTTTGCAGGGTACAGGGATCTGGGTTGGCAGTTTTTTTTTTTTCCTTAGGACTTGGAGTATGTCTTGCCATTCTCTGCTTGCCTGAAGGATTTGTGATGAGAAGTCTGGTGTGAGTTTAATTGGGTTTCCTCTGAATGTGATTTGGGGTTTCTCTGGGGCACATTTTAGGATCTTTTCTTTATGTGTTATTGAGGAGAGCTTTGCTACTATGTGTCAAGGTGAGGATCTTTTCTGGTCCTGTCTGTTGGGAGTTCTGTGTACTTCCTGAACTTGAAAGCCTCTTTCTTTCTCCTGAAGGGGGAAGTTCTCTGATATTATTAGAAGGCCTTCTAATCCTTTCTCTGTTTTGATGTCTTCTGGAATTCCTAGGATCTGTACGTTGGATCATTTGATAGAATCTTGTAGATCTCAATCTGTGTTTTTCAATTTACTGATTTCTTCTTCTTGTGTTTGGTCTGATTGTGTTATTTCCAGAAATTTGTCTTCTAGTTCTGATATTCATTCTTAGGTCTCATTTATTCTATTTTTGAGACTATCCACTGTATTTTTTATTTGCTCTGTTGAATTCTTCATATCTAGAATTTCATTCTGATTTCTCTTCAATATCTTGGATACAATTTTCATTTTGGTTGTAAATGTATTTCTGGTTGCCTCTAAGTAATCTGACGATTAATTTTCTAATTCTGTTTATGGCATATCTTCAATCCCTTCTTCTGCTGCTTCTATTAGCAAAGAGCTGATGTAATGTTCCATTCTGGGGCCAATACTATCTTCCTTATTCTTATTAAAATTTTTCTCCTTTATTTTTGACATTTCTGATTCCTTTTATCTCTATATGCATCTTAGTGCTTGTGGCCAGATTTCCCTCTTCTATGGGCGGCTATGTGTCTGTGTGTTGCCAGTGGAAATATGTAGCCCCGCCTCTGGAAGTCCTGCTTGCTTCTGGATGGTGATAGGGGCAGATAGGAGAGCACTGGTGCACTAATCCTCGCCTGCTTGGGCTGGGCTTTGGTGTGTGAAACAAGCTAGGGATTTCAACGTTTAGAACTTTTCCCCTTTGTACAGTTTGTTTGGTGGTGGTAGGGAATTACTGTGAAATGTTGCGATCCTTCTTTCTGGGCATGGGGGTGTATGGTGCAGTGGCCCCAAAGTTGATGGGCGTGCGCACAAAAGGCAAATACAATAGCACTGTGTTTACATTCGGAGATGTAAACAGATAAAATGGCTTCTCCCAGCTTGCTGCATGCCCGATTGGGGTGAGAGGGACATGTGCATGGGCCAGGGTATGCCTGAGTCTCCATCTTTTCCCCTATTCTTCCCTCTTGGAATTTCAAACAGTTCACCTGTCTCTCCTGCCCACTGCTAAATGCAGCTCAGTGGATTTGTGACATCATGTCTCACCTGGTCCACCCGGGGAGGGGGCACGGTGTGGTGTCTGTTTCCCCATTCAGTTTCTCCTCCTCACCTCTACTGTGTCTCAGTGACTCTTTTCTCCCTCTGTGTGGTCCTGCTCAGTCTCTGCTGGCTCCTAGGCTTCTCTGCTCAAAACTCTCATGGTTCTGTCACCAGCACGTATCCCCTTTGCTTATTAACTATTTATTTTCCCTCCAAGACTCAGAATGTCTTGTTCCTGTACTGCCATCTTGGTTCCTCCCTTGCTTGAAAATTTCAAATATAGAAGAAAGTGAAAAAGATGTCCATCATGACAATTTGAAAACTATTAAGTTTTGGTGAATCATGTTAATCTGTAACCATTCTTACCACTAGATATTTTGAAGATAATCCATGTTTTATGCTAATTTATAAGTGATATAGTACATATCTCGAAAATTTAAGAAGCTTAAAAAATATAACAACAATATCATTCTCATGTATCTTGAATTATTTCTTAAAAACACATAGCAAGTATGCAACATTCAAAATATTTACTATTGTCTTATTGTTTGTTGTTTGTTAGCTGTTGGTTTGTTTGATCGAATCAGAATCTAAATAATCCATAGTTTCCCCCTCTCTGCTTTTCTTTGGAAATTCGTTTGGTGAAGGCTAAGCCTGTAGACTTTCTACATTTGAGATATTCAGAATTGGTTTGTCATAATGTTCCCTTATAAATTTATAAAATGTTCCCTTTATTTCTTTATTTACTTTTTTGACAGGCAGAGTGGACAGTGAGAGAGAGAGACAGAGAGAAAGGTCTTCCTTTTGCCATTGGTTCACCCTCCAATGGCCGCTGTGGCCAGTGCACCGTGCTGATCCAAAGGCAGGAGCCAGGTGCTTCTCCTGGACTCCCATGGGGTGCAGGGCCAAGCACTTGGGCCATTCTCCACTGCACTCCCCGGCCACAGCAGAGAGCTGGCCTGGAAGAGGGGCAACCAGGACAGAATCCGGTGCCCCGATCAGGACTAGAACCCCGTGTGCCAGCACTGCAAGATGGAGGATTAGCCTATTGAGCTGTGGTGCCGACCAAAATGTTCCCTTTATATAACTTAATATCCCTTTATTTATTATCTACTTATCTTCCTGTTTCCAGGTCAATTCTCTTCTTTGGAGTCTTCAGACTTTCACCTCTGTATTAACTTCTATAAGTTCTTATAAAACAATGTGGTTCTTCTGTTAGAGCAGTTGGTGTATCATATTCCTTGTCTTAATTTAGGAGTGGGAGATCTGCAAGGAAGTAGCCACTTCAATTGTGTCGGCTACTCTAACCTATGAAGACTCTATTCTGCCACATATATATGCTTGATGAATATGTGAAGGATGAACGGATCATCGCTCTTTAACAGAAACAGGCTTAGGCAAACAAAAGGCTTCCTTCCAGTGAATATCCAAACCCCATTCTCAGATCACGCCCAATTCCTTCAACAGTATGTCACAAAACACCGTCCTCAGACCCTTATCCATTAATATGGCCTTTCCATACATACTTAATCCTTTTGGTAAGCTGGCCAACTTTGCCTCAACCTGCATCCAACAGGTAGGAGAGACAGAGGTGGCATATAGGAATTATTTTCCATGTGTGTAAAGTTCTTCATGGCGGAGACTTTTTTAAAAGCATATTTGTACATGGAGTTGCATTTTATAAAGGCTCATTAAGTGGTATGGAGTCAGATATCAGCAGTGATCATTCATCACCCTGCCCACACAGCAATTTTAACTTACTTTGGGGTAATGCTTTCTTTCATGGACAAACTGATAGTTCACCAGGGGGCTGACAGAATGAATAATTTGTGTAGTGTTATTTGTGACTGCTTAGAAACTATACTTCCCAGAATCATGTAAATTATATTATTTTGAATCCCATTGGCAAGATGTGACTTCTGTTACCATTTTTTCCAAATACCCTTCTTCTTCCTGTGTCAAACTCTCAAAGCATTCAGTCTCAGTAGGACTCAGAAAATTATGATAGCTGTTATTAAAACATATATTTTATGTATAATGCAGTCCATAAATAGCTTGTATATTATAGGGAGAAACCTAGATTTCTGTTGTCATAGGAAAAACCTAAACATAGGAGAATATTTTCTTTTTTATTGATGCAATATCTACTAAAAGCATCCTAACATATTGAGTAACCTTATTATTAGTATACTACTATAGATGAAGGTGGTTCCTGATAATGTCTGGTGGTTTCCAGACATTAACACCCTGACATGTTTGAATTTCCATAAAATCAAGTACTTCCTCAGTGAATGGATACAAAGGACATGATACTTTTCACCTGATCGATGAATCAATTAAACAATTGCAAAATGATGATTGAATTGTCTTATTTGGATTCAAATTTTGATACTCTTCTTGGAAAGTTAGAAGACTTATTTTCTCAAGGACAGAAACAATGTTTTATGTATATCTGTTAATCCTCTAGTATATATCACAGTTTTGTGTATAAAGTAAGTATTCAATATTTGCTTAATTCAATTGAATACTGCTTGCCTTTTAAAGTACTTAAAGTACCTTTAAGTTTTAAATTTTTTTTCTTTTTTAAAATGTTATTTAAGGTATAAAAATTTCATGTATTTTATATATACAGATTTAGGAACATAGTAATACATCTTACACTACCTTCTCTCCCAACCACACTCCCACCCTGCTACCTCCTCCATCTCCTATTCCTAATCTTAATTTTTACAAACATCTATTTTCTTTTCTATCTCTTTTCTACACTAAGCACAAAGTTCAACAGATAGTATAAAGAAAAAAAAAAAATCCTGTTCCTCAGCATAGAGAAAAGGGCCGTAAATAATCATCGAATCTCAAAATGTCAATTTCAATCCTATACATTATAGTTTAGGTACTCAATTAGTTACCATAGATCCGTGAAAGCACATGGTATTTCAGTCTGCATGCATAATTTTTGGTGAGGTGGGCTTCACGTGGGCAGTAAATTGATGGTTCTTATTTTTTAATCATTCTGCCAGCTTGTATCTTTTAATTGAGGAATTTAGGCCATTTACATTCAGCGTTATTATTGTTAAGTAACTACTTGGCCCTGCCATTTTTCTCTAAATATTCCTATTGTTTGATTAAGATTTCCTTTATACTTTTACTGGGAGTTTTTTTTTTTTTTTTTTTGCCCTTACATTCTTTCATAATGATTACTCTTTCTGTGTTTCTTTGTGTAACACATCCTTAAGTATCCTCTGTAAGGCTGGATGAGTGGTGACAAATTCTTTCAATTCTGTTTGTTATGGAAGGTCTTTATTTCCCCTTCATTCATAAATGAAAGTTTTGCAGGATACAGTAATCTGGGTTGACAGTTTCTTTTCTTTTCTTTCTTTTTTTTTTTTTTTTTGCTTTAAACTTGGACTATGTCTCTTCATTCTTTCCTTGCCTATAGAAGTCAGCTGTGAATCTTATTGGAGAGCATCTGAAATTAATCTGGCATTTCCCTAGTGCACATTGTAGAATCTTTTCTTCATATTTTACTGTAGAAAGTTTCACTACAATATGTCATAATGAAGATCTTCTCTAGTCATGTGTATCAGGAGTTTCATGTACTTTGACATCTCTTTCTCCAAATTAGGTAAGTTTCCTGCAATTCTTTATCTGAATAAACCTTCTAAACCATTATCTCTTTCCATGCCTTCAGGAAATCCTACAACCCATATGTTAGGTCATTTGATAGTATCCCATAAATCTCCAACACTGTTTTTAATTTTTTAAATTTCTTCTTTTGTTCTTTTTGGTCTGACTAAAAATTTCCAAAGGTTTGTCTTCTAGCTTGGATATTCTTTCTTCTGCCTCAGCAAGTCTGTTGTTAAAGCTTCCCACTGTATTTTTTATGTGCCATATTAAATACTTGATTTCTAATATTTCATTTTTGTTTCTTTTCAAAATATTAATTTCATAGCAAAATTTTTCTTACATGTCATGAATGGATTTTTTTAAATCATGAATTTGCTGCTCATTGCTCTTGAGTAATCATATGATTAATCTTTTGAATTTTGTTTCAGGCATTTCATCAATCTCTTCATCTTCACATTTTTATATTGAATTGTTGTTGTGTTCCTTTGGGGGCATCCTGTGGTCTTTATTCCTGTTTATTTTATTTCTGTGTTTATTTTAAGGCATTTATGGAAATATGTGTTGGTTTTATCCTCTGTTGGCTTTTATCTTTTAACTATGTTACTGTGGCTTAGTGGAATGTGTGCTCTTTTTTTTTTTTTTTTTTTTGGCTCTTTCAATTAATACACAAAGGCATGTGCTGGATGTGACCATGGACCTCTGGTCAGTGTTCCAGTGTGGGGAGAGTATCCAAGATTAGAGCCAGGTTGAGAGTTGTAGATCTCCTCTTGTTGACAGGAAGGAGGGTGTGTTCACCTTTGTTGGTGTAATCACACCCTGCTTTCCACCCTTCCAAGGAGATCAATTTCCAGATTTTATCCCGTAGTTTGTACAACACTCATCCCTGTAGCCACATGAACTGAACAAAGGATCTGTGCAGTCCTCAGTGTCAGCAGAGTTCCCTCTGCAGTGACCCAACCCAGGCAGTCATAGGGCTCTGAGCATGTGGATCTGCACACAGTGGTTGCCCAGAGACCCAGCTACATCCTGCACCCTCTTCTGAAGTCAGAGTTCCCACAGCCTCAGCAACACAAGGCTTCCATTGTCACAGGATGTAGATCCACAATACCTGGCTACCTTGTCCTGTCCACAAAGAGGAAGAGACATTCCCAGAGCCAGCTGCCTGGTGTGATCTGCCTAGGTAGCTTGAGACCCAGAGCTTGTGATATGTTGAGAGGCTGAGGGCACCTCACACCGTCCTACATGAGTGCCCAGCTCCCTATCAATTCTCCTAGCCAGATTCTCTCTCTCTCCTGAGAATGTGCTTTCTCCACTCTTTTTTCCTTCTGCTATTTTCCCCTAGCCTGGAACAGTATGCCCTTTCCCTGTTCTGCATCTTGGCCCTCCAACAGCTGAATTTTTATTAATATAAACAGAACAGTTTTCATATATTTCATAGGTGCACTTCTAAGAAGGTAACCATATTTCCTTCCTTCCACCTCTCTTCTTCAATCCTCTTCCTTCTTTTCTTTTTTCTTCAGTTTTTGAAAAGACATAATTATATTCCACCTTATAATCACATGCTTAATTCACCACTAAGAATAATATTCAAAAATAAAAATAGGAAGACAACAATGAGATATCACCGCATCCCTTTCAGAATGTCTGTGATCCAAAAGACAGAGTGCTTGCCGAGGAGCTCTTAGATTCACACATTGGTGGGAATATAATTTAGTGCGACTACTGTGGAAAACAGTATGGAGATTTCTTGAAAAACTAGAAACAGACTTGCCATATGATCCAGCAACCCCACTACTGGGTATGTACTCTAAAGACATATCTTCATTGCATCAAAAAGACACCTGCTCCACCATGTTTATAACAGCACAGTTTGCAATAGCCAAAATATGGTATCAACAAGGTATGCATCATCAGATGAATGGATAAAGAAAACACACACACACACACACACCGCACACACACACACACACACACACACACACACACACACAGAATAGTATTCAGTTATAAAAAAAGGATGAAATGAATGAAATTCTGTAATTTGAAACTAAATGGTTGAAACTGGTATGAAATAAGCAGATATAGAAAGACAAATAATGCATGTCCTCTCTTATATGTGGGAGTTAACATTTTTTGAAAAAAAGAATAAATAAATATATATCAGTTTTGCTACAAATATTTTTATCAAACTTTAAATATTTGCATAACAATTTGTTAAGAATTATATACTATGATATTTTAATGATTTTGTGACTATTTAAAAATATATGTGTATGGTAAAACTAGTCTTCAAACAGTACTTTATACTTTGTGTGTCTGTGTCAGTGCAGTCTGTTGAAATATTTACTTAGTATATACTAAGTTGATCTTCTGTATATAAAAATAATTAAAAGTGAATCTTAATGAAGAATAGGATGAGAGAGGGAGTTCCAGGAGATGGGATGGTTTGCGGGTGGGAGGGTGGTTATGGGGGGAAAATCGCTGTAATCCAAAAGTTGTTCTTTCGAAATTTATTTTTATTAAATAAAATTTTAAAAAAATAAAAAGAAATTATATGTGTGAAGCTGGACATCTTTCATATGATTGATATTGGTAGCTCTTGCCTATTTCCTTGATGGGCTATGATCTTTAAACTTTTTGTTTGTTGAACTCTTTATTTAGTGGAGCCATTAAGTCTTTGAGTATAATGTAAATTAAAAATGGACTATCTCAAAAATAATAAATAAAATGTTAAATTAAAAAGAACTAGATTTTAGTTTGTGTTGTTCTAATTACACCTCACCTTGTATACTTCCAACTTCTGGAAATTTCTATTGCTGCATCTTTAGAAATCATGTCCTCTGGGATTTTTGTAAGAATTGAATCATAAAAGTTTATTTTGAAGTTGTATTTACAGCTGTCAATAAAACTATATATTAATAAAAATTCTGATACACACTAATGCATTATGGGAAATCACAGGAAAATGTAGCCAACATTACTTGGGATTAATAATGCCTTGAATATTAAGACTTGATAATATAATTAAAATTAAGACTAATTTTAGTGCATTGCTGATCACATATTTAGTACAAAGCTCATCACTGTATTTTATACCTTAAGTATTAAAATTCAAGTAACTAATTGATCTTTCTTTTTTGTTGGATTTCAGAAATACTCTGGTATTTATTTTTCTTAAAAATATATTACCTTCTTTTTTTATTTTTTTTAATAACGCTTTTATTTAAAGTATATAAATTTCCAAAATACAGCTTATAGATTACAATGGCTTCCCCCCCCCATAATTTCCCTCCAACCTGCAACCCTCCCCTTTCTCACTCCCTCTCCCCTTCCATTCACATCAAGATTCATTTTCAATTCTCTTTATATACAGAAGATCAGTTTAGTATATATTAAGTAAAGATTTCAACAGTTTGCCCTCACATAGAAACACAAAGTGAAAAATACTGTTGGAGTACTAGTTATAGTATCAATTCACAATGTATAGCACATTAAGGACAGAAATCCTACATGATATATTTTTTAAATTGATTAATTTTCTATGCAATTTCCAATTTAACACCAAGATTTTTTTTTCATTTTTAATTATCTTTATATACAGAAGATCAGTTTAGTATATATTAAGTAAAGATTTCATCAGTTTGCACCCACACAGAAACACAAAGTGTAAAATACTGTTTTAGTACTAGTTATAGCATTACTTCACATTGGACAACACATTAAGGACAGATCCCACATGAGACGTAAGTACACAGTGACTCCTGAAGTTGATTTAACAATTTGACACTCTTGTTTATGGCGTCAGTAATCTCCCTAGGCTCTAGTCATGAGTTGCCGAGGCTATGGAAGCCTTTAGGGTTCGCTGACTTCAATCTTATTCCGACAAAGTCATAGTCAAAGTGGAAGTTCTCTCCTCCCTTCAGAGAAAGGTACCTCCTTCTTTGATGGCCCCATTCGTTCCACTGGGATCTCACTCACAGAGATCTTTCATGTAGGTCTTCTTGTTTTTCCAGAGTGTCTTGGCTTTCCATGCCTAAAATACTCTCATGGGCTGTTGAGCCAGATATGAATGCCTTAAAGGCTGATTCTGAGGCCAGAGTGCTATTTAGGACATCTGCCATTCTATGACTCTGCTGTGTATCTCGCTTCCCATGTTGGATCATTCTCTCCCTTTTTGATTCTATCAGTTAGTATTAGCAGACACTAGTCTTGTTTTTGTGATCCCTTTGACTCTTAGACCTATCAGTGTGATCAATTGTGAACTGAAATTGATCACTTGGACTAGTGATATGGCCTTGGTACATGCTACCTTGATGGGATTGTATTGGAATTCCCTGGCACGTTTCTAACTCCATCATTTGGGGTAAGTCCAATTGAGCATGTCCCAAATTGTACATCTCCTCCCTCTCTTATTCCCACTCTTATATTTCACAGGGATCACTTTTCAGTTAAAATTTAAACACCTAAGAATAATTGTTAATTACAGAGTTCAACCAATTATTACTAGAATAAAAAAAATACTAAAATGGATAAAGGGTGAGGCAGAAGAGAGAATATCGGACTTAGAAGACAGAGCACAGGAAACTATACAGTCAAACCAAAGACAAGAAGAGGAAATTAGAAATCTAAAAAATATTATTGGGAATCTACAGGATACTATTAAAAAACCCAACATTCGAGTTCTAGGAGTTCCTGAAGGCATGGAGAGGGAGAAAGGATTAGAATGCCTTTTTAGTGAGATAATAGCAGAAAATTTCCCAGTTTTGGAGAAGGACAGAGACATCCTAGTACAGGAAGCTCATAGAACCCCTAGCAAACATGACCAAAAGAGATCCTCATCATGACACATTGTAATTAAACTCACCACAGTGAAACAGAAAGAAAAGATCCTAAAATGTGCAAGAGAGAAACGTCAGATTACTCTCAGAGGAGCTCCAATTAGACTCACAGCAGACTTCTCATCAGAATCCCTACAAGCTAGAAGGGAATGGCGAGACATAGTCCAGGTACTAAGAGAAAAAAACTGCCAGCCCAGAATATTATATCCTGCAAAACTTTCATTTGTGAATGAAGGTGAAATAAAGACCTTTCATTGCAAACAGAAATTGAAAGAATTTGTTGCCACTTGTCCAGCCATGCAAAAGATGCTTAAAGATGTGTTACACACAGAAACACAGAAACACGGCCATCAACATGAAAGAAGGTAAACAAAGGGTACCTCACGGCAAAAGATCACAGGGAATTCAAAGCAAACATTTGGATAAAGAAATTTTGGGACATGTACTCTATAGAATACTATACAGCAGTCAAAAACAATGAAATCCGGTCATTTGCAACAAGATGGAGGAATCTGGAAAATATCATTCTGAGTGAATTAAGCCAGTCCCAAAGGGACAAATATCATATGTTCTCCCTGATCGGTGACAACTAATTGAGCACCAAAGGGGAAACCTGTTGAAGTGAAATTACCTTCTTTTAAATACAAAATATTCCTATTGTACAAATATATTTTAATACCTCAAGTAGTACTCTCACAATGCTATGCATATGACTATAACTAAAAAAATTTAAATAAGAAAACTTTAAAATCCAAAAAATTTTGAGAAAAGATTATCAGATGATTATGATTGGCCTCTACTGATGATGTTCATAAGACTACGGGAAAGATTCTATTTTAAGGTGGGTATCCCAGAAGTCAAGAGCAATCTAGTTTGCTTATAGTAGGCCTATCAGCTGCTGAAGGCCATTTGGCAAGAAGGAGGGATGCATACTTTTTGACTAAGAGTACCTTTCTGCAGGATCCCTCTTGTTTATCATTAATAATTAAGGATGAGCCTAAAACTCATTCTGCTTTGAGAAGATCTTACCCACCATCCTTCCCTCCCCCATGTACTCAAAACTTTCCCATAATCATCTGTGTTAGAAGCTTGAAGACCCATCTCATTCTCCTTATCTCAAACTAAGGCAGTCATTCCAAGAAAACCATGATGAAGTCAGCATATGAGTGTCTTATTAATAATGCATTTGACATAGAAAAGCCAGTGTACAATATTCTGAGCTCGTGTCCTATTCAAACCAAGGAAGAAAACAGTTGCCAGCCTTCTCATTCCTTGCTAAGTAGCCTGATTGTTTACCGAATGCTTTTGTTCTCTTGATTTCTCCACATTTTTTCCTATTTGGCATTTATCATTTCAACATCATACCAATGAGCATTCATATCATAAAATAATTGAAAACATAAAAAGCCAATATAGGTTATGATGATCTTCCTTATTCAGTGTGAGAAGACTCTATACTCTGCATGACTTTTTTCTTAGCCCTTAGGTGGGTTGATGGGTAGACTTCAAGATTTTTGTATTTTTTTTTTTTGACAGGCAGAGTGGACAGTGAGAGAGAGAGAAAGAGAGAAAGAGAGAAAGAGAGAAAGAGAGAAAGAGAGAGGGAGAGAGAGAGAGAGAGAGAGAGAGAGAGAGAGAGAGAGAGAAAGGATATCCTTTAGCATTGGTTCACCCTCCAATGGCTGCTGATGATCCGAAGCCAGGAGCCAGGTGCTTCTCCTGGTCTCCCATGCGGGTGCAGGGCCCAAGGACTTGGGCCATCTTCCACTGCACTCCCTGGCCACAGCAGAGAGTTGGCCTGGAAGAGGAGCAACTGGGACAGAATCCAGCGCCCCGACCAGGACTAGAACCCGGTGTGCCAGTGCCACAGGCGGAGGATTAGCCTATTGAGCCGTGGCGCCAACCAAGAATTTTGAATTTTGAAAATCATTTGCCAAATTATTTTATATTGGTGCTACTTATTTTAGGGTGACAGTGCATAGCATTTGTCAGATTCTCAAAAGTGTCTGTAACTCAATAAAAACATTTTTTGGATCATTGCAGTTAGATATCCTCATCCCAGTGACCAAAATTAAAACCATCAGTTACTTGTGTCTCCTGATAACATAGCCCCACATTTAACAACTCCTACAGTGACTTTCACTCTCCACATTTCTCTGGGGTAACACATTGGAAGGGTGCACTCATTTTCATAAAGTGACAATTGCTTCCTGATAAAAGTAATTCTCAATTATAAGTGAGGCAAGACTTAAAACATGTATTTCAGAGGGGAAAAGCTAAGCTTGCATAATTTATTTTCTTTTTTAAAAGAGAGAGAGAGAGAGAGAGAGAGAATGAGAGAGAGAGAAAGTCTTCCAGCCACTGGTTCACTCCCCAAAAGGTCTCAATGGCTGGAGCTGAGCCAGTCCAAAGCCAGGAGCCTGGACCTTCCTCTGCATCTCTCATGTGCATGCAGGGACCCAAGCAATTGGGCCATACTCAGCCACTTTCCCATCTCTTAGGCAGGGAGCTGGATCAGAAGTGGAGCAGCCCTGTTGCAAACTGGCACCCATATGAGATGCCACCACCATAGGATGGGGCTTTAATCCACTGCACCATAGCACTGGCCTCCATAATTTACTGTCTAAAAGTATCTCAGTTGACTATGATTTGTTCTTCTGGGACTATGTGACATACAGTATGACAAAAAGAGTAAGTCTCATTAGTTCACACACATACACACTCATGTACACACACACACTTTTTTTTTAATGCTTCATTTCCACTGTCACTTTCCCAGATTTCTTTGGTCCAAGTCTTGTTTCTTACTGATTGTAATTTCTTCCTACCGAATTTCTCTGGGCCTTTTGTTGCTCTCCTCTTTTTTCCAGTCCTTTTACTACATGTAACTAGAATGATTCTTCTGTTAGGTGGAACTAAATAAAATTAATGATATTCGATGATTTTTAAAAGACTGATAAGGAAAAGATACAATTTCTTTAGTTCAATGTAATACAATATAGATACAAACTGTGTCATTCTCTGTCTTCAAATAATTCTATGACTCTCCACTGTCTTTATGAAATGTCCAGAATGACAGACAGGAACATTAACAGATGGACTGTTAATAACTGACCCGGAACTTAATTGCTTGACTAGTATTTGAAAACTGAACTGCCTGTGAGGATCAAATGAATGATGTATACATTTACATGATATGGAGCATGACTGAAGAATGATGTGCATGGGCCATGGTGATGGTGAGGCAGCAAGCCCTGTCTGAATGAACTACTATAGTAGACTCTTCCTGGGTTCTCTCTAGCTGATCTTTCAAAAGAAGTTGGAAGAGTTTTGTCTGTAATATTATTATCTTCCAGTATTAACAGGAAATGAATGCATACATGGGTAATCGGTTGTACATTATTCCAAGCCCTTTGCACTGTGCCCAGTCACTATGATTTGAATGTTTGTGTCTCAAAATTCATGTTGAAACTTAATCGTCAGTGCTAATATTTAGAGGTGGGAATTTTTAGAAGCTGTTTCATGAGGGTAGAGTCCTCATGAATGAGATTTCTGCTCTATTACAGAGATTGGGAGTGTCTCCTGGGCCTTTTGTGCCCTTTTCATGTAAGGACTGAACTAGAAGGCATGAATCATAAGAAATAGGCCTTCACCTGACACAGAATCCACCAGTGCCTTGATTTTGAACCTGCCAGCCTCTAGAATTGCAAGAAATAAATTTCAATTCTTTATAAATTACCTGGTCTGGTCTTTTCTCATGGAAGGAAGAGCAGACCAAGATATCCACCATCTTAGGATTCCAATAATCACTTTACAATAAAGCATAACACATATCTGCAGAAAATTTGACCTGAAAACTTTCAGTTTCTGATTTATTGCTCTAAACACTTCTACAAATGTATCAAGCTACTACCAATCCCAGAACAAACCAATCACAATACACCTCCCTGTTTCTACTATATCATGTTCTCTGCACTGGATTCTGAGCCCACTTAACTCAAATTGATAACTTTCTTTTCATTCCTTAAAACCAAATTCACTGTCCTCTTTACTTAAAAATTTCCTGATTTCCTTTATAACTTTAAACAATTGTTTTCTTCCTTATTTCATGGAAATTTTTTCCTCAGTTTTTCTCCAGTATAGATATCTGGGCTTAGAGGGAAGGATTGAATAAAATTTACTAAATAAGTGAATCATTATTCTCAAGAACTGTATTGAAAGCTCATTCATTTATTTTACCAAATGTATTTAACCACCTATTATGTACAACATGGCTTTAAAAGGCTCTAAAATGCTTTTGTTAAACAGAGTAATAATGCATCATAACACTTTCTCTACTTTCTCAAAGTATCAATTGTGACATGATTTCATTTGCTTAAACACTTTGCAACCTGGAGGAAATTCCTTATAATTATAACCTCTCTCAATGCCCAGTGAACACTGGATCCTATTCCATCTTCAAAATTCTGGTTAGGTGTCAGGACAACATTTCTTTTTTTTTCTTTGTATTTTTTTTAAGTTGACAAATAAAATTGTATGTATTTACTATTTACAGAACTATGTGTTGGTGATTAGTTTTGTGGTGAGAACACATTACATGTTTTTCAGCATTTTCAAGGATATAATATAATGACTAGTCACCATGATGTCTAATTTATCTCTTGAACTTATTTCTTCTATTTAACTGGAATTTTGTATTATTTCACCAACTTCTGTCCAGTCTCCTTCCTCTCTAACTTCCCCAGCCTACAGTGATGAACATTGTATATTCCACTTCTATAAGATCAGCTATTTACATTCCCATATGAGTGAGATCATGTTGTGCTTATCTTTGTGTGCCTGGATTATTTCACTTAACTTGATATCCTCCAGTACCAACCACTTTGCTACATATGATGGAATTTCCTTAATTTTAAAAGCCCGAATAATATTCCATCATGTAGACAATCCACATTTTCTTTATTCATTATTTGATGACCTTTTAGGCTGATTCTGCACCTTGTCTATTGTGATTAGTGCTGCAATAAAAATGAGGGTGCTGATGATCCTTAAACATACTGATTGCATTTTCTTTAGATAACATGCCTGTTGTGAATTTGCTGGATTATATTATAGCTCTGTTTTCCATAATGGCTTTGGACATGTACATTCCCACCAACAATGTAGAAGGATTACTTTTTATCTACAACAAGAGTTAATTTTTAAAAGCAATTTTTTCCAAAAGCTCAACCAGCCTAGTTTGATGTCTTCTATTAGCTATATGGAAAAATAAGAGGAGGGAAAGTTATAATCAAGATTCTTATCTAATGTTATATGGCAGTCTAGTGATGGAGTTTAAGAAGATACTCCCTATCTTATTTTAAACATGCACACGCATACACACACACAAACACAGACAGACAGACACAAAAGAAATCTGGAAATAAAAATGAGGTGAAAAGTAAACAATCTTAGAGACATTTCAGTAGATAGGAATGAGGTTATTAAGACATATACGCACACACATAAACACATGCACATTTTCCTAAACATTCTTCAAGTTTGAGTGAAATGTTTTCTTAAATTTCTAAGTTACAAGATCACTAAACCTCAAAGAATACAAAGTGACTATATCTGTATGCTAATTTCTATTGCTGAGCAAACAAAAAAGCTATCACAGAGTTAGTGGCTAAAAATGTCACGTATTTAATATCTCACAGTTTCCACGGGTTAGGAGTCTGAATGTAGTTAAGATAGTGCTCAGGATATTATAAGACTGTAGTAAAGGTGTTGGCTGGGATGCATTTTCAGTCAAAAATAGAACCCATCTTTAAATTCATTTAGGTTATTGGCATAATTCATTTTCTTGAAGATGGAGGGTCTCAACATTATGCTAGCTGTTGGCTGGCAGATGGTCTCAGATCCTAGAGGCCCCATCCAGACCATGGCCACATTGTTGCTTACTTCTTGGAAACGCAAGGAGAATTTCTTTCCCTAGAAGAGGTCCAGATCCACTTTTAAGAGCGTAAATCTGATTAATTCATTCCCATCCAGAATAACATCCCTTTTTGAGAACTCAAAATTAATCAGCCTAGGACCTTAATTATGTTCACAAAGTTTCCTTGCCATTGCCATATTCTGTTGGCTAAAAGAACATCTCAGGTTATTATTGGATGAATTATATACCCCCATGTTTTGAAGTGTTTATACCCATGCTATGAGTTGAACAAATCTCCTTTATATGCAGGTGTTGACAACATGAGATGATTAGGCCATGAGATGCTTTAAAGTTGGCTTGGTGGTGGGAGTTCCTTCTGCTTGCCCTTCCACCTTCTGCATGTGAAGACACAGATCTCTACACCCCCAGAACTTGCAGCTCTTACCAAAGTCACTGAACCTGCTGGCAACTTGAGCTTGGGTCTCCCAACCTCCAGAACTATGAGAAAACAGTTCTGTTTCTCATAAATTACTCATAAATTTGTTATAGTACACAAGTAGCCTCAGGCACTGTATTTGTCTCTCATGTCTTTAAAGGTGAACTCAATCTTAAATAAGGTTATTATGGTAGATGTTAATCCAATATGGCTGATATCTATAAGAAGAGTTAAAGATACAAAAATGCACAGAAGAGAGACCTACTGAACACAGAGGGAGAAAACAGGCACTAACAATCCAAGGAGAGGTCTTCCAAGAAACCAACCTCACCAATACTTTCACCTCAGATCTCTCACATTTGCAACTCTGAGAAAATAAATGTCTGTTGTATAAGCCATACAGTTTGTGGTACTTTGCTATTCCAGCCCTAGCAAAGCAATGCACATGTCCAGCCAAAACTGTAGGTTATGGAGTTAAGCAAGGCATGAACCCCAGGGGTCAAGAATCACAGGAGCCACTCTAGGACCTGTTATTACTCCAAATAATCTTATATGGAAAAGAATGGATAGAGTAGACATGATCTTCTCTCCCAGGCACATTAAGTGTTGCATTTCTCTATCCCTTTATAGCCAATGAAATGTGAGCAAAGGTGTCCAATATCACTTCTAGGCGTGACCATCTATTGCTGGTGCTCATTTGTCCAGGACACCTCTCCCCTGCCTTATCAAATGGCCAAACTTCTTGTTGGAGTATAGCATATTTTTTAAAATATTTATTTTTTATTTGAAAGTCAAAGTTACACAGAGAGAGGAGAGGCAGAGAGAGAGGGAGAGAGCGAGCGAGCGAGAGAGAGTGAGGTCTTCCATCGGATGGTTCACTCTCCAATTGGCCACAATGGCTGGAGCTGCGTTGATTCAAAGCCAGGAGCCAGGAGCTTCTTCTGTGTCTCCCACGTGGGTGAAGGGGCCCAAGTACTTGGGCCATCTTCTACCACTTTCCAAGCCATAGCAGAGAGCTAGATCAGAAGTGGAGCAGCTGGGTTTTGAATCGGTGCCCATATGGGATGCCGGTGCTTCAGGCCAGGGCGTTAATCTGCTGCACCACAGTGCTGGCCCCAGTACAGCATCTTAAGATGCAAATCTCAGCAGAATATGTCCCTGCATAATTATCATGGGCACAGCATCACTTTTTGCCCACTCTGTCAATATACATGTACATGCAAGCCATAAGCCTGTGTTATTTGAATCTTGCATTTTGTAGTCATTTGTTATAATACAATAATCTGGCTTAACCTAACAGATGAATGAGATGGCATAAAATTTTACACTGCTCTTGAACTCAAATAAAAGACCTAAACAGTAAAAGCCAAAGTACTTACTAAAATTTATATAAAATCATGGGAAGTGGCTGCTTCCTTTATAAACTACAAATTACTGTATGAAGTTTACACGATACCAACTGGGACTAGGGAAACTCTAACCTGGAGTTCAGATGAAAATAAGATGTGCCTTCCTCTGATCAACAGTTTATATCAACAAACTAATCTTCTGAGTCACAGCTCCTATGATAGACTGTGCTGAACTCTGTAATATCGCAGTAGAAAGAAACTGCAAAGACATTCTTAGAAAACTCACCAGAGTCTTGCAATGAATAATCCTCAAAGTGAATTAAAATCCTACACCGTGTTGCCTCGAATACCTCAGTCTTGCTTTTCTTTTTACAGTTTTTGTTTTTTCTCCTAGTACTCTTGAATCTTTCTCTTTCATTTTCCTACAGTGGTTTCTGTCTAAATAGAACACTGGGAAAATAATCGTTTGATATATTTTTCCTGGTTTGAGGTCAAGAAAATAAAGTTGGAGAGGAGTCACAAGGGAGTATCTTTTGTGTAACTGTGAAAAGGGAGTTGCAGTGAGACAGAACTGAAGCAGAGAAAGAATTGAAGGGACAGGTGGGTGAAATATCTTGTAATAAGATTAACTTCTAATTCCTAATAAACTTTCAAGAATGGAAGTGGATAGATTTATTCTCTGGAGTCAGATTTGCTTACCTGTGCAGTGCTATCTTCAGATTCATGCTTTAAGGTGGCAAAACCTTAGTTCATATAAAATGGAGAGGGTCTAATGGAGGAAACTCATGCAGTTTATCTTGTGGCAAGTGACATAATAGTATTTCAAGTTCTGTAGCCTGCCTTTTTGTGAGAAGCAGTTGGCTTTCTATTTCTGGTCCGTCAATGCACTCCAAAGCATCCTTTGGAAGTGTCAAAGTCACCTGTAAAAGATCAGTCTTTTTGGTTAGGTAGAGAATACAAGAAACATAAGACATGGGGAACCATGGGAAGGAAAGATTAGGTTACACAGCATACTACATCAGGGAGGACCTGTTCCTCTGGTAATGTTACATATATATTTAATTAATAGAGAGAATTGGGCCAATACGTGTTCTGGTTACTATGGAGACCACAGTGGTGTCTGGGGGAAATAAGAATTTTGATTTTTGAATGTCAACATTTTGCTACTAATCTTGAGTTTTTAAAAATTTCTTAAATTACTTTAATTAGAAGTATTTAACACCTACTGTGAAATGGTTTTGATTATGTCTAGACAAGTATAGAATTTTAATGTGTGTCTTTGTTAGCCCACAGATGTGTCTGTTTTCCTACTTTGAAAAGGAGGAAGATTGAAATCACACAGTCCATTTTTTCAACATTGATAAGGAGCAGAGTGTTATACTACATTTGACCATATTTATATTCTTAGTTTGGGTAACAAATAAGAGGGTTAACTGAAGATAAAGAGAAGGCCAAAAACATCAAAACAGTTAGCTCCTTATTGAAGGTTTGTGTCGGCATGTATGAGCAACTCTACCTTTAATAAAATAGAAAAATGAAATGTAAGTTAACATTTTTTGCATCTTTAAAATAACCTGGAATCTGAAAGATAATTTTTATATGGTTTGTTTAACTGTAGGGTATTCAATGAATTTTAGCTTCAGTTATTGGAAAACACTCTTAGTTAAGCTAATTTTTAAACTTTGTAGTATAAACCACTGTCTTCAATAAGTCATTTCATGTATAATCCATGATATTCTTTCCAGTGTTTCCAGGATTCATGTCATATGTATGGAAGGACTAATGTGATTTAGTAATATCAACACTAAGGTTTGTAGGAGTGCCCAAATGTGGACATTAATGCCATTGTCAATGGGTGAATCCTTTACCCTTCCCTTACCCCCATTAGTAATCCATTTATATCAGTCTTTTTTGCTTTCAGCATTTAATTTTTCTCAAATTTATTTTTATCTTTCTAGCTCTTGACTGATGTTTTCTATCATCTCATCCCTACTTTGCTGCTCGACCTACCCCTAAATAGTGTCCATGCCTTGGCCCTGTCTGCCTCCAATCCTTTTTCTACATTTTGGGAGAGAACTGTAAGAAATAAATCTAATTGAATCACTCTCATACATAAAATATTTCAAAGAGGTCTTGTAATCATTTGCATGAAGAGCAAGATTTATAATGTCTTAAAACTCCCTGCGTTACTGGTTCTTCCTCTTCCTCCCTGTACCTTCACAGTTCAGTTTCTTGTATCTCTGCATGCACTCCGTTATGCAATATATCCTGCTCTTCCAGTTTGGGGAACTTTGCACATGCTGCGTCATGTATGTGAAGTACTTTTCTTCTCTTGCTTACTTGCTGTGCATCATTCAAGTTTCATCTTACGGCATTTCCACAAGAAACAGATTTCATATACCCATAACTAAACCTACTGTATATTTGCATGACATCCCCATTCTTTTTTGTATAGTACCTTTCACATGTGGTAATTATAAATTGTGCTAAAATGAATTTTCATAGGCACAAAGTTCAAATGTATTCAAAGATCTAAGTCCCTTCATTTCTTTCCAAGAATATTAAGCTCCTGGGATTTGATTCCATCCATAGCTCAAATAAATCTTGCCACAAGTAACTTTCAAATTTCATTTTGCAATCTCTTTCACATAAATATAATTCATCCATTTCAGAGTTTCTACTTCCCTTCTCTTCCCTTCTCTCAGGTGGACATGAGTTCTTGGACCTGAGAACAAACAGGTGTCTTGTTTATCATGGTCCTCTGTTTCCTCTGGCTTGTGCTAAGATCTCTCTGTGCCCCTTGTTATTATGTGCTAGCATTTCTTGCTGCTACTCCCCTTCTTACAGTGACTTCTGATTGTACTTTCTAATATAGTGTTATATGTAAATAAAGCACCTACTTCCTTCATGTTTTGTCTCCTCGATATTTAGAACCAAGCTTTTATTTTTAAGTTTCTTCTCATTGATTTTCAAAACAATTATCCCTGTAATTAGCTTTTAAAAATCCATTAAAAAACTCTAATTTACTTGTTATTTTTCCCTAAACTGATTTACCCTCCTGGGACATCTAAGATAATTTTGAGGGGAAAAAACACTTGGTTATTTTTCCAAAATATTATCTCTGTACTTGTGGTTGATATTTGTATATTCTGTAGAATTGCAAGCTCTCTAAGGTCAACTCAGGATTTTGTTATAGATTGTACTCAATGGCTCGCATTAGTGCTCCATATTAACAAGTATTATTGAAGAAATTATTATATAAGCAAGAATCATAGGAAAGGGAAAGAAACAAACTTTCCTATTAGTAGGGTGGGTCCAATCATCTCCAAACCTCTACTGAGTAGCTAGTTTGGTCTAGGGCCTACTTATTTCGGCTGTCTTCCCTAACATTAGGAATCTTATGTCACTTTGGGCCTATCTTTGGTCATTTTTTGTCATTAGCTACATGAAAAGAGGAAGAAATACATGGCAGCTAGGAAAATTTGCAATGCATGAAAAGGGTGCAAGAGACAGAACATTGCACACATGCTCAGGATCCTTTTTAGGTAAGAAAAGATTATTTTGTTACATTAATGGTGTGTATGAAAGTGAAAAAGTAAATAGCCAAATTAATTTATTACATATTTTGAAACACAGTTTTCTATCATTTAAAAATGCTACCCAGTTGGTGGCTTGTAATCTAATGAATATTGCTTTACATTAGGTAGAAGAGTCTATTGGTCTGCTTTTCAGTTGTTTGACTAAAATACATGAGAAGAGCTTCCATGGAAAACAGAATCCCTATGTCAGCTTGCAGTGAAGGTTACAAGATCAGGAAGTCCCATAGTCCAAGGTATGGTGGAGGCTGGGTGTGGCATAGTTCAGCAGTGATCACATGCTGAGCCAGAAGAGGGTGAGCTTAGGCTGAACTTGAACTGAAATATTCATATATCTCAAGAGAATTATGCCATGCTGCCATCAGGACATTCACCCCATGACCCAATGACCTTCCAGTGGCCCCACTTCTCAGATGCCATCTCCACCCTTAATAAATCAATCTATGTCATCAGGGCGTCAGAGTTTAAATGGCTTCATGGATTTTGTCAAGATAAATTCTGCTGTGCCCATAACAAAAAGGAAAGAGTTTGCAGAGAGCTCTCCCAGCTTTCTGCCAGCTTTTCTGCTTTCTGTACTTTTCATTAGACCTTTCTAGGAAAACTAAACACAAACTTGCCCAAATAGCAGTGAATTCCTTTACTGTGAGTGACAGCAAACAAGTGTTGAGGAAGGTCCAGCTGATGGAAGTCTATCATTCTGGGAGGTATAATCCAAACAGAAAATAAGATTCTTCCTCTTTTTCCCACCTTCTTTTTGTTATTGGCTTTTATAATGAGGAATTTTCCACTGAAAAGTTTCCATTTTAGAGGTCAGGCCCCTCTTTACTTTATTTTGACCACATTTCAGATTTCACAAAGGAAAACATTTCAGAGGAAAATCAAACTAAAGTGTTTTGAGCCTCAGTCCAGCATGGTTTAGAAAGAAGTTTGGAAAAATAACCAGAGAAAGATTCGAAAGAAGTTTAAAAACTACTAAGATAGTTAAAAACCTAAAATTTCAACTTATTGTCAAATTAGAGCTACAACAATCACTGGAATTATTTTCTCTTTCATGCATAGTGATCACTTCATTTAGTGACTTACTCAAAATCAGCCTAATTCAGTGGCACATTCAAGGCAGAGCTATTGTCTTTGACTCCTGAGAAAGCCAGCAAGGTTCTGTTCAAGCAAAGATAAACATAGGGATTGAGGGGGAAAGAAATCTGTAGTCATCTGACAGTTGTGGCAGAAAGTCCATGATTTCTTGTGAGAATGTCCAAATCAGTCCTGACTGACGCTGTCCATCACAGGACTTCTTCATCCCCAGCTAGTATCCCTCTGACAAATTCCTTTTCGACTGAGTTTTTCAGAGCTTGTTTCTGTTGCTTACAATCAAAGAACCCAAAAAGGGATACCTTTTAGACATATTTTTGTACTGCAGGATTTCACAAAGTCCTTTTTACACTAGCATAAATATGCAAAGGAGATGCAGCATGCATGTGGTAATTTCTGTATTTATTTGACCTTTTCTCATGGGGCATTTTTTGAGCTTTTACTTTTTTTTCCAAAACACAACTCTGGCAAACCTCGCATTCCACCATTGCTGTGCCTTTGGCATTGCATAAA